>OX422141.1:156071160-157483841 GCA_949129095.1 Volucella bombylans | reverse complement strand
TTCTAATGTTTTTGACGAACGACCAAAAATTGTTACTGCCTTTGGGACATTGCAGTATTTTTTGCCTCAGTTTTTGGTCGTATAGGAATTTCACACGCTTAAGAAAGGCGTTGCAGTCATTTCTGGCTCGTTTGAATTTTTTCGGTTTTCCTCTGTCGGGTTGGTCTTGTAGGACCGAAAAAACATTTCTCTAACCCTGACGGCCTCTTTACAGCTCGAGTCGTACCATGCCTTTTCTTTTGGTTTGATACTCTTCATCCGATGAGGAATAAAGGATCTCATTCCAAAGAAAATGGTGTCTGTAATCATATCAGCAGCGGTATCCACGTCGTTATCGAGGAAGCATAACGACCAGTTAAAATTCCTAAAGAAGCTGTTAAGACCGCTCCAGTTGGCTTTCTCGTATTGCCATACGGTTCTTTTAGGAATTTTTTCTCTAACTGTGTGGTCGGTGTACGAGAAATTAGCTGATATGACACAATGGTCCGACGAGCCTAGAGGGGAGAGCACATCAATGGTGTACTTATCAGGGTGAGAAGTTAAAAACAAGTCCAGGGTGTTGGCGGTATGACTATCAACGTCTGGTATTCGCGTGGGCTCATTTACAAGCTGCGTTAGGTTGTTTTCCGCAGCGAAGATCTCAGCACACCGTCATTCGGGTGTTGTCTGTCCAGAATGTCGAAGCCACCCAGAATTGTGTATATTGAAGTTGCCCGTAATAACGATTTCAGTATGAGGATACAGGGATACAATTCTTTGAATGGAGTCAGACAGCGCATCAAACTCGTTAAAGGTTGAATTGCTGTCCAGTTTGGGGCTTCTATAAATAAAGCAGTAGTGTATAATTTGCTTACGGAAATGGAATTTTAACCACATGAAGTTGAATTCCGGATTGGAACATGGATCACATTGTGGTGGAGTTTGGTAAGCTACATCACTACGCACATAAATGGCGAGACCGCGGTGAGAGAAGAATAATGGCACTAGTTCGTAGCCAGGTAGCTTCAGATCAGAATGATCTGAGAGGTGTGGGCGGGGATCTACCTGTGTTTCACTAAGTGCCAAAACAGCTGGTCTGTACTTACAGACGTGGACGTACGCAGAAAAGTGATTACTTTTTAGTCCGCGTATATTGGCTACGTCTACCCTGAATTCCCTAGTCATAATCACAGACAAACACAGAAAACACAAACACCGACGATACTAAGCAAGGCTGCGAAGTGGAAATTCTGACGTTGGTTTACCGAATCAAATTGTTGTAGGTGTTATGCCCTTACAACAATATGAAACAGTGCACCAACAAAATTTTCAATCACAACCCCGCTATCCATCAGTTGTTACATACACTCAGCCACTGCCCGTACCGTATGGTAAATACAGTAACGGCAGTGACTGAGTGAAAGCAACAGTACTTCGACTAGGAGCGGGAGAGGTGGGATACCCGCACTGTGTGATATTTAGCTTATCAGTATATTGTATTTTTTTTTTTGCACGCTCGCGTTTTTTTTTTTTTTTTTTTTTTGCTGCACAGCACACAACAATATTGCGAGTGCACTGGTGGAGCTGTGCACTCGACGGTGGTCGACTCGGTACTCTTGAATATAGTGTCTTTTTGTTAAATATATGGTTAAACAAATCAATAAAGATAGTGAAATGCGGCTGAAAATTCACAGAACTCATAGCAGAATATTTTAAAAGGACTATTTCGTTTGGTGAAAGTGATAGAATACTGAAAGTTGGTTGCAATTATTCTCTTGCACTTGATCTTGCTTCAATTATAACTTAACCAAGCTAATTTGCACCAACTTTTCAGTTTCACCAACTGAAATATTCCCCTTGAAATAATATTGCTGTAACATTAATAGGATTCCATCTATGAAAATTTTAAGTTGCATTTCACTGTCTTTATTGACTTGTTTAACAATATATTAAATAAACACTTTATATTATTCACTACGAACTTAATATTGAATAAAGAAATAACAAGAAAAACAATTTCTTCGCGTTTAACAAATGCTTTGTTTACATTTTTTAAAGCACGATTCTATTTAAACTATCCCATCTAAACACTTCACAAGCACTTATTTCGAAACTCGCGTATCTTTTCTCGATATTTTAACCCAACACGTATTTGAAAACAAAAATTTCTTTAACAAAATTAATAATATTATTCCGTACTGAATTTTCACTTTTCATACGAATTTGTTCCCGCCAACGATCTGTCAGAAATTTATATAGGCGATGTAGTACAAAAAATTTCCGACAGAATTTTCGTTCCGAGTCTCAATAGAGAGTTGAAGTTATATTTCAAATTCTGATGGAAGAGGTGGAAAACTTTGCTAATGAGGTAGATCGTGTGAGAGTTAGCCTGAATTCCCCTGAAAAACAACTACGAGTATGTATATAAAAATGCATATATACGCAATAGTAATACTAGGTGGCGCAATCTTCCTATCG
Organism: Volucella bombylans; assembly: GCA_949129095.1. Classification (NCBI taxonomy): domain Eukaryota; kingdom Metazoa; phylum Arthropoda; class Insecta; order Diptera; family Syrphidae; genus Volucella; species Volucella bombylans. The sequence continues at coordinate 157,481,384 of OX422141.1, read as the reverse complement.
GAAGATGCTAATAATTTGTGAAGTAAACAGATACAAAATACACGTCAACAAGACATGAATCGCTGTACTCCTAAAGAACGCGGAATAATTGTTACGATTTTTTTACGGAATAATTCGTCGGTGGTGTTGGCGCAGCGTGATTTTCGGCGCAGATTTCCTGGTCGTCCGACACCAACTGGGCAAACACTACGATGGCTAGAAGAGTATGGGACAGCACGAGATGCTGCCAGGTCTGGCAGACCCCGAAGCAGCCGTTCTTCTGAGAATATCGTAGCTGTGGTTGAAGATATCGCAGAGGACCCCGAAGTATCGAACAGACGATGAATCAATCGGTGGTCTTTGGTGTAAGACTGTAAGATGTTCACTTACAAAGTGAAGAGCACCCTGAGCGACGAGGCCCATTTTCATCTCTGTGGATATTTGAATAAGCGAAATTATCGCCTCTGAGGCACCGAAAATGTGCGTAAAATCCACGAAGAGCCATTACACCCGCTCAAAGTTGGTATGGGAAGTTTATTTTTCGAAAACGCCAAACGACTACCGTGTACGGCGAGCGCCATAGACCCATAGACTTTCTCCTTCCTCAATTGGATGAATTGGGACTGGAGAACATGCGGTTCCAACAGGATGGAGCAACGGCGCATACTGCATGAGTCACAACCGAAATTCTGAGGGCTGCATTTCAGGGACGCCTAATCTCTCGTTTTGGCAATTTGCTTTGTTCGCCAAGATAGCCTGATTTAACCGTTCCTGACTTCTTTTTGTAGGATTTTTTGGAGTCACTAGTCTGTGTCAACAAGCCTCAGACTCTTGAATGCGACGACCTATCGCCGGAAGTTCTGGCAAGCGTTATGGATCGCCAATGCCAGAAATCGGGCCCGAATGGTCATCAATTCTGGCGGCGTCTACTTAGGCGATATCATTTTTTCGACATAATGGGAAAAACGTCACAGTTTTGGCCGGAATGGTAGCAATTGGTTGCATTTAAGCACGAAAAGGGTAGGTTGGCCATACTCAGCCAACAATATCCGGTTTGTTTAAATTTTTATTCGGTGTACGGCTAATAGGTTTAAGTTAGTTTTAGGTATAATTTTAACTCGTTATTTAAGTTTTCAGTTTGTGGGTTTAGGCTAGAGTAGGATTAGTTAGTTTTCATAGCGTTCGTCACGGTCTTCTGTTTCCTTCCCTCTTATTTTTTTCTATTTATTATGTTTCTCTCTTCCATTCTTTTAAGTCCATCCATATAGTAATGTAAGTTTCTGTACGTCTATACTTGTATTCTTTTTTCTTTTTTTCTTTTTTTTTTGATAATTTTAGTAACAGGGTAGTGACAGGAACCAACCCATTCCTTCGAGCTAGAGCCGAGCAACCGCGAGAGTGCCACTACGGTTTGCTCCTGCATCTTGGATGCCTCTGTGGCATACTAATCTCCTTACAGGCCTTAACATTATAAGAAAGTCTGGTAAATTGAAAGTAGAATTAAAATAAAATTATTTTTACGGTAGTACTAATATTATTTGAAGATTTGCTTTTACTAATCTGGCAATGCCGCGGAGTTTATTTGCCTTCATCTGGTTATGTTTGTGACATTCGCAACCCTCTCGCTCCATGTTGCCTGTGTTGGTGTGGTGTCTTGTGCAGAAAAAAAAATAAATAAAGATAAAAATAATAAAAAAACACATAGTAAGAAGGCAGACAGGAGTGTATTGAGAGGTGAGTTTGTCTCGCTGAATAGTCTTCTAAATAATTAGCTATAAAAAAACAGTTTGTAGCAGTTTCCTTTGGTGCAGTGCGTAGATCTTTTTTTCTATTGAACATTGGTATAATACCCAACATACAACGATCGAGTAAGGAACTCGATCGTGTGTGTGTGTTAGTCTCCTGGTTCATAAGGTACGAGTATATGTGCATTGGCATAACATCCACCAGTTCCCCTGCGAGAGCAATACTCATTGGTGTGTGAGGTGGTCGCCTGGCTTTCAAATGTAGAAATGGCATTGGTATAACATCCATCGACTGTCCTATGAGTGTGATACTCAATGGTTATTGCGCTGGTCGCCTGGCTTTTGCATCTGTATCCTGCATTGGCATAACATCCACCAGTTCCCCTGCGAGAAAGTTGTTCAACGGTGTGTGAGGTGGTCGCCTGGTGAAGGTATAGATTCTTATAAATGGTGTAAGTCCGTTGTGTGACGGCCGCCTGTCGTAGGGGTAGTTGGACTAGTGGTACTTTGCATTTAAGGATCATGTAATTTAAGAGAGTTAAAAATAACTCGTTGCCTGTGTTGATGATTATATTCATGGGCTCTTATTTGTATCTTTTCAGGAGAGTTACAGTCAAAAGGAGAGTTGCCGAAGTAAAAAGAATGTGTGAATTAGTGTTTAGAATAAAACACAAAAAAAAAAAACAAGGGGTTACCGCATGATAGTTTTTTTTTTTTAAATTTTAGCTTTTATATTTTCTTTTATTATAATATTGAATAAAAAAAAGGCGTCGTTCTCATATTTTATTTATACAAAATGAAACTTGACAATGCAAATTTTATGTTTTGATGACATTATCGTCTAAATGCCACCCATTCTTCTCAACATCCTCTTACAATTGGACTGTTAAATTTGTGAACAACGCTTTGGTTCAAGGGCAGTAACTTTTCTTGTAGGGTCTGAATTGTTCGGCGATGGTTTTTTTCTTGTAGGGTCTCAATTGTTCGGGGATTGTTGCTGTAAACTCTCGACATAGTTTGTAGAATTCAGCCTAAGTGGTAGTTTGAAGGGGCCGATTAACTTATTTCCAATTACACCTGCCCACATATTGACGCTGAATTTATGAAGATTATGAATGAATGAAGAATGGCGTTGTGACTTCTGTTGGAATATTTCAAATTAAAAATGGTCTTCAGCAAGGCGCGGTCAATTCGCCGATTCTATTTAACATTTATACAAGCGACTTGATAGGTTCACTTCCCCATACTGTTGCGTACGCAGACGATTTGGGAGCGTACAGAACAGGTCCAAAAATCGAGGTTATTAATACTCTCTTGCAGAGTGACTTCGATAAGATAAGACGATTTTGCTATGACTGGAAGTTGAAAATCAACTTTCAGAAGTCGGAAACCATTCTCTTTAGGACGCCGTTGTCTAGAGCCTCTAGGGATACCAGAAAAAATTGGAGAAAGTTCTCGATTATTGGACAACACGGACAGCCTCTTGCCTGTCGAAATGTAGTCAGATACCTTGGAATCTGGCTAGATCAGTTTCTGTATTTTGGCAAAAATGTATATGCTGCTCTGGCCAGAGCTAAAGGCGCTTTTTCCCGTACAAAGAGACTGTTTTATAGCAGCCAACTCGATGCGAGGGTAAAGGTAATCTGTTACATTGCCCTTATCAGGCCCATGCTGGTATTTGGTTGTCCCGTGTGGTTCAATGTACGAGCAAGCTTAATGGAAAAGATTCGGGTGTTTGAGAGGGCTTGCCTTAGGGCTTGTCTTCGCTTGTACAGAACACCAGAGTCGGAGTACAAGAAATTTTATCCTAATGAGGTCCTTTACAACAGGGCGAACCTAATACGAGTGGACAACTTCGTAATTAAGCTGACTCGAAGGCACATTGCAAGAGCAATGACCTCGACGAATAACCTGATATCTGGGGCTTACTACCCCAATTACCTTTACCACGAGAGTGTGCGCTCTGACGGCTTCGTTCCACCGGAAGCATTCCTCTACCTTGATCAGATAGGGTTGATCCAGGATAGATCAGCGGTCCCGTTAATCTTCCATGTCGCTCGGACAGCTGGGGACAGGCGACTCAACTACAACAGAGACGTCGCACACGGCAGTGTGGAACGTCTCGGGTTCAGTAGGGCGGTGGGGAATCGCGATAAGGGGGATGTCGTTCGGCAGCACCAGCATTTTTGGTGGTTGAATGATGGAGAAGATGTTTTGTCGTCGTTTCCGTCAATTTCGGGCCAGCCTCACTAATGAGGCAGAGCTGACCAAATATTGCTTTGTTAATAGCGATGGCCAGCTTACATAGGTTTAGGTTAGCATTTAGGTAGGCTAAGGTTTATTCTTAAGTTAGATATTAAGTTTTTATAAAAAATAAAAAATTGCATCCATAGGCTAAGTTTTTTGTTATCAATTTTTTCTTAGCCCTAAGTACACAAAATAAACATTTATAAATAAAATGTAAATGAAGTCGAAAGACATAGCTATAAGAATTTAGATTAGCTTAGAGTGCCTGTGTGGGGCCAGTAAGTTAGCATAAGATTGTTAAGTAATTGTAAGCTAGCACTTAAGCATTTTTTGTTAGAATGTAAGAGTTAGTGTTAAGATAATAAAATGCATTAAAACTGTAACTGAACTCAGCCCAAGTGGTAGTTTGAAGGGGCCGATTAACTTATTTCCAATTACACCTGCCCACATATTGACGCTGAATTTATGAAGATTATGAAAATTTGTGATCCCACCTCTTGTAAATTGAGTTCCGTCCGTCCAGTTCTGCAAATAAACTCATTGTCATCCAAGCTCCACTCCAGCAAACAGTTAGAAAACTCAAGTCACTTTACCAAACCATCGGGAAGCAGTTCTTACACAGGTGTATGGCGGTATTGATGAAGATTTTCTCCATGCAGTACATTAGAAATGTTATGTCTGGAAACATTGAATTGCAAATCTAAGCGCCTGATGTTGTTTGATGAGTCAGTTGTAACAGCTTCCAGTATTCCTTCATAAGCCGGAATTCTTCTTACTTATGAAGCTCCCTCGTTAGTCGAAACTGATCCCGTTTCTCGACACCCCTGATACGTATTTTATTTCTAAATACTCCTTCACTAGGATGTCGTCGGTTAAGACAAAGTTCATGGTATCTTTGTCGCGCTCTCGTTGAATTTCCATTTCACAGCCCATAAACGTAAATAGTGTCTGCATATTCTTGGTATATAAATGCAGACAATTTAAATTAAAAATTAAAGTGATGAATTACTTTTTTTAAGCTTTTATACCATTTTTGTTTGGTAAATATTCCACATATTCCTTCATACTCCAAACCTAAGTCTCTCTGAGAACTTTGGCAAGAAAATGAGAGTTTTGACAGGTAGTCAAATAAACGAGCAGGCTTTAAAACTTTTTAATTGCTATGAAATTTAAAAAAAATTATTTTGGAAAATTATTAATTCTTGGAAAACCACTCTTATTGTCAACTGTTGTTAGAAACGTAGGTAAAAAATCATAAATTCCTTTTTTCACTTGTTGCAGGTTTTCCCCAGTATCATAAATTTGATGGGTTTTTCTGGAAACTTGTTGATGATTTTTTTTTTATTGTTGCGTTAAATAAGAAAAAAATTGTAAAACGTTATTTTTAATAGCACTTTCTGAAGAAAAGTGACCTCAAAGTCAAAAATTAACATGGGCAAGAAAAATGGAACGAGCTTAGAAATTGAATATCTGCAGACTCAAATAAAATTTCAAATTTACTTAAACACAGTTGCAAAAGCTGGCATTTCTTCTAAATATAAGGTCCTAAGCGAAGTTTCTACCATTAGTATTAAGAGAGCAATTTTCGTTAACATGACTCACGGAACACCAAAGTAAGCCTTTTTTTAAATGCTCGATAAATGATGTTAACATTAGAAAGAGACCCTTACTGTAGACTGATTTTTTTTTTTAGAATATACCCAAGAGTCATTTCACAAATTATTCTTGACGAATTAGGAGACACCCTGTATATTTACGTAACTTTTCTCGCAATGATCCAACCACCAATGAGCCAGGAACGATCTTCTTCGCTGATGATACAACAATCGCAGCTAACGACACTAGACCTCACAATGCTTTCAACAAAATTAGAAAAGCGATACCATGATTAGACGCATATTTAGGATCTTGGGGCTTGAGCATCGATCCGGAGAAATGTGCGCTTACATGTTTCAGGAACACCAATCGAAAGGAGCATTAACTTTCGACGTAAATTTGATTTTAACATGCATTGCAAGGAAAGCCTTAGTTAAGTCAAACGGAGCCAATTCTTAATCCAGTGCTATCATATATGTATAATACGTATCACACAAAATTAAATTGTAATATATAAGACCCTTATTAGACTGATACTTACTGACATCACCTACGGTAGCTAAAGAACTAGAAACCTTTGAAAGAAAAATTGTAAGGTTTTGTAGTGGGAAATACAGGAGACCCTGATATGATCAACGACTTGCAGAAAAGACTGCAACGCGCATCAATTATTGCTGGGATACAAACGTTGACAATAGATTGCATAGCCATTATTATCTATCGCCCTTAAATTATTGCACAGTAGGTCTTTCCTGAACTAAAGGTTGACTCAAATAGAATGTTAATTTTAAATAAAAGGTATAGTATATGTCGATTAATTTTAAGTAATTGATATTTACTTAAAATTACTTCCTTAAGTGAAGAATCTTCAAAAATAAATTAATAGTGTTGGACCTCCAGTGAAATCAGTATTTGAATGAAAGAGGTAGATATAGGCTGACCAGATAGCAATGGTAGTTTTTCCAATTGTTATGTTTTAGCAGCTGTCAAAGTTACCAACGACAATCTAGCTGTCAAAATATTCAGCAAGGTTTGCCATTTCATCGTGCGTAGCCTTACACTTCCCGAACATGCGGTCATCATCATCGCCTGCACATTGAAGGCAGGCAATTCATCGCAACGTAGAAAAGCTTGAGCGTGGGTACACTGTTTTGGATCTTAAGCCACCGACCAGACAAAGAAATCATGTCGCCGTAGCGTCCAATATAGAAGAAGACACAGAAATTTAGATTCGGCGACGATCAGCTGAATTGGGCATTGGGCCAGAGAGCCAACCCGGCTTATTTTGCGGTTGTATTTGGGCTTACATCTGTATAAAATTGTGCTGACCCAATAATTTAATCCGGACGACCATAGACAATGCCGTGAGTTTGCAATTGGGCGCTGGAAATGTTGGCCGGAGATCCGGATTTTGGCCAAAAAATCATCTTCTCGCACGAGGCCCATTTTTGGCTCAGCGGCTATGTTAACAAGCAAAATTGGGAACACAATCCAAATGTGTTCGGCCAAGCACCAATGCATCTACAAAGATTGACTGTTTGGTGTTTATTTCTTTCGAAATGAGGAAGGAGGCACTTCACGTCAATTGTCTCAGATATAGAGCGATGTTAAATGATTTTCTGTTGTCAGAGCTCGGCAAAATAGATATATCCGAGTTGTGGTTCCAACAAGATGACACTATATGCCATACAAGCGACGCAGCGCTCGAAGTTGTAAAGAAGAAATTTGCTGACTGGGTCATCTCACGGTGAGCGTTCATCAATTGGACGCCACGATCATGCGATTTGGCACACGTCAAATAGGACACAAGTCCTTAGTCTACGCTAACAAGCCAACCACTTTGGACGAGCTCGAGGTCAACATTCAACACTCTATTGCCGGAATAACGCCGTACATATTGGACGGAGTCATCAAAAATTCGACCGATCGCTTGCAGCGAAGCCGAATAGCATGTTTGAATTATGTGCTTTTCCACAAATTATAGTATGAACTTTGCTCTAAAATAAAGCCAGAATCAATTTTGTATCTCACACCGTTGTTATTTTATTTAATTTTTGTTCTTATCATTTTTATCTGGTCACCCTATATTAGATAAATATAAGTAAAAATGTTTTAAAATTTATATTCTTTAAGGTTTGGTGTGATGAAAAAAAATATGTAATAACAAAAATGTCGGAAAACACTAAATCAAAACTATAAGTGGAGGAGGACCTTATGATGAATACAAATTCTCAGTCAAAGGAAAACTTTCACAAATACACAGAAGACTTATCGACAAACCAGCGCAAACGGTAATGGGCAAATACTGTACAATGAATTCTTAGAAAAAAAGCTTAGCCTTCAAAGAGCGTTTTGCATTATAATATACCATAGTTGCTAAATTAGTTCCCATTACGGAAAACTGCAAAGAAGCAATAGAAATAGATATGAAAAAAAAATATACAGTTCTATTGATAGCCTTTGCCACCAGGAAAAAGTTATATAGCATCATAACCAAGAGATGGAAAGACTACGGAAGCTTGAAGTGGAAGCAATTGAGAGAAATAGAAGAAGCCAAACTTAAGGAAATGTGATAGCCAAGATTACATTTAAATTAATTTAAACGCAATACTGCACAGAGTTCCTTTTACCAAACGAAATTAATTTAAATTAAATTAAGTCTTGTTTTTTTTTTTTCTGTTTTGTAAATATGTTTAATGGTTATTTTGTGTAAGTTACGTGTTTTATTTGTTCTTAAAGTTTAAAAAAGTGCAGGTATTTCTCTCCGAATATGCTGTCCTTCGGCCAGATGTACTGCACCGTTAGGTGAATAAGCTTCGTAAAATATAATTTATTTATCATTTAATTTATTATAATTTATTATTATAATGTAATTTCACCATCAACGATATTTATCTCTGGTGAATTCTCCATTGACATATCTTGTACACTTATGTATTGTGAAGGCATGCGTGAAGGCATCTCCATTTGTTATATCAATTATGTTTGTACATCGTTTATGGGCTTAATTAAATCTGCTTTCGGGAGAATCGTATTCGAACGTTCTAAAGGGGGTGCATAGTCAAGGCTCTACTAAGGGATACCTACAATCACCTTTGGAATTGCTCGAAGTCATTATAAAATATTGTTACTAAGGCGTTTACCTAAAAGCCAGGAATTTCGTTCATCACTTGTCTACTGTCGCTACATCCACGCCCTTAAATTATTGTATTTACTTTCCAAATAAGTTCATCATGAGATGCTCCGGGATGGGTAGCGCCTATATAAGTAATTCGTATTTCATGGTCGCAGACCTGGAAATTATATTATTCAGGACCATTGAACTTACGAGTAAAAAATTCAAACTACTAAATCCTTTTCTGTTGTAAAAACAGTTTGGAGGGGAAATTGTTGGCACGTGCATCCCGTCTAAACATCATAGCAAACCAGAAATGATAAACTTTTCAAAAAATGTAAGCTTTGTGGTTCTTGTCTTGTCGTGTTCATTTGTATCCGCATTGGACACAATTTGTGCTCAAAAATGTTTAATACTTCAACCAGAACAACTGAAAACGAGAATGGGGCTAAGTCAACATCATGCACTTTTTCTGCTCCTTTTTGGTAGCAACTTTTCGCAAAAAAACGAAAGCATGGGCTCACCATCACTATGGAAGGGATCGCAGAGGATTTTTTTGTTGGTGACAAGAGTTCTATTAACATGTCCAATGGATATTTAAAAACGGATAAAAAAAATTAATTCCAAAGGACTGGATTTGTCTCTCAAACATCTGCGTACTGCGCGTACTTTTCTGCTCTGTCCTTATCCTTCCTCCAAACATAATAGCCATTACACCCGTTTTAAACATTTTTGCGTTCAAATTTTCTTCTTTTTTTCACAAATACAATAACTTGTAATAGTTTCGAACATGATTTCGAATTCATTCCGGGGGAAAAAAATTCCGATGGAAATTCATAATAGGGGTGATTAACATAATATTAAGTTTATTAAAATTATACATTTGAATCTTAAGTGCTAAGTACCTACTACATATTTAACAATCGTGTAAGGAGGTTTAGCTACGTGGATTCTCGGATTCCACAACGGTAGACTACGGTGCTGTAGTGTACGCTCGCCTTAAAATAGCTGAAAATGAATTCTGGTTGCCGAAAAAACTAAAGTTTCTCTACTTTTTCTTTTTTTTTAAAATAACTTAACAATCAAGTGGATATGAATACACTTATATTGCCTGAGCACGTGTTAAGTTTTCTGGAAAATGGGAGAGAGAAAGAAAGATGTTTGGGCTCGGTGGTTATTTCGCTCCATCGGTTGCATTCAACATTTAATGGGGAAACTAAATTCCTAGTACGACCAAAAGTTGAGGTCCAGATGGTATATCTTCACTTCTCTTGAAGAGGTGTTCTTCCACGCTAGCAAAACCACTGCGTAAGCTTTTTCATCAATCCTACTCTTTAGAACTCTTTCCGAGCAGATGGAAAACAGCATTTGTCCAGCCCATCCCTAAAAAAGGCGAATTTTCTTCTGTCTCCTCCTATAGACCCATTGCACTTACGTCCCTTCTTTCCAAGGTGATGGAAACGCTGATAAATCGTCAGCTCATGAAATCTCTCGAAACACGAAAGCTTCTCAATGACCGGAAATACGGTTTTCGTGGCAACAGATCCACTGGTGACATGCCATTGTCTCACCGAAAAGTGGAACCAAAGTCTACATCAATCTCGCAAAGGCAAGAGAGTTGCACTTGATGTTTCTAAGGCATTTGACAGAGTTTGACATCAGGCTTTGTTATCGACGACTCTCTTCTTCAATGGATTAGAAATTACCTTTCGGAACGTTCAATTTAAGTTGTTTTGGACGGTTTCAAGTCTGATATTCACAAAATAAATGCTCGTGTGCCCCAGGATTCCGTTCTGTCCCCGATACTCTTTTTAATTTTCATCAATGATCTTTTGTCTGCTACTTCTAATCCAATATATTCCTTTGCTGACGACAGTACTCTCTGCTTTTCATATTCGTTTCCGAACTCACGTCCCTGCTCTTCGTCTGTAGAACGGGAACGGCAGCGTATGTTAAGCTCATTAAATTCTAATTGGGGATCCACTAACAGAGTAGAATTTAATGCTTCCAAAACACAATGATGTCTGCTGTCCTTAAAGCGAAATTTATACACCCAGCCATTATCCATGAATGGCACTTGCATCGTCGAGACCGATAAACTGTCCATTCTCGGTATGTGTGTCAGTGACAGCTTATGCTGGAATGACCATATATTCGATGTCGTCAAAAATGCTGCGAAATATCTGGGTTTCCTCAAGCGATGTAAGAAATACATACTTCACCCCCTTTGATCTGGCCTCCATATATAAGGCATTTATCCGCCCGAAATTGGAGTCCCACATCTGGCCGGGTGCTCCCAAAACATCTCTGCACCTGCTAGATAGATGATACTAATATCACTCAAACAGCGACGTAATGTCTTGTGTCTCACTTTGTTTCATCGCTATTTCCACCACCAGTGCTCCATAGAAATCGCCAATAGCATTACGCCCCTTCAAACTTATAATCGTAACACCCGCCTCGCTATGAATGCTCATCAGTATACTCTCAAGCCCACTTTCCGACGTACTCTGAAATATCGTGATTCGTTCCTAAGCCGTACAGCTCGCTCATGGAATGCCCTGCCTAGCTCTTTATTCCCTAGTCATTATAACCTTCAAACATTTAAAACCAGCGTTTGCAGGTACCTCACTTTCCTTCTTCCCTGATTTTCCTTCCCCCGCGCTATGTGCAAACATTTTAAGGGTACATAAATCCCTTGAGCACGCGCAAATTATAAAAAAAAAAGTGGAAGTCGGCTTGTTGTTGATTTCTAGTCAACTACTCATCTTACTTCGTTTTTACTGAAAAAGTGAATACCTTTCGGGAGCGGTTGGGATTCGAAAACCGAAGCTTCCGATTTGGAAGCCAGTCCACTACCACTTGAGCCATCGTTAAAAATCGGAGGTGCACTGCTTCAAACTCATGAAAACTTCGTTATCAATCACTCTGAAGGTGCTTGCATGGTGCGATTCGCAAATCTACTTCACTGACTGTCACCACCACCTCATCGCTGTACTACACTTGTAGCAAACCGCACTTCTGCTATATTGGTGAAATTTTCGCAATACGAGTGGAATTATATCACTTCCGAATTAAATCCAGCAGATGGACATTGTGCTTTTCGTGGAGTACTACCGTCTCAATCCATCGATCCCCTTGTTCTGGTGGGCTGGTCCCTCTTGACTGTCTCTTTCATGTGAACATAGACCTACCTCAAAATCCTCCGAGTCACAACCAGACGAAGTAGTGATCTCCATTGAAGAAGGACAACCTCCCAAGTAGATCCTAATAACAACAACAGACGCGTTTACCATAAATCGCCTTATATTTTGTCGTGGTCAGGCTTGCTTCGGACGTTCACCTATTGTTGTCGGTTTATCAACAATTGTCAGAGAATAACACTCGTCACACCATCAATCGGATACATTCAACACCAGACATTCGCAAGTAATATTTCTTCCCTTACAAGTCCAAGTCCAAACTGAAAATAGAAATATTTCAATAAATAACTCACATAGCTAGTAGGAACAAATTTAGAACAAGAAGGAGAATGACACAGAAGTGAGTCCCATTACTGAAATCACTTGCTCCATAGCATACTGATGTTGAGTACCTCTGCTGCACAGAAGTACAATGGAACATGGATATGTCTATTCCCACATGAGGCACTGTATTTAAGCAGTTGACGATGCAATCCGTGTTGTCGTTTCGACGGTAATGAAAACCAAACCTCAGAAAGGTTTTGCGCTTAGCTTAGCTTTCCTTACAGTTGCGGTGTAAATTAAAATCATCACATGTTGGTAAACAATTCTTCATAATACCGTGCGCATAACTCCGCTTTAAGGGCATCTGCACTGGTTTGAGGTGCCTAACAATGTTTCAAAAAATCAGGCGAAAATAAAGTCACACATCTGCGGAAGCATCGACTTACCCACTGTCATTACCTGGTACAATTGGATCCAACTTTTTAACAATCAACTACTAAATAAGATTCAACTTAAAAATCGAATTCTATTGTATTAATACGCAGTTTTTGTCTCTGAACTTTAGCAACAAGTTTCTAAACTGGAACTGAAAATGCCTATACAACAAGTTCTACATCCGCTCTAGTCCTCTGCAACTTTTCTAACCGGTCCCAAACTTAGCTTGACCAGCAATACTCACCAGGTTTTCAGGAACCAAAAATAGTAGGAAAACTCAACTCAGCAACAAAAATCTTAACCGGCAACTAAATTGCTTGTCAACAATTTCTTAATGGTACGAGTATTTTCATTATTTTCATTATGAAAAGTGTCCATGCCTCTATAACACAATAAGGATGTTGAGAATCTTATGCAGCTTTTTCCTGATAATTTGAGGTAGAAAAGAAAACTTTCTTTCCCACCTCGAAATTATAGCTGTCCATTGTTATATCCTTACTACTCGACCTATTCTTGTGCACCAAATTATGAAAGAGCGGTCGGAATGCGTTCCTCCGATCAAATTTTGCAAACGGGTTCATGCATGGTCCTTACCAATTCACTTCTTTAAAGAGCTCAGAGGCTTAGCAATTGGCTCCTGCGAATTTGTTGAATTTGAATACTACTATCTTTTGATTCGTTTGTTGATAGTACTCGTATATCCTAACTGTGAGAGGTATTTTCATCGTCTTTTTCGTTCTGCAGTTTGCAGAAGTGGTTCTTCCAATTTCCCAACGCCAATAACGTTTCTTTTACGATTTTCCTGTTTTCATCTTTGCATACCTGTATTCGGTTTTTATTGCCTTGCCACTTCCTTTTTGACAGCATCTTTTAATCACCCGACTTCGTTTTTCCAAACTCCTCCTTTTTCTTTTCAAAAGTTTGTGTTCAGATTCTCTACTCTGTTGGCATTCATCGTCTAACCATTGGTTTCTTGTACTCATCTTGTGAAACCTAACACAACAAAGGTGGTAATTTTGAAGGCCTCCCGGCAGAATTGACACTGGTTCTTCGCAATGTATACTGGTGATGTGGCGTTATAACAGAAATTGAGAGAAACGTGGTAGATGAAGTCCCGCCTTCTCATAGTATCTTACCAGCGAAGTATTCCCCATTCGCGCCTTGTCTATTACTTACATTTCCCAGTCGATGTTGCCTATACTAAATGTACGGACATCTGGAATACTGATCATGTGTCTGTAAGACACTATTCGTAGATATTCAGATGGGGGAAAGTAGATGCTGAATGTAACATATCAGTTGACTCTTATAAACATGTCGGTTTAACGAAGCGAAAAGGGAACTTTCATTCCTCAGAAAATCCTAATCCGGCTTGCGCTTCGGTCTGGGTGTAACCAGTTTTTACTCTGAGATAGAAGAACAATTTATTTATTTTTTTTTTATAATTGACGCGTGCACAAGGGATTTATGTACCCTTAAGATGTTTGCCACATAGCGCAGGCGAAAGGAAGTTAGGGAGGAAAAAATAAGAGATACCGATGTGTGTTGGTTTTAAATGTTTGCAAGTTATACTGGCTACGAAATAAAGAACTCGGCAGGGCATTCCATAATCGAGTTATACGGCTTCGGAAAGAATCACGATATTTCATAGTACGTCAGAAGATGGGCTTGAGGGTGAACTGATGAGCATTCGTAGCGAGATGGGTGCTACGGTTAAAGACATGAAGGGGCAGGATGCTACTAGCAATTTCTGTGGAACATTGGTGGTGGAAATAGCGATACAACAAGGTGAGACAGGAGATATTACGCCGGTGTTCGAGGGTGTCGAATGACTGTGTAATACTGGCATCACCTATGAGTTTTATCGCACGATTTTGGATCCTATCTAGCAGGTGCAAAGAGGTCTTAGGGCCACCTGACCAGATATGAGCATTGTACTCCAATTTTAAGCGGATGAATGCCTTATATATTGAGGCCAGATCAGAGGTGCTCGAGGAAACCAAGACATTTCGCAGCATTTTTGTCTACATCGAATATGTGGTCATTCCAACGTAAGTTGTAATTGACAGACATACCCAGGGTGGAAAGTTTTTCCGTTTCAACGATGCAAGTGCCACTCATGGATAATGGCTAAGTATTTGGATTTTGTTTTAATGACACCAGACAGCATTTTGTTTTGGAAGTATTAAATTCCACTCTGTTGATAGTTCCCCAATTGGTTATGCTGTTAATATCGGAATTTAATGAGCTTAGCATACGCTGCCGTTCTCGTTCTACAGCGAAAGAGCAGGGCCGTGAGTCAAGGAACGAATATGAAAAGCAGAGAGTACTGTCATCGGCAAATGAATATATTGAATTAGAAGTAGCAGACAAAAGATCATTGATGAAAATTAAAAAAAGTGTCGGAGACAGAACGGAACCTTGATGCATACCAGCATTTATTTTGTGAATATCAGACTTGAAACCGTCCAAAACAACTTAAATTGAACGTTCCGAAAGGTAATTTCTAATCCATTGAAGAAGAGAGTCGTCGATCCCAAATGCACGCATTTTCGATAACAGAGCCTGATGCCAAACTCTGTCAAATGCCTTAGAAACATCAAGTGCAACTACCTTGCCTTTGCGAGATTGATGTAGACTTTGGTTCCACTTTTCGGTGAGACAATGGCATGTCACCAGTGGATCTGTTGCCACGAAAACCGTATTTCCGGTCATTGAGAAGCTTTCGTGTTTCGGGATATTTCATGAGCTGACGATTTATTAGCGTTTCCATCACCTTGGAAAGAAGGGACGTAAGTGCAATGGGTCTATAGGAGGAGACAGAAGAAAATTCGCCTTTTTTAGGGACGGGCTGGACAAATGCTGTATTCCATCTGCTCGGAAAGAATTCTAAAGAGTAGAATTGATGAAAAAGCTTACGCAGTGGTTTTGCTAGCGTGGAAGAACACCTCTTCAAGAGAAGTGAAGATATACCGTCTGAACCAGCTACTACACGATTGCGAAAGTGGATTCATGCTATTGAAGATTCGACGCACTCAAAGCACAATTTGGGAGTGTTGAGCTGGCCTGAAAGTGTGCAGTAAGCAGATTGGCCTTGTCCAAAGAACTGACAGCTGGAATGGCATAGGAAATGAGCGTTGAGATGGAGGATGAGGCAGAATTTCTAATGTTTTTGATGAAAGGCCAACAATTTGTACTTCCTTTAGGACATTGTAGTATTTTTTGCCTCAGTTTTTGGTCGTATTAGAATCTTACACGCTTAAGAAAGACGTTGCAGTCATTAGTGGCTCGTTTGAACCCTTTTCCATTTTCCTCTATCGGATTGGTCTTGTAGGACCGAAAACACATTTCTCTAACCTTGGCAGCTTCTTTACAGCTCGAATCGTACCATGCCTTTTCTTTTGGTTTGATACTCTTCATCCGATGAGGTATAAAGGATCTTATTCCAAGGAGAATAGTATCAGTGATCATATCAGCAGCGGCACCCACGTCATTATCGAGGAAACATTACGACCAGTTAAAATTCCTAAAGAAGCTGCTAAATCCGCTTCAATTGGCTTTCTCGTATTGCTATACGGCTCTTTTAGGAATCTTTTCTTTAACTGTCGATGTACGAGTAATTAGCTGATATGACACAGTGGTCCGATGAACCTAGAGGGGTCACATTGACCACAATGACAAGATAAAAGCAAGTCCAGGGTGGTATAACTATCAACGGCTGGTATTCGTGTGGGCTCATTTACAAGCTGGGTTAAGTTATTTTCCGCAGCGAAGATCTCAACACATCGTCCTTCGTGTGTTGTCTGCCCAGAATGTTGAAGCCACCCAGAATTGTGTATATTGAAATCGCCCGTAATAACGATGAGGATACAGGGATACAATTCTTTGTATGGAGTCAGACAGCGCATCAAACTCATTAAAGGTCCAATTACTGTCCAGTTTCTGTAAATAAAGCTGTAGTGGATAATTCGCTTACGGAGATGGAATTTTAACCACATGAAATTGAATTTCGGATTGGAACAGGGACTATATTGTGGTGGAGTTTGGTAAGCTACATTACTGCGCACGTAAATGGCGCGACCGCGGTGAGAGAAGAATGATAGCACTAGTTCGTAGCCAGGTAGCTTCAGATCAGAGTGATCTGAGAGATGTGGGCGGGGATCTACCGTGCCAAAACGTATTTGTATTTACAGACGTGGACCTACGCAGAAAAGTGGTTACTTTTAAGCCCGCGAATATTGGCTATATCCACTCTAAATTTCCGCGTCATTATAAAAAAGTCAAACACAAAAACCACATATACCGACGATGCTATAAACCACTATTAGTAGATCTTCAGATGAGGGAAACTAGGAGCGAAGAGAGAACTCTGATTCCCCAGGGAATCCTAATCCGGCTTGCGCTTCGGTCTGGGTATAACCAGAAACCTAATTTAAGATAGTATCTTTGTATTGTTCTGACGCTGAAGACACTTACGATCTTAATAAGATGACACATATCAGTTGAGAATCAGTGTTCTAGAAGGAGGTATAAGATATCGGTGTGGCCATAAATGAACTAAGTGAAACATACCAAGCATGTACCTACCCTTTAGGCCTCATTTTCGCCTCTAATTAGTTTATTTTTTGATTTTCTGAGCACAATCAGAAAACTAAATTTGAAAATAAGAAATCAACACTAGGTTATACAAGCACATATGACTGTGTAGTCTATTGAAATAATGTGATGAAAAGGCTCTGTAAAAGCAACAATTATGTGGTTAATACAGAGTCCGAACTAGTTAAAAAGTTACGGGGTTCTATCTCGTTACCATACAGTTTTATATCTTTATGCATTCGAATACAAAAGCAAGAATTAAATGCTTCTAAGGAAGTTTTTACGGCGGTCGATTACGAAGAATAAACCAATACCATGCCCTGGAGACTTTTTTCCTACAGATTTCGTTAAGATATATATGTCCTGGACCTGACAAAGAAACTACACTAAAATTCATATTTGAACCAGAATTTCCGAAAATGCTCGTAGGCGTATACGTAACATATTTGAAGGGTGTAAAACAAGCAAAAGAATGCCTTGGATTGTACACAACTTAAATTTGTTTAATATTCATAAAATAATATTTGTATTTCAGGTTGGTGCGGTATTTCAATATCTCCATATGAACCTTAATAGCACGCAATCCTCTTTACTAACTGACTTTGCTGCGGGGTGGAATATCGTTGCACCTATCTCGGTTTTCTCACTTCAATATTCACAAAAGAGCTTGATCCTACCACCAGATCATAAATCAGTCAACTATGTTGCGATAGAGAATGAGCAACACTCCAGTATTATACATACATAGATGTTGCAACATTTCAAGTAGCCAAAATAGACTCGAACCACTACCTAGTTTCAGCCTGCAAACACAACAAACCTCCATTACCTTTGATGCGTATTCCTTAACTTATCGTCTACACTATTTCATTGCATAAATCCTGAAGAGCAGCTCTGTCAACAAGCCATCAGAAAATCAGCAACTGATGTGCTGGACTTCACTTGACCACCCACACGTAACCCCCGTTTTGATGAAAGTGAAGGCAAGCAAATGTAGCAAAAACAGTCGCCTATAAAGCAGTGCTGCTTACAGGAACAGGAGCGGCTCATAAATCTACGGCCAAAGAAGAACGGAAGTCATCAACTACTCCAAACTAATAAGAAAGAACATGCAAAGCGAATGATTAAGAAAATTCAAACTACTACAAAAACAACATTTGAAAATGTTGCCAATTTTAATTTTTTTGTGGGGCTTTATTCGGCTTAATACTCGCACAAGCTATAACTTAAACATTAAACTTAAACTAAAACTTAAAACTGAGTTCGGTTGGAGTGATGGAGGAGAACGGATTTGAGATAGGATTTTTTATTTTTTTGAATACACTTAAAGTGCCTGAGCACGTGTTAAGTTTTTTGGAAAATGGGATAGAGAGAGAAAGAAAGATGTTTGTGCTCAGTGGTTATTTCGCTCCAAGAGTGGCATCCAACATTTAATGGGGTGAATATAAATTCTTAGTAGAAGCTGGCTCGTTGTTGATTTCTAGTCAACTGCTCATCTTACTTGATTTTCGTTAAGTGAAAAAAATTGATATGTCATTCGGGCGAGGCTGGGATTCGAACACCGAACCTTCCGATCTGGAAGCCAGTCCACTATCACTTGAGCCACGGCCACCCACTAGTGGTGGAAGAAGTAAAAGGATCATCCCAGGGCATACCTCGAAGAGCAAATCGAAGAAAACGGAGCTGGATGCTTTCGATTCTCGAGATGTAAATACGATGATATGGGGACTATATTTGACTGGCGTACTCTAGGAGTGGGCGAACAAAAGTAATATAGACTGACCTGGTCACGTATGGGTTGGTGAAATCTTTGGACCATCCTTTTACAAAACCTACTGCAGAGTTGGCTTTGAGCTTATGTGAAAAGGTGATGGATTGGCATTTGGTGATATTAAGTTCCAAACAATTTTTGAGTCACCAGATCAAAAAACTATCAAGGTCTTGTTGATGGAGGAAGGAGTCATGGGGAGAGGAAATGGTGTTTGAAAATTTTGGTATTGTCGGGGTAAAAGGAGACAGACGAGTGTTTGATGATCATATAGAGATCATTTATGGTTAATATAAAAAGAAGGGGACCGAGATGGCTGCCTTGTGGAAGTCCAAAAGTGGCCAAAAATGGAGCCTAGTGGGCTGACCTAAAACGAACACTGCAAAAACGGTTTTCGAGGTAAGAGGATATCCATTTTAACAGTATGGGTTCAAAGCTGAGGGCAGACAATTTGAAGAGTATTAATCGATGAGGGATTTTTGCTAAAATTGGTTGCAACTACATCGACTTCGTTGCCAATGTCTAGCACAGAGAGGGCAAAGGATACGAATTCAACGAGATTAGTGGTGGTTGACCTACCCTTTAGGAAGCCATGTTGTCTAGGGGAAATAAGTGATTTGCATTGGAAGCTTAGAGCTTCATACAAAATACTTTCGAAGAGTTTGGGTATATGGGAGAGTTTAGCGATAGGACGATAGTTGGTTATTTCATTCTCTGATCCTTTCGGGATCATGAAGGAGATTTTCCAAGCCTGAGGAAATTCTCCTTGCGAAAGCGAAAGAGATTAGAAAAGACAAGGGAAAGAGAGGAAGAACATTTTTTAAAGAAACATGGCAGGGAGGCTATCTGAACAGGATGTGAATTCGTCATTGAGTTGGTGTAATTTATATTCGATATAAGACGAGTCCTAGATATGAGAGAGAAGTGGGCGATTGAAGAAGTTGTGTAGGTAAATAAAATAGGATGGATCTGGTACAAAAGAGTCGTTGGTGAAGAATTGTCACTTATAAGGTTAACTTGTGCATTCTTATGGTAGCGGTGGTAAAAGGAATCGTAAAGTGCGGTGAAATGAAGATAAGCAGCAAGATAGTTGGAATAGTCGGAAAAGGATCTGGTATGCAGGAAAACAGCCCATAGCTTGTTTCTCTTATTCCGTAAGGAACGAATCTAAGGAGCAAGGAACGGGAAAGCGGAACGTAAAGGGAAAAAGAATCAAATATTTCTTTATAAAAATTGGATAAGGCATCGTTTATACTTAGGTTGTGAAAGTTAAAGAGGGATCTGCTGAGATAGTCACTGATTTTGTGAAAGTTTGCTTTATGAAAGTTGTGGGATGAGAAAGATTGCTTAAATGGCAGTCGCGAACAATTAGCCACGTTAAATGATGATCTTTATGGAGTATGAGCGGATGCTTCTGCTCAAAAGGAATATGATCGTTTAGGCCACATGGCGCTGGTGTCGCGACTTGATCTTCATCGGCAGTCATTTTATTTGCCCCACCATGCGGTAATTAAGCCCAGCAGTGTGACTACAAAGCTGAGGGTGGTTTTCAACGCGTCATGCAAGTCCACTAATGGGTTTTCATTAAACGATTACTTGCTTTAAAAAATGACTTGTTTACATGCACGATTAAGTTTCGCAAGCATAGGATCGCGGTCAGGACCGATATCGCCAAAATGTATCGGCAGGTTCTCGTTAACTCGGTCGATGCCCATTTTTAAAGGATCCTATGGCGGGAGGAGGTGACCGAGAGTCTGCGTGATTATGTATTGCAAACCGTAACTTACGGAACGGCGTCAGCTTCATTTCTTGCTACGAGGGTACTGAAACAAATTGGCATTAACAATGGGCCGAAGTTCCCAAAGGCTTCGGAGATTCTAATCAACGATTTTTATGTCGATGACCTTACCTCTTCATTTGAAAGCGTAGAAGAAGCACTACTTATTAAAAACGATCTTAACCTCATTCTTCAGAACGCCGGAATGGACCTCCGTAAATGGTCTTCTAATCCAGCAGACTTCGTCAATACTATCGATGCCGAGCATCGGAAAATAGCCAGCGAGTTGTCCATAAACGCTGGAGGAGTGAAAACTCTGGGACTTCTGTGGGATACTAAAAGCGACATTTTCAAATTCTCCGTCTCCATAAGCACTATCGGCCCGCAGGTGACTAAGAGGGAGGTGCTATCGGAAATAGCTCGGATTTTCGATCCGTTAGGTTGGTTATCACCCGTCTTAGTAAAAATGAAGGTCTTTATAAAGCGGCTTTGGGTCAAGGGTGTTGACTGGGATGAATATATTCCCTCGGAATTTTATAAAGAGTGGTCGGATTTCCTAACGGACTTAAGGGCCTTACAAACTTTGAGCATACCACGCTGGTTCCAGTCAAACTATACGGAGTTAGTCGAGTTACACGGTTTCATCGACGCATCTGAATCGGCATACGCGGCCGCAGTGTATTTTCGAGTTGTAGATGGTAAAAAGGTTCGTATAAGCCTCGTCTGTGCAAAATCTCGTAATGCTCCAGCGAAACCAACCCTCTCGATCCCGCACTTAGAACTATGTGGCTGTTTATTGCTAACAAAGCTATTAACTAGGGTCAATGAAGCTCTTGGGATTCATGATGTTGCTTGCTTCGCGTATACAGACTCAACTACAGTGCTATACTGGATTCAAGGATACCCGCAAAAGAGAAATGATTTCGTAGACAACCGTATATCACAAATTGCTTCTCAGTTTCCGACATCTATATGGCATTACGTGCGTTCCGCTGAAAATCCCGCGGACTGTGCAACTCGTGGTCTGATGCCGAGATATTTACAAGGTTTAGAGCTCTGGTTGAACGGTCCATCCTTTTTGAGAAATGAGTCAATTCGATTTTGCGAAATTCCTGGCTACAACATATCCCCTAACGATTGCGAATCGGTAGTCTGTTTAACTAACCCTGTGAGCGCTATTGATTCTCGAATCTTTATAGACTTTATCGCGTTATTACTCGGTGTATTTGTTTATTTAAAAGGCGTAGAAATCGTAGTGTAACCCTTCGTGCTTATTATTTATCGCCTCTTGATATACACGACGCCAAGATAGCACTAGTATGGCTTATGCAAAGCCACTATTTTGAGGACGAAATCAAGTGCTTATCCTCTGGCAAAGCGGTCTCAAGTAAGAGTAAGTACGCGCGTATGAACCCCTTTATCCACCAAGCGGGTGCGCTTCGCGTAGGAGGTCGACTTGAAAACGCTAACATTCCTTTTGAGCAGAAGCATCCGCTCATACTCCATAAAGATCATCATTTAACGTGGCTAATTGTTCGCGACTGCCATTTAAGCAATCTTCATGCAGGAATGCGGCAAATGACGTATCTTCTTTCCCTTAGTTATTTTATCATTGGCATTCATCATGTACGACTTGTACATTGAAAAATACATCACTTGATCGATTCAACGTATTCGACAACGCGCTGTACCTTACCAGCAGCAAATGGCGAGCCTCCCAAGGCAACGGTTGGAAATTGGAATTGTTTTCGGCAATACTGGTGTTGACTACGCCGGCCCATTTCTCGCGCGGTCATGGAAGGGATGAGGAGCCAAGCAGTACAAGGTCTACATCGCTCTATTTCTATGCATGGCTACAAAGGCCATGCATCTCGAGTTAGTCTCGGAGCTTTCTTCATCAGCATTGCGTCGTTTTGTTGCCCGCCGCGGCAAGTGCCACACCATCTTTAGCGATAATGGTACAAATTTTGTTGGGGCCAATCACCAGCTTCGTGAGTGGGCTAATCTTCTTAAATCGGATAAATTTCAAGATGATGTCTCTTGTAAGCTGACTGCGCGTGGAATCGCCTGGAGCTTCATACCTCCACATGGTCCGCACTTTGGCGGCCTGTGGGAGGCCGGTGTAAAGACCGTTAAATTTCATTTGAGAAGAGTTCTGGGGCAAGCTTGCCTGACGTTCGAGGAGTTTTCAACTATACTTTGCCAAATTGAAGCCTGTGCCAACTCTAGACCACTCTGTTCCCAATTTGAAGGATGCAGGGATCCGTTGACGCCTGCACATTTTCTTATCGCTCGACCGTATGCGAGTGTGCCTGAACCCGAGCTATTATCGACCCGAGTTTCATTGCTGGACCGATGGCAGTATATTCAGCGCCTTCATCAGGACTTCTGGCGTAAATGGTCTCAGGACTACCTAACCCAACTTCAAAAGCGCCCTAAATGGTTGAAGAAGTGAAAGGATATTCAGCCCGACGACATCGTCGTCCTCATAGAGGACAATCAACCGCCGTGCCGATGGCTCACCGGAAAAATCACAAGGACGTATCCCGGACGAGATGGTCTAACTCGAGTTGCAACTGTTCTTACCGCTAACGGAGAAGTGAAGCGCCCGATATCTAAGCTGTTCCTTTTATTGACGAATGGTAGTTGAAAGTATCTTTCAGCGGCGGTAGTATGTTGACGCTTAAGGCCAACTTGTGGCTTCACCCTAAGGTATAATAGTTTGACATTTTGCATGGTTTGACTTCTTTCTGTACTACTCCTTTTCCGGTATTAATAAAGCATTCCTTTTTCATGTCTTGTAAGGCAAGCACGCGTGTTTTATTTAAATATTGCTTTTTTTCTCTGGCATCTTTCAGCTTTATTACTAAAAACGGTGATCGAGCAAACAGCACCAATGCAGTCAGTGCTTAGAATATGCAAAAGTCGCTTATTTTGACGGGTTAACGACAGAGATGACCCAAGAACCACCCAACTTGGTCTGCCCACAATGAAGTAAACTAAACAATATACTAATTCAATAATGACAAGGCTACAGTACCTTAAGGATTACCTGCCGAGCTTTTTAAGGGGTTAAGCCACTCTAGGATTTTCAAAAAACCGATTTTTTTATTAATGTTTTCAATGTTCCCTTAGGACCTCAAAGATGATATGCCCGGGAAATATCTCGAAGTACTTGTTTTTCAAAGTATAGTACAAGGTCGCTAGTTAGGCAGCGAGCCCCTTATGACCGAAACGACTGACGGTATTTTAGAGTAGGTATACGGCAGATGTTTTTGAAGCTATTTGCCACGTGTTAAGACTATTACTTGTTTCGTCTTTAGAAACGTGGATTTTAGTCAGTTTCGTACAGTGAAACATTCGAGAAGGACGCTATTTGAGGAAGGTTTATTTTTAGTTGATAAATGTGCTAACTTTTTTTTGTTTTGTGAGTGTTATTGGTTCATTTTTATGATGTGACAAAGTGTTTTGTGGTCAAAAGAGACACGTACATACAGCAAGAGACAGAAAATATCTGGAAGAAGACCGCTGAATAGACACGAGTTAGAGGCACTAAGTGAAATGTATTCTAGTACATCGGCGAAAAAATTTAAGCAATCAGAAGATATGTACGATATTCAAGTGAATTCTGGTTTTGGCTATAGTATGATAAACTTTATTACAGTTGTTTCAGCTATTTCAAACGTTGTCGTTTGTAAGTGTGTAAAGTGAAATTTACGGAAAGTGGTAAGTCCTATGAAAATTGTAGTACCTACTACCTAGTAGTACATTTATTGAATAGGGCTATGAAATAAACCGTAGAATTGCTGATGCAAAACCGCAGCACGATAAATGTCCGATCGGAGAAGATTCATGGTGCTCATTGCAAAAGGCTAAAGCTACAAATAGTTTAGATGAGAACAAACATAAGCCAGCTCTTCCTAATTGAAGTGCATGAAGTTATCAAGCTTCAAGAAGAATTGGCCAGAGATGATCTTCTTACTCGATGCATCGGCGGTTGTACTCAAAACTGTAATGAAAGTTTTAATTCGACTGTGTGGGCATTAGCCCCAAAATCCATTTCAAGTGGTAAAACTGTGTTGGATATAGCTATGGATATTGCAGTTTGTGTATACAATGAAGGCTTTGCTTCAATTTTGCACATAATAAAAGCGATGGATTTAGAAATCGGCCCGAACATCTACAAAATGTGCTTGGAGATTGAAAAAGAGCGCATAAATCTTGCTGGAAGATCGCTGTCTGAAGCTACAAAAGAGTGGAGGATCGCATAAAAACCCAATAGAAAAGAAATGGAAGAGCAGAACACTAATATAGAAAGCCAATTATATGGTGCAGGCAACGCGTATTAAAGGTTATTGCAAAATTTTTTATGACTTTGTATAACTTAAAATTTTATATGTGCTCATCTCAAAACAATTATGGGTGCGGCCATAACTTTAACAATTTTCAACCAATTCACTTCAAATTTTAACTAGGTCTATAATTTACGCGCGTCTAAGTGGTTGGATACCCTTTTACTGTTGCCAGGGCGCGGGCGGAAAGGTAGAAGGAGGAGAAAGGAAAAATTGTTTTTGTAGTGGTTTGAAATTAAGGTGTAATTGGTTTTCGATATTCGCTCTCCAGGGGTGGGAGTCCGAGTAGGACGGAGAGTTTTTTCTTCACTCAGAGTGATTCGAAGTTATAATTCGCACTAGTTTTTTGTTCTTGAAGCTCTACAACAGCCAAATGTACGTGCCAGGGTTATGCCTTCAAACGCAGAATTTTTCTGTCTGAGTTTCAATTACACAAATGAAAAACTTGAAAGACTTGTCATGGGTAGGATTCGAACCTTGACCTTCCGAGTGAGAAGCGATTGCTAGTACCACTACACCACGGCATAGCTCATTTTTTATTAACAATTTTCTGGCGATTTTTGCAAGTTTGATTTTAGAAGTGCGCCATTCGGCCAAAAATCAATATATCAGAAAAATCCTACTTACTTCTCTAGCTGTTGTTATGTACAATAAAAAAAATTTAGTGACTCATCATAATTCAAAATTTACAGGAGCTGTTGGTACCGTTGTAGAACCGCCGCCATTTTTAAATAAATTATTATATAAAGATTATATTTTACAGTCAATCATATGTGCAATAAACTTCTACCTTTTTAAACTCGATTTATTTTATATTTTTCCTGAAAAAGAAATCACAAAAAAGCCTATTTTTACGGCCTGTCCTAATCCGTTAAGTTAGAGAGCATACACGAATTTATTTAAAAGATTTCGTCCAAAGTAAGCATACTTGATGAATGGAACTTCAGCATCGTTTACCTCCGTCTGATTGACAAGAAGGAAGACTCATGAAACTAAGCTAGATATAGAGACATCAATCTTCTTGTTCTCGTAAATAAGATATTGCCTGAAACTTTTTAGTAACGATCCGATTCATCCCTATCAGCACGGTTATGGGTCGCGTTATAACTTATTAAATTTTCATACATCGGCAGATCCTAGAAGAAACTTAAGAAAGTCAGATCGATACATATAACTTCTTTATCGATTTCAGGGATATATATGACAGCAGCTATAAAGGCGAGCTAAACTGAGGCATGCCTTGTCTTGCATCTTGCCAAACTTACAATATTGCTCGGAATGACAATGGAGACCTTTGATGTTAAAAAATGTTGATGCGCTGTCATGTGACTTTTTTAACAACGTACTTACACAATTATTTAAAATCTGCAGACCAACGCAAGGTGCACAATTATCCAACTTTGTGCATACGCTAATGATTCTGCGAGTAAGACCCTAATAACCTCAGTCCTGCTCTAGAGGATGGAGGTAAGCGAAGGCGAATGAAAATATTGTTGTTTATCACGACCGTAAGAATTTTCGAGTATTTTTTGTATTTGCATTGGCGGGCTTTGAAGTAGGTGGGTATCACACTATACAACTTGTACCAAGACATCGACTGGATTAAAACGGTACGCATCAGTCGGTTGAAATGGCTTGGAAAGTGGAAATAAATACGAACGCTCCGACCCCAAAGGTCGGAAAGTTGAAACGCGCCTCTATCATCTTAGCTTGTCCAACTGGAGTTCAGTTGGTCAAGTACCACGCGAACTGAGTGAAGTCCAGATTCAGTTCAGACTGTATGTTAGTATACACATGTTAGAATACACATTTCGATAGGGATAACACTTATACCAATTGACAGACATTTTAGCTCAGTATATTTTGGTGAATGGTCGTGAAAAACCTCACTTCTCAACAACTCTTGTTCATCACATTAATCTATTTTGAAAAGTTGTGTCTTGCTCGCTAAACTTATAGAGACCGTGAGAAGACCATTCGTCGAACCGTCGATAAAATAACATCCACTTAGTTGGTATTTTGAAATACGAGAAGTACGACTTGGTTCACTCAGGTGAAAAGTCCTTATTTTCAAAAATGAAACCGAAGACGCATTACACCCATTGAAGATCGTTACCGGACCATGCTCTTCGAAAATTTCATTCATCACATACAAGTAGATGACATTGATCCAAAGATGATGTGGTTTCACAAGAGATTTACTGAAATCACAGTTTGACGAGAAGGTAATTGCGCGAAACGGACCTATCATTTTCACTCGACCGCTCGACTATCTTCATTGGGGTATCGTTGAGCAACAATTGACGACTTAGAAGTCTCTGCTATTTGTGATATATCTACTCATACAGGGCGGTTTACTTAAAAATTGGACGGACCTTCTTCAAACTTCTTCGAGGTGATCATAGGCACAAAATCGTACTCAAATTATATACGAACAATTTTGCAATTACAAAAAAAGCAGTTTAATTGATTTTTGTGCCATTTATTTCAATTAAAAGTTCTCGCAATTAAGACAATCATTCTTTGCATGTAGCACATGGACTGAAAAGTCTCGGGCCTAACACACAGATGGCGCTAGTTTTTTTTAATTTATAGCGCTCCAATCGACACGCGCGCGCCCTGTCAATTTGGTAATACTTACTTTTTGCTGGTTGGTCGGTTGACAGGTGCACGTTTTCCTGGCTCTTCCTTATTTGGTTTTAAAGTGCCACTTCGACTTCGACATTTTGTGCCTGCGGGAAGATAACGATACCTTTTCTCCTTAAAATTATATTTTCTTAAAGTTTTATTAAATTTCCCAGAAATAAAATAATGGATTTTTTTTTGTACAAATAGTTCTTTCATTTTACCAATCAAATTGAGACACAGCGCCACAAATTCACCTCATGTTGATGTAGTACTAACCTTAGCGTCCAAAATTTCATGACAATCTGTTCATTAGTGTGTGAGTTATTGTACTAAGTGCCTGTTCACATTGGTGCGGGCAGGAAGATTGTCCGAAAGAGAGGGAACGCTTTTTATTGAAGTAGGAAGAAGAAGGGTTACTTCCACTGAGAATCCATTTCTAAAGTGGATTCTCGGGTGCAACACATCGTTTTTTTCCATATCGTTCCATTATTGACATATTTTTTCATTTTAATTGTGATTGTTGATGAGAAAGGAAGTGTGAACAATAGGAAAAAAGGTATGTTTCAGGCCAGCTGCGCAAATTTAAAAATGAAAAATGCTCCGATTCAAGTGTTCCACTTTTCCAAAAAGTCTTTCAACCCCATGACAATATGAACACGACGTTCATGTGAGGACTTTCATCCCGTCGCCAATGTAAACAGCCAATAAGGGTGACGCTACGTTTGTTATTTTCAAAATAATGGATCAAAAACAATTTCGTGTTTTAATTTTACATCGCTTCTCGATGGGAAAAAATACCGTTCAAGCGAAGCAATTGCAATGGCTTGAAAAGTGTTATGGGGACTCTGCTCCATCAGAAACAAAAATAAAACGTTGGTATGCTGACTTCAAACGTGGTCGTAGAGACATTGATGATGTAAAAGGTCCGCCATCTAACGTTTTTTTTTCAACTAGTGCTTATTTCGTAAATAGTAACACTTAGCTCATCTCTGATTTGACAGATAATTAGTTTTATCCTTCCGCTGAACGAATATGGTTGTGTATATGTTTGAACAACGCTGGGAAATATTGCGACATTACTTTGAAAATCATGGTAATGTTGCAGAATGTGTGGGAAAATTGCGTACGGATTTTGGAAGAAGAGAAGCACCGTCAACTCCGTATGTTCGTTATCTTGTGAAAAAAGTGAAAGAAACTGGCATCCTCATCGATAAACTAAAGCGTGAAAAGCCAAAAACAGTGCGTACACCCGAGAATATTGCTGCTGTGGCAGAAAGTGTGCGTGAAGCGCCATCAACATCAATTCACCGTCGTTCTCAACAATTGAACATTTCGGAGACATTATTGAGACGAATTTTGCATAAAGACCTTGGTATGACGCCATACAAAGTCCAATTGGTTCAGGAGTTGAAGCCAACTGACCATCCAATGCGTTTTCGCTTCGCTAAGTGGGCCTGCAATCGACTTAGAGAAGATGCCGATTTTGCCAAAAAAAATCATCTTTTCAGATGAAGCTCGGTAACACCAGAAAACATTAAAAAAAAATCCACAAAATTGTTTTGAATGATCGAAAAGTGCAGTTGCATGAGTTAGCTGACATCGTAAAGATATCAAAAGAACGTGTTGGCTTTATATTGCATGAGCATTTGTCCATGAGAAAGCTCTGTTCAATGTGGGTGCATGATTCTGAGCACTGTATTGCGGTAAAATTTAAAATTCGGCCTCACTCATTCACATTCTTTTCCGTTTGTTCTTCAAAATCCTAGAAGGGTGGTGGGCAGCCGTGGGTCCATCAGCCATTGGTACACCCTCCTAGTATCTTGAAGGATCAACCACGGATGGTCCTTTGAAGTAAGCATTTGGAGGAAGGAGCGAGACCAGCGTCCAATATTTTAGTTAACAAGAGCCATTCACAAAGTCGTCGGCTCTTGCCCTTGTGTTGTGTTGTCTCTCCTATCGGGTAATTTCCCGAGATAACCTTAGAAGGCATCTCCGCTCCATCACGGTTTCTCCTGCCCGATCCGCTTTTTATCCCACCCACTCATTTTACGTCCGTTGCCTCCTTGGAGAAGTATATTAGCGAGAAGAATTGGTGGGTTCTTGAACTCTCTCGTTCTGCTTTTATGCTTGTCGGAAGGGATAATCAATAGATCCACGAGAAGAAGAGACAGAAATCTCGATGACAGACCTTAAACCCAACCCTGTACGTCTAGAGCCAGATGGATGGTCTGGAAACCTCTGCATATAACAAATATACAAAGCCACAGAACCAGGCGGACTGCCACAGACGCTCCATAGAAATAAAATAAAATTATAACAAAAACGTGTTGTAAAGAATGGACCCCTAGTTGCGCGGCCCTCATTTAATTAATTCTTAACAAGAGCATTCGCCGGGATGTCTTTGTTAAGTTTTTCATTGGGCAGCACTCTATATGTAGAATTCCCTCTCCTGCACCCGTCCCATGATTAGTTCCTTGTTTCGCTCGCACTGTACGCCACCCGATCATTATCAGAAACGGATGATTAGAATGTACAAATGCGAGTAGGCCAAATAATGTTGGCGTACTTCCATTCAGACTCTCCTTTCAGTTCTTACCATTGGCAAAAATTTAATGCACTATGAACATAAAACGATATTTAACTGCTAACGAAAACAAGGAACAAAAAGTCTCCACAACGTGGAAATAGAAAATTGTAGAGTTTCAAACACAAAAAAACAATCTCGGAACACTGAAACTTAAGACTCTCAAAATGTCCCAAGACCAAAACCTTTCTATCCAATCCAGCCACTACTGGCGTCCATATATTGGTTACCTTTTTTATCTTTTGGGAAGGACTGAATGATCGTAAAGATTTCGTAAAGCTCGGTCCAAAGGGAAATCCCAATCTTAGAGGAAATTTCCCCAGATTTGGGAAATAAGAAAGAAGCACGAATGTGGTGTGTGTGTGTGAGAGAGTGGAAGCAATTCACTCAGAAAATTTGCGGAGTGCGGCACACAAACACCAAAAATTGGGCCGTTGCATTCATCTCAATGGATGAATGAGTACATATGTGAGACCTACGGTTCGCTAATATCGGTGGAATAGGAATAATCACTTCTTGGTTGACCATCAAAAAGTTAGGAGAAGATCTAAAAACAAAACAATAGTAAATACTCGAGACTTTCTTATTGCCTGTTGAAAAGGAAACAAAAAAAAAAAGAAATAAGTACGAGAGGCTTTGACAAACGGATAGGTTACCAAAAGTGAGGAGGAAACACGGACGAAGTCAGGACCGACGGGACAGACATAGCAATTCTAGGAGGGAGTTAAGATAAGTAGCATTATTTATTCGTGACAATTTCACCTCGCGTTACCCCGGGCGAATCCTTTTTAGAAAAAAAAAAGAATAAACAGACTTTGCGACCGTTGTAATTCGGTATCGGGTCCCCAACTAGCGGTCCAATCTTAGTGGTACCTTCAGTACCACGGTTTGTGATTGCCACCTACTCACAGGGCATTTTTTTCTTCTCTCTTTCGAAACCCAACTGACAGATCGTAGCCACCAACCGTGTGGTTCGGGTTTCGCCATGTTTAAACGTAACAAACCAGAATTTTTGCGTCGATATGTGACACCGTATTCTCCAGATTTGGCTCCCAGCGACTACTGGCTATTCGCAGATCTCAAAAGAATGCTCGCCAGTAAGAAATTTCGTTCGAATGAAGAGGTTATTAGTGAAACTGAGGCCTATTTTGAGGCAAAAGATAAATCGTTCTACAAGAATAGAATGATTGTGATGCTCTTGATGAAGATTATATTGATGAATAAAGTCAATTTTTAAACAAACAACTTTATATTGTATTTAGAAAACATTTACTCTATAAGCATAGTTTATATGGTCTTGCATATCTACTATGATCAATGAAAACGAAGTTCAGTGTTGTTCGGATCTATTTAATTACTCACAGAGTTCGAAACAACATCCTAAGCTCACTCCACCAACTCCACACCATGTAATACCATTTGAAATAAACTAAAAACATTACATACAATATTTCGAAACCCAAAACCAAATAAAATTCCCAATTGCTTTCTAGTTCAGTTACCAACTTTAAATTCATTTATTTATGTTTCCAATAGAGTGAACCGAAAATGCATTTCTGATTGATTGCACTCGTCCATTGTTTGAATTTCGATGTAGATGTAGTGAACTCGTTCACTTGGTTATTTTTATTATTTTTGTTCTCGTATTTTGGAAAAAGCCATTTGAAATTCGATAAAACAAAAATATTGATTTGATGTCAATACTGGAGGGAGGGGTTGAAAAAAACATCTCGCAAAAAGCACAATAGCCACTGCAAAGATAACAGTGTACAGAATTAATCCCATCCTCCAGATCCAGAGGCAACTTGTTCACCACACATACAAATATATGTATTAGAAGGCGAAAGGATGCAGTAAGTTATCCAGTGACAATAATATAGCGTGACGCAAATTTAATTTCAATACATAAATACGAGTACAAGTCGAGAGTAAAATGATGAAAAACAAAATCAGTGCCAACAACGACAATATTGAGTGGTGTCGCTGAGCTGTTCCGACTTTCTAAGACAAATTCTCAATGACGTACCACGCGTCGTCAGTCTCCTTTATCTGTTGGCAATGGTACTGGCAGTCATTATCTCCAGGATATTAAAACGAGAGTGATATTGTACATAGATGCAGGCACATACAAAGTATTTTATCGGCTGTAATGTACAATTTTTATTTTATTCATCATTTACGACCATGGATTGCACAGAAGCATCTTATGTACGAGTATGTATCTGCGAATGCGAGTACAAGAACGAAAATGAGTTTTATTTAAAATCTTGGCTTATGTTGATAATCCTTGGCATGTCTGAATATTCAAATGAAAGCAGTAAATTGTAAAGAGGAAATCGTTAATTTACAGATGTAAGGATCTTTAAGGATATGTTTAAGCTCTCAACATAAATCTAGGATTTCATTCCGTCACAAAACAAGATACACATTCGGGATTAAAAGATTTCCATCAAATTTCACTAGTGATGAATTTTTCTAGTGCTACTATAACATACGTTCAGATTTTCGTAGCTCTCATTATGGTGATTCGTCATCCTGTCGATCCAATTGTGGGATACCTCTTTCGTGTATTTGATACTCTGTCACATCAATCATCTGCTGAATACTGATTTTCAAGCTTGCATACACCAAACATTTCGCAAGAAGAAGTGACGAGAGAGGTCAA
The DNA here is from genome assembly GCA_949129095.1 of Volucella bombylans. NCBI lineage: Eukaryota > Metazoa > Arthropoda > Insecta > Diptera > Syrphidae > Volucella > Volucella bombylans. The sequence goes on along the minus strand of OX422141.1, from coordinate 157,448,430 downwards.
ATCGTTCAATCTCGGTGAAAAAAAAAACTGTTCCATAATGTTGCCGTTGATTCGTTCATCATGTTGGGACCACATATGATCCGTGTTTTCGAATGTCCGGTCATATTTGCCATCGACTTTGAAAAATAAGACGATGATGCCATCGACAGAGTAGTTCACACCAAACTGTGTTTTTATCGGTGCAATTAAGACTCAAAATATATTCTTGGACTCGCCTTACTCCAGAAATAGTAATTTCTGCTTTTCGTGAATTAAAGACCGATTTTCAAAATGAGTTTCAATAATACGGAAGCATTATTTTGATAAACGGATTCCAATTGGAAGATCTGCCCGTGAACAACTTTCAAGTTGAATTTGTAACAATTTTTTACGATCTACATATGTATTGTACCACTAGTAAGTGAACCGTGTAAATCGTATAAGTGAAAAGGGAAGGTTATAGCCCTTACTGTAGTTAAAAAATCAACAGTGCACATCATTTTAAAAAATAAACTGAGGTGCCATCCCTATTAGATGCAAAATGACTATCTTTTGCAAGAAACCTGTGCAAAAACAATGCTAGAAAATTTTCGAACAGCAGGAAAGCATGGAAAAGGACTGTCCAGTGACGAAGCTAATTTTCGTGTAGATGGCTAATCATGCACGCGTTACTGGTGTCTCAACAATCATCCAAACCGTCGTCAGAAATGTTTGTATTCTCCATTTCTGACCGACGCACACTGGGGCCTTTTGATGGAAAGCATGCTCAAAATGCAAAATTGAGATTAACGGTTTCTTTCCAAAAAAAATTGTTTGCTGCAAAGTTGAAATAATTGTTTATCAATCTGTAAATCTTTGAAGGTCAGAGAGGTAGTAAGCTGACAGATAATGAACGGTAAAAGTTGTGGTTTTATTAAATAGAAATTTGTGCTGTGCTCTAGTGGGTCATTTAAAAGTGAAAAAAAGCCAATTCGCAGTGAATTAAAACAAAAAAAATATGTCGTCATTAAGTCAAGGTCCGTATATAACTAAAAAGTAAAATTAACGTATATACAAAATAAAATTAAAGTACATTTTAAGGAAAAGGTGAAAAATTCCGTAGAAAATGTTTAGAAATATTTTTTTAAAATTTGCAACAGAGGCTTTTGAAACTAAGTACGTAGTCTTATAATATAAATCTTCATTTATTAGAAACACAAGCTAGAAGTTAAAGCCTCTGTTGCATTTTGGATTTTTTTAATTAATTCTGTGAAAAAGTATGTTGTATTTGTTGAAAACAAATTTCGATTTTTCAGGTTCTTCTTCAGAAATCGTAATTAAAAAAAAAGATTTAGTGGATAAATTTATAAGGAGTAATGGCAGACATTTTGAACAAAAATTTGATCACATTGTTGACTTTGTTATGGAAATAACGGCTTGTCCTACTGAAAATAGCAACCAAATTAGAAAAGAGCTCCGAAACTTCAAGACACAACTTCGTAGTAAATGGCTAATGCATTCTAAGCACAATGAACGACTTGTAACCAATCAAAAAGGTTGGTTGGATAAAGTTGTGCGTTTCCAAAAGTCATCTGTTCCTATGGTTAGAATAGGAAGACGTGTGTTAGAGTTTGAGGAGTACAGTGATCAAACTAAACGTAGGAAAACGGCTAGATTACGCTCTGAGGTTTCTGCAAATGTTTTGACTTTTGCTGCTCAAATGTCTTTAAGAGCTACAGGTCAAAATCAAGAAGCAGAAGTTATAAAAAAAGTTTCAGAGTGCCCTACTTACGCCAAAGACTCCTCAATTTAACTCTAAATTCAAAAATTCAAAAATTATCGCCACGAGAGGCACTTTCAATGATTGTTGAAGCTCAACTGTCAAGAAAACAATATGAAATTATCAGGAACTTTGCAAAAGATCTGTTTCCATCGTATAAAATGATTCAGGCAGAAAAGTCTTCATGCTATCCTAGTGATGTTTCTGTCAGTGAAACTGAAGCTAAAGTGCCTCTCCAGTCATTGCTTGATCACACAGCCAATCGATTACTAAATTCACAGAAAAATATTTTTGAATTGCGTTTTGTTAATCCATCTGATGAAATGGTTTTAATTTCAAAGTGGGGCTTTGATGGAAGTTCAAGCCATACGCAGTATAAACAAAAGTTTATTTCTGAACTTTCCGATGATAAATATATGTTTTTAGCTTCACTTGTACCTTTAAGATTAATATTAAATAAAACAAATGAAAGACCAGTCGTCATATGGCAAAACCCAAAACCATCCTCGCCCAGATTTTGTAGACCCATTAATCTTGAATATTCAAAAGAAACAGATGAACTTGTAAAAGGGAAAAAAGAGAGAATCGATAGTGAAATCAGGAATTTAATAGGGTCATTAGTTCATTTGAATGGATATTCATACAAAGTTAATCACAAACTTATATTTACCATGGTTGATGGAAAGATATGCAATTCTCTAACTGATACAAAGTCTACACTTCGATGTTATTTATGTGGCGCAACATCAAAAGAATTTAACAATCTTGAGTTAGTTGTTGAAAAAGAAATTCAAAGTGATTACTTATCATTTGGTATTTCTGTACTACACTCTTGGATTAGAACTTTCGAGTGTATGTTGCATCTTGCATACAAATTACCGATAGCTTCTTGGCGTGTGAATAAAGAAAATAAATCAATCGTTGAAGAAAATAAAATTAGAATGCAGAGCGAATTCAAGAGCCAAATGTCCCTCATTGTGGATAAACCTAAACCAGGTTTTGGAAATAGTAATGACGGAAATGTAGCTCGGAAGTTTTTTCAAAATTATGAAGCGTCTGCAAATATAACAGGAGTGAATCCAGAGTTAATCAGACGATTTTATATGATATTACAAGCCATATCTAGCGGGTTTAATATCAATTCTGAAAAATTTAAAAATTATTGTCAAGACACTGCTCGTTTATATGTAGATCTATATCCATGGATGCCAATGACTCCAACTGTACATAAAATCCTTATTCATGGGCCTGAAATTGTTAATAACGCCTTATTACCTATTGGTATGCTTAGCGAAGAGGCGCAAGAAGCCAGAAATAAGGATTTTAAAACATACAGGGAATATTTTAGCCGAAAAACATCAAGAACAGATAATATAACTGATATTTTTAATCGTTTATTTATATCATCAGATCCACTTATAAGTCTTATGCGCTCATTACCTGTACTAAATCGAAAGTCATTCGACACTGATGTTGTGAATTTATTAGAAGAAGAACGTTGAAAACATATTTACTTTGTATAATTAAATTTGTAAAATATAGTACATATGTATATACCTATTTTTAAATTAAGCTAATAATAATTTTAGTTTATAGAGGAATTTTGTTTTTGTTGTTCCTATTTTATTAGTTCTACCGCCTTAAACCCCATTTTTGAAACGAATTATTTAGGTAAAGAGTTTTGAGCACGCTCTCCATACAACCGGCCCCAGTGTCTCTAGGGATACCAGAAAGAATTGGCGAAAGTTCTCGATCGTGGGGCAGCATGGGCAGCCACTTGCTTGTCGAAATGTAGTCAGATACCTTGGGATCTGGCTAGATCAATATCTGTATTTTAACAAACATATAGATGTTGCTCTGGCCAGAGCCAAAGGTGCTTTTGCCCTTACAAAGAAACTGTTTTAAAACAGCCACCTCGATGCGAGGGTGAAGGTTATCTGCTACATGGCCCTTATCAGGCCTATGCTTGTATTTGGATGTCCCGTGTGGTTCAACGTGAAAGCAAGTTTATTGGAAAAGATTCGGGTGTTTGAGAGGGCTTGTCTTAGGACTTGTCTTCGCTTATACAGAACACCAGAGTCGGAGTACATAAAATTCTATCCTAATGAGGTCTTGTACAATAGGGCGAACCTGATAAGAGTGGACAATTTCGTCATTAAGTTAACTCGAAGGCACATTGCAAGAGCAATGACCTCATCGAACAACCTGATCTCCGGGGCTTTCTACCCCAATTACAAGTATCATGAGAGAGTTCGCTTTGATGGCTTTGTTCCCCCAGAAGCGTTCCTCTACCTAGATATGAAAGGTCTGATCCAGGACAGATTGGCGGTGCCGCTAATCTTCCACGTTGCTCGAACAGCTGCGGACAGGCGACTCAACTACGACAGAGACGTCGCACATGGCAGTAGGTCGGTAGGGAGTCGCGACATGAGAGATGTTGCTCGGCAGCACCAACAATTTTGGTGGCTTATGGGAGGAGAGGAAGTCTCTTCGTCGAATTCCTCTGGTATAGTATAGCTTCACTCGGAAGCAAAGTCGGCTAGCCTAATTATTTAGTCATGGCCGGCTTACATAGATTTAGGTAGGATTAGGGTAGACATAAGAGAAAAAAAAAAATAAAAAATAAAAAATAAAAAAAAATTTAAAAATGAAAAAAAAAAACAAAAAAAATTATATATGAACTTAGATGGGTAACAACTTCTCTAAAAGAAGGGGTAACACATCTAGGAAAAAAAAAATAAAAAAAATAAAAAAAATTAAATTGTATGATATATACAATAAGTTAGTTTAAGTAGGTTAAGTAGATTAAGTAGGTTAAGATTTATTTATAGGTAGATAGTTTATAAGTTTTAGTTTTTAAGATTTTATAAAAAAGAAAGTCCGTATACTAAGTTTTTGTATTAAATAAAATGTTTTCTTAGTTTTAGTTTAAATAAATATAGAAAAAAAAATAAAATTTATAATCGTACGAAACGTCGAAAGACATCAATTAAGTATTATGTTTAATTTAGAGTGCCCGCATGGGGCCAGTAAGTTAGAATAAGATAATTGTAAGTTAATTAAGCTAATTTTTAAGCGTTTTTTTGTATAGCGTATAAGTAATAATGAATTGAAAAGAATAAAAATGCATTTAAAATGAAATGAATGAATGACCGGCCCCAGTGTGCGACGGATAATTCGTCTTTATTTTTTTAGCCAGGGAGCAACAGTGACTTGTGAAGTGTATTGCGGAATGTTCAACAAGTTTCTGATACTCCGGTTGCAAATGTTTCCCGGGAACAACATCAACATTGTTGATTCTTCATGTTTTGAATAAGCAACTCGTTAAAAATTTGAAAAGTTAGGGAAATCGGTGCTGCCTTTAAAGTACTATTGACTGACATGCTCAAACAGTAAGTTTTGAGGACAAATCACGATCAGGATTACCTAGACCTACAACACGAAGATTAAAGTCACAACAAGAAAAAGAAGTGGACGAAAAACATCACCCGGAATACACACCGAAATAAATCAAACACGGAATAAACCACTGTCCTTGACAATTGTTAAACGAAACATGTTTTAGCTGGATTATTTGGGCGAGTTGCTGTTCGAAAACCTTTGCTATGACTACAAAACAAGCAGGAAAGTTTAGAATGAAGAAAAAGGAAGATTTCAGAGTTTTATGGAGCGATGCATCCAAGTTCGATGTATTTGGCGCTGAACAAAAGATGCTACCAGACTGCGTTAAGTATGGATACGGTTATGTTATATCGTGTGGATGTTCCTCTTCAAGTGGAGTGGGAGATCTGGTTCAACTGATTGCGAAACTTAATAAGGAAGCAAACAAAACCATATTGGAAAAAAAAGCTGCGACCTCTGGACTAAGGTTAATTGGCGAAGGATTCATATTTCAGCAGGACAGCGACCCTAAACACGCGTCAAGACTTTGTTAAAACTACATGAAACAGAAAGAAGATGAAGAAATCTTACAGATCATAATATGGCCACCGCAATCACCAGATTTAAACTTTATAGACCAGTTGTAGTAGGAGCTGGACAGAAGGGTCCGGAGCCAATGCTCATTATCAGGATCTAGGTTGTATTGTAAAATATACTATTGCAACAATTCAAAAACTGATAACTAGAAGTAATTAAAAGTAAAGGTAAAGTCATTAATAGCACAATATTACCTTGAGGAGGTTAAATAATTTGCCTACCCGGATTTTGACGTAAATGTAAACAACGACACCACCCTAGAGGTGAAGGGAAATTTTACTCTTTACTGTTGCCGCTTCTTTAGGCTAAGAAGGTAACTGAGAAATAATGTAGGTAAGTCACTCTCACGGAAAATTAGGAAAGCATATAAAACCCTTGTCGCAATTTTGCTGCATAAGCCTTATCTAATCCAGAAGAAAATGCCTTGATTTCTTTTAATAATTTTTGACTCCGTCTGCATACTCAGAATTTGGAGAATAAGATATACCAACGACCTATGTAGACTATACAAGGACATGGACCGTAACAGACGGCTGTCAAAAAGGAAGACCAAGCCTAAGGTGACTCGCTTAAGAGAAAACGAACTTCAGACAATTTAGTATGCGCATCTGAAGGCGGTTAGCAGAAGATTTATTTTTGTTTATTTAAATTATGTTTATTTTCTAATAGATTAAGGCTTTACAAAATATAGTATACACGCAGCTTGCTCAGGGTTTTGACACTTAAATTATTACTTGCGTAACTAAGTTATCGCTGTTTTTTTATGAAAATGCAAATTGTGCTCGCCTCAATAGCATCAATTGAAATCGATAACGTTCCTCAGTACCCGATACAGTTACCTGGTCTCACCAAATATACAGCATAACCTTAGCAGCGTGAATATTCGGCCGAGCGTCCATGACCGGGCAGTCCCCATGACTTTCTTCTCTTTGAGTTGCTGTAATGAAACCATTTTTCTTCACCCGTCACGATGCGATAAAGAAAACACTTCCCTTTTTGCCGCTGGAGCAGTTGTTCACTGGCGAAAAAACGACGCTCAACGTCATTTGGCTTCAAATCACATTTGAATCATTTTGAATCATTCACAACGCATGCAATCGCTTGAATTTTGGCCTTCCTTCGCGGCGGTCAACATCGAAATCACCATCTTTGAAGCGTCGAAACCAATCACGGCACGTTGTTTCACTTAGCACAGCATCTCCGTAAACTTTTTGGAGCTCTCGATGCACTTCAGACGCCGTTTTCTTCGACTGAAAGAAGAAAGTCAACACTTCCCGTAAATTTGGCACAAAATCAGACATTTTCCACAACCAAAAGTATTGTATATGACGCCAAAACAAAATCACTAATTTGTCAAAACGGTTTGTTTACCATACGAGTATGTCTAAAGTCGATTTTGACATTATTTTGTGAAATTTGAAGTTTTCGAATGTGTGACTTTGGACAAACATAAAGGATAATTGGCTTGAAAGATGACTTTATAGATTATTTTGCCAAGTGTATTTGTTTCCATACTTTGAAATAATCTTCAATAATGTCTAGGGCATGCTGCAAATCATTTTCACTTTCATGGCCAATAAAGCTATTATATAAATAGCAGTGTCATATGCAAACATTGCTATTTTGCAATTCCAAATTTCTGGAAAATCGGATAAATAAAGGGTATTTCATTAAGCGCTTCCTATCTTTAAATTTGAATAAAACAAAGTGTGTGTGAGATATCATCGAAATTTTTTATTCGTTTGAAAGGCCTATCGACACCATTATGTATGGAATATAACATCCTTCAAATATCCACCACGGCTTCTCTGGGTGACGCGCATCCGAAATGTCCAATTTTCTATGACTCTGGCTCATAAATCAGGCTGAATTTGACCGATGGCATGGGTTATGTTGGCTTTGAAGACCGCTGTGGCTTGTGGCTTATTCGCATAGACGTGCGACTTCAGAAAACGTTTAACGGGGTCAAATCACCTTCACGTGAGATGACCATGCCCTCGAATCGCTTGTGCACAGTTTCCAATGTATCGTGAGCTGTGTGGCACGTAGCGCCGTCTTGTTGGAACCACATGTGGTTGGTGTCCATATCATCCAATACAGGCCAAAAGAAGTTGGTATTCATTGACCTATAGCGCTCGCCATTGACGGTGATGGCCTGGGCAACGTCGTTCTCAAAGAAATATGAACCAATGACGCCGCCAGCCCAAAATCCACACCAAACAGTGGCTTTTTCGGGATGCATTAGACACTCCTGGATCTCATGTGGATTGGTATCGTATCGACAATTTTATTTGTTGACGTACCCATTCATCCAGAAATGGGCCTAATATGGGCCTAATCGCTGAAGATGATTTTTCGATGAGAATTTTGGTCAGTTTCCAACTGCTCCAGAGCCCATTCAGCGAAGACACGTCGTTGTCTATGGTCGCTTACCTTCAGCTCCTGGGTCAGTTGAATTTTGTACGGGTGCAGGCCCAAGTCACGACGCAAAATTCGCCAAGTTGTATTCTGCGAAAGACCGAGTTCTTGTGAGTGATGCGAAATCAACTGCATCGGATTCTCCTGCACACTCTCACGGACAGCGGCGATTTTTTCGGCAGATCTTACATTTCGTCGACATACGGGTGTTGGTTTATCGTTTATTGAACCAGTGGATTCAAATTTATCCACCACACTGCGAATAGTCCTCTCGATTATAGCGACCGTTAAATGGGTGAAGCGCGCGGAACGTTGCCCGAACAGAACACCAATGTTGATAAAACAATTTTATCATTTGCACGAGTTATTTGACAAAACAGACTGAATAAATGACAGCCAATTTGACAGATGTAGCTTCAACAATATGGCCACTATCAACTGTCAAATTTCGGAAGACCCTATTGGAAGACCCTGTAGATTAAATATAATAACAGTGCTAACACTGATCCTTAGGAAACGCCTGATGTGTTATTTTTTTAGGAGTTTATATTATTATAAATAATAAGTTTACTTGAAAATTTCTATTTGCGAGAAAACTTTGTGTAAACTTAGTAAAATATAGAAGACATCTAGAGGATATCAGTTTATGAAGAATACCGTCATTCCATAAATTGTCAAAAGCTTTTTCAACGTCCAAAACGCCAACACCAGTAGATTGCTTTGCGCTAGTTTTTTCTTTAATGTGGTTGCGGATTCGTAAAACTTGGTGAGCAGTACTGTATCCTCGTCTAAATCCAAATTGTTGGTTTGGAACAACGTCACAGGACTGAAGAAAATCAAGTAGTTTTTTTTTAATAACTTTTCCTAATAGTTAACTTAGGTTACTAAGAAGGTCGATAGGTCGATAACTGTTTTTATTACTCGTATTTGGTGATTATGCTGGCTTGAGAATTTTTGCGATTTTTCATTTATTTGGTAAGTACCTATATTATAACTTGAGACAAGCGTCAATAATGAAGCGTGTAAAAGTTATTCCGATGGTTGGTAGATAGTAATAAGTGTTTGGCAGATCACCTAGCCATGGCGATTTATTGCTAGGCATTTCATGTATTACGAATTAGACATTAGTACTATTTATTATATTTATTAACTCTTCTGCTATATTGTTAGCCGAGGTAGTTTTGATAACCGAAGGATGATTACATTTTTTTCCAAATGAGTCGGGAAGAATATCTACTTATCTTAACTTGTAATTATAAGAGAATCATTATGTCGTAAGTGAGGGATAAACTTGTTTTTGTTTTTCAGCATCTTAGCTATATTACACAATGGCTTGGAATATGGATCAAGGGAACAAATTTTTTCGTTCCACGTTTTGTTTCTGAATTCTGAAATTTCGATAGCTATCAGTCGTGTGTATTTGTTCATTTCAATGAAGTATATATCTTTCCCAATGACTTCTTAAACCATTTCTTTGTTTAATTAGTCTTTAGAAAAAAAAATTAAAATATTTTTCATTTTATTTTCTTTTTATATTGGTATATAAGTTTCCCGTTTACTTTATATGATTATTATTCTAAAATCCTACGGAGTTGTTTTCGATGCTAAATTTTTTTTTCTTTAAGCACTAAGGACGGCCTCAAACTTATAGCCTGCAGTGTATACTCGAACAATTTCTTTGAGCTCACAGATGTCGTGAAATAAGGCCAAGTCAATTAAGGACAAATGCAACAATGTAGTCTTATTTCGCTTTGTGAAAGTGAAATAAGACCAAACGAATTCACAAACTAAAGTGAAATAAGGCTGTTTGGAACTTCTACTAAATTTACTCAACTTTATATTGTATAAAACATTTAATAACTTCTTTAACTTTTATTTGAGATTTGTTCTTATTGTTTTCATTGCCAAACATGTATACATCACACTATTTATAATTAATCAATTACAAGTAACATGAATTTTCATTATTGCAGTAGCATATGTTAAATGTACATACACATACATGTATTAGATTATCAGTTATTTTCTTCTTCTTTGATCTTCATATTCCTAAAGTACTAATCTCGAATTTTTTGATAGCATTACTCTTTCGCTGTTGAACCCCCAAAGGAACAGGTTGTATACATTTAATAAAATATAATTTGTAACGTTTTCTTTAAAGCAAGAAATTTGTCTTTCGCGTAAGCTTTTTTTCTTTGGTTAACAAACATTTGTTGGTCCTTCGAGCCAGATTTTGAACAGAAATAGTGCAAAATAAGATCATTAATTATTATCTGTTCCTACTGAACAATTTTGATTGCATGTGAAAATCATTTTGTGAAACAAGCGGTTTGATATTGATATGAAATATACATATGTATGTGCATGTAATACACGTGATCACATTAGTTGGTACTAAGTAAACGCTCGAGAATAATCGTCACGATTTCGTTTTTTCCCTCTTGTTCGGACTCCATAAAACAAAAAATGAAGTATATCCCTTGAACTCCTTGAAATACGTCGTAACAGACTAGACGAAACGTGATCGGAATTCGTGTTATTGCAAAATCAATTATTAGAACTTAATGCCGATGGTGATTTAGATACGGAAAACGATTTTGCCGATTATGAGTCCAAGTATTTCTTGACTCATTCGAATCTTACTAAGGCCATTCGCGAGCGGCAAAAAGGTAATTATCCTGCTGTTGCCAAATCGGGGGTAGAAAAGTCAGCCAGTCAAAATGAAGATTTTCTTGCTACATTGCAACCATCGGGTTCTATTGCGTTGCCAAAAATAAACATTCCCACATTTTCCGGTGACTATAAACAGTGGCCATGCTTCCGTGATCTTTTTATCGGATCAGTAGATTCTAATTCCAATTTAACTCCGATACAAAAATTTCATTACCTAATATCTTTTCTTCGCGACGAAGCAGCTGGTTTAATTCGTCATATAACTGTTACGGACGCTAATTACGTGGACGCGTGGGAGCGTTTAGAGCAACAGTATAACCGGTCTAATTTAATCATCTAATCTCATATCCAATCGTTTTTATCGATGCCCTCCATGAATTCAGCGAACGTGCAACACTCACGCAAAATTACCGATGGTGCTGATGAGACAATAAGGGGATTAAACGCGTTGAAAAACACTAGTCGAGACTCTTGGATCATTTTTATTTTGCTGCAAAAGTTGGATCACGATACGAGGCAAGCATGGGCACAAGAAAGTGGTTCTCGTGATAACTGTACTGTCAATGAACTACTTACATTTTTGCAGGATCGTTGTGATGCTTTAGAAGCATATCAATCTCTTTCTCGTTCTAATCAGTCGCGTGCGAAGGCATCCAAACCTATTCATTCTCATTTCATTGACGCTAACTCGCGTTGCCAAGTTGTAGTTCTGATCACATCCTGAGTAAATGCCAAAATTTTCTATCGCTTGACATAACAAATCGCTGATCTTTCGTAAAGGAACATACACTCTGCCTTAACTGCTTCCGGTCCGGACACAATTCGACTAAGTGCTGCTCTAATTTCCGCTGCAGAATTTGTAATTCTCTCCATCACTCACTTGTGCATCTTCAACCTTCGTCGTCTAATTCCGAAAATAAAGCTTCTTCAACTAATTCATCTAATGCTCCAGTAGTCTCTGATTCAGCACTCGAAACAACGCCTCCAATCTCGCTCTGCTCATCAATCGTCGCAGAATGTAATTTGTGTACATCGTCTCGTTCCCGTCAGACGATATTGCCGACTGCTATAGCCCAAAGTCATGATAAGCAAGGTATTCTTCAAAGTATTCGGTTGTTGTTAGACTCAGGTTCGCAAGTGTCTTTTATTACCGAGCAAACTGTGCAACGGTTGGGTCTTATTCGGAAACTTGCTCGTATATCTGTCGTAGGTGTTGGATCAACGTCGGCTGGTTTTACAAATGGGATAACAGCTCTCAAATTATATTCTCGTTTCTCTAATAATTGTGTATATATATCTTGCTATATCGTTTCGAAACTTACATCCCTGGTTCCTGCTTCTGAGTTGATGATTACCAATCCGAATTCTTTTTTCAAGTTTGAATTGGCAGACCCCAAATTTAGTGTTCCAGGACATATCGACATTCTAGTAGGTGCAGATAAGATTTTTAGCATAATTATCAGTGCTCCTGTTCGAAGTCAGCAAGGAAGACCTGATCTTATTCCAACTATATTTGGGAGTGTCGTGATCGGTAAAATGGATAACCTCACTTCAATTCAATCTGTCAACCCATTGTGTACTCATTTAGACACAACGCATACGTTTGATCTTGAGCATTTTTGGCGTCTTGAGGAAATTTACCAAGAACCCAGTTTGTCACCTGATGATCAACACGCTGAAGATATATTTTGCAAAACACAATCTCGTTTCCCTTGTGGTAGATATATACTACAACTGCCATTCAAATCCAATGAGGAAGTGGATTTCAAAGGTAGTTATCATGTTGCCCTTAAACGTGCCCTTAAACGGCCACGGGGTGGCCGTGGTGTAGTGGTGCTAGCAATCGCTTCTCACTCGGACGGTTCAGGTTCGAATCCTGCCCATGGCAAGTCAGTTTTTCATTTGTGTAATTGGAACTCAGACAGAAAAATTCTGCGTGTGAAGGCATAACACTGACACGTAGATTTGGGTGTTGTAGAGTTTCAAGCACAGAAAAAAATACTGTGAATTATACCTCGAATCACTCTGAGTGAAGAAAAAAACTCTCCGTCCTATTCGGACTATATTTGAAGCAGAAGTATGTTAGTTTTACGGAGGAATATTTGCAGCTAGGACATATGGAGGAGGTACCAGAAAACGAGCTTAATCTGTGTTCTACAAGGTGTTACTATTTACCCCATCATGCCGTTTTCAAAAATAACAGTAGTACGACGAAAGTGACGGTGGTTTTTGATGGGTCTACTAAGTCGAATGGGAACCCTTCTCTTAATGATACGCTTCTGGTAGGTCATACATATCAGCGAGATCTTTTTTCAATTTGTATTGCATTTCGCCGACATCTGTATACAATTTCTGGAGATATCGAGAAAATGTTTCGGCAAATGACCTACCTCTAAAACACTATCGATTATTAACTGTTACATATGGAACAGCTTGCGCACCCTTCTTAGCTGTTCGTACTTTACGCCAGTTGGCACAAGATTCCATCGAAGCTTACCCGCGTGCATCAAATGTATTGCTCAACGATTTTTATATTGACGACGTGATGACTGGGGCGGATTCCGTGGAGGAAATAACTTCTCTTCGTTAAGAGCTAGTAAGCCTTCTCCACTCAGGCGGTTTCAATCTCCGAAAGTGGACGACTAATTGCTGGCCATTGCTTTTGAGCTTGCCGGAAGACCAACGTGAACTATCTCCGCGGGAATTTGAGGAATACAATTCAGTCAAACTGCTTGGCCTGCAGTGGTCGCCTGCAAAGGATTCTTTTTCTTATAAGGTCAACCTAAAACAAAGCTCATCAATTACCAAACGTCATATACTTTCAGAGTCATCGAGAGTATTTGACCCCCTGGGTTTTCTTACTCCAGTCGTCATATCTATAAAAATCTTATTCCAAGAACTATGGCGCAAAAAATATGAGTGGGGCGACGTTGTGTCACCAGATCTTTCTAGTCAATGGCAATCCATTTGTGCTGAGCTACCTGCCCTCGAAACGTTAAATATACCAAGAATCATCTGGATTTCTAAAGCTAATGTGGAGTTTATCAGGTTTTGTGATGCATCTCTCGACGCGTACGCGGCAGTCGTATACTGCCGCAGTGTAGATTCAATCGAAAATGTGTCTTGTACCATCGTTGCCGCTAAGAGCAGAGTTGCTCCTATAAAGGTAGTGTCTCTCCCCCGTCTTGAGCTTTGCGGAGCAGTTTTACTCTGTCGTTATATTTGAAGCAGAAGTATGTTAGTTTTACGGAGGAATATTTGCAGCTAGGACATATGGAGGAGGTACCAGAAAACGAGCTTAATCTGTGTTCTACAAGGTGTTACTATTTACCCCATCATGCCGTTTTCAAAAATAACAGTAGTACGACGAAAGTGACGGTGGTTTTTGATGGGTCTACTAAGTCGAATGGGAACCCTTCTCTTAATGATACGCTTCTGGTAGGTCATACATATCAGCGAGATCTTTTTTCAATTTGTATTGCATTTCGCCGACATCTGTATACAATTTCTGGAGATATCGAGAAAATGTTTCGGCAAATGACCTACCTCTAAAACACTATCGATTATTAACTGTTACATATGGAACAGCTTGCGCACCCTTCTTAGCTGTTCGTACTTTACGCCAGTTGGCACAAGATTCCATCGAAGCTTACCCGCGTGCATCAAATGTATTGCTCAACGATTTTTATATTGACGACGTGATGACTGGGGCGGATTCCGTGGAGGAAATAACTTCTCTTCGTTAAGAGCTAGTAAGCCTTCTCCACTCAGGCGGTTTCAATCTCCGAAAGTGGACGACTAATTGCTGGCCATTGCTTTTGAGCTTGCCGGAAGACCAACGTGAACTATCTCCGCGGGAATTTGAGGAATACAATTCAGTCAAACTGCTTGGCCTGCAGTGGTCGCCTGCAAAGGATTCTTTTTCTTATAAGGTCAACCTAAAACAAAGCTCATCAATTACCAAACGTCATATACTTTCAGAGTCATCGAGAGTATTTGACCCCCTGGGTTTTCTTACTCCAGTCGTCATATCTATAAAAATCTTATTCCAAGAACTATGGCGCAAAAAATATGAGTGGGGCGACGTTGTGTCACCAGATCTTTCTAGTCAATGGCAATCCATTTGTGCTGAGCTACCTGCCCTCGAAACGTTAAATATACCAAGAATCATCTGGATTTCTAAAGCTAATGTGGAGTTTATCAGGTTTTGTGATGCATCTCTCGACGCGTACGCGGCAGTCGTATACTGCCGCAGTGTAGATTCAATCGAAAATGTGTCTTGTACCATCGTTGCCGCTAAGAGCAGAGTTGCTCCTATAAAGGTAGTGTCTCTCCCCCGTCTTGAGCTTTGCGGAGCAGTTTTACTCTGTCGTATATTTGAAGCAGAAGTATGTTAGTTTTACGGAGGAATATTTGCAGCTAGGACATATGGAGGAGGTACCAGAAAACGAGCTTAATCTGTGTTCTACAAGGTGTTACTATTTACCCCATCATGCCGTTTTCAAAAATAACAGTAGTACGACAAAAGTGAGGGTGGTTTTTGATGGGTCTACTAAGTCGGATGGGAACCCTTCTCTTAATGATACGCTTCTGGTAGGTCATACATATCAGCGAGATCTTTTTTCAATTTGTATTGCATTTCGCCGACATCTGTATACAATTTCTGGAGATATCGAGAAAATGTTTCGGCAAATGACCTACCTCTAAAACACTATCGATTATTAACTGTTACATATGGAACAGCTTGCGCACCCTTCTTAGCTGTTCGTACTTTACGCCAGTTGGCACAAGATTCCATCGAAGCTTACCCGCGTGCATCAAATGTATTGCTCAACGATTTTTATATTGACGACGTGATGACTGGGGCGGATTCCGTGGAGGAAATAACTTCTCTTCGTTAAGAGCTAGTAAGCCTTCTCCACTCAGGCGGTTTCAATCTCCGAAAGTGGACGACTAATTGCTGGCCATTGCTTTTGAGCTTGCCGGAAGACCAACGTGAACTATCTCCGCGGGAATTTGAGGAATACAATTCAGTCAAACTGCTTGGCCTGCAGTGGTCGCCTGCAAAGGATTCTTTTTCTTATAAGGTCAACCTAAAACAAAGCTCATCAATTACCAAACGTCATATACTTTCAGAGTCATCGAGAGTATTTGACCACCTGGGTTTTCTTACTCCAGTCGTCATATCTATAAAAATCTTATTCCAAGAACTATGGCGCAAAAAATATGAGTGGGGCGACGTTGTGTCACCAGATCTTTCTAGTCAATGGCAATCCATTTGTGCTGAGCTACCTGCCCTCGAAACGTTAAATATACCAAGAATCATCTGGATTTCTAAAGCTAATGTGGAGTTTATCAGGTTTTGTGATGCATCTCTCGACGCGTACGCGGCAGTCGTATACTGCCGCAGTGTAGATTCAATCGAAAATGTGTCTTGTACCATCGTTGCCGCTAAGAGCAGAGTTGCTCCTATAAAGGTAGTGTCTCTCCCCCGTCTTGAGCTTTGCGGAGCAGTTTTACTCTGTCGTTTATTCAACAAACTTAAAACGTCTTTACAATATAAAGACATGCAAGTTAACGCTTTTACAGACTCTGCAATTGTCAGCGTTGCCAAAAGGGTGGTCGATTTTTATCGCAAATCGTACTGCGGAAATATTAGCTGTTATACCAAGAGAATCATGGTATCACGTACGATCACAGCAAAATCCCGCTGATTGTGCTTTCCGTGGTATTCTACCTTCTCATTTGTTAAACAATGAGTTGTGGTGGTTTGGGCCATCGTGGATTCGAGATGAACACTCAAATTGGCCCTGTTCTAATTATACGAGTACTTTAGATGACATACCTATCAGTGATTTAGAACAACGAACAAGAAAACCAGCGCAAGTATTAGTGTCGACGATGACACCCACAAGCATATTTGAAAACATTGTAAATAACTCTTCTCGCTATATTAAATCAATTCGCGTACTCGTATATGTAATTCAATTTATCTCAAACTCTCGCATCGGCAGTGACTCTAGGCAAACTCAATCGTTAACCTCCGAAGAACTGTTAAATGCAAAAACTAGACTTGTAAGGTTTTACCAATTAATTAGTTTTCCTTCAGAACAAGTCCGTTTTGCGCGTCCTTTCAGTAAGGTTGGAATAGACTATGCGGGGCCGGTAACACTACGCCTTTCCAGGGGTCGAAATCCTAAATTCGTCAAGGCTTATATAGCACTGTTTGTGTGCTTTACCACCAAGGCGATACATGTGGAATTGGTAGGCGACCTCTCTACTCCCGCTTTTCTTGCCGCTCTTGATCGCTTTGCCGCGCGCCGGGCTAAACCAACAGCAATCTGGAGCGACAATGCTACAAATTTTCATGGGGCAAAGCGCAGCCTTGATGAAATATTCCAGCTTCTCTTAACTCAACAACACATCGATGCAGCCGTCGATCATCTTTCCAAAGATAAAATCGCACGGCGGTTTATTCCTCCTTTAGCACCACACTTCGGTGGACTGTGGTAGGCGGGAATAAAATCCGTCAAGTATCATATACTCGTAAAACGAGTCATCCAGGACCATAACCTGACGTACGAGGAGATGTATACGCTGCTTACACAAATAGAAGCCTTACTAAACTCACGACCGATGTGGCCCACGTTAGATATGAATCGAATGGCACTCAGTCCGGCTCACTTCCTGATTGGTGAACCCCTATTATCTGTTCCTCGTCCTGATATGTGTAATAAACATATAAATCCGTATATTAATTGGTCTCTTTTACAGACAATGAAACAAGGCTTCTGGAAGCGGTGGCATGCAGAGTATTTAACGTCGTTACATCAGCGACCTAAGTGGCAAAGACACTCAAGATTGGTGATGTCGTCCTGCTTAAGGAAATGAACCTTCCCCCATCAAAATGGTTGCTTGCCCGCATAAAGTGCCTTCATCCAGGAAGAGATCAACGCAACAGAGTTGCCACAATAGTTACGAAAACAGGAGAATATGTTCGCCCGATTGTTAAGCTAGCTCCTCTACCATTCTCTGAAAGACCAGAGGGGCTGAATTTTTGGAACTTCTACTGAATTTACTCAACTTTATATTGTATAAAACATTTAATAACTTCTTTAACTTTTATTTGAGATTTGTTCTTATTGTTTTCATTGCCAAACATGTATACATCACACTATTTATAATTAATCAATTACAAGTAACATGAATTTTCATTATTGCAGTAGCATATGTTAAATGTACATACACATACATGTATTAGATTATCAGTTATTTTCTTCTTCTTTGATCTTCATATTCCTAAAGTACTAATCTGGAATTTTTTGATACTCGTAGCATCGCTCTTTCGCTGTTGAACCCCCAAAGGAACAGGTTGTATATATTTAATAAAATATAATTTGTAACGTTTTCTTTAAAGCAAGAAATTAGTCTTTCGCGTAAGCTTTTTTTCTTTGGTTAACAAAGGCTATATAATACATATATGTATATGACAATTTAAAAAAAAATTGTCTAAGGTTAGGTATTTTTTACCGTATTTCATTAACTTCATTTCAAGATCTTTCCAACTATGCTATGTATATTTTTTAATATGAAGGGTTGTTTATTCCCCTAGAAGTGTCATTCATCCATTATGGGAACGGGCACTGAGAGCATCATTTGTGCTAAGAAAAGTTTTTCCGTTACAATTACGAGTACGTTAGGTTGACCAACCTTTGGTGTTTTGATTCATGAGTGCGTTGCATGTATCTACCACCGTGATAAAGAAGTTTATAAAAATACAAGTTTATTCACCTAAATCTATATTGTCTCCTTCAAAGTAATCCCCATCGACTGCAACACACTTATGCCAGCGGTTGATCCAATCCTCGAAACATTTTTTATATTCGGTTTTTGGTATGTCCATTAGTGCATCCTGCGATTTTTCCATTACTTCCTCTCGGCTGCTGAAACGTGTTCCCCGCAGTGGTTTTTTAACTCGATTGAACAAAAAGAAGTCATAGGGAGCCAAATCAGGTAAATTCGGTGGTTGTTGGATGGTATTTGTGCGTTATCATGGTGCAAAATCCACGAGTTTTCTGCCCACAATTCTGATCTCTTTCGGCGAATTGCTTCACGCAAACGTCTCATAACGCCAAAATAATACTCTTTGTTTACTGTCTGGCCTTCTGGCAAAAATTCATGATGCACTACACCGTTGCAATCCATGAAAACCGTGAGCATTGCCTTCTTTTTTTGACTGAAAACGACGTGGTTTTTTTGGTCTCGGCTCATTTGGCGAACCCTATTCAGTTTCCTGATGCCTGGATTTCGTGTCTCCAGCAATGATCTTCATCATCTCTTTTGCGGCATCAACACGGTCTCTTTTTTGCATGAAATTGAGGTCTTTTGGCACCAACTTTGCTGCTACACAACGGAAATCCAAATCATTAACCAAAATGTTTTGGACGAGTCCATAGGCAAGGTTCAAATCCTCCGCTATCTCTCTGATGGTTAATTTGCGGTTATTGACCAACATTTCTTTTACTCCATCAATGTTTTCGTCGGTTTTCGATGTCGATGGTCTGCTACTGCGTTCATCATCTTCGATTGACTCACGACCACTTTTGAACCGCTCGTGCCACTGGTAAACGACACTTTTCCAACATTTCCAATGTTCGCGCACCATTAATTCCCATTTTTTATGCAAAATTTAATACAAGTTCGTTGTTGCATCCATTTCTAAAATTGTAAAAAATCGCCAACACACACAGAGATAGATGTACTCTTGGCTACGTAACTTTTGCAAGTGTCAAGCTATGACGCTAAGATTTAGAGGGAATTTAGAGGGAAAAAAAAAAGAAAACAGAACTCAAATCGGAACAATGGGAGCGCCACACGGTGGTTACGGGAACTTCTTGATCAAAGTGGTATTTTTCGTTTTTATTTTCCTAAGTAAGCACGGTTTAATACACTTCAGCTTGTTGCATTTTTTATTCACACGATTAGTGCAGCATGATAGATGAAACTGTAATATTTTGAGAAATTTATCAAAAGCATGAGATGGATCACTTGAATTTTAAACTTCATCCCAAATTTCAAAATTAAGTCTACTCTTGAGAGCATTGAAATCAATTCTCTCAAAAGTTTGATAAGAGGAGTTTCTAGACTTGCATTCTTTATGATCGAACTGAATACAAGTTAAATAATGATCTGTTATACTCAGGTCATAAGTCATAACTTGATAACCAATAAAAAGGGAGCGGTTTGAGTTGACCTTTCAGAGCATACGGGTGATTGGTTCGTTGGAGCCATAAGAGGTGCGGTGGACCAGTAGATAGGTGAGACGAGGGAGAGAAATAGAGTTGAAAAGGAATGCGCAGTCGATGGAACCTGAGAGCAGTAGATGAATGAAAAGAATGTCAGCAATATTCCTACGTTATTCTAACGAATTCATATTGAGAAGTTTGAGGCGGTAAGACTAAAGGGTCGTTCCAGGGCAGACCACGGAGTTCAAATCGGAAATTTGAAACATGAACTGACTGGCATACTCAAGCAGGGGCCGAACAAAGGTAACATAGATAGATCTGGTTACCTCCGGGTTGGAAAATTCCTTGGACCACCGTTTAATAAAGCCAGGTGATGAGTAATTAATCGATCTTATCGATATGCGAACGGAAATTAAGCTCACAGTCGAATAAAATACCAAAGTCTTGAAAAGATTGAACCAGGTAAATTGGTTGACCATAGAGAAAATAAAGCGGACGAGGAGACGGGTTGCATTTACGTGAAAAAGTTATATATTTACATTTAAGCAGTTTTTGAGGCACTAAATTGAAAACCGATCAAGGTCTTATTGAAGAAGGGCAAAGTCATTGGGAGATGAAATAATAGCGTAAAGGAAGAAGTTTTTAATGATCCTCTCAAGATCGCTAATAGTGAGAATGAAGAGAAGAGGACTAAGATGACTGCCTTGTGGAACTTCTGATAAGACCAGGAATAGAGCAGATCTGTACCGAACACTATAATAACGGTTTTTCAGATAAGAAGAAATCCATTTTAATAGAAGAGTCTCAAAGCCGAAAGCAGACAATTTGAAGCGGATCAATTGATGAGATATCTTATCAAATGCTTTAGTGAAATCAGTTGCGATAACATCGAATCCTTTGCCATTTTCTAAGGGTGCAAGAGCAAACGACACAAATTCAACTAAGTTTGTGGTAGTTGATCTGCCTTTTACAATACTATGGTATCGGGGCTGAATAAAAAGCTTGCATTTGAAGCTTAAGGCTTCGTATGAAATGCTTTCAAAGAGTTTGAGTATATGAGAGAGTTTAGCAATGAGACGTTAATTGGTAGCTTTATGCTTAGATCTCTTTTTGTGTACCGGGATTATAAAAGAAGTCTTCCAAATCTGAGTAAATTCTCCCTGTGCAAAGAATAGACAAAATAGTTAGGAAAGGGGCAAAGATAGGTTGTAAGGACATTTTTTTAAAGAAAAACGGAGGGGAGACCATCTGGGCCAGGTAGAAATAAATAAAATAAATAAATAATAGATATTTTCGACGTAATAATGAAAAGATTTGTTTTTTGTTTATGTGACTAGAGTGGAAATCAAACAGTTATCAGACCAACTACAAGATATGTTGTAGCGATCGGATAATTTGAAGATCCTTGTTTGCACTTTTTCAACATTTGCCAATATGTGTACCTCTTCGATAGAGAACTGCCACGGAAGGTTAAGGATCATTTTCAGAAGTTTATTTTGGCTTATTTGCAACTTCCGAATATGGCTGATTGTACACTTACCCCAAACAGGATCCCCTGTTGCATAATTACCTGGAAAATTGCCTAGAAAGTTATCAATTTCTTTTCAGTACTCAGCTGTGACTTACGATTTATAAATGGATAAAGAGTTTTAATATTAAAATTTATCTTATTTAATGTTTACTGGATATGTAAGCTAAATGTTAACGTTTTGTACCCCAGTATAGTTTCCACTCAGTCTGAAATAGGCTTTTCTTTTCCTCGTAAAAAAGACAGTCCGAGTCTTTGAAGTATATATTTTAATCTTCCAGTCTTTAAAATATGTTATGACGGTATTCAAGGTAAATTGAAAATCGGTTTCAAAATTGGAACCGTTAGCATCTGATGAAAGAATACAGGTATCATCGGAAAACATAGCAGATTTACAATTATTAAGACGTGGAATGTCGGATGTGTAAATAATGAATAAGATAGGACCAAGCACAAAACCTTGAGGTACATCTAAATCTATAGGGTAATCACTTGACAACCAGCCATTAACGGACCTGATTGAAAGTTTAGAAAGTTTAGAATAGAAATGACTTAATGCTTTTGACCAGGTAAATCGGAAAATTAAAAGACATACGAGTAAGCTTATGCAACAAGCCATGATGCTATAGTGTATCAAACGCCTTTTCGACATCGAGTAGTACCATACCTGTACTTTTACCTTGTACAAAGTTACTTTTTATATGATGATAGATGCGGTGCAGCTAGTGAACTATGCTATTATGAGTCCTAAATCCAAACTGCTCAGGAGGCAGGAAATTGTGTGTGCTATCAATTTATTTTTAATCATATTCTGTAAAGAGCTAAGTAAACTATCTAAATCGGTCTATAGTTGCATGGCGTGGAAATATCTAAAATAGGGACAACTTTAACTGATTTCCAATCTACAGGAAAGTATCCCAGTTTGAAACAGTCATTGAACAGAGCTTGTATAAGTTGAATGCATTTTTTAGGAAGATGTCTTAAACATAAGTTCTTTAACTGATCAAGGCCAGAAAATTTATTCACCTTCAGACAAGAAACTAAATCGTAAACTTCGCTAAACGATACGACATTGGTTCCATCTTCGAATGCTAGACGCCTGAAGTAATGCTATTTAATATATGTATATTATTGACAGTATTTGTAATACCATAATTGATAAAAAAAAAAACTCATGAGCTAAAGCATTAGCTTTTTCAAGATATGACAGCATAACAGAGTTACGTATTTTAAATGCAGGAAGTGCAAGTTTTTCCTTTTGATGACCTAACTATTTTCTAAAAAGGCTTACTACCTTTCGCTAAGTCTTATAGCTTATAGTTCCCGGACTGGTTTCTGAAATTTAAAATCATCGTCAAGCATTTTTATTTCAATTTAATTGAGTGACAGCACATTGACGCCGCCGATCTAACATTTGGATTTGGGAGACGTAAATTCAATATGAACTCTCCAGTACTGCACTAGTGAACGAGCAATTTGAGATCGATTATAAGCATTAGTAACATCATCTAAATCACAGATTTTTTGTCCCTTAGGACGCTTAAAGTTAAGGGGCATGCTTGAAGTAAAAGACCAGATTATGCGTACAATTTATGAAGAGCAATTCTCACTGTTGAAATTTTTTGGCAGTACTCCGTTAAAAGCAACGTTAGAGCAAATCTTCAAAAATCCTTATATTGGGTTCTAGAATTATTAGTATTAATTTGCAATAATCGTAATAGACCACTTTAAGACTACTATAATATAAAAGAGGTTGGTTGGAACTGGCCTTAAAGGAATGAGAATAAAACAATAAATATGTAACTCCATGATAAAATCGCTTAAACAAAATACTACCTTGGAGGGATAATGCTAAATTTCAAAAACCCTGTTATTGCTTCAGGGTAACTAAGCAGATCAACAAAGATCTTGCTCTTCAAAACCAATATTTTACCAGCCTAGTCCTGTGGAGCCGAATGATGGCCGATGAATTCGAAATACTTCGTTGGATTTTTTGTCGCATCTGTAGGGATAGCATATGGATAAGGTAACGCGATCGCAACCGTAGACTATAGATATAAATACAATACATCCGTGCTCAAGCGTCCAAGCCGAAAGTACCCAACCACCATCTAATCTAATCTAATATAATAAACTGAAAGCATCTTGTAATGTAAAGGAAAGGAGATGAGGCAAGGTAGTGACTCATGAATTAATCTCTTTTCGTAATTTTACTAAGAATATATTCCTTGGGCGCGTTATGAATATGTTTTTTTTGAATTTTAAAAATGTGTGCGTATCCAATTGGAAGTGACCAAATCATAAAGAGGAAACCAAATGCCGCTATTTCGTTAAAAAAGATGCATTATGGACATATCAATCAATGAACAAAGTTTTTCAATAAAAGGCTTCATTTTTAATAATTCCCTATTTTGCCGCCAATACGTGATACAAATACTGCCGCATCAATAAAAGTTAACAAAAATGGAACCATACACTTTTCAGGAACGCATTGAAATTGTCTAAATTCATTACAAAATGGTGAAAATTTTGCTAAAATAGTTCAAAAGTTAAAACTTTTCTCGGTCGGTGAGAATCATCTACTCACCCAGCAATTGTTAAATTGTTTCAAATGTTCGAGCTATTGGTACAAGTTAATTATGAGAAGAACCAAAATCTTGCTCATCCGAATTGTTCTATTACTTCTGTACTATGAACTGACCGAAAAAACAGGTTTATTAATCCTCGAAACATTTTTTATATTCGGTTTTCGGTATGTCC
The DNA here is from genome assembly GCA_949129095.1 of Volucella bombylans. Classification (NCBI taxonomy): domain Eukaryota; kingdom Metazoa; phylum Arthropoda; class Insecta; order Diptera; family Syrphidae; genus Volucella; species Volucella bombylans. The sequence goes on along the minus strand of OX422141.1, from coordinate 157,424,090 downwards.
ATCAGTGCTTCCTGCGATTTTTCCATTACTTCCTCTCGGCTGCTGAACCGTGTTCCCCGTAGTGGTTTTTTAACTCGATTGAACAGAAAGAAGTCACAGGGAGCGAAATGAATTCGGGGCTATTGGATGGTATTTGTTGCATTTTTCGTCAAAAAATTACGAATAATGATGGCACTGTACGACGATGCGTCATCATGGTGCAAAATCCACGAGTTTTCTGCAGGTCTCTTTCGGTGAATTGCTTCACGCAAACGTCTCACAACGCCCAAATAATACTCTTCGTTTACTGTCTGGCCTTCTGGCAAAAATTCATGATGCACTACACCATTGTAATCCATGAAAACCGTGAGCATTGCCTTCTTTTTTTAACTGAAAACGACCTGGTGTTTTTGGTCTCGGCTGATTTGGTGAACGCCATTTACTTGCCTGATGTCTGGATTGCGTGTCGTACTCATAAACCCACATCTCGTTTCCAGTAATGATCCTTTTGATGAATGTGGGATCGGACTCAGCCTCGCAAATCATCTCTTTTGCGACGTCAACACGGTCTCTTTTTTGCATGAAATTCAGGTCTTTTGGCACCAACTTTGCTGATACACGACGGAAATCCAAATCATTAACCAAAATGTCTTGGACGGGTCCATAGGCAAGGTTCAAGTCCTCCGCTATGCCACTGCGTTCATCATCTTCGATTGACTCACGACCACTTTTGAACCACTCGTGCCACTGGTAAATGACCATTTTCTTTAGAACGTTCCAACGTTCGCGCACCATTAAATTCATTTTTTATGCAAAATTTAATACAAGTTCGTTGTTGCATCCATTTCTAAAATTGTAAAAAATCGCCAACACACACAGAAATAGATATACTCTTGGTTACGTAACTTTTGCAAATGTCACGCTATGAAGATTTAGAGAGAATGTCAACAATAACTTTACCAACATAACAAAAGAAACAGAACTTAAATCAGAACAATGGAAGCGCCACAAGGTGGTTATTTCAGGAACTTTTTGATCAATGTGGTATATGCCCAAAGAACATTTCGCCGAATTTCCCATAAAGACATAATCATAAATCTAAGAAAGTTCAATTGACGCAAGAACCTAAGCTTGCAGATCATTACCAGTCTCGTATTTTTGCAATCAGGTGTTGTAAATGCAATATTTTAATCAACAAATTTTATTGAAAAAACCTTTTGACCGATGAGGTTCATTTCCATCTTTGAGAGTTTGTTAAAGCAGAATTGTCATACTTGAGGCTTAGAGAATCCAAGAATGTTTTTTGAGAATACCATGAGGCCATTGTGAACAATGATCAATTGATATTTCTAGCCACAACTTGAAGATATGGAAGTGGGCGATATATATTTCCAAAAAAAAGGGGCGCTACGTACTACAAAAGTAGTGAAACCATTACTCCCTTATGAGTCATTTCTCAGTCATAGAAATTAGGCGCCGAGATTATGCAAATGTGCGGGAATATGATAATCAATTTTATCAAAAGAGCTACGCCATAAAAGTCATGAAACTCATTTTGCTGATATTGTTTTTCGTTATCAATGGTAACCTTCTTCTGTCAAATCAGATTGTATTTCACCAAAATAAGCATTATCGGAAAATCCATTACGCACACATATAATTTATATCTGCATGAGCGTATGAATTGAAGCTTAACTGGAGTTTGATTGATTTGTTGGACAATTTTATTTGCATTGGGGGCTGTCGATAGCTTTTCGTTTCTTGTGCACTGCTATTTTATAAAAAAAAACACAATGTGTTTTAATTTGAATTATTTTAGCTATTGGGTGGGCTTCATCTTTCCTATAGAGATTCTCTAAACTGACGCATAGATGTCATATTTGTATTACAGATTGTTTCCCATTTAATCATGCAAAGCCATACGCTTCAACAATGTTTACGAGTCACTAAATTTTTTTTATCAAAATTCACGGTAAGTAACGACTATGTTACGTAGGTTAACTCCACTTTTTGACTGATATAATCATCCCGATAAGTGAACAAGTGAATAATTGAGCGTTAAGTGAAGAAAGTCGAATAAACTTATTTACTCCACAATGCTGCCGTGACAGTGAGATAGCAAAATTCCAGAAATGAAGAGAATATTCCAGTTGTACGCAAGTCGGTAAGTCAAGACTGCAATCAATCGAACCGCGCCGTTCTCAAGAACATTGGGGCACCTCTCAAACGTATCATTGATGTATTTCGCGAAAATAAAATTTTTATGCGTAAATTTTTCCATGCTTTGCCTAGTCGGTTTCATATCCCCTATACGACTGCTCGTCATCTCTTCCGTGGTACAACAAGGAGTTGCGCCCTCACCATGAAAGCAGAAATAAGTTAAGTCATAAATTCTTAACAACTCAAGATGATGCTCACTAGAGTAACTATCGATTTTTATACAACCGTTTTTTCATATCTTTGTGAGCCTTTGCACCCTGTGTATCTCTACCGCATGCAAATTAGTTTCGTTTTGGACTCTAAACATTTCTATTAATTTGTTAATATCAAAAACGAAGGCGGACGGCTGCACTTTAACTCTTCAATTTCTCAGTAAATCTTTTGCGAATTACGTTTCATGTAGGTAGGTAGGTAGGTAAGAGTGGCTGTTGGAAATACCAAAAGCTCCTAGATGAAGCTTTCTTTTCTGGGAGAGAGTTGAACATGTACAGAGTAGGTGGAGGATTATCTACTTCTCTTCCTCGTCCACGCAGCTTCTACAGAAATCATTTGTAAAAGCGCCAAGCCTTTTTGCGTGCTTGCCTATGAGGCAGTGTCCAGTGATGACACCTATTATGGCGCTGAGATGTTTCCTATTTAGAAGGATCAGACACTTGTTACTAGACATGTTTGTCCAACAGTCCACCTAAGGTCTGTCCTTTTATTGGCATCCAGCTTTAATGTTAGTTTGCACGTAGCGATTGGTAAACCTATACTACCCTTTTCCGGTAGAATAGGTAGAGTGGTTCCAATTTTGGCCAGTTCATCGGCTCTGCAGTTCCCTGGAATGTCTCTATGGCCCGGCACCCATATAATTTTAACAAATCTCTTTCAAAACATCGAAACATCTGTCGTCCCACAGGGTAGCCATCTGCGGCCAATCATCTTTAAACTATCGCTAAACAATATTAATCCCATTATAACGAGTTCTAATGTTTCCATTGTACTTTCGCTGATGACTCTGTTGACACTGAGTGCTTGCAAGATGATTTGAATAAATTTTCAGTATGCTGCAAGCAAAACATTTTAAAACATAATGTCAACAAACGCGAAGCTATAACCTATTCTCGCAAACGTCTGCCACACCTTCGAAGAGACTACTTCATCAGCGGTGCTGATTGTGGTTTGTTTCCGCCTACACTTAAGTGCGTCGAATCTTCAATGGGACGAATCTACTTTCGCACTCGTGTAGTAGGAAGAGTACTCAAAGATCTCAACATACATAAATCCGCTTCTCAAGAGGTGTTTTTCCACGTTGGCAAAACTACTGCGTAAGCTTTTTCAACAATCCTACTCTTTAGAACTCTTTCCGAGCAGATGGAAAACAGCATTTGTCCAGCCCGTCCCTAAAAATGGCGAATCATCTTCTCTCTCCTCCTACAGACCCATTGCACTTACGCCCCTTCTTTCCAAGGTCATGGAAACGCTGATAAATCGTCAGATCATGAAACATCTCGAAACACGAAAACTTCTCAATGAACGGCAATATGGTTTTCGTAGCAACTGGTGATCTGATGGCATGTCTCATCGAAAAGTTGAACCAAAGCGTACATCGATCTGGCGAAAGCAAGATAGTTGTACTTGATATTTCCAAGGCATTTGACACAGTTATTTCCAGGCTCTTTTGTCGAAAATGCGTACATTTGAGATCGACGATTCTCTTCTTCAATGGATTAGAAACTACCTTTCGGAACGCTCAATTCAAGTTGTCTTGGATGGTTTCAACTCTGATATTCACAAAATAAATGCTGTTGTGCCCCAGGACTCCGTTCTGTCCCCGACACTCTTTTTAATTTTCATCAACGATCTATTGTCTGCTACTTCTAATCAAATATATTCCTGACGACAGCACTCTCTGCTTTTCATATTCGTTCCCTGACACACGTTCCTGCTCTTCGGCTGTAGAACGGGAACGCCAGCGTATGTTAAGCTCATTAAATTCTGATATAAACAGCATAACTAATTGGGAAACAACTAACAGAGTAGAATTTAATGCTTCCAAAACACAATGCTGTCTGCTGTCCTAAAAGCGAATTTTAAACACCCAGCCATTATCCATGAATGGCACTTGCATCGTCGAAACCGAAAAACTTTCCATTCTCGGTATGTGTGTCAGTGACAGCTTATGTTGGAATGACCATATATTCGATGTCGTCAAAAATGCTGCGAAATATCTAGGTTTCCTCAAGCGATGTAAGAAATACATACTTCACCCCCTCTGATCAGGCCTCCACAGGCATTGATCCAAATGAGGCCGCTGATGATGACGCCTTCTTTGTGATCGAGGATCCACAGGAGAAGGTTGAGACCATAGGGGCGACTTTCCAGGAAGTATACAAGGCCATTGATATCATTGTCCCTAATTATGACCTGGACAGTCGCGTCTTGGGGCACGACTTCTGCATTCGAAATGAAATAGGGAACTGGCGATCCGAGGGCTCTGGTTTCAGCCTGTTCACCGACGAAAATACGGCCAATAATGTCATTGCCAGAGAGGGTGACCTACCCCCGTTCATTTCGAAGGAAGAACTCCATGAGATCTTCGACACAATCAGGGCTAAGAAATCAGTGGGGACCGATGGTATTCCGAACATCGTGCTTCGACATCTTCCTCTAGAAGCGGTGGACATTTACACCACCCTGTTTAATAATGCAATGAATAATGCACATTATCCAGCGCATTGGAAAACGGCGGTGGTTCAACCTATCCCCAAAAAGGGAAAGGATATATCCAATCCGGCGAATCTCCGGTCGATAAGTCTCCTTCCGAATATCAGTAAGGTTTTTGAAAAGGTAATCAATAGAGCTCTGTCTAGGTGGGTTGAGGACAAACATATAGTTCCGGATAATCAATTCGGTTTTAAGACGGGACATGATATCTCACATGCCGCGTCTAAACTGGTTTCTGATATCCAATGGAACAAAGGCAAGAAACAGTGCACTGGTGCCTGCCTTGTTGACTTGGAGAAGGCCTTCGACACCGTATGGTTAGAGGGTCTTTTCTATAAGCTGACTGGGCTGGAGATCAGTAAACCACTCTTGTACATTCTTTATAATATGCTAACTAACAGACAGTTCATAGTGAAGAATGGCGATGTGACTTCTGTTGGAATATTTCAAATTAAAAATGGTCTTCAGCAAGGCGCGGTCAATTCGCCGATTCTATTTAACATTTATACAAGCGACTTGATATGTTCACTTCCCCATACTATTGCGTACGCAGACGATTTGGTAGCGTACAGAACAGGTCCAAAAATCGAGGTTATTAATACTCTCTTACAGCATGACTTCGATAAGATAAGACGATTTTGCGATGACTGGAAGTTGAAAATCAACTTTCAGAAGTCGGAAACCATTCTCTTTAGGACGCCGTTGTCTGGAGCCTCTAGGGATACCAGAAAAAATTGGCGAAAGTTCTCAATCATTGGACAGCACGGACAGCCTCTTGCCTGTCGAAATGTAGTCAGATACCTTGGAATCTGGCTAGATCAGTTTCTGTATTTTGGCAAAAATGTAGATGCTGCTCTGGCCAGAGCTAAAGGCGCTTTTGCCCTTACAAAGAGACTGTTTTATAGCAGCCAACTCGATGCGAGGGTAAAGGTAATCTGCTACATGGCCCTTATTAGGCCCATGCTGGTATTTGGTTGTCCCGTGTGGTTCAATGTACGAGCAAGCTTAATGGAAAAGATTCGGGTGTTTGAGAGGGCTTGCCTTAGGGCTTGTCTTCGCTTGTACAGAACACCAGAGTCGGAGTACAAGAAATTTTATCCTAATGAGGTCCTTTACAACAGGGCGAACCTAATACGAGTGGACAACTTCGTAATTAAGCTGACTCGAAGGCACATTGCAAGAGCAATGACCTCGACGAATAACCTGATATCTGGGGCTTACTACCCCAATTACCTTTACCACGAGAGTGTGCGCTCTGACGGTTTCGTTCCACCAGAAGCATTCCTCTACCTAGATCAGATAGGGTTGATCCAGGATAGATCAGCGGTGCCGTTAATCTTCCATGTCGCTCGGACAGCTGAGGACAGGCGACTCAACTACAGCAGAGACGTCGCACACGGCAGTGTGGATCGCCTCAGGTTCAGTAGGGCGGTGGGGAATCGCGATAAGGGGGATGTCGTTCAGCAGCACCAGCATTTCTGGTGGTTGAATGACGGAGAAGATGTTTTGTCGTCGTTTCCGTCAATTACGGACCAGCCTCACTAACGAGGCAGAGCTGACCAATCTATTTGCTCAGTAAATAGCGATGGCCAGCTTACATAGGTTTAGGTTAGCATTTAAGAAACATATACATATATCAGTGTATACAAAGGTGTATACTGATGTATGTATATGATTGTGTATAATGTCTATGTGTGTTTATGTGTGTATTGTGCATTTAGGTTAGGTAGGCTAAGATTTATTTTAAGTTAGATACTAAGTTTTTATAAAAATTAAATGTCCATATGCTAAGTTTTTGTAAACAAATTTTTTCTTAGCTTTAAGTATAGAAAATAAGTATTTATAAATAAAATGTAACTGCAGTCGAAAGACATAGATATAAGTATTCAGAGTAGCTTAGAGTGCCTGTGTGGGGCCAGTAAGTTAGTATAAGATTGTTAAGTAATTGTAAGCTAGCATTTAAGCATTTTTTGTTAGAATGTAAGAGTTAGTGTTAAGAAAATAAAATGCATTTAAAACTAACTAAACTAACTGATCTGGCCTCCATATATAAGGCATTTATCCGCCCGAAATTGGAGTCCCACATCTAGTCGGGTGCTCCCAAAACATCTCTGCACCTGCTAGATAGATGATACTAATATCACTCAAACAGCGACGTAATGTCTTGTGTCTCACTTTGTTTTACGCTATTTCCACCACCAGTGCTCCATAGAAATCGCCAATATCATTACGCCCCTTCAAACTTCGAATCGTAACACCCGCCTCGCTGTGAATGCTCATCAGTATATCCTCAAGCCCACTTTCGGACGTACTCTGAAATATCGTGATTCGTTCCTAAGCCGTACAACTTGCTTATGGAATGCCCTGCCTAGCTCTTTATTCCCTAGTCATTATAACTCTCAAATGTTTAAAACCAGCGTTCACCGGTGCGTATGGAAAGAGTTCCATCCTCTCTGATTTTCCTTCGCGCTGTGTGCAAACACATTAAGGGTACTTAAATCCCTTAAGCGCGCGCAAATTATAAAAAAAAAAAACAAAATGAGATGATTCTTTCCACTACCGAAGTACGGGATCTAGGTAGAATCTGTGCAGAGAACTCACATATTGACAGCATTATTAATAATGCTAACTCTGCACTTGGCTTTATCAAGTCAAGTCAAGTGGTGGTCGAAAGATTTCGCGAATCCCCATATTACAAAGTCCCTGTAGATAACTTTTGTAAGCGCTCTCATGAATATTCCAACCAAGTATTGTCACCCTATAAACAAATCAACATTCACAGAATCGAAGCCGTCCATCGTTGATTTACTCGTTTCACAATACCTAAACTAAAATAAATTAGCATGCATGCCCGAGAATTATGCAAACCCTTTCATTCACTTTTAGTCCCCGTAATCTAAGATCATTGCCCCATTTCCAGATTCAAACTCACCGCATCAATTACGGTTACTATGAGTGAGTGTCAAGAATAATACGTTCAGCAAATAAATACGCCGAAGCTTCTAACCAAAATAGCAGCAGCCCTGTACAATATGTCGCGACCATTCTTCCTTCTCCCTCTAGTTTCAGATAACTTAAGTTTAAGAATATCTTTATTAGTTGCTAAGCTTAAGGTGTAAAAATTTAAAAAAAAAATACTTTTTGGCGTGGTTTTCATGCCGGTGGTGGTGTCATTTGGCTGTACTCATACTTAGCCAATCTCCGTTTCTTTGAGCTAAGAGGCTCATAAGGCCCCATCCCGAAAAAGTGAGGATATGGCCTTTTTGGTGCCGAAGCATGGACTCTATCGAAAGCGAATGAAGATATCTTCAGTCGTTTTCAGAGAAAAATCCTTCACAAGAATATTCGGCCCCCATTGCATTAACGAACTTTGGGGGTAGAACGAACTGTAGGAGCTGTACAGCGAACACCGAAAGAGTCAGAGAATTGCAGATCAGTCGCCTGATATGGTTAGGACATGTACAACGAAGGGGACCTTTACTGTCTTGGAGTGCGCAACTAGAGGTAGTTAGCTAAAGACCGGGCTAACTGGAGAGGTTATGTTAGTTAAGACTCAGGTTCACCTCGAACTGTAGTACCCACCAAGTAAGTAAGCCGTCCAAGATCATGTCGGCGAGTCAGTCACAGTCAATAGAGATCGCTATCGCCTTATTTTAACTTACTCTTTTTATGAAAAATTTGAAGTGGAAGGCTTAGAAAAAGGACTGTACCGCTTGCCACACAGCGTGTGCTATAATCAATTTGTTAATGCCGAATTTCGTGATGGTAATCGTCTTATCGCCAGAATAGGCTCTGTTAATTATCTACCCTGCTTGCTCGATTTAACACCTTTAGACTCTTTTTGGAAGCTACATTAAGTCTGTGGTCTATCCCAACGAGCCAGAAACTTTAGACGATTGTTGGGCCCAGCGCATTTATCTATGCAAACAGTTCCGTGGATGACACTCAAAATATGTCATGGTTTATAATTAATAGTATTTAATATATTTCAATCTGAAATAAGAACTTCATAGATACCCTAGACACATGAATCTTTATTAAAAGAAAAAAAATGGGACGTATCTAACGAATAACCCTGTAATCTATACAACAATAGATTAATAATACTATAGTATCTACGATAGTTTCAGAACTTTATTAATAATAGGAATACCTAACATATTGGATCAAAAATTGTAATATCCTTATTCACTCAAGCCGCAAAAATTCAAACAAATTTATTTATTAAACTTATTTTTGTCATTTTATACAAATGAATACATATATTTTTCCATTTTTATTTATATTGTTCTGCTTTAAGTCTGCTTATATGTAGGTTTCAATGGTTCTACGACCATTGCTACCATTCCAAATTACGGTATCTTTCATTTACTCGTAATAACAAAAATCAATTTTGTTTGTATAAATTTACCTGCTGCTTCTGCTTTAAATGAATCCTTTAGAATCCGTTTTTCTGATATCCTTTTTTTACGAGCTGACAAAAATAATCATAAAGTTTTTCTCTTACTTGAAGCCGCCGTTTGAATTTAAAATAGAGACTCGTTCCATTTGTTTCACACCCACACTGCTGTTTTCACAATTTTGAATTTCTTTTTTTTGCATTTTATTGAACTTTTTTATACATTTTCATATTTATTTATTTTTTTTTTTACTAAAATTAGCACAGCTTACGATGATCAGAAGCCCGAGCACAGTTTTCACTGTAACACACGTCTCACTTTGGAATTTTTTTATTATTTATTTTTTTCTAAACAGAAGCGATGAAAAATATTCTTATTTAAATTTGACTATGCTCCACATTTGCATATGATTTTCCATTCAATCTGTTTCACTTGAACGGAATGGTAGCACGCATCAGAGGATATGAATACAACAACTACACCAACTGTGGAAAAAAATCAAAACAGCAAAACAAGGATTCAACCAGCGTTTAGCATATGAATGTGCAAATCAATCTTAAACCACTCCAAATGGGATTTACCGTCGTGACAAGTACTCGTATATCAAGTTGCCAAATTCGTGTGGTTGATGTCGCGAAACTGAGAGATTTTTTTTTTAGACATATTTTTTCTAAAATCTATTCATGTATTCGAAGCTGTATCTTATTACGAATTTGAGGGACCAACAGCAAAAAAAAAACACAAAACAAAATATATTAGAAGCACAAGAAGTCAAAACTTCCCTTCTTTAGGAAACGACTTTACACGACCGTCTTAAACGCGGCAACGTTCACGAAAAGACTGAAGAACTATGTTGGCTAGCGAACCGGGATGCTTCCTCACTAAGAAGATGTGCTCCCTAGCACGCAGTACACAGAAAGCATTTACCTCACCACTACCCATCAGAGAGCACAGAGCACAGAGCACACAGAACTTGAAGGAGGACGAAATGGTACGGACTACAGCTGCTTCAGCCGATAACATCCTTGCGGGTGGCACAGTACCACTAGGATGAGGTTATAAGGGTGGTTTCATTGAGTTATTACTACGCCGCCGCTATTGGCAATAATAAAATTCCATAGCCTAGAGTAGAGTCATTCATGAAGATAAAAGCGCTACCCCAAAGCTCCTTTCGGTAAGGGAAAGAGAATTGATTTAGAAAAGCTTCTGATTGAATACCTGTTGCATGGGTGTGTGCTTAAATTGTCGCAGACACACATACAAGAGAACAATTGCATTTGGATTTTTCTCTTAAATGGGTCCATGACAAGATTCTATAAATGTGGCAGGGTTGCTCAATAAATTGAAGTTAAATTTAATTAAACTAAAATGCCAATTTGGTGTCCCAACGCCACGCTATGCCTCAATTCATTTAGATAATCACTTAAACGGCTAAAGATGTCCCTGGGGAATTGAAGGACTACACAGGGTCAATTATGGAATTTTCCAAATAAAGTACTTAGTCACGCATTCCGTAAGATACGAGTGCAAGTTTACTTAGAAAATTTCCCCAAAACCAGGATAATTTGTTGAGGTAATTGAACGGAATCCATCAGAGAATGAATTAATTAATTGATCACAGGATGGATAATAAGTACTAGATTCTGAGTTCAAATGGTCTAACTACCGAGGCGGTTAGACATTCATAATTTGTCTTCCACCATTGGCCATGGAGAATGTGAATTTGTTATGAATAACTACTAGGTACTCTGAAAAACTACTCTCGGAAAATGCAAAATATTGTAATTTTCTACATTGCACGTGGGATGTTAAGTTTCTAACAAACTGCAGTGACCCTGGACTGCATTAAACAGATCTAACAGACATGCAGCTTTTGAACATGAAGGCTAAATTCGCCAACATGTGTGCAGATACCTTACAGAGGAGAAAGATGATGGAACCAAGGCAGTGTTTATGAGCTACTCGATAAGATGCTGAGTGCTTCGAGTATGATATTTACATCGTCCTAGAAAATTTTAACACAAAATAGAAAAGAAGGACTTCTGCAGTAGCGCTGTCGGTAAATGTAGCATCTGACAACGGATTCTGGCTTATCGATTTCACTTCGGAACGAAATGTAACATGCAATGCACCATCAACCAGATTAATCACATCGTGATCGGAACAAAGCATACCTCCAGTATTTTCGATGTACGAGCGTTCCAATAGCAGAAAGACAGCACAAAGTGAAAATAGCCATATCCAAACTTACTCGTATGTCCAATAAGGTTGTCGGTACTCCCGACCTAGCTAAGGAGCTGTTCAAGGCTTCAGTCTAATATATGGTCGCAAGAAAGCATGCCAGATGAATAGAACCTGAGTCTGCGCCAGCTGCAGAGCCATTAGCCTGCTTAACATATCTTATGTAAATCAACGACCACTAACCTAACAGAGTTCGTCTCTAGGACTCTTCATGCTTTAGAAGACGGTGATGAAGTCGATTCAATTTCCACAGATTTCAGCAAGGCATTCGATAAAATTTCTCACCAACTTATCATCTTTAAACTAAATAAACTTGGCTTTTCCCCTCATTTTGTGGCATGGACCAAATCCTATTTAGAAGACCGAGAATACAGGGTCATCTTCAGATCTTCAATATCCGAACCCATTAAAGCAACATCTGGTGTCCCTCAGGGTAGTCACCTTGGTCCAATCATCTTTATCCTCACAATTAATGATATAAATTTAATTTTAACTAACTCTAATCTTTCTATTTTCGCTGATGACATGAGAATTTCCAAAGTCATCTCATTGCCTTCTGACTCCCATTGTCTGCAAGATGACTTGAATAAGTTTTCGGTATGGTGCAAGCAAAACTTTTTGGAGCTTAATGTCAGCAAATGCCAAGCGATAACCTATTCCCGTAAACGTCTACCTCCCCCTCCAAGAAACTACTTCATCTGCGATGAGCCTATTCCTTCCACTACCCAAGTACGGGATCTAGGTATAATTTGTGATAGAGAATTGAATTTCGACTCACATATTGACAGCATTATAAATAAAGCTAACTCTTCACTCGGCTTTATCAAACGCTGGTCAAAAGAATTTTCCAACCCTTACGTTACAAAGTCCCTGTACATTACTTTTGTAAGGCCTCTTCTCGAATATTGCAGCCAAGTTTGGTCACCCTATAAACTAACCCACATTCAAGGAATAGAAGCAGTCCAACGCAGGTTTATCCGTTTTGCACTTCGTGGTCTACCTTGGGCCGATCCATATGGATTACCTCCCTATGAAAATAGGCTAAAACTAATTAGCATGCATACCCTAAAAAAACGTCGCGAAGTCGCTGATGTACTTTTTATCCACCAGTTACTGACTGGAAATATCGACTGCTCGACAATAACGCAAAATATTGCATTCACTCGCAATCCCCGTAATCTAAGATCTGTCCCACTCTTCCTGATCCGAACTCACCGCACCAACTACGGTCACTTTGAAGCCATATCCAGAATGTTGCGTATAACGAACAACTACGCTGAAGTCTTTGACCTAAATAGCAGCAAACAAGAAATAAAAACAGCGCTACTCAATATGCCACTCCCTTAACATCTCCCCCGTCCACCATTTCTCCTCGCCCCATTAGGTTAAGTATATCTATGTTAGTTTTTAAGTCTAGTTTTTAAGTTTGGCTTGTTAATAAGCTTAATAAAGTTGTCCGGGGTAGACCCGGGCCAATAATAATAATAATAATAAGATATTCTCTGCCGTTCTATGTTATCGCCTAAAACATTTTGTTAATCAACTGATCGGTCTTTATTAGTGTAGCGTTCCGGGGCTTTGGTGTTGTTGATGTTCTCCTCCAAAGCCCGTCAACGCAAAGGGGAATGAATATTTGCCGAAGGATTTTGCTCTCGAAACGACTGGGGATGTCTTGATCCGCTTTCGTTAGAGTCCTTGCTTTAGCACGATAGAGTAGGACAGGGATGAGCAATTTCTTCTATAGAGTCTCCCTAATTGTTCGGGATAGAGCCCTATTGTACAATTGCCTTCATAGCCCAAAGAAAGAGCGATTGGCAAGAGAGATTCTTCGTTTTATTTCGTTTGAGGAGTTATTGGCAGAATTCATAGCAGATCGAACGTAGACAAAGTCCCTTACTACCTCGAAATTATAGCTGTCGACTGTGACGTTTTGTCCAATTCGTCGATTTTATGTGCCCCTTCTTGTTGACAGCATATACTCGTATGTATGTATTACTTGATTTTCCCCTAATTTACCGCTAAACCCATTTTGAGAGCTTCCGTTTCAATACTTTTTAATTTCCCAATTATGGCGATATCAACGGCATATGCTAGTATATAGTTGCACAGACTTTTGAAAGGTTGTGCCTCCAGTGTTCGCTTGTGAGTCCGCACAATTGTTTCAAGTATGATGTTAAACAAGTCAAATGAAAGCGCGTCTCTTTGTCTAAAAACTTTTTGACATCAAAGGTCTCGGTAAAGTTGCTACCGACTGTAAGCTGTCAAGTCAAGCTGCTTTGCTGGATTTTAGCTTAGCTACTATATTCTCACTTCGTTGTGTTGTTCAGGTGGATGGAAAGTTTGGCTATCATCGTCAAAGTTGATTGGTCGGCAGGATGTTGGTCAGATTATAGTCTGCAGAAAAAACTTTTCCATATTCTCAGCACCGACTGTGCCTCTACTACAAGGTTTCCCTCTTCATCTCTACAGGCTTCTATATAGGTCTTCTTGCCTTGACACGTTTTTTTCGATCGCCCGCTTCTTGTGCTCTTTTTTCTTCTTCTGGAAAAGCCGATGTTTTTCCCGTTTCTTCTGCCCGTAGAGCTCTAGAGCAGCTTTCGTCCTTCGCTGCAGCCCCGTTTTAAACTCTTCTTGTTTAGCTGCATGTGCCTGCCGGCATTTTTCATCAAACCTGGAATTTCTTGGTGGTGGTCGGGTGAAACTCAGAACGTCAGATGTGGCGTCTTTGATGGCACGTTGACCTCGTTGCTACTGGTCTTAGGTATTTAATGCTGGAGTTGTTGAGAGATTTTGGTATACGCGTTCAGCAAAGATTCTGGCGGTCCCTTGCGATTATAGCTTTTCTACGTTATATACGAGTAGTTCTTCTTTATTGTATCGCTTGGAAAATACGCATTCGCACCTTGGCTGGAACAAGGTAGGTGATCCGAGTCAATGTTGGGTGCGCGGAACAATGTAATCACTTTGATTTAGCCTTTTATGATCTGGAGAACGCCATTAAGCCTTGTGTATATTGAGATAAAGACACCGTGTGCTTGCATAATGATATTTCGTCCCACCGCAAATTCAATAAGCCTAAGTCCGTTGCCACACATTTTTTACCAACTGTCCTACCAAAGATGTCCTCCTTTCCTATTTTGGCGTTAAAATCGCCTACTACGATTTTAATACAAAAGGAAACATAAAAACGCGATACTCCGACCAGTTTGATTTAAAAGGAGCTCTTCAACTCCACTGAAGATCCGGCAATAGAGGAATTTATAATTTCGAAAATGTCAGATATGCATTTAGATTATGTGCACTTCCCGAAAGTCAACGATGCCGCAACAGGTTTCTTCCTAATAAAAGTTACTCGTACAATGCCTCGGTCCTTATAGAATGATCCTTTAAGAACAAGCAAACAATGTACGGGGCTCGACACTTTTAGCACAGATAATAAACTTACCCAGATGCCGCATCCCCATACAAAAAAATTTTGTTCTTTTTTGCGATGAGCAAACAACGATGGGCAAACAAAAAGCTTTTCTGCTTCGCTAAGAAAAAAAAACGGAAAATAGTTTTTCTGTGAAAAAGCCCTTTCTTTTGCATTGCGAAAATCTTTCACCACCAGCGTAGAGTTTGGCCTGCGACTTTGGGACGGTGAGGAACAGACAGAGCAGAAATATACCCACATATGTATGTATAACTACATATGTACATTAAATTAGGGTAGGTTAAGATCAGGAATACTTTTAATGTGATCTGCGATGATGTTAAGAATTTGTAGGTACGGTGCAAAAAATTTAAATACAGTGCACTCGGGAAAACGTCAACGCTCGTTTACGTCAACATCCCAAAACGTCAACCCTTTTATTTTTACATTGCCTACTCTAAAACGTCAACCCAACTACAAAGCTCTAAAACGTCAACTCTGAATAAAACAAAATTTTGAATTTAGCGACAGTTAAAATACACAATTTTTGTACACACACACATTTATTTTGTATTGTCTTTTTATTTATGTACATATGTATGTACCTATATGTTCAGTTGCTTGTTTGTTCTCGAAAGAATCACATTACGAAAATGAGCTCAAAACAACCGAAAGTGCTTAAATTACAAGAAAAGGCAAATATTTTGGAATTATTAAAGAAGGGAACAAGTGCGGTAGCTTTAGCTAAACAATATGGTGTAACAAAATCAACTATCAGCAAAATAAAAATGAAAAAAGAGAAGATTTTACACTGTGTTAATAACACACTTTCCGGTCCAGGGAAAAGAAAAACATTAAGAGAATCAGAGTTGCCGAAAATGGAAAAACGTCTGTACCAGTGGTTTCTTAAGCAAAGAGAAAGAAATTATCCAGTTAATGCATTAGCGCTCAAAGAAAAAGCTAAAGAGATTCATCTAAAACTGAAAGAAAAAGAATGCTCTTTCAATGCAAGTGATGGATGGTTGCAGGGATTTAAAAAAAGATTTGGAGTTCGTCTGCTTAAAATAACTGGGGAAAAGCTATCTTCGCAACCTTCGCTTGTCGAACCATTTAAAGTCAAGCTGAAGCAAAAAATTGAAGAAATGGGTCTATCCCATGATCAGCTATACAATGCTGATGAATCTGGATTGTTCTGGAAAATTTTGCCAGAAAAATCTTACGTATCAAGTGCCGAAAAGACTGCTCCGGGCGTAAAAACAGAAAAACAACGAGTCACTTTTTTATGTTGTGCTAATGCTTCCGGAAGTCATAAACTTAAATTGTTGGTGATTGGGAAGGCAAAAAATCCACGCGCTTTCAAAAACTTCAACTGCCCGACTGAGTACAAAAATTCTAAATCCTCATGGATGACATCAGCCATTTTTAGCGATTGGTTTCACAAATCATTTGTGCCGCAGGTTAATATTTTTTGTGTTGCAGAGAACGTATCATTTTTAGTAGCTAAAATTTTCTAATTTTAGGTAACAGATTTTCTTTTAAAAAGGAACTTGCCAGTTAAAGCGCTCCTCCTAATTGACAATGCTCCTTCTCATCCAAGTGAAATGGAGCTTAAAACCGAAGATGGAAACATAATTGCAATGTTTTTTCCTCCAAATGTTACCCCACTTGTCCAACCAATGGATCAGAACGCAATCAAAATAACGAAGCTGTACTACAGAAACAGCCTCTTAGCCATGGTAGCGGCAAACAATTTAGATCTAGTAGAGTCAATGAAAAGTGTTACATTAAGGGATGCTGTTACAATTCTAGAATCTGCATGGAATAAAGTGAGCAAAGATACAATGGTAAAATGCTGGCAAAATGTTTTACGCTTCACGGAAATCGAGACAGATCCGGAGGAAGATATTCCATTAAGCATACTGAAAGAAAATATGAGCTCAGAAGTTCAGCAGCAAATGGAGCTTTCAGTTGATCTACTGAATGAACTAAACCCTCAGGTTTGTCGATTTTTACAATTGTTTTAACAACACAGGTAATTTTTTTTCTTAAGGTGGACTATACAGTATCATGCATTCAGGAGTGGAATGCAGATATTTTGCTGGATAATGTTTCTAATTCGTGTGAAATTGAGGAGTTAGAAGTGATCGATGATGTGGATAACGATTTAGATTTAAATGTGCAGACAATAAAACCAAGCGAAGCAGTCGAAATATTAAACAGGGCTTTGAATTGGGCTCAATGCGAGAATGTTGAGCAAAATGACTTAAATGTATTAAGACGTTTAAGAGAGAAGGCTCTTTTCCAAGTGTTGGAAAGAAAAAAACAGCAGAAAAAAATAACAGATTTTTTTTAAATGCATATGGTATAAAAATATGATCTCATTTAAAATGTATTCTTTTGGTTGTAGTTGTCATCAATGGTTCTAGTCAGGTTGAATGCCTTTTTTTGTTTCCTTTTTGAATTTGTTTATGTTGGGTTTTAGTTTATAATCAATAAAAACGTTTAAAAGCACGCAATCGATGTTTTTTATTTAAAAAATTTACATTCGTAAACGTCAACAATTTGGAAAACGTCAACACCCGCGGTTTTAATTAGTTGACGTTTTCCCGAGTGCACTGTAGTAGGTACTGTACTTTACTTTACTTTATTCATATACACTGGCGATCACTAGGATGAGGCCATACATTTTGCAATTTCCTTCTTTTATGCAATTTTCACTCTTTATACTCGTACCTGTTTGAAATGTTGCACTCGCAAACTTTTGCTACCTGTGAACAGGTACACATTTTCTCAACAGGAAGTCATAAAATTAAAGAGTAAATAAGAAACGACCGTTGGAATTTCCCAAGACCAAACAATGAACTACTCAAAAAGCTTATGAAACGATGCGCCACTAGGATGAGGCCAATGCGAATATTTCCTTGCAGGAATTCACATCAGCGATTTTTTTCAAAGTTTTGTTAAGAATATTTAAAAAAGCGTTGAAAAGAACTGTTTTTATTTATTTAAAAAAAAAATTGGTTCCTTAAAGAGTTTGACAGCGACAGAAAGAAGAAAAATAGATACTTTCAATGAGTTAGGATTCTCAGGCCGAGAAATTGCAAGGAGGCTTAATAGTAGTAAGACTGTCAGTTTCAGTTTATATGCATTTTTATTATATTACTTAATTTACTCTTACATTCTAGACAAAAAAACGCTTAAAAATTAGCTTAAATAACTTAAAATTATCTTATACTAACTTACTGGCCCCATGCGGGCACTCTAAGTTAAGTCTTTCGACGTTTATGACGGGTTTTATAACTTAGTGACTTAACTATAAACTTAAGCTTAGAAAACATGTTCAAAAACTTAGTACATGGGCTATTTTAATTTTATTATAAAACTTAAAACTAAGAGCCTACATACTACCTAAAACAAAATCTTAATCTACTTAACCTACTTACATCTACATGCATTTATATATATATACATAATATATATATACGTCATATATAAATATATGTATTTTTTTTTTCATTTTATATTTTTATATATTTTTTTTTCTTAAAATCTAACTTAAACCTACCTAAAACTATGTAAGCCGGCCATGGCTAAAAAAAATTAGGCTGGCCCACTTTGCTTCACATGAAGCTACATATCACTGAAGGAGTTCGACGACGAAGCATCCTCCCCTTCAACAAGCCACCAAAAGTTTTGGTGCTGCTGAGCAACATCCCTCATGTCGCGACTCCCTACCGACCTACTGAACCGGAGACGCTCCGCACTGCCATGTGCGACGTCTCTGTCGTAGTTAAGTCGCCTGTCCGCAGCTGTTCGAGCAACATGGAAGATTAACGGCACCGCCAATCTGTCCTGGATCAGACCTTTACTATCTAGATAGAGGAACGCTTCTGGAGGAATAAAGCCGTCAAAGCGAACTCTCTCGTGATACATATAATTGGGGTAGAAAGCCCCGGAGATCAGGTTGTTCGATGAGGTCATTGCTCTTGCAAGGTGCCTTCGAGTCAACTTAATGACGAAATTGTCCACTCTTATTAGGTTCGCCCTATTGTACAAAACCTCATTGGAATAGAATTTTATGTACTGAGACTCTGGTGTTCTGTATAAGCGAAGACAAGTCCTAAGACAAGCCCTCTCAAACACCCGAATCTTTTCCAACAAACTTGCTCTCACGTTGAACCACACGGGACATCCAAATACAAGCATGGGCCTGATAAGGGCCATGTAGCAGATCACCTTCACCCTCGCATCGAGGTGGCTATTATAAAACAGTCTCTTTGTAAGGGCAAAAGCACCTTTGGCTCTGGCCAGAGCAACATCTATATGTTTGTTAAAATACAGAAATTGATCTAGCCAGATCCCAAGGTATCTGACTACATTTCGACAAGCAAGTGGCTGCCCGTGCTGCCCCACGATAGAAAACTTTCGCCAATTCTTTCTGGTATCCCTAGAGGTCCCAGACAAAGGCGTCCTAAACAGAATGGTTTCCGACTTCTGAAACTTGATTTTCAACTTCCAGTCATCGCAATATCGCTTAATTTTGTCGAAGTCACGCTGCAAAAGTATATTAATGACCTCAATCTTTGGACCTGATCTGTACGCGATTAAGTTGTCTGCGTACGCTATGGCATGGTGAAGTAAACCTATCAGATCACTCGTGTAAATGTTGAACAGGATCGGCGAATTTACCGCACCCTCTTGCAGACCGTTTTTAATGTTCCAGCAGAAGTCACATTGCCATTCTTCACGATGAACTGTCTACTGGAGAGCATATCGAAAAGAATATACAGCAGTGGTTTACTAATGCCCAAACTGTCCAGCTTGAAAAAGAGTCCCTCTAACCATACGGTATCAAAGGCCTTCTCCAAGTCAATCAGGCAGGCACCAGTGCACTGTTTCTTGCCTTTGTTCCATTGGATATCAGAAACCAGTTTCAACGCAGCATGAATGTTATCATGTCCCGCCTTGAAACCGAACTGATTATCCGGAACTATATTTTTGTTCTCAACCCACTTAGTCAGGACTCTATTGATCACCTTCTCGAAAACCTTACTGATGTTTGGAAGAAGACTGATCGATCGGAGATTCGCCGGATTGGAAGTGTCTTTATCCCTTTTGGGGATGGGATGTACCACCGCAGTTTTCCAATGCGCTGGATAATGTGAATTATTCATTGCATTATTAAAGAGAGTGGTATAAATGTTCACCGCTTCTAGAGGGAGATGTCGAAGCACAATGTTCGGTATTTCATCGGTTCCCACTGATTTCTTACTTCTAAGTGATTCGAAGATCGTTTGGAGCTCTTTCTTCGAAATGAACGGGGGTAGTACCCTATCGTTGGTGATGACATTATTTGCCATATTCTCGTCACTGAACTGGGTGAAACCCGAGCTGTCGAATCGCCAATTCACAATTTCATTTCGAAGGTAGAAATTGTGCACAAGGACTCGATTCTCCAGATCGTGGTTCGGGCCAATGATAACATTCGCCTTGTACACTTCCTGGAAAGTCGCTCCTATAGCCTCTACCTGCTCCTGCGGATCCTCGATCACAAAGAAGTTATCATCATCAACAGCCTCATTTGGATCTATGCCCGCTGTTACCAGTATTTGTTCGTTGTTCGTCGTTCGGGCGATTTTAAGACACTGAAGGTCGTTTTGATTTTTTCTCCGAAATATTTTATTTATTTGCGGGAACATATTCGGGTTGCTGGTGTTTACAGCCCGAATTTTATTGTTCCAGTACAAACTTACGGAATTTCTGTAATTTTCCTTTATTAATGTTTGGAGTTTTTAATCGACGACTTCAGTGTCATGATCTCCGGGTTATGTCTGTGAGTGAACTGTCTGTATAAGGTTTTTAGTCTTGACAGCAGTCTACTTTTATGTCGGTGCAGTGCGATAATAGTTGGTTGCGGAATGAGTCTTCTTCGTCAGTGTGTTGGTACCGAGGTATCGTTTTGTCCATTGTTTGTTTGATTATCTCGTCCATTCGTCTTCGATGCCTGTCAATCTCCTCGTTTGACAGATTTCTGTTGGACGGTGGGTAGAGCGAATTCGAGGAGAGTGCTCTAGTCAGTGTTCTGGTGAAGTGTGCCCAACGTACCCTACTATAATTGTAGGAATGCCTTTGGACAAACTCATCTAATTCCGCGATTTCATTGGGAACAGTTATTTCGGTGCTGAGACCGCAATGGTCACTGTCATACACCAAAGTGCGCAGACTGTTTGTAGTTTGTTGGTTAGTGCATGTCAGTTGTATTCGTGAGACGAACAGCAGAAGATCGAAATAGGACCCGTGTCTGGGAAACGACGGACTATCCGTCGCCTTAAGCCCGAGTCGATACATCACACTGTGTTTTCCCCACCAATTGAATAGTAGGTTCCCTCTAGTATTTGGTGTATTATTTCCCCAATCACTATGTTTGGCGTTGAAATCTCCGCCGATAATAAAATAGTTGTCTTCGAATTCCAGCCTCAGAAATCGAAAAAGTGTCTCGAGCTCTGAGATAAATAAGGTGGATTGAGTAGCCTTAGCTGCATAGACAGACACCATGTACAACCGCTTTCCACTACGGAGAGGGATATACACGATGCATGCTTCCAGCACCTGGAACCTACGTACTACACGACTGTATACTCTTTTAAAACGTATACCTTTTCGTACGATGGAGTTGGGTCGGTTTCTCCTCATTTTGTGTCTCTTGGTAAGCTTAGTTACGCTAACCAACAGCACATCAGGGGCTTGGTCTTTAAGCAACTTAAATAGTGTGGCTCGTCGTCCGAACCTAATCAGTGAATTCACATTCACAGCAAGGACCTTCAGAGTTTGCTCCGCCACGTACGTACCCATTACGGCAAAAGGTGAGTTAGGCCAGGCAGCAGCGCGTATACTTGATCAACCCGCCCGGTCTGTTCAGTTAGATGACGTTGGAGCTGAGCCATCTGCCCCTGGATAGAGAGCAAGATAGCTAGCATGTCAGGAACTGGTTCCGGTGCTCTGGGCGCTGGGGCCTGAGAAGCAAGAAGTAAGACTGTTGTTGAATAGTTATTCAAGTGCTTTTCTGAAGAAAATCTGTTTTAATGTTGTTGACGTCTTAGCACACATTTTCAACAAAAGCGTATATTGTTCTATTTTTCCGGATAGATTGAAGATAGCTGAGATCATAACTATATTCAAAAAAGCTGATAGGACAAAGCCGGTTAACTATCTCTCTTACGGTCTTCTCTAAAATTTTTGAGAAGGTAATAAAGAGCAGAGTTGTCGCATTTCTGGAAAAACAATTATTCTTTAGCACTAACCAATATGGATTTCGAGCTGGCAAATCAACAGAAGATGCACTTCTTAATTTCTGTGGTCAGGTGCACGATAGTTTAAATTGCAAAAGAAACACTGCTGCTCTTTTTATAGATATCAATAAAGCCTTTGGTACTGTAGACCACGATCTCCTATTGGTTAAATTGGAAAAATCTGGTCTCAGGGGCTTTATTCTTAATTGGTTCGCTTCATATCTCAAAGATACGAAACAAATGGTTAAGATTGGGAATTCTTTCAGTGAAAGTCAAGATGTTCGGATCGGAGTTCCACAGGGCTCCGTTCTTGGTCCTCTATTAATTATAATATTTATAAATTCTATCTTTAACCAATAATTAAAGTGTAATCAAACTGATTTTGCGGATGATATTGAGTGCGTAATTCAAATGTGTCCGCACTGGATTTGATTGCTGATATCAACCATAATTTGGAAATACTAAGGCATTGGTTCGGTATGCACAAGCTAGTCATTAGTCATAAAACTAAAATCATGTTTTCTAACTTACCATCACTAGACAGGCATCCTCCTAAATGTATCTTTCATAGTTTTGATTATAAGAAAATGTGTTTTAGCATTAGTAATTATGTCGCAAATAACGGTCAAATAAACTCAAATTCTAAAAGCCTGACATGCTCCTCAAAATGCTTTTCTATTGAAAATGTTAATGCTTTTAAATATCTGGGTTTAACTATTGATAACAAAACTAACTGGAGTATACACACTTCCTCACTAAAAAAATATCTTATAAAAGCAACATATATTATGTATCACCTAAGGAAACTATTCTCCCAGAAGCTTTTAGAAACAATTTATTACAGTTTGGTACAATCTAAGGTGCAATATGGGCTCGTATGTTGGGGTGGTACTTACAGCAATAGTTTACAACCCCTAATCATATCCCAGAAACATATACTAAGATTAATATGGAAAAAACAACAAAGTGAACATAGTTTTTGTTTGTTCTTTAAATCCAAGATACTTCAGCTGAAAGATCTTTATTTTTACAAAGTTTTAAAAATATTGTAAAATGTTTGTGTGGGTACAAATGGCAGAACTTATTCTTTTCAATACAAATCCCTTTATTCAGTACAGTTACAATTCACTATTTAATTGTTTCTTTCAATGCAATCCAATTTCTCAACCGCTTATACTTTTCTTATCTTTTACTTAAACCACTTAATCATTTCTCCTAATTAACACTTTAGATTTCACTTTAGAACTGATTTGCATACCTTGGGGATGCTGGTATTTATACTCGAATGACATACTTCGAGAACAATCCTCGCCATCCAGCGTCCCATACAATTTCCAATTTGCTAGAGAATTCGATTCCACTCTCCAGTCATCAATGGTCGAGACTTTGTTATTCAAGTATCGAAATCTTCTGGTCTTCGAGTATCGACATCTACTGCTCTGTAAATCTAGATGTCGCTGCTCACATTTAAGTGGTTATCACAATATTTTACTTAAGAAGTGGAAACTTATTAAATCAGAATTTCACTACCTATGGACTTCGCAGAACGGAACGATGTCTTGCTAATATTCCACCTCACAATACTCATCGCTTTTTACATTTTTACACTTCAGTAGCACCCAGACTGTTTAACAGGTTACCTTTTGAACTTCGGAGCATAAAAAAATCTTTTCATTCAACAGAGAAATTAAAAAGTGGCTATTTGGGTTTGAGTTCAATGAAATAAACAACTTAATAAAAGTTTATATATATCGTAGCTTTTACTTAAGAAAAATTCATATCTAATGCACTAAATTTACAAGTATAACGTTATCAGCTTATATAATCTTAATCACCCCACAACAATTGTATTTATCTTACGAGTTATAAATTTCTTTAAATTAGTTTTTTTAACTAAAGGATGTATCCTATATTCCTCAATGTAAATTGATGTAATATCTTTAAGTTTATTTATATTGTGATAACCACTTAAATGTGAGCAGCGACATCTAGATTCACAGAGCAGAAAATGTCGATACTGGAATAACAAAGTCCCGACTGAAGAGTGGAATCGAATTTTCTAGCAAATTGGAAATTGTATGGGACGCTGGATGGCGAGGATTGTTCTCGAAGTATGTCATTCGAGTATAAATACCAGCATCCCCAAGGTATGCAAATAAGTTCTAAAGTGAAATTTGAAGTGTTAATTAGGAGAAGTAATTAAGTGGTTTAAGTAAAAGATAAGAAAAGTATAAGTGGTTGAGAAATTGGATTGCATTGAAAGAAACAATTAAATAGTGAATTGTAACTGTACTGAATAAAGGGATTTGTATTGAAAAGAATAAGTTCTGCCATTGTGTCAGAAGTGGGATAAAAAAAAAAAAAAAAAAAAAAAGTGTTTTCTGACTATTTGAAAAGGCTAGAATGGGTCGAAAACTATTGCAGTTGACCCTCGTCCAACTCACATCCGAGTTGAACAAGAGAAGCCTCAGCGCCAGTGGAGTTTCCTCCAGTGACCTGGTGCTCCGACTTCAGGAGGCTTTGAACAACGAGGGACATGATCCTGATGCATACTCCTTTGATGTTGACGAGGATGAACAGACAAGTACCGGCAGTGATATGGCTGCGATGATGCAACTCCTCTTGTTAAAAATGGACGAACAGAAGAACAGTCTCGACCAACAAAAGAAAAATCTGGATAGCCTCGAGCAAAAGCTGGATGAACAAAAGAATAGTCTCGAACAAAAGTTGGAAGAACAAAATAACACTCTCCAGCAAAAATTCGAAGAAATCGATGACAAATTTGAAAGAATAGAGAAGAACGTTGATGACAAATTTGATACAATAGAGAAGAATGTTGGCGAAAAATTCGAACAAATGGACAGCAAAGTTGAACAACTGGCAAAAGAGCTCGACACGGTGCGAAAACAGAAACTGCGAGAATGTTCTTTAAGCGGTTCAAGGAGAAAAGAGTTGAAGCCTCCCTCATTCGATGGCCAGACCTCATGGTCTACTTATAAGAAGCAGTTTGAAATGGCTGCCTGTGCAAACGAATGGGACAATAAGGAGAAATGCTTTGCCCTAGCGATGGCCTTACGTGGTCCTGCGGCAGAATTGTTACAAACAATCGATATCGAAAAGAATAGAGACTATATGGTTTTAGTGCAGGCTATCGAGAAACGGTTTGGGGATAGCCACATGCGGGAAGTTTACAAGGTTCAATTGCAAGGCCGTATGCAGCAACGAGGAGAAACACTGCAACAGCTCCAAGCAGACGTGAGTAGACTGGCATATTTGTCATATCCCACCGCAGGCCAAGAAATAATCGACGAAATGGCAAAGGACGCATTCATTGGGGGAATTGCAGATTTGAAGCTACAATCAGCAGTAAGGATGGCCGGGAAAAGAACCCTTGCTGAAGCACTTGCCTTCGCTCTGGCGATGGAAGCATCCAGTCAGGATTCCAAAGGAATGCATTTCGTAAGGGAAATAGTATCTGGTGAATGCTCCTGCTCAAGACCAACTACCATGCAACGAAATATCCCACGGGAGAGACGAAGGATGCGCTGCTGGAACTGCGATAAAGTAGGACATTTGCAAGGGCATTGTAAAGAACCGGTACGACGAGAAGGCTGCCTGCACTGGGGCTACAGGCAAATAGAAAGAAAAACCGGCAGAAACGGCTACCAAGAAACCGGTCAAATTTCCAGAAGCCATCAGTTAGGAAATTCTTACTTCGCGGGGCAGAAGTCTGTAGCAGGAGTCGACGACTCCAGGGTAATTATCCCAGTCTCACAGGTAAAACAATGCAGCCAAAGCCTCCCAGCAGAAGTAGTCAGTGGTAAAGAAGCGAAACAACAGGCAACTATCCAAACGATCAGGACTGAGCCAATAGAGGGTTGGAGTATAGACGAAATCCGTTCCTCCCAACAGGCAGACAATGACATCGAACCAATATTGGCCTGGAAGGAACACGAGGAAAGACCAAGCTGGCAGCAGATATCAGATCGGAGCCAAATTCTGAAGGCATACTGGGCACAGTGGGACTCGCTTTTTGTGCAAGATGGATTGCTGAAGAGAAAATGGGAAAGTGCAGATGGGAAAACATCTCGTATGCAGCTAATAGTGCCACGTTCCAGAGTCAGCCAAGTACTCCATGAAATACATGACGGAATCTCAGGAGGCCATTTGGGAATAAACAAGACGTTGGAAAAGGTAAGGGAACGCTTCTATTGGCTAAGCGCTAAACAAGATGTCGAGAATTGGTGCAAAAAGTGCATAAGGTGTGCGGCTACCAAGGGTCCAAAAGCAAAGCCAAGTGGACAAATGCAACAATACAATGTCGGAGCACCTTTCGAACGAATAGCCATCGACATCGCTGGGCCGTTTCCCGAAACCTTTAATGGAAACCGATATACTCTCGTAGTCATGGATTACTTCAGTAAGTGGCCGGAAGTGTTTGCCATCCCAAATCAAGAGGCTAAGACCGTAGCCGAACAGATAGTCAACAACTGGGTGAGCAGATTTGGGGTCCCAATGGAGCTGCACTCTGATCAAGGGCGAAACTTTGAATCAAAAGTCTTCCAGGAAATATGCCAATATTTGGGAATAAGAAAGACAAGGACAACGCCACTACACCCTCAATCTGATGGAATGGTCGAGCGATTCAATCGGACCTTGAATGAGCATCTATCTAAGGTTGTCAGCAACTGCCAGCGGGATTGGGATCGACACATACCCCTCTTCTTAATGGCCTACCGAAACGCGGTCCATAGCTCAACAGGGCACACACCATCCGAGATCTTATTTGGTCAAACAATTCGGTTGCCAAGTGAAGCAAAATTCGGATCCCCACCGACGGAGCCCAAAGAGGTGAACGAGTACGTGAATGACTTACGCAGCAGGATTCGTAAATTGCATGAAGACACCAGAGAAAAGATGAAGCTAGCAAGCAGCCGCATGAAAACTAGGTACGATATCAAGGCGAAATCTTCCGGTTTCAACGAAGGAGATCTGGTTTGGCTGTATAATCCTCAGCGTAAGAAAGGCAAATCACCAAAATTGCAACAGGACTGGGAAGGTCCATACAAGGTGATAACCCGCATTAATGACGTTGTCTACCGGATCCAGCGTGGGGATCGAGGAAAATTTAAAGTGGTCCATTTGGATAGAATGTGTCATTTCAACGGGAGGCTGAATGACGAAGTTGTTCGGGACGAACAACTGTAGGGAGGGAGCAATGTGATAACCACTTAAATGTGAGCAGCGACATCTAGCAGAAAATGTCGAAGACCAGAAGATTTCGATACTGGAATAACAAAGTCTCGACTGGAGAGTGGAATCGAATTTTCTAGCAAATTGGAAATTGTATGGGACGCTGGATGGCGAGGATTGTTCTCGAAGTATGTCATTCGAGTATAAATACCAGCATCCCCAAGGTATGCAAATCAGTTCTAAAGTGAAATCTGAAGTGTTAATTAGGAGAAGTGATTAAGTGGTTTAAGTAAAAGATAAGAAAAGTATAAGCGGTTGAGAAATTGGATTGTATTGAGAGAAACAATTAAATAGTGAATTGTAACTGTACTGAATAAAGGGATTTGTATTGGAAAGAATAAGTTCTATCATTTGTACCCACACAAAGATTTTACAATATTTTGAAGTACTTGTCTGATGGCCAGCCAAGTATTGGATTTTCATTCGAGTGTTCATATTCTTTCAATTTGATCAAAATTTCCGTGAGATCGAAATTGTTTTTGTCCTTTGTCATTTCTTTGACACAGTTCTCACAAACTGCATTCATTTTCTAAGTGTTTTAAAAAAACAGTAACCTGCAAAATACCTTGTGGCATTAACTTTGTTCAGTGAGGCTGTTCCGGACTGTTCCGTCAGTGAGAAAAATTTCTGTCCGAATCTGTTCTGCTCTGTGTTCAGTGAGGCTGTTCCAATCTGTTCGGAACAGAAAATCTTGCACCTACTTTCGAGGTAGAACACAATTGTGAAAAATGTCAAAATCAGCTGTGCTGTACTTTTCTGTTCTCATTTGATTTGACGTTTTTCACAAATCTGTTCTGTTCTGTACTAGTTTTTCCTCACTGAACAAAGCTTATGTCATTCATATCTGTCATTTTTATTGAAATCGTTTCTTCATATGGTAATTTTATCGCTGGAAGTTCGGATTCACAATTTTTGGCTAGAGCAAATATGCTTTCATTTTTCTCTTGCTCCAGTGTTAGGACAATCTTTGTTTTATTTTCAGTATCCAACACAGCATTCCAATCTATCCGTTTCTAAATGGGTCCTGATTGAACTTGTTAACATATATATAATGTAACTTACAGTAATCATTGAATAATTCTTTTTTTATCATTAAAATACTTTCAGTTGTCATAATCAGGCCCTTAAAATAGAAGGGTTTACATTTTCCATTGATTGGCTGAATAATATGATTGCATTTCTTTTAAAAGTCCAATATTTGAGTCATTTCGAATAAGTGCAGGTCTTCCATTCAATAAATCAAATATCTTATGGATTTTATTTATAAATTCTGCTGTTGGTTGCGAAAACTGCGCAATTTTCTCTGGAAATTTATTCAAGCGCTGTAATGCATTAATTGCGCAAGCCACGGATCTGATAAGTAAATACTTGTGCCGCTAGTTTCACATTCATTTTTTGAAATTCTGTGGCATCTATATGAGCATACTCGTATTTTAGTTTTGGACACATTTATGTGGTATTATTTCTTTCTGTATTATTGTTATAGTCAATTATTTTCCAGCTTACAACTCCATACAGAGTTTGTAAGTCTGATCTTAAAAGATTGTTTTTTACACTTTTGATTAAATGTGGCACATCATACATTCCATACACTTTTTTTTCTTTATAAATAAAGGACCTGTTGTCCTCATCCAACTTTAATTTATTGAAAAGGCAGCGGGCCTTGGTCACAGCAAATGCCTCTTACGTTCAGTCACAGATTTCTACACATGTCAATACAGTTGTATACTTCAATTTCGAGCTGCTTTGTTGGTATATTGATTGGACAGATCACATGATAAAGCACTTGTTTATATTTACCACGTATACCACGAATCATGAACACCAAAACTGATTTCGCAAACAAATCTAATCTATGATTTTCAACATAATCAGCGAAACCCTCGATTATGTTTTTATATTTTTTGTATGTTAAATTCGCCTGGATAATCATCTCATCCAATATTAAAATGTCTTCTTTGGCTTTTGGTTCCAAAACACATACCTTTCCTAGATTAACTCTTCAAAATTTTTACTGGACACACATAGTGTTTCGCAAGGAAACTAGCAAAATTCTCACTTTCAACTAAGAAAAAATCTATCATAAAAAATTAAAGATCAAAGTAAAATTTCTCATTTATTGACTATGGTTTGCTTCACAATTTTGATGTACACCTCTGATGTACTCTTGCTGCCTGGCTAAGTACGAATGCCATCGATTGGTATGATCGAACTTCTTGTCGCCTTCGATCCAACTGCATAATGTACCACTTCTGGTCACTGAACCCTTTTGCAGTTGTAAGTTCCCGCTCATCTTAGTTGTACTTCCACTGTTATTGTTGCACTCGCACTCGTTCTTTGTTGCCATTATTTTAGAATTCATTCACCCCAATTCTCGTTTGAGTTAGGCGAATGAGTGATAATGGCAAATCAAAAATATCGAAACATCGCATGCTGCTGACGTAGAATTTTGGGAAGTGGTTTTGCCGTCGGCAAATGATGTATAATGAAGTATGACCTGCTTCTGTGGATGACACTCAAGGAATGGGTATTCGAGCGTGTTTGCGAGGCAGTCCTAATCTCTGAGCAAAGGATTCAACAACGAAGGAGACTTGGGACCCAGAATCAAGTAATACCCTACAACTTATTGAATTGCCCTGAATATCGTGAACCGTAGCCAATATGGTGGGTAG
The DNA here is from genome assembly GCA_949129095.1 of Volucella bombylans. Lineage (NCBI taxonomy): Eukaryota > Metazoa > Arthropoda > Insecta > Diptera > Syrphidae > Volucella > Volucella bombylans. Next base: position 157,393,915 of record OX422141.1, on the reverse strand, counting down.
GATTGTTTTCTTAGAAAAGCCAACATCGATCGAATGGTTATTGCTCAAGAGGTAAACAGGCGATGATGTAGAGCGGGAAGGTCGAGGTTGAAGATAACCTTGATTTTGTTGAGGATCTTGAATTTGAAGCGAGGAAGAGGTTGACGGAATCGATGACGACGCGATTGAAGGAATTGACGACGAAGAGTGAGTTTGTTCCGGCGGGTGTACCAATGTGTGTTTATGCGACTTGCACACGCGACAGCGAAACGAAGAGCGACATTTGTTTGCAAAATGGCTGACACGAAGAAAGTTGAAGCACAACGAGTTCGATTTCACAAAATTCCGACGAGATTCAATGTCACGATTGGTAAATTGTGGACACTGCGGCAAAATATGATTGTTCTTACACTTTGGGCAACGCGGAGTTGACTGCGACGATTCAGCAAAATGGGTTCGAATATATTAGGACGAGATAATGACTGACAACATTCAAATGCATCGCATATTGATTCCAAAAATGACAAGAGTTCATTGAAAGTACAGTCATCTCGCGAACCTGCATGCTGAGCCCAACTTTGCTTACTATCGGCATCAAGTTTATTGAGCAGGAGAAACATCAACCACGGATCGCGACTATTGGAACCGAGCGCGTTGATTCCACGTATGACTTCGTCTGCGCCGTCTGTTACCTTCCGTAATGTTTGAACGTTACCCGCGGTTACCGGTGGAAGGGACACAAACATTTGTATAAATGATTGTACAATGAGATGTGACCGATCGTACCGTTTTTCTAACCGGTCCCACGCTTCACGGTAATTTGCGTCTGAGATCGTAAGATGCCTTATCAAATGTTCAGCCTCATCGCGAAGAAAAGATTTCAGATAATGAAATTTTTACGTATCCGAAAGATTTGGCTTCTTTTCAATTGTGCCCATAAACGAATCCCGAAACGAGGGCCAATCTTTATAGTTTCCCGAGAAAGGCGACACCGTTAGCTTTGGCAGATGAATTTTCGAATCATGTTCTGAAGTTGAGGTTAGGTTTTCTAAAAACGTGGTTTCTTGTTTCGCGAGTTGCTCCAAAGCTGAATCTTCATATTTTTGTCCAACCGACTGTCGTTCACCAATTTCGAATGCGCGTTGAAGAACTTTTCTTCATATTCACTAAACTCAACCTCAAATTCTTCACACGCCGTATCATCAGTCGCGGTTTTCAATACTTGTTTATGTAAAGCCGAAAATTCCTACCACGTTTCATGCAACTTTGTGAATTTAATCTCTAATAATTTCAGAGGAGGAGCCGGCACAATTGAATCTGCAAAAGACGCTGTGCGATTCAAACAACCCTTTGCATTTCCGCGAATACGCATTAAATCGCTCATATTTTACACGAAACTTGTATTGTAAAATAATTCAAAAGAAGCAGCTAGCGAATATCGAAATAAACTTTCTATAAATTCTTTGACTTAACAATTGCGATTACTCGTACTGTCTATGGAACCCGACACACGTGTTGAAGCGCCCTTTATATATATGTATAGTATTTAGAGAGATATATTTCACTAAATGTTCACTAAATGTCTAAACGTTTTGAATTTTTGATTCAATCGAAGAACAATTAATTAAATCCGACGCAAAAGGACCAAAATGTATGTATTAGAATCGACGATGTTGATTTTTTCTCAGCAGCAAATAGCAAAAAAAAAAAAAGGAATTGCCAAGAACCAAAAAAAAAAATCAAACCAAGAAAGCGCTGTGAATCAATCAACATTTTATTTATTAGACAATGTTACCAAGATGTTGATCCGGCTGTGAGATGAATCCAGTTTTCAGTTTCAGTTTTCAGTTTCTATGCATTTTTTATTTATGTCACTTAAATTACTCTTACTTGCTAGACAAAAAAACGCTTAAAAATTAGCTTAAATAACTTAGAAATATCTTATTATAACTTACTGGCCCCATGCGGGCACTCTAAGTTAAACCTAACCCTTAAACTATGTCTTTCGACGTATCTTACAGTCTAATTTTATTTGTATTTTAACATTAATTAATACTAAAACTAAGAAAACATTTTTTAACAAAAAACTTAGTTACATGACCTTTTTTTTTATTTTATTATAAAAATTAAAACTAAAAACTTACAGACTACCTAAAAATAAATCTTAATCTACTTAACCTACTTACATCTAACACAAATTTAGACATACAATATATATATGTATATACATAATATATATATACTAAATATATAAATACATGTAAACATATACATATATATATATATATAATTTTTTTTTTTTCATTTTTTTGTTTTATTAATTTTTTTTTTGTATTTATGTATTTTTGCTCTTAAAAACTATCTTAATCATACCTAAAACTATGTAAGCCGGCCAAGACTAATAAAAATAGTCAGACGACCGACTTTGCTTCCTATAGAGCTACCTAGTACTGGAAGAATTGGACGACGAAACTTCCCCTCCTTCAACTAGCCACCAAAATTGTTGGTGCTGCCGAGCAACATCCCTCATGTCGCGACTCCCTACCGACCTACTGAACCGGAGACGCTCCGCACTGCCATGTGCAACGTCTCTATCGTAGTTGAGTCGCCTGTCCGCAGCTGTTCGAGCGACGTGGAAGATTAGGGGCACCGCCAATCTGTCCTGGATCAGACCTTTACTATCTAGATAGAGGAACGCTTCTGGAGGAATGAAGCCGTCAAAGCGAACTCTCTCGTGATACATATAATTGGGGTAGAAAGCCCCGGAGATCAGGTTGTTCGATGAGGTCATTGCTCTTGCAATGTGCCTCCGAGTCAACTTAATGACGAAATTGTCCACTCTTATTAGGTTCGCCCTATTGTACAGGACCTCATTGGGATAGAATTTTATGTACTCAGACTCTGGTGTTCTGTATAAGCGAAGACAAGTCCTAAGACAAGCCCTCTCAAACACCCGAATCTTTTCCAATAAACTTGCTCTCACATTGAACCACACGGGACATCCAAATACAAGCATAGGCCGGATAAGGGCCATGTAGCAGATCACCTTCACCCCCGCATCGAGTTGGCAGTTATAAAACAGTCTCTTTGTAAGAGCAAAAGCACCTTTGGCTCTGGCCAGAGCAACATCTATATGTTTGTTAAAATACAGATATTGATCAAGCCAGATCCCAAGGTATCTGACTACATTTCGACAGGCAAGTGGCTGTCCGTGTTGTCCGACGATAGAAAACTTTCGCCAATTCTTTCTGGTATCCCTAGAGGCCCCAGACAAAGGCGTCCTAAACAGAATGGTTTCCGACTTCTGAAAGTTGATTTTCAACTTCCAGTCATCGCAATATCGCTTAATTTTGTCGAAGTCACGTTGCAAAAGCATATTAATGACCTCAATCTTTGGACCCGATCTGTACGCGATTAAGTCGTCTGCGTACGCTATGGCATGGTGAAGTGAACCTATCAGATCACTTGTGTAAATGTTGAACAGGATCGGCGAATTTACCGCACCTTGTTGCAGACCGTTTTTAATGTTATAAGTTCCAGCAGAAGTCACATCGCCATTCTTCACGATGAACTGTCTACTGGAGAGCATATCAAAAAGAATATACAGCAGTGGTTTACTAATGCCCAACCTGTCCAGCTTGAAAAAGAGTCCCTCTAACCATACGGTATCGAAGGCTTTCTCCAAGTCAATCAGGCAGGCACCAGTGCACTGTTTCTTGCCTTTGTTCCATTGGATATCAGAAACCAGTTTAGACGCAGCATGAATGATATCATGCCCCGCCTTGAAACCGAACTGATTATCCGGAACTATATGTTTGTCCTCAACCCACTTAGTCAGGACTCTATTGATCACCTTCTCGAAAACTTTACTGATGTTTGGAAGAAGACTGATCGAGCGGAGATTCGCCGGATTGGAAGTGTCTTTATCCCTTTTGGGGATAGGATGTACCACCGCAGTTTTCCAATGCGCTGAATAATGTGCATTATTCATTGCATTATTAAACAGGGTGGTATAAATGTTCACCGCTTCTAGAGGGAGATGTCGAAGCACAATGTTCGGTATTTCATCGGTTCCCACTGATTTCTTACTTCTAAGTGATTCGAAGATCGTTTGGAGCTCTTCCTTCGAAATGAACGGGGGTAGTAGCCTATCGTTGGTGATGACATTATTTGCCATATTCTCGTCACTGAACTGGGTGAAACCCGAGCTCTCGAATCGCCAATTCACAATTTCATTTCGAAGGTAGAAATTGTGCACAAGGACTCGATTCTCCAGATCGTGGTTCGGGCCAATGACAACATTCGCCTTGTACACTTCCTGGAAAGTCGCTCCTATAGCCTCTACCTGCTCCTGCGGATCCTCGATCACAAAGAAGTTGTCATCATCAACAGCCTCATTCGGATCTATGCCCGCTGCTACCAGTATTTGTTCGTTGTTCGTCGTTCGGGCGATTTTAAGACACTGAAGGTCGTTCTGATTATTTCTCCGAAATATTTTATTTATTTGCGGGAACATATTCGGGTTGCTGGTGTTTACAGCCCGAATTTTATTGTTCCAATACAAACTTACAGATGCTCTGTAATTTTCCTTTATTAATGTTTGGAGGTTTTTAATCGACGACTTCAGTGTCATGATCTCCGGGTTATGTCTGTCAGTAAACTGTCTGTACAAGGTTGTTAGTCTTGACAGCAGTCTACTTTTATGTCGGTGCAGTGCGTCAATAGTTGCGTTGCGGAATAAGTCTTCTTCGTCAGTGTGTTGATACCGAGGTATCGTTTTGTCCATTGTTCGTTTAATTGTCTCATCCATTAGTTTTAGATACCTGTCAATCTCCTCGTTTGACAGGTTTCTGTTGGACGGTGGGTAGAGCGAATTCGAGGAGAGTGCTCTAGTCAGTGTTCTGGTGAAGTGTGTCCAACGCACCCTACTATAATTGTAGGAGTGCCTTTGAACAAACTCATCCAATTCCGCAATTTCGTTGGGAACAGTTATTTCGGTGCTGAGACCGCAATGGTCACTGTCATACACGAAAGTGCGTAGACAGTTTGTAGTTTGTTGGTTAGTGCATGTCAGTTGTATTCGTGAGTCGAACAGCAGAAGATCCAAATAGGACCCGTATCTGGGAAACGACGGACTATCCGTCGCCTTAAGCCCGAGTCGATACATTACACTGTGCTGACTCCACCAATTGAATAGTAGGTTCCCTCTAGTATTTGGTGTATTATTTCCCCAATCACTATGTTTGGCGTTAAAATCTCCGCCGATAATAAAATAGTTGTCTTCCAATTCCAGCCTCAGAAATCGAAAAAGTGTCTCGAGCTCTGAGATAAATAAGGTGGATTGAGTAGCCTTAGGTGCATAGACAGACATCATGTACAACCGCTTTCCACTACGGAGAGGGATATACACGATGCATACTTCCAGCACCTGGAACCTACGTACTACACGACTGTATACTTTTTTAAAACGTATACCTTTTCGTACGAAAATTGCAACGCCGCCTCCCTGAATGGAGTTGGGTCGGTTTCTCCGTACTATTTTGTATCTTCTGTGCCTCATTTTGTGTCTCTTGGTAAGCTTAGTTTCGCTAACCAAGAGTACATCAGGGGCTTGGTCTTCAAGCAACTTAAATAGTGCGGCTCGTCGTTCGAGCCTAATCAGTGAATTCACATTCACAGCAAGGACCTTCAGGGTTTGCTCCGCCACGTACGTACCCATTACGGCAAAAGGTGCGTTAGGCCAGGCAGCAGTGAGTATACTTGATCCACCCGCGCGGTCTGTTCAGTTAAATGACGTTGTAGCTGAGCCATCTGCCCCTGGATAGAGAGCAAGATAGCTAGCATGTCAGGTACTGGTTCCGGTGCTCTGGGCGCTGGGGCCTGAGAAGCAACCTTCGCTTGCTGTACCGTATTTCCCCTACCTGCCGCCATTTGGGCGTAGGTAACATGGGGAGTAACGGCTGGAGTTTGCAAATGCACGGGTGGACGTTTCACTTCCACTTTCTGCTGCCGGGCCAGATTTATTCTTTTGATGTACTGGAATTTGGGACAACCCCGATAATTTGCGGTGTGTCCCGTGTTCCTACATAAAGCACAAGAGAGTTGGCTTTTTTCGGACACTCCATCCTTACCCAGAGCGCATTCCTCGGACTTGTGGTTCTTTCCGCACTTCACGCATCGAGGCTGCATTTCGCAGTTCGACGCGGCGTGCCCGAACCTTTGGCAGCGAACACATTGTAAAATGTTTTCGCTCCTCTTTAATTTCTCCCAATGTACAACCTGGTAGTCTAGGACTTTAATACTCCTTAGACCATCCAGATTGCTGGTGGGACTAAGCTGGACCAGGAAAATCGGCAGTTGCCGCTTCTCCCTTTTGGCTCTGGCTGTGGTGAATGGCTTGACCCCCACGAATTGGAGCCCTTCGCACTTCTTCTCTTTCAGCAGTGCAAGGAGCTCCTCCGGATCAGTCGACGGTTCTAATCCCCTCAGCAGCATTGTTTGCAGCTTGTCCCCCTTCGGGGTGTAGGAGAAGAACTCCGTCGTCGAATCCTTCAGTAATTTTTTGATTTTATAATAGCGCTCCACTGAATTGCAGTGGATCGCATGTCTATCTAAACTAAGTCTTTTGATGTAAAAATTATTTCCTATGGCCGACTTACATAGTTCAATTGTTTCTTTCAACTCCATCTTAAACGTGTTGATTGGAGGTACCCGCTGCTTAGTTGATTTCGTTGGTGGTTGTTGTTGTTGCGTCTGCTGATGTTGTTGCTGTTGCTGTATTTGCTGCTGCTGATGTTGTTTCTGGGACTTGTGTTGTTGTTGTTGCTGCGGTTGTGATTTTTGTTGTTGTTGTTGTTGCTGTTGCTTTTGCTTCTGTTGTGTCTGTACTTGTTTTCGCGTTTTCAAATGTGCTGTTTTTTGTTGTTGTAGCGGCTGTTCTTTCTGTTTAGCCTCGCTATTTGTGGGCTGTTCCTTACAAATCTGGAGTTGTTGTTGTGCCTCATTTTGTCTTCTCGCCATTTGTTTGTTTCTAATGGCTAGTACTTTTTGCTGCAGCTCTTTAATGCAGCTATTTATTGCATGTACTTCTTCCTCTTCATCCTCTGGCTCAGTAGCCATCAGAGATTGGAAGGTATTCAAACTACCCATATAGCGGTCTTCTCCACCATCAGACACACATGGGTCTTCGTCGTGGTCTGAATCAGCTGCCGCCTTTGTTGACGTTGTTGGCGCCCCTTCCCTTACTCTACTTGACAGCTTTTCAGTAGAAGTTGTTAGGGAGGGGCGCTTTACAAGCTTCGGAGATGAATTTAGTCTCTTCCTCCTCTTCTTCGCACCATTTTCCGATGACATCATGTCATCTGCTGGTCCCGCTATTGGAGTAGCGGACCGCTTGCCATCACTCATCGGTACGATCGCTCTTTCGTACTTTATTTAATTTGAACTTTATTTATTTAAACTTTTAAAAATAAAAAGTCAATTTAATTTTTTGGGGAATCGAACCCACGACCCCTGCTTTATCGGCCGACACCACTACCACAAGGCCACCGATGCACTTGGCCAAAATGTTCCTAATTCACTTTTATTTTACTTGCTTATTTACTTTTTCACTTTAAAAGCCGAAACACGTCTATTCCTCACGGAGGTCTATGAACGACTCGTGAGATGAATCCAAGTGAAAGAACTATGGACCATCATCACGCATCAACACCGACAATGTCAATCATCGTAAGTTTTCGCGACCAACGTTAAGCGCCCTGTAGACGCTAAAACATGGTACTAGTAAACATGGTACCACCAACCAAGTTTTAGCTGATGTTGATCGTCTGCGGGCTGGTACGCGTACCAATTTTTTGGTCTCACCAACATCAGAATTTGGTCTCACTAAAATCAAAACTGGTTTGATTTTTGTCGATGTTTGTGGGCGGAGTTTTGTGTTGCTGATAATATGTTTCAGTGCCTGCGCTGTCATCTCTCAATATTTACTCGAGCAAGTTATTTTATCAGTGAATTTCGTCGTGCGAACACACAAAATAATCGGGAAAAAATGGAGAATATTTCAAATTCTGATGCTTGGAAAATTTTTTTCGAGTGTTTTCACAGCCTACCATCTTTGTGGAGAGATGTGTTCTATAATGTTGGAGTGAATTGGTCTCAGCATCTGCGGGTTTTAGTGGTACCATGTTTACTAGTACCAGGTTTTAGCGTCTACAGGGCGCTTTAGTTCGACTAACAACGCAATAGATTTACTCTACTTTGTACAAGGAGCGTTGAGAGCGATGTGAGTTGACTGTACATTGTTGTTGTGATGCAACTAGACAAGATGTTTTTTTTACAAATCGAATGTACATTGTGTCACAAGATGATGGTACAAAATTAACAAATTATTACAAACATAGGTAAAGTAAATGAATAGTGAATAAGTTAAGTATAGCAACAAATAATCTTAAACAATATACATGTACATTTGGATGTGCTATGCTGTATTGTAACACACAGTAAAATATCACTTTTCAATTCGAACAAATACAATTTAAATATTTTTTTACCACACCACACACCACAGTCGGTACAAAGATCGCTTTTACACGTCGCAAGTTTCGAAAGATTCAAATGAGTGCAAAAGAGAGGGATAATGAAACAAAAAATACCCAATTAACCAAATTCCCACTGCATGGTCCGCTTTCATACGTCGTAAGTTTCGAAAGATTCAAATGAGTGCAAAAGAGAGGGATTTTGAAACAAAAAATACCCAATTAACCAAATTCTCACTGCATGGTCCGCTTTCACACGTCGCAAGTGTGTAATGCGCATGTTCTGGGTATTTTCTTTTGAATTCTCATTCAGTGATGCGCGCAACTCTACATGAAGACTTTCCCCTTCTTTGAGTTTGCATGTCATTTTACAGTTCTCTTTCATTTCATCTTTGGCGCTCAGTCTTTCATAATTGAAAATGAGCCCCGTTGTTAATTCTTTGGTCCATTTCAGTTCATCCGCCATACTGAAATGTTGTGCTCGTAACACAGCGAAAGAAGTAATGAAGCAAATGCGAAAAAGAAAGAAGAAGGAGAAAAAGAAATGTCAAAAACTTGCAATGAAATTGCTACCCACATGCAGTGGGAATTTGGTTAATTGGGTATTTTTTGTTTCATTATTTCTCTCTTTTGCACTCATTTGAATCGAGCATCACTGAATGACAGATCAAATGAAAATAACCAGAACATGCGCATTACACACATGCGACGTGTAAAAGCGGACTTAGCGAAGCAGAAAAGCTTTTTGTTTGCCCATCGTTATTTGCTCATCGCATAAAAGATCAACATTTTTTTTTTTTGTATGGGTAAGTTTATTATCTGTGCTTTTAGAATAATATCACACACTTATGGGAAAGGTGAACAAAAATTTAAGGTTTTATGTCAATTGAAACCTCTTCGCTAGCAATCCGCTGAACTATGCATCCTGAGCCTTGTCTTCTTTGATTAGGAGAATGAGGATTTTGAATCTAAAGAACTCTTAGAATTGGTCCGGAAAAAATCATTTTTTTAATTGTGTTTATGTCTTTGAAACTCTAACCCAAAGATTTTAGTTGAATCCTTTCCTTTGTGTATGTAACGCTCTAAAGGATACTGTAAGAAATTAGATGATTGCTTCCACTGTTCGGAATTAATAATTACCAATTCTAGAGACGATAGTCAGCAAAGTGTGTGAGATCAAAATAACGATATTCTTCGACGTGCCTACCTAATAAGTCGGCTTGACTTGTATCTTTCAAACAAGCCTTAAGCTTGAGCCGACTCCAAGATGAAAAAAAATTTGTTACCATTTAGCAACAAACACTCCCATGTGAAAGATATTGTTGTTTTGTCCTTTAAATATGTTACACTTAGATAATCCTCATAAGTAAACGATTTAGTATTTTGGGTAGAATGCTAAAAACCTTAATGCTAATTCTCTATCTATGCAATAATAACATTTTGTGTAAGAGAACACCAATATATATATATTTTGTTTATTGGACAAAGAAATATTTTATAATCTAGAAATTTCGATAGCTTCCTAATATAGCACATTACGTCTTTTTTACCATTCCTAATAGAAATTTTCTCTATACACTTATCTAAATAATATTTATTATTGGCGCAGTGAATAATTGAAAATTAACTTCTACTGAATTGATTTTAAATGCATCATCAAAGCTTCACATCGTTGGCACTCTCGCGTTAGCTGTTTAACAGCCGCAGCATACTTTCTCTGTTGGTCCACCAAATGCATTAATTGAGCATTCAAAGCATCCCGTTTTGCTTTCTCGTCATCACATTTTTGGCGTACTTTATTATGGGTCTGCTTGACTCCATCGACAATGGCTTCAAATTGCTTAAGGAATTGTTCTCTAGATTGGGGTGTTGTCATGCCTTCATGATAGTTCTCGTATATGGAATTCAGAAGTGAAAGTTCCTTTTCCAAATAGAGTTTTGTATCGTCCAAAGTGTTGTAGAGAGTATAGAACTGTTTTGTTTCCCGATGTTTGGCGCTAACTAAAAATAATAAAAGAATTAGTTTCCAGACAAAGTTTCAATCAATTTGTAGTTACCTTGATTGTAGAGTTCTAAAAATCGTCGCTGGTACTGAGCTAACTCGGTACGATCTGGGACATTGTCAAGTTGGCGTTGTATGGCAACTATTCCACGATTTTTCTTTGCTAGCTGAAGACGTAGTTGTTGCAAACGCTCTTCCTGTTTAGCAATATGGTCTTTCTCTTCACCAGGTTTGGCTTCCTGATTTCTTTGTTCCATTTCTCTGTGGAAAGAGAGATTTTATGAAATATAAATATATTATATTATTTACAAGAGAGAAAACTATGTCAAACCCCAACTGACATACTCACTGAATTTCTTTCTGCAACCGCTCAAGTTCCTCACGGCATTGTTCCTTATATTCAGCCTCTTCCTTCTTCAATTGTTCGTTCAGTTCTACAAGACCCTTAATCTTCTCCAATGTTCTATAAGAAAGGAGTTACCTTTTACTCTTCGAGCTCTAGTCGAAGGTCTTACCCTTTATCAGCTTTGGCTTCAATTTTTCCAAATTCCTTAATTTCTCCTAGCAAGTCTTGTTCCATTTTTTCATGTTCCTGCAGTTTGACCTTCTGTTTCTCTAGTTCCTGCTGAAGCTCCTGATTGTCGGCCTTTACTCGCTGCAGTTTCTTTTCCAAAGCAGCTTTTGTATTCTGTAATGCTTTCACTTGACTCTGTTCCGATAGTAATTTTGTGTCAACTTCCATTTCTTCTTTGAGATCAGCGTAATGTTGTAAAAGAGCTGTTTTGTCTTTCTCGTCAAGTACTGTCTTAGTTGGGACGTCATCCTGTCATTCAAAAAGGAAGGAGATGAATTAGGAGAGTTTAATGTAAATAAATTCAATGAACACTGCCAAGTGAAATGGTGGAGTGTCTGTTGGATAATCTACTGGAAGAAAAGGTGCAAAATAATGAAAATATTTTTGGTCAAGAGGAAAAATAGATATTTAGTTAAAGAGGAAGAAGTAATAAGTACCTACAACTACTATCCATTTACTAAACTACAACGTGTTCTCACATCTATTAAAAGGCTCAAGAAATAGAAAGTGTTCGCACTATAAACAGGTGTTTCATATTGAGTGATCAGAGTAGTGGGAGTGTTATCCTTAGATTTAAATATAATCCATTGAATATAATCACATCAAAAATAACACCAAGAGACTCATAGTATAATCACGGCTAAAAGCTTTCTACATTTGCATATCTTTAAGAAACCAACGTTATTGGTGCATTATTATCATACCGACCAGTTTAAGCCTCTTTTTATTAAAAGAAATACCAAGGTCATGAACATTCTTTATCGGTGTTGCAGTATTAGTAATTATTTCGCAGCATATATAGAGAAAATGAGATAGCGAGGAGACAAACTATTCCCACCATTTTGTTTTTTTTTTTGTGAAAGGAGGAAAACTCGTGGGAAACAAGTTCTCTGATTCCGATGACTTGTAGACGAAATTATCCAATTTTGAGTTTTCTACATATTTCTCATAAGCGAACGACAATGCAGGACAGTTTTCCATTTAATTCTTTTACTTATTGCAACATCTACAAAACTTCTAAGTATACGAATGTATGATAAATAAAGAACAGCCAGAAAGACAATTGAAAAACTTTAAACATCAAGGCCAAGGCATGCCAAACCTGGTGGTTTATATTACTATAAATGTGAGATCAAGCGTAAGTGTTCCAATTGAATAGCTGTAAAGCTGAAGGGTCTTAATAATTAATTAATTGTCGACGCAACAGTCCGTGATGCTATACAATTTGTCACTTTGTGCATAGTGAAGAGGAGATCTAAGACGATTTTTCGCAGACCTCGAATATTAAGATATTGTTTCATAGGCAATTCATCGCCGGTGAAAAAATCAGAAAAATAAGCAACTTTACGATTTGAACCCAGAACCTCTTAAGTATTAGTTGACGAATTTAACCCCTGTGACATGGATTCACCTGATGGATCTCTAAACCATTTTCTATTCATGAAACGGAGTTTTTTGCCTTAAACTTTTTAAGCTTCGTCAGCAGTTCAGTTGATATGAAATGAACATTATAGACTGGGTTCGACGATTACGAATAATAACCACCAGTACATGAATAGATTGCAAGACATCGAAAGGCTACGCGTTCTGACATCCTGCCTCAATTTAATGAAAGATCTTTCAATAGGCATGGCTTTCAAGCCGTGTTATTTGTTTGGTACGAGTATTATTCATACTTCATTTGAATATCGGTCTTTAATTGATGTTTGTCTGCTTATTATGCGGAAAATTTTGCGAAAAGATCTCGGTCTATACCCATATAAGATCCAATTGGTGCATATGTGACCATGGCTTTGGACCGTTGTTCGCTAGTTAGGCTTTTAAGCAGATTTAAGTGGAGCCTTATTTTTACCGTGAATAAGCTAAATAAATAAACAAAATTGCTGTTTCTGGAGAGAAGCAAATACAGAAGACACCAATGAGAGTTAATTATACCCACACAAGTGTATTGTTTGTTGTGACCTTTGCTTTGGTGGCATCATTGGTTCCAGCAGAATTAGAATAGTATGATACTGTCCGTGAAACCATAAATTGACCAACGGGATCGTGCGATTTCAAGCCACTCGATTACTTTTTTGTGCGACTAAATATGTTAGGTCTTTGATGTCAACGTCAATTAACCAGGCTTTGGAATCCAATATTCCAATAGTTGGAGAACCGATATTCCTTAAACCATGTTCAAAACATAATGCCATGAACAGTCTTCAAAATGATAAAATATTTTTTAATCCAACTCAAGTTCTGTCGTTAGTGTTTAGAAAAAATATTACTTCAGAAATTATAACGACCATTTCTAAGCCGAATGGGCAAGACTGGTGCATGAAGTACCCCAAAACGCAGTATGATTTCAGGCCAGTAAATCCAGCCATAACCACATTTTTACATTCGTAAAAACGCTCGAATCATAAGTCGACAGGTCCCATATTACCAAGAATTTTTATACCAAAAAAGGTTAACGACAAGGCGATCTTCAACATCGTACTTGAGATTGTGCAAAACTCGCAAGCTACCACGAGAAGCAAAATCTTTCAAAAGTCTGTATAACTACCTGTTTATCTGAATGGCAAAGGATGACATAGATATTATCAGCAGACCACTGTTTGTGAGGCATTTGCAAGTATTGAAGCAGAAGTGGCGAAGATGAGTCTGACGGTAAACGAGAAAAAAACGTACATGTTGTCATCAAGAAAGGGAACACAACTTCCACGAAACGGACAAAACTTCACAATATATAGGTATAACTTCGGACAAACTAACTATGTTCCGTTGATGAATGATAGTGTACAGTAACTATAGACCCAGTTCATTCGTTCCTCATTTTATTGGAACTTGAATTTGCTGGGAAACAGATAGTCTCTTTGGATGAATATCTATCACATGCTGTGGAAAGTACTCGTACCTAGATTATGGTTGCTTAATAATACTCATCAATGAGTGGAAACTATGCAATATAAATGCTTGCGAAACTAGATCAGATATTATGGAAGTAACAAACTATGATATTATACAACAGCAATATAACGTCCTTTGTGTGTAAGATCACACGATTGGTATGCAATTAATGAAGTTGAACCAGTTGGGATTCGACAGTTGCCAGTTTTCGTTGTTTTTTTTTTCTGGTTTCATTACATAAAATTCTGCAAGCAAAGGTCGGCTGTGTCTTGTGAACCACTACCAAGTCAGCACCGACAGCGAAAAGCCAACGAAAGTCAAAAAATAAAACTGGCACAACTTAACAAACAAAAGAAATCAACTCTGGGTGGTAAACTTTTAAAAGGGGCTCAAAATACCATTAACCAAGAAGAAGAACTATGCGCGGATGGTATATGGAACCATTTCGATGAAACATGTTAGAGTAGAGCAAAATATCTGTTCGGTGTTTCGAAAGGTTAACTCCACATAAATTAAGGAACGTGATGGTGAAACAATGAGAGAAAAATTACGGTAAAGGACAAACAACAAGATTTTCCGGCTTGGAATAACTATGCCAAAAATAGCGGTAGCGATAAAATGCCATTTAGTTATAATAGACAACGAATCAAAAGAAGAGGCAAACCCATAAACCACATTCCTAACAGTATTTTATGTTTGTAGCGTTCCAAACTTGAACCAATTATGTACTACCAAACTAAAATGCACGTATTGAGTTAAAAATAGAGAGCTCAGGAAATCTCGAAGAAGAAAAATTTATTACCCAGATATATAAAAAGATGTTTCTTTACTAATTAAGGGCAACAGGCTTGGAAAAGAAAAAAAAAACGTCGATGTGGATTTTTAACATTGCAATTCAATGACGTGCAAATTCAGGGGACCTACGTGACGATTGGTTAAGCGAAGTGCTTGTCTTACCTCCCAGTGGTGGTTCCCGCTAAATGTATGAGTATGACATGGGCATGGTCGGCCGTAGCATAATACTGGTACACTTACAAGGCCAGGTAAGGGCGAACAATTAGCAGAGGCCCTTAACTGCTATCACAGAGATATCACCACCATCCAGGAAGTTCGATGGGATGGACCGGACAGAAAGTGGATGAAAAATGTTAATATCAACAATGCTACAATGATTGCTAGAAAGGAAAAAATCAATGCTTATTCGCATACGGATTTGTCATGTGCGGCAGACTAAGCCAAGAACTATTGAGCTTCCGACACGTTAGCGAACATCTTATCACAATGCGTATCAAGGCTAAATTCGTTAACATAAGACTAATATGCGTCCATGCCCCTACGGAAGACAAGGACGACACTATCAAAGAATGTTTCTACGAGTTCCTCAACAAGACATATGAAAGGAAGACAGTTTTGATAGGACAGGTGGTAAGCATAGCCTATACGACTTTGCGGCGGGGCGAAATATCACTATAGCAAACATACGTTTTCCTCATCTCAATTTAACCAAATGAACACTGCGGTATCCGGATTATGAAACGCTAAATTAAATTGATCACATTGCGCGTAAGACATGCCGCCAGTATTTTGGACGTGCGAACGTTATGGGCACCCAACATTGACTCGGATCACCACCTTGTTGCAGCCAAGAAAACCCATACAGAAGCCTGTATAGATGAACAAGGAAACCTTTTAGTAGACGAAATACCAAATACCAAAATGAAGTAAGGATAGCAATATCTAAACTGAAATCCAATAAAGCAGCTGGATCTGGAGGCTTACCGGGCGAGGTACTCAAATCTGATGGAGAGCATTTTCATTTAATGAAAACCCCCTCAACTGTGCCAGCTATAGAGGTATAAGTCTCCTCAACATTGCATACAGATGTTATCTGCCGTATTGTGTGAACGTCTGAAACCCTTCGCCAACAACCTGATAGGCCCCTATCAGTGCAGTTTCAGACCAGGAAAGTCCATAATCGGCAAAATCGATACGCACCATCTTTTCATCAATTTTAAGGCCACATATGACACGAATCTGTCAAAAAAGGTTGTAGACAAAGTAACGAGCTGTCATGTGGCTTCTTTAACATCATATTTGAAAGAATTATGCGAAACTCACAAGCGAACACTGGGGGCACAATCTTTCAAAAGTCTGTGCAACTAGTAGCGTACGCCGTTGATATCGCCATAATTGGAAAAACACACCGGGCTGTGACCTGTGCGTTTGCTAGTATTAATCCGGAAGTTGCCACAACGGGTTTAGGGGTAAATGAGCGCAAAACCAAGTACATGCGGTCAACAGGAAGGGACACACAACATAGACGAATTAGACAGAACATCAGAGTCGACAGATGTGCTCTGGACGGCAGAGTCTTCGAATCTAACGAATCTAAAGGGACAGGCAGAGGGCAGCCTTACCTTAGATGGCGCCCCCAAGTAGAAGGGCACCTCAACCGACTTGAAGTGCGCAACTGGATGCAGTTAGCTAGAGACCAGTCTAACTGGAGAGGCTCGTTATTTGAAGTCCAGGTTCACTCCGAGCTGTAGCGCCACCTAAGTAAATAAGTAGGGCCGTGCAAGATCTGTTAACCAACAGCAAAAACAAAATTTGTAGGAGTTGAAGGAAATATTTCAATTCTTTCCTTAAGTAACAATTTCCTGTTTTTTCACTTGAAGAAATAAAGTTCTGATTTTTACAGAAGACGAAATCAATGAAGGATAGAATGATAAAAACTGTGACAACTTCCGATCGCTGTAAAGCGGGTAAAGCTCTCAACGGAGTCACGTAAAATCATATATGAACGGCTCCTAGATATCAAAACGTATCAAAAACTTATAGAAGGATATAGTAATATGCGTTATAAACTATGACCTCACAGCAAAACTAAGCTACACAGAAAAATTCTCTAGGCACATGGTCTCTTGATTTTCAATGTGTCGCAAAATTATTAAAATCACAAGCCTACAAACTACATTAAACGTTTAAAGTTGTCTTCAAATTTGAAGAGAAATTAACCCACTCAAGCAAAAAGAAATCACTTGCAGCGGCGGTAATATAAAGACTTATGGCAACTGATCTGAATTGATCTAGTTGTGACTAATATCGAACATCAGGCAACCCAGACAAATCCCTAAGTCAAAGGGCGAAGACCAAACACTCGTGTCTCTAGATATTTTATGAGCTGATGATATAACCGTAAAAAAAAGTTGCGTACACTCTGAGACAAATTAATAAGACACCCCTTGAATTGATAAGAACAAATAAGTATGCGTAACATTTACCAAATCCAATTGAATTATTAGCGACAAGATGTATTAAGACCGCCCATCGGAAAATAAAAAGATTGTATATGTTGATCATTTTCTGTCGATAGTTTGCTCAGTAGGGATGTATGTATTTGAGCAAACATTGGAGAAAAAATGATAGTTCTGCTAATATCATGTTTTATTATCATTTGATGTTAAATTTAATAAAATGGTAAATTCTGCTGAAGTACAAACAATTAGGAGTGAAAGCTGGAGATTCGCAAACATATCAAAGTCAGTTAGGAGAAGTCCAACAGTAGTGAGAAATTAAATAAACGACATAAAAGGCCACCAGCAATTAACTCTAAGAGAACAACGAGTGATTTTGTCGGAAGCCTCAAATTTCTTTTTAACGACGAAGTGGAAAGAGTTTTACAAAAATACAACAATAATTATGAGAACAACAAAAACAAACACCAAAACCATTTTTAACGGAAGCTCACATAACGTGGCGTTTAGAGTTTTCGCCCAGTCATTGCTGTCGGTGGCAGGGATTTTTTGTTTTTTCTTGATCTGTGTAAAGAACATCTAATGTAATGGTTTGGGCTGAAATAGGCAAAGACTGGGGGACCGAAATAAAATTTGTCAGTGGGAGAATAAGCAGCGCCAGATATATTGGATTGAAATGAAAATAGCGATAGAGCAAGGTAAGGCAGAAGACATAAGGCAGATGTAAATAGACTGTGCAATATAATCGTAAGTATCAGGAATGAGTTTTATCTCACGGTTTTGAATCCTATCTGATAGATTCAGGAAGATGTTAGGAGGAGCTGACGATGGATAAATGGCTCGTGTGGGCTCATTTACAAGCCGGTTTAAGTTGTCTTCCGCGGCGAAGATCTCAACATACCGTCCTTCGTGTCTGTCCAGAATATCGAAGCCACCCAGAATTTTGTATTGAATGAGCAAACAGGATTACAGGACACAATTGTTGGAGTTAAGTCAGACAACGCATGAAACTCATCAAATCCGATTTGCTATCCAGTTCGTTTCTTCTGTAAATAAAGCAGAAGTGGATAATTTGCTTACGGAGATGGAATTTAAACCAGTTTCAGATCTACCTGTGTTTCAATAGATGCCAAAATAGCTGCCCTTTATTAACGGATGTGAACGTGCGCAGATAACTGGTTACTTTTTAGCGCGCGTATATTTGCTGAAGCAGTAATTCAGGTAAGTAGATTAGACTTCATGGAGCAGTCGAGTATAACTATTGTTGAAAACCATTCTATGGCAACACTTTTACGAATCTAATTGACTGTTACAGCTATTGTTGTCCTTGTCTTAAGTAGGTATGTTATTTTTCTTTTGTTTCAGTTTTCTTTTTAAATAAAGAAAACGTGTTCTTTTACAATTCATAAGGGTTTGCGTGTTTCTTATTCTTAAAATTACAAAAGATTATGGGCCCAACCTTAAAAAGTATGGAAACCGATGTTAAATTGTCAATATCAAAATTTTATAGTGGAAATTACTTCGTGTGGATGTACAAAATGCAGATGTTGCTCATAAGAGACGGTGTGTGCGAAACAATTTTTAAGGCTAAACCTACATATATAGGTGAGAAATAGTCAACAAAGGATGTTATCGCTAGAGCAACAATTTGTCTCTCGGTAGAAGACGTCTAACTGCACCACATCAGAAGTTTTTCATCTATGAAGGGAGTTTGGGAAGCCTTACAGAAGTACCACCAGCAGCATACACTAAGTAACAAGATCATTATAATTTAACAGATGTGCAGTTTAGCTCTGGAAGGGGAGGCAGATTTCGAAAGACATATTGGCAAAATGAGGGATTTATTTAAGCAGTTGCAGCATCTCGTAGAAAAAGCATTCACTGAAAGTTGGAATGTGACCATTCTTTTAAACACTTTGCCTCATGCTTTTGACACACTGATTACTGCATTGGAAACAGAACCAGAAAGTGATTCGACATTTAGCTTTGTTGAGTCGAACGTGATCGAGGAATGCAGCGGCGTCAAACAGGGCTAGTAGAGCAGAAATAATCTCAAAAGCCCATGCTGACTGTGAAGAAGAACTCCAAGGGCTAAGCCATGGAGCTGACAAGTAGAATGTTATTTTTGTCACTCGGAAGAATATTTTAAACGCGATTTTTCGCGTTACATTGAGTGAAAAAAGAAACATTTGTAAGAATTTCATTCGAAAAAATATGATTTTACTTCCATTCTCAAAAGTTATATATTAAAACATTCGGATCACCCTATGCCCTTGCTTTATATAATGCAATTTCTTATTGTACTTTTGACAAAGTAATATCTGTAAAATCAGAAGATGACGAAATGTTGCCTAACGGTTATCCGCTTGATCAAAATTATTGTTGTACGTACATACATACTCATATATATATTAAGCTTTTCCTGTTACCATGCAAGCTAAGTTTGAGTCAGTTGTAATAAAGTGTTCATCGAAGAAGACGCGTTTTATTATATTATGTTTTGAGTTACACATTCAAAGTCTAGTGTAGTAGCAGATGGAATGTTCCAAGCGATTTGTTTACTGATTTCTGAACAAATATGTATATAGAAAATATTGTGAATTCGGGTGCCTCACCTCAGATTTGCAATGACAGAGAGTTATTTTCAGATCTTGACAGCAGTCAAAAAAAATTGTAATTTCAAATGGAACCCAAACTGAGTCGAAAGTGGATGTGCCTGTTCACATTGGCGCGGGCAGGAAGATTGTCTGAAAGTGGATTTTCGGCTGAAGCACGTCATTTTTTCCATATCGTTCCATTTCTGACATATTTTTTCATTTTAGTTTTGTTCGTTGATGAGCAAGGAAGTGTGAAGAATAGGAAAAAAGGTATTTTTCAGGCCAACTGCTCAAATTTAAAAATTAAAACAATTCCGATTCAAGTGTTCTACTTGTCAAAAACAAACCTCATGAAAATGTGAACACGACGTTCATGGTGAGGACTTTCATGTCGTCGCGAATGTAAATCAATTCAATAAGGAAACATCAGTCAAGATTTAGTCGAAAAGAATAAAAGGAGTACTTTCACAAAGATATTTAAATAACCTTGAAGATGAAAATCCAGATGTGTAGTACTTTTGTGGATGATGTGCTTATAGTTACAAGCAGCAATGAGAAGATGTCTAGAATGAAAGATTTTTTAAAGGCAGAATTTAAGATTCGCGATTTAGTAAGAAATTTATTTAGTTTCAACGAGACTCTTTTCTAATTTCCCAGACAAAATGCATCAAACAAATTATTTATATTATTTCTACCGACCTTTCAACTACAAAATATATGTTAGAGCAATTCCTTTGGAGCCATCTTACAGAAAGTGAGTTGATATTCAGAAGGGATTACACAATAATAAGGCTTAAAGATAATCGGCAGTCTTCTCCATGTGGCGCTAATTAGGAGAAAACTAGTCAACCTACAGAAGAAGATTGGATAGAACTTAAGAGGGATTCCAGATATCTGAAAGGTAGTTAAAATTGCATGTGCATCATGAAGTTGCAAAAAGCAGACATGTGTAGCTTTGTCCCCAACTAGATCCGAGGTCATTGCACTCTTAGAAGCTGCAAAGGAAGCTTTATGGTTAAAAAGATTTCAATGAACCAATCAACCAACCAATATATAAATATCAAGACAACCAAAGCTGCTTCCAGATGGTCGAAGGCTACAAATTTAATAACAGGTCCAAACAAATCGGTATAAAGTATCATTTTGTAACGAATTACATCGAGAAGGTGATGAAATGCGGATATTGCCCGACTGATGGCATGCTTGCGGACTGTTAAATTTCATTCTATGACAACACTTTTCCGAATCTAGCTCTGACTGTTACAATTCACAGCATTTGTTGTCCTTTTCATAAGTATGTTCTTCTTCAGTTTGCTTTTTAAATAAAGAAAACGTATTTATTTACAAAAACCATCAGTCTTGATAATGTATTTCACCACATGTGATCGTACTGCAATGGGGCAGAAAACAAATTAGATTGTATTAAAGCTGGAGAGACTTTTCCTGTTGAAGGGGAAAAGGATTTAAGGGAATTAATAAGTAATATGTAAAGAGCTCTAATGAATTTCAATCCAATAAAGAGCTTACAAGTCAGCAGGCCAAAAAGTCAAACCATTGTCTTACTGCATCCAATTAAAATGTCTACTTTGTCACATCGAGGGTTATTTTTCATTTCCGTTTCTCACGTCGCCACAGTTTACGTTCAATGGGTAACTTTTTATTTACACTTCAAGAGCTATTATCTTTTTTAAAGCGACAAATTTTGGCTGTACATTTATACATCAAGACCATCTAAGTTGGTCTGTCTATTGTCTAAGCACAAACAAAATTAGCAAACGCCACAAACACTATATAAAACTACACACAAAACTACACTCCACACTTACAATTTCAATTTCAACAAGATTAGCAACAACATACAAAGCAAATTGTTCTCCATTCCCTAGCAGATTTTTTTTTCAAAAAAGAAACATAAATTTGCAACCGACATGGACATGAGTACAAAAATTATCATTTCTTTTTCTTATTAATGGTTTTTTTCTTATTTTTTTTTTTTTTTTGTTAAAATGTAGTTTTATGTACATATATGGATTGACAGTTTACCTCGTTAGCTATGTAAAGATTTTTAAGCAGCTGGTCAACATCGATCTGCAAGTAAATTGTTTGTTTGTTGGTGGCGTGTGGCTGTTATATTCGCTTATTCACACAAAAATGAAACAAAAAAAAAACGGACTCGTATTCACAGAAAAACGAAAAGAAATTTACAAAATTTTGAGTGTAAAAAGCAGTTTGTGTTTCAAGTTGTAAGCTCTAGGCAAAATTGTAAAATTGAAATGCTAAAAACTATTCGGAATAAACGAATAAAACGGGAATAGATCACAAAATCACATGCACGGTTTTTGAGCGACAAAATGGCACAGTTAACCACACAGAAAGAGCTCACGGAACTACTAAGTGTGTGATGTGAAGTGAGCCGTTCTGTTGGGAAAGATAAATGCCCAAATTTAGAAGCAAATTCAAAGTTTGGGTCAAAAGCATTTGCGGTCTGGCTGAAATCACCTCACGCTCGACTATGTTCTCATCGAGCTCCGTTGCTGCTGATTGTGAGTCGTCAGATTTTTGTGATGGATTTTTGCTGCTCGCCGGCCCTAGATATTGACCCTTGTTGCCGTATTCGAGGAGAGTGATGCGCACACGCGTTTTCTCATCTTCGTTACCAGTATCCTTTCGTTTGTACTGACGACGTGGACTGTACATTTCCTAAAATTAATCAAATTGTTACAATTTACCAAGTCTTTGACTCACCGTATGGAGAAACCTGAATGCGTTTAATGGTAGCTGAAGCATTGCGCATCTTTTGAAGATTCTCCTTGTCCGACTTATATTGGAAATTGTTGTGAAACTGACTCACCGCGAATGCTTTCAATTTTACAGCCCGCTCAGCGCGATTTTCCACCTAAAATCAACAGAACTCAGTACATATTTGCTAGCATGTGTTATTTTTACAACCGATCTCTTAACCAGCCATTGGATGACTGGGAAAATGCTGATAAACTCCAGCCCTTGTATCTGATGGGGTTCAATCAAGTAGGGGCACTTCATCTTGGGAAGCACAGACACGATTTTCTCCGTCAAAGCACTGAAAACAACTCCAATTAGTTTGTATTTAACAATATTTCCTTATCGATTTCATACATCTTTTGTCCAATAGTGAGATTCTCATGAAACAACAAGTCCACATCCACATCGTAGTCGCAGCACTCAATGCACCAAGTCATTCCGCCGACGATTTTATCAAAAGCGGAAAGACCCTTGATGCGAGCTCGAAAGTACCCAGCATTGACTAGAATTTCAAAAATTTCTTGCTGCTTGGCATTTTGCTCTTCATCTTCACGGCGCTCCACCTAGAAGTGGGAGTTTCCTGTCAGAAATGAGATTAGTGCTTGTATTTGGAATGCCTTACCTGAACTTCATTTCCATCGGCGTCGAATCGTGTTGCTAATTTAACGTTCGGTAGTGCTTTTGCAAATATTTCACGATTAGACATTATTTTCTGAACAAAAAAATTAAATAATAACAAAAACAGAGAGAGAAAATTTATTCAGAAAATGTAGTAATAACTGCAGTGTCAGGCAGCCAGCTGATTTTTGTTGTCATGTATTATGCCAAAAAAAAACCTGTAAATGCTATAACAAGATAAATCGCTGGCCGTTGCCATTCTACCGACGAGCAAATGAACGCGCCCAGGGACATAGTTTCGGTTTGGAAAGTTAGAAGTATGAAAAAATATATTTCGTCGAAAAGTAAGCGCAAAAAGACAAACGATAGAACGTTTTGCTGCTATATTGGAAGCACAACAGAGAAGTTTGTTATCCAGGATGGCACCCAAATACTTTGGGTCTTTGGAGAATTGGATGGTGATGCCTTTAAGCACTAGATCAGTCAGACCAGTCAGCTTCCTCATGCTCGTAAAGAAACAACCTCAGTTTTGAGAGGATTCTAGTGCACCAATCGTCAATAACCTCTAAGGCGGTTTGCGCTTTAGAGCAGACAGTGATGAAACAGACAGTACAACTGTCATGTATTCATTCTTGTCCATCCACCACATTTTGAAGCGTACTCTCGCAGGATTTTCCGCGGTAAAAAGTGTTGCAGGAAGCTGAAGTTTTGGTATGAATGCCAATGAAAATTTTCTTCACAATTGTCAGGTAGTCTATACTTTTTGTAACATATACCCAGCTATGCCATCGGTGCCAGGCAACATGAATCCATCAAAGGAAGCAACAGTATGTTTAATGACCTTATCTGCCAATGAGATATACAAACTACGGCGAGTTGCGTTATTCAGCTCACTAGCAGCTTCGTTATAGGATCTGGTGCTGATTAGGTTAACTGGGAGTTGAGACTCTGCTTTCAACTCAGTGTAGTTGCCATCAGATTTTTTGAGTTTTGATCTTTTCGTAAAAGTCTTTATAAGTAAGAGGCACTCTTCCAAATCCAAATTAGCTTATTATATTCTTTTTGACTCCAGTCCTCGTCCAAATTAGTATTATACTTTTTCTATACTGCACCGATAATCGAGTTTTCACGATTTTTTAGTTTTTGGAACCCCAAATCTCGCAATTGTGAGGTTGTTGAAGTAGACACAACTTTTGAAACATTCAACAAAACGACTGAGAGAAGTGTTGTCGAAACGACATTGCAAAACTTCAAATTTCAACAGAATATGGAGGAAAAAAAAATACACAACAAAAAAATTCCAATTAAAAATCCGTGCATACACAAATATTTTACAGCTGCTGCGTACATGAAAACAAAATCTAGTCGGTTGTCAGTGTGAACGCCTCAATGAGGTTTCGTAATTTTCTTATTTAGAACTAGATTTTCGATGCGGTGTGTAAGGATATTAAAAAGTTGTCTGGTTCAAGAAACGCGCGATCTGCAGGATTGTTATGGTACTTAAAAGTCTAGTAAAGTTTAAAAGAACCGATAGTTTTCCCTCAAACTTTTATTTGTATATCGAGGACGGCAGCAACTATGTGAAACCTATATTGTAACAAAATATTCATTTATATTCGAGGAAATTATAATTTTGTTTAAAGTTTCAATAAGAAATGATTTTTGTCATTGTTGTAAAGTTTAATATTGATTTCGAGTTCGACAGTACCGGCGAAATTCGAGAGGAAAATCATTCTGAGAAAGAGAAGATAAAATAAAAATATTCCAACTTTTACCAAAGTTACAAAAATTTGTAACTTCGAATAAAACTGCATTCGAAGTTGTCTTTTCTATGCTACGCGTTATGAATACACATTTGCGCAATGTCATCAGAGTCCAATTGTCGTATTTATGGCAAATAAAGAAAAAAGCGAGCATGGCAGCACTTCCACTGTCATCTGTCCATCAGTGATGTGAAGTGCTTCGTGAAAGGGCAGAGCGAAGAAAAAAATTTACCTCTGTCTCCCGAATAGAACAAAAAAGAAAGAAGAAACAAATCCAAGTGCTTTATTACATCAAATAATAATTAATTTAGATAAAATTATTACCCGGCTTTTCGGTCCAATTCAGTTTTCATAAAACCCCGCTTCAAAAGTACAATCCAAACAAAATAGCAAGGAAAGAAAAACTTATCGATTAGTTCCAGATTTTGTGAAAGTTCTATCGTCGTGTGCTTTGAAATACCGAATCGAAAAAGAGAGCGAGAAAAGGAGAGAATAAAGAATAAGCCGACATCGAGAATAAAAATTATTAGCCGTTTTATATTTTTTCAGTTTCTCCTTTGGGTGTGTATTCGTGTGTTGTGAGTGTTCCATTCGGAAGAGGAACAAATTTATTTTTTTCCATTTTTTCCTGAAATTGGCTTTTCATTACTTGTCGCCGCCGCTAACGTTGTCGTTCTCAACGTCGTCATCGTCGTCGTCGTCGTGGTTGTCGCTGTGTAGTCTTCGTATTCTTTTCCTTTCGCAACACAAAGGAACAAGAACAATCGGACAAAGCACCAACAACAACAGTAACAGAAAGAAAGAAAGAAAATCAATTATCCTTTTTCCAGATATTCGATTGACGGAAAAGTCGAGGAGAGAAAAACATTTGGACGTAAAATTTGCAAATAATCGCTTCAACTTGCCGTAAAAGATTCCGTCGACATGTCTGCCGAACGAGAGATACCAGCGGAGGACAGCATTAAAGTAGTGTGTCGTTTCCGACCGCTCAATGATAGCGAGGAAAAGGCTGGATCCAAGTTCATTGTGAAATTTCCCAATAGCACAGAGGAGAACTGCATTGCCATTGCTGTAAGTATTTTTATATATTGAAAACATTTTTACGAAGTCATATCTAAATCCGTAAAGCTGCCCAATGCCATTTCTGTTACGAATTTGTTGGTTAGTAATTCCTCGTACATGTGCGAAAATGAAGAAAAAACGCAAAATTCTCTGCTCTCAGTGAAGTGAGTGTGTGACAAATAATCGTATGTGAGTGAGTTTGAGTCTGACTGTGAGTCATCAGCTCCCCGCAAAGTGGATAAAGAAAATAAAATGACGTCTGCCACTCTGCCCTCACAGAGTCAGAGTTGATGTATGGACACTTCGTGTAATAACTTCTTCTTTACCTATAAATAGATCATTAGCTGTTTCAGCATGGAGTCAAAGGCATAATCAACATTGGATTCGAGATTCAAGAGCCAAGTCATGAGATTATTTCCTTTCCAATTATTCATATTCATATTCATTTCTATTTTTATGTGATCTCATTTGGTTTTCTTCTTTCGTTTTGTGTTTTTGGAATAGCAGAAGAAGTTAGTCATATGTTTGTCGAACAATTACTTCGTTTGCATAACGAAATTTTGGATTTATTCGAACCAATCCAGTAATTCTGTTGGGTGGTTGGCATTTTTGCATTCAAATTACTGAACAATTTGTCTCCATGTCGGAAATCTCCTTCACCTTTAGGGGAAGTTAAAAACAAAACGAAAAAACTCCTTCACCTTCTCCATCACCATCACTTGGGTGAATGTCTCTGTCCATTGGAGAGTTTTCTTTTATTCTCCTGACAGAACACTTTTAGTGATTCTTTTATGATATCAAGATGGGGGAGAATCAGAACGGACATATACCCACGTAGGAGTACTCGTATATGCCTGCATTTGCATACCCGTCAGCAGAGTCTCTTGTTTTATTTGTTTCGGGTTTGTGTGGTTGCCATATCTACTTTCGTGATAAAAACTGTTTCATAAATTCCTCCTTACGGTGCTGCAATTCTTGTATCAGCTTTGCAAATTTACTAGGAAAAACATTTCCGTCGAAGAAGACTTCCGTTTCAAGTCATGACTGCTTTGGAAGTAACTTAAACTTTTTTGTTTTTGAATTATCATCATTACTTGTGGAAAATTTTGTTTAAAACTCTTCAGGGCATTGGCCTTAAATCAGCTTTGTCTTCGTCTTTCAATTGCAGAAAAGTCTGTTTATTTATGGAGAAAACGGACTGGAAACTTTGTGCAAAGAATTCGCTCAAACTTTTGTAATGTTGATCCAAGATATGTAACCAAGCACAAAGATGATTAAGTTGATAAACAAATTTCCATAGTTGTGAGGGAATCTGTTTCAATGTACATAGATGTTCGTTCATGAAGTGCACTCGTCGACTACTTAGGTGACAATAGATATATTTAACTAAATATAGACAGATGGGTCAGAGTAATCTGCAAATTACGCAAAAGAATCACGTCCATGCCCTTGTGATTTATCAGAATACATACATATGTGCAACAGAAGCATGTATATTGACTTTAACCTTATTCTAGAGTTTATGCAGTCGGTTAGTTTCTGTGTAATGCAATTTAAAATGCCTATCATGGTCTTTAAAAATAGATGTAGTGGCATATGCGGGCATCGTTTAGACATCATGTCCATGTTTTGCAAGTTTTCATTTATTTAAGTCAACGCAAATGGTGCGAAGTTTATTTTCCTTTTTAGAAATAAAATCGATCGTTACGATGTAGCGTCTGAAGTAACCTAACTGCCTTATTATGCAACATGTAGATTACGGATTATTTTCTTCTCTTTTACATGTTGTTACTAAAGTTCCATGGGTAAATAATGTAGTAAAAAAAACAAATACAGTATGCGATTTTAATTAAAAAGTTCATGAATTCAACTTGAATCTAAAAGGTGTAAAATCCAATTAGAAATGCATGTTTCTTACATAAGAGAGTATAAGAAAATTCATTCTGTGGTGACTTAGGAAACGCCCACGTATAGTAAGCCTTATGTCTCCAAATAATATCGTGCCAATGTAAAAATCAAAATCACGAGTACCAATAGACACATTTTATTGTGATGAACTACTTGCTTCCTTCCCTTAAATGGCACAATAGTCCAGTATGGACCTGGCCCTCATCCAAGAACTCTCTATCCGGCTCGATCATTCTCCAGTTTGGCAAATCAAGTTGGTTAACATCCTTGTCTATTTACATGGTCCACCTAAGATGTGGTCTTCTTCTACTGCGCTGTCCCTCCATGATTCGTCGTGGTTATGGTTTGATGTTCTGCATGTCGCATTATTTTGGTCAAGACAAAGTCACTGTATAGCTCGTACCAATCTTCGTTAAATTTCCTCCACACACCGTCAATGCAGACATGTCGATCCAAAGATCTTGTTAAGGACTATATCTCTGCACAATAGTGGCCAGGAATGACCAGAATTTTCTATAACTTTGGTTGTATGATGCAGGACTTTGCTACACTATTATCTTCTTTACCCAACGAAACCTCAATTAGCAGGAGTTATCCTTCGTTTGATGTCATTGCTTGTGCTTATCGTAGAGCTTAAGTAAAATAACCTTACAAAATTTTAGGCACATGGTCCCTTATGGTATGTCACTGCATGGACTTTGCTTTAATTCGCATTGTCTGTCTACCTCCCAGAATGTCGACCTACCTTCCACATTAAATGCCTGGAGTTTAATTTTTTTTTGGCGTTGTTGACACTTCAAAACTCTCGTATTTTTTTTTAGTATGTGGCATTAATTTCACTGATCGGTAGTTCTTACAATTTCTTCTGTCGTCTTTGCCTTTATACGGTGGAACAAGAGAGCCACCCTCTACTTGTAAGGCATAGTATCGTCTTCAGTTATCACGTATACTCAGAGAGTATGTGATGCTATTCACTGCTTTCCTAACTTCGGCTTACATAAAATCTGCCGTTTCCTATTCTTCATTAAATAACACGTTCAAGTACTCTAAATTTTTTGCAAATTTTATTGTTCCTCATTTTTAATTCCTGCTCGTCTTTAATATTATGATAGCCCCTTAAATATGAGCAGCGCCATCTATATTTAAAGGGCAAAAGATTCATTCAATGGGCAAATAATGGACTCACTTTGACAACTAGTAGTGAATATTCTGGAAAATGAAAACTAGTACGGACAGCTGGCTAGTACAGAAGGTTTACGAAGGATGACGAGGGGAGAATAAATACCAGTACCCCATAGCGCTGAAGCTCAGTTCTAAAGTGGAATTTAAGAGGTGGATTACGAGCAGTGCTAAAGTGGTTTAAGAAAAAGATAAAGTAAAGTAAAAGTGGTTGAGAAAAGCGATTGAATTGCAAATTGTAATTGTAATAAAGCGATTGTATTGACAGGAATAAGTTGTATCATTTGAACCCATACAAACATTTTACAATATATTTCGGTGAATAAAAATGTTAGCTGAATTTGCCCGAGTCGAATTGTTCTATTATTTTATCTCCTGCTTATACAAGGTGGCGCATAATTAATCATCCAATTTTGTTTTTGAATTACTTTTTTACTAAATAAAAAAAAGATGACTTTGAGTGATGGAATTCTTTATTTCCACCTTTACAATTGTTTCTGTTAAGTGGAAAAGATGATATCCGCCAAGTGGCTGCCACCAGGGTTGATACACATTTGTGCCCGTTTTATCGCATTTTCCATGACTTTCCGCAAGATTTCCGGTGATAACTGTTCACATTCCTGTCGAATATTCTCCTTAAGGGCTGCAATTGTCTGAGGATTGTTGGCATAAGCCCGCGACTTCAAGTAGCCCCAAACAAAGAAGTCTGGGATGGTTAAATCGGGCGATCTTGCTGGCAATGCCAAATCGCCAAAAGGGGAGATTAGACGACCAGGAAACGCTTCCTTCACAATATCCATTGTGGCTCGTGCTGTGTGTGCGGTTGCACCATCTTGAAACCACATGTTCATCAAGGCCCGCTCATCCAGTTCCGGCAGTAAGAAGTGGTTTATCATGGCTCCGTTTATCAAAAAAATACGGCCCAATCACTCCTCCCGCATGAACGCCGCACCACACAGTGGCTCTGAGTGGATGTAATGGTTCTTCGTACATCACACGCGGGTTTTCAGTGCCCCAGAAACGAAAATTTGAAATGCGCCTCGTCGCTCATGATGATTTTCGACACAAAATCGTCCACTTCGTTGTTGAGATTGAGGATGGCTTTACAGTAATTTACACGCGCTCCATTGCTTGTTTCTTTGTATACTGCAGCTGTCTAATTGACAAATATCAAATATGATCACAAATGTCAAATATACGACGCCATTTGCAAAAATTATACCATCTTCGAATATTGTGATTAATTTTGCGCCACCCTCTACAATAAATTGCTGGTTAATTCTCGAAACAAAGCCCCTGCTGCTATGGAATTTGCCATTCCTATCGCTTTTTTCACATTTTTTTTTTTTTTTGAAAATATCGCAGTCTGACTCAAGATACACTCTATCGGCTTCCCTTTTGTTTCTTACAGCTATTTTCGTCTCATTTTTCCATTACTAAGCTTCTTTATTTATTTGGAGCAGGCCTTTTGAAACAGCAATCAGTTTTTGTACTACTCTAACATTTTTCATTCAAGTTATTCCACAAGCTTATGCGATTAGTTCTTCCTCCTAGTTTATGGCATTTTGGAGCCATTCTCGCAAATCTAGCGTATGAGATTGACGTCTTTACATTCTGAAGTTGCGCCAGCTTATTTTAGTTTTTTAGTTTTTTCACGAAAAATTCTGTCACCAAAAGTCGGTCGTTATTTATTAGTTGTTCGCTCAAGATCGCATTAGGATTTTTTACTCGCCGTTTCCCGTTATTGGTGTCCATTTAGACTATGTGACATAAATGAGTTAAGTACATCTTTTCTCTCGAGTGTCTTGTTCCACAATCCTTTCCCCCATGACAGCCTTATTCACACTTTTTTCCCCCCATTTCCACTTCAATCTGCACCGGTGAAAAGCATTTGCTCGCTTTATATTCTAATTAAAAAGTCATCAAAGTCGCGACAAAATATTTATTTTCCTAATTGGTCACTGCCCACTTGCGGTACAGAAGCGCTAATAATATTCCAAGTTTCGTGTTGAATTATCAGTTTAATCGCCATTAGACAGTTATTTATTTTTGATCTTAAGATCTAACCTACGAGCTCAGGCTGTCCTGTCAAAGATTATGACAAGTTCGTTTGCAAGTTCAAGTAGGCATTTCGAAACTTTTTTTCTTAAACGCATATTATACTCGTATAATTTTTAAATTGCCGAAATACGTTTTCTATGTTGAAGCCTTTGCTCACCATTGTGCTGACGTTCCAGCTTGTGATACCTAACGATACCACGAATGTTTCTATTCGCCCCGTGATCACTCCTCCGCTGTGCAGACGGAGTGTCCGGCGGGCTAGTGTACTCATATATGTACGTTCCATGATGCTGTACTTTCGTACTATTCTCATTTCATTCGTGGGCGGCTAGTATACTCGAATGTATGACTGTGTAACCCACTTTTCTTTTGCTCCACCAGTCTCATTAGATGTTAATGTGCCACAGAATATGAGAATATGTTATAATTTTTCCCCATTTAATCGTCTTTTACGACAAGCAGGGAATGAACTGCGGTAATATTCTATAAGCCGTTACCGCAGTGATGCAAAAGTTTATAACCCTTTTCATTCCGAAAAGCTATTCCAAACTGAATCGCTGACGTAACTAATTGGTAAATTTTAGTGCAGGTTCTTATGTCAAGGCAATACATTTCTATCAGAGCTGTAATATAGTCAGAAATAATTTATCCCTGATGTCAATCTAGTATCAATCTGGGAAGATTTGTAAACAGAAGTGATACATCACAATCGACGATGGGAGATAGCTTGTGCGTTCAAGTCAATCATTCGTATCTTAAATGGGTATAATCTGTCCGCGTTGTATCTATTATAATTAGATTATAATTTTTAGCTTATCTTTAGAAATACTACTATTCCGACAATTTAGACCTGTCTATTGTAATTGTTTTGCTTAAGCGTTTGTTTGACTAAGAGAGTATAGACGAAAAGATGGAAAACGAGACGCAGACAGGAATTTGAAAATAAATTGACGATAGTATTTATGACAGTTATAAACAGATGCAGATTTATGCACGAACAAAGGTTGAATGAATTAAACAAAAAAAAAACAACAAATAAGAATAACTGAAGTGGCTTTTACCCGGCTTTGCTTGGCTTACAAATTTGTCTAATTGTTAGTTCGTTAGTTTATTTGCTGTCGTGTCAGCATTTGAAATGTCTTAAGTACAGACTTATCGCTTGAATAGCAATGTGATTAAGGATAAAGAGGATTGTTATGCGTTTATTTGCATAATGTCAGCGTCCTAGTCACGTTCACTGCACCACTAAACGACGAAGGATGTTTCTCTCGGAAATTGTTTTCCGTTTTGTTTTACTTTCCTTCTCCGTCTATAAACTGTCCCAAATAAAGCAGCACAGAGTCATCTATGCATCCAAGTACACGAAACTTCTCACTTGGTTGGAATTTGGTTGACCTGGTTTTCAGATTCGCTCTTGTTTTGTGTGTATCATTTCCGTGGTTCGGTAGATGGATTCACCTTTGTGATGAAATTGTCTATGCTTACTCGTTCATTGTGTAAACTATTTGAATATTCCTTACTGTATTGGTACTGCAAAGATCTTTCTGTTCTTTCTATTATTCCTTTTTTTTTTTTAGAACTGTTAGATTGATTCCTATCAACGCTGTTGTTTTATCAAAGTTGTACTTTAGTTTCGCTATAATACGGTAGAGGTTCTATATAGACAAAAACATCAATCAAGCTCTTACTAAGCCCTCGACAATTATTTCTGGCGCATGATATCAAACATATGTATATATGTTAAATATGTTAAATATCTGTATGCTCTGTTATTCAATTTTTTTGTGACTATAAATGTGTTATCCTTATGTTCATACGAATTTCTTGTGCTTATTGTCGTTTTTATCAATAAATTTGTAATTTTCATTGCCTGGCACATCTCTTACCTCCCTGGATTGTCGTTTGTCATTAGTTCTATTGTATTTGTAACATCAACATCCATTAGACAGCAAATAAATAAGGTGTGAATGTTTGGCTCATTTTTTTTGCTGAAATCTTGTGTAGGTAACACTGATGTGAACGTATTGTTTCTGTTTCATTGTTACATAACAAAGTCGAAGGATTCTTTTATTGCGAAAGTTTCAAAGATGTCGCCAATTGTTACTGTCTATTCGTTATCGATTCGGCGAAAATCAAACGTTTAAGGAATGAGTTTGCCACACATTTTCTGATGATAACATCATCAGTTGAGGACTATGTAAATGTAATACAATATTTTAAGAATCCATAATGATAACAGGAGGTAGAGCTGTAATTCTTTATAATGAGGAAATGGTCACGATTTCTACTAAAGTCAGTACAATCATTATTGTCTATGTAAGAATTGCAGATTAAAATAAAGTTGATTGTATGGCACCCAGATAACGTACAATCGAATTTACTTGCAAAAAACCTTTCGATAATCTGGTGTAGTCTTTTTGTTTCAAATTAGTTTGATTATATCAGGCTATTACGCAAACAACGGTTCAGTATTTCATGAATATTAAGACATTTTTAGTACAGTTGATCTATTCTGATCTGTCTTTTGGTTTTTAGTAGTTTTCTCAATTTGTGTTGTTCAACCAAATCTTTATCTTTAAACAGCGTTGACTTTAGTGCACGTACTACAGTTTTGCAAGTCCATAATTAACGTTGTAATTAATCTACAGTGTGTTCCCCTTAGCGATAAAACCACACTACTTTTAGATCAGAGAAAGTGCTTTTTAACGTTCCGGTAACGTTGTTTATTGAGATGGGTTGAAGTTGTGTTGAAGCTTTTTTGAAAGAGTAAGGATTGTTTTTAGTTACGTAAAAGCAACATATGCGTACCGTACTCTCTGAATGTGTGATTGCTTTTAAAAATATTGAGTTGTCGCATATGTACGTACATATATTAAATGGGGTCAAGTAGAGAGCTCATGAGTTGTGTTTTTATTTATTTTATTTTTTTAATTGTTCAGGCAGGAATTGCTCGAATAACCTTGAATTGGTTTGCTGCAATGCAGGCATATCAACAACCGTTCATTTTTGAAATTTGGTGAACACGTAAATTCATATGTGCATACCATATGTACATATACTGTAGGTTGAAAGATTAAGCCAATAGACTTGTACGTACATAATATTGGAAAATATTTCTCCCAGTTTTATCACTATTTTCTAGAAGGCAAAAATGTAGAGGCATCTATTACCCTGAATTAGGTTGTTTGTTTCCTAATCGAAAATAACCTGGCGCGTCTTTCACCTAAATAAAATTTGACGAATACAGACATCGTATTTAATTTACATACTTTAACTAGTACTGCAATCCATGGCTGACCTGCGTCTCAATCTATATATATAAAAATCCCGTGTCACACCGATCTTAATAATATTTTGCATACTGTGTCTAATTGGTCATACTTACCAGATAGGACAGTTTTTATCTCGATTTATGACCTTAATAATTTGTTATTGCAAATTAAATTAATTATGTGGTAAGTTCCACTACTGTTAAACATGGCGGTGTAAATTAGTTATTTGGCATAAAACTGCATTATCTTCTATTATCTAGGTTGGGCTATCATCCAGTAGACGACGCTGTGATGTGTTTGAAAATTCGGTTGTAAACTTCAAGTACTTTTTGAAAAAAGAACCCTTACGAGTACAAAACAAACAAGAAAGTTAGTTCAATGAACTACTACGCGCATCGATTGACGATTAGACATAATTAGGACAACTATATCCTTCGATATCGTCAGCTATCAATACGTTGTGGATATGTACGCTAAGATCGAAAGCGAACGTTTGCTATATCGGGAGTTCACGGAACATGCAGGAATACATACACGATGCGATGACTTACGTGCGTCATTACGGTCGTCCTGATTTTATTACTACATTTACATATAATCCAAATTGGGAGGAAATACAAACTTTGCTATTACCAGGCCAACAATCAACAAGCATCGCCATGATATCACTGCACGTGTGTTTAAACAAAAATTAAAATCATTGATTGATTTAATTGTAAAGCATTCGGTTTTCGGCGGCAACACACGATTTTGGCTGTATTCGATTGGCTTCAAATTAAAATCCATCCAGAAGAAATCAATCAGATAATTTCAGTCGAAATTCCGGATCCATCAATTGATCAATAATTGTTTAACATTGTTACCAGTCACATGATCCACATGGACCGTGCGGTACTTTAAACATGACATCGCCGTGCATGGAAAATGGAAAATGCAAGAAGCGTTTCCCAAAGCAATGTATTAATGATGCTATCACGGACATGGACGGTTATCCATCGTATCGACTCAGAAACGCTGAGTATGGTGGCCAAACATTCACAATGCGAATACCAAATTCTACAAATCTAATTGAAATTGACAATCAGTGGTACGAGGGGCGTTCAATATATTCTCGGTATCGATATGAAGGAAAATGCGAATTCAATTTAAATTCTTTTTATTTTTCAATATAATCTCCCCTAACATCAATGCATTTGTTACATCTTGAGGTAAGCTTTTTTAAACCCTCAAAAAAATAAATTTCCTCTTTCTCTGCAAAATACCCATTTATTGCCGACTTGAGTTCTTCATCATCCGAAAATCTTTTTCCACGAAGACATTTTTTCAAATCCGGAAACAGGAAATAATCACTAGGGGCAAGGTCTAAACTTCTTCGAAACCACAATCTCGCGCAGCTGCCTTGGAAACTCGCGCCGTGTGAACAGGAGCGTTGTCATGAAGAAGCAACACACCCGCTGCGAGTTTACCCCGTCTTTTCTTTTTAATTTCCTCCCGCAAATTATGCAAAGTGGAAGCCTAGGATGTGGCGTTTATGGTTTCCCCTTTTTTTTGTACTCATTGAGCAAGATTCCCTTTGAGTCCCAAAAAACTGTGGCCATGAGCTTCCCGGCAGACGGAGTGACTTTGAACTTCTTCGGGGGTCTGTTCCTTTTTTATGCCACTGCATGGACCTTGTTTGCTTTCAGGGTCATAGTGGTGGACCCATGTTTCGTCCCCAGTAACAATTCGATCCATAACACCGTCCGCGTTCTCACTACACATCTCCAAAAGCTCTCTACAGCATGCGATTCTCACTTTTTTCTGAGGCGCTGTGAGC
The DNA here is from genome assembly GCA_949129095.1 of Volucella bombylans. Classification (NCBI taxonomy): domain Eukaryota; kingdom Metazoa; phylum Arthropoda; class Insecta; order Diptera; family Syrphidae; genus Volucella; species Volucella bombylans. The sequence goes on along the minus strand of OX422141.1, from coordinate 157,357,623 downwards.
ATTCGTGGCAACCACCTTTCACTGACCTTTGAAAGGTTAAGATGGTCATGAAGAATGGTGTGAATGGTACCAATTGAAAGCTTGGTGATCTCTGCCATCATTTTCACCTTTATTCGGGCATCCTCAAGAACAAGTTTTTCGACTTCTTTGATGCTTTCACCCGTACAAGCAGTAGCCAGGGCGCCGGAGTGGGGGGGGGGGTCGTCTTCAATGCTCTCTCTGCCTCTCTTGAACTCACTTGACCACTTTTGCACAGTTGATAATGAAGGTGCGGAACCCTGGTAAACAGCCACCATCTCTGCATGAATAGTTTTTTGACTTTTTCTTTGCTTAGTGAGAAATTTAATTACAGCGCGATGCTCAATTTTCACCATCATCGTCTCAGTTGCCATTATGATTCTGTTTAACTTGAGATAAAACGCGAATTAATAATCACATTTATATGAAATTTTACATGAATGCATTAAAATAATAGTATTACTCGATAAATAAGTCAATTTATATATACAACCACAGCTTCACCCCGATACCGAGAATATGTTGAACGCCCTTCGTACCATACTCACCATTGCTTTCAAAAACGTATAAGGCGCATATTAATGTAATAAAGCCAGTGATTTGGCCGCAAATGACGAAATAGAACAATACCAAATTGGTAGATACATAATCAGCAACGAAACGATCTGGCTTTTCCATACACGAAAGAGACCCTTTTGTTCAACATCTAGCAGTACATCTTGAAAACCGTCAACGTATATTTCACTGAAGAAAATGTTCTCCAAAGAGCACTTGAACCACCAAAAACTACACTGACTGAATTGTTCACATTGTGCCAAAAACCAGATGTTTTTGGCCAATTTGCAAAAACATTATTATAGACCGATGTTCCACGCTGGGACGACTTTACGCAGTACATCCAAAAAAAACGTGAATGCTTTTTTTTGCGTTTGTTGTTGGTGAATGTGAATGGCCGAGTGTTCACTACATATCAAGATGCATGTCGCGAGTTGCAATTGCTGGAAGACGACAATCATTAGAGCCTGACACTTGCTGATGCAGCGTTGACATCCACGCCGTATAACATTCGTCAACTATTTGCAATTATTTTGACGACATGTTATCCAACACAATCGTCCACTGTGTGCGAAAAATACAAGAATCATATGACTGAAGACATATTGCACCGAGTTAGACAAACAGACCAATGTCCAAATATAGATTACACGCCAGAGATGTATAATGAAGCTTTAGTGCTGATCGAGGATTTATGCATTTTAATATCAAGTTTACCACACACTCATTATGGTATGCCATCACCTGATTGCCGAGTATATGATACAAAAGATAACCGGCCGACACAACTCTCAACCAGGTCCTTTGAAAGGCAATACCAATATTCAACTAGGACGGAAAGTCCATTGTCATTGCTTTCCTGGGAACTCCTCCTTCACAATATTTTTCCCCTCATTCTGTTTAGATGCCAAATATTCGAATATCTTGAAGTGTTTCAAATTAGGTTTCCCCTTTATCGATCAATGTCGTCGCTAATGATTATTGCTAAACGACTTAAAATGTACGTCTGGTCTTATTTAAGCCAGATGCACTTGCACAGGTTCAAGTGATTAAGTAAATTTGCATGGTTAGACTTGCATTCTGTACAGCAGTCATATTCTATTCTGATGCTCCCCTTCTCCTTTCTCAACCGTCTGTTGAATGTCATCGTACACATAATATGCTTTTAAGTGATTATCTGCAAATATTGTACTTGCTGCAAGACATGGAATTCCTAATGATTGATGAATGCATGTTAAGAAAATATCAGCTTCGTGTTTGAAAGGCTCTGCGGATAGGCCATCAGGTCTAAGATTTATTAATTTTTTTAGAAGGATAAACTGCTTATTGATTGCCATTTCTATCTGTTTAGCTCTTACTGGAAACAGTGTTTGAATCGCCATATTTTTTTATCTATCCCCCTGACTTTAAAGTGTATAACGCGCAAAAGGATTTCTATTTGTTACTTCATTACGATCGTTGATGTTCGTCTTAAATTCTTTGATTGATCATGAAAAGAATAAAAAACATTAACACCCCATTCCATTTGCACAGGTGCTGCAGAATGTGCGTTTAAGATCGAATAGCTGAAGAACGACATCAGTGCTATTGTAGGCCTACTCTTAATTCATAAAATGACCCAAATTGATAAGCTCTCTTAGGTCTTTCAAATGAATTTCAAGCATAACGGGCTCCCGACCCATTAAAAATCTCTAACGACACTGCGAAATATTAATTTTCTTTCAATCTGTTGTAGTCACTTGAATGAAATATCCGCAAGCTGTTCCAAGCGGAAGATGTAATAAATGTAATAATAGAAAGTTTGCAAAAAAAGCTGATGAAATACTTTTAAACAAAAATATACGTCTTACCGTCGAGATGCATTTTCTGTTTTAAAGGATGATGCCTGAAAAAACACACAAAGACTGAGTAGATTGGGAAATGGGAAGAGATTTTAACGAGTCCACTAAAAGTGCGTCAACGATTAATGCAAGGAAACAATACTTCCACACAGCAGTCACCACTTTTAATGTTCACCAGTTAAGTTTGTGTTCTGGGTGTTTTTAGCGAATAATTACAAACATCTTGACTCTGCCTACGATTTCTACAAATGTCGAAGGCATATTAAAACTATATGTTGGTCCCCACCAACCGGAATACATAGTTAATCCCAATCACGGATAAAAAGGCATATGTGTATTTCATGAAAAAAAAAACCATCAGTCACTGCACGGTTCAGATTGTCGAACTCTATTCATATATACGAGGGGCGTTCAACATATTCTCGGTATCGGGGTGAAGCTGTGGTTGTATGTATAAATTGACTTATTTTTCAAGTAATACTATTATTTTAGTGCATTCATGTAAATTTCATATAAATGTGATTATTAATTCGCGTTTTATCGCTAGTTAAACACAATCATAATGGCAACTGAGACGATGATGGTGAAAATTGAGCATCGCGCTGTAATTAAATTTCTCACTAAGCAAGGAAAAAGTCAAAAAACTATTCATGAAGAGATGGTGGCTGTTTACCAGGTTTCCGCACCCTCATTATCAACTGTGCAAAAGTGGTCAAGTGAGTTCAAGAGAGGCAGAGAGAGCATTGAAGACGACACCCTCTCCGACGCCCCGGCTACTGCTTGTACGGGAGAAAGCATCAAAGAAGTCGACAAACTTGTTCTTGAGGATGCCCGAATAAAGGTGAAAATGATGGCAGAGATCACCAAGCTTTCAATTGGTACCATTCACACCATTCTTCATGACCATCTTAACTTTTCAAAGGTCAGTGCAAGGTGGGTGCCACGAATGCTCACAGCGCCTCAGAAAAAAGTGAGAATCGCATGCTGTAGAGAGCTTTTGGAGATGTGTAGTGAGAACGCGGACGGTGTTATGGATCGAATTGTTACTGGGGACGAAACATGGGTCCACCAGTATGACCCTGAAAGCAAACAAGAGTCCATGCAGTGGCATAAAAAAGGAACAGACTCCCCGAAGAAGTTCAAAGTCACTCCGTCTGCCGGGAAGCTCATGGCCACAGTTTTTTGGGATTAAAAGGGAATCTTGCTCATTGAGTACAAAAAAAAAGGTGAAACCATCAACGCCACATCCTACGCTTCCACTTTGCATAATTTTCGGGAGGAAATTAAAAAGAAAAGACGGGGTAAACTCGCAGCGGGTGTGTTGCTTCTTCATGACAACGCTCCTGTTCACACGGCGCGAGTTTCCAAGGCTGCTGCGCGAGATTGTGGTTTCGAAGAAATCCAACACCCACCCTATAGTCCAGACCTTGCCCCTAGTGATTATTTCCTGTTTCCGGATTTGAAAAAATGTCTCCGTGGAAAAAGATTTTCTGATGATGAAGAACTCAAGTCGGCAAAAAATGGGTATTTTGCAGAGAAAGAGGAAATTTATTTTTTTGAATGTTTAAAAAAGCTTATCTCAAGATGTAACAAATGCATTGATGTTAGGGGAGATTATATTGAAAAATAAAAACAATTTAAATTGAATTCGCATTTTCCTTCATATCGATACCGAGAATATATTGAACGCCCCTCGTATGTACATATCATGACCGTACAATTTTCATCAGGCTTCAAGCGAATAATTTTCCAATTTAGACACCGGAGCTCCGGATACAAAAGCGTTTACTTTTTACCAACAACGTGCATTCTTACTTGGATTTTCATGTAAGCAACGTTGTCGTCTATTTGGGAAATTAAATCGATTGTTTACTTTTTTAGTGGTTAATAGTGATTGAACGGTATTCAATATACAATAGAACTTGAAGGGTTTGCTGTACTTCAGCTCAAAATTTAGTTTAGGGAAGATGTAGCATTGCAAATCGGATGCAAGTCCAAGCAGCGGCTCTTTGTGAAAATCATGAATCCAGTTTCCGTTCCCAACTTTATTGCAATGTGTCCTTCCTAGCACACCGCACGTAAAAACCAAATAGCACATAGCCTGTGCCATTTGCACAAAAAGAGGTGTAGAAAAAGAAATTGTGCGTCTAAAACCGTTGAATATTTTCCGATACGTGAAATCGAGCCTGTGGGAAGCACCTATCTGTTGTGTTTTCATTGAATGATTTGAAATTAACTATAAGCCTCCAACTGGAAATCGACAGATATCATGAGTTTTTTTTTTCCACAAGTTACAAGGACGAAGATATTTGCAGAGATGGATTTGTCAGACGCATACTCACAGGTCTCACTAGACGATGAATTAAAAAAGTTGCGCGACGTAAATTCAGAATTTGGACACTTAGAGTATCTTCACAACAATGATAGTTTCCGTTTTCGTGCAGAATTGTTTTCTAATTTTTTCCTGATATACGAGTATGTACGTTTGAATTTTTTTAGTTTTAACTAAAAGTTCGCCTAATATTTTATTTGCTTTTCGTAACTGAAAATAACCAAACCGTAACACAATTATAAGACGTTAAATTGTCTGCCCATCTGACTTTACGATACTCGTACTTGAACATGGCAGCACATACAGTGGGAAGCAAAACTGTCCGGATGTTTTGCATTTCTATAGTTATGTTAACAAAATAATTAAGTCAATAGCAATTTGACATATATTTTTGATTTATTTATTTAATTAAACGTCTTTCTTAAAATTAACTAACAGAAATTAATAAAAAAAGTTAATTTTCAAAACAAAAATAAACAAAAAATACAGAATTCTCCATTCGGACACTTTTGCACATTAATGAAGTGAATTTTTTAGTATTGTTGTCTAATCGCTATCATCTTAATACTTTGTCCAAAGTCCTTTGGTTTTAGCACACTCTCAATTCATTTAGGCATATTCTCCACCAATTTTTGTATGATTTTGTGGTCAATATTCTGCCATTCTCTCTCTATTCTTTCCCAAAGTTCGTCGATGGTTTTTGGTGGATTTTCATACGCTCCCAGCCTCCTTTTAACTATAGCCCATACATTTTATATAGGGTTTAGATCCGGGCTTTGTGCAGGCCATTGCATCAATTGAACATTTTGATTTTGGAGCCAATTTTGAACAATTTTTGCTATATACTTCGGATCTCCGTCTTGCTGGAACACGATTTCTTCAGCGGGATATGCGCACTCATACACAAATTCGGGAAGATTGGTTTGGAGAATGTTCAAATAATCTTCCTTTTTCATAATACCTCGGATTCTCACCAATGCCACCAAGTAAAACAATGCCAAACCATTATCCCCCCACCACCGTGTTTCATGGTTTCCTTTACCTGGTGCTTTTGGATACGCTCGTGAGGTCGATGCCAGTAGTACTCCTTACCATCTGATTGGTAACGGTCAACTTTTGTTTCGTCGCTCCAAATAACACGTTTCCAGTCATCTGTAGTCCAGTTTTTGTGCTCCTTACAGAACTTTAAGCATCGTTGAACATTTTTATTTGAAAGAGCCCTTCTTTTTTTACACTGGCGACCAGCCCTACTCTTTTAAGCACGCGTCTAGCTGTCCATGTACTGACGTCCTTGTTTATAGCTTTTGCCGCATTTTCGGGTGTCCGAATGTCCTTTTTATGTCCATCAACCGAGCGTCGCCATCAGAAATGATTCTTGGTCGGCCTCCATGATCGCTTGTGCAAACCACATCTCGGAGTATTTTAATATCACTAACCGTTGTTTTGCCTAAATTCAACTGTTTGACAATTTTACGGCACGAATAATTCTTTTATAATAAATTTACGACACTATTTTCAAGGTCAATTGGAATTTTTTTTCATTTTTTACTCTTTTTTTCCTTAAAAACAGCACAACAACAAATTATGTACTAAGCCTTTACTAAGATTATAAACATCAAAAAGCGAAACTTGTACCGTACGGTACAAATAACAATAAAATATAGGAATAATATGGCATTATCTCATTACGGCAGTAATGTGCAAAAGTGTCGGAATGAAGAATTCTGTATTTTTTGTTTATTTTTGTTTTGAGAATTTATTTTTTTCATAAGTTTGTGGTAGTAAATTTTAAGAAAAACGTTTAATTAAATAATTAAATCAAAAATATATGTCAAATTGTTATTAACTTCCTTATTTTGTTAACATAACCATAGAAATGCAAAACATCCGGACAGTTTTGCTTCCCACTATACCAATAAAAATGCACACCTTGTGCTTTGCTATGAATTTTAGTTGTGATTTTAGATGTGACCACATTTCGACTAACCGAGTTATTTCCTTTCAACCGTAAAAATTTTTTTTTGTTAAACCATCTTGAAGGTCTTTTGGGTAATATAATTTTTGTATTTGCGAGTATGTAAACAAAATTTGGTCCCTGCCATAATGGTACCATCAAAAGTGAATTGTAATTCCACATGGATGCACAAAATTTTAGTCACTAGCAGAGATTCACGACTGTTTCAAATTATCATATATGTGTTGCATGTGCAGAAAGCCTCTAACCAAATATGTATGTATATCATTTTGTGGCATTGTATCATCTTCACATGAAAGAGTTACCTGCACTTGCATATGAGTAAATAGAGTACGAGTACATTGAAGAAATTAACTCTGCATGCTCTGATAGAGCAAGACTTTTTGTTACCCTGCTAGCCATCAACATGAGATCTAATCTGGTTGCTCTGAGTAAATTGAGTGCTTTTGTAGCCATAAATCAAGACTAACTCTCAACTTCAGCTTTTTGGTGTCTTAGTTCCATTGCTGGCATCGAATTCATTGACACTTTCAAATGGAAACTGCGTGATATTCATCAAATCATAGGACAGTAACATGTTGTCTATACGTGTCTATGTGCCATGCCACTAGCATTTGCAATTTCGTTCACCTTTTAAAGTTGTTGTTTACGTGTCTGAAAGCACACCTCTCACACAATGAAGTTTTTTTTTCAGCATTTCGGTTGAGAAGATAATAACCCAGGAGCCACTGTAGTCAATCATAATTTTATTCTGTATTTATGTTCAGTGCAATTCACTTCCTCGGGGTTGGTATTGTATTTTCATCTTAACGACTGGAAATTTGTCAGTAATTTTAAAGTGTGCAAGGTGCTGGCATTTAATTTCGCAATTTTTGTCAGCACGAATAATAAAGGCATTTAAAGTTGGAGTAGAATATGTATTTATTTTTAACTCTTGTACTACAAATATACATATGTATTTATATACTCGTATTGATGTTAAATGAATACGCCTAAAGATCAAATACGAGTAGGTCTAAACCAGAATGCATTTGCCATTACCTTAAGCGATGTATCTTCAGTATAGTTAGTTTGAGTCGAAGGCTACCTTAAATCACAAGTCAAGGCGCATGTAGACGAGGTGGATTTCATTGCAATATTCCCACAACTAACAGAAGGCGACGTTAGGTGCTCGTTTCGACTGAGAAATAGGTTTACACTATCGAAGTTAACACGACTATAACAGATGCCATTATGATTACTTGGAAAAGCGAGAGCAGACTTTTTGTTCTTCAATCTCTTATCCTCATGCCATCGTAATATGTATACATTTATTGTGTATATAAGTACTCTGCAATTACTCATTAAACGCTAAGGTTTTGGGTATGAGAGACGATTTCAGGAGTAAATACTCTCTGCACTCAAACTCTACTTAGTTTTCAGACTGCGACTCGGGTATTTGTAGGGCGTCAAACACATCCCAGCGGGGGGGATTAAATTCCTGATGCTGAGACATGTCGATAATTTATTAAAAGCTCTCCTGCAGTTTCTTTTATTTAAATAAAGGGTAGTTGACCTCTTGTTTCTTCGTGTGTGTTACCTATGTTAAAGATGATGTGAGTAAGGTAATTTTATTTAATGGATTGTGTCTCGTATTTTCGGTACAAGAAATTGTATTTTGCTATCACAACTAAAAAATGAACAACATTACAGATTTTCATATCACAACATTCGATTTGTTTCTTCTTTTCTTATACAAATAAATAAATTCCTGTCGTGACAAGCCGGGGTGACCAAGGCTCAATATGTCTCTCACTCACTGCGCTGTTAGCCTTGTCACTTTATGCACAATGTAAAGCGATCTACGATTATTTACCGACTCCGAACGGAACGAGAGAATTCTTCACAGTCAGACGATTTCACTTTGAGAGGTTTGCTGAAAGAGTGGTGACGTCAGAAAAGTAGGCTACTTTTTATACTTTTTGATGTTGGCCATGTTGGCATCAGAGGAAAACAAGAAATGGATAAGAACCTAATCCTATTGTACAAATAAAAATTTAACAAAGTTTATGGAACTGTGAGAAATGCTAACTAAACAATGGGAATAGTCAAGGTTGGGCCTGAAAAGACTATTCTTTCACCGGATTAACCTGTTGCGTCACATATTATGACAATGACCGGGTATGTTATCTGGGCTCCGACCTCTTTTCCCATACATTGTCACTGAAACTTTATTAATTATTTGTCCAATGTTGATGCCATCAGTGTTGAAAAAGTTTTTTTTTTGGTTTGTTTGTTTTTCTTTGTTTGGTAGGAGCGATATTTTCGTGGGGATTAAAAATTGATCTCAGTACAATATACCCTTTACTCATTGTGTTGTTCGTCTTATCAGTTTAAACATACTCAGTTTATTCAAAAACTTCAAGAACTGATTTTATATAAAATGTACAAGAGCTATGAACTATGTTTTTCCAATGCTGTTTTGTTCTTTCTTTAGCCACTGAAAAATGACAATGCGTTACCTTGATTTACGAGGGTTGTCTGAATACTTTCCGACCAAACAATGATCACGTAGCAGGATGAGACCATGGCTATATGCCACTGAAGGCATGTTGTAGCGCAATTAACAATGCATTATATTGATTTCTCTACAGTGTGACTTTATTGTCATTATTTCTCCGCGTTTAGGAAATGAATATGGCACAAGTCCCTGATTCGCCCACTATACAGTCACTAAGACCTTTATGGAGTATAATTCTGCTCTGGCATGTTCCCTGGTGGGCTAATTCACGTCTAAACATTCTCTGACCTCACTTTTCGTCGAAAGTGACGACTCAATGCAAAAAGGTTTCACATAGTGTCTGTTGGACAAAAGAAATTCCTAATTCCAAACGTCGTAGCATATTCGCTTACGTTCAAACGTGGGGTGCCCAGTTTTTTGGCAGAAAGGTGACAACTCATGGTTGCAGTTGAAACTTTGAACCTTGCACCAAGATAAAGAGCAGCAAGAAGTTTTTCATTATCAATTATCACTTTTGGTCTTGCCTTTGTCCTTATATGCGAGCGAAAAATCTTCTTCGCTGAACTTGCTTCGAACTGTTCGAACGTATCCAAACCAAAAGCACTATTAATTTCCTGAATCGTTGTAGCTACCTATCTTCAAAAATTTCGGACAATAAGGGATATTAATCTTAAGAATGTCCAACGTTCCTTCAGAATCGGGATGATTAAAGGTCATTGTAGCACATGCCCTAAAAAATGCTAAGATCTTTTCGACGTGGCTAATGAACTTTACGTGAATTAAAAGAAAAAAAAAACGCTACTTATGACGCGTTATGAAATAAGGATTGACTCTGAATGAGTTTAAAAGAATACTTCGTAAACCTTTCCCCAGTTTTAGGCTTTTTTATTTTTTAGGGCAGAGAAGTTTTGTAGGCCTTAGATCGTGGGATCAATCTTATTAGCCGAAATTATCTACCCAGTTTGTGTACAAATCTTATAAGTACAAAGCCATATACATATTATGACAGGCTCCCTTATGCCTCAATTGCGCCAACGATATAAACTTGTTCAATGTTTTTGCTTGGAATTCATAGACGTAATCACGAAGCTTAACCACTTTCGGAAATGTTAAATGATTGAATTGACATCGTCGTCGGCTTTAAGAAGCCCGTATGTCTCCGAAAATAAATGGTTTGGGCTTTATAGCATGAACATATTTGCTTTACACTTAATTTCAACATGTCTTAAGGAAATTGTTTTTCTGCTATTGTCATAAGGAATGTTAATAGCACGAACTAAATGCGTTTGTCGGCATCCATCCTCAATCAATACTCGTAGGTTTTCTGTGAAGCTTATGATTCGGTTCTACTCAAAAGCTTGCAATATCTTTCTTTAGTCATTTCATATTGTCACTGGGCTGTTTGGGATATTTGCGTTCATACGTAAGTTGGCATATTCGAGTCGGTGTGGGCTCCTCGAAACCACAAAAAGAATATCATTTTCTTAGCTAGTTTTAGCTTGTTGGTGTTATGTGTTATGAGTCTAAAGAGTTTCATAAAAACTTCTACTTTCGCAAATTTCATATGGACTCAATGCGGATACGCAGGTGCGAGCTTAACAACTTATATACTCGCTAAAAACTAGAAGCATTAATAGACACCTAAACCAGTCAAAATCCAATTATCTGACCAAGATGAAAAAGATCTGCTAAGTGCTAAATAATACTATTGAATATTAATACTAATATTCAGTAAGGTTTGTCATTTTAACATGCATCGTTTTGCGGAAATTATTAAAAAATATTATCGAAATTCTGGCTCAGTTATAAATACGCAAAGTGAATTTCGTCATGAGATCGGTCGTCGTCATGGGTTTAGTGTGCAGGCAATTCTTCGCGCCGTGGAAAAGTTTGAGCTTTTGGGTCCACCACTAACCGATATAGATTGGTGCGAAATGAAGAAAACATAGCCGCCGTAGCGGCCAATATAGAAGAAGACCTAGAAATGTCAATTCAGTGCCGATCAGCTGCATTGGGCATCGCCAGTGAATCAACCCGGCTTATTTTGCGGTTGGATTTGGGCCTACATCCGTGTAAGATTGTGCTGACGCAAGAATTGAAGTCGGACGCACATAGACAACGCCGTAAGTTCTCTAATTGGGCGCTGCAAATGTTGGCCGGAGGTCCGGATTTTGGCCAAAAAATCATCTTCTCGGACGTGGCCCATTTTTGGCTCAGCGGCTATATCAACAAACAAAATTGCCGTTATTGGAGCGAACACAATCTACAAGTGTTCAGTCATGCATCAATGCATCCACAAATATTGACCGTTTGGTGCGGTTTATGGCATAGCGGCATCATTTGACCTTATTTCTTTCGAAATGAGGAAGGAGACACCGTAACCGTCAATGTTTTCAGGTATAGAGCGACGTTAACCGACTTTCTGTGGTCACAGTTCGACAACCTCGATATATGCGAACTGAGGTTCAAACAAGACGGCGCAACATGCCATATAAGCGACGCAACGCTCGAAGTTGTGAAAGAGAAATTTGGCGACTGTGTAATCTCACGGCGAGGGTTCATCAATTGGCCGCCGCGATCATGCGACTTGAAACCACTCGATTATTTTCTCTGGGGTTATGCCAAGTTCTTAGTCTACACTAACAAGCCAGGCCAACATTCGACACGCTATTGCCGCAATAACGCCGCATATATTGGACCGACCGCTTGAAGCGCTGCCAGCGAAGCCGAGGCGGCTATTCCAATGTAGTGCTATTCCACACGTAGCTTCTAAATAAAGCCAGAATCAATTTCATATCTCACACTGTTTCCTATAGAAAGTGGTTTTAAAATATTCAGTGTTTGAATGAAACAAGACATCGCAGTACAATTAGATACAAAATTAGTTGCCGATACGATAAGAAAAGAACTTGACTCGAACCGGAATGGGTTCTTTCAAATTATTTTGGTAATACTGCTCGTATGTTTGATATCATCATTTCTTAGTTGATATCATCTAGATGAGTAAGCACATGGGTTTTTAATTCATCTGACAGTTGTGTCTTCAGATTCATCTGCGAATTTTACTGAACAAATTCTTATAATGGTTTTCCTACATCATATCATTTGCTTCAGACAAAAATTCAAAGACGAGTTCATCTGTATTTAGTTTCCAACCATCTCTAAGCTTCAGATAATCTAAACTTAAAAAGCTGAACGATGTTCCAATGATCTCATCAGCTAATTTTCGCTGCACAGTATCGAGCACAGTGATGTAATCTGTACTTAAACCAATAAAAATAAAAACCTGTTATCAGTGAATACACATTCAGATCGCTGCTGTTTTTGCATTAATTCAGTCTGTTGTTATATTTCAAGCGTACAGCATGCCACAGTGTTAATGGGTAATAAGACTCACCAAGCTGTGCAATAAAAAAAGGAAACAGTAAAAAGAAAGTTAGTTTTAGTTAGCACTGCAGCGAGTTCTGTTTCTTTCGTCTTTCCGTGAAAGGTTAATTTACGGATGAAATTACTTCTCTCACTAAGCTAGTAGATCTAAACTCTCGGTTGTTTTAATAGGAATAAAATATTTGTACCAACCACCAGTTGAGTTAAAGCGTCTTAAGAGATTTACTACCGTAGCACCCCATTAACATCTTCTGATTAGCAACTCGAGATTCCATTTCTATGAGATAAAGGTTCTCTGTAACAAATTAAGTCGTAAAATGGGATTTCAAATTAAATTTATTGGGCTTTCCATACATCGCTGTATTAAATGTTGCGAAATTGCTTAATTGCCTGCAGGCATTCAATACTCTCTTTGGCTGATGACTTGACTTCCAAAATTCTCAACTTTAACCGGGGAAAGCAAAGGAGAAGTTAGCAAAGATAAAGCGAACGTCAATTAAAACTGAAAAAGAAAGAGAAGTATAAATTAAACGTATGAATAATTTTCATTTTGCTTTAGTTTCTACTTCAGCTGGAAGTTTTTTCTTGGCTCTTCGTCGAATTACTTAGATATGCTTCAAATACACTCGCACTCATATGTGTTATACGATGTACATTGGGCGTAGTTCATTGCCATGACTTCAATTGATTGTGAGCTTGCGAGCAGATACATAGATGATTTATCATCGTGTCGTCATAATTATAAATATTATCGCCTCCGATAGTCTTTAACACAAACAATATGTCGGCGTGGTGTAGACAGCTTCACGTTCAATTTGCTTTTTTATGTCTTCTCTACCAGAGACAGCTGGCATTAATTGTGGAATTTCTTCACGATGTTAAAGTGAATGACGTAGGTGTCTTAAGGCAGAGTTTTCATTGTGCTATTTATCAAGCGAATAAGTGGAAAGGAGAGAATTCTTGTTCAGTTTTTCTGTTTTACATTGTAGCTACGCAGTGAATTGCAACATCAACATGTGTTTCGCTTGAATGTGTAACGTAATGTGGTAGTGTCACTGTCCCACCCCTTACACAGAAGCAGATGGCTTTGACTTGGCTATAGGCAAGGCTTCCCCAAATTACCAAGACGATGTCATGCAGAAGAAAACCAGTTTGTGCTGTCATAGTAGCTAAAGTTAAGCGTGAAGAATACTCGTACTTGTACTCATAGTCGTTTTATTATGAGCCATTTACTTGTGTTGAGGTTTTATTTTGTTCGCTTGTCGGGTCAACATTGCCGGCTGATTTAGAAAACCAGTTATTGAAAGCATAAAAAGAAAAAGTTACATTTTCTGTATTTTGAATGATTCGATGGTACTTTTTTTATTAGAGAAAACTCATTGTTGGCAGAGAAACCAAGTCAATACTGTTACAAAATCCTATGTTACAAAATTTTGCGCTACGAACTGCATGGACCCTAGAAAAGAAGAAAACTGATGGCAATGGTGAAATTCAACTAAAAGATTCCCTACTACCAAAGAAAGGGAATATGTATATGGTGACAGTCAGCGATGCAACCGTAATACTGAAAATATTTATTATACCACAACTGCCGCGAATAACATTCATCTTATTGTCTTCAAATCTCCTGTTGCTCCTTGGGTTCTAGCAACTTATTGCAATTCTTTGTTAAATGTCGTAATTCCTCTTCGACTGTTCTGCGGAATGTACATATGTATATTTTGGACGATCAGCTCTTCTTCCATCTTCTTACGTTTTCTAGTGTGACAAATTAAATGCCACATCCATTGTTAAATGTAATTTCCTATAGGTATTTAGCCTGTCCCCTGGCAACAGGTGCCAAAAATCCTGAATTGCAGGCACTCCATTGACAATATTTTACAGCTTCCTGGTCATGGAGGTGGTCACGTGCAGGTTCCGTATAACAGCACGGAATCAATTTTAGAGCTTAACACTCAGAGTTTTGTTTTAAGCTTTGCATTGAATATTCACATTTTGGATAACGTACCGAACCCTAGCTTTGCCTTTCCTATACGATTGAAAATATGCTGTTCCGATCCGCCGCCAGATGGGACAGTACTTCGATGATATTGGACACACTCTAGCATCGACAGGTAATATACCTACCTAGATACTGATCATTTTTGTCTTTGTCATTTCAGGGGCGTGAATAATTCTGTGACAGAGGAATGCATCGTCAATGTGTAACCCACATGTTTTAAGTTAAATCTTTCCGTTTCCCGAAAGAGAATGCAACACATCGCTAATTCCCAATAAACACAATATTGGTGATAGTATGCAGTCCTGTCTCACTCCACTTTCGGTCCTCAGACAGCCTCCGTCTGTGCAATACGTGACATAGTTGGCCTTAATAAAAGCTTTTAATTTATCTAAATAGCTCTCCTGTGTAGGGCATGCCAAACAAGTTTATGAGTTTATGAACAATAACAGGAGAAGTAGGGATCGATATCAACGCACGTTTGAAACAGGAGTATCCAGTGTAGAAACCAACTTGTTCTTATTGAGTAGTGTCTTTTAAATGTGTTTTTTGAGCTCTCAGGTCATCAATCATCTTTGGTTTTCCTAAAGAAAATGGTCACTGGATATTAGATCATACGATATGATATCAGTGGCTTATTGATGCCAGCTCCTCGTGAGAGAATGAGAGTAAGAAACATCTTTGTAATGGGAACTATTTGTATCGCTATTCGAAAATAATCCTTGATGACGACAGTCATCACCATCTTACTCTCTTTTAGAAGAAATAAAGTGAATTATACCGCATTTAACAGATCCATATCCAGCAGTATAAGAAGGTGTGTGAAAACAAGTCCTTCATCATATGGTACCTCTCAATTTTTACGTTACCAACCTTCAAACTATAGGTGTCAAAACTTTATGACATTTTGGCCATTAATCATCGACGTATTGACGTTTTAGCGACGCAACTTTTGATATTTTCAAAAGTATGAAAAAATGAGTTTCGTACATTGATAAAATACTGTTTGATTGGGATAAATAACATTAAAACTCAAGAATTGCTTAAAAAATGTTATAAGAACTCTGCTCCGTCGAAAGTAACAATTTATCGCTGGTGTCCTAGTTTCAAACGAGGTCGTACAGGCACAAATGATGGTGAGCGCCCTGGGCGCCCAAATGATTCTGTTACGCCGGAAAACCTTAAAAAAAAAATCCACAAAATCTCTTTGAACAACCGTAAAGCGAAAACATCGCAAAGATATCAATAGACGGTATACATGATATTTTGCACGAGTATTTGGGTAAGCGGAAGCTCTGTTCGAAGTGGGTACTGCGTTTGGACCAACAACAACTACCACGTGTTGATGATGCAGAGCGCTGTTTTTAGCTGCTTAATCAAAATTAAAACAATTTCTTTATGTGATAATGGATGAAACATGGAACTATGACATGTTCGCAAACCTCAAAAAAATTGTAGCCGGAAAGTGATATGCCTCCAATGAAGATGTGAAGGCCGAAACTGGAGGGTTGAAGGTTGGTTGAAAGCATAAAAGTGTTAGAGCGGCATTGGAATGATTAGGACTTTTCGAACCACCTGTTATTTATAAAAAAAAATGAATTTTCGAGAGATGATCTATTCTTAAAATTGTATTTATCCAATTTGCGGATCTTGATATGCCCAGCAGATTTTACGAGTATTTTTTTGATGAATTAGATTTTGTTAAAGACGCAGGGATGGCTGAGTCATCATCTCGAAATCCCAGTTCTGATTTTGATAATTTTGTAATTTGATGTTAGATGAAATTACGACGTAATTTTTCGAAAGCATGATCCTTCTTACAATGAATCTTCCGTTTGAAGTCGACTATCTCTTACCATTCGTCATACTTCTTCGGTCACGTTATTAAATTCACGAAAACGATGCCTGTTCGATCCGAATATCCGGCGACTCTTTTTCATTTTGGCTTTACTGGCTTATGGTATTTTTGAGAAACAATTGACACATCGCTCATCAGTAGTGAATAACATTCGTTTTACG
Organism: Volucella bombylans; assembly: GCA_949129095.1. NCBI lineage: Eukaryota > Metazoa > Arthropoda > Insecta > Diptera > Syrphidae > Volucella > Volucella bombylans. Next base: position 157,340,997 of record OX422141.1, on the reverse strand, counting down.
GTGCTCTAGGATCTCAAACATTGTACTCACATATACAAAGCTCTTTAGAAACCAGAAATATGCTCACTCGACAAACTATAAAAGAGCTAGTTATTAAGTTATAAGTCTATCAGTTTCAGACGACCAAGATTTTAATTTCAATTTTGGTGGGGCTGAGGCCGCCATTTATTTGGCTTAATGCAAGCTTAATCTAACTTAAAAACTATGACAAAAAACTGACAAATTTAACAGCTAGGAACCAAGAGGATGGTAGAGGAGATCTTGTTTGAAACGAGACGAGTTGATGGAATCAAAAACGGAGTTGTTTGAGTTAATCTTTCAGAAGATACGGGAGATTGGTTCGTTGGATCCATAAGAGGTGCGGTGGATGGGTAGATGGAAAAGACGAGGGCAACGTAAATTACGTGGATTGGTGTTGAAGGAAATAGAGTTGAAAAGGGATACGCAGTCGGTCGAATCTGAGAACAGTCGATGAATGCGAAGAATGTCAGTAATTTTCCTACATTCTTCTAACGAATTCATATTGATAAGTTTGAGGCGGTCACCTCCCTCAAGGGAGGTAAGAAAAATGGGTCGCTCCATGGTAGAGATAGGCTCATAGGTTGAAGCTGCGGAGATCGCGTAACGCAAAACGGATAAGCCTTCGGTGTACGTAGGATATATGTGTTCTGTAATACAGTGACCAGATTTGACTAGCTTTTCGAAAAGAAGCCGAACAAAGGTTTTAAATGGGATCTAGTAATATGTAACATAAGTAAGTCTGAGGTAAAGTTCTAAAATGTTTTTGAGCATGCATATGTTATGCAATAGTTTGGCATTTGTTGATGTGTCAAGCTCGAGATAATTTTTCCGGCACCAAATAGAAAACCTTGCAGCGAAAAACTGTCACAAGGAGACGAAATAAGCTGAGTGATTTTCAAGTTATCTGCATAAATAATAACGGGTTATAAATAAAAATCTGCACACACTTTATTTCATCGTAACTCAAAACATAATAAGAAAAAAAATGAATTTCAATATACGGGCGATTATTAACAACTCGTCGTAATTTTGTCGCGATATTCGAACAAGAACGTTAGTATCAACTTCCTTAACGCATTTTCTGATGCGACGCGTCAACTGCTTCACATTTTGAGCCTTCCAACCATCCCTAAACACTAAAGCTTTGACTTCTCAAAAAAAAAATCCTCAATCGGTCACAATGCCGACCGATTGAGGATTTTTTTTTTGTAAGTTTGTTGGATTCTTCTCTTTAGGTACAAACTCGATGCTTTTGTTTACCAAGAACTCCAATGTCGCCTTAGTATAATGAGAAGAAGCTTTGTCCGGCCAAAATACGTAGTCATCATTTTTATGACTCTTATTTATAAAAGGAATCAAAATTTTTTTTTAAGCATTGACTAGTGTATATTTCTTGATTTATTGTCACGCCATTTGGTTTAAAGAATGGCTCAGAAATATCCTTAGCAGAAACTGCAATGTACAGCATAACTTTGGACTCAAATTTTTTTTTTAAATTTATACTTTACATTAGGAGTAGTTGTAGAGAGATTGTCGGTGTACTAGACGTCGTTGCCCGGCATTTGTGGACCGCTGAGTGAAAAGTAACTCTTTCCACGAAAATTGTTGCACATCCACAGCACAGCAATTTAAAGCTAAAATAATAAAACAACGGGCCATTGAAATGAATGCAGATTTTTAGTTCTAACCCGTTATAAACGAATTAACAAAGATACAGTTCACATCATCAGTTGTCAGTGCGAGCAATAGAGGATCGAGATGGCTTCCTTGAGGTATGGATGGGGCGTTCATGGGTTTTGTTACGCTTGACCGAAAGAGGACACTGTAGTGCCTTACGATAATCCACATAATGAAACCAAATTAAAAGCCATGTTGGAAATCCATGTTGGTTTTTGAAACGATGAACTAACAATCAAAAAGAAAAAAATAGAGTCGTGTTTGTATAATGCTCCCGAAGAACTGATAGACAACAGTTTTGCGGTGGGCTTATAATTGACGATTTTGTTTTTTTTTTATGGAAAGGGATTATGTTTGGTTGTATCAAGTTGGAGATTGGAGTTGATGCGTTGTCCTTGATCTTGAACAAAATTGCAGAAATAAATAGTGTTCCTAATCCAACCTTCCGATGGTAACAAGCTTAAACAGATCAAAGAAACTATATCAGAAAAAACATGGAGTTAAATTAAAAAAGACTAGACCTTGCATTCTCTAATCAATGTGATAAAGTTCCCACAGCAAATTAAACAATTTCGTGTGGGTTTCTCATAAAATGCCGATGCGATTAGTTGCACATCCAAAGTAAAAAATTAAAAACACCATTCTCATTCAATGGCTGCAGGGAAATGAACCATGACATCTAACTATAGGCGTTGTTTATTGAACTGCGGCGACGCACTATATGCATTCTCCTAGTATACAAAACGCCGCACCTTATTACAAACAATAAGCTTCCGCAATTCCATTTTAACCAAGTGAATTGTTTCCAAAAAGGAAAGGTGACATTACAAAGGTAAATTACCCTTTTCAAAGTATAAATCGATAATCTGCATTAAATAGCGTGTCTCCAACCCACTTCAGATAAAAATTCTATCCATGTTGAACAAAATTAAACAGCCCCTAAGCCTGAGGCGCAATAAAACACGCCAACTATTTACAAATAAAATGTTAACAGCAATATCGAATATTTTTCAGTATTACAGCCAAAAAAAAAGGAAAGACGAAAACAAAATAAAACACCGCTTTTCTATTACATCAGCAATGGCGAAAGTTCAAGCCCACACCCACTGTTTATGACCACAAATAAGATTTTTCTGAAATCTAGAGACACTATTCCATTAAACGATAAATGCATTGGTTAATATTGGAGGTGGAAAAAAAATCCTTGAACTTCTGTAGAAGGACAATATTGTCGCCTCAGAAAAGTACGAGTGTTCCTTTATGCCTGAAGGTTTTCCTTATCCTCTCCCTTAAGAGCTCTTGCTAAGAATTGTACACTATGCGAAGCCCTAAAAATTTGTTTCGCTTGCCGTGAAGTAAACACGCACACATACAAGTTGCCAATTAAACGAATGAAAACAACTACCACAGGACATATACGTTCTTAAATTTATACAACCGCCTACAGTATTTGAAAGTTACAGTCGAATAATGCCACCATTCGAGTAATAGAAATCTCCGAGAACAAAGAAGTGAGAAACATTTTCAAAGTAAATTAAAATAGTGCTATTAGGAAATTGTTTTTTTTTTCTGCTTGTATTTCGAAGCGTTGGAGTGCATTAATGTACCGGCATTCGAAATACTAGTAGAGGAACGAGAGAAAACCTCGACTCGGTTGAGTGAATCGGGGGAAGATATTTTTCACTGAGTGGCCATCATAGACGGACGGACATGAGGTGATTATATTTTTTTCTGTTTTCGTTGATAACTTTTAATTGATATTGGGCAGCTAGTGCACACACAGACTCAGTGAAGTTTTCTCATTTGTGATCAGAGCGGCCTGAACCTGACACAAAACATAGAGAGGTTTTAGTTTGCATTACACTATAGTGAAACCAAGGATATCATAGAGATTTAAAACAGACACAAAAAAAAAAAAAAAAAACATAAAAATCATGTTACCGTTGGGTGTATGAGTTTCAGAAATTTCCGCCATAAGGCATTCATACATAAGTAATTCTTTTCCAGAGAAATGAGAAGTGCTTTACGCTAGGAGGGGAAAATTTTAAAGAAAACAGAATTAGAGTATTGAAAGGCTTGATAAAATAAATTTTTAATATGAAGACAAAACCAAGTACATTGTATTCCATCGTTATGTCATCACAAAAGTAAAACACATTTAGCTTAGTGTGTATTCTGAGTGCACCCTTGTTACATAAAATTAAAATAAAATGCAGGGTTAAATATTGTATATGATATTTACTATCGATTCTCCAACACACTGATTTCTTACTGCTATAACGCAGCACCATTTAGTAGCAGCCTATTTACGAGTGTGTACACAGGTTTCGTTTCTTTAAATCATACGAGTATATGCACATAATTTCAATAGAGAAACCGTACTCCAGTGCTCCAATTTATTTTCGGCACCTAGGTTTATCTTCAGTTTAACAGCTGCATTTGGAGTGTTGTACTTTTTCAGATCTGATATACTGGTAAAGCTTCTATTCGCGCATGTATGGAGATTATTTTAATATAACAGATTAGGAGCACTTTCACTTGTTTGCAAGTAATCCTAGAAATTCGTTTAATAAAACCACAATTCACAATTCATGCTATCTGTATGTTAACTCTTAAAATGTTAACTTTTTAGGAGGGCGCGAGGCCTCAGATCGCATAATGTTGGAGCTCACTTCACATGTGAATTCCTAGAAATTGATCAATTACGATTTTAGTACTCGTACGTCGATTGTTTCAAGCTTCGTAACGGACGTAATATCATCACATATGTGCGTTACTTACATATCTCGCTTGGATATTTGCCATCCAAATTTAAAAAAAAAATAACTGGAGCGGATTCATCGCAAGAACGGTGTAAATAAAAATCTTGTCTATAGTGGTGTTGGTGCTCATTTGCTCATCATGTACGAGTACTATCATCCGAGCTAAGTAATTCGTATAAGCGTTGCTGACAGTACTCGATAAGCTCATTAAATGACACCTTTTTTTGTTTTTTTCGTTTCTACAATTCTGCAAATAAATACTTCAAGGTATAAACTTATTGGTAGGTTGACCAAATCTTTCTACGAGTAGTAAATTCAAGAAGTAGTCGGACATAAGTTATACTCATACATGAGAATTTGCGGACATTGTGTGTGTGGATAACCGTCATTTGGCGATTTTAAGTGTCGGTATACGAGTATTTCTGCTATCATTCATCTGGTTATAGAAACTTTTGCGAGAAAAAATTATGACCTGATATTTTTTTTCTACTTTTTTGATTACATCAGATTGAGCATTTAAATCACTTAGAATAGTGGTGCAGTGTATTGTTTCTACGATCCTCATATCATACGTGTTATTGCAGAAGATCTAAATGTAACGCTAACTACCAAGACTAAACAAAACTTATGTAATTTGTCACTCGAAACTACTAAGTCTCTTTCATACGCTTTTAATAAGGTCCATGCTGCTGCACCATACATCCGGACTTAGACGAAAGGAGTTTTTAAAGATAACTTTCTGTGGCTTTTTGTTGTGGCGTACTGTCAAATCTGATGGTAATGGGTAACCTCTCCTATTTTGGCTTTTTTTTTCAATTATACCATAGATGGAAAACTTTACACCTCTATCCGTGTGACCCTGTCTGTGAATACGTGTGAATTATCAACAATATATTCCCCTCACATTTTACACAAAAACATCATCCACATCGCAAACACATAGTAACCTAGTGAACTTTGTAAATTGCGTAAATTGCTCTCATTCTAACAAATTCAATCAGTTTACAGGTTTGGACAAGTGTTGGTAATTCACTTACAGTGCATTTGTGAGGAGTTATGTTAGTTCATTTATGGACTAAACCCATATTGGCCACTTCTGTTGCAAACTCATCAACGTATATAGAGTTTCAGGCGAGAGCAGTGGAACGGACACTATACTGTTTAGGTACGTCCGTAGCTGGGTTCAGATCAGAGATCAAGCTTAAATTTTATTCATCGAACAGAGTTTCATTCGAATTCAGGTACTTTGTATCTTCCAGTAAAACCTCCGAATATTATACGAGTTGTATCTGAGCTTGCCAACAATTCTGTTCCTTTTTGCTGCTCTGTATTGTACGACTTTTGATTCGCTGCATGCGTTGTCGGCATTGTCCATCAAAAAGAGTTTTATTTCTGGTGATCGTGTACAACAAATCACATCCGATGCGGTGTTTTTGATAATTCGCTCGCCGCACACAACTTTTCGATAGGTTTTGGAAGATTTGATCAAGAAACACTTAAGCACTCTCTGGGGGTCATAAATCTATGACATACAATTTTTGGACATTACTTCTTTTAAGTCATAATATTGAAGATTTGATATATGTACGTCGATCGCAATGTGCTCAACGTAGATAGTTGTTTTTTGCCAGGTGACTGGCAGTATTCTTTGTGGATGTCATAATGGCTACGATGTCCGTTTTAACAGTTGGTTTCGTGCAATATATGTTTTCCAGCTGTGTTTTTTTTATGCAAAAAAAAAAAAATTATTTTCGAAAACATTTATTCAAAACATTCCGCTTTTCTGACGAATTACAGCACCGATTCCGTAAAGAAAAAACTTGAACAATCGAGCTCTCTTAAGCTTCTCTCTGTAGAATCCTTATTTTTTCAATTGTTTTTGAAATGACTCGTGCGTTATGGTGCAATATTCTGTCAAAAAGAAATGGCACTTGTACCAACATTTCATTCAACCATACTAAAATCCAATGCATATTATCCTTACTCCCTTCGATACTGTTGTCTACGAGTATATTCGCTGAGGGATGTCACCCTATCTTTGGAAATAACCTCTTGAGACGGTTCGCCACATCCGGAACTCTTTGTTTTTTGCCCTTTGCTGCATCTTTTTCATTCATTAGTATAGAAGAATCCTTTATGACTCTTCCATAAGCATATATATATGTATGTATATAGAAATATGGATTTATTGTTAAAATTACACCACACTATGTTGTCTGATTACGTGGGCAATGAAGTGAGAAATTCAAATTGAAAGTGGTTTATGTTTTGTTGATACATCCTCCTCCTCCCCTTTTGGAAAACACTTTTGTTGGTTATAACACAAATTTGAAGATAAGCTACTTTCGTTATATGAAAATAAAACGATTTTAGACAAGAAACAATAATAAAGAAAAGCAATTTGAGTGCCATACGCCTACACCATTTTGTAAGAGGTCTGGGGTAAGAACTATCAATTCTTTTTAACAGCAGTCAAGCAGACCATAAGTATGTACAATTTTGTTACCACTTGAAGGAAGATTGGTCTAATGAGTGCTATAGAAACACTTCATACTTTCTCATTTCAAGACAAAATATCAGAAAGAACATAGTCGCGATTATGATGATGGCAAAACTCAAATTGTAACTCTGGGGCGAAATAATATTGCTTCTTCCCGAAGTTATACTTTCAACATCGTATTTATAAATTCTGACCTAGTTGTAGTTGTAGTGTTTTCTCTTTCGCTTGCATACGTCAGAAAATATTTACCCAATATTTATTAAAAACAAAATCTATTGATTTGATGATAACAGCACGCAATCTGTTGCAATGAACAAACCTAGTTTTAGTCGTTGCTAAGGAGGATAGGAATACCGACAATAACAAACAATATTTCAGCGAATGAAAGGTCATTAACTAGAGTTCAAGCGCTATTTATTTTGAATACATCAATATCCCTAATTTGTCTAAAACAAGAAACTAAGCCGTCAGAATTCCAGTAACCATTAAGGGAAACTATGAAAAGAAATTCGTTTTTTGATTACCGTACATATGGTATGCTATCAGTGAAATAGTCTGCAAATACCTTTAATGTATTATTGCTGTGGGCTAGGGTACTTGTAAAGTTTCATTTTATCACGACCCTAATCTGATGTTGCTGCAGAGCAATTTCTTATCCGGGTAGTCAAAAGTACACCGATAGAATATTTAGTAAACAATCTCGTGTCCTGATTAAACTAAGAAGTCTAAGAAGCTACTTATATTTCAAGATTTTTCCTCAGTGAGATACACTGAAAATAATTCCCATTACACACAACATGTAATTTGTACGGTCCTACTAAGTCATGTCTTTTTCTTTTTTCAGGGTAAGGTATACCTCTTTGATAAAGTTTTTAAACCGAATGCATCGCAAGAGAAGGTTTACAATGAGGCAGCCAAATCGATTGTCAGTGATGTGCTTGCTGGTTATAACGGCACAATCTTTGCTTATGGTCAGACATCGTCCGGTAAAACGCACACCATGGAGGGTGTTATCGGTGATCCCGTCAAACAGGGTATCATTCCGCGTATCGTGAACGATATTTTCAATCACATCTACGCAATGGAAGTGAATCTGGAATTCCACATCAAGGTGTCGTATTATGAAATTTATATGGACAAAATTCGTGATCTACTGGATGTGTCCAAAGTTAATCTGAGTGTGCACGAAGACAAGAACCGTGTACCATATGTTAAGGGAGCCACAGAGAGATTCGTTTCCAGTCCCGAGGACGTATTCGAAGTTATCGAGGAGGGTAAATCCAATCGGCATATAGCTGTGACAAGTAAGTGGATCTTTTTTCTTCTGTAACGTTGAATTCGTTTTAATTGGTTTGTTTATTTTCAGATATGAATGAGCACTCCTCTCGATCTCACTCTGTGTTTCTCATTAATGTGAAGCAAGAAAATTTAGAAAATCAGAAGAAACTTTCAGGAAAACTGTATTTGGTTGATTTGGCTGGTTCTGAAAAAGTTTCAAAAACTGGTGCCGAAGGTACTGTGCTGGATGAAGCAAAGAACATCAACAAATCATTGTCGGCTCTTGGTAATGTTATATCGGCGTTGGCGGATGGCAATAAAACCCATATTCCGTATCGTGATTCTAAATTAACGAGAATTCTGCAAGAATCTCTTGGAGGTAATGCTAGAACAACAATTGTGATTTGCTGTTCACCTGCAAGTTTCAATGAAGCTGAAACCAAGTCAACTTTGGACTTTGGTCGTCGTGCAAAGACAGTGAAGAATGTCGTATGTGTTAACGAAGAACTTACAGCCGAAGAATGGAAGAGACGTTACGAGAAAGAGAAGGAAAAGAATGCTCGTCTTAAGGGCAAAGTGGAGAAATTGGAGCTAGAGTTGGCCAGGTGGCGTGCCGGTGAAACGGTGAACGCCGAAGAGCAAATAAACATCGAGGATATCATGGAGGCGAGCACACCAAACTTGGAAGCAGAGGTTGTTGGGGAAACACCTGTCCCAGCTACACCAGCTGCAAACCTCACGGCAATGGTGGGTTCCATCAGCAACGACGAACGTGCTCGGCTCGAATCAGAACGAGAGCGACTTTACCAGCAGTTGGATGAGAAAGATGAAGAAATCAATCAGCAAAGTCAGTACGTGGAGAATCTTAAGGATCAAATTCTAGAGCAAGAAGATTTGATTGCAAACGCTCGTCGCGAATATGAAGCATTGCAATCGGAAATGGCTAGAATACAGCAGGAGAATGAAAGCGCGAAGGAGGAAGTTAAAGAGGTGCTACAAGCTTTGGAAGAACTTGCCGTAAATTATGACCAAAAGTCACAAGAAATTGAGAACAAGAATAAGGAGTTTGATACACTTAACGAGGAACTACAAACTAAGCAAACACTTTTAAACACAACAACATCGGAGCTGCAACAGCTGAAGGACATGTCAGCGCACCAAAAGAAACGCATTAACGAAATGTTGACAAATCTTTTACGTGATTTGGCGGAGGTAGGACAAGCTCTGTCGACAGATAACTCTATTGACATGAAACTGAACACAGTCGACTGTGCAGGCAAGGTCGAGGAAGAATTTACCATGGCTCGTTTGTACATCAGCAAAATGAAGACAGAAGCCAAAAACATGGCTCTGCGATGCTCCAACATGGAAACACAACAAGTCGACTCTAACAAAAAGCTTTCAGAATATGAAAAGGATCTTGGCGAATACAGGCTTCTTATTTCGCAGCACGAAGCACGCATGAAGTCATTACAAGAATCTATGCGGGAAGCAGAAAACAAAAAACGCACCCTTGAGGAACAAATCGATTCGCTCCGTGAAGAATGTGCTAAATTGAAGGCCGCCGAACATGTATCCGCTGTCAATGCTGAAGAAAAACAAAAGGCCGAACAACTACGCTCAATGTTCGACAGTCAAATGGATGAACTCCGTGATGCACACACCAAACAAGTAGCCGAGCTGCGTGATGAAATCCTATCCAAACAACACGAAATGAATGAAATGAAGGATGTCCATCAGAAATTGATACTTGCCCATCAGCAAATGAGTGCTGACTATGAAAAACTTAAACAAGAGGAAGCGGAGAAATCTTCTCGCCTCCAGGACATCATCCTTACAAACGAACGTCGCGAACAAGCGCGCAAAGATCTCAAAGGCCTCGAGGACACAGTCGCTAAGGAACTTCAAACTCTGCACAATTTGCGCAAACTTTTCGTACAGGACCTGCAAGCTCGCATCAAAAAATCCATTACCAATGAGGATAGCGAAGAAGATGGTGGCTCCCTAGCACAAAAACAAAAGATTTCATTCCTCGAAAATAACCTCGATCAATTGACCAAAGTCCACAAGCAACTGGTGCGCGACAATGCCGATCTACGTTGCGAACTACCCAAATTAGAAAAACGCCTACGCACCACAATGGAGCGCGTCAAAGCTCTAGAAACCGCACTCAAAGAGGCTAAGGAAGGAGCGATGCGCGATCGCAAACGCTACCAATATGAAGTGGATCGCATCAAGGAGGCCGTCCGACAGAAGCATCTTGGCCGACGAGGACCCCAAGCGCAAATCGCCAAGCCAATACGTGCCGGCCAAGGCAACATTGGAATCCGAGGTGGTGGTGGAGTGGCTACACTTCAGCAAGCAAACCCAGTTAGCTCGTAAATCCAATTAAAAGATTACACATACAAATATTATATATACATAATAAATATTTATTTACAAAAAGAAAAACCAACAACAGAAGATAGAAAATAATTTAACAAAAAAAAAAGGAAAAATGAAAATGATTGAAAAAAAAAAACAAAATTTGGACAAAAAGACCTTCACAGCAAACAAAAGAAAAAAATACGCAAAAGTTTACACTTTTATCTCTCCAGTGAAGAAACTATAGAAAGATAACAAAAGAAAAAAAAAACGCAAACGCAAAACAAATTCAGCTATCACAATGAACAGAGACAGAGGGAAAATGAGGGAGAAAAAAAAACAATTCGCTACAGCTCATTGCACTCCACTTGGCTTTTATATTGATTTTTTTGTTTTAATTTTTGGTTTAATAGTTTGTTTGTTCGTTCGTTTATTATCGGAACGACAGGTGTAATTGCTAAATTGGAGACACGCAGGTTGAAAGAAGAGAAGTAACCAATGCACGAGTATGAGTATGAGAAAGAGCACTTCTATTTGGTGTATATGGATAGTTACTCCTTATTTAGGAATTCTTTTAATACATACAAATACTTCTTTTTCTTTTTTTTTTTAATTTTTATGCAAGAAGTACAATTCAATTGTGCCTATTTGTCTATGTACTTTTTTTTTTGTTATAATCTTAATAAAACAAAATGTAGAGAGGTATAAAACATTTGTTGGACTGCTTTATGGAAGAAGCTATCAAATATGAGAGTGATTTTTGTGGGGTAGTAAACCAAGATGATCTCATTCAAGAAAAATCCCATTCAAATGAACTATGAATGGAGGAGAACACTGAGGGTATTTGTGTTCTCTCATCAACAGATGATTTATCTTTTCGCTTTGGGGTAGTCCTATGTCAACGATAAGTTTTTTTTTAGAAGTAATACATGCTGCCACTTAGTGCAATCTATGACACGGTTACATACATAGCTGTTGAATGTAATCCATTGGACTGGATGTAACACGGTGTTTAACACATAAATGGTGCCACATTTTGCATTTTATTTAGCAAAAAACTACCTGAAGGCACACGTACGGATGGAAGGATGCGGAAATATAACATATGTAGTTTTCAATGGATTTGCAGTGTGTGTTTGCCTGTGTTTATTGTGTACATTAAACCAACGCAGTAACTTGTAGAAGAAATAATAGAGATTTTTTTTTTCATGAATATGTATTACCCAACACACTGTTTACTTGAACAAAAGCGAAGCAGAGAATCGTGGAATTTGCAAGGGAATGAATATAACGTTTTTATGCACTAAAATTAAGTACATGGGTATTTTTTTAAGGTTAAGAAGGAAAACTCTTATGCAAGAGATTTGCGAGTAGGGCAATTTCAAATATCCCCAGCTAAATTGGCGATTGTTTTGAGGTCACTTATTCAAGAGGCAATCATTGTAATGGTCCTCGTATTCACATTCCGTTCTTTGCATTATAACTAGTTTGAGTTAAATTTAAATTAGTTTAGAAACAAACTTCAATAAGCTTGTATAAATCTTAATGGTTTCTGTTTGTCACGGTAACAAACAGAAGAGTTTCATTAATGCTTAATCCATATTTGATGTTTGCTTTTCGATAAATTGATTGTATTTGATTTTACCTTTTCCCATTTAATATAAATTTAACTTCAAATTTGAGTTCTAGTTTTCTAAATCTCTTCTCATTTTTTTTTAAAAAAAAAGTGTAGTTGATAGCGTATTCGATTTAAAATTATGATTTGTTAACTCCTTAAAATGTCAATGCCGTTGCTCAATAGCCAAGATTTCGTGGTTTTTATTGAGTTTTCATATTGTTTATTTGAAAAATTTTACATCGCTCAGTCGATATGTGTTTACAAATGGTCGTAAAGTAGCTGCTCCAATGATCACATTACATCTTGGGAAGAACTTGAAAATCTGGCAAATAAGATTGTTACTTTATGTATGCACTGGTTCTTGTTCTCTCAGCGTCTACGACTTTCCTTACAAAATCAAGAAAAAGTGTCGTGCTCAATTTACATTCGCTCATTTACATTTGCTGCAGTCTGGGATGGGCCTCAACCAGCTCCATCGTAACTCAAGCTGAGTTGGTTGAGTTCCCTTTTCATTCGCGTGTGTCAACTAAGTCGAGGTTTTCCAAAGGTTAAACGTTCCTCTACTGTTGATTCGAAAATTTACCGAGCTGGAACGCTGATGTTCATTCGCTCTACGTACCCCAGCAATTGTACTTGTATTCAAAATCTTCTGACTTGTATTCTTGTATCATCTACGATATACTTCCCCATCTAACTACTAAACCAATGTTCTCTCCCATTCATGACAAAGTCTTACGTCAGATATGGGAGTCATATATCAACCCACTTTAGTTGTACTAAATAGGGCTTTTTACTAGATTGCATTTTTAGCCGGAGAAACAGTGATTGGGAAGAGTTAGGGTATATTCAAAAACGTCATACTAACAAAGAACTCCATTAGTTGCGTTTAATAATGCAGCTTTTCTATTGTATCACCCTTGTGTTCATAAACGTCAACATATCGTCATGCTTGCTCAGATTAGTTAGGCTGCAGAAAAGTTAGAACACTTTAGTGCGAAATATGGCTGAATATTACCTTTTTTGGCACTAACATGACGCTTTTGAACGCAAAACAAATGACGGCCGTACTAGGATATGTTTGCGCAGTGAATTCATTGAAAAACACACGAGGCAAGATCTGCGATGGTACTAAGGTAGAAATGCTGACGTTTATGAACTCACCCTTATTCTTCGTTTAATATCAGCCCTGGTGTTGTCAGAATTGATTGCGATCATGTCTAAAGTAAAGTTATGGCCAAAACAACTTTGTTGAATGTCTTTCCTTGTAGACGGCATGTACTTCGTTTTATTCTCGCTAGAACAATCTTCCGGGCTTCTCACAAAAGTCGATTATTCGATTCTGTGAATATCGACAGCGTATGAGAGCAATTGAAAGTTTTTTTAAAAGATTGTTCTTCGAATGTTTTTCTATTTTTTTTGTTTGTATTTGTATAGTTTGCCAGCGTATCCATTGTTTGTACGTCCTTCTAAGGATGGTAGGGATAAACATAATATACTCCTGTCACTGGTTTTCCTTTGCTTCGTTTGTACAATACTAAAAGTGTCTTAAAAACCGAAACACATTTTTGTTCTCGTGGCAGTCTAACTAGCTAAAATGAAACAGTTTCACATTTGACTGTAATACACAGTAGCTGTCGCATTTATGGAATAACCAACAACTATATAATTTTGTCGAATGAACGGAGAACTATAAACTTTATTGAACCTATGGTTACACTTTCCGGAACTTTGGGTTACATAAGTAGCCAAAAGTTGTAACACACAAGAGAAACAACAAGAAGAAAATAATTTAATATGTTATGGGAAGTTTATGGAATGCATCAATATTACTAGCTGACCACATTTTCCGGTGTTCCATTTTGGTTTATTTATCGCCAATGCTTCTGGACCAATAATTGTCTATACACCTTGACACAACTTAAGATATTTTATTAAGACCCTCTTGATAGACATTATTATAATAAATAAAAAACGACACTATATACGCACAAAGTATTGTCGATAGTGATTTGTAGAACGGCCAGCTTATTGTAAGTTTAATTACCATGTAGGTAGGTGAAAAGAAAACAGAAAACGTAACGTAATCGCTCGATAATTTAGAACATTTTTAAATTACTGATTTAGTTGGCAAAGGGAAGCTTTGAGAAAATATAATTTTATGCGTGACTAACAAAAATACATTGAGACAGGTTTTCTTTGTAAGTGTCCGCACACCATCGTTTCCTGTGCGTGCGCAAGTTCAACTTCATTTGGTGGTTAGCCTATGAGAAACTTGGTTTTTGAGTAATTCTCTCACTTCGGCTTCTACAAATGGGGTAATTCAGTATTAGTTTTTGCCAATCTCTATTAAACATACACACATACGAACGTAGATAAAACTTTCAGAAGGCATTAACAGCAGCCGATGAAGTTAATTTAGACGTTGATCGGCTTGCTTGCCTTAACACTACTTCTATGACTGACTGTTAGACAAAAGTAGTATTTCTTGCATTTGAACTATGTATTTTTAAACGAATTCATTCACATTTTACTCGTTGTACAAGAAATAAGAAATCTACTTGTTATACAAATAAACAAATTGCTAATCTTCAATTTTACCTGCTCAATCAATTTAAAAACAAATTAACTAAAACCTGAAACAAAAGATCATTTAAGAAATTTTGTAAATAAACCTTACGCAAATAATCTCTATGTTCAATCACAAAATATAAAAAAAAATATTAGCAACCAATTCAAAAACAAACTGTGAAATATAGCTTTTGTCGAAAATAAATTTAAAAGTATTTCCAATTCAAAACTTTAAAGAAAAGAAAATTTAAAAACTATTATTAGAAGATGCTTTAGTCTTAAAATGTAAAATTGCAACAAAGAAAAACAAAACAATTCCCCTTTCCCTTCTGTAAATCAGAAATCCAAAAGAAATTATAAAATATATCAGAAGTAATATTTTCTCTTAAAATCGACAGTGCTTTTTTTTGGAAAACAAAACAAAAAATAAAAAAATTAAAACTACAAACCAATAATCAAATTCTTTATTTTTTGTAAATGTAGGTGCAATTACTATATATTAACAAAAAATAAATTTGAAAAACAATACACTTTCAGCAATCGGGAGCATTCTCATAAGCGCATTGAAATTTAGTTCTTAAGTAAATTGGAACCCTTTTTTACAAAAAAAAAAAAAACAAAATAATATAGAAAACAATTAACAAAAATCGCTTAATTTAAATGTAATGTTAGAGAAAATAAAAATAAAATGTATTTTTTTATGTAAGAGTTCTTCGCTTTATTCTATTTATTTAGTCTAAATAAAACAAAAAGATAAGATGAAAAGGATGCTCCCTGTGTAGATTTACTTTTCATTTGCTAGGGTGATATATTAAAAAAAAATTAAAAAAAAAACTCAAAAATAATTATAAATTAACAAGAAAAAGAGTGACGGACATTGAAGCGCAACTGAAGACTCCTTCATCCCCATCCTCATCATCGCTGAAAGCAATTGATAAGTAGCTTCAACAATTGATTTCAAAATTTGTTCTCTCTGTAGATATGAATTTTAATTAAATTGAAGTCTAGGTCCATTGTTTTTTTTTTGTTTCTTTCTTTCTTTTAGTTAAAAGAATCCAATTTATATATATTTTTTTAATTGACGAAAAGGACCAAAACCATCCATTCAGTGGGGGCAAACTAAATAACATTTGCAAGAATCGCTTCAACTACGCCCTTTCAGTATATAAATGTCGCTTTCTAATGTCAACTAAAATGAATAAGATTATTTTCATATTATTTATAGAAAAAAAGTAATAGTAAATATTTACACAACACCCCATAAATAAATAATTCTAATAAAATGATAATATAATTTAAAGGGACAACTTTTTTGCTTATTACACACACCACTTTGGAACGTAATTCAAAGAAAATGGAAAAATTAATAAAAAAATTAAGAACAAAAATGTTAAAAGAAAGCTGTCGACTTTTATTTACAATATTTTTCGTTTATTTTAAATTAAGCAATTAGTTGTGGGATGGAAGCTTTAGATCATCTTCTAATACAGAGGGATGTCTTTCATCGAGCTTTAGGTTAGGTTAGGTTAGGTTAAACAGGGGAATGATGGATATGCCATCACACAGATACCATGGCCCAACGCGATCCCTGTGGAATCAGTTGAGTTTGTCTTCAAATGACAACAATCTAAACAATCGCCCTGGTGAAAACCCCAATTTCCCTGCAAAAGCCAAGAAGGCTGTTCCAAAACCCGGGGAAAATAAAAAAATTAAATTTTAATACAATGGCAAATGCCGGGCTGCCGGCAAAAAAAACAAACTTCAAAACTGACAGACAACAACGAACCGCAACCACACAGGTGGTGGTTGATGAACGAATGAAGAGGAGTACACAAAAACGAATAGGAGCCCAAAAAGGGAATTGCAACAAGCAGCTGCTGGTTAGCTGCGCACACCGGCTGCTCAGCAAGGGGGGGGTTAGGGAAGATCACTCAACGCGAAAGTTGCAAACAACACAACAGGTAGGCGCCACCCAATTTTTGATGCGAAATTGGGAAAACAGATGAGAAAAAAACACAAGAATTGTCTTTTCCCTGATGGGGAATTTATACGTATATTTGATTTTTTTTTTGTTTCGTTTGAGGGAGATTACAGGGTATGCCGAATTTTGCCAAACAAAGTTAAAAAAAAAATTTGGATTAATTTTACGTTAATGGGTCGGCTAACGGAAGGCCCACAGTTCCGCGTTGTCGTCCCGGTAAAACTAGCGGGTCGCGCAATGAACGAAATCTAACCGTCTTACGAACGGTTTCACGGAAAACGGTAAGAAGGCTTACGGACGCGGGTTTACTGCACAAATATGTGGTATTGAAAAAAAAGGGTACTTATCTCTTTTATGGGTTTCCTGCCTAGGCGGGGTCGCTCTCTAGCTGGGTCTCTGCTGGTGGAGGAGGGTAAACCGTCTCCGCCACAATCACCGACTTCTGTCCGGTCGTGTCCGTTGTGTGCTGTAATTTCCTTTAGTTCGTCCCTTGGTGTGTTTCTCGTCCTTGGTTTGTAGAAATTTTGTTTCTGTTCTTGTTCTCGTTCGTGTTCTTGTTCTTGTTCTGGGTGTTTTCAATGGTTTTCTTTTTCTCGTTTGGTCTTCGTTTCTTCGTTTCTGTTTTTACTTTTTTTTCTTCTCTTTTTTTGTCGAGGCTCTGGCCAACAAGACGGTAAGCTATCGAATGAGCTTACCGCGCTTTTTGGCTATCGCCGCCATTCGTCCACACACACACACACACATGGGGTGCCGTCAATTCAGCTGTTAGAGCAAAGGGAATCACATCCAGAGCTCCAACAGCTTCTCACGAATCCCCAGCCAATCACACACGTCGATGTTCTATGTTTGTGGGTCGTGTTTGTTCGTTCTGTTTGTTTTGTCGTCCAAGTGATTGCTTTGGTTCGAAGCCAGCCCTCTGACCCGAAACCGAAGCTATGGTTGAGAGCTTCCATTGAGACCGCCGGATAGGGAGGAAAACTTAACTTAATAGTGGTACAATGGGGGCCAGTAAACCTTCTTGCAGACATGGGGAGCAGAAGAACGACCGCGGGGAATTGTGGGCTTTCCTTTACAATCTTTTTCTTTTTAACTTTTGTGGGGGTAGGGGGTTATACAAATTGATGGTGTTTGGCAAACAATATTAGATATGGTGGGCTCGCGGCCATTGTTGATGGTGTTGACATCTCGGGGCGGACCGTCCGTCCGCTAGAGTCCCCAGGCCGTCCGCCTGGCTCTATCAGGGGTACCTATATGGTCATCTCTGGAGCGGTAGGCCGGGGGAGGGAACTGAATTCAGAGGATCCAGTGAATCCCACCTGTGCCGTGGCATCCAGAGCATGACGGAGGGAAGAAAAGAAGGGACAGCACAAGAAGGGGGAGGAGAAATGAACCGGTCAACAGACAACAGATGGAAAAGGGAGTGGAGGATTTTTGGGGCGTGATTTGCACGCAACAAACCCCCTGAAGTTCGTGCTGTATATTTCCTTTAGATTTTCGAAAAAAATATTTCCCTAACAATTTTCTTCGACTACGCGATATTGCCTCGCATTCACACAGTATGTGTGTTATGTCCTCAACAATTTGCAAATCACCCCAGAACCAGCAAACATCCGTATCTGATAATTTGAGACAGTGTCGTGTTAGAATTCATTTTACTGTCCTAAGCTTATCCCTGTTTAATTTTATTAACTTCCTAAATATTTTGCCGTCAAAGAGCCTTGAATACCTGTGTCCTTCAAGACTCGACGACCTTAGGTTGTCAGTCTTTGTGATTTTTTCCTCGATAGTGCCTCTCACTATGCAAAGGGGTGGTTTGATATTGGCAACCTCACTATTGTCGAGTAGCGCTCCTTTTCCGGCAAGCTCGTCTGCTTGTTAAATTCTTTTAATACCGCTGTTGATTGATTTCATTGCATAGTGGTGCCATAGTAGGTCATAGGCCGCAGATTTCTGTGATTGAACTAAGCCCTGCTTAGTCGCTCAATTACCCTTTAATTGTCACACTACCTGATGATATAAAAGGTTTCGCAATCCATTGTTTAAAACTTTATTTTTTGTGCATCGGAAGTGAACACATCGGATTAGTGTCAACATTGTTATCACCAAGCGCTAATTAGCTCAAGTCGCGTCACGTGTTTTCAAGTTCCAACTTGTTCGTCACCTTGTTACATAGCAATGGATTTTGAAGTTAAAGGTATGTACTCTCTATTTATTTATGTATTTTAAATTTTAATTATATCATTAATTTTTTTATCTGGTGCTACGGCGACATATTTCTTGCGTGTTGTTTTTTTGAAATTTGTTTTGAATCTAAGCTTTTACTCACATTTTTGTGTAGTTGTAGGATTGAATTTGGTATCAAAATGTGGCTTAGAATTTCTATGTTTTGGGATAGTTAAACTGTGTTACCTTCTCCTGCCTTTGCAGGAGTTAGTCAGGGTCAGAGTAGTAAATTTAGTAGTAGATTAGTTATAGTTACGATAGCATTTAATTTTGGATTAGCTCGATATTTAAATTTTATTTTCTTGATGGGTATTCATTAATTTCATTAACTCCCATACCCTAAACTCCACATCTCATCCCTCATCCAACTCCATATCCAATCATTTATCTCCCTCCTCCAATGCTCCTATTCTTGATCCCCTTTTTCCCCCCACTGTTAAACTAACACAGCAAACCAATGGCACTACAGAAAGTCGATATGCTCTCTCTACGCTCAGAGACAGAAAGATATTTAAAAACATTCGTCTCTTTCTTGCCTATCTACATGACAAATCGGACTCGGTCTGCTACGAAGGGAAAACCAAAACCAGCGTCATGGTTTCCATCCAGCAGGAAGGCCTCCCTACCGACCCTATCAGTCTCAGGAACCTTTATGTCAGGTACCACAAGATTTTTAACATGTCCCCTCAGAAAGTAGCAGACGACCTTGCTGCATTCGGCAACTATGTTCACTCTAAACGAGTATCACACCTACAGCGAAGCCGAGCCGACCACGACAAATTTTTTCGTCCATAACGTGCCTCCCTTGCCAGCGCTTAAACCATCCTGCCTCACACCTCCACCCCACAACATCGCTCTTACATTTTACTACCAGAATGTAAGAGGTCTTCGCTCTAAAACCAATGCTGTCCAACGTCAATCGCATGCTCTTCCCTTTGATATCTACCCCTTGACCGAAACCAATTTGATTCCCGACATAAAGAACCCGGAATTGTTCCCTCCTACTTTTAATGTTTTCCGCGACGGCGATCCTACCCGCACAAATAAAGATTCCCCCTGTCGAGGCGTCCTACTGGCGACGGACAACACCCTTAACTCTTCCCCCATTACAATTTCTTCATCCTCTAAAGCCGACTTTGTCGCAATAAAAATATCACTGCCTCTCAAGTCCCTTTACGTTATATGTTGCTACATCCTACCAGCTCAACCTATCGAATCTTACCAATTTATTATTGATGCGATCGATCATTTAATTGACCTGTCAGATCCTATTGATGATATCCTTATTTTTGGCGACTTTAATCTTCCTCAGCTACAGTGGACTCCATCAGATGATCAATCGTTTTTCATCGCTTCAAATGCCAACTCAGCTAAGGAATGTCTCTTCTTAGATCGCTTAACAGACTCAAGTCTATGCCAAGTCAGTGGTATATCCAATTATATGGGCAGGCAATTAGACCTTAATTTCACAACAGATCCAATTAACTCCTCAGTCTCACTTTGCCCCCTATCTCTCTCAACAATCGATAACTACCATCCCCCCCCTTCTACTTTCATTTTTTCATAACTCTTCATTCCAGTCCACTCCCCGCACAACTCTCTCATCCCACGACTTTCATAAAGCAAACTTTCACAAAATCAGTGAATATCTCAGCAGATCCCTCTTTAACTTTCACAACCTAAGTATAAATGATGCCTGATCCATTTTTTATAAAGAAATATTTAATTCTTTTTCCCTTTACGTTCCGTTTGCCCGCCTTAAAACATCATTTACTAGTCCTCCCTGGTATAATCGCAAGCTTCGTTCCTTACGAAATCAGAGAAATAAATTATGGGCCGTTTTCCTGCGTACCAGATCCTTTACCGACTATTCCAACTATCTTGGTGCTTATCTTCATTTCACCGAACTTTACGATCCCCTTTACCAGCGCTACCTTAACAATGCGCAAGTCAACCTTATAAACCACCCTAAGTCCTTTTTCCAATTTGTTAACTACAAAAGAAAGTCCGATGGTTACCCTCCTTCACTCTCTTTCAACAACAGGTCATCAACCGATCCACTCACCATTGCCAACCTATTTGCCACCTTTTTTAAACAATCCTTCACCAACGAATCCTTTGTACCAGATCCATCCTATTTTAGTTACCTACTGAACTTCTCCAATATTCTCTCTCATATTTTTGACCCGTCTTATATCGAATATAAATTACACCAACTCACACCCGGCCCAGATGGCCTCCCTGCCATATTTCTTAAAAAATGTTCTTCCTCTCTTTCCCTTGCCCTTTCTAATCTCTTCCGTCTATCCCTTTCACAAGGAGAATTTCCTCAGGCTTGGAAATCCTCCTTCATAACCCCGATCCACAAGTAAGGATCAAAGAATGAAATAACCAACTATCGTCCCATCGCTAAACTCTCCCATATACCCAAACTCTTCGAAAGTATTTTGTATGAAGCTCTAAGCTTCCAATGCAAATCACTTATTTCTTCTAGACAACATGGCTTCTTAAAGGGTAGGTCAACCATCACAAATCTCGTTGAATTCGTATCCTTTGCCCTCTCTGCCCTAGAAAATGGCAATGAAGTCGATGTAGTTGCAACCGATTTTAGCAAACCCTTCGATAAAATCTCTCATCGGTTAATCATCTTTAAATTGTCTGCCCTCGGCTTTGAACCCATACTGTTGAAATGGATATCCTCTTACCTCAAAAACCGTTTTTATAGTGTTCGTTTTAGGTCAGCCCACTCCGCTCCATTTTTGGCCACCTCTGGAGTTCCACAAGGCAGCCATCTCGGTCCCCTTCTTTTTATATTAACCATAAATGATCTCGATATGATCATCAAACACTCGTCTGTCTCCCTTTACGCCGACGATACCAAATTTTTCAAAACCATTTCCTCTCCCCATGACTCTTTCCTCCTTCAACAAGATCTTGATAGTTTTTCGATCTGGTGCCTCAAAAATTCTTTGGAACTTAACATCGCCAAATGCCAATCCATTACCTTCTCACATAAACGGAACCAATCTCCTCCCCGACTCTATCTTCTCCATAACCAACCTATCTCCTCCGTACAATCTCTTCGTGACCTCGGCATTTTGTGTGATAGCGAGCTCAACTTCCGTTTACATATGGATGAGATAATCCTCAAAGCCAACTCTGCACTAGGTTTTGTAAAACGGTGGTCCAAAGAATTCACCAACCCATACGTGACCAGGTCCCTCTATATTACCTTTGTTCGCCCCCTCCTAGAGTACGCCAGTCAAGAATGGTCCCCATATCATCGTGTTCATATCTCGAGAATTGAAGGCATTCAGCGCCGTTTTCTTCGATTTGCTCTTCGAGTTATGCCCTGGGACGATCCTTTTAATTTGCCCCCCTATCAAAACCGTCTCAACCTTATCAACTTAAACACCCTTGAAGATCGCAGAGATGAAGCAGACTTTCTCTTCATTCATCGACTCCTTTCAGGTCACGTTGAATGTGCGTCCCTTCACAACTCCATTTTCCTCAACACTAACCCTCGTAATCTACGTACCCCTCGACTCTTCTATCTACCAACCCACCACACCTCCTATGGCGCGAACGAACCAATCTCCCGTATGCTACGTCAAATCAACTCAAACCCTACCGTCTTTGACTTCCACCGCACCACTCCCTACCACAAATCCGTTCTCCTGCACCACTCCAACCAACCTTAGTTTTAAGTTTTAGTTTAAGTTTAATTTGTAAGTTATAGCTTGTATTAAGCCACCAAAATTAAATTAAAATTCCACAAAAATCGGCCCTTCACACGAAAAAAAATAAAAAATTGTGAAGCCAACAAAATTTCAGTAAAATATTGTGATAACCACTCAAATGTGAGCAGCGATATCTAGCAGGAAACTCGAAGACTAGAAGGTTTCGATACTGGATTAGCAACTGGAGAGTAGAATCGAATTTTCTAGCAAATTGGAAATTGTATGGGACGCTGGATGGCGAGGATTGTTCTCGAAGTATGTCATTCGAGTATAAATACCAGCATCCCAAAGGTATGCAAATCGGTTCCAAAGTTGAATTTGAAGTGTTAATTAGAAGAAGTGATTAAGTGGTTTAAGTAAAAGATAAGAAAAGTATAAGTGGTTGAGAAATTGAATTGTACTGAGAGAAAGAATTAAATAGTGAATTGTAACTGTACTGAATAAAGGGATTTGTATTGAAAATAATAAGTTCTATTATTTGTACCCACACAAACATTTTACATTGGTGTCAGAAGTGGGATAGGACTTATTGTGTGTAAAAAAAAAAAAAAAAAAAACTGTGTTTTCTGACTATTTGAAAAAGCTAGAATGGGTCGAAAACTATTGCAGTTGACCCTCGTCCAACTCAAATCCGAGTTGAACAAGAGAAGCCTCAGCGCCAGTGGAGGAAAAAGTGACCTGGTGCTCCGACTTCAGGAGGCTTTGAACAACGAGGGACATGATCCTGATGTATACTCCTTTGATGTTGACGAGGATGAACAGACAAGTACCGGCAATGACATGGCTGCAATGATGCAACTCCTCTTATTAAAAATGGACGAACAAAACAAAAAAATGGACGAACAAAACAAAAAAATGGACGAACAGAAGAACAGTCTGGAAGAAAAAATGGACGAACAGAAGAACAGTCTGGAACAAAAAATGGACGAACAGAAGAACAGTCTCGACCAACAAAAGAAAAATCTGGAAGAACAGAAGAACAGTCTGGAACAAAAAATGGACGAACAGAAGAGCAGCATTGAACAAAAATTCGACGACCAAAAGAATAGTCTACAACAAAAACTGGAAGAACAAAATAACGTTCTACACCAAAAGTTCGAAGAAATAGATAACAAATTTGAAAGAATAGAGAAGAATGTTGGCGAAAAATTGGAACAAATGGACAACAAAGTTGAGCAACTGGCAAAAGAGCTCGACACAGTGCGAAAACAGAAACAGCGAGAATGTTCTTTAAGTGGTCCAAGGAGAAAAGATTTGAAACCTCCCTCATTCGATGGTCAGACCTCATGGTCTACTTATAAGAAGCAGTTTGAAATGGCTGCCTGTGCAAACGACTGGGACAATGAGGAAAAGTGCTTTGCCCTAACAATGGCCTTGCACGGTCCTGCAGCAGAATTGTTGCAAACAGTAGACATCGAAAAGCATAAAGATTATGTGACTTTAGTGCAGGCTATCGAGAAACGGTTTGGGGACAGCCACATGCAGGAGGTCTACAAGGTCCAATTGCAGAGCCGAACGCAGCAAAGAGGAGAAACACTGCAGCAGCTCCAAGCAGACGTGAGTAGACTTGCACATCTGTCATACCCCACCGCAGGCCAGGAAATTATCGACGAAATGGCAAAAGATGCATTTATCAGGGGAATTGCAGATTCGAAGCTACAGTCAGCAGTAAGGATGGCCGGGAAAAGAACCCTTGCTGAAGCACTTGCCTTCGCTCTGGCGATGGAAGCAGCCAATCAGGCTTCCAGGGGAACACATTTCGTCAGGGAAGTAGCATCTGTCGAATGTTCCTGCACAAGAATTAGTGCCGAGGAACGAGATACTCGACGGGATAGACGAATAATGCGCTGCTGGAATTGCAATAAAATAGGACACCTTCAAAGGCAGTGTAAAGAACCGGTGCGACGAAAAGACTGCCCTCACTGTGGTGACAAGCCAATAGAGGAAGAAACCCGCAGAAACAGCTATCAAGAAGCCGGTCAACCTTCCCGAAGTCATCAGTCGGGAAATGCTTAAGCACCAACTTCGCGGGGCAGAAGTTGGTAGCAGGAGTCGACGGCCCCAGGACCATCATCCAAGTCTCGCTGGCAAAACGACGCAGCGAAAGCCTTCTAGTAGAAGTAGTCAGTGGAAAAGAAAAATGGATGGCAACAATAGACACCGGTGCCACGGCCTCAATCATCAAGAGGAATCTTGTGCAGAAGTCTTGGCTGCATAACACCAGCAGCTGCAGCTTGCGAACAGCTACAGGAGCAACGATTAAGGTATATGGCGAAGTCCGCATAAAAATCCAACTGGCCGGAATAACATTCACTCACGCGTTTCTGGTAGCTGACATATGTGACGAGTGCATCATTGGTACAGACTTCATGAGAGAACATGGACTTGTAGTCGACTTGGGGGCACAAACCCTGAAATACGGAAACATGGAGATACCAATGATATACGGAAACGCCAATACCACAGTCTCAAATGTCGTCATCTGCAGCAATCAGAGTCTAGAGCCTTCGTCAGAAGCTATTTTGTGGGCAAAAGTGGAAGGTGGTCCTGGTAGCCACCGATTCTATTTGATGGAGCCGGAAAAGAAAAGAGACTTCATGGTGGGAAAGACCTTAGTGGAGCCAAAGAACAACATGGTCCCTGTAAGGATTCTAAATCCAAAGACATTCAGTGTAAAGGTGAAAAAGGGGGAGATAGTGGGAAAATGCGTACCTGTTGAGGCTATATCGACCACAACGGAAAAAAAGTGTGCAAAACCGGTCACAACAGTTCAGAGCATAAAAATCAAGAACAAAATTCTCAGCCTCTGTAATCTGGACGAAGATCAGCGAATCCTGGCAGAAAAACTAATCGGTGAGTACGCTGATATATTTGCTACACAAGACGGAGAATATGGACGTACGCATATTGTTCAACACCACATCGACACCGGAGACGCTCGACCAATCCGTCAACCTGCAAGGCGTCTTCCATTGGCAAAGCAAACAGAAGTTGCCGAAATGATGTCGAAGATGAAAGCTGAGGGAGTGATTGAAGAATCGCAAAGTCCGTGGGCATCTCCAGTGGTCCTCGTGAAGAAGAAAGATGGCAGCACGAGATTTTGTGTAGACTACCGACGTCTCAATGATGTCACTAAAAAGGACAGCTACCCACTTCCGAGAATCGATGACACTTTGGATATGCTTTCTGGAGCGAAATGGTTTTCAACACTTGACTTGAAGAGCGGTTACTGGCAGGTAGAGATAAATCGTACGGACCGTGAGAAAACTGCCTTCACTACAGGAAGCGGTCTTTGGCAGTTTGCAGTGATGCCGTTTGGACTGTGCAACGCTCCGGCCACCTTCGAGCGACTAATGGAACGAACATTGCAAGGACTCACCTGGAAAACCTGCCTAGTATATTTGGACGACGTTATCGTCATAGGTAAGACGTACGAGGAGCACCGCGAAAATCTAAAAGAAGTGTTTGAGAGGCTACGAAGTGCTCATTTAAAGCTCAACCCAGAAAAGTGTGCCTTGTTTCGTCCGGAAGTAAAATATCTGGGTCACATTATATCAGCGGAAGGTGTAAGAACGGATCCTGACAAAATCGAAGCCGTGAAAAATTGGCCTTCTCCAAAAGATAAACACCAACTGAGAAGCTTCTTGGGCCTCGCCACGTATTACAGAAAGTTCGTAAAGGATTTTGCTGGCATTGCAAAGAGCCTGCATCAACTTACGGAGAAAGGCCGACAGTTCAGGTGGTCTGGAGAATGCGAAAAAGCATTTCAAGAACTGAAGCGACAGCTGTGCAATGCCCCCATCTTGGGTTACCCCACGCCCGGAAAAATGTTCATCGTGGACGCAGACGCTAGCAATGTTGCGGTCGGAGCTGTGATCTCTCAAGTTCATGACGGTCAAGAGAAAGTGGTCGCATATTACAGCAAAGTACTCTCCAGACCTGAACGGAACTACTGTGTAACCCGGCGCGAGCTTCTGGCTTTAATTCTGGCTACGAAGCATTTCCATAAGTACCTCTATGGACAAAAGTTCATTCTCCGAACAGACCACGCAGCTCTGAAATGGCTACTCCAATTTAAGAACCCTGAAGGCCAAGTTGCAAGATGGATCGAGCAGTTGCAGGGCTACGACTTTGAAGTGCAACACCGCAAGGGAACACTCCACTCAAATGCTGATGCTCTCTCTCGTCGACCGTGCGGAGTAAAATGCGAACACTGCAATCGTAAAGAAGCAAAAGAACAGGCAACTATCCAAATGATCAGGACTGAGCCAATAGAGGGTTGGAGTATAGACGAAATCCGTTCCTCCCAACAGGCAGACAATGACATCGAACCAATATTGGCCTGGAAAGAACACGAGGAAAGACCAAGCTGGCAGCAGATATCAGATCGGAGCCAAACTCTGAAGGCATACTGGGCACAGTGGGACTCGCTTTTTGTGCAAGATGGATTGCTGAAGAGAAAATGGGAAAGTGCAGATGGGACAACATCTCGTATGCAGCTAATTGTGCCACGGTCCAGAGTCAACCAAGTGCTCCATGAAATACATGACGGAATCTCAGGAGGCCATTTGGGAATAAACAAGACGTTGGAAAAGGTAAGGGAACGTTTCTATTGGCTAAGCGCTAAACAAGATGTCGAGAATTGGTGCAAAAAGTGCATAAGATGTGCGGCTACCAAGGGCCCAAAAGTAAAGCCACATGGACAAATGCAACAATACAATGTCGGAGCACCTTTCGAACGAATAGCCATCGACATCGCTGGGCCGTTTCCCGAAACATTTAATGGAAACCGATATACTCTCGTAGTCATGGATTACTTCAGTAAGTGGCCGGAAGTGTTTGCCATCCCAAATCAAGAGGCTAAGACCGTAGCCGAACAGATAGTCAACAACTGGGTGAGCAGATTTGGGGTCCCAATGGAGCTGCACTCTGATCAAGGGCGAAACTTTGAATCAAAAGTCTTCCAGGAAATATGCCAATATTTGGGAATAAGAAAGACAAGGACAACGCCACTACACCCTCAATCTGATGGAATGGTCGAGCGATTCAATCGGACCTTGAATGAGCATCTATCTAAGGTTGTCAGCAACTGCCAGCGGGATTGGGATCGACACATACCCCTCTTCTTAATGGCCTACCGAAACGCGGTCCATAGCTCAACAGGGCACACACCATCCGAGATCTTATTTGGTCAAACAATTCGGTTGCCAAGTGAAGCAAAATTCGGATCCCCAC
The DNA here is from genome assembly GCA_949129095.1 of Volucella bombylans. NCBI lineage: Eukaryota > Metazoa > Arthropoda > Insecta > Diptera > Syrphidae > Volucella > Volucella bombylans. The sequence goes on along the minus strand of OX422141.1, from coordinate 157,313,030 downwards.
CGACGGAGCCCAAAGAGGTGAACGAGTACGTGAATGACTTACGCAGCAGGATTCGTAAATTGCATGAAGACACCAGAGAAAAGATGAAGCTAGCAAGCAGCCGCATGAAAACTAGGTACGATATCAAGGCGAAATCTTCCGGTTTCAACGAAGGAGATCTGGTTTGGCTGTATAATCCTCAGCGTAAGAAAGGCAAATCACCAAAATTGCAACAGGACTGGGAAGGTCCATACAAGGTGATAACCCGCATTAATGACGTTGTCTACCGGATCCAGCGTGGGGATCGAGGAAAATTTAAAGTGGTCCATTTGGATAGAATGTGTCATTTCAACGGGAGGCTGAATGACGAAGTTGTTCGGGACGAACAACTGTAGGGAGGGAGCAATGTGATAACCACTTAAATGTGAGCAGCGACATCTAGCAGAAAATGTCGAAGACCAGAAGATTTCGATACTGGAATAACAAAGTCTCGACTGGAGAGTGGAATCGAATTTTCTAGCAAATTGGAAATTGTATGGGACGCTGGATGGCGAGGATTGTTCTCGAAGTATGTCATTCGAGTATAAATACCAGCATCCCCAAGGTATGCAAATAAGTTCTAAAGTGAAATTTGAAGTGTTAATTAGGAGAAGTAATTAAGTGGTTTAAGTAAAAGATAAGAAAAGTATAAGTGGTTGAGAAATTGGATTGCATTGAAAGAAACAATTAAATAGTGAATTGTAACTGTACTGAATAAAGGGATTTGTATTGAAAAGAATAAGTTCTGCCATTGTGTCAGAAGTGGGATAAAAAAAAAAAAAAAAAAAAAAAGTGTTTTCTGACTATTTGAAAAGGCTAGAATGGGTCGAAAACTATTGCAGTTGACCCTCGTCCAACTCACATCCGAGTTGAACAAGAGAAGCCTCAGCGCCAGTGGAGTTTCCTCCAGTGACCTGGTGCTCCGACTTCAGGAGGCTTTGAACAACGAGGGACATGATCCTGATGCATACTCCTTTGATGTTGACGAGGATGAACAGACAAGTACCGGCAGTGATATGGCTGCGATGATGCAACTCCTCTTGTTAAAAATGGACGAACAGAAGAACAGTCTCGACCAACAAAAGAAAAATCTGGATAGCCTCGAGCAAAAGCTGGATGAACAAAAGAATAGTCTCGAACAAAAGTTGGAAGAACAAAATAACACTCTCCAGCAAAAATTCGAAGAAATCGATGACAAATTTGAAAGAATAGAGAAGAACGTTGATGACAAATTTGATACAATAGAGAAGAATGTTGGCGAAAAATTCGAACAAATGGACAGCAAAGTTGAACAACTGGCAAAAGAGCTCGACACGGTGCGAAAACAGAAACTGCGAGAATGTTCTTTAAGCGGTTCAAGGAGAAAAGAGTTGAAGCCTCCCTCATTCGATGGCCAGACCTCATGGTCTACTTATAAGAAGCAGTTTGAAATGGCTGCCTGTGCAAACGAATGGGACAATAAGGAGAAATGCTTTGCCCTAGCGATGGCCTTACGTGGTCCTGCGGCAGAATTGTTACAAACAATCGATATCGAAAAGAATAGAGACTATATGGTTTTAGTGCAGGCTATCGAGAAACGGTTTGGGGATAGCCACATGCGGGAAGTTTACAAGGTTCAATTGCAAGGCCGTATGCAGCAACGAGGAGAAACACTGCAACAGCTCCAAGCAGACGTGAGTAGACTGGCATATTTGTCATATCCCACCGCAGGCCAAGAAATAATCGACGAAATGGCAAAGGACGCATTCATTGGGGGAATTGCAGATTTGAAGCTACAATCAGCAGTAAGGATGGCCGGGAAAAGAACCCTTGCTGAAGCACTTGCCTTCGCTCTGGCGATGGAAGCATCCAGTCAGGATTCCAAAGGAATGCATTTCGTAAGGGAAATAGTATCTGGTGAATGCTCCTGCTCAAGACCAACTACCATGCAACGAAATATCCCACGGGAGAGACGAAGGATGCGCTGCTGGAACTGCGATAAAGTAGGACATTTGCAAGGGCATTGTAAAGAACCGGTACGACGAGAAGGCTGCCTGCACTGGGGCTACAGGCAAATAGAAAGAAAAACCGGCAGAAACGGCTACCAAGAAACCGGTCAAATTTCCAGAAGCCATCAGTTAGGAAATTCTTACTTCGCGGGGCAGAAGTCTGTAGCAGGAGTCGACGACTCCAGGGTAATTATCCCAGTCTCACAGGTAAAACAATGCAGGCAAAGCCTCCCAGCAGAAGTAGTCAGTGGTAAAGAAGCGAAACAACAGGCAACTATCCAAACGATCAGGACTGAGCCAATAGAGGGTTGGAGTATAGACGAAATCCGTTCCTCCCAACAGGCAGACAATGACATCGAACCAATATTGGCCTGGAAGGAACACGAGGAAAGACCAAGCTGGCAGCAGATATCAGATCGGAGCCAAATTCTGAAGGCATACTGGGCACAGTGGGACTCGCTTTTTGTGCAAGATGGATTGCTGAAGAGAAAATGGGAAAGTGCAGATGGGAAAACATCTCGTATGCAGCTAATAGTGCCACGTTCCAGAGTCAGCCAAGTACTCCATGAAATACATGACGGAATCTCAGGAGGCCATTTGGGAATAAACAAGACGTTGGAAAAGGTAAGGGAACGCTTCTATTGGCTAAGCGCTAAACAAGATGTCGAGAATTGGTGCAAAAAGTGCATAAGGTGTGCGGCTACCAAGGGTCCAAAAGCAAAGCCAAGTGGACAAATGCAACAATACAATGTCGGAGCACCTTTCGAACGAATAGCCATCGACATCGCTGGGCCGTTTCCCGAAACCTTTAATGGAAACCGATATACTCTCGTAGTCATGGATTACTTCAGTAAGTGGCCGGAAGTGTTTGCCATCCCAAATCAAGAGGCTAAGACCGTAGCCGAACAGATAGTCAACAACTGGGTGAGCAGATTTGGGGTCCCAATGGAGCTGCACTCTGATCAAGGGCGAAACTTTGAATCAAAAGTCTTCCAGGAAATATGCCAATATTTGGGAATAAGAAAGACAAGGACAACGCCACTACACCCTCAATCTGATGGAATGGTCGAGCGATTCAATCGGACCTTGAATGAGCATCTATCTAAGGTTGTCAGCAACTGCCAGCGGGATTGGGATCGACACATACCCCTCTTCTTAATGGCCTACCGAAACGCGGTCCATAGCTCAACAGGGCACACACCATCCGAGATCTTATTTGGTCAAACAATTCGGTTGCCAAGTGAAGCAAAATTCGGATCCCCACCGACGGAGCCCAAAGAGGTGAACGAGTACGTGAATGACTTACGCAGCAGGATTCGTAAATTGCATGAAGACACCAGAGAAAAGATGAAGCTAGCAAGCAGCCGCATGAAAACTAGGTACGATATCAAGGCGAAATCTTCCGGTTTCAACGAAGGAGATCTGGTTTGGCTGTATAATCCTCAGCGTAAGAAAGGCAAATCACCAAAATTGCAACAGGACTGGGAAGGTCCATACAAGGTGATAACCCGCATTAATGACGTTGTCTACCGGATCCAGCGTGGGGATCGAGGAAAAATGAAAGTGGTCCATTTGGATAGAATGTGTCATTTCAACGGGATGCTGAATGACGAAGTTGTTCGGGACGAACAACTGTAGGGAGGGAGCAATGTGATAACCACTCAAATGTGAGCAGCGATATCTAGCAGGAAACTCGAAGACTAGAAGGTTTCGATACTGGATTAGCAACTGGAGAGTAGAATCGAATTTTCTAGCAAATTGGAAATTGTATGGGACGCTGGATGGCGAGGATTGTTCTCGAAGTATGTCATTCGAGTATAAATACCAGCATCCCAAAGGTATGCAAATCGGTTCCAAAGTTGAATTTGAAGTGTTAATTAGAAGAAGTGATTAAGTGGTTTAAGTAAAAGATAAGAAAAGTATAAGTGGTTGAGAAATTGAATTGTACTGAGAGAAAGAATTAAATAGTGAATTGTAACTGTACTGAATAAAGGGATTTGTATTGAAAATAATAAGTTCTATTATTTGTACCCACACAAACATTTTACAATATCAACAAAGGTTCAGTGCTTCAGTTTCAAAACGAAACAAAATATTATTTTAATTGGTTTCTTTGTTTTTTGCACCTCGAACTTTATGGCTGTTAATCAGCTTAAAAAACATTTTTTAATTGCAAATTTGGCAACTCTGTAATTGCTAATTAATTGTCTGTAGATCTAAGTACAATTATGTTATTTTATGATACGTTCAGACGAAACCCCTATAACCACCTTTCTTAGGAAGCGGAGCCACTGTGCATTGCTTTGAGTGCGGCCTGGCTATCGATGTACATATCTCTTTCAGATACCGATCTTATCTGCATTAGCTCAACCGCTCTGAGGACAACTAGAATCTCTGATTGGAAGACACTGTTTGCGTCCGGTGGTCTTATAGACACTCTTATTTCCGGGTCTTCTCAGAAGATACCTGTTCCTTCCTCTGTTTTTGAGCTATCTGTGAGAATTGCAATTTCATTTGTCCTGATTATTGCATTTTTTTTGCCAGTCCTCCCTCATACGGAATGTCGACGTTGACCAAGAAAGTAGTGGTACGGAGCACACCACCATACTAGTGTGCCGTATGTAAGTATGGCTCTTACCACCGTCGTATCAGCCAGTACACCATAGCAGGTTTTAAGCCCCAAATTTTACCTACTTTTGCAGATAAAAAGAGCATTATATGCCATATGCTATTCTTTCCGCTACATTAATATTCCAATTCAGTTTTTCGTCCAGAATCACACCCAGATACTTCGCGCTACCCGAAAGAGACAGTTCCACTCTGTTGAGTTTTGGGAGTTTGAGTTGCGGTATCGTGTACTTTCTGGTAAAAAGAACCAGTTTCGTTTTGGAAGGGTTAACATTGAGACCACAGCTTTTTGTACAAGTGCTGATCGTCTTCCGGGCAATCTCCATAATGTCGCTTAAAATATTTAAGTATTTTCCGTGCACTATTATGTCGTGCATCTACGTATGTCGTAGCACTTATACCCATTGTACTAAAAGGATGTCATTAGTAACCAACACCCACAGGAGTGGAGATATGCCTCCCCCTTGAGGAGTTCCACTGGTTACGGACATTCTACCCGAATGTTCCTGCTTGCAAGCATGTTGCAAACCCAGTTTATAATGCCCTATTCAAGGCTCCTTCAATGTCGAGGAAGCCCGCCATCGCTAACAGCACCGAAATGACTACCCACTACTTCGTACAGGGCGGTTTCTACAGATTTTCCTTGAATGCTGTGACTCAGTCAAAACGCCATTACCGATCTATGGTATTCCTTATGTGAATCTCCAATAATTGCTCTAGGGTTTTAAGCATAAATGATGACAGACTTATTGGTCTGTTTGCCAGCTTTGGGTATAAAGACCACCTTAACTTTCCTTCAAGTTATTGGTATGTTTAGACTGTATCTGAGAATTACCATAATTTTTTGGATTGCTACCTCCGGTGCTTTCTGTACCATAATCAGTAGAATACCATCCAGACCGGGAGATTTTTACGGCTTAAAGGACTTAATTGGCCACCGTAATTTTCCCCTATTAATAAGAACACCTATTTCCTCTTCGGAGAGAGAGAGAGATATAGATGTTCTCAGTGTGCTGTAGTATGCCAGGCTCGTCTGATACAGTGGATCCCGGAAAATGAATTTCCACCAGTGTTGCCAGAATCTGTTGGCTACTTTTAGCCCTGGTTTCGTCATTTTTCCTGAGGTAGCTAGGAACGCTTGCTTCCTTTGAAAGCATTTTGCGTAACTACGAAACGTCGTCTGTTTCCGCGATAGATTCGCAGTACTTCTGCCATGAAGCCCTTTTTGACTTTCTAACTAGTAGTACTCAATCCATGTACTGTCGCTTCTGAAAAGCTTCGCTTTATTATAGAGTTTCCTAACCTCTTTCCTTTTTAATCCTATCTCCCTATTCCACCAGTTTGGTTGAGCCCTTTAAGTGTTCTGTTAGCCGGGCAAGCTTTCTCGAACGCCACTGTGAGTGCGTTCGCCCTACCCTATCTGAGTTAACAATATTATCGCAGGTGATTCATGGTGTACATTTGCCACTTCTGTATACTTGACCCAATCAGTTGTCCTAGGATTTCTTTGAAATCCACATACCCTGTTCTGAATGTTCACCTTGAAGCGTATCCATTGGTGATCCATTGACGTTTCGTCTACTACTCTCCATTCTCTTATTTATAACCCTTCTGTATTTGTAACAAGGGTGAAATCTATCACTGTCTGCCTATTTTTCACCACAAAAGTGGGTGAATTCCATCTGTTACAAAAATTGAGGTTGGAAGATAAAATAAAATCGTACAAACACTCACCTCTTGGGCTGATATCACCGCTTCCCCATTTCATCAAGCTTTATGATTGTAAGCAATTTATTGGCCAAGAGCAATTGTATGGTTTAAATAAAAGTTATGTTGTAATTATGTGTATGGTATACGATACTTGGCTTATTTTCTGTAATTTAGTTTTGTATGAGGGAATTATAAAATAATTTTGTATTTTTTTTTAAGTTCGTATGAGTAGGTTAGGTTAGGTTAGGTAAGAGTGGCTGTTGGAAATACCAACCTACTTAGGCCTATTGGCCCATTGTGATGCCACGTGGATCTATGATCTTCTTACTACTGGAACCAGTTTGAGCTTATAATGAAGCGTAGGAGACTGTTAACGTCTATTTTTTCTAGATCGTTTAGGTCGTTGTAGAAGAAAGCTCCTAGATGAAGCTTCCTTCTCTGAGAGAGAGCTGGGCATGTGCAGAGTAGGTGGGGGATTGTCTCCACCTCTTTCTCGTCCATGCAGCTTCTACAGTAATCGTTAGTAAAAGCGCCAAGCCTTCCTGCGTGCTTGCCTATGAGGCAGTGTCCGGTAATTACACCTATTATGGCGCTGAGATGTTTCCTATCTAAAAGGATCAGACACTTAGATCGACTCAGATCCAGCCTTGGCCAGATCTGTTTGGTCGCTAGACATTTTTGTCCAGCAGTCCACCTAAGATCCGTTCTTTTATTGGCATCTAGCTTTAGTGTTAGTTTGCACGTAGCGATTGGTATACCTATACTACCTTTAGTATAGTAGGATAGGTAGAGTGGTTCCAATTTTGGCGAGTTCATCGGCTCTGCAGTTCCCTGGAATGTCTCTGTGGCCCGGCACCCAACAGAGGTGAATGTTGAACTGCTCTGCCATCTCCATGAGAGATGATCGGCATTCAAGGGCAGTTTTAGAACACAATGAGACCGAGTCCAGGGACTTGATGGCGGCCTGACTATCCGAAAATATGCGGATATCCTTTGCAGATATCACGTTTTTCTTCAGCCAGGACAGAGCTTCTTTAATCGCCAAAATTTCCGCCTGGAACACGCTACAGTGATTTGGAAGGCGGAAAGAGAGGCTTAGATTTAGCTTATCTGAGAAAACACCGCCACCAACTCCGCTGTCGGTTTTAGATCCATCTGTGTAGAGATGGATTGACTTGTCCTCCATGAAAGCATCCTCCTCCCAGAATGATCTAGAGGGGAAGCTTACATGGAAGTTTTTGTCAAACCAAAGTTCAGGTATGGTGTAATCGGTGTTCTCTGTGAAGATTCCTAATGTATTAAGAATGTTGGCGTGGCCAAATGAATTATTTGTCCACTGTTTAGTCGCTTTAAGGCGAATAGCTGCAGTCGCAGCTACTTGCTTGCTAAAAATGTCGAGGGGTGTCAAGTGAAGCAGAATATCTAATGCCGCAGAGGGGGTATACCGCAAGGCTCCGCTTGTGCATAGACATGCTGTTCTTTTTACTCTGCTTAGTTTAATGCGGTTGACTGCATTTTCCAAGGCCGTCCACCAGACAACCACCCCGTAAGTAAGTATCGGTCTTATGACCGAGATGTATAGCCAGTGGGTTATGCGAGGTTGAAGGCCCCATTTGTTCCCAATGGCTTTCTTGCAAGAGAATAAAGCTATTATAGCTTTATTGACTCTTTCTTGAATGTTAGGTTTCCAGTTTAGTTTCCTGTCAAAAATCAGACCCAGATATTTTGCTGTATCGGAGAAAGCTAAACTGGTACCGTTTATTGAAGGAGGGTCTATGTTTCCTAGAAAAGAGGACAAGATCAGTTTTATGGGGGTTTATTCCCAATCCACAGCGATCTGCCCAGCAGGTTAATCTGTTAAGATTTACTTGGAGGAGTTCTTTAATGGTATTTAGATGTTTTCCTGAGACGGCTATGGCAACGTCATCCGCATAGGCAATCACTCTGCTACCACCCGCTTCCAGGTATATCAGTAGTTCGTTAACTACTAAGTTCCAGAGAAGGGGAGTGAGGACACCGCCTTGCGGCGTACCCCTACTGACATATCTTTTAGCAGAAGTCTCACCCAGTTTGGAGTTGATTATCCTGCTTTTTAGCATTAGACTAATCAGCTCCCCAAGTGAGCCGTCTACCTGCAGAGTTGACAGCGCAGTCGTGATTGCAGATGTGTTGACGTTGTTAAAGGCGCCCTCTATGTCTAGGAAAGCAAACATTGTGTACTCCTTATATTGTAGGGATCGTTCGATGTGGCTAGTCAGAGAGTACAAAGCCGTTTCCACCGACTTTCCCTTACAGTATGCATGTTGAGCCGTAGACAGAAGTCTTGGATTAACTTTAGCTCGGATATGGATACCAATCAGTCGTTCTAAAGTTTTCAGAAGGAATGATGATAGACTTATAGGTCTGAGGTCCTTTGGGACTACATGAGAACATTTTCCAGCTTTGGGAATGAATACTACATTCACTTCTCTCCATAACAGTGGAATGTGGATAAGTTCTACAAGCTCCTCATAATATTTTCCAACACTGGTAGAATAATATCTGAGGACCTTTGTAGCTCGGCAGGTATAATACCGTCCGGACCAGCAGACTTGTATGGTTTGAAGCCATGCAGCGCCCAAAGCAGTTTGTCTCTCGTAATTAGAAGATGAATTTTGGTCACGGTTGCAGTAGGCCTGTTTGGGCTGCTACTGGCCGCGAGTTGGGAGCTACGTGGAAAGTGGGTGTCCAGAAGCAGGTTGAGTGATTCATCACTTGAGGTTGTCCAAGAGCCATCGGTTTTTTTCAAACAGCTGGGCATCATAGGATTTGTGGAGAGGATTTTTCTTAGCCGCGATGCCTCAGAGGTTTCTGTAATTTTGTCGCAGAATGACCTCCAGGATTGTCGCTTTGCCTTCCTCAGTTCTTTTTTGTATAATTTGAGGGATTCTTTATATGAGTCCCAGTCGGTCACTTTTCTTGTGCTTTTTGCTGCGTTGAAAAGTTTTCTGCAGGCGTTTCTGAGCAGTCCCAGTGCCGATGTCCACCAATGTGGCTTTTTCTTGCCTCTTGGTTGAATAAGAGGGCAGGAAGCTGCCATAGCCTTATTGAGAATCAGAGTAAATTCCCTGACTTTCATGTCGAGCTCATTGGTGTCACGCGGGGGACTTGATAGTTCAGAGGATATCGTTTTCGACAGTATTCCTCTGTATTTTGTCCAATCAGTTTTCCGGTAGTTCCAGAAAGCTGGTTGGCGGGGGGGAGCATCACTCAGACTGAATTGGATGTATCTATGGTCTGAAAAGGAGTGTTCAGACGATACCATCCAGTTTGTTAGCCTTTGGGTGATGCTGTCGGAGACAAGAGTAATGTCTAAAACTTCTTGTCGGTTTTTTGTTATGAAAGTGGGCTCATTGCCAATATTGCAAATTAAGAGGTTAGTACTTAAAATATAGTCTAAAAGTGACTCACCTCTATCATTGATGTCGGTACTGCCCCATACCGTATGATGTGCGTTGGCGTCGCATCCGATTATGAGGCCAGTTTTTTGCCTTCCCGCTTCCAGTACCACCCTTTCTAGGTTATCACCAGGGAGAGGGCCCACTTGGTCGTGGCCAAGGTAAGCCGATGCCAGCCAGTATGAGCCTTTGGCAGTTTCTAATCTGGCAACGGTTAGGTCGGGGTCACTGAGGTTGGGAAGTAGAAATACATTAAGGCTACGTTTCACTAATATACAAGTTCTAATCTTACCTTTGTCTCTTGTATAGAGCGGAACGTATGAGGGTGTCCTAAGTCCACGAACCACGCCTTCTGCAATCCATGGTTCCTGGATTAGAATAATGTCTTCTGCGCTTTTGGAAAGACGCAGAATGAGTGTGGCCGAAGCCTTTTTTGAGTGGTGGAGATTAATCTGGAGAAACCGTATCATTGCTACAGTCTTCCAGAGTCGCCTCCACCACGGTGTTGTTGAGGTCCTCCGATTCTGAAGATGTGCCCAAGAGCTCATCTTCAATCTCTGATCGTGTAGAACCTCTATTTGCTTCGCCATCGGTTTCCATTTCCGACAATGTGTCAGAATCGGAGACCGACGGCTTTGTAGTCACCTCGGACAGATTGGAGTCATCGCTATCCAATTCTGGAAAGGATATCGATGCTCCAAGATCCACGGTTGTGATGTCAGGTGTTAAAGGAGGAGGAGGTTGCTTATCAGCATCCAACTCATCCTTTTTGTACACCCTTAAATGAATGGACTCGAATCCAAACCGAATCATGCCTTTCGTCTGCGCCAGAGGATTAAGGGATTCCTTATTGATCACAATTAACGCGCATCTATAAGAACCCCTTAGTTCCTCCAGTTTCGCGACTTTCCAGTCATGAGTCGGAAGAGTCGAGTTGCTGAGCCGGATGATTTCCAGGATATTTTCTGGAGAGGAGGGTTCGGCTGGAATCCAGGTACGAGTTCGAGGTCTACTAGGAATGTCTTCCTTAGATACGACCTCGAGTTTTGCACCTGGCCAAACCTCTCCTAAACCATCGATGGCCTTGGTGAAGAGATCGAGAGATCTCTGGTCGGAGCAAGCGATGAGCTTGACATGGCCTTGGTGCCAGCCAGCGTCGCTTGTGATAGGAGGTGGTCCTGGGTTCTCCCGCATGATGGCCAAGAAGTTGCTGGAGAGCTTCAACTTGACCAATTGCCACCGTTCCGGTGTAATGGAACCGTCGGTATCGCTTCTATCGATCACCGCGATCACCAATGCGTCCTTTAGGACTTCGTTATAAGACTTCAGAGATCTGCTGTTGGATGGCCCAATGGTTGTGGAACTGTGAATTTTGGGCCTCTTGGAAACCGATACGGTTTCCTCCAACGATCTCTGACGCTTAGAGGAGTCTTTTGACATTTTGTGAGCAATGGAAGCAGTGGGAAATCAGTCTTTTAGGATGTTTTTAGCCCACTCAACCTTGCTCTTTATTTCCGCACTTCTCTCCACCTCCGGAATGGATCCGAAGGTTTTGATAATGCGTGAAGCATTTCGGCGTCTTATGTATAGCGCCTTAGATGGAGCTTGCCGATGCGGCTGAGCTCCAGATTCCTCTTTGGAGGGAGGAGTTTTGGTAGCAGCAACAAGTCCGTGGCCTGCCACAAACTTGCTGCTGCTGGGGGCGGGGGAAGTGATAGGACCATGGCTTGCCACAGTCTTAACACTCCCCGAAGGAGTTTTGGTAGCAGCGACAAGTCCGTGGCCTGCCACAAACTTGCTGCTGCTAGGGGCGGAGGAAGTGATAGGACCGTGGCTTGCCACAGTCTTAACACTCCCTGAAGGAGTTTTGGTAGCCGCGACAAGTCCGTGGCCTGCCACAAACTTGCTGCTGCTAGGGGTGGAGGAGGTGATAGGACCATGGCCTGCCACAGTCTTAACACTTCCTGAATTCTTTTTATTTGGCTTGTTCCTTTTGCCTTTAGAGGATGGCGCACCATGGCCTGCCACAGTTTTGCCTCCTCTCGGCAATGTAGGAGCCTTGCCGGTAGTCGGTGTAGTCACCGTTCCACCGCCCGGTAATTGAGGAGTACCGGCCTCGGTTTTTGTTGTCAGGTTGTTGTCCATAATAGTCCCACGAGTAGCGGAGAAAGGGATGTCCATCTGTACAGAGATCCGCCATATACAGATAAGGCTAGCTAATCCGGAGGTCGCCAGGTATCCGGATACTCCGTTTGCGACTGAGCTATTTTTGGAGATACTGGGCCCTCAGCCAGGTTGATCATCGGCACGGGTCGTATAACACCTTGATCCAGCCCAGGGGAATGATGGAGTGCTTTGGGAGTTGGGGAGGGGGGGGAGCATCCTTTGGTTTCAGGACTCGTCAGGAGGATTTCTTCTCGAGATTCATTGACCCTACTCAGCCTCTACAACTCGACAAGTTCGATGCTCGCGGTAGAAGTTCGTATTGCTTTAAATAGTTTTAAAATATTAGATAATGATCGTATTTCTAAAAGACATCAGAATCATGGAATGTTATGAATAAGGCAGAAAACAGTAGCATGGGAATACACTGCCGGTTACTTAGATTTACATTTTTGAACAACGCATAAATCGTATAATAGGAGCACTTCTTTTTAGGAATTTGGCTATTATATGTAGTAGATGGGACCTGCTTCTGCCTGTTTTCCCATAGCAGAGATTTACGTAAGAAAGTAATGACCTGATTATCCTTACCACGGTTGAAATATGCAACTTGTATATTTACATCTAATGTAAAATATTTGTCCCACATACATACTCGTACATACATATGTAATTGCACTGCTACTATACCGCTTGTAAGTTTGGCTAAGCTTGCAGACCTTAGAACAGCTCTACAGACCACTCTATTTTGGATTACCTCATAAGTGAGGTCAGGAGTTTGTTGATGATTTCACATTTGAGTGTTCAAATTATTTTATTTTGAACCTCGGCTAGAACTTAAGCCTCTATTGTCTTTTGGACCAGATTTTCTTAGGCTCAGACGGATGCGCGTACTTATAATACGATTTAAACCCGCTGAAATATAGTACGTACATTGTCTTACATCGTGATGCGTAGCGTATGTTAAAGCTGGAAGAGCGGGCATCATATATTTACAACAAATTTTTCTATTATAAAATATCGCAGAGCTTTCACGCCAAAAAGCCATGCGGCATAAGTATCTCCTGATCAAAGCATCCCCAAAAACAAACCGCGCTTGAGTACTTGTCAAAATCCTTTTTTTTAGATTAGTATTATACATCTGTTATCTGTTTCAGCGGTATTTGTCGGGAGTTTTTAAGGGAATAAAATGAATATCGATGAATAATTGAACAATTTTCGTTTTATTGAAGAATTCTAGGTCCTTTTTGATCAGAAGGTATATGCGACATCATCTTTGCAATTTGTTCGGTGACACGCCAAACATGTGACTCCTTCCAAATAGATGCCAGGAGTTGCAGTGCAGATATTCCGTCTTAGTACGACTAATTCGTAACCCGTTATCTTCTAGCTTTCTCCTCAAATTATTCGGAGTTGCTTGACGAGCTTTCCGTCGTTGCCTATAATAGCGCTATCATGGGTGAAAGAAAGAAGTTCTTTGGTCCGGCCAAAGAAAATAACTAGCCGCAGTTAAGATCTAAAGTATACATACGTATGTTGCCGATTAGCAAGCAGCATAAAAATTCATAAATGGTTTAAAAATTGGATAAACTTTCTGCAGAGTCCAAGTTAAGTTAATTTTTCAAAATAATTTTGCTTAAAAATCAGAATCAAAAGATATACCCATATAAATTATAAACAAAAAAAGATGACTGACCGTCCATGTGGGGTCATAGCCGCCCCGCATTCACTGCATTGTATATGTTGTCGCAACTAGACTATACTTAGTCAATTTATGAGACTATTAGGTAAAAGGCAAGTGGAAATTAAAGATGGGAAATAACGATCTTAAGCATAGGGTGTGTCTACATTTTATATCTAAAGTGCGTTTATTTGTTCAACTTGGACATCTAGGACTAACAATTTAACTGCAGGTCTTTCATATACTCCGCTCCGCGTTTGGACAATTGTGCTTCGAACTTGACTGTCTTTGGATATCTTTGCCTGAACGACTTTACCCTTTAGCTAACAGTTTATGTAGCTGTTTGGATTTACAATGTCAACTATACCACCAACCTCAATGGGCTTCACAGGCGCATACCATTTCGTATGGCGTGTTATCGTAAGAAGATACTCACTTACCCACCGTTTCCAAAAGTGACCCGCAAACTGCTCCGAAGAAATCCAATTTCTTTTTAGTACCTTCATTTCATCGTTAAACACTGCAGGTGGTTTTTCTCCATTCGATGAACCTAAGAGGAAGTGATTGGGAGTGAGAGCTTCATCATTCTCATGGTCGATGGGTATAAACGTCAAAGGGCGTGAGTTAACAATATTCTCCGCTTCCGCTGACATGCTTCTGAGTAGTTCATCCGAAGGGCTAGGCATTATTTCACGGAACACGGTTTTTATCGAGCGTACTAGCCTCTCCCAACTGCCCCCCATATGCGGTGATCCGGGCAGGATAAAATTCCATTTAGTTGTAGTTGAAGTGAACGATTCCATTAGTTTACTTTTATTGACATGTCGTAGAGCTCCTCTTAACTCACGTTCAGCTCCGTGAAGTTTTGTTCCATTGTCGCTATGAAATTCGATGGGCATATCGCGTAGTGCGAGGAAGTTCGGAATAGCTAAAATGCAGGAGTCTGATGTTAAGCTGTGCGCGGCCTCAATGAGAACTGCTCTTGTAGTAAGGCAAGTCAAGAGAACATCCCACCTTCTGTCCATTCTACGCAGGACCGCAACATTCATCGGTCCAAAGTAGTCCACTCCAACAAACGAAAACGGTCGAGAAAATGATGCTAGCCTTGCGGGTGGGAGCTGAGCCATGATTGGGGCTTGCGGCTGCGCGCTCTTGTTCTTAAAATACTGGCAGGTACGCTTGACTTCGCTTAGTGCAGCTCCCATTCGAGGGATGTGGTATTTTTGTCGTAACTCATTGATTACTGTTTCATGGTTTTTGTGTTTGTATCGACAGTGGTAGGGCATAACGATTAGATGCGTTACTTGATGAGTTCGCGGAAGGTTTATTGGACGCTTTACGAAGTCACTTACTCCTTTGCAGTGATTGATTCTTCCGTTCGCTCGGATCAAATAGTTGCTGTCCAAAAATGGGCATAAGTTAAACAGGGGACTACATTTTTCAACTGCTTGCTTGGTTGAGAAATCAGCGATCTCTTCCCGGTAGGCACTCGCTTGTGCTTCCCGGACTAATACGTTTTCGCCCATCTGAAGTTCGATTTGTGATAAGACCTTGAGACTTTTTCGGCCTTTCTGATGGTCGTGATTTCTTGCGTTAGCAATAAACCGAAGGACGAAAGCAGTACTTCTCCGCAAACGATTTCAGCTTGAAATATCCTTGCATCGAAAAATGTCTTCCCGGCTGTGGATGTGGAGCTTAACGAAGTGCGTTTTCAGCTCCTCTGCGTGAAGTCCTCGGAACGTTATTCTTGTGGCCAGTCATCCGTAGATAGTTTAAGAAACGTAGGTCCTGTGAACCATCGACTAGACGTGTTAAACTCTGATGGTTTCTGGCACTTCGTCAACTACGTTCATCTTCGTCGGGATCCATCGCCAGTCTTCTACTTCAGTAACTCCCAAAATCTTGCTAATTCCAAAGGCCACGAATTGTTTATAGCTCCGGTGGTCCGAACGAAGACAACTTAAAACGTTTTTGGAATCCGACCAAAAGATTCGTCTAGAAAATTTAAGGGTGTGTGACTCTGCAATGCATCTAGCAAATCTAGCACCAAGTACGGCAGCTTGTAGCTCGAGACAAGGAGTGGATAGACTCTTGAGTGGTGCAACTCTTGTCTTTGCTCTGATCAGTGCACATTCGACCTGGTTATTGTTTGAGGTTCTCACATACGCTACAGCTGCGAAACGGTTCTCACTGGCGTCTACAAATACATGAAGCTGTCTTTCAAACAAATCCTTTATTGCACTTCGGGTGTAGCATCTGGGAATTTGCAGGGTTTTTATTAATGGAAGGCAGCGCATCCATTTTAGCCATTTTTCGTGCTCTATATCCTGAATTGGTGTATCCCAGTCAATGTGTGTTCGCCAAATGTCCTGTAAAAGTATTTTTATATACATGAGAAAGTGTGCTAAAAGTCCTAAAGGATCAAAAATTGTCATTAGGACTCTTAGGACCTCTCGCTTTGTGGGACGACGGGTGCCAAAGAGAATCTCACCTTGATTCGGACTAGTGTAAGTAAGATTATTGGTAAAACAGTCGGAAGAGGTACACCACCGCATTCCTAATACCAAGATTGACTTCGAGATTTAAATCTATGTTATCAGTTGGGTCAGAGTTCAGTGCTTTTAGCACTTCCGGCGAATTAGATATCCGGTTCCTAATGTGGAAACCCCCTTGTTGATGGACGCAGAGAATATCTTTGGCCAACTTAATGGCATCTGCCACTGTAAGGTCTGTCCATAAGGTCGTCAACATTGTGGTTGTGTCTAATGGAACGGACTGCTCGTGGGAATTTCTCTTCAAAGTTCTCGGCGTTTCTGTTTTTAGTAAACTGAGAGCTGCAAGGGGATCATGTAGCTCCAAAGGTCATGACCGTCATGGCATAAACATCTGGGGCACGATCAGCTTGATCGCTCCACAGGAATCTTTGAAAGTGTTGATCTTCTTTCCGAATTAAGACGTGATGGAACATTTCCTGGATGTTAGTGATGTAGTTGACCCGGCGCCTTCAGTAACAATGAATTTAGAGAGACACCTAGGACTTTGACTGCGGCATCCCAAACGATTCTTAACTTTCCCGGCTTATTTCCATTATATACAGGAAAAATTGGAAAATACCAAGAACGATTACTTCTTCCACAAATTTCTTTGGATGAGAGTTTACGTGCATAGCCCTTGACGACGTACTCCTCTATTTCCTTCGTAAGTTTTTCACGTAAGTTCGGCTCTCTCAGCATTCGTCTATGCAGACACGCCAGTTATTTTCTGGCCATCGGGAAACTATCCGGAAAATTAAACTCGTCGAACTTCCAAAGCAGCGTAGTTTCAAAGCTGCCATTCTTACGAACAGTGTGAGTAACTAGGATATCTAAGGCACGCTTGTCATCTACTGGCATTAAGACCTTATCCGAAGAGGATGTTCCGAAGTTGTCGCACTGGAAATTTCGGGCGTGTCACCAAATGCTGACAAATATTCCCTAACAGATGTTCACAACCTTTGACAATTTACAACTACCTCTGTATTCAATTAACTCAAAGGTGTTGCAAAAATGATACGAGCACCTTAAAGGGCTGGCAATCAAATCCTATTCCAACGCGATGACTCGTTTACTCATAGGTCTAAACAACACTAAACTAGGACTGCCTCTTAAATGTAAAGAGGGCAGTGTGGATGAACTTTTCGGCACAAAAACGCGCCTAGGATGGGTCGTCCATGGCAGCTGTCTCAAAGGACTTCCAAGGAATGGACTAGCGAGTGAGTACCACTGCTTTCATATGTGTGAATGTAATGAAAGTAAACTTGTGCAGTTGGTGAAAGAGTTCATAAACTGCGACAACAATCTTCAAAACAATTTAAGGAGCAATTTCACTTACTGGGGGAAAATGCTGCCCAAGAGGATATCTGTTCCACAGGCTTTCATAAGTTTTGGGAAAGTAACTAGATCTCCAATAGGACATTCTAATCCATCACCATCAGAGAGCTACAACTGCTGCTCAGTATGATTAGATTTAAGGTAAAACAACAAAAGAAGCGCCTGTAGGAGGACTTAGGCAAGGGGGCCCTGTGTTTCTAGAACAACTCATGGTAATCCACAGTAACTGTACGTTTGTCAACAAGGGTCTTAGATTTCCTGGTGTGATACATAGCATTGCGAGCTCTTGAGCAGGATTTTTGCAATTTATTACTTGTTCTAAAACAATTGTTTCCAAATATGGAAAAAACATTTCTGTAAACTATTAAGATGATAAGCAAGGCTTGCATCTCTGCTAGAATACTGAGAGTGCTGTCCTGATGTATATCGAATACGGCCGCTGAATTTGTATTCATCAGAACTAACTGATGTGAACTTCAGTAATGTTTCCATTACCATCAAGTGTTTGTTTTCTCTACTCAGCGAACCAGCAATAACTTGAAATTGAATGATGAGGTTAAAGCTAAAGTCTTGTCCAAATTACGGAATTTCTTGCTCGTACAGAATTCTTCAGCGCTCTGGATTATATTTTCATTTGATATAACTAATTACATATATAGACATTTGAGACATTGTTGGGCTCCAACCTCTTTGAATCTTTACACATAGCGTGCATCGTGGCACGTCAAGCTTATTGCATTCATGATCGAATGCAGTCTAAAATATACTGGCTTCGAACTGGCAGCTAAGATTCTAGCTGCCGAATAGCTGGAGCTAAAACAGTCATCGTTCAACGTGCCGACAATAAAATTTGGCTCGAAACGGTGAACACACAGGTTGTTTGTTTATTTGTCGCATCCTCATTTATTATGCTACCTAATATAGGGCGGAAACTGGAGAGGTTGTTTAAGTAACGTCTACAATTCTGGAACCTATCAAAGAACAACTAGAGTCTACCTGATGCTGGTACCAATCACATAAGCAACCTGCGGGTTATCATAGAACAATATGTAGAGCGTAGAATGCCGCTCTATCTGGTATCTATCAACATCGAGAACCAACATTTGTCTGGAGCATCCCCAAGAAGTTCATCGTCGTTATTAAAGTTCCCTATGAGTGAAATTTGAAATAGATATCCTAGAATACGCTGACGATGTATGTTTGCTCCACATAGAATCATTGATCTGCACCAAATGGCCGATAATTTAGAAACCGCGGCAATTAGAGTAGGACTGAGAATTAATTCCCCCGAAAATAGAACTGTTAGCCTTTCTAACACTAAAACTCGATTAAACTTTTTTGACTTTTGCTGTGTCAGGCTTTTGGCGGATGGGATTACATCACTGTTTAGTAAACTAAGCTCTTTCCTAGAGCTCTCTTTTGTTCCTATGAAGGAATGTATTCCATCGATGTAGTCGTGATGTAATATCGATTGTTAGCTCGTGGGGTCTGTATTTCCTACCTTGTCAGCCAGTGTATCATTACTTCCAATTTTATTATTGAGCTCCCCGAATATGATTTGACGTTGTACTCCGGACAGGTCCCATAGTCTTCGTCGAATATGAATTGAAAGGGTTAATATTTTAAATTTTGGACTTAGGCTGGCTATCAGCTATCGGTATAAGGCCCATGAACACCTTACCTGCGACGAATTTCCACAGTGAGAAAATATTGAGTATCCTTTAGCACATTTAAAACACTATTGTGTGGACCTTTATTTTGTTGGAATATTTGAGAACGGTGATGGAAGGTGTTTGTTTTTTAGTAATCTCACTTCTGCGTAAAAAATATTCGACTAAACGAAGCCATATGCTACATATCTTCCCCATATATTTGTACTACTATTGCGTCGCTTGTGGGATTTTCATAATTAATTTACCGACCTGCCACATATTAAGTCATCAAAACTTGGGTACTGACTCACACGGCAGTCTTTTTCTGTGCACTCGCCCATAGAGGCGGGACATCGCTCATTAAGAGATGTCAGCGCTATTGGGTTCATCTACCACCATTTCAATTTTGAAACTCTTACGACGTTATAGAAATGCATCCTAAGGAAAAGTCATTGACATATCTTTCGGCTTTGAATTTCAAGTTGTTTAGTAGGGAAACGTCCGCGCTAAGATTGCTGTTTTTATGATATGAGCTTCGACAACAATGGAGACCAAAAGTAGTCGAGAGAATATTATTTACAAAAAAAAAAAAAAAAAAAAAAAAAAAATGCACTGTCCACGATGTTTATCTTTTATTTCACAATACTAAAAAATTTGAAAACTTAAGAAAAAAATTAACCAAACAAAAATTAGTTATAGTACGCCGATCTAAATGATCGCTCTGAGTCGCGCTTGAAAGATTCGTGCATCTTCGTGATGTCCTCCAGCTTATTACATATAGCCCCCGAAGATGACTCAATCCATTGCAACGAGCTCATATGCGCATTCAAGATCTTTCCAATTTGAATTATGGGATCAGTGTTATCTTGACCCTTATTCGATTCATTCAAATTATCAATAATCTCTTTTAAATCCTCCGACATCTGTTTCAATTGTGTATCCAAATTTTCGACCAACAAATAAGTCTGTGAACGCTCAACATCAACTTGTGGAATTTTCAGAAACTCTTTCTGCAATGGCACAATACTTTCCTCCAATTCGGCATGTTGTGTTGCAATAAACTCCAACTCCTGCTCCAATGTTTGTTGATCACTCTTAACCTTCTGCACGGCATCATTCAGCTCAAGAATCTTTTGATTATTACTTATCAAAATCTTATCCCAAGCATTGATTTGAGTTGCCTGATCAGTGAAAACTTTTTCCTGTTCTTCTAGTTCTAGAGTCCACTTGTTAATATGTTCCTCTAATTGATTGTATGTCATTTGAGTAGATTGGGATGCTACTGCTGCTGCTGAGTCGGTGGTTTTCGTTGCTGTTGTTAAGTTGGTTATGCCAGTAGTAGTAGTCTTTGGAACGGTCAAAGCAATTGGAGCTGCAGAAGTTGCTGTTGATGCTGCAGTTGCAGCTGGCACTGCTGCACCAAAGCTAATGGCTTGTGATGGAGCACTGGAAGTGGTTGCACTAGTTGTTGGTGTACTAAAGAATCCTCCTCCAATTGCTGTTGTTGTTGTTGCTGCGAGACCAAGTGTTGGTTTAGCTGCACCAGCATCACCACCACCTGAAGCACCGAATGTAAACGATGGTTGAGATGTTGGTTGCTGTCCGAAATTCATTTTTTACAATTATTTAAATTAATTTAAATTATTAAAATTTTAACTGATGAAAGAGAAAACGCTCGAGATTTTTGGCCGCCGAAATACGATATCTCTTTTGTGTTTCTGGTAAAATGTCATTTTTGACGTCGATGATTAAACAGCAATGGCCGCACAATTTTATCGAAAGTACTGCCAAGTTCTAGGATGTTCATTTGAACCGATATTTGGAAAAGTAAGAGAAAATATATCCACAATATTCGAAGAATATTGTTGTAGAGCTTCGTCTAAGATTTATGAAGATTTGGAAATATAATAATTTTGTGTCTGTGTTTCTGTATTTACCAAATTCATAATTCGAATAAAACACATGTTCGGCTCTGTACACTTCCAATCGTTATCGATAACCGGGCACATGTCAAAGAGCCGGCATCGATAGACGACCGACGAGTATCAACAAACCTACTTTGGTTAGAATTTTTCTTGAAACTGTAATCGTGTGTTCTCTAAACCTGAAAGTATAGATTTCTTTTCTTTTTTGCATTTATTGACTGTATTCCCCTAATTCCCAATTGAAAACGGCATACTGAAAATGCCGTACATTTGTTTAATGCAACATAATGTTGAAAATCTAACGAAGTTTCTAGAGAAAGCTCAAGCTAATAGCTATACGGTTATTGCCGCTCCAATAAACAGCACCGAAGTGCCACTCGAATTTCAACGTGAACCATTAAAATCCACACAAATTGATTGTTCATATTCAGACTTAATACTCAGTGCGGATGCATGGAATGGTAAAGTGATTACATTGCTTTCGGACACTATTGACTGTGATTCAAAGAACGCCAAAATCCGTCGGAATAGTGAGGAGACTTTGCGAAAGGATTTATCATGGGCCGAGCATTTGCATTATGGAGGCTACACTATGATTCGTTTAAAGTCAGTTAACAATATTAATTTAGCTAGAGTTGCGACTAGACATATAAAAGGTAAGTTAGTCATCTCTCTATAAAACATACATCTATCACAAACCTGTGAGTTGACATATCTTGTATTTTAGGTGTTCTTTTAGTACAAATTCCAATGATTTCAACTAAAGTAGCATCAGCCGTATGGCGTTCAGATATTTCTGAGGAAGTGATTGCTAGTTACGAAGAAGATGACACTTGGAGATGGTGGAATCGATTTCGTTGGGCAGCCGATTTCAATCCGAAGATGAGAGTAGTTCTTGAATTAGGAGAGGATAGACCATCGAAAGAATGTGTTAGACGGTGGCTGGGCGAACCACTTGAAGCAATAATCATTCCAAGTTCAATGTTTATTAGAAATCGTCATAATTTTCCAGTTCTGCCAAAGGCATGGCAAGAGTTGATTGGATTGTTTTTACAATGTCATGTCAACCTCATTGTTAGTGCTGACCAAAATGACAATAGTCTGAAGCTCTATTCTGAGTACTTGACGAACTTGGGACTATCTAACAGGGATACAAATGAACTACAATCGTAAGTAAAATTTTTTTAAGATTTTTGTTTATGGGCGATTATATTTAACTTTCATAATAGTCAATGCAAACTTGTACGAGCAAGTCTTTCTACGACGAGATAATAAAGGGAAAACCTTACGACTAAATAGATTTACACTTTACCTCCATCGATATGGAAAAAAATTTTGCAAGATACGATTCTTTTTGATAAGCCAATGAAGAGCCTTAAGTACACGAACACACGTATTCAAGAATGTCAGTTTTTAAAGAATCAGTTTTGATAAATTTTCCAGCTGAACCTATCAGCATACATTGCTGCTTTTCATTTTAATTGCCTTCTGAGGTCACTGAAACAACTTTCAGTAAATGTATGTCTTCATTAGATTTCTGATGCGGGTCATTATCAGAGTTAATAGCGGAGCCGAGGTGGACAGAATCTCTTACTACCGCAAAGTTGTAACTGTATCTGTTAATGTTCTGTCGACACTTATTATTGACAGCATGTACCATATTCTGCACTTATTCCATTTCTGTGCCTTCCGTTTTATTACTTGCAAGCGCATCAGTGATGCGTTCTGTGTTAGTGTCATAATCGTATGCAAGTAGTTACACAGATCTTTGGAAAATTATACCTCTGCGAGCTCCGCACGGTTTTCTTAAGTAAGATGTCAAAAAATCACATGACACCGCATCACCTTATTAAAATTTTGAGATTGCTTCCGACTTTTGTGGAGCACGGGTGTAAAAACTAGACATGCCTCTGCATTGCTGGTATCTATAAATGCTGGCATATGCATAAGAGACGTTGATAATCGGTCGGGTCTCATTCGGTTTCCTCTAGAATCTAGATGTAAAGGAGACTGATGCCAATGAGCTAAATCTTAAATCACTCGGTGTATGCTCTCACCGAATCTTCTCCTGCTGACGTAAATAGCTTAGCAGATAGGCCGTTCGGTATGACAATCTTATGCTCAAACTAAAATATCGCTGTTACTTCGCTTTAGTCGGGTGAACAGAAATTTTTTGTTTCAATAGTCAGTTCAGCTTGATAGTGGGGATTGAGTCTTTCCCAGCGTTTAACAGTCAGCAGAACGATTTTTCCACAGCATCCGCGTCATCTGCTATCAAATTTCCTTACTCATTTTCCTGCGTTTGGGTTTTGTTGAATCCAACAAGACACGTTTTCTTTACCATTTGCTGATCTTTCTGTATTGCCAGAGAAGCCAACGTGTATGAGCAACTCTCGTTTTTCTATGTAGCGGTGCTTCATAGGCGATGTGTTTTGCTGTACGTGCGTGTCTGAGCGCAGTCGGGTGAAACTTAGCACATTAGTTACAGCATGTCTGAAGGCTTCTTCGTTGATGTTACTGATTTTCATTACTTAGTGCAGATTGTAATCGGACATTACGAATACTGGAGAAGTGCCTTGCGTTGATCGCAACGCTTTTCATGCTGATAAAGTTAGCATAGTTGTCAATACAAAGCAATCCGTTTTTGCAACCAAGGCAAGCATTTCGATCGCACTAAATGGCGCACACGTAAACTTATTGACAGCTGCTGCTCTGTTCTCCCGGTGAAACGTAGCGCCACATATATTTTCCCTCATGCGGCAGTGGTCGATACGGCTCCTTAATTCTCAGAGTCAACTAATGCATTGCAACCCCGATATTCTCCGAGTAGGTGGTATAAGCTATAAGCCCAATATCTGGATCGCATGAAACTGAAAGAAGTGCAGAATAGATTAAAGCATGGCATGCATATTTATAGAACGTAGTTGTGACAACAGGACTATCTACAGTACCACAAACCAAGGTCCACGATGACATTTGAGCGGAATTCATATAACCGCTCATTTAGGGTTCAAATGCATCGATTTCAAGAAGGCCTTCGGCAGCTTGAATCGAAATGTTATGTGGGGTATCTAAAGGCTAACTGTAAAGGTGGTGAATTATCGTGAGATGTCACATAAATTCACAGAATTTGCCATTGCTTTTTCATGTCATGATTAGCGATATGTTTCGGGCGATAGTGTCTTAAGTAAACATGGTGTTCGGAGGTACGATGACATAAAATTTTAAAAATCTTGTCTTCGCAGATGACGGAAACAGAAGCGAACAAATAAGAGCTCAAAATAAATAATGGAAATACAAAAGCCTTCAACATTTTTCGGATCAACACCAACGCTTAACTCTTCAACATAGCAATTCGAGAAAGCAAATATCCTCCCTTATTTATGAATTCGGGTCTTGGATTAAGGTGACCTCAACCGAGACCCTATTGAGTGTGAACCCCCCAATTAATAAACCAAAAGCTGTGTCTGAAATACAAACAAAAATCTGGAAAAGCAATATTTTCAGCATCACAACCAAAAAAAAAATGTAATTCGTACTACTTTTTGGATGCAATACTCGAAAAATGCCCAGTGTTGTCACATTTCCTGTGTGACGCGTAAAATGAACGACCAACAATATATGATAAGGGGCCAATAACATATATCAATCCAAAGAAAACGGAAGTGGTATGTCCATACCTTAACAAATACAATAAATACAGTACAACTCGCTTATGGAATGCCCTGCCGATCTCTGTATTTCCTGGCCGTTATAACTTGCAAACATTTAAAAATAATGTACATCGGTACCTCTCTTTTCTTCCTCCCTAAATTTCCTTTGCCCGCGCTGTGTACAATCACCTTAAGGGTACTCAAACCCCTTGAGCGCGCGCTCATTATAAAAAAAAAAGCTCATCAAAGCTATTAACTCAGCAAACGTGGAAAACGAACTCACGCAGAAAGGAACTTATACGCATTGCAGAAATCCGGGGACACAATGCACGCGGTTGTTGTTGACGTCCTGTGCTCCACGAGCAGTAACAAGATCATATAGACACAAAGCCATGTGTTTAGATTCGACTGTTTTGCAAATTGTGCTTGTTAATCCAACAGCTTAAGGGACAATATCTTTTAAAGTTAACATTATAGTTTTGTTTTCGCCAAGTGTTCACCGCCCTTGGTCTCTCTTCATGAACCAATAAAAGAGTAAGGCGAAGTCACATGAAATCCTTGTTTCTTGCCTTAGGTCTGACTCAACCATGAAATGCAAGATGAACAAACGTGAACGTACACCTAGCTGGAGCGTGTAACCATGGCTCTTCTTAACACTCAAGTGTGCCACTTTGAATACCCAGATCCTCGGGGAAATTTCTGAATTCTGGGAATTTCCTTTGGTCTGAGTGAACATTTCGCCTGAATTGTCTTGGGTTCAAATAACTTTTCTCAAATTAAGTTCCCTTATAAAAGGTGGACCCGGCGGGCGTCCGTGCAGATTTGGGGGGGGGGGGGGGGGGGGGAAGGGAATATCGGATAGCGTCCCACTCTTTACACTGATTATGTTTTATTTTTCATTGTACAATTTGTTGTTTGTTTTTTTTCCTCTGTCTTCTGTTTCGTTTGCTCGTATGTTTCTATGGATGTGTTGTGTGGTGTGTTTTGCAGAGAGTTGCAGAGAGTTGCAGACAGTCCGCCTGGCTCTAGGCAACTTGTGCGAGTTGTAGATGTTTCATTTGCACATCTGGCTCTAGGTGTGTGGTCCAAATAATATGGCTGTCCGCCTGGCTCTGTATTTCCCGACTGGACCTACTGGTTGTCACTAGAGTCCGACCGAAGGTGAATATTTTGGCCGAAGCCGAACTTCGGTTTCTTCATCACCTTCGACCGAAGCCGAAGCCGAATCTAATGGATATTGTATTTCAAAATGCTAAAGAGCCTAAAATATAATGATCAGTTCGATAAAATTGATCGGTAAATATTTTCTTTTTTATTAATTTATTTTACAAAGACATAAGCAGCAAAATAGCCAGTAAAATATTGCAGTAGACTCTTTTAAATAACACATAAACGGAACAATCAAAATGAATGCTTAGCAAAGAAATAAAAACAAAAAATACTCAGTAAAAAAAAATCCAAAAGCCTAGGTACATTCGATAGCACGTAAATACAACAAACAAAATTAATATGAGAAAACAAATGATTAAGTAGAATTAATAATCAAAATTAAATAACTGAATATTATGTGCAAGAAACAAAAGTTTTTGTACATTTTCTCCCTGCAAATTAGCCCTCCGATCAGCATAAAGTTGTCCAGCAGCACTGAATAATTGCTCACTCGCTACACTAGTAGGAGGAGCTGATAAATATTTGTTAGCTACTTCTTTCAAGTAGGTATAAGGACTTGAGGCCCAATAATTAAAAATATCTGCATTCCTTGTAGCTACCTGCTACAGAAACGAAACAAACATGAAATGTTTTGCTCGAAATCTCCTCCAAAACACGGTGCGTATGATAGTTTAATTTTTGCGGAAAAATGGTTCGGCTTTGGCAAAATCTTCGGTCTTTTCTTGCCGAAGCCAAATGTTTTGTCGAAGGTGGAAATTTAAGCCGAATGTGGCCGAAGCCGAATGTTCGGTCGGACTCTAGTTGTCACTTCCGAGGAGCGTAAATGCAGAAGTCCGGGATTGGAAGAATCCACAGGTGGCTTTCGCAAATACGTTCCTCCAAAGACATAATAGACAAGGCGGGTCAAAAAGTGACGGGGTTAGGAGCTGGAAGGCTGGGGCGGATGCCTTAGCTCTACTTAAGGCTGGAACTACCCATTAGGGGAGACAAAACGACATTTGGGACAAGCGTCAGCTATTTCGTATTGGACCCTTGCACAACACCCAAAACCTATGTTGTCCCTCCAAGATGCTGAGAAAGTGCACAGATGACTGATGCGTCCATGGCTGCGCATCACTCTCAGAATTTTAGACGAACAACTGTTAAAAGGGAAAGGTTCGAAGGAGTAAAGCGAAGGTATCAAGGAAAAAGGGTCCAGCTTGTTGTGGTAAATTTTACCGCAACAAAATGTTGCTCCAAAAACAAGAAGCCGATTTATGTGCTAATGTTCTTTCTAATTATACAATATATTGAAACTCTGAATATAACAATTTTATTAATTTAAAAGTTGTCTACAATGCCCCAAAAAATATTCATGCAGTTATAGCCTACTAACAGAATGTGGAAACAATGTCTCCCAAAATAAATGTGCGCAAGTGTATGTCTTACAAGGAAAAATACTACCAAACTGCAGATTACAGCAACGGTCTTCAGGGCTTGCAATAGAATCAAATACCACATCATTTATCCATATATTTTCACCCTTTTCTGTTATTTCAGTTTCGAAGACGTATTGGAAATCCCTCTTCAACCACTTTATGATAATTTGGACTGCTACACTTATGAGACCTTCGAGAAGGATCCAGTGAAATACAAGCTATACCAGGACGCCATTGAAGCCGCACTAATTGACAGAGTTTCCGAGGAGGAAATCGAAGAAAAAACGGTAATACCACATAAAAAACTTCTAATCCTATGCAAAACCGATGTTATTGTTTAATTCAGACAATTGTAATGGTTCTTGGAGCTGGTAGAGGTCCATTGGTTCGTTCAGCTCTCAATGCATCTGAACTGTCGAAGAGAAAAATCCGCGTGTACATTATCGAGAAGAATCCCAACGCTGTCCGTACTTTAACTGCCATTGCCAGAAAATTATGGAGTGATAAAGGTAGGTGGCACTTGTTTCATTCATCATCTGATATCTGATCATTGAAATCTTCATTCTTGTTTAGATGTGCAAATTTTCTCTAAGGATATGCGAGAATTTACACCACCAGAAAAGGGTGACATACTTGTCTCTGAATTACTAGGCTCCTTTGGCGACAATGAACTATCACCGGAATGCCTAGATTGCGCACAAACTTTACTCAAGGACGATGGTATTAGTATACCATGCAAGTCAACTTCCTACATAAATCCGCTGATGTCCTCCAAGCTCTACAATTCTGTGCGGTCAATAGTTACTCACAAAACGCACGGTCGCGACAAAGTGACCATTTCTCATGCCAATGCTGAAAGTGGCTTTGTCGTCCTACTTAAGAATGTCTATCATATCGGTTACCCACAAGCTCTCTTCGAATTTCACCATCCAAACAGAGACGAAATCATCGACAATAGTCGTTACAAGTCGCTGACATTTGATGTTACGCAGGATTGTGTACTGACTGGCATCGCTGGCTATTTTGACACGGTTCTCTATAAAGATATAATTCTAAGTATTAATCCGCCAACTCACACACCTGGAATGTTGTCCTGGTTTCCAATGTATTTCCCCTTTACCGTAAGTCAAAATATGCCTTGGGGTATACTGTAACTGAAATTCAAAATGTTTTCATTTTTCATTCATTTGATAGGATCCCTTAGATTTGAAGGCTGGCGAGGTTGTCGAAATAAACTTCTGGCGCTGTGTGTCGAAGCAGAAAATCTGGTATGAATGGAGTTTTTCGTCACCACGCACCTCACACATTCACAATCACGATGGAAGATCGTGCCCGATCTACTGCACGTAGGAGATGAATAAAATGAGCCACCACCGGTTTATGGGGTCCTCAACCAAAGTGATCTATTTTCTACCGTTAACATTAATTGTAAACAAATTATACAATGAAAGACGTAACTGTGTGTGTTTATAAATTTAATTAAAAAAGAGAAACAAAACATAACGGCTTTCATCTTTATAACGTAATTCTAATAGTTATTGAAGTGCTTTAGTCGGAAAAGAGGCGCCTCTCGCATTTTGGTTCCCATGGCGAGGAATCCACTGGCTGGAGAGAATTCTACCGTTCGAATATCGCGGAGGTTTGTGTTGACTCCAGGGAAGTTGGCGAATACTGTGCCAGAGGGGAAGTGAACTAGCTTCACTGCTGCTGGTACCATATCGGAGCACATAGCCAGAATCTCGGATGTGTGATTGAATCGGAGTTGAGTTATGGAAGTTGTCAGGTTCAGAATTGTCTTCTCAGGTTTTGGAGATTTGCTTTCGAATACCTTTTCATAATCGTAGATGTTTACTGCTCCTTCCATGCTGCCAGTGGCAAGCATTTTGCCATTTGGACTCAGAGCTAGTGATTGTCCTTTAATGCAACCATCGTCGATAAATGAGTGCATAAGTCGTTGTTTTTTTATGTCGAAAATATTGACTGTGGCACCTTTAGACGAACAGATTAGTTTGCTAGAGTCGAGAGAAAAGAGGATTGCTTGACAAGTCTCTTCCTGCTTGAATGTATGAATGAGTTCTTTCGCCTGTTGGTCGAATAAGTGCACCTCACCAAAACGTCCATTAGCAGCAAAGTATTTCGCACAAGGTGAAATTTCAAAATTCGAAATATGGCTTAAACGACGTGGTAACACGTGACGTATCTCAGTTGCTTCCAGCAGGTCGTAAGAATAGTAGTATCTGTAGTGGCTGGAGAATAGGGCTTTTGTACCGCAGGGCAAGATTTTCGCGCATTTGATTGGAAAATCTTTGAATCGGATGTTATAAAGTTTTTCGTTCTTCAAACCATCGATAGAGTAGAGCGTAGCGACACAGTTTAATCCACTAACCATGGCTACAGTACTGGTGGGATGAAATTGAATACTGCTGACGGGGCCTTCTGCATACGTTGCCCGATTCAGGTCTTTTAACTTTCGAAATGCGATATTTGTCGCAGGAAGTGTTTTCAATTTAGATGAATCAATGAAACCTACTGTTCGCAGAACTTCTTCATCTGAATCCAGTTCATCTTCACGATCAAGAGCAGCCCATTTTGGTTCAGCCCTTATTCGTTGGAAGCGGTTTTGCAGGTAGTCCTTATAGGATTTATCCTTTGGCAGATGATCCAGGGAGCCTGTGTATTTGGTTTCACGTTTTACTTCGCCTAGTTTGAGTTCATCGTCGTCTCCGTCATGCCAAGCGGGTTTACGCTTTTGTGCCTTGGATTTGTTGCCGTCACTTGCCTTCAAGGAGCCGGATGTTGTTTTAAGGTTTTCTAGTAAACCAGCTTTGTCACCAAAAAGTAGTTTTTCGAGGCGTATTTCTTCTTCAGACCGAATCCATTCTTTTGGTTCATTCACTGGACCCGAGGAGCTAGGTTTTTCTTCGCTTTCTTTCTTTTTTGATCCGGGTTTTTGGTCTGATTCAGCATCTGCATATTCCTTCAGGATTTCTTGTAATACCTCCATATCATCACTTGCTTCATTGTCAGACATGCTTTTAATAAAAACAATTATTAAAAAGGTTTAGAAAAGAATTCGCGTACAGGAGAAATTGCTTGTCAACTGAAGTGACGTCTGTAACATGTGCAAGATTGACAGTGAAGTTGGCTACAGTTTTATATGGAAATGGTATAGTTCAATTACATTATCAAATTATATGAATCAGGTTGCTTTCAAAAGAATAATAATGTAGTATTAAATGTATATAAATACAAGGCATATACATAAACACACAAACACACAAACTTACAAGCTTTGTTATTTGATAAGGCCTGTAACAAGACAAGAAGAGATTGTTAATCATGTCGAGTGCAAATGCCTTTATAATCTTTGCCAATCGTGTATCCACAACTATGTATAATATTAGGACTTAAGCGACCGTCAGCAACCTCTACTAGCTGAAAAGTAAGTAATAAGTATTTTTGAACAGGAGTCACATAATCATGTAACTAAGGGGATGTGGAAAAAGATCCTTTTGATTGTGTGAACATTGAGAAGTTTCTCGACTTAAAAATTCGCATGTTCTATTATGTCGAACATAAATTACCTGTTTAATCTCCTCTACCAGTTTGGTCTAAGGTCAGATTGACAGTAATAAGATTTCTATGTTAATGCAGATACCTATAATTTTGTATTCTAAGATTCACTAAGATTCACAGGTGGCTGAACCACCTAGTCTAAATTTAGACGGTAGAGTACAGTACCAAAGGAACTTCTTATACAGTGTTTTCCGGATAGTGTATCGAAGACTTAGATGCCTTGATATATGCATCCCCTCCGATATAAAAAGGTTTTAAACAAAGTATAGCACTGCCCTGTTTTAATTTCTATTGAAAATACCATCTTTTAAATTTAAAATTTATGCGAGTAAGGTAACGAATGGGGGTATCGTTGAACTCGTAATTTTGACTGTTTTAAAGTAAATGTTGCCCTAAGTTTAATAATGTGTCAAAAGTTATTGAAGATGAAATATGATTTTTTTTTTTTAATTTAAAATTTTTATTTTGTCGTCATTTTTTTCGGAAAAATATCTTATTAACACAGAATTTGTGCAACTTTCTAACGTGTACCTAGTATTTAGAAATTAAAAAAAGCCGAGCTATTTCAGCTCAGCTCAGTAGTTTTCAAGATACCACCCAACTTGTTCAAACTATATAACTCGTAAATGGGGTATTTTTTCAGAATAGCCCTATAAAATTAACTAGTTAACAGCTGCTTTTGAATCTTGTCCTGCAAAATATTGTTTATTATTTCGCAATGTACATAAATCGAATAAATTTGTTTTAAAAAGGTTCATTTTATGACACATAAAAGTGGAAAAGCAGGTGGGTAGCCATTTTTTGAGGTAAAAAATAAATACAACTCCCCCCCCCCACCAAAAAAAAAATCTCTTATGAAATAATATACATAAAAAGGAATGCAAAATTATGTGCATAACCAGTTTGTAGCTTTTGACGGACATATTGACGTTTAATTCATAATATTCTCGATGATAGTCTTTTCAAGACAAGAATAAGCAAGCATGGCTTATGTTTATGGTTTCCGCAAGGTTAACGGTCAACGCGCGAGATTGAAATAGCTTTTAGGAGTTTCAATCAACAACTGGTTTTACTAAGGCGTTTTAAAAACTAAAAAAAAAACTTCAGTATTTGATTAGGGTTACGAGATTTTTCGCGAAAACATTGTTTTCAATGTGCTTTCAAAAGGATATTAGGCAGCTACATTTTAATATAAGCAGAACTTATATCTGGAAAATTCTACATTCGGAAGGCATGCATGCTTGCGATAGTTTGTAATTACATTCTTCAAATACACTTTGTGGAAGACAACTTGGTCGGATTCTATGGACGGATTAGTCACCAATTAAACGGGGTTTGGAATCACTAGTTTTCACAATCTCTATTCCGCTCCATGAAACACAGAGCTTTTTAGCATAAGTCCAACCCCAATGTGTTGGCAGGCATATTGGGCAATCTTCCTCTAAGGCTTAATTCGAATCTCTACCTCGAGTTTTTGCGAAACAAATTACCAGAACTATTAGATGTTCAATCAATCAACAAAGAACAACCATTGTGTACCAGGCGGAATGCACCCATTCTGTGGTTTCCAACGTGTCTGTGTTCTCCAAGGTCTCCGGACTTTACCCCAATGGACTTTGGTTTATCGGGACGGATGAAAAACTTTGTTTACTCATCAAAAATAACAACATTAGGAATGACGAACAATGGTTTGCACTTTAACCCTTTCGGGACGCAATTCAGGTGATGAAGTTATAGACATTTTTCATTTTAGAATTAGTTAAGGAGCTTTTCATTAGTGTAATTCATATAAAAAAAGAAGACATTTTGTATGGGCGTGTCCGGAGGGCGTTGGTACATATGTGTACCATTCGGGTTGTTCCGTGGTACAATTAAGTACCATTCGGCTTGTATAACACAAAATACAATACAGTCGTAGTTTAGGCAACGAAAACATAAACTTTATTCTTTTTCTAAAAGTAAGATAACAAAAACATAAATACTGTTGATTATTTTACATAAGATAATATTGTACATAAATATATTTAGGAAGTGTGATATGGTGCAAAACAATGTTTACATAATGGAATTTCGCATTCCTTGCATATTGTTTTGGTGCGCGTTTGTTTTTTAGACTTCGCACAATTTACGCAACGGCGTCGGGAAGTGCCCTCGATTGGCAAATGTCGAGACCCTACTCCTCTCACTGGCTGACGACCTCGATGATTCGATCTCCGTACAGCTGTTTTTTCGAGTCCTTGAGCAACCAAGCCCTCTGATAAATTTACCAAAAACGTTTTGAATGGCAATTTTTGTCGATTCATTTCAGAGTGAATGACCCATGCGTTCACTGCTGCCATCATTATCAGCCTGTAAAAAATCTTCTTCCACCATTTATCTGACTTTCGGTCGTATTCATAGAGGCCGCTCATTTGGTCTGCCAGATCAACGCCGCCCATTATCTCTCGATAAAACTTAATCATTTGCGGGCAAGGAACTTGAATTTTTTCACCGGTCTTCAAGGTTTTTGTAACGACTTCCATGTTATTGCTATGGCAGTTGCTTAGCACTAGAACCTCTTTGGTATCTTGCCATTTCACGCATAAAAGTCCACCTGAGGATCCTTTGAACTCAGCTTCTCCACTCTGCAATTTTCTTCCAAATTTGGGAACGTTTTTGCGATTGGACATTATAGTTCCCACCGATGGATATCCAATAGATTCCAATAATTTGACTGATGTGAAGAAACGGTCGAAACATAGGTTTACATCTATCTCTTTTATCGTGCTAGCCAATTTATTAACGACTCTTTCGCCCAAAGTTCCTTCAAGTGCCTCTAATTCTTTTCCGCTGTAAATGTTGAAATCATACGTGTACCCAGTTAGGGCATCACATCGAAGCCACATTTTGATTCCACGTTTTACAGGCTTTAGAGGCATGTACTGTTTGAGGTTACTGCGCCCTTTGAATTTGGTCATTGACTCGTCGATGCTCTGATAAACACTATCTTGTCTGCAGTTTTGAAACGTTTTTTTCAAGCATTCAACCAGATCGTTCACGTAGTACGTCTTACAACAGTCAGCTGGCTTTTCGGGTGGGGAGAAATACATTTTTGATGTAACCATAAGGAACCGATCGCGAGTTATTGCATTTTTCACTGCTTGGTTTCCCAGCGATGAATGTGATGACCAATAATCCTTTAGGCTTGGCACCCGATTGTAGCACATTGTGAACATACAACCAATGATTACTTCTATTTCATCCGCGTTAGTTGGATCCATAGTCTTGCAGCGTTTATTTTGTGATGATCTGCGATGAATATCCAAGCGTTCGTTCGTGCACTGTGCAATATATATATAGACAGATCTTGGCCAAAGTTTGTGGAAAATTTGAACGATTGAGGACGATCGGTGAATGGTCTGTGATATATTGCAAGGTCGTGAAGGAAAAACTGTTTTTTTTGGAACAAATACACCGGTGACCGTAGTCCAAATTACATTTTCAGCTTGTGTATCACCTGTAGAACCGGCTTCACGAAGATTGTTATTACCAGTTTCAGGAACAGTCATCTCTTCATCTGAATCTGCTCCAGAGCTTGAGTCCTGGTCGTCTTCTGTTTCGGATTCATCACTTGGATCTGGTCGAAACGAATCGTCACTACCAGAAGAAAAGTCTGCTCCACTTGAATTTTCTCCTTCATCATTCAACAATCTTTCAATTTCTTGGTGGTCCGTTGAAATCTAAGAACGAAAGAAGTATTATACGGTATCCAAAAATGACGAGCGGTACTTATAAGTACCAACATACAGGACGAATGGTACACTATTGTACCATCCACGTTTATTTGTTGATTATTATTCCATTTTGATCCAAATCACTTACCTTTTATAATATTATCACACTTTATAAATTTATGATGTATGTATTCACTGCTTTTTCCGAAAATATATATTTTTTATACACTAAACTACAAAAAAAGAACACAAGCTCGAAATTCTGAGTTCACGTGCGAGTAAAAACTTTGGAATAAAATAATTTACAGTTACTGAATTGTCATAAATACGGTTATATTTTGTTCTCAAAATACTCACGGACGAGCTGGTACCAATTTGGTATGAATATGGGAGCTGTGTGAAATTTTAGGGATGTTTGAACTTTAGATGGTACACATGTGTACCGTGCGTCTCGAAAGGGTTAAACAATTGATATATTTTTATTATTTTATCAATATGTTCATTGATACAATATACTCGTATCAATATTTGCATTTTTTTCCTAAAATTTTTAACCATTTTTAATTTAGTGTTGTACTTATTTCAATAAGTTGGGTCGTATCTTGAAAACTGCTAACTTGAAATGAGATATAATGAGTTTTTTTTTTGTTTGTAAATACTAGGTACGCGTTTTAAAGTTGTAAGACGTTTGGCCTAATAAGACATTTTTCCGAAAAAATGAAGACAAATTCAAAATTTTAAGTTTTTTTTTTTTTTTTTTTTAAAATCACTTTTGACCTTTAATAACTTTCGACACATTCATTTTAGAGTAACATTTAATTTGAAGCAATAGTACAATAGTAGTAATAGCAAAAGTACTAATAATTACGAGTTCAACCATACTCGTTCATCAATAGGAGTCAAGATCCTCTATATCTCGGAGGGGATTCATTTCCTTATGTAGAGTCTCCTTAGTTTTTCAAGATTGGATCTTACTACTCAATTGCCTTTTTAGCCCAAAGAAACAGCGATTGGTAAGAGTGATTCTTCGTTTTATTTCTGCTGAGGTATTGTTAGCAGAATTTATAGCAGAACCAAGGTAGACAAAGTCCCTTACTACTTCAAAGTTATAGCTGTCGAGTGTGGCCTCCTGTCTAATTTGTCGATGTTGTGTGTCCCTTCTGGTTGACAGCATATACATTGTTCGTGTTTTCCCAATTACGTCGATATCATCGGCGTACGCTAGTAGTCTTTGGAAAGATTGTGCCTCTAGTGTTCGCCTGTGAGAAAGAATTCACATGACAGTGCGTCATCTTGTCTAAACCCTTTTTTGACATCAAAGGTCTCGGTTAAGTCGTTACCAACTTTGACGATTAATCGTCATTCTGCACAGATGGACGATCTTGGTAGGGAAGTCGAAACTAGACATGGCTGAATATAGCTCGTCTTTATAAATGCTGCCCAAAATCGATGAAAAGATTTGGACTTCTTTCGGGATCTGTCGGAATGTGAAGACTTGGTGGACTTACCTGGTCTGAAACCGAACTGGGTTTCAGGTTGTTGGCAAAGGGTTTCAGTCGTTCACATGATAGTATGGCAGATAAGATCTTGTATACGATCTTGAAGAGACTTATGCCTCTATAGTTATCATAGAGCGGGTCACCTTTTTTATGGATCCAGAGAAAAATAGCTCTTGCCAATCGCTGTTTCTATAAAAAATAAAAAAGTAATTGAGCAGCAAAGTCTCGAGCAACAAAAAAGGTGTTCATCATCTCAGTTTTGCTATACGGCGCAGAGGTATAGACTCACTCAAGAGCGGATGAAAGCTATCCTTGAACGAAAGATTGTCTTCAACCTTGCACTTCAATATTATTGGAAAGTTGCAGATGCTAATCTGTTTGTTTTTTTTTTTACAGTGGATTAATGCAGTATCTGGGTACTCCAATGGTTTATGTAAGACTTGTATACATATATAGTACGTATGTAGTTAGAATTTCAATATTCTTTTTCATGTTTATTCAAATATCCAATGACATACCATATTCGACCGATGTTGAAAAATAGAAAAATATTTCACTCGAAGGACTGTATTGATTCAAACGGTGTTAAAAAAATCTAGTTTCCCAGTAAAAATAAAAAACCAACTGCATACTAAAAAATAAACTTAAATGTATTTATTTTCTCCTTAATTGAAATATTTAAAAAAAAATAATACAAAACAGAACACTGTACAATTTTCTCATTTTCATCGTTCATGTAACAAATAAAAATATAAAAAAAATGAAATGAAAAGTTAAAATAAAAATAAACTAAAATAAAAACGAATATTTACAAAAAAAAAAAAAATTCAACATGATGGAAGGACAGGACACATTTTTTAAAAATAAGCAAAAATTGTGCCTCTATGTGATTTTTTCCATGCGGGATATGGTTAAACGATTAATCATGGATTGTGTTTTGTTTGACAGGTTTTAAATGTGTGTTTGTTTTTTTTTACATTTTACTGATAGCGAGTAGGACGGGTGTTAAAGACAATGTAAAATAATTTATTATGAAGACGCGACGAATGGTAATAACGAAAAAAAAAATAAAAATAAACAAAATAAGAAAGATGTAACAATAATTCATGAATAACCGACCATAAGATTGCGCCTGATAATTTACAAATGGATGTATGTTAGAAGATAATTTTCAAACTGTCAAAACCAAGAACAATTATACAAGCCTCGACCTTATGTTCTGTCATTCACGACTAAAGACCAGTGGGACCTGTGGGCATGTGCAAGTGATTAAATATTTCTCTCATAGGAATAGTTACAATAGGAGCCTCCTCAAAATTATAGCCTGACATTTTGTGTCAGTATTTAACAGTTTTATTTCAAAAACTCTTATACTCGTGATTGTGTGCTTTATGGTTTAAATCCATTCATCAATTGTTCTGTTTTTTTTTTTTACTCAATATTGTCACAGATCCGGCCAATAGGTAAAAAAAAATCAACAAGTTTTTTTTTTCATTTTTCCCTAACAACAATAATTTCCTAAGACTTATCTAATAAAGTTTTTTCGTTAAAAAAAAATAAGTTAAGTGGTAAGAATTTCCTTTGTTTAACGGTTATTTGCTAAAAGAAAAAAAATCCATCTGAATCCGATTTTAAATGATATGTGTGCGTGAATGTGGTAGTAGCTCTCGCCAAAATGATTTACAAAATTTCTAAATAATTTCACTCTACGAGTTTTATGTGTATGATAGAAAATGTTTTTTTCGAATTTTCAAGATGAATGCCTGGACGGAAAAGAATACTTTCTAAATTTTCGAATTTGTAAAAAAAAACTTCTTTTTAACAGTAGTTTGTAAATGCAGATAGTTTTATGATGTCGTCACCGTGCTCATTGCTTGCGGTCCCCGCGGTTTGATCATCATGGTCGCCTTTTTGAGGGTGTAGTCCCATCCGCGCCAACGGAACCATACGATACCTTGTCGTGCGGTTAAATCTTGTGGATCGTGTAGGTAGAGACCGTTAAGACCACGTCCGCATGACTTCCACCACCAGCCGCCCTACAGAAAATGTATTTATAAAAAAAAGTCATTTCATTGAAGTAGAAAAAGATACTTACCTTAAGCATGCTAGCGCAATTGAGAGAGCTGCGATCATTATCCCGATTGTACGTGGAGAATGGACTATTATTTGAACCATACCATGGATCATTTAGGGAATCGCCTGCATTACCTTCGTATCCGTCGATTTCAAGTTTGTAGTAATCGGCCTCTGAATGAATTTTGAAATGCGAATACTGAGCATATCTAAAAGAAAATTTTATAGAACGGTAACATAGTGGAATAAACTCAAAATGGGAAGTCCTAAAACAAACTGGCCTTCTAGAAAGCTTTCTTAAAGTTAAATCAAATCAAAGGTGACATCTACAGTCAGTATTCAGCACCTTATAGAGCTTATTCGACTTAGTCGGAACTAAGGCTTATGACGATTTTAGAGACTCTTTCCGGATATGGGAATATAGAATATTCGTTCCGTGACAAATTCTCTCACTCAATGACGTTGCACAAATCCCATAATGGTGTAACTACCATCAATCTACCCTGCCCCTATGTCTTAAGAGAACAGAATAGAACAGGCTGTTCGATAAAAGGCCAACGTTCAATATTATGGACATATGCATTTTATCAGGTGGAAATACCCATTTTGAATATTTTCAGCATCGTCTGATACCGAGCTCGACTACTCAACAACACCACAAATTAAAAGGTAAAACACCCATAACAACTGAAATAGCGAGAGCTTGCAATGTGTGCCTGAGGGTGAAGCTCACCTACTTGCCGTCACCCAACAGACGAATCAAACAATGAATTCAGTGCTGCAGGCTTTTGGGTGCCAGCCCCTAACAAAAATCAGTGGCAAGACGAAAAATGTCTACAATTGAATTGGGTATCAAAAGAAACCAGAAAAAAACGCTGAGCTAAGGCAAAGCAAAAAATAAATTTCTACGAAATAAATAAAGAAGTTGGAAGCTGGAGCAGACAGCAGGCTTTTCGTGATTTAAACATAAATCTTGTCACCAATTTACTAAGAATACGAAATATATATATACAATATAATATATAATATAAAAACCCAGATCCGGTACTCTTTCCCGCTAACTAAGAAAAGGTAGCAAAATGTTTTACATGCTGATTACAAAATACAAAATACAAAAGCCTGTTTCACAAATTGTTTAGTATGATAGATTAGATTAGACAATTCAGAAATCAAGCCTTCAACTTTTAAAAGATCTGAAGTATTGAAGTTATATTTGCGAATAAAGATATTTTTTCTAACTTATTATAAGAATCGTACGGGTTTCGTTTTATTTCATATATATTTTTAATAAATGATTATAAATCTTAAGAAAAACCTACCTCTTATTGCCTTCGAAATCTTCCAGTTCAACTCGCAAAGCGTAGTCCTCGTTATTCGTCAGCATATAGATGTTTTCGTTACCCAACCAGAACTCCTTTGCTGGATCGCCAAAACCGTTCTTATAGTCTGCCCAATCTCGGTTGAAATTCTCACGTGGCTCCCCAAATTCATCCCGACGTTGAATTACCTTAACAACAGTTACGATACAGTATACATGGAAAATTGATTAAAAAGGAATGAATGAAAAAATTAAAATGCCATGCGATTACAATATTGATGAGAGATTTTTTTTTTCTTATCGAGTTGTGTGTTCATTTTTTATATTTACCGTCCAACCACCATCAGCTATTTCTTGTTCGCAGAATACTTTCAAGAACCAATATGTTGTTCCACGGATCTGCAAGTAGAAAACTCCTGATTGCCTCATACCGGCATTAAGGAGATCCACGCATGAGTAACCCTAAAATAAGAAAAAATGAAAATAAAACGCCTGGAAATCTTGGAGACGGGCACTGTCTCTATTCATATGTTGAGTAAAATTTAAAAAAAAAAAAAAGTTTAACAACGAAAGAAGAACTGCTTTTGAAACATTGAGAAACAGGTATTAGCACCACTTCTTTGCAATGAAAATCATTTGTTCTGCAACAATGATGAAGTATTTCATCTTCTTTCCTGTAGACTTGAATTAATCTATGAACTGACCTCTTAAGCCCGGACATTAACCATCTACATATATTATCTAAAAGACCTACCAAAAATCCCGAACGAAATGAACATTTGAAGCTGAAAATATGAAAGAACCGTTCGTAACTCCAGTGGAAAAATTCTATCTACAATTGCTCGTATTATCAAAATTATGTTATGCATGCCATTCGCCTACACCCATTCCACCATAACGAAGTTATAGCGACAGAAGCTGAGGTCCTATTAAAACCTCAACGTACCAACTTAAAATTGAAACCAATCAATGCTGACATCGGTTCTGTCAGGCTTTTGAACACAAGACTTACAGATGTGTTTTGATAATAATTTTCAGATATTTGATGACATTTTGTACAATTTTATGCTGAAGGCCCCCTGTCTCGCTATTAGCAGATATAAGGATGTTGTGTTTAAAGTGATTTGTTGACATAACGTATATTCCATAATTTACCATACTTCATACTTAGAACAATTCCGTTCGTATCTGACAGGGGCTCTTCGTGAACTCGAAGAAAGAGTGGAGACTCTATGACACAATAAACCACATCTCTCTAAAATCTAAGTTGAAAGAAAGAATAAACAGCAGTGTTAACTGGTATCGAAGACCCAATACTACAGACAGTCCTAACAGCTGCAGAAAACAAAGACTCTAGCAAATAAAAAGGTTTATATGAGATCCAGGACAAGT
This sequence comes from Volucella bombylans, assembly GCA_949129095.1. Taxonomy (NCBI): domain Eukaryota; kingdom Metazoa; phylum Arthropoda; class Insecta; order Diptera; family Syrphidae; genus Volucella; species Volucella bombylans. The sequence continues at coordinate 157,272,147 of OX422141.1, read as the reverse complement.
CATATGAAGAGCTCACGTCAACACCAATTTTACAATAATTGTAATTTGCATAATTGTAATCATTGCTAGATCACAGATCTACGAATACTTATTTACTACGATGGTGGACCTGAGCTTCAGCCACTAAATCTCTGCATAGTCTATGGCTGATTGCTTTCAGTTAGGCAGTCTAATATGGCTGAAGTTCACTTCGACTTCGCGCTACCAAAGGAGAGATCTCCCATACTGCGTTGTCCCTCTGGGTAGGTATCAGATACCCTTCGAGAGCGTTGATACTCATTCAATTTACATATTCTACCCATCTTGGGCGACTGGTATTTTTTTGCTTTTCCCCGAAACCCGTCAACCCAAATGGGACCAACATTGTTCGAAGAATCTTGCGTTCAGTGGGATAGTTAGGGTCTTATATTTATAAAGCTCCTAAGCCTTCAGCCGTATACTCGTATCTCAAAGTCCAAATAAACCAGATTTTGCAAGAGTAATTCTTTGTTTGATTTCAGATGAAGTTTCATAATCAGAATTAAAAACTTAGCTGAGTTAAACAAAATCCCTTACGACCGCAAAATTATTCTGTCCAATTAGTCGATGTGGCTCTTCTTGTTGACATCAATGTAGAAGTCTCGGCCTGTATTTCTTGGGTTTTTACGAGAATCTAAGGTAGTGTGAATATTTGATCAAATATGCCGCATTTGCGTCGTCCACGCAATTTAACAGTCTCCAGAAGGGGTTTTCCATATCCTCAGGAGTGACTATTACTAAATGCTCTTGTTCACTTCTATAGATTTCTGCTCGAATTTTGTTGGCTTGACACGTTCTTTTTAAATTTTGGTAAAACTTCCGAAAGTTGTTCCTGGAGTAGCATCTTTATAATTTTGATTATCATATCTATATATCTATCGGGTTTTCCATTAAGGATTATACATTTTTGCTCACTCACTCTCTTTGATTTCAATAGCTCGATTGTTTGGCTCGCTGTGTAGCAAGTGGGGCCTTCGTGTTGAAACAACATCTCACTAATATTGAGTGCACCCAAAAAATAACGTTCCAACATGTCCCTATAGCGATTTCGATTAACTCTAACGTGGCGGCCATCATCACCAACGAAAAAATATGGCCCAATGACGTGAAGATTGATTGTGAGAAAGTTTAATTTTGAACAGATCCAAATTACAACTTCTGTTGGCCAAATATCATTAAACCGCTAGAAAAGCGCTAACGTAATGATAAGGACATTTAAATGTCACTTCATATTTGCCGCATTTCACACTGTCACCACAGTGAATCCACTGATTTGATAACAGGAGCTGGGAAGGAGCAGTCGAAAGTTCTATGACCAAACAAGAAACATTAAATTAACCAAGGTATAGGCTCTATATTTATCGTATTGTTCGTTTTGCCATTTAGTGCACATAAGGGTGCAAAAAGTCATAAATTGTTTTTTCTGCTTTTTAGTGAATATTACGCTAATCGAATTCAGACCTCTGATGTTATATTTGTTGACATTAACCCTTAGAGTTAATGCAACACTAAAAGGAGAAGCAGCAGCTTGAGAAGAAAGAGAGGAATTACTGTAAGAAAAATCTTCTAAAATATAAAACGAACATGCCAAAGCTATTAAACCCGAACTAAAGCTTGGAAAGATAAGCCTGTAGATAGATAGAGAAAACTTCCCGAGATTGGCAATTAGGGGCAATATTCATGTCCGTCAAACGTCAATTAAGCAAAAACAACAATATTGAAGTTAAAGTCAAATTATTAAGAACAAATTGTATTGCCGAAGGAAGTTAGAAAAATCTTATGGGTAGAAAAAGATGCAAGAAGAAAAATGGTAACCCAATCTCGTCTTCGTGTGCACTCGATCTGAAAGAAGGCATACCCATTTTTTTCTGCCGTAATGTGTGAGCGTATTCATGATACCTTACAACCCGACAAGGCAATACATAGACCACATAGTTATCGATTTTGTTATCAATATTACGTTGGCTGCTATATGTAGAAAGAGAAGAATAGATCTAACGGTGAACAAGGGCTAAACTGCAAAAAATCTCATAGAACGCCGACAATGGTATCAGAGGTCCTAATTGACCTTAGAGTACTAAGAATCTATAGTCTAACTCCAGTCTATAGACAATTCAAGAAATGACATCATCGCAAAATCTAACGAAAAATTTGGTTTGTCAGCTAATAAATATTTTCAAAATACAAGTTTCCATGAAAATGGAACAGAAAAGTTCTAATGACTGGTCTCATCAGAGAGCCAACGTATAATTTCTCCAGATCTTAGAAAGAAATTTCGAACAGCTGCTGGGGTAGTAAAGAAACTGCAGGCTCATCAAAAAAGCAATAGAAGCTTAAGTTCCAGTCGAGGTTCAGAAAAGAGGCAGAAAGAAAAATAATTTGATCACACGAATGCGAACACATCAACAAGTTCTTGGCCCCACTAATGAAATGGTTCAAAATAGAGTGGCCGAGGAATGGTTCTAAGGTCCACATATTTAGCCAACCCCATAAAATATGAATATCTCAATGGTAAATAAAAGAAAAAGAAAAATTGATAGAAATCGGATATAATTACGCTTAAAACATCTTTGTTATACAATATCCCAATGTGTTATACCGGATGAAAATATGTTCATACATTTTTCTAAAGCTTTCAACCAACCCTTATCAATTCATCTACTTTTATTTGTAATCCATTTGATGACAGCAATTTGTTTACGAGCCGAAAACGTCAACGACTGTTCGAATCTGACATTCCACTGAAGGAACGAAAAAAAAAATAATCATTCCAAGCCCGGCTTTGTTACGTTTTACATTTGAATTTATTAAAATAAATTGCTTTCTTGATAAATTTTTGAATGAAAAATGTTTAAATACTCAATATTGCTATTGTTTTTCACTTGTGTGCAATGTGAGACGCCCATCGTTGATCCAGAGAAAACACTTGTATGGGGACCAGGCTTGAAACCGGATCAGATAGTGTTGCCGGCTCGTTACTTTTTTATTCATGCCGTCGATAGAAATGGAAAAAAGTAAATTTAAGCAAATAATATTCAGAAAAACAAGTTTTAACATGCTCTGCTCGTTTTGTAGATTTGATTACTCGCCACCCCAACAGTTTGTTGTGAATGTGAAGGGGAACTCACCGCACGGGAAGTGCCGAAGTAATGTGAATCTCATCGATCGGGGAGATGGCTCTTCGATAGTACGTTATATTATCGCCGATTGGTGTGATAACATGGAAATAGAGATCAAGTATAATGGTTCTCAAGTGGCTGAGTCTCCGTACTACACTAGAGGAACTGCATACTCGGAAAAGTGCAATTGTCCGCAAGATTTGAATCTTTGGTTGATTAACAATGATTGTCCACGCACCGATGAGCAGATAGACTGGGATTTGCATTCATTTAAGCGTGTGAACTTTAGCGCCATTCGGGATAATCTGCTGAAGAGGTATAACCTGCCGGAGAGTGTGTCGTTGTGCCATTATGTTGTGAAGAATCAGGGAATATACCGTCAGTGCTATGGGAAATACACCGGATTCAAGATGTTTATGGATGCTACTCTGCTGTCGCTTTCAAGAGTAGCTGCTCTGCCTGATATGGAGTTTTACTTGAATTTGGGCGACTGGCCTTTGTCGAAGAAAGGAGGTCAGCAAAGGACATCTGGTCCTTATCCGATATTCTCTTGGTGTGGCAGTGATGATTCTTATGACATTGTGTTGCCTACTTATGACCTAATGGAGTCCACCTTAGAGAACATGGGAAGGGTTACTTTAGACATGCTTTCAGTGCAGCGAGGAAATTATCCATGGAGCATGAAAGAGGAAAAGGCCTTTTGGCGTGGTAGGGACTCACGCCGAGAGAGATTAGACCTCCTTGAGCTAGCCAAGAAGCATCCTGATCTCATTAATGCGTCCATTACGAATTTCTTCTTCTTCCGTGACGAAGAAGACAAATATGGCCCCACTGTGCCACATATTTCATTCTTAGACTTCTTTAAGGTAAGGTCGAGTATACATAATACGTAGTCTGCCAGCGAGATTATAATTTGTCTGTTTCTTTCATCTTTTTGTAGTACAAGTACCAGATTAACATTGATGGAACTGTTGCCGCCTATCGCTTCCCATATCTTCTGGCTGGGGATTCTCTTGTGTTGAAGCAGATTTCTCCCTTTTACGAGCATTTCTACGGCAAGCTTGTTGCATTTAAGCACTATGTGCCATTTAAAAGAGATTTAAGTAATCTACTGGAACAAATCCAGTGGGCAAAGGACAACGATGACCGCGCGAAAGAAATAACACTGGCAGCTCGATCCTTCGCTGAGGAACACTTGATGCCACAGAACATCTTTTGCTATCATTTGACGCTGTTTAAGGTGAGAGTCAGCTTAAATTATATTCAAACTTCAAATTATATAAAAGTCTCTTCCTTAGGAGTGGAGTACAAGGTTAGTCTCTCCAATTGTTGTTCTCCCTGGAATGGAGAAACTCGAACAAACCAGCAAGTGTATCTGCAAGGAGTCCCATCGCAAGGACGAACTCTAAGCAGGAATTCTCTTCTTGAGAAAGCAATTCTATCTGCTGACTTTTCTATGGATCTCCAGATGTAGCATAGCTCTTGTGGCATTATGTTGTGTGTGTGATATTTTTTTCTGTTCATTGCGAAACAGCAAAACGTGTCTGTCGTTGTTGCGAGGAGAATCTCTTATTCTTATTTCTCAATTATTTCTCTTAGGAACCATTTATGTACACCGAAATTTTTGAAAAAAAAAAAAGGAAATGTTTGTTAGTCTGCACTCGTTTTGAAACCTTATTGTATTGGCTCTACCTTTTTGGGGCGCGTGTATACTTTATGTTTTAATTCTCATGTATTACTTTGATTTATCACAAAATGAAATAGTATTTCTATACTTGGGTAAGTTTTACACGTTGTGAGTACAAGCCGATATATACTTAAATATATACTCGTTTACAAAGGTTGTGGTGTTTATTTTTGTTTTTGTTAGTTTGAGTGTTGAATGTTCAAAATGTTGTCTGCGACTTTATAGCCATATGTCATGATCCTCAATGCTATGATGAAGTCATTATCCTTAATTTTTTACGATAAACAACAATTTTTTTGGGTCACATCGAGGATCGTAAGGATTACTTCAGGCTGAATGCCACTAAAGGTTCACAGGCTCCCTCCCCATCATGAGCGCGATTTCACGTGATGCAAACTGTGTGTACACGAAAATGAATCCATCTGGTAAGGAGTAAATCACATTACATTTTCTTGTGATTTGATAGCAAAAATTGCTCCTTAGACGCCTTTCAATAGAAGCTGCAAAAACAAAACAACTTTTTAGGTCAGCCATGGGCTGCACAGAGGGAGAACAATAACCAGTGACTGATTTTATAGTTGACTACACAAGCAAACGAAACAAATACATCGCCCGTTGAACCCTAAGATATGGAACGGTCAATGCTCACCTCAACAACTAGCGGAAGCCTTCGGCCGCTAAAACGCGGATATTCTGCTATTCTGGAAATGCGGAAGAATCGGCTGGACAAAAGAAAGAAAAGATGAAGTCCTTTGTAACATGTCACAGCGATTGGTACATCCTGCCTATTATGTGTGAATTTATTATCAAAAGCACGCATAGGCAACAAGATCTGAAAGGTTCCGGCATGTGAGTAACACAATCCTCTTAGGGGCACTCTCCATCGTAGATCAAAATTATGACGTTACGACGGATTGCATCTCGATAAGACATATAAAGAATTATTTAAATAAGACCTTGAGACAGTTTAGGTGGCAGGAAAGAAAGTATCTTTGCTAGTGTAGTCAAAAATCAGATCCGCATATATCCGGACGTCTGGCATCGAAATCGTTGCTATAAACCACACGCGATTTCAGCACATCATGAAGGGACATGAGGATCAGATTCAGATAATTCTTCTAACATTCAGATACGTCTCCGTTCACAGCTACAACTTTTACAATGTAGAAGCTTTTATATGCCCTTTTCTTCACAGTGCTGCTGAATCTATACAGCAACATAAACCTGTCTAAAAAGTAAGTATGCACCGGCTAATATTGCTAGGATATGTTTTTCGCATGGATACCGATGCATATGCGCGAGTCTCTGAGTCTAATGCTCAATGTCAAAAGACGCCCACACAGAAAAGAGCAATAGAACTAGGGAGCCAACATTTTATTTTACAACCTGAATGGATGAAGGAGCAGAGAGCAATTACATAAATGCGGATGGTTCAGCATCGAAAGCAAGGTAAGTTACAGCATGCAAAAATCTCTTATTTTAGTGATTTGGGACTTATATTGACACTTGACAGCGATTAAACGCAAAAAAACATGTTTGGAGGTTTTCATATTCATATGTCCGAAATTAGTGCAGAGCAGATGTAGGAAAATCTTATATAAGCATCCCACTATATTCGTTACCAGCAGTCGCTTCGCTTTTTTACGAATAATAAGAAACAATACCAATAGAGCTGAAGATATTGCGCTATTGTGATAAAGCGCAAGTTCAATGTTCGAATCATCTTGCCAAATGACCGGAAACAATCCTTAACTCAGCCTACTTTCATAATGAACACGAGAACGCAATAAATAATTGTTTGAAATTCAAGCAAACAACAAAAGCAGGGTGCAAGATTAGCGCATTAAATCTAGAATTTTTAATATTTTTTACTATTTGGAAGGGGGTGCGTTATTTCACGGCACCATACTAATATCAGTCAGTCATTTGACACACTCGAATACCGACGTAATGTCTCTTGTCTTACTTTGTTCTATCATCATTCCCACCACCAGTGCCCCATTGAAATCGCCAGTTGCATCCAGCCCCTTCAAATATATAACCGTAACACCCGTATAGTATACCATCAAGTCCACTTTCGGACGTACTCTAAAATATCTTGGTTTGTTCCTTAGCCGTACAACTCGCTTATACAATGCCGTGCCGATCTCTCTATTTCCTGGTCGTTATAATTTGCAAACATTTAAAAACAATGTACATTGGTATCTCACTTTTCTTCCTCCCTAAATTTTCTTCGCCCGCGCTCTAATTATGAAAAAAAAAACGATAGGTGTAAGGTGGTCGACGTCGTAGTCGTAGGATGTGCGCTAAGTGTTAAACTTGCAAGTATTACACGCCTAGCGTTCTTGTCGAGATAATTTGCTTCACTTCCAACATCTTGAGTACATTGGGACGATAAATAACCTACATGTTTTGCAAACAAACCTGGTCAAGTCTTGTTTAGAGATCAGATGTTACCATACATTTAATCTGTGCGATGAAAGCATAAGTATAAGGCTGTAGGACTGGACGGTCCAACCATCAAATTATTTAAGGCAGCGGGAGTTGATTTGACGGAAATATGCCTAATGAATGGAAGCTCAAAATCGTTTGCCGATCCAAAATATGTGAAATTATTTAAACTGCATAACCTATAAAGACATCAGTCTTCTTAACGCAATTACCTCCACTTGTGTAAAAACCATTTGCCAACGATCTGATTGGCCCATATAAGTGCTATTTTAGGTCAAATAAGTTAAAAATTTGCCAAATATTCACACTAATCATCTCTTAATCGATTCTAAGGGCACATATGACCATATCTTGTTGCAATCTATACCAAGCAATGTCTAATTTTGGCATTCCTGCCAAACTCGTCAGAATGTGTGGAATGAATTTATCCTCTGTAAAGGTCGGAAGCAATATCATCGAGATTTCGAGATTCTTGAAGTGACTGGTTCGTTTACACATATTAGAACACAAGCTACGCGAGTTGTTTTAATTGTGAATGAACATCTATACTGTCAAGAAGAAGGGACGCATAACATCGACGAATAGGACAGAATGTCTCAATAGACAAGGATAGCTTTGAGGCATGTAGCTAGTTAGGAATTTTATTTCCCACAGCTCCGCTATTAACTCGGATAATGATACTTTACCAGAAATTAAACCCCTATGGAGCAATACGGGTTTGTCAAGAAACGCTAAAGGAAGATACCCTGGTTGGTTTTGAATGCAAAATTCTTCGAGTCGAATGGCTATTAAAGCTCAGTCTTCAAGAATTTTTGGTTTCTACCAGCAAGTTACGTAGTAGAAGAAGACCCCATCATATGGGACACAAGTGTACATATCTGGACGCAGTTGGCCAAATATCGCACTCCGGACTGCAACTCTATCTTTGTTATTAAGTAAGCAAGATAACAAAGCCTTATATAACCGTTATTCACGAAGACGGATAGCTACCCTGAGAAACTAAATCGGTAAAAATAGAAATTAAAATAAAGAAGGGAGCGGTGCAATGAACGTTTTGGCTCTAACTCGAAGACTAGCCGACTTGATGTACAATTCGCATCACTTACTTTAGAAGAATATAGGTATGGCTAGATCAAAATAGTGGGACTTCCTTAAAATCTCGTCAAGCCCGATATCTAGAGTTATATATTTCAAGCTGTGATAGCTTATTTCATCTCAAAAATAATTTTGCTCCTTGCCGTTTGAACCCCAAAAACTATGTACAGTCAGCAAGAGCTATTGTAAATCTATTTTATATTTACTTAAAGCGCAGACATTTATATTTAATGTCCATCTACGCGTACTAGCTAATTTAAACATCTAGAACGCTCACAAGTATTATCTACAAAGTTCATTCGAATGATTTTGTTATATTTGTTGATTATGTTATATCTCGGTTTAGTACCTTAACAGTTTTCGAACGCACAGGCAAACGTCTTTGTTGAGAATTCTTAGATTATCCAAAAAATGTTAGCTAAGATACGTATGGAAAGTAAATAAAATTTTTTTACCTTAACGTCCTTTAGCGTAAGAATATCTGTTGAGAAAGTTGAATTGACTACCGACGGCTTGTTCTTAACGCTCGGAAATATGATACCGCCTTTCCTTGAAAAAGGTTTAGCAGATGTTAGATTTTGAGAAGCAGCAGTGGTTGTGGTCGGATTTGGAGTAGTAGTAGTAGAAGTAGTAACCGGTGTTGTACTTGTTGAAGAGGCAACCATTGGTGTTGTTGGAATCGGTTCCGTAAAGTCTTCAATCACTGAATACCTAAAATTATCACGTGACCAACATTTAACAAGAAAACTTTTAGTAAACTCTTGAAATCAAACCTATTAGAATCGTACTCGACAAGCCTGTCAATAGTTGGATCCATAAGCAATTCAGCTGGAACTGGTCTCTGCGCCAGCAATGAAACATCGTCTTCTTGCTTTTTTAGCCTTTTCTCGACCATGTCCAAATTGTTGATTATTAAATTTGTTTTCGTCTTAAGATCCTGGTGGATGTCACTGATGGCACGCTCCTGTCGTTGTGTTTGTGTCAAGAGTTCATCTGATTTTGGCAACAAATGATCTACAGAACTTTTTGTACCCACTACGACATCCCACACCTCGTCCATTTTCTCCGACACCGATACCATTGGTCTGATCTGTTTCACTAATGCATCAATCTTACTTGATTTAATTAACGGTAAAGCAGTTGTTGTGGCATTTAATGCATTAAATTGATCATTGTGATCTACAACTGCCTCGTGAATATCACTGACCATGCGCAACATTCGTCCGACATTCTCCGAGACGATATTAATGTGAAATTGTAATTTCTTATCAATGTTGTCGGTAGTGACGCGTAGTTGTCCCAGCTCTGTTGACACATGGGTCATTACCTCGGCATTCATTGCCTTCGTGATCTCAATTACATTCATACTGATGGGTTTCTTCTCGCTGGCCTCGGCATTGATGTCGTCCACTTGGAGGAAGTTATTATCAATTTGATTTTTGAGACCTTCCAATTTGGAATCGATATCGCTAACTTTTTGATCCAGTAGCACCAGTCGACTGTCGAGGTTAGATGAAGTTCGAGGACTTCTCGCTCCAGTTGCGTCGGTGTCTGTGGGTAAGGTTGTTAATTGAAAGTCGAAAGAGATTTTATTGTCGAGGTTTCGTAGTTTTGTTATGACTGAGTCTGTCTTGACAATATTGTCACCTACACGATTGTCAAGGGCTTCTACGCGACGCATCAAGTGCTCGACTGCTTTGTCTAGGTTGTCGATGCGTTTTAGTTTACCTTCCAGCGTTGAGATGATCACTTCGAAGATATTGAGTAGCTGTTGTTCTCTAGATAAGGAATAAGATACAAGATACATTAGATTAGAGGATGATCACATTTAAATTGTAATATAATTGAATAGATTTCTATTATGAACATTTGTACGTTAAGTTTTGATTTATTTTAAAGCATTTTTAAAATGGATTTTATTTTCTTTTGCAATGTTAAATGAATTAATACTTTTTCCAGCTACCTAATTTGCTTTTTCTCGAAATGATCCAAATCAGGAGAGCAAACACATCGAGAGGCTATTACGTGACGCAAGCAAGCTGGTGTGACAGATAAAGTTCACATTATAAGAAGTATTTGACTAAGGATTTGACGAATACAGACAGACCGACATAGTCTCTGTCAAAGGAGAAGTTTTGTGTCTGGCATTGGGTTACACCCCTTCTCTCTGGTAAAGATTGAACTAGTTGTATTCATATCGAAATTAGTAGAGAAAGTAAACAAGTGTTTTAGACCAGCCAGTCAAAAGGAACTTACATTTATTATACATACGAGAAATTGAAAAGTATGGAGATTAATTGAGATGGTCTTGCAATAACATTACGATCGTATTTCCGATTTAACGTGCAATCTACAGGGATAAGGAAGGAATGGTCGGATGAAGTCGTGGTCCACGGGGTGGCCGTGGTGTAGTGGTAGTAGCAAACGCTTCTCACTCGGAGGGTCCAGGTTCGAATCCTGCCCATGGCAAGTCAGTTTTTCATTGTGTAATTGGAACTCAGACAGAAAAATTCTGCGTTTGAAGGCATAACACTGACACGTAGATTTGGCTGTTGTAGAGTTCAAGCACAGAAAAGAAAAATACTGTGATATACCTCGAATCATTCTGAGTGAAGAAAAACTCTCCGTCCTATTCGGACTCCCCCCCTGGAGAGCAAACATAGAAACCAAACACACCTGAGTTTCAAACCACTACAAAAACAATTTTCTTTTCTCCTCCTTCTATCCTTCCGCCCGCGCCAGGGCAACAGTAAAAGAGTATCTAACCCCTAAGGCGCGCGTAAATTATATATATAAAAAAAAAAAAAAAAAAAAAAAAAAAAAAAAAGAACTGGATGTGAGGGAGTTATTGTACTAGAAAGTTGTTCAGACGTCAGTTCTTTAAAGTTGGTTTGAAATCTGTACGAAAAGGAGGGAGCTCACCAAATTGATTCATAGCACTTAAACGTGCTAAAACAAAAATCTCTAATGAAACCGGATATTTAGGGGTTATTCTTTTCTTTGGTTGTAATTTTGATGAATGGCTCCAAGACAAACAGAGATCAGGTGTTGGTATTTATATGACAAAATCTCAGGAGGCATTTATTTTCGGGATTCAGAGAAATGAATTCAATTCTATCCTATGTATTAAGAATTTAAAAGAATACACTATAAGCCGGTTTTTGGCCGCACATTTTAAGGTGGTAGGCGTTATGCTTTCTTTATGTTCTTCGTTTTGTCGTTTTGTGCACAAATGTCTCTTGTTTTTTAACGTAAGTACCTGCCGTGTGGGCTTAAACCTACGGGATGCCCATACATCCATGGGAGCAAGGATACGCCTTGCCATCGCTCACCGTCAATCCATTGATACCAATTCGGAACTGTGTTGCCGGCACAAGTTCCACCCTTGGTATGAGTCGAGGCCGACCTAAAACCTCTTACTGTTCTTAGGGTCACAGCACCCAGCACTTATTGCAACTCCACATTGAGTCAACCAAAGGAAAACCAAGGAAAACCAAAAGGAAAACCAAGGAAAACCATAGGAAGACTCTTACCCGCGATTTTGGGTTTAAACCACAGCCACCATGACGCTCCCACAAGGGGGCCTACCTCTAACAAGTCAGGCCCGGACCGAGATACGGGGGGCTCCTGACTCCCATGGTACCGTGATTTAAGTCCTGGTAGGGACTACCGGTGGTCCAGCCGCCAACAAGACCTATGACCGGCAGCTTGTGACTGATCAAATCGTAGCAACCTTCGGTAGCGTCATCTGAAAATGTTTACGATAAGACCAGTACTTTGCTCTGCCCCCGTTCATTATTAGACAACGTCATTAAAGGGCGAAGCCTTGATAATTGGGCGGGGGCCCCGTTTTGTGCACAGGAAAACGGGCGGCTCTGGACGGAGGGTGAGTGAGGGACTTTTTCATAGGCAAAAGGTGTTACGTTGGGAGGTTTGACACTAACCGCGAAACAGTGGTGGAGTCAGAAATACTTATTTTTCCTGATGTTGTCCAACCTATACTTCTTAAGGAATAGTTGATGAACTTAACTATTTGTGCCACCTCACAATGGCTTAGGCTTTCCAATAATTCACATTTTTTTAATCAAATTTCGCGTTCAATTGCGATGACTGTACTAACTCCAATTTTCGGTCGTCATATTTTTCCACATAAATGAGCAATATAAACTACCGATAGCAAAATTTGATCCAACGTATGAACTTCATACTATTTAATACAAGACAGAGCAAAGAAAAGCAACAAGTGCCGAAAACATCGCAGCTACTACTGAGAGTCCAAAGTCGTCAACAATTTGTTGATCTTAGGAATCGGACATCTCTATGCTCAGTTTGTGTTGAATTTTGGGTAAGGACCTGGGCCTGCATATAGAATCGTTATAACCCTAGACCTGCCGAGCGACCTTCAGCCTCAACGTAAGATCAGTGTTTGCACAAAAACGATCCGGATTTTTATAGCAAAATAATTTGCTAATATCTGGCTCTTGTTAACAAAAACAATGTCGCATAAGAAAGCCCTTCACGAAATGCCATTACTTCAACAAACGTTGATTGCTTGGTGCGAGTTTTAATGCAGAAAGGGCGTTAGGCCAATATTTATTCATCTGCTGCGAACGAAGTTACATACCCAGTTTATCCGACAGCTCAATGTGCGTTGAAGCAATCCGCATTGGTTCCATACCCGTAGAAATGCTGGTGTTTATATGAAATTATCCAAAATGAGCGAGAGGAAATTGAGAGAAGTTTAACAAACAGCTGATTGAACTGACACTTGACACTAACACTGATACATTGTTCTTATTTCTTTGGCTTTCTAAATATTTCGTTTGCAATCCCACATTGTAAATCCACAACTGATTACCTGCCCGATGTTGAGAGAATGATGAGAGCGCGACAGAGTAAAATGTTTCTATGCGATTTGAGAATGTTTATATGATATTTCAAAGCGGTTACAAATTTTCAATGCGTTTTATAAGCAGGAATGAATGTATGCGTGTTGAATATTTCAATGCGGGTTGCTTCAACGAACATTGAGCTGTCGGATAAACTGGGTAACAGTCAATGTGCAATACATCGCTCCAGGACCACGTTGACTAACTATTTTTCGGATAAATTGACAAGGGATGACTGACTTAGAACATATGTACATACAACTTCAACATCACATACTACATATGCTATACGGGCCAAACAAGCAAGTTATTAAAGTCGAAGTTCGATGACCGTGTATATTTTGACGGCTGTGGACTTTTTTTTGTGAGGTTTTGTCAAGTCCATTGTCAGTGATATGTCAACAAACCCAAGACATAACATACATAACATACACGACACAGACACGTCGCTGCAGACCAATATATTTTGTTGTTGTACATGTCTGCGTGCCTGTTTGCAACGACCGTCTGCGTGAATTCAAATTTTTTTTAATTTTTCATGATCTACAGCAATGTGCCTGTGTCGTGTATAGTCAATTTTGCACAGATCAGCGGGAAAGTTCATATCGTAAACATGAACAGAAACACGGATAGATAATTTATGATCGACCCGACGACCACGACGAAACGATACAAATTAATATTTGTGCAGATTGTCTGCACCGTGTGTGGCGAAGGGGTGTTTTCACAGACTTAAGGTTTGCAGCGACGTGTCTGTGCGTGTATGGGCCATTTTAAGGACCAATATCAATCGGGAAATTGCCCGCTTTGTGCCAAAATATCATGGAAAATTATACTCGCACTTTCACTTGAGCAGAGTTTCCGTGAAGGACGTTTGTATTGTATGATGTTGTTTTCCATAATTGATGGCAGTGTCATTTTAGAATGAAATAATTTTCACAAGCGGTTATATTAAAAAAAAAAAAAGCATATACATATACAGGGTGTCCCCTAATTCGTCAAAGATAATTTTGGAAATGATTCCTGGGTATATTCTAAGAAAAAGTCGTCTACAGTAAGGGTTTATCTCCAGTGCTGACATCATTTATCGAGGATTTAAGGAAAGGCTTACTTTGGTATACCCTGACGCATGTTAACGGAAATTGCTCAGTTAATACTAATGGTAGAAACTTTGTTGCTGACTTTGTTTTTAGAAGAAATACTACCCTTTGTAGCTGCATTTAAATAAACTTGATATCTTGTTAGGGTCTTCAGATACGAATTTTTCTTGTCTATGCTAATTTTTGACTTTGAGGTCATTTTTCTCCAGAAAATGCCTAATTAACATACTGTTTTACTATTTTTTTCTTATGAACGTAACAATAATAAAAAAATCATCAATAAGTTTGCAGAAAAACCCATAGATTTTATGATATTGGAAGAAACCTGCAGCATTTAAAAAAAGGAAATTATGGTTTTTTACCTACGTTTCTAACAACAGTTGAAAATAACTGTGGTTTTCCAAGAATTATTAATTCTCCAATAATTTTTTTAAAATTCCATATCTATTAAAATTTTTTAAAACGTGGTCGTCTATTTGACTACCTGTCAGAACCTTCATTTCCTTACCCTCTTCCTCAAAAGTTCACAGAAAGAGTTAGGTTTCGATCGTGAATCATTTCCGAAATTATCGTTGACAAATTAGAGGACACCCTGTATAGTGAAATCTCGTTGGAGTTCCTGGAATATGTAAAAATAAGGTGCGTACCAATTAAGTTTTACAAATACAAAGTAATCGATCGCCTTTTTAAGTTTCTAAGTCTATATATATTCATTAAAAAAAAAAAAACTATTACAAGTTCACACTTGGATATAATTATTGTAATTCGAATAAATGGCACAATTATCGGCAATTAAACTTCAATTTAAAGGCTTTTGTATAATTTTTAAAAAAATTTCTTGTCCATGAAAAATTGTGCCTGACGTTGTGTTACTTGTCAAACAAGTGTCATGGCTATTTGTTGGAACAATAAATCAATTAATTGCTCAATACAATAAGTGGTTATGCGTTATAATCGCTGTTTGGGCAGATCGGTCTCTATTTCAGAAAAATGGGGAGATTATTGCAAGGAATTCAATTGTATGTAATTGCTATGATGTATGTCAATTACATTCTTGACACTTTGTATCCATAGATACGCACAGATTATGTTGCTGTTGTGTTCGTTAAAGAATATCTTGTGGCTGCTATTTTAAAAAGCGGAAGGGTATTTACTGATATATCTTTTGGCATGAGCTCCTTGAGAGGCCACCTGTATCGACCACTATGTTCATCGTCCTTCACTGTTTCCCAGTTCTGACAGAAATGTTTCTGTCGCTGATATACCTGGAAGCGGGTGGTAACAGGGTGATTGCCTATGCGAATGACGTTGCTATAGCCGTCTCAGGCAAGCATCTTAATACCATTAAAGATCCTTCTAAATAGGAAACATCTCAGCGCCATCGTCATCACTGGACACTGCCTCATAGGCAAGCATGAAAAAAGACTTGGGGCTTTTATAAACTATTTCTGTAGAAGCTGCATGGACAAGGAAGATGGGGAGATTTCTTCTACAATGGCCTAAACGATCTAAAGAATATAGACATAAACAGTCTCTTACGCCTCATCATAAGCTCAAACTGGTTCCATGAGTAAGAGGATCATAGATCCACGTGGATCTAGACATTCTACGCTTTAACAATTGCAGACATACTGATACCATTCCACGTCTCTGTTCACACCTGTTAGTTCAACAGTCGTTCGATATCTGGTGTCTATTGAAAAGCTATTAAAAAAACTTGGTCCGGGAACTTATGAAGCGTACTTTGTATGCATGTTCAGCAGGTGTAAGACTTCACGTGTGCAAGTGTGTATTCCGACCATTGTTTCATCTGATAACTGAATGCAGTGTTTGATTATCAAATCAAAAATCGCTTGAATCAGGACTAATTAATAAGCTTAATCTTGGATACCACAGCTGGTTTATAACAGTAGTTGTGGCAGAAATCTTGGCACCGATCCATCCGGTCTTATATTTAAGTATTAAGTATTAAGTATTATTGCCTTCAGTTGCCAAACGGACGTAACGTAAAATAACCCCTATCCAGATAAAGGCTCGAAAAAGAATTGGTCTGGCTCTGTTGAAATTCTCATGACGAATTGAAGGTACGAATAATTAGTACGTAGCACAATCATTAACCTATATAACGTACGAGTATGCTTTACAGGAACTATTATACAAAACCTAAAAATTAATGATAAAACTATTAAACAAATGCATGCTCGAAATTCATCATTTACGGCGATGGCTTGCTTCTGGATTCCCCAAAAATAAAAACATCAGTTATGCCCCACTGAAAAACACGTAACGTGCTGAGCGGTATAAATATTCTAGACAAGGAAATGCACCATTGTGTGATATTCCTATGCTGCGCTATGGAACACGTGGCAAGATGTTAAGGCAGGAAAGACTATTCCCAACAAATTCGTCCAGCTTTAGTGCTGACGAATCTACGATAATATTTACGCATATGTTACCGGGCAACACAATCCACA
The DNA here is from genome assembly GCA_949129095.1 of Volucella bombylans. Classification (NCBI taxonomy): domain Eukaryota; kingdom Metazoa; phylum Arthropoda; class Insecta; order Diptera; family Syrphidae; genus Volucella; species Volucella bombylans. The sequence goes on along the minus strand of OX422141.1, from coordinate 157,255,314 downwards.
GACAGGTATGGTACCTGTATATTTTATATATATTTTTGATCTTAAAATGTTTGGAAACTATTTCGGTAAAAAGAGGCCATGTTTACAGTACTGACATAGCTTAACCCAAAGAACGATTTAAGACATCGTATGCTTGCTCAATCGAAAGCGAACTTACACACATTAAAATATTGTAATAATGGACAAACACAAAAATGGATTCCTATTGCAGAGAGTGCATATGTCAGTGTCTGAGACTGTATGAAATACAAAATTCAAATGGACAATTTCGAACTTAGCCCTAAATATTGTACTTGCCTTAAATCGATTGGTTTGCTTAGAAATATGTTAATTGTTCTACAAACGAAGCCTTAGTATTCTGTAGATATGTCTTGAGCTCGAGATGTTTTCCTCTGCTCCGAAGAATTACACTCCATCTATTGATCATGTTTGGATTAACATAGCTGCAGCGGAATCGACGTGGTCAGAAAAGTCCACATTAATCGCCTATGAATGGGTAGAAAATGTAAAGCGAATGTTTACCAACGGTTTGTTGCAGGGAAAACACAACAAGAGTGAGTCTTTAATCAACTTTGAGTGGGCAACTGAGTGGACAACGATTAAGCTAACTGGAGTTGTTTGTTGGTTAAGGGTTAGGCATACCCCAGACTGTAACATCATCTGTGCAAGGATGATAGTAAGTAGTATTTGACCATGGATTTTGGTTGGTTTAATGGACAATTTATGTTGTATTTATACACATGCGGTGAAACCACCAGTGTACGTTTATCAGCTTCTTCCTTCAAAGTGAATAGCAAGCACATTTTACAAATTAGGAGCATAGGTTTCAAAAGTGATACTTTACATTTGAAATATGGAGACTGCCTCATAATGTTTTATGTGAAAACGTTAAAGGATTTCTTAACCACTCGGATATTCCAGTAACACTGGTAAAATGAAATTGATGACATTTTTTTTAGGGTGAAACAATTTAAGAAACAAGCAAAATACTATAGATTTCAGACTTCCTTTCCACTTCGCTTTTTGCAGTTAGGACTTCTTAAAATGGCGCCATTATCCATCGTTTAAGTGTTTATCCTATCCTAAATCCATTAAACCTAATTCGCCAGATCGTTCTACATGTGTTTCGTTCTTCCAAGCATGACAGTCTATTCATTTCAACATCATACTCGTACAACAGTAACTACAAAATTATAAATTCGTTACAATTGATGAGACAATTTTGTGTGAAATATATTGGCAATCACTTCTCGCATTAATGCGAGTTTCAAAATTTCATGCCATGAAAGGTTCACCTTATTCCAATTACTTTTCCACAGCCAACTAGGTTACTGCACATCGAATGGATAAGTGGTTGTCATTAATTACTCGCACCTCGGAAGGAAGCCAATGTAAAAAAGTGTCACATTCATTGCTACATCATTATAGACAGAAATCTAATTTTTTGCACTGATTGCAATAAAAACGATCGGCAATGGATCTCGATCTACGGATACGACTTCTCCTACCATGTCTGTTTTGCATACAAGCACATTTGTAGTAGTAGTTATTTCAAAATTCGAATTTTTGAAAGGTAACCACTCAACGGGCGGTACAAAAAAAAAAAAATAAAATAAAAAAAATTAAATGGATTTTGAAATGTGGTAACTTGTCACCCCTTGTCATTTGTGTTAAGTCATTTGAGTCAGAAGAAGAAAAACCAGCAGTCTAAGCGTCACGGTTGAGAACTCTTAATGCTACCGTTAGTTAGTCAGTTAGTTAGTTAGTATTTGAATAGTTAGGCTTAGCCTTAAATGTGATACTCACTGCATTGGGACATCTGTTAGCCTAGAAGGAAAAGAAATGTTCTTGTAGTGGAAGTTAAATTTAAAGAGCAATTAAATTATTAAAAACATGTTTTTTTGTCGGTTTCTTTAGTGGCAGGTGAATGAATTAATGAATATGACTTGATTGCGAAGTGGAAGTATGAGTAACAGATGTGACGCTTTTTTAATTCTACAAAGATTGTGCAATAATGCTTTTAATTGATTGGACTGATATGGTAGACGTTCTTTTGAGTACTCGTAAACAAGGCTACGGATGCAATCGCTGATGCATAGACATTGCGTAATCCTACACCATTTGATTTTGATTTTGACTACGATTTGTAATCGATTTTCTGAAGTATGAAAATAAAAATTAACAAAATCTATTTCAAAACCTTTAAAAATTCAAATAAAATAAGGAAGTCATAGTCGCAACAGTGAACAACTGTTCGCTGATCATCAGTCCAGTCAATTGAAAGATAATTCAAATGTTATGAATAAGGATATATACAAGTAGATTCTTAGCCGGTGGCGCGAATTCGAATGTAAAATAATGCTAAATTATATTGACCTTATTAGATGCTTACTAATCCTTATAAACTGCAAATTTTAGCTTTTTTTTATAATGAGCGCGCGCTTTGTGTACCCTTAAAGTGATTGTACACAGCGCGGGCAAAGGAAATTTCGGGAGGAAGAAAAGATAGGTCCCGATGTACATTGTTTTTAAATGTTTGCAAGTTATAACGACCAGGAAATACAGAGATCGGCAGGGCATTCCATAAGCGAGCTGTATGGCTTAGGAACGAATCACGATATTTTAGAGTACGTCCGAAAATGGGTTGAGGGTATACTGATGAGCATTCATAGCGAGACGGGTGTTACGGTTGAAAGTTTGAATAGGCGGATTGCCACTGGCGATTTCAGTGGTGGAAATAGCGACAAAACAAAATGAGACAGGAGACATTAAGTCGGTGTTCGAGGGTGTCAATTGATTGACTGATATTAGTATCATCAATAAGTTTTATCTCACGGTTTTGAATCCAATCTAGCAGGTGCAGAGATGTTTTAGGAGCACCTGACCAGATGTGGGGATTGTACTCCAATTTTGGGCGGATGAATGCATTATACACCCTGACTGACTCGAACTGCAACCAACTTCAGACTGCTATAATTTCCAAACCGTTCATGACAGTGAGCTCAAATTTTGACACATGACTATTTGATTATTTAAAAGCCTTTTAAACGATTTGCGTCTCAGTTGTGTTGAAAAATTTTTATCCGCGATGGAATTCAAACGTGATAGTGTGATTGCTTTATATTTGGCTGGAAAACCACAAGTAGCTATCGTTAGAGCCCTCCAGCACCTCAACGTGAATAAATCATTTGTGTCTCGAACAATAGCTCGCTACCGTGATACTGGCAGCGTTGCAAAACGCCATGGAGGTGGTCATAAAAAAACAGCAACATCGGCAGAAATGGTTCGGAAAGTGAAGGCTCGAATTGAGCGAAATCCGCGTCGAAGTGGAAGAAAAATGGCTCGTGAGCTCAACATATCATTGGAACGGATGCAACACATACTAAAAAATGAGCTTGGGCTCAAGTCATTGAAGTTCCAAAAAGCACACGATCTTACACCGCAATGAAAAATTTTAGAGTCGAAAGAGCGAAGGAGTTGCTACGTTTGCACGAAAGTGGTGAGTTGCCGATTTTGGTTTTTTCCGATGAGTCGCCATTTGTTATCGAGCAATATATCAACAAACAAAATGACAGAGTTTACTTGCCAGAGAGGTCCTTCGAAAATTTACACCTTCGGATGGTTACCAGAAAGCAGGCAGCACCGATGGCGATGGTTGGATTTCTCTGTCTGGGGTTTGGACCACCTCAAACAAGCACTTCGCCGGGAATGGGCCAAAATACCGTAGAGTCACTTGCGTGCAGCTTGCGATGCTTTCTTCGGCCGTCTCAAGGCCATTATTCGCGCCAAAGGTGGACATATTGAAAACCACTGATACAATTTGAAAATTGATGTATTTTCCAACATTTTTAACTTTGGCACAATAAAATTTATCAAAAAATAAAAAAAAATAAAGCATTTTAAAAAGTTGCAGTTCGAGTCAGTCACCCTGTATATTGAGGTCAGATCAGAGAGGGTAAAATATTTCTTACACATCATTTTTGGCGACATATGTGGACAATATGTGGTCATTTCAACGTACGAGGGGCGTTCAACATATTCTCGGTATCGGGGTGAAGCTGTGGTTGTATATATAAATTGACTTATTTATCAAGTAATACTATTATTTTAGTGCGTTCATGTAAAATTTCATATAAATGTGATTATTAATTCGCGTTTTATCTCTAGTTAAACAGAATCATAATGGCAACTGAGACGATGATGGTGAAAATTGAGCATCGCGCTGTAATTAAATTTCTCACTAAGCAAGGAAAAAGTCAAAAAACTATTCATGAAGAGATGGTGGCTGTTTACCAGGGTTCCGCACCTTCATTATCAACTGTGCAAAAGTAGTCAAGTGAGTTCAAGAGAGGCAGAGAGAGCATTGAAGACGACCCAAGCTCCGCCGCCCCGGCTACTGCTTGTACGGGAGAAAGCATCAAAGAAGTCGAAAAACTTGTTCTTGAGGATGCCCGAATAAAGGTGAAAATGATGGCAGAGATCACCAAGCTTTCAATTGGTACCATTCACACCATTCTTCATGACCATCTTAACCTTTCAAAGGTCAGTGCAAGGTGGGTGCCACGAATGCTCACAGCGCCTCAGAAAAAAGTGAGAATCGCATGCTGTAGAGAGCTTTAAGAGATGTGTAGTGAGAACGCGGACGGTGTTATGGATCGAATTGTTACTGGGGACGAAACATGGGTCCACCACTATGACCCTGAAAGCAAACAAGAGTCCATGCAGTGGCATAAAAATGGAACAGACCCCCCGAAGAAGTTCAAAGTCACTCCGTCTGCCGGGAAGCTCATGGCCACAGTTTTTTGGGACTCAAAGGGAATCTTGCTCATTGAGTACAAAAAAAAAAGGTGAAACCATCAACGCCACATCCTACGCTTCCACTTTGGATAATTTGCGGGAGGAAATTAAAAAGAAAAGACGGGGTAAACTCGCAGCGGGTGTGTTGCTTCTTCATGACAACGCTCCTGTTCACACGGCGCGAGTTTCCAAGGCTGCTGCGCGAGATTGTGGTTTCGAAGAAATCCAACACCCACCCTATAGTCCAGACCTTGCCCCTAGTGATTATTTCCTGTTTCCGGATTTGAAAAAATGTTTTCGTGGAAAAAGATTTTCGGATGATGAAGAACTCAAGTCGGCAATAAATGGGTATTTTGCAGAGAAAGAGGAAATTTATTTTTTTTGAGGGTTTAAAAAAGCTTATCTCAAGATGTAACAAATGCATTGATGTTAGGGGAGATTATATTGAAAAATAAAAACAATTTAAATTGAATTTGCATTTTCCTTCATATCGATAACGAGAATATATTGAACGCCCCTCGTAAGTTGTCATTGACACACATACCGAGAATAGAAAGTTTTTCGGTTTCAACGATGCAAGTGCCATTCATGGATAATGGCTGGGTGTTTAAATTTCGCTTTAACGACAGCAGACAGCATTATGTTTTGGAAGCACTAAATTCCACTCTGTTGATAGTTCCCCAATTGGTTATGCTGTTGATATCGGAATTTAATGAGCTTAGCATACGCTGCCGTTCTCGTTCTGCAGCCGAAGAGCAGGGCCGTGAGTCCGGGAACCAATGTGAAAAGCAGAGAGTACTGTCATCAGCAAAGGAATATATTGGATTAGAAGTAGCAGACAATAGACAGACTTGAATTGAACGTTCCGAAAGGTAATTTGTAATCCATTGAAAAGGAGAGCCGTCGATCCCAAATGCACGCATTTTCGACAAAAGAGCCTGATGCCAAACGCCTTATAAATATCAAGTGCAACTATCTTGCTTTGACCAGATTGATGTAAGCTTTGGTTCCACTTTTCGGTGATACATGCCATCAAATCACCAGTGGACCTGTCGCTACGAAAACCATTTTTAGGGACGGGCTGTACAAATGCTGTTTTCCATCTGCTTGGAAAGAGTCCTAAAGAGTTGGATTGATGAAAAAGCTTACGCAGTGGTAGAACACCTCCTCAGAAGAAGGGTAGTTTGAACACTGACCCACAAGTTTTAATTTTACTCAAAGAGTAAAGTTAGGTCATATAAGCAGTTGCTTAGCATACCAAATAATGATAATTTAGTCCAGTCTCCCCCTTGATTATTTTCTTCGACCAATATTTTTTCCATGCGATACGCTGCCATTGGTTTTTTAGAACAAAATCAATGGTCATATGAGTAACTACTGAGAGAATGTATTTATTTACATCCTTATCTTATGTATTTGTCCGAATTAATCTCATCTTCCGCTTATCTTGGTGAACTCATGTAACCCTTTCTTTGTTCCACAAGTCTTCTTCGCTTCTTGCGTCTGATGGGAACTCTTACAATTTCTAACACAGTAAACGAACACACTATAGAATTAATAATTTATACAATCCTATAAGATAATGGAAGATATCGCATATCAAACCATAGTACATCTACTCCTCCAAAGCTTCTCAAATCAATCTCAATCTTAGGTACCTGTAGGTATGGACTCTTAAGTTATCGGAATCACTTTCTACTTTGGCGCGCTACTTAAGACGAGGTTTTACCTTTGCATCTACCATAGTTTGTCATTAAATCGCCCGTTTTAACCAATCAAAAAGGAACCAATGCTGATGTGAAATAAGGAAAACATCTTCTAGTTAGACGGACATTAGTTGCCTTGTGAGAAAGGCATACTTCGATTGCAATAGGTGAAAAGGCAGACGTCAAATCCAATTTCCATTTTTAATAGACCGAAATCTATTTCTTTTTATTCCAAATGATTCCCTATGGCGCTTAAAATTACTTTATACAAAAAACTTCACACGATACGGCTTCACGCCTTAAGTTGAGGTAGCAATTACTAACAGATCCAGCTGATAAAACGAGGCTTACAAGCTAAGTTTTCATTTTTTTACTTTGCCTCCCGAAATCTTGATCATCCATATCCGAATTGTCCGATCCGTTTTCCGTTTTCAAGTGCAGATCTCCAATGTTCAGTGCACATTCATCTCGTGTCTTCTCCAGAACACGAACTAAAATATTCATTTCATTAGATTGACACTATACTTTCATATAAATATATTTACTTTGTGCCTCGAGCAGTGCATTTTGTTTCTTCATATCCTCGATTATTTTTTTGTGCGTCTGTACCTTACAAACCAGCGTTTGTATACATTCGGCAGTTTTTCTAAGAATTTGTGCGCGACTGGCCTGCAATTCGAATGGCAAAGTGAGCTTCGTTTTAATACTTATCTACAACGGCCTACCTTCTCTCCTTTCAGCGATGGCACCGCTTCACGTAAGGAGATAAAACTGTCCTTGATGTGATCCCGCCGCTTCCTCTCAAGTGCGTTGTGATGTGCTCTTTTCTCCGCCTACAAACCAACGAAACCTTGTCATACCCTTGTCTTTCTTTTATTCCACGTTCTCACCTGGGTGAAATTCTGTGTGTTTCCTTGTTTTAATCCCAATTTTGTGTTCTCAAAATCGTTTTCATCCTGCAAATTGACCAAATCACCATATTGCGACTCCAATAAAAAAAAAAAAAAACTATGGACTTACGTCACTTTCAATGTCAATATCTCGATCGTCGTCACTCATAGACATTTCGAATTTGTATAAATATAAAAATTCAGAACTGTTTTATCCACTGCCACTGGGCAAAACGATGCGTGACCAAAACGTAAATATTTTTATTTATTGCGAATTAAATGCACAGCACACACAACCGATAAGAAGCAAATTTCCTAGAAACAGATGACGTTTGTGAAACGTCAGGTGAACTGCGCGAAACCGAAACAAATTTGACAAAATATGAAACATGACGAGATATAGGCACTGCCAACTGTAAAGTTTGGAATATGCTTAAAACTAAATCACTTGCAGTTCGTTAAAAAGAGATAAAATAATTAATATTTAGTGTTTGTCGAAGATTAATTAAATCATGAATTACTGAGCAATTTATTAGAATTAATTAAACAAATTTTTATTAGCAATTTGGTTACATAATTTGTTAGTTTTTTTGTTTCAGACTCGGTGCGTGTATGATACGTGCATATGTACATACTATACACAAGTGGTTTTCATGGCCGGCAAACTTCGTAGAGGGTCCGTAGCTACAAAAGTTTTTAACTGGATCAATTAGGTGATTAAATTTGTGATTACATTTCTTTCTCTTATTTCCATTGGTTTGATTGAATATAGACAAATACAAGTGATTTTACGACTGAGTCAAGGCTTAAATGTGAAAGGAACAATTTGTCAGCACCATTCAGGTGTTCATATTTAATCACAAACTTCAAACTCTTGTTACTCTGTAGTAGGAAGTATTCAAGGAATGTTTGAGAAACAATTAGACAGTATGCTAAGACCTACTTTAATCGGTTTAACATCATTCGACTATGATTATCTTAAAGAATTTGAAAGTTATGATTTTGCAGCGTGCAAAATCTTATGAAACACGCAATATTTGAATTAACCTTTGAACATCGTAAACAGTTCTGTATGGAAGTCCAAACAATTAATATTTAAGAGGACCATAATAGGTTTCATTTTCACGGAGCGAGACTTGTTGCATAGATGACTCAGATTTTTGTTTATTACGTACATTTATCCAGGGAGACTTCCAATGGTCGAAAGTTAGATAAAATATCGGGCGCATGCAAAGCGTCTGGAAAATAATTAAACCATCACCAAGAAATCCCAGATTCGGTGGAGAATATCAACTAGACTAATAAAATACAAAAGCGGAATAAATACATAGTACTTCAAAAGAATGAGTACTTAATGACCAATATACGGAAATTTTACTTGCTTCACTGCTCGCGGTGAACTTCGGTTTCAAATAACAAGTCTCTCCAGTTAGTCGGTTCTAATTGCGTCGAATTGCGCACTCCAAATCGGTTGAAGTCTCCTTCTACTTGTCCACGCCACGTAAGGTAAAATCTTCCTCTATTGCGTTGTATCCCCGGGTTAGATTCGAACTTCGAAGACTCTAGCCATCTCAAGCGATTGATACTCAGTTTTCTAACTAGGTCAATGTCGCTATACAGTTCGTATTGTTCGTTGTTGAATGTGCTCTTCCAAAGCCCATTAACGCAAACGGGATCGAACATTTTTCGAGGATTTTTCTCTCAAACGATTGCGGATATCTTCATTCACTTTCGATAGAGTCCATGCTACAGCTCCATAAGGTAGGTCTGGGATGATCATGGTCTTCTATAGAGTCTACTTAGTTTTTCGGGATACGGCCTTACTACTCAATTGCCTTTTTAGCCCAAAGAAACAGCGATTGGCAAAAGTGGTTCTTCGTTTTATTTCTGCTGAGGTGTTGGTGGCAGAATTTGTAGCAGTCCCAAGGTAGACAAAGTCCCTTAGTAGCTCGAAAAAATAGCCGTCGACTTTGACGTTCTGTTCAATTCGTCGGCTTTGAATGTCTCTTCTTGTTGACAGCATTTACCTGATTTACTAAAAACCTAAACCTATTTGGCAGCTCTCGTTTCAGTATTAACGAACGCATCCGTGATAGCCCAATGTGTTCTCCCAATTATGTAGATATCATCGGTGTACGTTAGTAGATGCACAGACTTTTGAAAGATTGTGCCTTCAGTGTTCGCTTGTGAATTCCGCACAATTCCTTCAATGATACTAAAGAAGGCAATAACATATGTTTAAAACCTGTTTTAACATCAAAGATCTCGGTTAAGTCTATACCGTACGTTCTCTTTGGCTTTAACACTCAAGAGGGTGTGATTACTCTTAAAGTGCCGGAGCACGTTTGGGTTTTTGGGAAAATGGGACAGTGAGAAAAAGAAAGATTTTTGTTATTTCGCTCTATGGGTGGCATCCAAAATTTAATGAGGAGACTGAATTATTAGTGTGATTGGACTTGTTGTTATATTCTAGATAACCACTCATCTCACGAGATTTTAGTTGCCTGAGAAAAGAATGTCTTTCGGCTGGTATTGAACCCCGAACCGTCCGATGGGGAAGCCAATACATTACCACTTGAGTCACAGCCACCTACTAAAGGTTTTCTGGAGAAGCCGATCTTCCTCCCGCCGTAGTGCACACGGGTGGATCTCGCCCTTCGTTAAAACGCCAATTTGTACGCTTCTTGCTTCTTGTTCTTGCCGGCATTCTTCATCAAACCAGGGTGATAAAACCTGGGTGGTCAGGTGAAACCCACCGCATCAGTTGCTCCGTCTCTGATGACACATTGGCAGCATTGCCACTGGTCCTCGGTACTTGGTGCTGGTGGCATAGGTGTTGTTCTGAGTTTTCGAGATACGTGTTCGGCGAAGATTCTGACGGTCTCTTGCTATTGCAGCTTTTCTACGCTATATCTTCTCACAGTAGTTCTTCTTTGTTGTGGCGTTTGGGAAATCCGCATTCGTACCTTGGCTGCAACAAGGTGGTATTCCGAGTCAATATCGGCTATCCGGAGCGTTCGGAAGTCTAGAATAATGGAGGTATGCCTTACGTTTTTCGCAATATGATAGCGTTTCACAACCCAGAGACCGCCATGTCCCCTTGTGTACATTGAGATGACGAAACCGTGTGCTTGCTATAGTAATATTAACCCCCCAGAAAAGTCAACAAGCCCAAGTCCGTTGCCAGACGTAGTGTCGTGTAGATATGGTATGTAGATTACCAACTGTCATATCAAAGAAATCGCCTAGTATGATTTAAAAGTCATACTTCGGATATTGCTCATACGAGATGTTTTGTCGAGGAGCTGGTAGAAACATTCTTTGGTGTCGTGGGCATGGGCCCATATTATTCTTATGTTAGCTCAAGACTTTTTGCATAAGTCTGCTTCACATGTTCACATAGCAAATCCGCATCGAAAAAGCCCTGTTTCTTTTCTCTATAGCAATCACCATAATATGCGTCACAGTTTTTCACCCTCCTTATATCCGGCCCATCTCATCGCACTTACTGGATGGCGGTAATACATATATAATAATAATACATATATATACTCGGCTGCACATAGCCTGCTAAGTGTCCGAATATTCTACGTGCAAATTTGAACGTGCGTCGTTGTCTTTTAAACGTTTGCAAGCATTGTCAACAGTGAATCTAGTTCTATCCGAGACCATTAGTTGATTCGTCACATCTTTATAATTTCTTCCGCTGGTTGTGAGCCCTATGGTGATGCCTTAAATCTCTTAATATCTTAGACCGAAAACGCATTCACATGAACAATCCCAATTTGAAGAAATTGTTATTCTGTGTCAGGCTCAACGCTTTTAAATTAACCTTCGTTAAATGTGAAATCAGTTGAAACTTCTATTCGAAGTTTCATGGGCTACGGTAATTTTAAATAATCTTGTAGTGAATCCTATCCATATTTCGAAATATAATCATTCAAGTAAATCTTGCAAGTACCATTCTAACCAAATATGTGCACAAGTATAACATACTCATAGATATGAAAAATATGTGCTACTATGGGCGCGTAGCCTTATGACAAACGTACAGTGTGCAGTAAAATCGTGGAAGGTCCTGTGAAAAAGGTTAGTATATAGGCTACAGAATATAAACGTTGATGCAATATTAAAAAAATTAAATTGATGATTTTCAAAATCGGGAATAACGAATATACTTAGTCGTAGATTTAAGGAAAGGTTAAGCTGTTAAGATCAAAGGTCTTAGCCTTAGGGCTAGCGTAAGGAAGTACCTCCCTAGATGAGGTTTTGGTCTTAGTCTTAGTCTTACATGCTTGACCCAGGTTTTCCCCTTTGTCTTGGCCTTTGGCACTATGCAATGCACTACGTATGCAAACATTTAAAAATCAAGACCAAATTCGTCCTTGTTCGCTGTTTATCATAAGTGTTCATGCGCTTGCAACATACTAGTATATATACATATATGTCCATGTGCGACTAGGGCAATTACGAAAAGCTTGATATCTAGGAGGATTAGCCCAGAAGTTCTCCGAAAAGAAATTGAAGATGGTCGTTATATTTGCTCGAGGGAATATTGTATTTAACTTTTAATTTCAACTGTTTCAACTTACATGATACTTGTACATGTCCAAACTATGTGCATATGCAAATATCTTTAAATACATTTAAATATATTTAAGTCTAATTTATACCACCTCTTAAAGTTTTAACAAAATGTTTTAACTTATAATTATTTACAATTCATATGTTGATAAGTTAAACAATTTGAAAATATTACAGATTCTTCATTATATTGAAATTTATTGTTTTTTAAAGATTGAAACATTATTTTAATAAAATTGTTGGTTCTATGATTTATAATTTTGCGTGAATTTGTATGAAGAACTTACAAAAAATGGTCTCACGCGAGCTTACCTGCAAGATAAACAAACAAACAAAATTGTATTAATCATTTTGAAAGTATTAAGTATTTGTATTTAGAAATTTATAGATTTATTCAGAAATTTAATTTTTTTTCTGGATTTTAATAATCCGCATCAAGGCAGAACCTTCGTTCACCCACCGCAGAACTAATAGACGATGCTAAATGTTTCTGTAAGCTACACGACAAATGGGAGCAATGCATTTTAAATGGTAAAATGAACATTTCTGGCAGTACAATCAGAAGATTTACATACTCGTATGTACATAGCTTACCACGTCTGGAAACCGACTTGGGCTAATTGAATTTGCTATCGCTTACTTATTATTAGATATCGTTACCTGATCATAAAACAGTTAACCAAATCACCAAATCATCTTATCCGAACATTCCGAGTAACTAATGTAGATTCGGATCACTACCTAGTAACAGCAAAGGTACGAATACGTTTACGGGTGTTTCAGACAGACAATTTCAGACTATAACGAAGAAACAATCTGAGGAGATTCAACGTTAAACGACTGTAATCGCAACAATCCGCCAGGCTTTTTGCCAATCGTTTATCCTCTCGTCCACATTAAGTGCTGAAGATCAGTAGCATCAATGCCAAGTAGGCATCAGAAATGCTGACAGTGCTTCAAGCGGTCGGTCCAATTTTTGACGACTCGGTCCAATATGTGCGGCTTTATTCCAGCAATAGACTGTCGAATGTTGGCCTCGAGCTCGTGCAGAGTGGTTGGTTTGTCAGCGTAGACTAAAGACTTGACGTAGCCCCAGAGAAAATAATCGAGTAGTACCAAATCGCATGATCGCGGCGGCCAATTGATGAATGTTCGCCGTGAGATGACCCAGACGACAAATTTGTCCTTCACAACTTCGAGCGTTGCGTCGCTTGTATAGCATGTAACGCCGTCTTTCTGGAACTACAGCTCCGATATATCGATGTTGTCGAGCTCTGACTACAGAAAGTCGGTGAACATCGCTCTATACCTGAGATCATTGACGGTAATGGGGACTCCTTCCTCATTTCGAAAGAAATACGAGGGTTGTTGAAAAGTTTCCGACCGCAACGTAAAGATAGCTGCACTCGTCAATAAAAGCTAGTGAATGCTAGTTGTGAATCTTTTGGCAGTTACTTATGGAAGTTTCAGTCATTTTAGAGGCGCAGTTTTTAGTTGACAGTCGTTTGAGTGAGTATCGAGCTGTTATTAAATTCTTGTTTTTGAAAGGTAGTACGCCTACGCAAATCAAAAATGAGTTGGACTCTGTGTATGGGGACTCTGCACTATCATTTACCCCAGTGAAATTTTGGGCAGCTGAATTTAAACTTGGCCATAAGAGCTTGGGAGATCATGCACGTTCGGGACGTCCAAAAACTGCAACCACTGACGATAACATTGCTAAAGTTCACCAAATGGTGTTAGACGACTGCCGAATTAAAGTGAGAGAGATAGTAGAGGTTGTGAAAATGTCGAAAGAATGTGTTTGTTACATATTACATCAAGTTTTAGGCATGAGAAAGCTGTCCGCGCGTTGGGTGCCGCGTTTGCTTACGTTAGACCAAAAACGTGTTCGAATGAACATTTCCAACGCTCTGTTGGCGCAGTTTAGGCGCAATAAATCCGAGTTTTGGCGCCGATTAATTACTGTAGATGAAACTTGGATATACCATTATACGCCCGAAATAAAAATTCAATTAAAACAGTGGACTGCAAAGAGCGAGCCGGCTCTAAAAAAGCAAAACCTGTTTTTACGACTGGGAAAGTGATGGCGACTGTTTTTTGGGATAGTAAAGGAGTTATCTTAATCGATTATCTTCAAAAAGGAAAAACCATTATAGGAGCATACTACGCATGAAGGCAGAAATTGCGGAAAAACGGCCACATTTCCAGAAAAAGAAAATCCTGTTTCACCATGGCGAAAATCCATGAATTAAGGTTTGAACTGCTTGACCATCGCCTTATTCACCAGATCTAGCTCCAAGCGACTTCTTTTTGTTCCCTCATCTAAAAACTGCGCTCGGAGGACAGAGATTTTCGTCAAATGAGGAGGCAATCACCTTCGGGAACAATTATTTTGCAGAGAAAAACGCCAAATACTATTTGGACGGGCTAGAGAGATGGGAGCATCGCTGGGAGAAGTGTGTAGAGTTACAAGGAGACTATGTAGAAAATTAAAAAAGAATTATGAGAAAAAATGTCTTATATCATTGTTTAGTCGGAAACTTTTCAGACGACCCTCGTAAAGTCCGATGATGCCGCCATGCTATAAACCACACCAAACAATCAACATTTGTGGATGCATTGATGCTTGCCCGAACACTTGATAATTGTGTTCGCAATAACGGCAATTTTGCTTGTTAATATAGCAGCTGAGCCAAAAATGGGCCACGTCGAATGTATTTGGCAAAAATCCGGATCTCCGGCCAACATTTCCAGCGCCCAATTAGCGAACTCATGGCGTTGTCTATGGTCGCCCGGCTTCAATTCTCGCGTCAGCACAATGTAGGCCCAAATCCAACTGCAAAATAAGCCGGGTTGATTCTCTGGCGATGACCAATTCGGCTGATCGGCACCGAATTGACATTTCTGGGTTTTCTTTGATATTGGCCGCTACGGCGGCTATGTTCTCTTCACTTCGCACCGATCCCTGTCTGGTTGGTGGCTTAAGATCAAAAAGAGTATATTCACGCTCAAACTTTTCCACGGTGCGATGAATTGCCTGCACATTGAAACCATGATGACGACCGATCTCACGACGAAATTCACTTTGCGTATTTACAACTGAGTCGGAATTTCGAGAACATTTTTTAATAATTTCTGCACGTTCGGCAAGCGTAAAATGATGCATCATGAAATGACAAACCTTACTGAATATTTTGACAGCTCCATTTCATAGGCAAATATCATTGCTATCTGGTTACCAAAAACTCCGGCCAAAATTTCCGTCCGCTCGATCAAATGAAGTAAGGATATCATTTGCCAAAGTTATTATAAGTAAAGGGTTTTCCAATAGGGACTTGAATTTAATTTGTGAACGCACTCTTTCACTAATCATCAAACTGTCACTGTCAATTTATTCAGTAAACTCAACATTTTCATCATGGTAAAGTACACGATCGAGCAACGTCTGCAAATTATAAAAATTTTCTACCGAAATTCGGAGTCGGTGACTGCAACTTTAAGAGGGTTAACTCCAATTTTCGGTCGTAATTGTCGCCCTAGTAGACAGACAATAACAAGTTTAGTGCAAAAATTTGAGTCTACATATTCGTTGTGTGATGTTGCCGTGTCAGTGAGACAACGGGTTGGTTGAAGTGTTGAAAATATCGCTGCCGTTCAGGCCTCCGTAGCAAACGATCCAAATCAGTCAATTCCACGGCGTTCTCAAGAATTGGCCATCGCTCAGACCACATTATGGCGTATTTTGCGTAAGTATCTTGGTTTACACCCATACAAGATCAAGCTGACTCAAGAATTAAAGCTGATGGACTATTTAAAGCGACGTACGTTCTCCGATTGGGTTCTGGAGAAGATGTGCCAAGATGATGAATTTCATCGCAAAATCATCTTCAGTGACGAAGCTCATTTTTGGCTCAATCGGTTCGTCAATAAGCAAAATATGCGTTATTGGTCGGGTGAAAATCCACATGTGCTTCATGAGTCACCACTTCATCCACAAAAACTAACTGTTTGGTGCGGTTTGCATGCCGGCGGCATTATTGGGCCATATGTTTTCGTCGACGATAACGATCGTCACGTTACTGTGAATGGTCAGCGTTATCGCGCCATGATCACCGATTATTTTTGGCCCGAATTAGAAGATATGGAATTGGACGACAAGTCGTTTCAATAGGATGATGCCACAACCCACATAGCACACGCTACAATTGATTTATTGAAGAGTAAGTATGGTGAGCGTGTTATCTCAAAACATGGGTCAGTCGATTGGCCGCCTCGTTCGTGCGATTTAACGCCGCTTGACTACGTTGGGGCTACGTTAAGTTATTGGCTTATGCCAACACGCCAACGACGTTGGAAGAACTCAGAGCCAGCATTGAACGCGAAATAGCGGCCGTTTCGGCCGAAATGTGTGGCCGAGTCGTTGAAAATTGGGTCCAACGAATCGACCGCTGCAAACGTGCCCGCGGTGGCCATATGAACGAAGTCGAGTTCCATTCATAAATGATTTTGTCTGCTGTATTATGTGAACCAATAATCTGATTAGTCCCAATCAACGCAATTGGGATCTTTTACCACTTGGGCCTCCAGATTAGATAAAGTTTTCTCTTGCTTCGTCGGTAATGCTGTGCAGATTCGAAGATACTTTATAGCAGCACGTTGCTATCCATTCGTCCCATATTCATAGCTGTATACTAGTCAATGCAACATTACATTGCTCAGTTCTCGCAGTTTTATAAATGTCGTTTGCTTACGTCAACAGTTCTACTCAAGTTGAGAAAAACGACCCTTGTAGCGTTTTATTTCTATCTATCATTCTTTCTTAATGGAGAAGCTTATACGGGATCCCAACATACCCTTGCATAAATACGTTTACAGAGTTAATTTTAATCGGGAACAAATGGGAATCGGTTTGAAATTCATGCAAGCTAGTGAGAATATTCTGTTCAACAGTACACTTTCTTAGTCTGACGTAAAGAAAATGGTCATTCTCATCTCAACTTGCTGAGAAGTTATAAAATAGTTAATGGACGATGGGCGTATTCTGAATCTGACGACATACATGAGCCTGCGAATGGACCTTAGTTAGATACGAATACATTTATGAATTTTCCATTCATCAGATTGTTGTTGAGTAAGAGGTATTTGACGAAAAAATGGAATATATGTGAATGTTCCAATATCAATACCAAAGCATATATGTATTTACTACCTTTGGAGAAGCTGATGTGGTCACAAATTATGTGATGACAGTTACAGTTTAACGCCCAAGTTGAATGGGATCTTAACAAACTTGGAATGTCCAACTGTTGAACCGATGGTTGCCTCACCTATGTGATTAATGACGTTAACGCTGCTGACAAAATACTATTTTTTCATTGTGCACAATTCAATGCAGAGAAGAAGCTTTAAAGAATCAATGGAATTCCGCAACACAATGACGGAGACAGCACAATAATAAGAATATCACGTTAACCAACTGATTGGCATTAATGAACGTGCTAAATACGAGTATTTCGCCGTTGACTTGAATGTGTACGATTATATGTAGACCTCTAGTTGCAAAAACTTCATCCTTCGAAAACTCGAAACCTTCAACTTAGCACAAATCACTTTGATATCAGAAAATTCTCAGGAGCAATTGACGAAAATAACCTATTTTCCACACAAAGACACAACTGAGTAAATGTTGAAATGTGTTAACCCAACCTCTATGTTTGCTCGCATCTGAAATAAAAAAAAAAAAACTGAAGCGCGTAGAATAATAGTTTGAGGCTACTGATCATAGAGATTGGTTTGCTTATGAAGGTGTTGAACTACTGTAGTTCCAAATAGCTGGAGAAAAGTCAAGCATGAGATACAAATGAGATTTAATATCGACCTAATAGAAACGTACATACATAGAGAGGTCCATCTACTCTATGTAAAAGTATATTGCATTTGTGAAGCGATAAATGGTTAATATTGACTTGAAATATATTCCTTTAAACACTTTCATTTGTAGACAAGTAGATTTGCTAAAGAAACGATCTGCTTTGAAGTGCATACGAACTACAGGACTGTGCTTTGATGTCTGCTTCAATAAAGCGCCAATCCATATTCGTCTCAGATTCAGTTGGTACCTTTTGCGCGTACGCATAGATACGGCCTTTTTGTTATGTGCTAGTGGGCAGACGTATATTTTGATTGATGTCGCTGTTGTGAGTACCATTACCGCCTATTAATAATATCTTGCACAACTTGCTGCACAGATTTCCTTATTGCCCATTTTGCCCATAAACAGAGGCTTTTTGTTAAGCCGACATAATAACATATGTGCGAGTTTGAATGTTGCAAAAAAGTGCCCACCCAATGTATTGTTGCGGATTTAAGCTTTTTTTTATCAGGTGAATGGATTGGCTAATGCAAATGATTTGTGACGGAATTTCATTTCATGTGAATGAGGACAGAAAGATCAAATGATCCAAGGGACAGATTATAATTCACATTAAGTGTTTTCTCCATGAGATTAATCTGATGATATTGCGTTTTCTTAAAGAGGCGTTTTTTTTTTCCTCTAAAATTCTTTTCACAAATAAAATAGTCGCTGCATTCAACTTCGATCTCCAGGTGATTATACGCCTCATGTCGTGCATATTTGATCTGTCATCTGATCAATTAGTCATCGGTAGCCGCAATAATCAAAGTCTTTTAATTTCTGTTTCGAATGCGCTATTACGCATTAATTGCAAAATTCAATAATTGATTCTCAATCATAAACTTGTTCAACGAGTTTGACATTGCATTGAGATAATTCTTGACTTCGCTCCAAATTACTAGTAAGCCGAAAAAACAAATGTAACATACTCGTACCTACACGTACTCGCAGACTCTCAAATGCAACCCAAGCACAATGTCGATAATCAATTCTCTTAACTATTCCCAAGGTGTGAAGTATTCAAATTAACAAATTGATCCAATTCGTTGATAAGTTCGCTGCATAAAGTAGAACCCCCTCCAATCTAGAATCTCTTGAGCAAATTTACAGTCCAATTTGCGTTGGGTGCTATTTTCAATAAATCAACACCTCAGTCTAAGGAGGTTCAGACCACAATCTTTGGAGTGCATTTGTGTCTACAGTCTGCAGATACTCCCAGATACTCTCCGACCATGTACTCGATTGTTATGTACTAATATATGTATTGTAATGTTTTCAAAATTTAAATTTTTGTCGAAATCAAGGTCTATTCAGAATTCTCAAGACGTGTGCCTGAATGCAGAGACTCAAAGACTAATTGGACGCAACACGATGCTGGCATGGACTCGACCTTGTATCGGTCGCATAATCAATTTTCAAAGTAATTTTCGACTCAACGGCTGGTGATTAAAAAAAAAAAGAAGAAAAATTATTACCTCTGGGAAATATTCACGCACTTGGGCTTCAAGGAACCCGAAATGGCTGAGCAAGACTGTGCCATAGAAAATTGATGCACTCGTGTATGGTTCTGTGCTAGACGAAACCCTGACGTATTGTTCTTTTGGGAACACATGTTCAGTGTGTATGGATACAGACTATGCTTAAAAATAAATCATTTGCAATGCAAATACTCGTAGTTGACAAGATACAATCGCAAAATTTGTGAAAAATAACAACAAAACCAGTGTTTGATTTACGAGAATGGGTAAATATTGTAAGCGGGTGCAACTTTCCAAAAAATTGTGTTGTTTTGTTATTCTGGTTGAGCACAGACCTTGTGACAGTTGTGGTGTACGAATATTGTGACTCTAGACACAATAATCAGAGGCCACCCAGACCACATGCATCAAGTTAAGTAGAACAATAGCGACTAATTAAATAAGGTACCACCTGCGTGCGCTCTTAAACTTGGAGTATACGATGTGGAATTTAGTCATGAGCCGTAAAAGTGGTCCACTAAAACCGATGAAAAAAAACCCAACAAATTCTTGAATAAAAAAATAGAATATTCTATTATGTTATATATATTCTGGTTTCACCTACAGCTTAAATATCTTAACAATACTTTTCTGTCAATTTAAAGATCTCCCATGATAGTTAATCTTTAATACGAGTAGTATAAGGCACCATCTACGAGTAAGTCCCGTATGGCTTTACAGGCATTCCTCCTATATTCGTGGTCCTGGCAAATATTCGTAAAAATAAAAATCCTGTGAAGAGTTTTTCTCTTGAAGTCGCATGGAATCCGTTATGCTTGCCTATCGCTCTGCTGTTACTGCCGAAATGTAATATAAAAGCAAATGAGACACGAGAAATTGTCTTTGTGAGAAATTGTGAGAACCAACCTGACAACTCCTCCGATGTTTCTGTCGGAACAGACCATTCAGACTAAGAACTAATGCATTGTTTTTGTTCAATCTTCTTTTAATGTTCTCAGTCTTTCGAAGAAAGATGACTTATCGCTTTAGTGATGAGGAGTCTGCAGTAGCGCCTAGTCCTTGCTCCTTAAAGCTAGCTCTAACCGTATCACTGAAAGGCCGCTGTTCCGAATTATACGATTGGTCTGCCTGCAGTCTGATCTGTACAATTATAAAACATTCAGTTGTACTCATAAAAGACCCGACTTTCAACGAAGGCTTTAAGGCAGTCAGTTCCATGTGCATTTAGGTCCTGAGAAACTCTCCCATGTACAATAGAAAGTTCACAGGCACTCTCATTTTCCGCGATCCTGAGGTAAGACCCACTGTATTAAGTTTTCCAACTCCGTTTGCATTCTAGAACTGTCTTGTAGCGATGAAAGCGTAGTAGATGCTGCAGAGATTTTTTCCCTTCAATAAACTATAACAGGAGACAGACCCAAGTTTGCCTAATAGGTAGTGAAGTCAGCTGTTGTAGTGTTCCACAAAAACGCCAGCGCCACATCCTAGTTCGGTGTTTTTAGCTATTCCTCCTCCAGCTCAGATTCTGGCCAAGGCTTGTCCTGAGTATTGAGAAAATATTCCTTGTATTCATTCAGTAATCGGAATTCCGATGTTATTGCGGCAGAGGACGTGTCTATAAGATCGGATGAAATTAAAGTCAACAACACTTCACATCTTTTTAAACTCTAATCGGCAATTAACAGCGCAATTCATAATACGAGTATGAAAGGAAGGAGAAACATTAGTGTGTCTAGATCAGAGCATAGGAAAAGTTTCCAAGCAGCCGAAACAAATCGTTCTTTGGGGTATGGTGAAATAGCAGTGACGTATTCGTGTGAAAGCTTAACATACTCGTATAAGTTGGGGCAAAAGTAATGTCATAATCTGTATTGGCCGACGTTTTGTTAGAAATGAAAAAGATTGGGCTCTGTTTCCACAAAAAGTATATTTGAAGGCGTAATATTTTTGAAAAATGATTTCAGTCAAGTGACCACCTCCAGTGTTGATGTACATTTGTGCCCATTTTACGGAATTTTAAATTGTTGCTCGCAAAACATCTGGCTCCAAATTGGTGATTTCTTCCTCAATGTTGCGAAGGTTTGTGGTTTGTTGTGGTAAACGCGAGATTTCACTGCCTGGAATTTAGTGATTCAAAATCTACATCGTTGCCCGAGCTGTTTGAACTTTTGCTCCGATCTTCTGGAACTAACAATGCTCGAGACCCAATTCAGCAATCTGCGGCAAAAAAAAATCGTCTGACATCTGCCTGTAGCGCTTACCAGTTACGGTTATGGTGGTGCCGTCGGCGTTCCAACACTGCAAATGCCGCACCAAACAGTCACTCTGAGAGGATGCAATGGCACTTTGTGTATTTCATGTGGATTCTCTATGCTCCAGAAATGCAAATTATATTTATTCACATAACCACTTAAGTGGACATGGGTTTCGTCGCTCATTATGATTTGGGATACGGAATCATCCTCTTTTAACAGAGGATGGGAGTAAGTTAACCTCACTTGACAGTCAGCAGGCAGCAATTGGTGAACGGTTTGTACTTTATGAGGGAATATTTTCGGGGGTTTCACCAAAATTCTACGCAAGGAAAGTCTGCTGATGCCAAATTGTGTGTATCGTTGTCTCGTTGAGCACTTTTTCGGACGTCCATAGCCACAGCAGTGATATTCTCAGACGAACAAGCAATACGGGGCCAGCCACTTCTTGCGACATCTCTAGTGGACCCACTTTGCACGAGACGTTTAGCCAAACGTTTAATTATTCGTGCGCATGGTGCACAACTGTGTTTACAACACAAATGTCAAAGCACAATGACACTTTACGCCATTTGCAAAAATTATGGCACATTCACATTATGACATTACTTTTGCCCCAACTTGCATTTATTCAAAAAAATGGCAAAACAAGGTAAAACTGTTCTCATCATAGCCGTGTAGATTCAGAGCACTCTGCTAGCCGAAAGCTCCCTAATATTGTTAGAACGTCGACGGCGCTTTGAAAGTTTTCAATGCGACAAATTTTCCGGAATAACCCCCAGATATTTAGAGAAACCTCAAGACAGTGAAGTCATTCAGCATCATAATTCTCCTGAAGAAAATAGGGATCGCTGCGCTTCAGAACAGGCAGTCATTATATACAAACCGTCAGATAGTACAGCTACATTATTTGTATATGCTTGGGGGTAGAGAGAAGAACCATTTGAAATGTTAATCAGAAATTTGATCAATATGTATGAGTACCATTGCTTTGGTAAAAGGAACGTCCTACAGGCAACCCTATCCTATACTTTTCTGCTTGAGAATCTGGTCCAGATTTGAAATAATTGCTATGAAAATTTCCACACCGCACAGAGCTTCTTTTGAGTAGAGCCTGGGTTTTTGATTCATCTTCTTTTGGTTTTGAGTTCCGGGCAGTGAATGGTGTGTAGGGGCTTGTCATAGTCATACGCTACAATGGTATCTGTATCAGTACAAAATTTCTTAGACGCTTGCACAGTACATATACTGCAATTGTTTCATGGAAATTGTATAGGAACCTGTTTCTTTCTAATATTTTCAACGATTATATATGTAGCTCTGTGTTGTAAGCTTGTGTTGGCTGCTTAAGCTATTCATACAGCAATGACAGGCGAAGTGACACCTGTCAAGTGTGCCGGCAGAATGGTCTCTCTTCCTGTTGAGCCGGCACCGTGATCACACGTTTTTTGGATTGTTCCTTATTACCTAGTGTACCATTTTATCTATAATCAAATGTATAAACTTTATGTTATTAAAATATATATGAATTGATTAAGAATTAGTAATACGGAATTAAAAATCATAACAATTGGCGACGAGGATTGAGGAAAATGGACGCAGAAACATTAAAAATGATTCTTGAACAACAGCGAGAATGGATGAAAAGCATGTTGTCAGCAAACCAGAGAGCATTGGAAAAAACCATCCAAGGGGGAAACAATAATCCACAAACATCCAGCGCAGTACCAAAGTTTCGGATGTTCGACGAGCAGAAGGACAAATGGGAAATTTATCTTTTCCAATTACAACAGAACTTTACTGCTCATTCCATCGAAGAGGATAATTTGAAGAAAGCACATTTTCTCTCCTCTTGTGGTACATTTCTCAATGAGCTGTTGGTGAAATTAATGGAGTCCGAAAACGTAAGTGCACACACATTTAAAGACATAACCTTAAAATTAAATAAACATTTTCAACAAAAATGCATGTATTGGCATCACGGTGTAATTTTACACCCCGCACGATCAAGTGAGAGCAACGGTTACGCAAAAGAAAAATCCCACATTGGAAGAAGTCGAAGCAATCGCAGTCGCCTTTGAAGAAACTCAAATAGCTGCTAATATCATGAAAAACTCCAGTCTTACGACAAACGTAAGAAGTGAAGCAGAAGTGAACGAAATCACAACGAGGGATTCCCGAGTCGGCAGCCACAGTAAGTCAAATTTTCATAATTATTTTAACAGGAAATCATGTACAAATTGTGGAGTAAGACATGAGCGTGCTCAGTGCCCCTACTTAGAAGCTATATGTGATGGGTGCAAACGAGTAGGTCATATTGCAAGTGTGTGCATGAGTAGTCAGAGAGAGAGGTCGACAGGAAGATTTTAATCACAGTCGCAATATCGCGGGAAAAGTCGAGGCCGTTCTAAATTTAAAAAGAAAAAGGCATATAACAAAAATAGGTAACAGTCAGTTCATTCGGTATTTAACGTGGAAGACTGCTGTAAAGAAATCAAGGCCATTGAAAATATAGCTACAGTAGAAGCGAGAGCACCACAAGATAAAACAGAAAAGGTAACGCAAAGGAAAGGAAATAAAATTTTTATAAATCTCTCGGTGTTCTGTTCACCAATGACGTTCCAAGTGGATACGGGCGCTACATGTTCTCTTATTGGCATTGATGACTATGAACAGTTAGGTAGCCCCAATTGTGTAACGACCACAGAAGTTCTTAAAGCCTACGGTGGTACAACCGTTCCGATTAGGGGGGTTATTCAGGTACTAGTAAACTGGGGCGACAAATTGGTCTCATTACCGCTCCTGGTAACAAAGATTTCAAAGGGAACAAATATTTTAGGAGTAGATTGGTTCGATGCTCTTCGGTTAAATGTTGGAATACCTAATGACGTAAACAGGTTGACGCAGGATGCAAGAGAGCAGTTACTATCTGAAGCGAAAGGTTTATGCGAGAAACACAAAATCGTCTTCAGTAGCGGACTCGGGCGTAGCAAGCTGTATAAAGCGCATTTGACATTGAAAGAACCGTGACATCAAAAATATTTCAAATATCGCCCTTTGCCGTTTGCTCAAAAAGAGCCAGTGAAAGTAGAAATAGAACGTTTGAAAGCGCTAAATATTCTGAAGTCTGTAGAAACTAGTCAATGGGCTGCACCCATTGTTGTCGTATCCAAGTCAAATGGGGCGGTCCGTATTTGTAGAGATTTCAAGGTCACAATAAATCCACAGTTGGAGACAGTCAGGCATCCAGTTCCAAGGATACAGGAATTGTTTCATCGACTACAAGGTGGACAGTATTTTACGAAAGTGGATTTATCAGATGCCTACCTGCAGGTACCACTGGATGATGAGTCCAAGAAATTAGTAGTGGTCAATACTGAATTTGGACTCTTTGAGTATCAAACATTGCCATTTGGTACTTCAAGTTCACCAGGCATATTTCAGAGATACATGGATCAATTAACCGCCGGGTTGGAGTATTGTGTATCATACTTAGATGATATTATCATATCTGGGAGAGATAATGCGGAGCATCTCCGAAACTTAAAGATTTTTCTTGAACGATTAGAGCAGCATGGTCTTCGATGTCGGCTAGAAAAATGTGTCTTTGCATCAGAACACATAGAATATCTGGGACATATTATTGACGCAAAAGGCATCAGACCCTCAAACGTACGCGTCCAGGCATTAAATAAACTGCCTGCTCCCACAAATATTAAAGAGCTCGAAGCGTTTATAGGTAAAATAAATTACTATAATCAATATATTGATAATTTCGCTCAACTGGCAGCACCGCTCAATAAATTACGCACAAAGAACCAGGAATTTTATTGGGGCAAATCTCAACAACGAGCTTTTGAGCAATTAAAAGACAAAATTGCAAACGTATCAAGATTGCTGCATTTTCGGGAAGACTACAAAATAACTCTCGCGACAGACGCTTCTTCACATGGCATAGGTGCTGTAATATCCCATTTGTTTCCAGATGGAACAGAACATCCGATTGCGTTTGCCTCAAATGGGCGTAGATTTGAGCTAATAACAGACCATAAACCTCTCATTGCTATTTTTTACCCACACAGAAAGCTCGCCGGAAATGACCATACAGCGACTACAGCGATGGGCCATCACTCTCATGGGCTATAATTATGAGATACGATATCGCCCCACCAGCCAACACAGCAACGCGGATTGCCTATCAAGGTTACCGATGGGACCTGATAAGGACTTCGACCACGAAGAATACGATGGACGAGACATCGAAACAGTCTATACAACTTTATTGGAGGAGTTTCCTATTACTTGCAAAACCATCGCCGAAAAATCCGCCAAAGATAAAACCTTACAAATGGTAGCTAAGTACATGGTTGGCCCTGCGAACTCAAGTCAAAAGCTAGGGAAGAGTAGCACAATACTATTGCCATATTTTAGAAGAATGTTATGTCTATGTGTTTGTGCTAACGTTATTCTTTTACAGTCAGAATACACCAGAGTAGTGGTTCCAGCTGAAGTGTTGCTGATGTTACATGAGGGTCACTGGGGAGTAAGCCGCATGAAGCAGATGTCACTTCGTTATTGTTGGTGGCCGGGTATTGACCAAGATATAGAAAACACAGTTGCCGGTTGCCAATCCTGTCAGTTACACTCAAGTCAGTCACCACGGGAATACACTAGCTGGCCTGATCCCACGTCATCATGGGAGAGAGTGCATATAGACTACGCTGGTCCTTTTATGGGGCAAATGTGGTTGATTGTAGTGGATGCATTTTCCAGATTTCCGTACCTGATAAAGATGACATCGACAAATTCGGCGGCAAAAATTGCAGCACTGCAGACGATATTTTCATTGGAAGGGTTGCCGAAGACTCTCGTCACAGACAATGGGACAAAATTTGTCTCCAATGAGTTTGAAAGTTTTTGCAAAACTCAAGCAATTACCCATATTACATCTGCCCCCTTTAACCCGGAATCCAATGGCGTGGCAGAAAGAATGGTGAGAACGTTCAAAACAGCTTTGAGGAAAATCGTGGAAGACCATCATAGCAGCGAGGGTGTGTTGCAAATTTTTTTAGCCACTTATCGAACGACTCCGGACGATACAGGAAAATCCCCAGCTGAATATCTACATGGGAGGCAGCATCGCACATTGTTATCAGCATTAATACCAGATGTTAAGCGAGACAAGAATACTGTTCGAACTAAGTTTCACCCAAATCAATTGGTGTACGCTAGACAGTATGTGAAAAGAGTAAGATGGGTGCGAGCAATAGTACTGGAGACTCTTGGACGTCGTATGTATTTGGTAAAAACGGATTTCGGAAGTTGGCGGAGACATCAGAATCAGCTACGTGTACGACGTTCTAGTGAGGACATACAAGCAAACGGAAGTCAACGCGGACACAGGGAAAGTTGTTGTGGTAATTCTTATTCTAATCCAATATCTTTCCAGGACAGTACATATCCGTCCAAAGAAATGAATGGGTCTTCAATGAAAAGGCACACCGAGTTAGTGACGCGGAGTCCACCATCGGTTTCCAGGCGAACAAGTATCAACGAGGCAGTCAGACTTCCACGCAACGAAACTGAGATAAGCACAACGTCTACAACGCAAGGTGAACATACGGGTCCAGCTCAGCCTCCAAACACCACCACAGATCTAGTCATAGAGCCGGCCATCCAAACTCAGTCTACAGCCAGTAAAACGGAGTCAGCAATAGGTAGCACCGAGTTGCGTCGGTCAACTAGAATCCGCCAACCTAGGGTTCGATTTGTTCTCAACTAAGGAAGGAGAAGATGTTGTAAGCTTGTGTTGGCTGCTTAAGCTATTCATACAGCAATGACAGGCGAAGTGACACCTGTCAAGTGTGCCGGCAGAATGGTCTCTCTTCCTGTTGAGCCGGCACCGTGATCACACGTTTTTTGGATTGTTCCTTATTACCTAGTGTACCATTTTATCTATAATCAAATGTATAAACTTTATGTTATTAAAATATATATGAATTGATTAAGAATTAGTAATACGGAATTAAAAATCATAACACTCTGCCGATGATTATAAAATTGTAATTTGTGATTGAAGTTGTTTTCTCTTACTTTTAGTCTGTTTATTCAAGCGCTTAAAAGTTGCATGGGAAATGCTTTTGATAAAAGCCAAACCATTAATGGTTTCGAGATCCAGGAGTAGCCGAGACTTCGTACCTCTCTTCTAATTAATTTATATCAAACCTGTCCGGCCGTAAAGAAATTTGTCTCTTCGAAAACCTAAGTGTCCTTGGTTTCAACAAATTTGATTTAATAACCCTCTGGGCAGACAAAAATGGAAATAGATCCATGGTACCATAGTAGTGCTCTACAGGTTTAAGTATGTTTGTATCTTCGTATAGCATCTCAGATGTGAAAGTGGTTGCAGACCTAGTTTGGATGACCCAATTTACAATTTAAGTTTGTGAGGTCAAGTCTCAAATGCCATACTTCTTTGATTAATTAGATTCCAGTCAACCTTATGCTACACCATTACTTCCGCAAAGTAATGCTTTCTACCAAAAGATGAAAATTGGCCTTCTAGCTCTTTCAAATGATTACCATGGACTTATCATACAATCCTCCGCGATAAGGTATACATAGGCAATCGCTAAGAGCTGACTGTTATCGATTTCAAAAAATGCCCCAAAGACTTATCTGCCAATTTTTATATCAATCATCAAAATTATTGGATGCTCATGTTACACAATATCCGTGCTCAGTCGACATGACAAATTGATTATAATAGTCTTGCACTTTTTGCCCTAGCCCGTTGAGTGCTGACAGCTAACAAAATTCCAGTAAGCAATGAAGAAATTGCAGGCATTGATTAACAGCTTCAAGTTTTAGGGAGCCACAAAAAATAAGCCTGGCAAATTGATAAATTAAGTAATCACCATCTAGCCTTGCCTTGCCATAGTTGTTTTCTAAATTGGCGAATGGAGTTACACAACTTTCATAGCCACATTCGTCTTTTACAAGTACAATGTAACGTTACAACTTTCTTTGACAACGACGACATTGCGTGGACACACTCATTTACTCATCCAATAATGTACATTCACCTTGAGACTTCCTCACTTCAGATTCGTAATGCAACTTCCTCATTGCATATTACACACAAAATTGAAACTTATTTTTTTTTTTCTCTCTGTTAGAGGAGACACTCGGCAAGGATTGATGCAGCATTTCCTTGTGAATTATCCAAATACTCGTATCTTTCTCCGGTGAACATCTTCTTTAACTTCCTTGTTAAATGACCATTTCGCGATATCTCACGACTTACCATGTCGCAAAGCACACGCTTCCAACTGGTCACACAAATCTCCTTTTACTGAATCCCGTGCTCATAGGGGAATCTGCATTTGGTCGGAGTCAGAATTTGATTAGCTTGAAATGGAAACGATACGAGTGCAGCGTCTGATATGCTTGTTCATGCGCTGGATGCATTTTGATCGACCGAAGAAATAACTAGTAGCCCAACAAAACACATAAGAGAAAACTAACAGACATCACCGTGTGCGTCTAAGCTACATTGATCGTATTGACCAATTGATCTGATCAAGCAAAGCAGTAGTCAATGGAGCGAGCATACCGTCACGAAGATGATTACCGGGCATCTGACATTAAGTGTGTATTCAGGCGATGTTTGTTTGGAATATTAATTACAGCGAAACGAATTGATTGTTGAAGCTCGATGCCAGTGATCGATTGATTGTTGGAGCTCTTCCGAGGGAGATTTTTCTATTTGACGTTTACATATTGGAGAAATTTCGTTTCTCACCTTGAAAGCGACATTAGTTATCAATGATTCCAAATGAAATTAAAAAAAAATTTTAAGATTAACTTGTTGGGTTCGAATATGTATGTTGGTTTAGATGTTGACCTAGTTAGCAATTAATTTTACATCCGTTGAAGATTTCGATTAGATCGGTGTTGGGATGAACGAGTATGGTTGTCATGGGTCAAATCGGAAGACCATTTGAGAGGAATGACATAAATTGATGATTTTGGAAAAGAAGAAACTTCCCTTTGCTGGCTTGCTCACATAAGACAGCAATTTAATGTCTTCTGTGGGCTGTTGAAAAATCTCTGTTCGCTGAAGTTTTACAAATTGTATTTCCCTGTCCAGATATAAAACTGCATTCACACAAAAGTGAATGTGAAAATGAACATGAACTTTGTTTTTGATGAGGTAGATATTCCATTGCAATGTCATGACTGGCGGGTGTTTTTGACGAAGACTAAACTTCAAAAACTTGAAAAAGGTACGACAAACCAGAAGTAAATGATTGGAATTTCTCAAAAAATATGATCATATTGTGTATGCTCGTATGTAGCGATGTTAAAACCTTTAATAGATGAACCTTTGGCTCACTATTTTAGATTGGCTGCTATAAAAAAAACACCTACAACTGCAATTTTCCGACCTCAGTAGAGCCGATGGTCGATTCGGAACAACGAAATTTCTTTGATGTACCTCGACTGGAATCCAAATATATTGCATACCATAGTACTGGAATAAAAAACAAGTACGTCAACCCTAGATCAAGAAGCTTAACAATACTCTCTGAGGAGGATGGAAAGATTTATTGACAAGTTTGCACAAAAGTCGCGTGGGTCGAGATTGTCAGGAGATATTTTAAATTCAACGACAAACCCATAGTAAATATTCATTATAGCAAGTTTTTACTGCATTAATAGTGCTAAGAAAAGTTTGAAAAACTACCAAAGGTCGAACAATAACCCAACGTTGTAATACGCGCTGTATTAAGACATAATATTCGTATCGTATGGATTGAAAGACCCTGTAAGAACCGAAAGCGATGTTTTTTTAAACAAGATGGATTCTACAATCATAACAGTCGGACCGAACTATCATTCTGAAAAATCATCGAAATTCAACTCACATTAAACAACGGTAAAAATTGTTCAAAATCTCTTTGATTCGATCTGACGATTGATCACGAGTTTTACGGTACACGCAGTTCATGATCTGAAGAAGCCATGCGCCGGGCAGTGGATAGCTCTCATACATACATTTTCTCTAAAATGTGCAAAAAACACCGGTGAAGCTAATGTCGCATACTATGAAAATATATGAGCGGGATGTCTAGTTGACAGCTGAATAGTATTGAACACCATGGTAGTCAATGTGGCTTCATAGGAGGCAGGTCTACATACAAATGATGCGATTCCAAGTTTACGAATAATGATTGAAAATGGATCTGCATATCGTCTTCATAGATTGGGAAAAAGCGTTCGACGGAGTTCCCAGAGATCTTAATTGGACGGTGTTAAGGTTTCAGAATTTATCCAAGATATATGATACATATACAAGAATGATACGCAATATGTACGATGATGATAAAACGAAAGTTATCTGGAGAATTCGAAATTAATTTTGGAGTACATCAAAGCAGTGTGGATAGTCCGATGCTTTTAAATGTCGTGAAAGATTGAAGCAGTACATCAACGAGTCCGGAATAACTTCTCTGCTTTTCGCCGATGATAGCGCTAACATAGGCAATGACGTGAAAGCCCTTCAAGCAGCTCTTAATAATATTAGATAGGCTCTAGAAGATAGCAGGCTAGAAATCAGTCGTTTTATAAATACTAAGACCGAAGCAGCAAAGCCAACTCCTGAACTCTATTTAGAAGGAGCCGTTATGTTAAAGTGCGAAAAATTGAAATACTTGGGCTCTGTCGTTAACCACAAAGGAAATTGTGATAACGATGTTGGACATAGAGTCAGTGTGAGGTGGCTTAAATGGCACGAAACCTTCGCTGTAATTTGTGATAGAAAAATATCTCATAATCTTAAGTGTTTTTTGTATACGACAGTCGTTCGTCCAGCTTTAACACACGCATCGCAATGATGGACGATGAACGAAAGATATAAAGGAAAAATGATAGTGACATACCACCTTGATCAAAAATAACCACGGTATACGCTCCCATTGTTCCGATTTGAGTTCTGTTTTTTTTTTGTTAAGTTGGTAAATCTGTTGTTGACATTCCCTCTAAATCTTAGTATCATAGCTTGACATTTGCAAAATTAAATTTGCAACAACGAACTTGTATTAAAATTTGCGTAAACAACGGATTTAATGGTGCGCGAACGTTGGAAATGTTGGACAAGTGTTTCGGCAACATTTTCCAAGACATTTTGGTTAATGATTTGGATTTCCGTCGTGTAGCAGCAAAGTTGGTGCCAAAAGACCTCAATTTCATGCAAAAAAGAGACCGCGTTGATGTCGCAAAAGAGATGATTTGCGAGGCTGAATCCGATTCCACATTCATCATTATTGGAGACGAGACGTGGGTTTATAAGTGCGACACGCAATCCAGACATCAGGCAAATGAATGGCGTTCACCAAATGAGCCGAGACCAAAAAAATCTGGTCGTTTTCAGTCAAAAAAAGAAGGCAATGCTCACGGTTTTCATGGATTATAACGCTGTATTGCATCATGAATTTTTGCCAGAAGGCCAGACAGTAGAGAAAGAGTATTATTTGGACGTTATGAGACGTTTGCATGAAGCAATTCGCCGAAAGAGACCAGATTTGTGGGCAGAAAACTCGTGGATTTTGCACCATGATAACGCACCGTCACACAGTGCCATCATTATTCGTAATTTTTCGACGAAAAATGCAACAAATACCATCCAACAGCCACCGAATTCACCTGGTTTGGCTCCTGTGACTTCTTTCTGTTCAATCGAGTTAAAAAACCACTACGGGGAACGCGTTTCAGCAGCCAAGAGGAAATAATGGAAAAATCGCAGGAATCAATGATGGACTTAAAAAATGTTTCAAGGATTGGATCCAGCGCTCGCATAAGTGTGTTGCAGTCGATGGGGATTACTTTGAAGGGGACAATATAGATTTAGATGAATAAACTTGTATTTTTAATTTTCTGAATAAGTCCGTGACTTTTTGAATTTCTGACCTCTTTACTGAAACAGCAACACTGCTCCTGTCAACAGGCATCTGTCAGTTGACTCCTGTCAAAATTTAAACTTGCTGCGTCAGTTAGTTTGTGTTTGACAGCTATTTTTATCAGACTACTCACTAATTTGAGGAGAAAATGAAAAAAAGTGAATTTCGTGTAACAACTTCACAGGAAGGTTTGGCGTTGTTTAATCGCAATATAGAGGAGTTTTTGCGCCGTTTTGTAACCGTGGACGAAACATGGATCCATCACAACACACCAGAGAACAAACAACAGTCACATTGACTACCTTCAAAAGGGAAGAACAATCAATGGGGAATATTCAATGGACCGATTCAATGACGATTTGAAAAAAAACCGACCTCATTTGGCCAAGAAAAAAGTTCTTTTCCACCAAGACAATGCAAGGGTGCACACATGTGCAGTTGCCATGGCAAAAATCCATGAATTGGGCTATGAATTGCTCCCTCATCCACCCTATTCTCCAGATTTGGCTCCGAGCGACTACTTCTTGTTCCCAAACCTGGAGAAATGGCTTGGTGGAAAAAGATTTGACTCCAATGATGAAGTCATCTCGCAAACAAAGGCCTATTTTGAGGACCTCGACAAATCATTTTTTTTGGAAGGGATAAAAAAATTGGAGAAGCGTTGGACAAAGTGTATAGAGCTCAAGGGAGACTACTTTGAAAAATAAAATTATTTTTTTATCAAAAAATCTGTGTTTTATTCCAAAAGTCACGGACTTATTGTCCCGCCCTCGTACATTCCACGAAATTTTGATCAAGGTGGTAAATAAAAACGTTATGAATGTTAGCCGCTGTAACAAAACGTGAACTTCTACGAGGTACGCGCATTCGCATAAGAAACCGATACTAGAGACATCTAGACGCTCAAGTTCCAGCCGAAGTCCAAAGAATTGGTAGAAGGAAAAATAATTTAAAGCTCAAATGCGAAAATGTCAGCAAGTTCTTGGTCTCACTTTCGAGGTGACCCACAAGTGTGTGGCCTGTAGGTTCGAAGGTCTGCAAATTTAGCAAAACCCACCATCGTCATACATATGTATAAGCCACATTAGAAGAAGAATAAAATGAAAAAAAAAAAAACACAAATATGTCACAGGTAGGTGCATACTTAAGAGAGTGTAGCCGCTCCAAGCGAAAGAAAGAACGGAAGAACATTAACATTTATAGACAAGAATTAGGGCTTCATCAGCTCACTGTGTGGAAACCTTTGCATAATAATGTTTGCCTGCCACAGACAGCCCCAATCCCAACGCCATTGCGAAAATGTGAAGTCTGACCTTGCAAATGTTATTGAAAGCTCGGACTTCGAATTATTCGGATAAAGCAGAATACGAATGTTTCGGCGGAGGGTTTTCTTTACACCATGATATCAGAAGTAAGTTAGTTTTGAGCTAGTTTGCTGTATTTGGAACTCAGGTCACTCGGAGATTGCTTGACACCCAGAGAGAATGCCGAAATACAGATGGTGATGGTGGAATTTTCTGCAAATTAACAGCTGTGTTCAAAGCCCCGGAATAGGCAACTGATATTTTCCTTTGAAATGTCTGGTCCTCCAGGCTAGAAGTTGTGCCGTCAGACAGATCACACGCTAAAAACAAATATTACTCTTTCACTAAAGAGGTGTGGTAGGATGTTTCGAGAAAATGAACAATGGAAAATTGTAACTTGCTGTGAGGATTTCTACGAGTATACACGGGTGGGTCATAATGTATGACCTTATCAATTCGGTTTTGACATTTGTGAAGCAAACAAAATAAGATTTTGAGTGAATAACTAATGGAGCTGTATGCTCCTGAAGAACGCGGAATAATCGTCACGATGTTTTTGATGAACAATTCGTCAGTGATTTGGGCGTATTGACGAGGCTCATTTCCACTTTTGTGGATACGCAAATAAGCAAAATTTGCGAAATCCGCGAGTAATGCACGAAGAGGCGTTACATAATGTGCTGTTTATGCAGGAGTTTTTCTTTTTGAGAACGGCACGGGCCAAACGGTCACTGTGAATGGTGAGCGCTATAAAGCCATGATCAATGAATTTTTCATTCCTCAGTTGGATGAACTGGGACTGGAGGGCATGTGGTTTAAGCATGAGCTCCATTTCAGCTCCAAGCATTTGAGCAAACCCCGGATTAATACCCGCATCAAAACTGAATCCGCTTATAAGTCCTATATGTAAGAAAATAAGAAACTACTTAGATGGTGTCACAGTCCAGGATGACTTATCGCCTCAGCTAACATGCCTCTCCAGCTGGCGCTTTGTCGGCTGCCACACGAAGTTGACTGAGGTCCGCTTTCGTGTCGTCCTCTACTGTATGTCTGGGTTAGAGTTGAAATCTTTCCTGGCGGCAGGCTGGTATCCATGCGCTCAAGGTGACAAAGCCATCAAAGCCGGGTTATCCGAGCTTTTCGACGAGGTCTCCATCGTTGTACAGCTCGTACAGTTCACTGTTGAAACGTCTCACAATTCTCCACTTATTTAAGTTTTTTTCTGACATTGTAGGTCTGGGTTTTGTTATTGTCGACTTTAACGGAGCAGCGTGCATTCTCATTCATCATCTTGCATAGGCGAATAAACTTGGCCAAGATGCCAAATCAAGGCACGCCCTCACCAAAACATCACCAAAAATCTTCATATTAACTCAGATTACAAAGGACTCCTGGCTGGTCGGAATTTTTTTTAACAAATCTGGCAAATCACACCACCGCGCTTAACAGCGCGTCTTCGATTGGTCAAATCAAACGCTGATAGCATCGAGATCCTCATGAGATGAAACGAGAGGGCTATCTGTGGTGAGGGTATTAAGGTATCATTGAAATGGGAAAAACTAAAGCACAAGGAATCGGAAAGCATGCAAAAACCGGAAGTTAAAAAAGCAACAACACAATCATAGGAATCAAGTGAAAAATCACTCTTACAAAACGCTGTTGTTGTGGTCTAGGAAGGTAAATGAAAAATATGTCCCTCTGAACAGCTTATGGTCCTAGCTCTGCTGTATGGCGTGAAAACAAGGATTTTCAGTTTCATGCAAATGACGTTGCCAGATAGGTCAGAAATACGATATATTAAAAAATATGTAATGAGCAAACGCCATCGCTACGTGCTGGAAAACTAAAGAAATATTCCAAATTGGTGCCCACAGTGATTAGTGCACGATCTTGCTTAATAGGTTCACCCCGGATTGTACCACCGTTTACAAAAAGATCTTGACTCAGGCCCGTATTTCATTCGGGTGTATATGTAAAACCTTTCAATTATGTTTTTCTTTGCTTATTTGGCAGCAGGGCATTCGAATTTTGGTGATCTACAAACTCTATGCAAAATGCACCGTTTGATGGCTTTGATTGTGATAATATCTCCGTTATATTTCTTGAAAGATATTAATAACACTTTTTTGGGTGAGATGTGGTTTTAAAGGGATAGTGTCACGTGAAATATGGCCCCGAACGCATTGATCTATTGAAATCATTGTTGGGCGGTAAGCTGATTTAGAATAATGAACTTCTCAATTGATTATTTCCTGTACGGCTAATTGAAGTCAGTAATATTTGATGTCATTGGAAGTATTCATTATTGAATTATTCAGCGCTGCAGTAAATTCCCAAACACCTCCAGAATGTTAATGACTCGAAATGTCAATCTGCAAACATATATCTAATGCTTTTCCTGAGCTAAATTGGACTTAACACATCGTCACGAAATACTGAAGAGATTCCAAGAGATTACAGTAAGAAGCCATCATTTGTAATCTCACCTATCGAACAGAGCTAGTGTAACTTTTGGTATTGCCTTAATTTGATCCATAGCTTAATTTGGGCTTCGACAAAATTTGTATTTGTGTAGACTTAAATTTCGTTACAGATCGTAGCGTTTCTTCCAAGTCTGAAGCAGTGCCCTTATTTGTTCTGTTTCTCTATTTCGAGAAACCAACATTTCGTGTCCCACGCTAAACTCTAAGCAACATGACAAAGTATGTATACCTTCCAACCTGTCACAAATAAAAAAACCGCCAACCAAAACCAATTGTAAATATAGTTACAATTTAGGTGTCTTGTATCAAACTCTTTGATTCTTTAATCAGTTCTAATCTAAAAAAAAAAAAAAAAAACAGAGCGACAAAATATCTTGCCAATTCTTTACCGATAGATTTCATTGCAAGAACTCCACCTGCCAACCTTAATACTTGCACGCCGACCTTTTTGGTTGGTAATTAGTGTGTCTTAAGTCATTAGCTTTGACAGTGACGAAATACCAATTTTCAATGCTGACAGAACTCGATTTCCATTAAATCAGTTCAGTTTTTGCCTTTGGTTAAATTATTTCATATTTATTAGACTAAAATTGCCCCAATTAAGCTCTCACATACAATTTATTTGAATTGTCGATTTTTCATTCGTCAAAGTGACATTACACAGCGTTTGGTTGCCATATGTTACCGAAACAAATCTTGAAACTGCCATAAAAAGCGCAACAACTTCTGCGCGAATGGACAAGTTAGTGGCACGAACATACGCTTTGATCGATTTTTAATTGCCTTTCCTGTTATTGTGCCGACTAAAAATTACATTTTGATTTTGATTTTTTTTTTAAATTTTTTGTTTTTTGTCTCCGCCAAGAATTAAATATACAGTTCGAAAAGCCGTTAAATTAACATTTCGTAAATTTAGAGCTGCAGTTAGCATTGGGATTTATGGGTATACCAAATGACAATCATGGTGAGCAGCTTTTGCAGTTCAATGACTGTGATGAAAGAAACAGAACTCTTAATACTTACAGTGAGTGTTTGTTTTTCTATTTGTTTTTTGTTTTGTTTGGTTTTCGCAATATTTCAATTGTGTGCATTGGCTTATGAATTGGCAAAATAAAGATTTTTAATTTGCAAATTTTGGAAACTAGTTGTTGGATAATCTAAAATTACCTAGTGAGAACAAAGTTAATTTTTTGTTATCCTGACTGTCATGTTTAGCAGGTGTAGGAATGCAATCCGAACACTTAGAGCTAATCCATTGAATTGGTACGGTTATAAATTTATATTTTTTATGCAAAATTAAATGGGATGGCGCTTCTGTTCGATAATGACATTTGAATTTATGCAATTCTGAGTGACACTAGATTGATTGAGAATTGAAATTCATGTACCTACATTGCATTTCCATTCGCTTGTGACATTTAACATTTAGTTGTCTTTTGGAACACTTCAAATCGTGGAAAGGAATTAAGTTGGTAATTTTCAATTCACCTTGGAAAATGTCATTTATTTGGTCACATTTACGTCTACAAACAGATGAATGACAATGAAACTAATTTTGTTGCGGATAAAAGTCCTGCCAACATGTTGACTTTATTTGTAGAGTTTTTATTTCGCATAAAAGTTACAAGGTTTCGCTACCACACGTTTTACAATTCAGAGATATGATATGTATATAATTTATCTTTCATCTGTAATATTATTATGAATATATAATTTGAAATTAAATGGACGTTAATTATCTCTACGAAGGGAAAGCGGAAAAAACCCTTCAATATAACAAAAAACAAAAAAAAAAAAAAAAATAAATAAGTAAGTAAATAAATAAATAAATAAATAAATAACTAATAAATGAAAAATAGTTAAGTAAATATAAACAGTTAAACAAATAACAAAAAGAATAAATAGAGAATAGGTAAATAAATTAAATGAAGAGTACGAGTATCAAGTTGGAAAGTTATTATCATTCAGGTTATTAACTAAAGGATTATCAACAAAATCACATCGAACAAGAAAACGTTGATTCAATTTTAGTATTCTATCAAGGACTAATTCAACATTCGCCTTTTGATGAATATCGCGCGTTGAGTGATACCAAGGTAAATTAAGCGTCATTTTCAAAAGTTTATTTTGAGCAACCTGCAGTTTCTTAAGATGGCTTTTTGCGCAATTACCCCACACTTGGCAACCATAAAGCAGTATTGCTTGAAAAATAACTTTAAGTATCGTTATTTTATTGGCATTTGATAGCCTTGACTTTCGGTTTATGAAGGGGTATAACATCTTGGTCGCAACAGAGATTTTGTTTAAGGTATTTGTGATGTGCGTATTAAATGTTAGTTTGGAATCCAAGTGAATTCCTAAATACCTTACTGAGGGCTCCCAACTTATACTAGCCCCATTCACATGCAATTGTCCACTAGGTAGAAAACAGGCTTTTCTTTTCCTAGTAAAAAAGATTACTTGTAGCTTGTGCTCGTTTAGTTGTATCTTCCATTTATTAAAGTAAATTTGAAAAATTCTCAATCCATAGTCGAGATTCCTCTCAATGTTGAGAGCGAATTCGTGAGAAGAGAAAATCGCTATATCATCTGCGAAAGCCGCAACTTCACAGTTGGGTACAGATGGTACGTCGGACGTAAACAGGTTATATAAAACAGGTCCAAGCATTGAGCCTTGGGGAACACCAGAATGAAAGTAGACAATGCTGGAGACATCATTATTAATTTGCACTCTAAAACAGCGGTTGGACAAGAAACTACGGACAATTCTACAGAGATTTGGCTGGAAATTGAAATTTATCATTTTGTATATAAGCCCGTCATGCCAGACAGAATCAAAAGCTTTTTCGACGTCTAATAATATCATGCCTGTTTATTTTCCTGTTGCACGAGACGATTTAACATGATTGCAGATCCTTAGCACTTGATGGGTAGTGCTGTGATTGCGCCTGAACCCAAATTGTATATCGGGAAGTTGTCTTCAATATGCTTACAGATTTTTTCTTTTATAACCTTTTCATATAATTTACTAAGACCACTTAATAAACTAATTGGTCTGTAACTGGTAACCACATGAGGAGGCTTTCCAGCTTTAGGAATTGGAACAATCTTAGCGAGTTTCCATACATTTGGGAAGTATTCCATTTTAATACAGGCGTTAAGGACAAACGTTAAATGCTCAAGGACAGATTTAGGCATTTGCTTAATACGAGTATACTCGTATATGTTTTTAATTTGGTCGAATCCTTCAGCTTTGCGATTACTCAGCTCTTTGACTTGGTATCTTCCAAGGTTATATACAGGCTTGAGGATGGAGGATCATTGTTACCAATCAAAAGATTTTGAATGGATTGGTTCACTAAATTAATTGTTTCTGCGTCACCTAAATTAGAAGATATTTCGTGATTTTTGCGAAAGTTTAGAGCAAGTGCGTTAGCCTTGTCAAGATCCGTACAGAACGTAGTATCTGAATCCTTAAGAAAGGGAAGTTGTCTATTTTTGTTTTTAACCACTTTGACAATATTCCAAAAAGGTTTTGAACTTAAATCTAGAGATCGTAATTTGATGTTCCACTTCTTATTGTTGTAATCAAAAATAAGTTTTGAAATAAGATTATTGAGGTGGGAAACTTTATGTTTGTAGAACGGCTGATGGTATCTTTGCCAACGTCTTCGACAAGCATTTCTAATTTGAATGAGTTCCAGGATTTAAGGGTTAAGCTTGATTGCCGAGGTTGTTTTAGGAACTTTACGAACACATAATTCAATACTGTCTAGTACATATTTGCTAAAATCTGAGATAATGGAATCAACATCAACAGTGGAGCTAACGCTGTCTAGATTACAGGGAAAGTTCCGGAATTTGGAAGTTACTCGTAGCACTGACCGGAAACGATTCCAATTCGCATTTTTAAGATCTAGCACATATGCGACCTTTTGCACACCTGATTTGCGAAGCCGACAAAACACAGGGTTATGATCAGAGCTGAGGTCGTTAATGGAAACCGGTTGGGAAAGGTAACCAGGCATATTAGACACAAATAAATCAAGCATAGATGGACTACGGTTAGAACTGGGAAAAAAGGTCGGACTAGAAGGGAATATTACAGATGCTGGAAAATTTAAACATAGATCTGACAGGATCGTACCGTAGGCATTTGCTCGCAAGCAACCCCAATTTTTATGTTCTGAATTTAAGTCCCCACCAATAATAAATTCACCTTGGAGTGAGAGTAATTTGCGGAGATCATTCTTAAAAGCTATCTTTTTTTCTAATCTTCTACCGCCGGGAAAGTAAGCACAAAAGATTTTAATTTCTCTCTGGTTACGCAATTTTAAGCTAATTCCAATGTTTTCTATTAACCGCGTTTTCACTACAGGCAAAAGCGAGTGCTGAATAGATCTTCTTATTAGTATTGCTACTCCACCTCCGTCTCGATCAACTCTATCGCATCGATAGCATTAGAAGACGGGTGTGGACAATCTTAAGTCCTGTTTAAGCCATGTTTCAGTTACAAGAGCTATGTCGACGTTTCTAGCGTTTAAAAAGTTATCAAACTCGGTGATTTTGTTGCGAATACTTCTACTATTCCAAGTAATAATATTTAAATGCCTATCTATCATATTATTTAGAGTTATGACACAAAAACTTAGTTGCTAAACGTGTGATAACATTAAATTGTTCAAACTTATTCTTACATGTAGATAAATTTGTAATTAATTCCATAGCTAGACTATTTAATTCATCCGCTGTGAACAGAATGTTGTTGCTGGAAATGTTGCAAGTTGCGCCGGCGGCAATGTTGCTAAACATAAGTGGAATGTTGTCGGAAACATTGTTGATTGTTGGAAGGACGACACTTTCCAACATCGTTTGATTAGTGTGAGAGGCGGGAAACAGCTGACGTCGCTGTGGAAGTTGCGTGAACTCTGACAAAGAGTTAATTGGAACCTGTTGATGTTTAGTGTGAGTGGGTGGTGAAATATGTTGTCGGTTGGATGTCTTTGACATATTATTTTCTTTATATTTTTCCTTGAATTCTAAGAATTTTGATCGGCTAACGCATGATGGATCGGTTGATTTGTGTGGTCCGTTGCAATTTGCACATTTTTCAGCGGAAGAATTAGAGCAGACAGAAGTTTTATGTGGGCCGGCACAATTGGCACAGAAGGTTTTGACGTGGCAATTTTTTTCACCATGCCCAAACATCTGGCAATTGTGACATTGGGTTAGTTTACCTTTTAGCTTTCGTTGGTAGTTCCAGCTCACTTGCGTGTGAAAGATGGAGTGATAATTTTTCTTAAGATCATGCAATCTTATTGAACCATTTTCTAATGATATTTAATTAATAATTATTTTTTTAGTATTTATGCACTTTAAACCAATTTTAATCAGTTCAGTTTTTAGAAGATTGGGGTCCATTTCGCTCATACCGTATAAAACTACTTTGAATGCTTTCTCGCTCTTGAAATCGTGAGAGAAGAATTGACAACTTTGACTTTTTAGTTTTTCTAATATGGCACTGTAAGATTCGGCAGAATTGCATGTTGTTTTAATGCCTATAGACATCTTTTTAACAAAGTAATCTGTTATGTTTAAAGATTTTGCAAGGTTGTGCACAAATTCACTAGATTTTTGCAATAGTTTGATTGGAGGCAATAACACTTTTTCACTACACTTATTTGGCGAAGTTATTTCGTCCATATCT
The DNA here is from genome assembly GCA_949129095.1 of Volucella bombylans. Taxonomy (NCBI): domain Eukaryota; kingdom Metazoa; phylum Arthropoda; class Insecta; order Diptera; family Syrphidae; genus Volucella; species Volucella bombylans. The sequence goes on along the minus strand of OX422141.1, from coordinate 157,213,236 downwards.
TCTTCGCTATCCGGAAGGCATTGCAAGGGACTCCAGTAATTATAACTGGGATCACTTCCCTTTTTTTTATTCGGATTTGGCATGTTGGCACAGAATTTTTTCTTCAAGGACAAACGAAAGTACTCGGAAATTGGTGATCTTTCGCGTTTAGAAATGTTGGGTTTTGATAGGTCAGATACGGATGACATGCGCAGGCAAAAGCTCCGGTTAGACTGAGTTGACTTTATATTTTCGACCAAATTGAACAGATTTGCATTTGAACAGCAATGCATTTTATGTATCAGCATACTATAGCTTTGTTGAGTGAGGCTGTTCCGGACTGTTCCGAACAGAAAAGTACAAGCATTCCTGTTCAGTGAGAAAAATTTCTGTCCGAATCTGTTCTGCTCTGTGTTCAATGAGGCTGTTCCAATCTACCAATTTTCTATTTAAAATCTTCAACTTCATAACAAAGATGACATGTCTGAATGACTTAAGATAAGTTCTTCTAATAATTTATCTTCGAATTATCGATCTAAATGCCATTTTTAGATGCCTTTAGGTATTTGGCGATCATTTTGATTTAATTTGCCTGCTCTCCGCTATGTTACGTCTTTAAACACTTTCTTTTCTTAAAACTGTTTTTCTCAACTTTCTTTAGCAAAAACAAAGTAAAAAAAAACAGGGCCGATTATAGTTTCAAATATCAAAAAGGGTTTTGGTAATTTGACAAATTTGCTTGAAAAAATTTCCTGGACTAAAATGGTGAAAAGAGGGGAAATAATTCATTTCCTCATTTCGCTCTCTTCTACGAAAAGCTACGGAAAATATGAGTACGCGAACAGAGTTTAGACGGTTTTCGTAAATTTTCGTAGTTTTTTATAGTACGCGAACAGACCTAATATGTCAAGTCGCTTACTCTACGCGCCTTGTGCTACTTAAAACCAAAAAAAATTAAGATCAAAGGTAAACAATTAATTGCACCTGTCACATAAGACGAAATCCGACGTCGGATCAAAAGCCATTAGCTTTCCTGCTAAAGAGCATGCAGAAAATTTTTGGAGAATACTGTTTTGAGGTAGTAAATTCTGTCCACAATGCAATATGCTTACTACGGTGGAAACACTTATGATACTGTGCTCCAAAATATAGAAAGAAGAATTGAACTTGCACTCAACACAAAAGAAGTACTTCTGAAAACGTAACATGTAAATCGGTCAGATATCACACCACGGAGCAGTCGAATTACTAGTCTTGAAATAAAGATGTACTAGTGACCTTCTCATCTTTTTGGCAAAGTTGAAAGGTGGCGGTCAATATGTAATCATGCGAGTAAATAAGGATAGCGTGCAACGCAGCGTCTTCTCCGCATTGCTATTGTCCATGTTCGCTGGAATTTCTGATTGATATTTTCAACAAGCCGAAGATTTACTACCAGGTATATGCAGATGATGTACCGATCATGCCAATCACTTGATCGTAGATAACTCTAGATGTAATCTACGGCAAAGAAGCTCTAATCTTGTCTTAAAAGAGGTTGTTATTTCACAAGAAGGCGAAAGCTGACGGGTTCGATACCAACTATTTTTGAAAGGAGTCATCAACTTGGGAAAGGACAATGACAGCGATTTCACAAATGGCTCTAATAACAACCTATTTGTTGCATTAGCTTCGGGAGTTCGATAAGCTAAGGTTATAACTCTACCTCGGATAAGTATGCATCCGTCTTCAAGGTGGAGAGAGAAGCAGTCTTTGTGGCAGTAAACCATTCGATGTAAGCAAAAATTCTGTTGTATTTATCACTGTCGACTGTTAGTAAATGATCTGACGTTAATAAAACCAGTTTGGGTAAGTAGACAAGCACACGGTAGGTGAATTCTGTAGAGTTTTACATATTTTAACCTATAATTGTTTAGTTTTCGAATCGTCAATATGAGTGAAGAAGAAATACAATACAACGTGAGGCATTGTATACTCTATGAGTTACAAAAAGGTAAGAAAAAGTCTTATGTAACAACGCAAACATGCCAAAGTTGGTCGAACGGCTTGCACAAATCCTACATTAACTTCCATAGAATGTGCTTTGAATCACGTCGAAAGACTTAGTTTTGTGTTAACTTTCTATATGGGTACCACAAGAATTAAGTAAAAACAATTTAATTGGCCGAATTTCCATATGAGGGTCAACCTTGCTCGTCAGAAACAGGAACTGTTTTGGTCTGTTTTGTTATTACAGATTGAAAGTGGATAGTTTATATAAATGATGTAGGAAAAGGAGTCTATGTGTAGGGAGGGAAAACTTCGTCATTGACATGAAAAACTGATGTGCAACAGAAGAAGTTAACGCTGTGCTGTGCCCCTGTGGGACTGCAGGGGCCTCGTGTACTATGAGCAGTCTGAACAAATTGAAACGGTAAGTGCTGATCGAGTGGAACAGTTTTTCTCCGCCAACAGCGAGGATTGGATAAGCTGCCAAAACGCTGGCAAACAGTTTCAACGAATAAAGGGAATAACATTTTTCACTAATTTTTAAAAATTTAAATAAGAAGTGAACAAAAACATTTTATTTAACAAAAAAACACAGCATAACTTTCCTTTACACCTAATATAAAGCGTGAGCCAACACCTGGTGTGGAAGTTTTCATTAAATTAAACACACATCATTTATTGTGAAATCAATGCAGAATTTTATTGGAACTCAACATCGTTCATGTGATCACCACGGCTTCTGTTGCAAGCGACCATCCGAAGGTCAAAATTATCGCTGACTTTTTGAAGAATAAGTGGGTCAATGGCCACAGTTTCAGTTTGGATGTTATGTTTGAGATCTTGAATTGTCGCTGAGTTATTGGCACAGACCTTACTCTTCAAATAACTCCACAGGAAGAAGTCTAAAAGTGTCAATTCACATGACCTTGGATGCCAATCAACTTCTCCTCTAACCAATCTTCAAATTTCGTACGCAATAAATTGATTGATTGATGACTTATGTTGGCGGTAGCACCATCCTGTTGAAACTAGAGATCGTGCTGACTCAAATCATTTAATGTTGGAAAAAATAGCAGGTCAACATATTGCGGTAACGTTCTCCATTCACTGTAACTGTTTCTCCAGCCTCATCTTCGAAAAAGTACGTGCCAATGATGCCGCCAATTCATAATTCTCACCATACAGTGACTTTTTTGGGATGCATTGGTTGTCTGTGAATCTTGTATGGGTTTTCCGGTCCCCAGAAGAGACAATTTTGCTTATTTACGTACCCATCAAAGATAAATTTCGATGACAATTTTACGAAATGTTACTTTTACAGATGGCCCATTTTCGTAACGATATTGAATAACAAAAATGCTTTGTTGCGTGGTAAAGGTCTTTATGACTGAAATTGCCAAAGATTGTATAACATCTGTTAAAAAGATCAACCACATTGAATTCAGTAAATGATAGTAATTGACAGCCAACATCCACACCATCTATTGGCTCATCCTTTATTATGAAGAAAAAGTAGAAGAGTCGAAGCATTTAGGTTTGAAGCTTCAGTTTTTGGCACACACAAAGCTTCTCTGAACTCGGTCACAGTTCACAGAATGGGTTCGCAAAATAAAGGATCGTCGACGACTTGGCAAGTTTCAAAGGTCTCTTAGGGCTTAAGCGTGCTTTAGACCTACATACGAGTATGTACATCAAGGCTCTAATTGACAACTACTAAATTATTTTTCAGGATGCAGATAGATAAAACGAATGCTTGTCAACGGCTTCAATCAGAGAAACGGTTAAATACTTATTGGCTCTATTGCTGAAAACCGGAATATGTTAGGTGTAAGTGATACCACCTCCTGCGATGTTTGCTGTGAGCATAATCATTACACTGTAGAGCACTTATCTGTGAGTTTCTAATAGCTTACAATCGCTATAGGTACTAGGCGGGATGTCGTGAATGGTCTTTCTACGAAAGACTGCGCCACTATATCAATAGGAATACAATGGATTAGCGTGACTGCTTTATATATAAGTTAATTAGCCGCATAACGGCTGTGATCTGTGATCCGCATCTAAAAAAAAACGTTTTAAAACATCAGATTACATCGACTCAATAATCATCATTCATCATTGCGACCCAGAAGACGCTAAGACAATACATTTCTGTGTAAATACTATAGAAGAAGGCCTTAACACTCAATACAGATATCCAAGATTTAAGTTAGTTAAGTTAAGTTAAGTTGACTCTTTAGTACTAGACTTAGGCTATATGGTTTGGCTGATGGCCGTCTACCAGATTGACAATGATGTAATTTACAGGAATATTTACTTAAGAGCAAAAAGTAAAAGTCTAAATAATAAAAATAATAATAAAAAGTGGAAAGCACAAAAGGAGCATTTACTCGTATATTGCTTTGGTATAAAGTTTTCAAAAATTATCTTCTATAATTTGAGATCTGTAACGCAGCGCAGTTTCGGTGTAGCTGTGTAGGAGGTCCCATCCAGGATGTCCAGTGTTTGGCTAATTTACTTTGAATGTGTTTGGCCATATTGAGCTTTGACGTTATCAGTACCCCGAGATATTTGTACTCTCGCATGATTTCAATGGAATTCCCGCTAAACGTCCACTTCTCATTATGAGCATACCTTCCACCTCCACTTCTAAATATCATTATTTTCGATTTGGTTAACTGACAAGTCCCATAGTTTGCAGAAGGTTTCAAGCCGGTTCTTAATGAGCTGTAAGGACTCCACCGTTTCATGAGGAAAAGAAGCCAGAATCCCGAGGTGCGACTTTCAAAGCCGGTTGGATTGTGATTATTTGTACGAATCAAAACGAGTTGAATCGAGCAGATGGCCAAACAACAAGAAGACATATCAACGGTCCGAGAGGTAGAAGAGATGGTCCATCTCAACAGGATGCTGTAGGACAAGGAGGTGACAACAAACCCTACAGAGCACGAAACCCTGATTATGCACTCAAGAAATGACATCCCCTCTGAGCGTGCCATTTTTCCATCTCTGCTACAAAAACGGCAGGACTTTCTTCTACGTACCATAATAGCCTTATTTAGGTTCAGCTTCAACTTGGGCTACATACCTTGCACTAAGAGGGAGGTCAACTTGGTGTTTATCTCCAAACCAGGCAACAAGCCCAGGGAGCAACCTAAGTCATATCGTTTTATAAACTTGACATCACTTTATCTGAAAACAATGGAAAGAATTATTAATATCCATATGAGAGAAAGCTTAGAAAATGGCTTGAATCTGCACTTATGTCAGTATGCTTCTACCGTGAGCATCGAACTTGTCGAGTTGTAGAGGCTGAGTAGGGTCAATGACTCTCGAGAAGAAATTCTCCAGACGAGTCCTGAAACCAAAGGATGCTCCCCCCCCCCCTTCCCCAACTCCCAAAGCACTCCATCATTCCCCTGGGCTGGATCAAGGTGTTATACGACCCGTGCCGAAGATCAACCTGGCTGAGGGCCCAGTATCTCCAAAAATAGCTCAGTCGCAAACGGAGTATCCGGATACCTGGCGACCTCCGGATTAGCTAGCCTTATCTGTATATGGCGGATCTCTGTACAGATGGACATCCCTTTCTCCGCTACTCGTGGGACTATTATGGACAACAACCTGACAACAAAAACCGAGGCCGGTACTCCTCAATTACCGGGCGGTGGAACGGTGACTACACCGACTACCGACAAGGCTCCTACATTGCCGAGAGGAGGCAAAACTGTGGCAGGCCATGGTGCGCCATCCTTTAAAGGCAAAAGGAACAAGCCAAATAAAAAGAATTCAGGAAGTGTTAAGACTGTGGCAGGCCATGGTCCTATCACCTCCTCCACCCCTAGCAGCAGCAAGTTTGTGGCAGGCCACGGACTTGTCGCGGCTACCAAAACTCCTTCAGGGAGTGTTAAGACTGTGGCAAGCCACGGTCCTATCACTTCCTCCGCCCCTAGCAGCAGCAAGTTTGTGGCAGGCCACGGACTTGTCGCTGCTACCAAAACTCCTTCGGGGAGTGTTAAGACTGTGGCAAGCCATGGTCCTATCACTTCCCCCGCCCCCAGCAGCAGCAAGTTTGTGGCAGGCCACGGACTTGTTGCTGCTACCAAAACTCCTCCCTCCAAAGAGGAATCTGGAGCTCAGCTGCATCGGCAAGCTCCATCTAAGGCGCTATACATAAGACGCCGAAATGCCTCACGCATTATCAAAACCTTCGGATCCATTCCGGAGGTGGAGAGAAGTGCGGAAATAAAGAGCAAGGTTGAGTGGGCTAAAAACATCCTAAAAGACGGATTTCCCACTGCTTCCATTGCTCACAAAATGTCAAAAGACTCCTCTAAGCGTCAGAGATCGTTGGAGGAAACCGTATCGGTTTCCAAGAGGCCCAAAATTCACAGTTCCACAACCCCTGGGCCATCCAACAGCAGATCTCTGAAGTCTTATAACGAAGTCCTAAAGGACGCATTGGTGATCGCGGTGATCGTTAGAAGCGATACCGACGGTTCCATTACACCGGAACGGTGGCAATTGGTCAAGTTGAAGCTCTCCAGCAACTTCTTGGCCATCATGCGGGAGAACCCAGGACCACCTCCTATCACAAGCGACGCTGGCTGGCACCAAGGCCATGTCAAGCTCATCGCTTGCTCCGACCAGAGATCTCTCGATCTCTTCACCAAGGCCATCGATGGTTTAGGAGAGGTTTGGCCAGGTGCAAAACTCGAGGTCGTATCTAAGGAAGACATTCCTAGTAGACCTCGAACTCGTACCTGGATTCCAGCCGAACCCTCCTCTCCAGAAAACATCCTGGAAATCATCCGGCTCAGCAATCCGACTCTTCCGACTCATGACTGGAAAGTCGCGAAACTGGAGGAACTAAGGGGTTCTTATAGATGCGCGTTAATTGTGATCAATAAGGAATCCCTTAATCCTCTGGCGCAGACGAAAGGCATGATTCGGTTTGGATTCGAGTCCATTCATTTAAGGGTGTACAAAAAGGATGAGTTGGATGCTGATAAGCAACCTCCTCCTCCTTTAACACCTGACATCACAACCGTGGATCTTGGAGCATCGATATCCTTTCCAGAATTGGATAGCGATGACTCCAATCTGTCCGAGGTGACTACAAAGCCGTCGGTCTCCGATTCTGACACATTGTCGGAAATGGAAACCGATGGCGAAGCAAATAGAGGTTCTATACGATCAGAGATTGAAGATGAGCTCTTGGGCACATCTTCAGAATCGGAGGACCTCAACAACACCGTGGTGGAGGCGACTCTGGAAGACTGTAGCAATGATACGGTTTCTCCAGATTAATCTCCACCACTCAAAAAAGGCTTCGGCCACACTCATTCTGCGTCTTTCCAAAAGCGCAGAAGACATTATTCTAATCCAGGAACCATGGATTGCAGAAGGCGTGGTTCGTGGACTTAGGACACCCTCATACGTTCCGCTCTATACAAGAGACAAAGGTAAGATTAGAACTTGTATATTAGTGAAACGTAGCCTTAATGTATTTCTACTTCCCAACCTCAGTGACCCCGACCTAACCGTTGCCAGATTAGAAACTGCCAAAGGCTCATACTGGCTGGCATCGGCTTACCTTGGCCACGACCAAGTGGGCCCTCTCCCTGGTGATAACCTAGAAAGGGTGGTACTGGAAGCGGGAAGGCAAAAAACTGGCCTCATAATCGGATGCGACGCCAACGCACATCATACGGTATGGGGCAGTACCGACATCAATGATAGAGGTGAGTCACTTTTAGACTATATTTTAAGTACTAACCTCTTAATTTGCAATATTGGCAATGAGCCCACTTTCATAACAAAAAACCGACAAGAAGTTTTAGACATTACTCTTGTCTCCGACAGCATCACCCAAAGGCTAACAAACTGGATGGTATCGTCTGAACACTCCTTTTCGGACCATAGGTACATCCAATTTAGTCTGAGTGATGCTCCCCCTCTCCAACCAACTTTCCGGAACTACCGGAAAACTGATTGGACAAAATATAGAGGAATCCTATCGGAAACGATATCCTCCAAACTATCAAGTCCCCCGCGTGACACCAATGAGCTCGACATGAAAGTCAGGGAATTTACTCTGACTCTCAATAAGGCTATGGCCGCTTCCTGCCCTCTTATTCAACCAAGAGGCAAGAAAAAGCCACACTGGTGGACATCGGCACTAGGACTGCTCAGAAACACATGCAGAAAACTTTTCAACGCAGCAAAAAGCACAAGAAAAGTGACCGACTGGGACTCATATAAAGAATCCCTCAAATTATACAAAAAAGAACTGAGGAAGGCAAAGCGACAATCCTGGAGGTCATTCTGTGACAAAATCACAGAAACCTCTGAGGCTTCGCGGCTAAGAAAAATCCTCTCCACAAATCCTATGATGCCCAGCTGTTTGAAAAAAACCGATGGCTCTTGGACAACCTCAAGTGATGAATCACTCAACCTGCTTCTGGACACCCACTTTCCAGGTAGCTCCCAACTCGCGGCCAGTAGCAGCCCAAACAAGCCTACTGCAACCGTGACCAAAATTCATAGTCTGATTACGAGAGACAAACTGCTCTGGGCACTACATAGCTTCAAACCATACAAGTCTGCTGGTCCGGACGGTATTATACCTGCCGAGCTACAGAGATCCTCAGATATTATTCTACCAGTGTTGGAAAATATTATGAGGAGCTGTGTAGAACTTATCCACATTCCACTGTTATGGAGAGAAGTCAATGTAGTATTCATTCCCAAAGCTGGAAAATGTTCTCATGTGGTCCCAAAGGACCTCAGACCCATAAGTCTATCGTCATTCCTTCTGAAAACTTTAGAACGACTGATTGATATCCATATTCGAGCTAAAGTTGATCCAAGACTTCTGTCTACGGCTCAACATGCCTACTGTAAAGGAAAGTCGGTGGAAACGGCTTTGCACTCTCTGACTAGCCACATCGAACGATCCCTACAATATAAGGAGTACACAATGGTTGCTTTCCTGGACATAGAGGGCGCCTTTAACAACGTCAACACATCCGCAATCACGACTGCGTTGTCAACTCTGCAGGTAGACGACTCACTTGGGGAGCTGATTAATCTAATGCTGACAAGCAGGATAATCAACTCCAAACTGGGTGAGACTTCTGCTAAAAGATATGTCAGTAGGGGTACGCCGCAAGGCGGTGTCCTCTCCCCCCTTCTTTGGAACTTAGTGGTTAACGAACTACTGATATACCTGGAAGCGGGGGGTAGCAGAGTGATTGCCTATGCGGATGACGTTGCCATAGCCGTCTCAGGAAAACATTTAAATACCATTAAAGAACTCCTCCAAGTAAATCTTAACAGATTAACCTGCTGGGCAGATCGCTGTGGATTGGGAATAAACCCCCATAAAACTGATCTTGTCCTCTTTTCTAGGAAATATAAAATTCCAATCATAGACCCTCCTTCAATAAACGGTACCAGTTTAGCTTTCTCCGATACAGCAAAATATCTGGGTCTGATTTTTGACAGGAAACTAAACTGGAAACCTAACATTCAAGAAAGAGTCAATAAAGCTACAATAGCTTTATTCTCTTGCAAGAAAGCCATTGGGAACAAATGGGGCCTTCAACCTCGCATAACCCACTGGCTATACATCTCGGTCATAAGACCGATACTCACTTACGGGGTGGTTGTCTGGTGGACGGCCTTGGAAAATGCAGTCAACTGCACTAAACTAAGCAGAGTCCAAAGAACAGCATGTCTATGCACAAGCGGAGCCTTGCGGTCTACCCCCTCTGCGGCATTAGATATTCTGCTTCACTTGACACCCCTCGACATTTTTAGCAAGCAAGTAGCTGCGACTGCAGCTATTCGCCTTAAAGCGACTAAACAGTGGACAAATAATTCATTTGGCCACGCCAACATTCTTAATACATTAGGAATCCTCACAGAGAACACCGATTACACCATACCTGAACTTTGGTTTGACAAAAACTTCCATGTAAGCTTCCCCTCTAGATCATTCTGGGAGGAGGATGCTTTCATGGAGGACAAGTCAATCCATCTCTACACAGATGGATCTAAAACCGACAGCGGAGTTGGTGGCGGTGTTTTCTCAGATAAGCTTAACCTAAGCCTCTCTTTCCGCCTTCCAAATCACTGTAGCGTGTTCCAGGCGGAAATTTTGGCGATTAAAGAAGCTCTGTCCTGGCTGAAGAAAAACGTGATATCTGCAAAGGATATCCGCATATTTTCGGATAGTCAGGCCGCCATCAAATCCCTGGACTCGGTCTCATTGTGTTCTAAAACTGCCCTTGAATGCCGTTCATCTCTCATGGAGATGGCAGAGCAGTTCAACATTCACCTCTGTTGGGTGCCGGGCCACAGAGACATTCCAGGGAACTGCAGAGCCGATGAACTCGCCAAAATTGGAACCACTCTACCTATCCTACCGGACAAAGGTAGTATAGGTATACCAATCGCTACGTGCAAACTAACACTAAAGCTAGATGCCAATAAAAGAACGGACCTTAGGTGGACTGCTGGACAAACATGTCTAGCGACCAAACAGATCTGGCCAAGGCTGGATCTGAGTCGATCTAAGTGTCTGATCCTTTTAGATAGGAAACATCTCAGCGCCATAATAGGTGTCATAACCGGACACTGCCTCATAGGCAAGCACGCAAGAAGGCTTGGCGCTTTTACTAACGATTTTTGTAGAAGCTGCATGGACGAGGAAGAGGAGGAGACAATCCCCCACCTACTCTGCACATGCCCAGCTCTCTCTCAGAGAAGGAAGCTTCACCTAGGAGCTTTCTTCTACAACGACCTAAACGATCTAGAAAAAATAGACGTTAACAGTCTCCTACGCTTTATTAAAAGCTCAAACTGGTTCCAGTAGTAAGAAGATCATAGATCCACGTGGCATCACAATGGGCCAATAGGCCTAAGTGGGTTGGTATTTCCAACAGCCACTCTTACCTAACCTAACCTATGTCAGTATGCCTATCAGAAAGGCAAATGGACGCAAGGTGTTCTCGTGAAGCTGACAGCTGTAATCAAAAGCTCCTTCCGCTGTAAAGAACTTGCATACACTTTGTTCATTTGTTGATATAGAGGGTGCTTTCCACAATATTGGACATGACTCCATATCAAATACTTTGCTCCATAGAAACATTAATCAGTCTACCATCAACTGGGACAAAGCGATGCTTGAAAGCTGGATGATTACTACTTAATCAGGGCCGACTTCGGTATCAATATCAGCATTTCATGCATCATTTCCCAAATTATCGTTGACGAATTAGGGGACACCCTGTATATAAACAAGCTGGCATTACGCGGCTTAGAAAAACCTGCCAAGCTCTAGGAACAAAACCAAACTGTGGTGGGTTCCTGGTCATGAAGGCATTGATGGGAATGAAAATACCGACCAACTGACCAGTAAGGGCTCAGAAACTCCCTTCAATGGACCTGAACGACTAAATCAGCAGTCAATGTAGCTATTTACGGCTGGGAGCATTCGAGATGCATCTCACATTGGGAGAATAGCTCAAGTCTAAGACATTACCAACAAGCCATCCTGCCCATCAACAAAAATTCCAATAGATGTCTAAATCTAAATTGGCACGATATCAAAAACTTAGAAGGTTACGTCACAGGACATAAGATATCACCTCAACAAAATGAATCTAGTTGACTCTCCGTAGTGCCGACTTTGTCTTGATGAAGACGAAACAGCTGAATACATTTTATGTCTCAACGCAATCAATGGAAGATTTTCTTCAGCGAACAATTCGGCTCCAACGAACTAATAAATTCCTCTGCTGGTAGTGTTACCAACTTCCTTTGGAAGGTAGAAAACCTACTAACCTAACTAAAGTCCCTTACTTCGCAAATGGCGAGTCAGAAAATTAAAAAAAAAAAAACAAAAAAGATACGACAAGCGTATGTCCACCAATATCTAGATGACTTGTGATGTGACATTTTAGACTTGAGACTCCTTGAAAGAGTGGACAGACGATTTCAATACTGATGGCAAGACTATTTCCTTTAGGACTTCGTTCGAAATAACAATGTTAAGCTGACATAGGTATGGCGGCATAAGGTACATAATTTATTTTCATGTGAACCGTAGATGAGAGTAATAGACGTAAGGATGACCAAGTTAACTATCTCATCCCCTGCCGCACAACAGTTACAATACTTCAATTTTGGCAGAATTATTATAAACCGAAGCTGAATCATTGCACATCCAGTGCCGACAACCCAACGGCCAAATCTCTGCACCAACCATTTGATCCAAAAATCGTATGGTGATATAACTGCTCCAACATCAACTCCTCCTGTCGCCGCCCCACGGAACCTTTTTACAGAATTTAACACGACGTGGACACCTTCAGAGTGGCAAGGCAGGCTAGACCAACTCTGCACAACGAATCAGATGTTCACCACCCTACTCGTCAGAGGTGCCCCAAATTATGCAGATGCTCCTTAGATTTCTGAATTTTTCAATAAGTGGTATGGCATCACCATCAGCCAATGCACAATATTCCAAAATATCGCACAACAAAAACAAATGGAATTTCAAGATTAATTTACCCGATAAATACGAATGGTTATTTGTTAACCCATCCAACACCAACCTCAACTTCGGAAAGGTGCGGGTCTCCAAATGGACGGATCAACCAACCAATAAAGCAACGTCTCATCTAAAGCTAATTAAAAATCGCACAAATCCATTCCCCATCCACATCCTAAAACTGACCTCAACTGGAGCCTTAAAACCAAAATGTTTCCCACCCGTTTATATCCCTAAGCAACCCCCTTCACGTATCTCCACAAATGCACCAAGTGCCTCTCTTCCATCCAAGCCTCAACGCGTTTCTTTTAATTTAACCCCTGCCCCTGATACTGTCACTGTTCAACCAGCCACACCCCCTCCCACGAATACTAACAACTGCTTTGCCAATTACGACCTTACAACAGGAGCCAAATACCCAAACTTTATCAGCTCGAATATCTTAAATCCCGCTTCTACCTAGCCTTCTTCCTCGGTTTCACGGGCCCCAGTATCATGGTCTCCACCCAACAGGAAGGCCTTCCTACGGATATAACTAGTCTCAGGCAACTTTACAACATAATAGTGTTGGAATACTCACATTACTGAACTTAATTCCGCCTTTCACCGCATCTGTTATACTCCTATCATTTATAAATAAAATGAATAATAAAGTGCTCAGAATGCATCTTTGTTTTACTCCAAATGATGTTAAAAAATCTTCCGACAAAAATTGACCATGCCATACGCACGCTACATTGTTGTGATACTCGTACATTGCCCTTAAAATGTTTATAATTTTCGTCGGTATCCCATAGCTTTGTACGAGTAGTTTATAAAAATTTCTCACGCGAAATAGTGTCAAAAGCTGCACGGAAATCAACGTGTATCAATATCAATCAATATGTAAATTGCAGCAATGTTGTAAAGCATTAATATTTGGTCTAAGGTTGAGTATCTTTGACGGCTGATATTTCTGTTTTTAACTTTTAAAAATAACTGCACAAAACAATTGTGTTCAAAAACGAGATTCCACGATAGTTTGATTGATCGTCGTAAGTTCCTTTCCTGTGCAGTGGAAATATAACTGCTATTAGAAAGCTTTCCGCGACGTTCCCTGTCTCGAATATTCGGTTAAACTCAAACGTAAGCGATAATAGAAATTCAGGCGTACAATTTTTATAAAATTCGTAGGGTACGCGATCATCACCTGGTGCTTTGTTACATTTGGAATTGTCATTGACCGTTTGAACCTCCTTCACGGTTATCTGTGCATCTAAGTAGCCATCAAAAAGGGCTAGCATATTGGAACATCCGTGAGGTTTGAGCTGTGTTAAGGAGATTTTCGAAGTGATCCTAAAGTTGGTGGGCTTCTAAATCTGGAGCAATTGAGTTACCTCTCCCGTTTACTATCTTTACAGTTTTTCAGAAATCTGCCGAGGACTTCGATTTGTTCAGTAAATCAATATTATGCTGGATAAATGATAGTTTTTTCGCTCGGCAAAGATTTTTGAAATTCCTGTTTGCTAGTGCATAATAATGTCTGGAGGCGCTTGTGTTGCAACTTCTTAGTGGTCTTAGAAACCCAAACGAAATATCTCTAGCTTTCACACACTCTTTGTCACAGCATTTATGTTTTCCAATTCTGACTTTGTTCCTGTCTGACGCGTTTTTAGAAGCGGCGGTTTTAATTATCTCCATCAGGTCACCAATATTAGGTTGGGTGTCAAGTGCTGTGCATACTTCGAGCTCTTCATTGTGGTTACGCTGATACATCTCCCTAAATCTATCATTCCATTTTAGCTTTGGCAGAAGCTGTAGACGTGCTGTATTAGGATATTCCAAACCACTTATCTGAAATGTAACTTCTAGTGGCTTGTGATCGGAGTACGTCAGTTAACCTATTTTAAAATCGCTGTAATGACTGATGATGATCATGTCCTCATTACAGCTTCCGTTGAGAATAAAGCAGTCGAGTCCATCGGTTAACTCAATAATTTCACTAACTTGGAGTACCACGATCCCAAGTCATCCGGATGTTAAACAAGGAAACAAAGCAACTCGAACGAATGCCAGACCCACTTTTGAATGTAAATGATAGCCGAATCTGAAGCTTAAGGTAATTAGTTTTATTTAATAATATATAAAACCCAAAATACATCTAACGATTTTGCTGATAGCATTATTACGAAAACGGAATCCTAGAGCACCTTTAGTTTTTGGAAAAACCATCCAGGATTCAGTTTGTAACCATCATTTCAGATTTCTGAAAAATAAGAACAATGAAAGTCCATTTTATAATATGTGTGTGTGTAAACAATAAATGGATTACCATACCGGTCTTGGTTTCCAAAACCTAATTTATCGCTTTAAGTAACTTAAAAAAACCCTTGTTAATCCAATGACCCTAAGCCGCTAAAGTGATTAGGTGATTTATGCTCTCCAACTGCATGTCAGCAATACCATTTCAAAATGTCTTAAAATTTGATTTAAAACTCAAGCCAAGCGACGACGAAATAAAGCCATTTACATTCAAACTGACATTTCGACAGCAACTTCATACTGTCAGTTGTCAGTTAATAAAAGTCCACCACGTAAACGAACAGTACTACTCACTTACAGGCAAGCCCTAAGCAATTAATTTCGTGTCACTATTTACGAAACAAAAACTGCAAGTCACACATACTCGTATCACATGTGATATTTAAATGGATCCACAGTGTAATACCCGCAGCCATTGTCCGAACACTCATAACAAAACACTTTCGCATCGATTTGCGATAAATTCTTAAAATCTGACATTTTGTGATGGTGTACTGGTTGTTACTTATTTGGAGTATGAACTGTCAAAGTAACTCGCTAAATGGATTTTAATGGGACAAGTCTTTTAAGTTCAAAAAAGGCGTGGCTGTCATGGTACACGCGTGTGTCAGGTTTACTGATAAAATCGTTTTATATTCTTATTTTTTCAATTTTCACGAAGCAGTTTCTATTGGAGTTGAATTGGAGTTGTGTTTGCAACAACAGCTTAAGACACTTGTTGTTTGGGGATATTTTAGTGAAAGGCTCAATGTCACGATGACACCTTTGGGGCACGATTTAACCAGGTTTAGTTGGGTGGCTATATCTTTCTTTTACTGCTACTGCATTGCATAACTTATGCAAGTAAAATGAGTGAGTTTTTGTTAAGTTTTATCTCTGCTGTTTGTTTCGGTAGCCCTGACGTGGCACATACTCGCATGTATGAATGAATACCGTGAACTGGTAGCTATGAAAGAGCTCTCTAATGAAATCAGCGATGGCGTCAAATACTAGTAGTCAGGTCAAACTACTTAGGCATTGCCTTATACGAACTAGTTTGACATATTCAGAGCTCAAGAGCTCAGGTTTATAAGGTTAATCAAGGCTATGCTGAAGTCCGAAGAAAGACATGGTAATGATAACTAGCTTTGTTGGTTCTACTTTGGTAAGGTAGAACAAACGTAAGCAAGGTTGTCAAAATATCGAACTCCATTGGTAGCTGGGGTTAGCTAGTTGAATGACTACTACCTTTAAGTTAAACAAGGTCATTGGTTCTTGACGTTTATTCGTTATTTGTTAAATGGTTGGGTTAGCTTAGGTGGTCTTCCTTAAGTTGTACGTCGACCAGTTGTAGGTCCATTGTGGTATCAATTTGGATTTCGGAATGCCTATGGATTTCGTAGCAAGATAGGGCAGTTGCAAAGGTAGTGTGCCACAGATTCGTAGTTCTTTTCGTCCGTGCAGCTCCTGCAGAAATCGTTGTTGCACTGATTATTTTTGTGAGTTTGGAACTGTCTCTCTTCTCCTGAGGTTAGTCAGTTTTCTTGGTCACTTGGGATCGAGTATAAACAGTATTAGTCTAGACGTCTTTCAATTATCTCGTCCAGCTAGGACTGACTTTAGTTTAAGCAGGACATTGGTTGTTGCCAAGCTGCCTACTATTTATTCCCAGGGATCCGAGCTAGGTCATCAGCAACCAAGTTCTCTGGGACAACGAAGTGTCATGGAACCCAATAGAGTCTGATTTTGAGCTGCCTAGCCATTTCTTTGATGGTGTTCAAAGTTAGGGAACTGCTCGATTGCCTGTGTACATATGATATTGCAGTATCAGACGCATGCACTGCATTTAGGCTGATCCAAGCCACGGCCTATTGAATAGCTGAGACTTCGGCTGGAAGACGTTAGACTTAGTGATCGGTGTATGCTGATGTCCTCAGAAGAGATTCCTGTGCTAACGGCTACGGCTATTTTGATTAAATGATAACTTCCTTCAAAACTCTCTTTTCAGAAAGTTTAAGCCTACAGCTTTAACTTTTTAACCAGTCCCAAGATACAAGAGTAAAAATTAAAAATCGTAAGCATGATATCTTTTTTTCCCACTGTTGTTTTTATATGTATCTCAACCTGGTTTAAATTATTCTACAATATTATACGGAAACGCTTCTTTTAGACAGTACAGTCGCGAACCAAAGTATAAATGAACTAACAGCGTAGGATTTACGACAGCGGAACGACATATATATACAAATTGTTGAAGCCAGAAAATATTTTTCCGGGTTTTTATGTTGCATGTGAGCCGCTTCTAGAGGCGATGCAGTTCTCTATTTCACCCGTCATATGAGTATTTATTTTTCAGAAATATCAAGGTGCAGCCTTGATAGAGGAATTCCAAGAAGATTGTTGAATCGATTCGGTAGGAAGTCATCTAGAGTTGAAACCTTTGCCTTCCGCATATCTTTAGACCTATATATTGTACCACTATGAATGCCTTTGTGGTTGTTTTAAAATGTTAAGAAACAAAGTCATCTGTCGATTGGTATATAGAGCCATCTAACAAGCAAGCATAATTTCACACAATGCTGTGAGAGGTTTTTGGTCATTAAAATATTTACGACTTCTGGCGAAGAGGATTATAAGGTTGTGGTTCCTCTTAACATTTAAAGACCAACCGAACATGCTGTTAAAATGAAAGTTAAATGCAAAGCGGGAATAACTAAGGAATTAGAAGTTCAAGTTGGAATACACAGAGTTTATATTCAAGGTTCATTGCTTTTTAATGTCGTGCAAGGTTTTCTTTCGCAGAGGACATTCGTGAGTCCGGAACCACTTCTCTTCTATTCGCCGATGATAGCGCTATCATAAGCGTCAATCCCGCAGGCAATTCTAATTAATTGGGTAGGGGTGCTAGAAGATAATACGCTTAGATTCAGTCGTTCTAAGACTGAATATGTGCACTGCTGTTTTTCCAAGCTCGCAAACTCAAGAAGGAGAAAGAGTCATAATCATTTCATCAAAATACGAAAAATTTAGATACTTAGGCTCCACCAAGGAAATTGCGATGACGATGTCACACATAGAGTAAGTGTGGCGTGGCTTAAATGGCCCGAAAACTCGGCAGTATTCGCTCGGCTTTAAGGTACGCATTGCAATGTTGGATGATGCACTAGAAAAATAAACTAAAACTGGCAGCGTCGGAAATGAAAATATTACTATTGACAGAGAGTATAGCAAAAGTAATCTAATATGAAAAGGAACGCGCACTCGCGGAACCCTCTGCCTTAGGCTAAGGCCACGCAGTAAGCGGCTAGCGACGTTTCTGAGCGGCAGAGCGACATTGCTCAGCTTACAATTCTGTTCTATTATTTTAGTGTAGTGCTGAGCGGCAAGTAGAATTCATGGCAAAAATAAACATTGAAAATTTAATTTGAGAGGTATAAAGCTGTCGACTTTGAAGGAAAATACGAAAAAACCTTCAATTCAAAAAAAGAGAAAAATAAAAAAATAAATAAAAAAACATAACAAATAAATATATAAATAAATAAATAAGTAAACAAATAAATCATAAGTAAGTAAACAAAACAAATAAATAGGTGAATAAATAAATAATCAAGAATAAATGTGAAAATAAATAAATAAATTAACAATTAACGTTTAAATAAGTTATAACAATATGATAAATAACAAATAGGATTCTTATAAGGTAAGAACATATAAAAACAGAATAACAATTGATAGATAATTACTTTAGTTATGCAATTGATTAACGAGAGGATTGTCAGCAAAACTACTCGTACATCTTGTTAGGAATGTGTATTTTAGTTTTTGAATCCTATGAGAAATCAATTCAACATTCGCCCTTTCATGCAAATCTAAAGTTGAATGCCTCCATGGTAAGTTAAGCATCATTTTTAATATCTTGTTTTGTTAAACTTGTAACTTTTTGATATGGTAGGCAGCTTCGTCTCCCCATACTTGGCAACCATATAAGAGAATTGCCTGAAAAATCATTTTGTGGAGAATAATTTTATTTTCGATTGTAAGTAGGGAATTGCGGTTTATAAAAGGATACAACATCTTAATTGCAATTCCTATTTTCCTTAATGTTTTGTTTATGTGGTCTTTAAACGTGAGTTTAGTGTCCAAATGAATACCCAAATACCTTACCGTAGGCACCCAATTTATATTGCTCCCATTTAGTTGAAGTTGGTTGCTGGGAAGAAAACAAGCTTTTCTTTTTCGGGTGAAAAAGATCGCTTGAGTTTTTCCTTCATTAAGCTTAATTTTCCATGTAGTATAATATTTCGCCAATACATCCATTCCATCTTTTAAATTCCTCTCAATATTGAGAGCGAATTGATTTGATGAATATATTGCAGTGTCATCTGCGAAAATAGCTACATCACAGTTTGGTATATCGGGAAAATCAGACGTATATATATTATAAAGGACAGGTCCGAGAACTGAGCCTTGTGGTACCTCTGCATTAAAATTTACTAGACTAGAAACGCTACCATTTATATGGACATTAAAACAACGATTAGACAAGAAAGACAGCACAATTTTACATAGAGATGGAGGGAATCTAAAATTGATCATTTTGTAAATAAGGGCCTCATGCCACACTGAATCAAAAGTTTTTCATCCCAGTAGATTTACCTTGAGAACGATTAGTTTTAACAGAATTACAGATTCTTAATAACTGATGGGAAATATTATGAAAATGTCTAAAGCCAAATTGTTCGTTGGGATAAATATCATGTTCCCGGATGAATTTTAAAAGATTTTCCTTTATAACCTTCTCATATATTTTACTTAAGTTGCTTAATAAACTTATAGGCCTATAGCTATCTGAAAGTTCTGGTGGTTTACCAGCTTTTAGAATTGGCACAACTTTAGCTTTTTTCCAGGCATCAGGAAAGTATTGTAATTTAATACAGACGTTTATTATAAAGGTAATAAATTTGATGCCTATTTTAGGCAGTTGTTTGAGGTATATATTACGTATATAATCAGTGCCTCCTACTTTTTTAATGCGCAGGCTGTTAATAATAAATTCTATGTCCTCCTCGTTGACAAACACATTTGATACGCAACATAGAAAAACTAAACTAGATGTCAAACTCTACTAATACTTTTGCAAACCCTTAACTTTCGCACAGACACACTGTAAGTGAATTCCAACACTTTTGCATCTCTATAACTTTGTCAAAATTTGCTAGAATGAGAGCGATTTGCACGAGTGTGTGTAATGTGGATGACGTTTTTTGGTTCAAATGGGCGTGGTTTGTATAAAAAAGGAGATAAATTGCCATTGATCACAATTCACACGTATTCACAGACAGAGTCTCACGGATAGTGACGATCAGTAGAAAACCGGTTTTGATTTTCCAATATCTGGAAAGTTTGATATCTAGGTATAGTTAGTCTATGATACGCAATTAGCATTCGCTGAAGTGAAAGCATGAACAGTGTTTCTCACCAGATTATTTGTACTCGTATATGCATCACCTAGATGTTGAGATACAAGGTGATTATTTGCAAAACTGGAGGCAAGTGCATTTGCCTTTTCAATGTCCGTAAAATAGATACTGGATGCATTTTTAAGAAACGGTAACTGTCTGTTTTTGTTTTTTATAAACTTCACAATATTCCAGAACGGTTTTGCATTTTTGTCCAAGCAACTGAGTTTGTAATTCCATTCAGCGTTTCGGAACTGCAAAATTTCATGGGAAACCTGTTTTTTTAGATAACGCATTTGGGATCGAAATATGGGCTGGCGATATCTTTGCCAATATCTTCTGCTAATGTTCCGTAATTTAATTAACTCCAAGATGTGAGAGGGTAGTTTATTAAAGTGATTTTTTTTTTTTAATTTTTGGCACAGATTTTTGAGAATAGAATCAACGTCTTTCTTGCACAAAACATTATCAATATTCGTTGGAACATTGCACAACCTATGTTTTATTTCAGAACGGTATCGTGACTAGTTAGCATTTTTAAAATCTTGTAAGTAGTGTGCCTTTTTTTCACCCGACCATAGAAGCTGACAAACTACCGGGTTGTGGTCAGAGCTAAGTTCATTTAAGGATAATGGTTGATTAATCAGACTAGGCATATTGGTAATAAATAAGTTAAGGACAGAAGGACTATCAAGAGAACTAGCTGGAAAATAGGTGGGAGAAGGAGGAAACATTACAGAAATTGGCAACATAGAAGACAGACTAGAAAATATGTTTCCCCAAGCATTTGCTCTAATACAGCCCCAATCCTTATGGCGACAATTAATGTCTCCTGCAATTAAAAAGTCATCATTCATTGTTAAGATTTTTCTTAAATCATTCTTGAAGCTTAATCTCCTTTCAGCTGATGCAGAGCCTCCAGGAAAGTAGACACAGAATACCTTTAACAATTTTTGATTTTTTAACATAATTTCGATACCGACGTTTTCTACACAACGTGTATTTATGATAGGTAGGGGCGAATGCTGAATTGATTTTCTAATAAGTATCGCAACACCTCCACTTCTACGACCCATTCGATCGTTACGGTAGCATTGAAATTCTGATGTTGATAAATTCATGCCTTTTTTAAGACCGGTCTCAGTAACACAAGCAACGTCAATATTACTACTATTTAAAAAGTTTATAAACTCTATAGTTTTATTTCGAATTCCTCTGGCATTCCAATTAATAATTTTAATATATTTGTCTGTCATATTATTTGTTTTTACTGTACAAGAACTTACTTGCTAAATGTGCGATTACCTTAAATTGATCACTTTTTGTTTTACAAGACGATAATAATGTAATCATTTCCATTGCTACGGTGTTTAGCTCGTCGATGCTGAAAAGCGTAGAATCATCATTGGCAATGTTACTGGAAGCATTTAGAGATATGTTGCCTGGAATGCTGCTGGAAGCATTGTTGTTGGTGATGGTGTCGAATGAAGAGAGAGAGCGCTTCTCCCACACATTATATGTTGGTGAATTTAGATTGGTGGCCGCAGCGCAGCTTTTCAGTGTAACTTGTCGCTGGCGCTGTAGCGGTGAAAGCGGGGGGAAATCCTTCATGGAACGAAACGATCCAACAAGATGCTGATTATGCATATGTTCAGTATGACGAAAGGCTTGCGATCGCGGTGGTGCATGTGAATGAGAAGAAGCGTTAAGAGAATTGGATTTTTTCTTTGCAGATTTCTCCTTCATCTCCTGATAAGCAAGTCTGCTGATGCATGTTGGATCGGTAGCTTTGTGAGAATCTTTACAGTTAGCACATTTGATGACATTTGATTCATTACAGTCCACAGTCTTATGTGGACCTGCACAAGAACCGCAGTATGTTTTTATGTGGCAATTTCGTTCACCATGGCCATACATCTGACATTTACGGCATTGTGTCAACTTACCGCGGAGTTTTTTTTTGTAGACCCCAGTTAACATGTGTATGCAAAATTGAGCGATAGTTCTTTTTTAAATCAAAGAACCTAACTGAACCATTTTCCAGTGAAATGAGATAGAAATGGTCAGTGTAGCGTCCGTATTGTTTTGTTATTTTTTTTACGTCCACACATTTTAATTTTAATTTAATAAGTTTGTCTTTTAGTAAGGCCGTGTCAATTTCACCAATACCATACAAAAACACTTTAAATGCTTTTTCACTTTTAAGTTCCTGAGAGAAAAATTGACAATTCTCTTTTTTAAGCTTAGCCAATAGGGTGTTAAAACAAACTATGGATTCGCAGATAATTTTAATTCCAATGGATATTTTTTTAATGCAGTAGTCAGCAATATTTAGGGAACTCATTAGCTTGTGAACATAATCAGGCGATTTGTGTAGCAATTTGATAGGTGGAATATGAATTTTTTTTGATGAGACATTATTCGCGATAATTTCGTCCATATTGTCATCATCCGTATCACTGTCCGGAAGACACCGTAAAGGGCTATAATAATTAATTCTACTATGATCTTTCCGGCCACGCACATCATTATTATTTTTATTCATTGTAGAACGAATTTTCTTACCCGAGGACAAGCGATTGTCCTCGGTTTCGGGTGATCTAACACGTTTAGGAATTTTTGAAGCCTTTTAGATAGAAAGTCAATATGAGAAGTCGTGCGCAGAAGAAAAAGCTCCGGTTTCGACCGAGATTGCCGCTTGATTAATTGCAGTGATTGGTTTTGTTTCGATACTTTTTTGCAGAAACCGCCATTTTGGGGATAAAATTCCAAATGCGCATTCAATGCATTTCCTTCTCGTTGAAAGTCGTGTATCAAAATTTTCTGTTTGTGCGTTTAAATTTCTGTATGGATATGATCTTAACAGATAAGTTTTAAGTGGGTAAGCTTCGTCACCAATTAAAAAATTTGGAAGAATTATATCTGATCCAGGCAATGATTGTGAAGGAGGCACATTAAATTTATCAGCTTCCAGCAGTCTAAATAAAGTTGAACTAGCAAAAGTTCCAACATCACTTTGCTTTCCCCTACCGACCACTTTGATGGTAATAATTTTTTTGTCAGCATCGGCCACCCCTTGATTGAAAAATAGTGAAGGTAATTAAAATAGTGAGAACCGGAATTCGGGGGACACTTTATTTGACAGTATTTCCCATCAATGCTGCCAAACAGTTGGACAATTTCCAGCGCCTATAGTAGTCATTTATAACTTTTTTAAGATATTCGACAAGTTCTTCCCATATAACGACACATGTCTCTGAGACTGTGCTTCTGCCCATACGAAAAGCGAAAGCTGGATCACGAAATGAATTTTCCGTAGCGAGAAACCTACAAACATTAAAAATTATATGTTCATAACAGAACAAAACTTTAATTTTTGTTTTCAGGACCAACAGCGAAAGAAAATGGAAGAATTTGATGGACACCTACAGAAAAAAATCTTCAAAAATTGCCACCAATGAAATCGGGTGCCGAAGCTGTTGATTTTTATATTAAATGGCAATTTTTTGAAATGATGTCATTTATAAAAGACACAATTGCTTCGGATCCCACCAAGGCAATTTACTCAAGCGGACTGCGAATTCGCTCAAGAGGCCAATCTTTCAAATATTGTTGAGAATTTTTTGAGCGAGGAAATTTATTTTACCGATAGCCCGGCGGCCGCCACTAGCACCCCTTACTCAACCACTAATTTATCTAGCTTCTTCCCGAATAAAAACCGAAAACGACCAAAAAAAGCTGACGTGAGCAAACAATTACTTAGTATTTTTTTGTTTTTTGTTTTCATATTTTTAAATCACTTTATTTCTCATCATCTCGTTACTTCTTACCAGAGAAGTGGAGCTGAGGCATAGCCAAGTGGAGAAGCATAGCCCAAATGACCACCAGCAACCAATGGAGCAGAATAAACCAATGGTGAAGAATAGGCTAATGATGCAGCATGACCACCAGCTACCATTTATTCGGCTTAATACGAGCTATAGCTTACAAATTAAACTTAAACTAAAACTTAAAACTAAGGTTGGTTGGAGTGGTGAAGGAGAACGGATTTGAGGTAGGGAGTGGTGCGGTGGAAGTCAAAGACGGTAGGGTTTGAGTTGATTTGACGTAGCATACGGGAGATTGGTTCGTTCGCGCCGTAGGAGGTGTGGTGGGTTGGTGGATAGAAGAGTCGGGTATGTAGATTACGAGGGTTAGTGTTGAGGAAAATGGAGTTGTGAATTCATTCAACGTGACCTGAAAGGAGTCGATGAATGAAGAGAAAGTCTGCTGCATCTCTGCGATCTTCAAGGGTGTTTAAGTTGATAAGGTTGAGACGGTTTTGATAATGGGGCAAATTAAAAGGATCGTCCCAGGGCATAACTCGAAGAGCAAATCGAAGAAAACGGCGCTGAATGCCTTCAATTCTCGAGATATGCACACGATGATATGGGGACCATACTTGACTGGCGTACTCTAGGAGGGGGCGAACAAAGGTAATATAGAGGGACCTGGTCACGTATGGGTTGGTGAATTCTTTGGACCACCGTTTTATAAAACCTAGTGCAGAGTTGGCTTTGAGGATTATCTCATCCATATGTAAACGGAAGTTGAGCTCGCTATCACACAAAATGCCGAGGTCACGAAGAGATTGTACGGAGGAGATAGGTTGGTTATGGAGAAGATAGAGTCGGGGAGGAGATTGGTTCCGTTTATGTGAGAAGGTAATGGATTGGCATTTGGCGATGTTAAGTTCCAAAGAATTTTTGAGGCACCAGATCGAAAAACTATCAAGATCTTGTTGAAGGAGGAAAGAGTCATGGGGAGAGTAAATGGTTTTGAAAAATTTGGTATCGTCGGCGTAAAGGGAGACAGACGAGTGTTTGATGATCATATCGAGATCATTTATGGTTAATATAAAAAGAAGGGGACCGAGATGGCTGTCTTGTGGAACTCCAGAGGTGGCCAAAAATGGAGCGGAGTGGGCTGACCTAAAACGAACACTGTAAAAGCGGTTTTTGAGGTAAGAGGATATCCATTTCAACAGTATGGGTTCAAAGCCGAGGGCAGACAATTTAAAGATGATTAACCGATGAGAGATTTTATCGAAGGGTTTGCTAAAATCGGTTGCAACTACATCGACTTCATTGCCATTTTCTAGGGCAGAGAGGGCAAAGGATACGACTTCAACGAGATTTGTGATGGTTGACCTACCCTTTAGGAAGCCATGTTGTCTAGAAGAAATAAGTGATTTGCATTGGAAGCTTAGAGCTTCATACAAAATACTTTCGAAGAGTTTGGGTATATGGGAGCGTTTAGCGATGGGACGATAGTTGGTTATTTCATTCTTTGATCCTTTCTTGTGGATCGGGGTTATGAAGGAGGATTTCCAAGCCTGAGGAAATTCTCCTTGTGAAAGGGATAGACAGAAGAGATTAGAAAGGGCAGGGAAAGAGAGGAAGAACATTTTTTAAATAATATGGCAGGGAGGTCATCTGGGCCGGGTATGAATTCGTCATTGAGTTGGTGTAATTTTTATTCGATATAAGACGGGTCAAAAATATGAGAGAGAAGTGGGCCATTGGAGAAGTTCAGTAGGTAACTAAAATAGGATGGATCTGGTACAAAGGAGTCGTTGGTGAAGGATTGTTTAAAAAAGGTGGCAAATAGGTTGGCAATGGTGAGTGGATCGGTTGATGACCTGTTGTTGAAAGAGAGTGAAGGAGGGTAACCATCGGACTTTCTTTTGTAGTTAACAAATTGGAAAAAGGACTTAGGGTGGTTTATAAGGTTGACTTGCGCATTGTTAAGGTAGCGCTGGTAAAGGGAATCGTAAAGTTCGGTGAAATGAAGACAAGCACCAAGATAGTTGGAATAGTCGGTAAAGGATCTGGTACGCAGGAAAACAGCCCATAACTTATTTCTCTGATTTCGTAAGGAACGAAGCTTGCGATTATACCAGGGAGGACTAGTAGATGATGTTTTAAGGCGGGAAAACGGAACGTAAAGGAAAAAAGAATTAAATATTTCTTTATAAAAAATGGATAAGGCATCATTTATACTGAGATTGTGAAAGTTAAAGAGGGATCTGCTGAGATATTCACTGATTTTGTGAAAGTTTGCTTTATGAAAGTCGTGGGATGAGAGAGTTGTGGGGGGAGTGGACTGGAATGAAGAGTTATGAAAAAATGAAAGTAGAAGGGGGGGATGGTAGTTATCGATTGTTGAGAGAGATAGGGGACAAAGTGAGACTGAGGAGTTAATTGGATCTGTTGTGAAAATTGCCTACCCATAAAATTGGATATACCACTGACTTGGCATAGACTTGAGTCTGTTAAGCGATCTAAGAAGAGACATTCCTTAGCTGAGTTGGCATTTGAAGCGATGAAAAACGATTGATCATCTGATGGAGTCCATTGTAGTTGAGGAAGATTAAAGTCGCCAAAAATAAGGATATCATCAATAGGGTCTGACAGGTCAATTAAATGATCGATCGCATCAATAACAAATTGGTAAGATTCAATAGGTTGAGCTGGTAGGATATAGCAACATATAACGTAAAGGGACTTGAGAGGCAGTGATATTTTTATTGCGACAAAGTCGGCTTTAGAGGATGAAGAAATTGTAATGGGGGAAGAGTTAAGGCTGTTGTCCGTCGCCAGTAGGACGCCTCGACAGGGGGAATCTTTATTTGTGCGGGTAGGATCGCCGTCGCGGAAAACATTAAAAGTAGGAGGGAACAATTCCGGGTTCTTTATGTCGGGAATCAAATTGGTTTCGGTCAAGGGGTAGATATCAAAGGGAAGAGCATGCGATTGACGTTGGACAGCATTGGTTTTAGAGCGAAGACCTCTTACATTCTGGTAGTAAAATGTAAGAGGGATGTTGTGGGGTGGAGGTGTGAGGCAGGATGGTTTAAGCGCTGGCAAGGGAGGCACGTTATGGACAAATTTGTCGTGGTCGGCTCGGCTTCGCTGTAGGTGTGATACTCGCTTAGAGTGAATATAGTTGCCGAATGCAGCGAGGTCGTCTGCTAATTTCTGAGGGGACATGTTAAAAATCTCGTGGCACCTGACATAAAGGTTCCTGAGACTGATAGGGTCGGTAGGGAGGCCTTCCTGTTGGATGGAAACCATGACGCTGGTTTTGGTTTTCCCTTCGTAGCAGACCGAGTCCGATTTGTCATGTAGATAGGCAAGAAAGAGACGAATGTTTTTGTATATCTTTCTGTCTCTGAGCCTAGAGAGAGCATATCGACTTTCTGTAGTGCCATTGGTTTGCTGTGTTAGTTTAACAGTGGGGGAAAAAGGGGATCAAGAATAGGAGCATTGGAGGAGGGAGATAGAGATAAATGATTGGATGAGGGATGAGATGTGGGGTTTAAGGTATGGGAGTTAATGAAATTAGGGTTCTTAGCTTCAGTTTTAAGGTCGAAGTTGGGAATTGAGTTGCTAGGTGGGTTTGGTGGCGTATCAAAAATAGGGACTGGGGCCCGTGAAACCGAGGGAGAAGGCGAGCTGGAAGCGGGATTTAAGATAGGTGTTAAGTCAAAAGAGACACGTTGACGTCGGGGCTTGGTTTGGGGTGGAATAGAGGGAGTAGTTCCTGGATACAACCTGGCTACTGGTGGCAATGACAACTCCTGAAGTAGCAACTACTGGGGCAGAGTAGGCAAGTGGTGCAACTAATCCATGCTTGGCAGCAGCGCAGGCAACCTTAATGTTAAAACAAGCCTATGTTCTGCAGAAATTGGTTTCCTTCGTTTTGTAATTTTAGAACGAACTTTGTCCAACAGCAAATCAAATGATTGTATCGACAACATACGCAGGTACTGCCCGAATCGGTCTTCATGTTGTCGAAGATTATTATACAAATGGCGAAATTCGCCATAATCTGATCTTTTTCGGTTTATAGGGTGGACAAAGAATCTTCTTTTTTTAAATTTAAGATAATTCCGTGAATTTTAAAGCGACTTCCTAGTAAAACACTGCGGCGAGCAGCACTCGATAACGACATTTTCACAACTAATCGCTCAAGAATTGCCGCCCAGTAAATGACCACTTGCCGCTTAAGCTCGCCGCTCAGCTTTTTGCTGCTCTGCCGCTTGCCACTTACTGCGTGGCCTTAGCCTTAGGAAGTAGAATGAAAAATAATTGGATCACCCAAACGCAATAACATCAACAAACTATTGGATGTGATTCACAAATGAGCTGGATCTGGATCAGTATTTGTAGAATCGTTCTAAGATCAGCAAATTAAACCAACCCCACAATCGGCACAGTGTGAAGTATATAGCATTGGATGCAATTATATGCCTTGCATCTCGCAGTTACCTTGAATAAAACACTTAGATAACAGGAACAATAACATAGAGTGCTCAGAAACACAAGCTTTGCTCTCAGTATGTCTAGAGAATCTCAAGAATAAGTCACTTGATAGTCAAAGCCATTGACAGATATATGTATGGTCATGCACGATACACTAGTCAGGACTGAATAAGAGAGGGTAATGTGACATATTTAGATAATATTTCAATAATCAGTCATTTGCTCTAAGAATAACCGCCGCAGCTATTTTAAAGGCAGATTTAGGACAACTATGTGGGAAATGGTCGTCCAAGATTACGCTGAACAATACAAGTGCCTCCGATGTGACTGACTGCAATGTTTCCTATCACAACTTCTATGCAAAACATAGCATAAGAATCCATAAGGGAACTGGTTGGAGGTATCGAAGGATTTCTGGTAAATGAATACACAGGTAGACGAGAGATTGTTCACTCAACCCTACTGAATTGTAAGACTATCGGTGATCTCTAGTATACTTCAGACGTAAAAGACGTAAAAAAACGAGATTGCTGATATCTCTGTAGTGGAGTCCAATCTGGGACTCAAGTTATTCAAAAACATTTTGGATTTAATATATTGCGCCGAAAACTGCCAATTCACTATCGGGAAGGAAGTTTTTGACCACACATGTACCTCATCAGTTACGAGAGCTGATGGCATTTCTGTTTTCAGTAGATTTCAAAGAGCAGTTTATTTCGTATTACTCGTCGATCATATTTCGAGACTGCTCTTATGGACATTCCTTCCAGTGCAATGACACCAACGTTTCGACCTCTAAAACATGTAATCAAACATCTTAGTTACAAGTTACAAAAAAGCATTTCATGCTACGAGTATGTATCTTGTCGGTAAAATTAAAAAAAAAAAAAAATCAATCACTGACGCTCCCACAACTGTCACGATTTCATCCGAACCTTGATTTTATTTCGCGACTCTGTAATTATTTTAATGAAGATTATAGAATTGTTCTCTTGGTTATGTCGTCATGAAAACTGAAGCATGCCGAGCATGTTTATCTCCAAATCATAGTCGAAGTCATTAAAACAATCATAAAAACAAAAAATGTCTGCAATCTGTCAATAATGAGCACAAAGTCACCCAGCTGCACGTTTGACATAATTGTAACTCTTATTATCCGTTTCTACTCGTACCTACCCTCTTCAATGAAATGATAAATTTTAATTTTAATAAATCGTGGGATTAGCTCATCGTTCTATCGGTTACATCTCAATTTTCGTCTAAAAAAGATGACAAAACGCCCTCCAGAATCCAGTGTCACGATAGCAAAACAATTTTCTCATAGAAAATGCACAAACAATTATCGACTTCCAAGAAATGAACTATCCGCATGATGCAACACGAGACTTTGCACATACAACTTTTTGTCCAATCAAAACGGTACACAAAACTTACGAAACAATCGAATTAACCTATTAAACGGGAAAGACAAACCATAAGGTGTGTTACGTATGTGGATATGAATTACAAATGTCTATCGATCTATGGCCCCAGGATATTGTTTGAAGAGGGGTACAAGAGGCATATCCATGCTTGAAGAACATTAATTCAGAAAAAAAAGTACGAATAGGTACTCGTAACTGTATCACTTTTTCATTGATTGTGATAAAAATTGAATTTCAAACTTCATGGAGGTTCGCGTACAAATGCAGGACAACTGCAGATGTACTTATGTATAGTATATTCGTACGTACTATAGCCGGCCACTTGCATAACTATTCATCGATGCAATGGCGAGCAGTTGATTCGTATCATACTGTTGTTCCCAGGCACACAGATATGAGATACACATCATGGATACACAGATCGCAGATCCAGATACAGATATGTTATACGAATACAGTAAGAAAGGTGTACGCGCGCTCGCTAAGCTCAAAAGGAAGCTAAAACATTTCCACAAAAGCATGGCAATCGTTTTATCCAAACACGATCGTAACATAAATCTGATGCCCACATGGACCACTTAGCTGATTTTGGAAGGCGGCAGCAGAGACGTGAACCACTACGACTACCACCACAATAACTTCACTCGTACAATGACGAAAAATCTATCTACTCGTACATATGATACGAATACTGGACCCTGCCATGACAATAATTTCTTTCATTTAACCATGCTGACAGATATGATGTGGGGACCGGTTGCTCTAACTTTACCGCGCGACACATAAACCATGTGCGCTGTGTGCCAAAGTGCGAACCCGCCAATATATACGAGTTCGTAGATTGCCGAGTGATCTAGTGATCTAGTGATCCACGTACACTGCGACAGCCCACTACCAAAGTATATTCGTATTACTCGAAGATCGAAGCGGTTTATTTCATTTTATTTGCTCGAATAATTATTGCATTAGAATGAGATTTACGATATCACATCAAATGACAAAAAGGAATTTATATCAAAACATACGAGTGCAAAGAGATACAGCCACCACTGACACGTAATCCTTTTTCCAGCAACAAAATTACATAAAATCTCTGATTGGCTTGGCCTTTTTGGACGGCCGTCGTTGTTTTGTTTTCTGTTTTGGACGTCTTTTGGTTGAGGAGCTGTTTTTTTCTTGTTCGAAAAATCTTTTTAGAGCAATCATGGATCGTAGGTGAATTGGTGCGCCCAGCTTGAGATACACTCAATTGAATCCAATTGACAGCACACGTTCTCTCTCGCTCATGGTGTGCTGGAGAGGCGACAGCATGATCGAGGATAATTAATGGAAATTTATGAGATTTTATAATTGTCGGTAAGTTGTGGAAAGTTTGAGATATGTATTTTTAAGTTGGGCGGCCATGCTCCGTCATTGATTATCCCCGATGAGATCTTGATCTGATGACAAATCCGATCCGATGTTTGTATGCATTTCATAATTTACACTCAGTTCGAAGGCGGCACGAATACATATTATACACATTATAACTCCTTCAAGGATTTACTCTTATTTTTTATATGACAACACACGCATCTACATATGGCCACTATGACAGCTTATGTGGTACGAGCACTTGTATCTTGTTATAAAATAAATTAGGTGCAAGTTTGATCGTTAGTGAACTGGATGTTTATTAGAAAAGGAAGCCGAAATGTGATGTGGAACTTGATTTAAAGTGTAAATCATATATTGTATAGCTGGAATTGAAACGTAGTTTAATGCTGGCTTTGGGAATCATCATATGGATAGTATCGTGCGATAGAGCTGCATAGAAAATTTGTGGTGGATTCAATGGTATCATTATCTTCACCAGCTATCTGATAATGAACGAATGCTGGGCATAGGCCAATCCGACTTTTGGAATTAAACACTCGAACCTGCAACTGTAGGACTGAGTGAACTCAGCCTCACATCCGAAAATATATGACGAATTCATCTTGACCCGACTGCCTAAGGATGCTATCAGTAGCCATCTTAGAAGATTTTCCTTAGTCGGAACAATGTTCTCTATGGAACGGATGACGTAGGGAGGAAGTGAAAAAGCGTTTCAAATGAGATTTTACAAGCGTACAAAGTATTGTATATACAAGTGTTGGTTTTGAGTGCTTCAACCGATAAGGGATCGTTGGCGTAAGCCTTCTGTTTCACATGGCCCATAGAAAGAAGTCACACGGTGTTGGATTTCATGGTCCCAGCGACAATTTTGAGAAATGATTCGACCTGAACTTTTTCCCGCAACAGACCAATGGTCTTGCCGCTAGTGTGGCATGTAGCCCAGAACTAACCATCGCACACATCCATGCCGTCAAGCTTCGGCCATCGAAATCTATTGATCATGCTTCGAAAGTCCATTCCATACAAGGTAACAGCCACACCCGCTTTATTTTAGAACAAGTAACATCCAACGACGCATTCTGCCCAAAATCCAGACTAAATGGTTCTCGTAACACGTTGTACAATAGATAGGTTTCTCGATTAACAATCTTGAATTTTTTTAAAGTTCAAATACAATTGTGCCTACGTACAATGACTTTCAAGCAATGAGCAATTTTTCATCCATTTCATACATTAATAACACCCTTTTGGGAAGCCACGACACTGCTGGTGGTCGCTATGTTTTTGCATCAGTTAAACCATATACGCATTATAACGCAAGTATATATATGTATATACAAGTTGGGGCAAAAGTAATGTAATAATGTGAAAGTGCCATAATTTTTTGCAAATGGCTTCAAGTGTCTTTGTGCTTTGACATTTATGTTTTAGATAGATAGTCGACAGCAAGTAGTAGAGCAATACATACTTCAAAAACGCGGAACTATTGTTACTGCGTATTTGACAAATTTCCGGTCTGTTTTTTTTTTAACGCAGCGTTAATTTGGTCGTCGTCCTGCACCGTGTGCACGAACAATTAAGCGTTTTGCAGAGTGTCTCATGCAAAACTTGATCCATTAGAGATGTCGTAAGAAGTGACCGACCCCGTCTTTTTCGTTCGTTTGAGAATATCACTGCTGTGGCAGAGGACGTCCAAGGGAGTCCACCAACATTGACGAGATAACGATGCACACAATTTGGCAGCAGCAGACGTTCGTTGCTTCGAATTTTCACCAATTGCTGCCTGATGACCGTCAAGTGAGGTTAATTTACTCCCATGTTCTGTTAAACCTGGTGCAAGAAGAGGAGGATTTCGTATTTCGTATTCAAAGCGGCAAAGTGCATTTCCATTTAAGGGATTATGTAAATAAAAAGCATTTCTTTTTCGCTTTGAAAAAGTGATTGGAACTTATTTTTTTTAGGACGACGCCGAGGCCCCATAGTAACCGTAACTGGTGAGCGTTACAGACAGATGTTAAAAGAGTTTTTTTTTGCCTCTAGATGCTGAATTGGATCTCGAGCACCGTTGGTTCCAGCAGGATGGTTCTCCAGTTTTGGCGATTTCCACTGGCTGGCCAGATCGGCAGATCTGAGGGCGCCAGAGCACTTCCTTTGGGCTTTTTGGAATCTCACGTTTACCATAACAAACCACAAACTTTGCAAGTCTTGAAAGCCAACATTGAAGAATAAATCACCAATTTTGAGCCAGATGTTTTGAGAGCAACAATTCAAAATACCGTAAAACGAGCACAAATGTCCATCAACTTAGGAGGTGGTCATTTGACTTAATGTCATCAGGTTTACGCCTTCAAGTAAATTTTGTGTGGAAACAGAGCCCAATTGTTTTCATTTTATTAAATAGCAGCCAATTAAATTATGACTGACATTACTTTTGCCCTACTTTGTACAATAGTCGCTGGAGTGTTGTTTGTTTGCCTAGATTGATTTTTTTTTTTAAAGAACTTAACGCTCAAGTAGGTATGACTACACTTACGATGCCAAATCACGTGTTAAATTTTTCGAAAGATGGGACAGAAAGGGAAAGAATGATGTTTAGGCTCAGTGGCTATTTCGTATGAATTGCCCACAGCGTTCTATCTAAATCGAGATTGTCGAACAATATGATCACGATGGAAGACATATCATATGTCAGACATATGATGGATAGAAGTCATACATATGCACCTGTAACACATTGACTGTAAGCATTTTCAGCGGAGCAATGTAGACTTTGACTTTGATGTAACATATAATGAGCAAGGCAAATAAAAGAAACAAAAATCCTTCTGTTATCTAGTACGTTCTTTTAAGCTCGGAATGCAGTCTCTTCGTGATTGTATCGGGAATCTTACCGTCGTCGATCGATTGAGCGAATGTATAACAAAGTTTCAGCTAAGATGCTGTCTGAGATCCAGGGCCTTGTTCGAAAAGTAAAGAAAAAAGAAGTCTCTGGTTCAAAGATCAAAGAAGTTGCGAGAAAGCTTTGTGTGCAAAACAAAAACCTGTCTCTCATGGATCCAAAAGCCTAAACCTAACGAATGGTCAGAAACCAGTTTCGCGTGCTCATAGATCGGAAAATATGGGTCAAATGAATGGAAAGAATATCTATCCGATCCAAGAATCCCGAGTGGACTGGTCACTGAGTCGTGAAATGCTTCCCAATAACCTCAAGCTATTAAAGAGGTTTTGTAAGCCTCCCAGCGATGGGGCTCAAAGACCGTGGAACGGCATACGAATATGAACATGTAAAATACGAAATAAGCACTGATAATATTCTTAACCCGACAGTTGCAGTGTTTTTTTGCAAGACACGCATTGTGTTGCGGATTACGGCTTTCGATACATTTAATGTCTTGACAGCTTGCGACACAGATACAGACACAGTTACAGATACACATTCTGTTCGGCTCTTAAAGCACCATTTACAATGTTCCGAGATCCGATACGTCGTTCGAAAAAGAGAGCGCAAAAATTGTCAAATTGTCCGTAATATGTACTTCAATGTGTTTGTTTACAATAATGCGAGTCTCGCAGCAAGCATCGCAGTCAATTTCGAAAATCTGGAAAACTCTAGCATCTCGCAATTCGTGACAGCTAAATTGTTGTTTTCATTTTGAGCTTGTTATTTGTGAGTGGTGTTTTGACGTGTCATTGTAAACAGACTTAAGTCCCATTTACAATACTGCGAGATGCGATACGTTGTTCGAAAACGAGAGCGCATGAACTGTCAAAAATATTTCCGTAACATGTAATTCAATGTGTTCGTTTACAATAATGCGAGTGTCGCAGCAAGCATCGCAGTCAATTTCGAAAATCTGGAAAACTCTCGCATTTCGCAATGCGTGACAGCTAAATTGTTGTTGTTTTGATTTTGAGCTTGTTATTTGTGATTGGTGGTTTGACGCATCATTGTAAACAGACGTCCGATGTCTGAATGCGAGGTTCTTGCATTCGAATTCGAATGCGACTCTCGTATCGCATCTCGCAGTATTGTACTCGTAAATGGGGCTAGATGCGAGAGCTCTCGAATTCGAATTCGAATGCGACCCTCGTATCGGATCTCGGACGTTAACCCTACATCGTGATGTAATTGTTGTAATTTACACTCAAATTATTTTTTTAGGGGATAGGGGATGTACAAAAAAATACGGCTAATGTACCAGCGTGAGATTTGCGTTTTAGTTACAGAATTTATTCGTCATCAGAAGAGTGATAGTTAGAAAGATAATTGTCGCAGCAAGTGATGCAATTCCAGTTCTAGTGTACGTGTCAATGCTAAGGATTGCACGTGCACAACATACATATGCACCAATCACCAGAAAGTGAGATCTGATAATCAATAGATGCAATATGTTTCCGTTCTTTAATTTAGTGGTGAAAATTAAAATCACAATGAGGAAAATAGCTTCTGACTTCTGCTAGTAAAATATTCATCGGCATGCCTTTTAAATTACGGGTAGTTGGCATTATCTGCTCGGATTCGAACTTACTATAGGGCAACGCCGAAAAATACTTTCATGTTAAGAAAATATAGCTCTATGATGTGTTGCGAGTTTTATCAAATAGCAAATTAACCGACAAGACATCACGTCATAAAATTCGTAGTTCATAATTACGTACCGATCTGTCACTAATGTCATATTGGACTTGCCTGTTTTAGAATAGCCACAAATAATTTCCATGAATTGCTATATCATATGGTTATCATGATTGAAGTGGAAGTTTTGAAGAATGTGCATTGTGCATCCCAGAGTGCTGCATTGTTAATTCTACATTGATAGCGTATAAGTGAAGAGTCTTTGACGTTAATATATTGCTTCGTTAATTTAAACTCTACATATCATTTTAACTTAAAAAAAAACTATCGACTGCTGGGTTTTTCAAGTTGGAATTTCCATTAGCCTTGAATCTAAAAGTTTTTCTGTTCAATTGAGATACTTTGGACACATTATGCAGTCAGAAAACAGAAAACTGCCACGAAATTTTACAATAATGTTCGTTCAATTCTTCGGAGTCAGCCAATTTTCAGATAATAAAGTATAATCGTGACCATACGAGTAGTATGTTGTAACGGTACTGTCAAGAAACAAATCTTCAGATTACTGCTTTCTATGCACATTGCCCTATCTTGTCAAACCAAATAGTTTGACGGCTTCCAAACGATTCACATCGATCAAACAGACTTGTAGCTACAAAAAAATAACATAACGACACTTCAATCAACAGCGCCACTGACAGTACTCATTTCTTCAACAGAAAATGTCAAGCTGACATCTAAAATTCATTTGCGTAACACTTGTTGTATGTCGCACAGTGGTTGCATTCAGTGCACCACACATCTGATTAGATAATACGAGCATGTACCGCACACTTTTATGTTAATTTGATAAACTCTGTATAAATGACGCGTTTACGAGAAATGCCGACAGCAACCGGTCAAGTGTAGCCTCTGTAAGCAGCTGTCACTGATCACATACGAGTAAGAACGCCAAAACATACGTACCCGTACCAGTGCAATCGCAGTCGTATTTGTATTCGTCGTACTCTTAAACTCAAAAGGAGTACACCTTAAGTGGCGTCAAAGAACTGGCTATTCACATGGCAGCACTGTTGTGTATCACGACTCATCGGTCGTTCGGACATTTCCACAGATCGTTAATTAAAGCTAACTGATGAGTTAATAGCCTCAGTTGACTGCCGCATTTTCCGGTTGAGATTATGTTTTGTGATTCTGCACGTTACCTTGGAAGCAAGCGAAACTGGATCATTGCTTTGAGAGAAGCAGAGCAGAGTATCCAATGGCTGGTGCAGCAGTCGCTCATTTAGTCGGTCGTTCTCTGTGAAGTTGCATCTTGTCAGCGATGATTTGTTTCTGTAATTAATTTCGTTAATTTACTTAGAGGCCGACACATAACGTCCGGCCTATCAGAGTTACTGCAGCAATGAAGATTATTCCACTTCGTCTTCGTCGATATGCTGCTTTTGGCGGCAGTTTCTTCTCTCTAGTTTTTTTTGTTTTTCAACTTTTCTTAGACAGAGGGTAAAATTCAAAGACTATAGAGCTATAAATTTTAGAAATTTGCTAGAGCCTGGTAATAGAGTAAACTGCCATACCGGAAGATATGATGCTCTGACGTTTTCGGCGGGGAGTCGTATCTAATTTATTGGTCGATTTGCATATCGCATTAGGGTGCATTTTTAATTAATGAGCTCTGCTCAGGACACCGATTCGATTTAGTGGCCGAAAATAATCAGTTGGATAGCCAACTGCCGCCAATGGATATCAATTTAGCTGTTTTGAGCTGTACCTGTACGAATGCTGCAGTTACGATTGATTAAGACGTGTCATGCCCTGTAACAGTGGACGAATTGACAGAATGTACGAGTATAACGAGCAAGAATTGCACGCAAGCTCTTCGAAAAGCAGGAAATGTGTTTGAAATTAAGTGATGGTTTTATTTGTTGATCTGGTTAGCTTCTGGTCAGTTGCAGGGTGCTACCACTATCTTTTAGTGCGTGCCAAGAGTTGCATGCACGTCAGACGAATAGACGAACCAAAAACTACAAACAAAAAAAAACACAAATACCAATATAATAAAAACGATACATTTCGGAACCATGCCTAGTTCATTATTTTGCGAGTTTATCGCTTTGACGTTTTTATTAATTGACACACGAGTAACGTGTGCGATTCGTTCGAACAGTGCGACAAATTATTTGTAGATGACACTTTTTTTTCTTCCTGGAAATGTAGTTGAACAAATATAAACTTATAGTGTTTATGATTACAAATTTGATTAGAGACGTAATGGAATTCAATATGAAATTGACGGCATTACACTGAATGTTACTTTATGAAAACCAATCTAAATCTAGATGACATTGAACAATCTCACAAATTCATTGAATCTCAAAAGTGTTGCGCCACTACGAGTTTTATAAAATGTCAAATGTCAAAATGGATTAAACAAAGAACAGTTCGTTTTAAAATTGCATCAGGTATTGCCAACTATTGCTGCTAATATACTCATACAACGGCTCTTTAAGTACTGCTCATCAAAAAAATAGAACGATTGTCCGATTTTGAAGCTGAGCCTGATGTGTTATATCATAATAAGTAGGACCGTAGAAGTCTAAGATGAGTTAAATAAATATTCGTTAACAGATCAGCATTTCTGAATGAGGGTGGTCTTATTTATAACAATAAAACTGATGCGTTTTGGCTTATTATTCATAGCTCGGATAATGCATACTATCAGGAAATCTGACAACAAACGAAATGTAATCCTTAATCGCCTTAAAACCTTAATCTAAATGATGAGATAATATGTAGTTCCTACATATTGAAGTGATGTATAATTTGGTTAAACGTCTCGACCCAAGTTAAGCATCCCAAGAGAAATTTAATACATTCCTCAGTACTTAAGAGGATAATCTTGGAAGCTTCTTTGTGATATTGGTATCTTAGTATGATGGTATCTTTCCTGTCGAGATCCCAAATTCTCCGACATAATCTTACCATGACTAGAATTCATTCTAAATGGCCAGCGGATATGGACTTAGGTCAATTTTCATAACTAAAGCTTCCATGTTAATTCCAACGGCATATAATCTATCAGCCTGTCATCAATCCTTCTGAAAATTTGGAAAGATTGGTTAACATTTTCGTTGGAGTTTGAACCCAACTCTGCTTTCGATATCTGAACATTAATACTGCAAGGAAAAATTAAAATTATAGCAGTATCGTGGCAAGCTCTAGATAAGCCATCAATTGTATAACAACAGCGGCCTGTGTTGTACGTCGCTTGTAAGCTGTCTCTTAAGAGGTCAGCCGTCAAATCTTAAATCAAAAAATAATTTTGGCGAAAAAATCGACTGCCTTACTTCATGTTTGAAAGTATATCCGAGTATAAAAGGCTAGGACAAAGACAAAATGTACTTCAGGTATTTTGGCAATTGGAAGATCCTTTCTTGGATGTAATATCCAATGCATCTGCGCTGGTAGCCAAGCAGCTATTAAATCTTTTAACTGGATTATAACAACGTCAGGAGTAGTTAAAAACTCACTACCATCTCTCAACGAGTTGGCAAAATAGTTGATAATGCACATTTTCTAGGTACCTGGAAGTTGAGACACTCGTGCACAGAAAACTGTGAACTCGAGGAACTCACTAAAAGTGCAACAACTTTAGATATCCTTTCACTATCTTCAGATATAGAATTGCTGTTCACTACCTGCAAACTTTACAGGTGAATCGAAAAGTGCCAAGAGTGACATATAGATGACGACTATAATAACATATCCTTACGATTAGTTAGTACCAACCTTCAAACGATACATGACATTTCGACAATTAGTCATCGAGATATTGAAGTTTTAGTGACGCCCCTTTTAATATTTTCAAAACCGTGTTTCTTTCATTGATAAAACACTATTATTTGATGAGAAAAAATACCGTTAAACTCAAGAAATTGCTTGAAAAGTGTTATAAGGGACCCGATACGTGGAATGCAACCGTTTGTCGCTGGTTTGCTGAATTCCGCGTGGGCTGGCAGTGATTCCTCATTTCTACATTCTCAGTTAATAAATAAATAAGTTAACCACTGTAGCAATAGCGAGCTTTTAATCTACAGTAAACGTGTTTAATGCTGCCGCAGAAGTACTTGAATCCATAATCTCTGCTTGTAAGGATTATAGGTATATTGCTGATGCAAATTAGTTTTGACAGCTGTCAATTTTGTAATATAATAAAACACAAACTATTTAAGATATCGAAAAAAACTTCTGTTTCTCATTAAATTATATCTCATACTATAATGAATTTAATTCGACTTTATTTATATATCCACCGCGAGCGTGCTTGCAGCGGTCGATACGTTGGAGCCAATTTTGGACCACTCTTCCACACATTTCGGCCGATCTTCCAGCAATTTCGCGTTCAATATTAGCTCTGAACATGTCTAACGTCTCTGGCTTATTGACATATACCAATGACTTGACGTAGCCCTACAGAAAAAAGTGCAGAGGTGTCAAATCGCACGAGTGAAGCGGCCAATTAGCTGGTCCATTTCTTAAGGCAACACGCTCACCAGTCTTTGACGTCAATACCTCGATTGTTTGGCTCGCTTTGTGGCAACTGCTGCGGTGCTATTGAAATCACGTCTCACCAATGTTGAGTGCATGCAATTGCTGTCAAAAATAACGATCCAACATGTTCCGATAGCGATTTCCATTAACTGTAACGTGGCGGCCATCATCATTAACGAAAAAATACGCCCCAATGACAGTAAATTTTTAGGATGTAGTGGCGTCGCATGAAGCACATGTGGTTTTGTAGCCGTCCAATAGCGCACATTTAGCCAGAAATGAGCTTCATCGCTGAAAATGATTTCGCGATGAAATTCCGAATCGGTTGTAACCATTTCCAGAGACCAATTTGAGAAAGCTCGACGCTTGAAATGGTCATCTGTCTTTCGCTCTTAAGTCAATTTATACGCGTGTAGGACGAGGGTCCTTTCGCAAAATTCCCCACAATGTTGTGGCGTGCTAACAGCGTGGAATAAATTGATGTGGGTTGCTGTCAACAGATGCACTTATGGCTTTAATATTTACAGCACTCCTTGCATTTTTTCTCTTACTGGCACTGGGACATTAAGCAGCGAAATTGTAAACTCAAATTGTTGACATTTCACAAGAAAATATAAATATAAAGGTGCATTCACATTTAAAAAAAAAATATAGTTTTTGATAAACAGAAGTAGTGGACTTATCAATTTCGGATTAGAGAACAATTTCCCAGGGTAACGCTTCTACTGGCAGTTGGTCTTCTCCGCAAAAAAGCCAGGAAAAACCATATAGAACTTATTGTTGCCGCAGTTGATTATTTGATCGCAAACCGAGCGACATGGGGAAGATAAAGATAAACTAGTATTGTTAGATTCAGTCGATTCCTTTAAAACGGGTACATTCATTCAAAACAATTAGCAGTGTACGAGTAGCACCTCAAAGATCGTATGTACTAAAAGGCTATCATACAGTTCGTCTCTTAATTAATAGCAAACAAACAAATCCCTGAGATACCAGACACTTTTAATTACACATGCAAATACGTGAAATTATTTAATTTAATGATACCACCTAGATATCAACTGGATAAACATACTTTATTTCGCCACGCCAATTTCATTCATTAGCATGCATCGATCTGTCACTGTTTTTGTATGGCCCAGTGGTAGCAGTCGCTGTTGTAGGATTTCGCTGAGGACATGGACATGCAGTCTCCTGCTGCTACCACAAATGGACACTACGAGGAAAACTCCCGTTCGAAAATCTCAATCAATGATTTAATTCAAACCCAGCCAAACAGAAAGCGCGCAACTGGTCCACATTTTCCAATTCATGAATGTCCTCACAGGCTGTTCAACGTGACGGTTGCGCGAGCGCGTAAGCGCATTTATTGTGACTATAAATCTTCTTTCCTGTGATTTGCAAATTTTCACATAGGAATCGTTACTTCTTTAGATACGAGTATCAAGTTGCAGGTTTTAATTGCAAAATGCCAGCTCCTAGAGTCGGGAGCACATAGATTGACAGACACACCATCGCATGTCCATCTGTTTCTGCAGCAACAGGTACGACGGACTGCAACTAAGGATCCAATTCTAGTGATCGGTCGTGTGCACAGCACACAACAGTTTTTGTGATTTTAATTCGTTCGTTCATTTTGTCATGTTGGGAGTGGCAGGGCACCAAGGAAGTTAGACCAAACGACACTCAACTCTTTACAACGTCCATAAAACGATTTCTTCTACAATTAGTGGCCGATCTAAGAGTCAAGCCGCCACAGGCTACGGGCTACGTGCTACGGGCTATGTCGCCAAGGCTCTACAACTATGTGCTGGTGCTGGTCATGGTATCAGATGTTAAGCAGTAATGCTTGCGCATTAAGCACTTCATTTGAATACAAGTGATCTTCTTAGTTGTGGATTAGAGGTTGGCCTGGTTGTATGTCGGCCAAAAACTGGATTACATTAATTTATTCGGATTAAATTAAGCATTTCACGGTGACAGTT
Organism: Volucella bombylans; assembly: GCA_949129095.1. Classification (NCBI taxonomy): domain Eukaryota; kingdom Metazoa; phylum Arthropoda; class Insecta; order Diptera; family Syrphidae; genus Volucella; species Volucella bombylans. The sequence continues at coordinate 157,170,749 of OX422141.1, read as the reverse complement.
AGATTGGTGGGGAATAGCGTCCGTCTGTTTCTATTCGAAACATGGCTGTGATTAAGGTGCTGCTAATGGTGTTTGATGAATGTTTTCTATTTTTTTTTTTTTTTTTTTCTTCTTTTTATAGATTTGTTAGGGGGTTTGAAAGCATTGAATATAGAATTGATAGTTCATTATCGTATAAAATCAGTCTATCTTTGAAATCTCAGTAAATTTTTATGTAAAGTAGCAGCAAAGATCTTGAGAAGATACTGCTCCGACGAGCAATCAAATAAAAGGAAGTGATGATTTGGAACAAGTGTATGGATTTATTCATTACTTACCTCGACATTAGAAGTAAGGTTAAAGTTTATAACTATTAGGAGTATGCAGCCAGTTTAAGCCATTGGCGACCATAAACTTTTCAAAGTAGCATTGGCTCGTCATGACTGGAAGATAATTATTTTTTATTTAGTTGCCTGAACTATGAAAAATGACAGCTCTCTGTGATGGGAAATTTTAATGACAAATGGAAAGAATTATGCGCCAAAGAATTTGTGAAGAATCGCGTTCAGATGTGAAATTATTGTAATAACCTACTGATGTATATAAACTGCTTTTAAGAAGATTGTCTGTTTTGTAATTTATACTACGATGTTTTGAGTAAACACATGCTGAAATGGTCATGTAGATTACAGATAAATCGCGTCATTAAGTATGCCGTAGCCTGCAGAATGATTTGTATAGTGCACCACGAGCGTTTATTGAGTTAAAGACCGCATAATGACAGCTAAACTTTGGCCCGCGTTTACGAAATCAGACTATTAAATGTTTGTACCTTTCGCGTCGAAAATATATTTGCATGGTTGTTCTCTACGTTATGTTTTAGTAAAGAACAAAACAATGCCAACAATGTAAATAATAAGTCGTGACGAAAATAACTACTGTACAATGAACAAGCAGCCGAAGATTCTAGATTGTTATGAACGACGTCCTTAAAACGTTAATTGATATTCGAAAACGAAACAAATGCATTGAAGTTAATGGGCGTCAAAGATGGCTTTAATCAGCTCTTCTTTGGAAGTTACAAGTTACAAGAGTAACGTTCTCGTATTTCATAAATTGATTAAATGTCACGGTGGGTTTTGCGATCAATGGGAGACAGTCATTGAATTGACCATGCGTTTATGTTTAATGAAGCCAATAATCTGAAGAGTTATTGAGTTGTTCAAAATGTCATTGCGTTTATTTGCAATAAGTGCTTGCAATTGTGGTTCGAACATGGAGAATTTTGAAGAGCATTTTCGCCATATTTTATTTTATTATTGCACTTCAAAAAAGGGAAGAACGCAACTGATGCAGTCGAGAAGTTGCGGTGGGGGTTGTGTCTCAACAAGGTGGAAAAGGGAACATTAATATAGGAAATTGCAACTCGAAAATACTTTCGCACATTTCAGAAAAAATCACTAAAAAAAATCTCAGCTTCAGCAGCACGCACAAGTGCAAGGGCACCTTGGAAAATATTTTAAAACATCGATGGTGTGGCTTAGTGGTTGAAACTGAGATTCCCGATTAAGTAAGTATCTCTGTATCAAAAGAAAAGTATAGCTTCTTTACGTGCCATCCGTAACTGTAATTAGCTCTCTTTCGGTCGAACTGTCAAAGATTATTGATGCAAATCTGGTTCTATAAGTCTCTGTAATGGCCTCTCCATTGGCCGACAGAAATCTTCTTTTTGCACTCCGGAGAGAAAAAATTTACATAAAACTGTTCCATTGGCACTATTCTCACTCTTTCAGAAGCAAATGAAATGAAAACCAGAAGCAAAATATTTCTGGATTTTATGCCAGAATGTACCAACCCATATAAATATAAACGTCAAATAGTATTGTGTGTCAAACGAGATTTTTGTTTTCGAGCAAATGACTGTGATCAGTCAGAAGCAGTTCATACCATACTAATGAACAGCAGACAGATATCTGCCGGCGTCTCCTGCATTTTCATTTTAAAATGAAGTTGCCAAACATTCATTGATTTGTAGATCAACATTGCATATTAACTACAATTTTCATCGAGCCGAGAAAGTATGTCATTCAGCAAACTAGCATAACATTTTTAGAAAACTTATTTGGCAGCAGTCGTGTGTCCCATTAACATACGAGTAGTATTTGTTTACGTGGTTTTCCTTCTGTCATGTATTGGACAACGTCAGGTAATGAACTGCAAATGATTTCGCATTTATTTACTTGAAAAATAATCAACTGCAGCAAATGACGTTTGCAAATTTGACGTTCGTAATCAATCACTTTGATGACGATCAACAGATTTCGATTTGAAATAACGTAGTTGTTCAATTTAAATAAAAAGATATAAACGGGATATTGATACGTCCTGAATTTAAGATGGAGTTCGATAAAAATTTGACTGGAATCATTAACTTTTATGTTATCTTTAGGCATCACCTGGAGAAACATCACACCATACACTAAGCACACATTAAATATTTTAAATAAAAGTGAAATCCGGCTTAAAGATTTTTGTCGTATCTATCTGCTACCTGATTGACAGGAAGATCCATTAAAAAATCTTTAAACAAGTATTTCCCTCTGAGGCTGCGGCAGAAATGAATCATTTCATGACGCGAACTGGACAGTGGCCTGAGCGTACGGTCAAAATGCATTTCTCTTATAACATATACATTTTATATAACGGAAAACTGTCTCTAACCCCAAAGAGACAATTTCCAAAATGATCTGTCAATGTGGAGCCCATCTATTCCCCTATTTAAAGGAGAGGTGTTATAAATATTTTAGGAAATGTCGCTAGTTAAATTCTTCTCAAAGCGAACGCTCGTTCCGTCACTGTTACATTACCTGTCATTCCGAAATGGATATTCTTGACACTTGAATTCAGTTAAAATGAGGTAACTTTTTGAATGAGATACTCGTATCTTCCTAATAGCTTTTGAACGGTGTTAATTTTGCCGCCGCCAACGATCACCACCACCATTGGACACTATGACAGCATTTGAGTGTTAATACTGGGGTAGTGGATAAGTTTAAGATTTCATGTGAATTGCAGCGGCAATAGTGAGTTGTATGCTCGTACATCTGTATGCTGTTTCACCATATCCAGGCGATATTTGCTTTCAAACTGACAGCAGCGCGGTTTTGGTGCCCTGTGAAATGCGTGGCCAAATGGAAACGGTTTAGCGTATACAATTTTATTTGTGGTATAAATGCTGAAATCGGAATACGATAAACTCATTATAGGGGGGTGTAACAGCATAGACAGTGTAGAAATGAGAGAGGGAGAAAAAAAAACTGATTTGATGCAATCGAAAGTGTAATCTAAGATGGGAATTGCCTCAGGCGCAGCAATAGCTGTAATTAAGAACCACAAACAGATTTGTTTCGCAATGAACTTGACTTGTGGTTTAAAGAGCTGGTTGGATCGTATAGCCTCATTCAGAGAGCTCGGTTAACTGAACTTTAGCTCTAAACGAGTTGTTATCTGCAAAGGAAACGCATTTAGTCGTAGATGTTTTTTTTTATGAAGGAGATAAAAACTGAGATTGTAGGTGAAACTGTAAAGCTAGTCAACTACAAGTATTAAACAGGCAGGATTTTCTCCATTTATACATATATATAACAAGAATCTCGATAAAAATATAAAATTTTCAAGATACTTTTCGACAAATACAGTGGCATCACTTAAAATGAAGTTCAAAGTGTGACATTTCTTACACAAGCCGATAAATCCACTGTCACCTCAAGTCATGGCATAATCGATTGGTAGTCAGTTTTTGAAATTCTATTTCAACCTTCTTGTTGAAGTATTCCAATTACGTTCTTTAAATCGTTAACCGTGACTAGTGTCAAACCTTCGGATTATAGTCCATTCGTTGTTTTCATGACGTTAACCCTTGCGAAAATGGTCAAAATGAGAGTTCTAATCACTGACAATTGACATTTATGGGCAAATTCAAATCAAGTTCTGTGATTTAATAAAGCTCATGTCATTCTCGATCATTTCGGTTTGAAAGTTTCTATGTCCACTAAGGACAAGAGATATAAAGTCATGATACATGACAGAGGTCATATCTGAACAGCTGGTGAAGTTCTTGTCATTAAAAGACGAATCTAAATCACCTGACTCTAACTTGCATAACCCTATTGACCTTTTACGTAGTCTTACGTTCAATCATACGAGTAGTACAAATAATTGTCTCTGTGCCTTAGTTTAAACCACGACTGACTTTCAAGTTCTCACTGGGGAGGTACACTTGTACAATCGATAATAATTGCACAAGATCGAAGTGAACTAATTTTAATTCATGCCACTCTGCAGTAATTCATTGCCTGTGGTCATGGATTGTGTGGTGCATACGCCATTTTGCCAAGGTGATCAAAGAAATTTTCTATGAACAGCTGCAAGTACATATTTGCCAAACCAATCGCCGAAAACAAAAGTGTGTCTCATGATCGGGTTGCTGCTGGGTAGACTTGTTCAGAGACTGCGTGTCTAGTGGTGCAGATAAAACGCCGTGACCAGATTGCGGTTGAAGTAATCGTTTGTAAAATTTTGCAGTCTAATTTGTTTTGTTCTTTTCTTTGGCATTAAGCTTGAGGACATTACAAGTTGATAGATTTTACACAATACATAAGGTTTGACACGCAGAATAATGACAGTGGTGTACAAATAGCACTAGTTTGACGTTTCTTTTTTGTTAGAAAAGTTGATAATTTGTAACGAAAGCATTTCATAATAGGTACTAAATTTTTTTCAACATCACCGGAGGATTGTAGGAGTTGAAATATCAGAATTTATTATCTAAATCAAAGCGTTTATAAGAAGATTTGTATTTATAATGTAAAGTGTGATTTTTGTAAGAGGTTCAGACTTTTTTATTTAAATAAAACACAAAAGTTTTAACTAGATGACAACCTATTACATTCATTCGAAAGATCATTTAACATTTGAAAATAGTTTTTGACATATATTTACCACGGCTGCATCTATAAAGCGCATTCTAGAGGTCCAGTTTTCAACCATTTTTCGATCAATTAGGGGCGTATAACGCGTACTATTTGAACAATGTTTTGTTTCAAAACGTCAGTCGTTGTTGGTTAATTGGCATAAACTAGTGCCTTAACACAGGCCTACAGAAAATAATTTAATGGCCTCAAATCGCACGATCTGAATAGCAAATTGACGGATCTATTTCTTGAAATGACTCTATTGACAATTCGTGTTTGCAATAAAGCTATGTTTGCGATGGTACTATGAAGCACCATCCTGCTGGAACCACAGTTCTTCCACATTGATGTGACGCAAATTTTTCAGCAAATAATCATTGATCATCGGATTGTACCGGTGTCTATTGACAGTAACTTGTGCTTCGGCCTCATTTCTGGAGAGATAAGAACCGATGATATTAATCAGCACCATACGGTCGATTTTTCTGGATGCAATGGCATCTGGTGAAATTCTTGAGGATTGTCCTTCCTCTAAATATGGCAATTCTACTTGTTTACGCAGCCGATTACCGAAACAAAATTTTACGGTAAGAAGTGGGTCAACTTCATGCGGCTTAAGCTCTTGCACTAATTGGGTCTTAAAAGCCTTGAGATAAAGATATATACAAGTATTTATATATTTCCAGATAGCGTTGTTGTTTTCGCATTGTTCTCGTTCTTGTTGGTTTGTGTGTATCGAATAGCGTACAATAGGTGTGAAATTTTTCAATAATTCAATAAGCATTTGCTATAGAAGGGCTCTATAAGTTTCGAGAACATAGACCCGCTTATGGAAATAAATTTAAACGATCTGAAATCGTTGTTATGACGTCGATCTGTGGTGAAAACAAAAGTGGCTTGGTAGCTCAATGTGATAGCTGCTTTGACATTTAATCGCTATTGAACAGCCTGAAACTGCAAAAATAACCACCCATTAATCATTTCCGACGCTGCCAAAATTAATTGAAAGTACCACCTCAATGCAACCGGAATACGAAGGCGTACGAATGACACAATAATAAGAAACCGCTTCGCGATGGTTGGCGTTAAATTGCCAAAAGAGATTGCAAATTGCGGAAACTGACAAATTCTATTCTTACTTTTGCCAAAATTCTTGCGAAGGTAGTCCAGGACATGAGAATTTCAATTTAACTCTTGATATCGAACAAGCCTGGTCTTCTGTGAGTTTTTCTGCATTGCCATATAAAACCCCTTGCTGATCATTTTAGAGTAATTCGTCGAGCATATGTCTGGATCTTATCACTTATTTTCGTGGTGATAAAAGGGGATGATAATTTCACAGCACTAATAAGAGAAACCGTGGAATTCCATGGACGATTACTTCCTAGGAATCTAGAATACGCTGGAATATTTACCCGATTACCCGATATTTACGATTAGCGTGAAGGATCTTTATCAAAGCAGGCGCAATGATGAATTCGTTCAAATCTCTTATGTTGTAGATTTTGCTAATTTTTTTTTCTATATTACCAGGATCCATCACATCCACGCCGGCTGAAGGTACTGAGCCTGATACAAGCGTAAGCCAGACACTCATAGTGGGAATGTCACTGCAATATTTTCATCACAAGTTGTGACGTCTGACGTATCACAATGGGCCAATAGGCCTAAGTGTGTTGATTTTCCAACAGACACTCTAAATTACGCCTGATGCACTTAGGTGTTTAGCAAAAGCATAGTGCCTCGTTATGACGCCACTGAACAGTGTAGAGCTTTTCTTTCTGAGAGTAGTAGAAGAGTCGTTGATTCCTCAGACACATCGTAAAGCATTCGTTTGGTCCGCCGGCATCTTGAAGAGTTATGCCATCTTCAGGTATGTTCACGTGAAACCTAACTGGCAATGGGAGCCCTTACGGAGGACGCAGGCAGCTCTAACGGATATTCAGGTCCCGAGAAACTCTTTCCTGAGGGTTGCGCGATGCTCTTTCTAGTGATTACTTTGTGATAAGACAAGTAAATTCAGCCTTCTGACTGCGTTCGAGCTTCGAAATGGCAAGAGGCTACTAAAAGGCCTTAACCGGAGCTTCTCCATTGCTATAGACACAGATACTTCTAAGCACCGATTCTTCATCACGTCATTACCCATATAACTCCGCTTTGAAGACAGATGAAATTTTTTCTAACGAGGAGTGAAATCTAACGTTGTCATTTTCCATTTTTCATTTTTTTGGTAAACCGTTTCGTAGAAAACCAAGTCTGAGGCCGACGAACACTAAAATACTTTCGTGCGATGATGATCTTCGACCTACGTGGATTAAGTCAACAAGGGTGTTGAAACACCATTCCAGCAGGCCACTGTCATCCAAATCCTGTTGTTATGCTAGAAAACATCGATTTTGTGCTGTGCGCGAACTGTGCGGGCCAGATGTCATGTGACTTATCGTAAAATTGAGATATGCTTGAGCGTTAGTTCCACTCGCATACATTTAATATTGTGTGAATAGTTGGCCGTCAAAAAGATTAATTCGCCAAATAACTTAACATTCGCTCAAAAAAGGCCCGTGTCGATTGGTTCAAAGAAATGCTGAAAAAATTCGATCGCGGTACCTCAATAGACGTCTATAGGATCACGACAGACGAAGACCCATGGATCTATGAATATAAGCCCACAACTAAACAGTAGCCGACGATACGAGCCAAATCCAACAACACTTCGAAGCAAATGGTGTCCTGTTTCTTCAGAAAAACCGGACATGTTGTCAAGAATAACGTACATGCGCCAATTCGGAATGGTTCACCGCCATGTGTTTACCAGAAGTCTTTGTACTAATAAGGAAAAGGTTGTTCTTCTAAAAATTTAAGTAGCAACCTACATTCTGGAGAGTCAGGCATAAGAACTAGTTCATTATGCTGCCAGACATACGTGTTTCTTCACAAAATTATCTCTGGTTAATGAAGAGAAGTTTAAGTGAATAAAAGTTAAGGTTATTGACACTTACTTTACTCGCTAAATGTAACATACTTGCTATCCTAAAAATTTAAAAAACATCACCAGCGAAAATGTTGTGATGTGTTATCTTCCTTATCGCCAGGAGGCATAGATACTGATGTCACTTCAGTAAAGCACGTTTCGATATTTTATAACGCGGCACATGGGCCGTAAGGATACCTGTGATTCCATTGAATATTGAACCATCAGGCTAAAATCACTCACTTGGCATATAATACTGACTCAACTTATCAAGCGACATCGACCAAATTCATTAAAACTGGGATTTTTGCAGCATCACAGCTAAATACCAAATCCCTTCCATGCTCCATACAAGATGGAAATGACTAAAACATGATTTCCGAGTTACGATTACGAGGTCCGAAACATGCAAAATGTCCTTGCTAGTGAGTTTAATCATGAGCGACAAAGCTTATTTTACGCTGCACGGAAGAGCTAATTAGCTAAATGTTCGGTATTGGGGTCCTCAGAATCCAGAATTCATCAAAAGTTTCGGACTACTGCGCTGTATGGTCTGAAAAAGTAAGGCCCAGGCCCAAGCCCCACCTTTTTCGAAAATGGTGATGGCAAAAGGGCTCCGATTAACGGAGCACGATATAAGGCATTGATACGCAATTTTTTGGCAGCTGAACTGGACGAAAATGGCAACAGGATGGTGCATCATATCAAACTGCTCGTGAAGCAATCGATTTATTGAAGACAATGTTCCGATTTAAAAAAAATCGTGATTTTGACTATCCGTGGTGGCCACCTGATTTCTTACGGTGATATTTAAAAAGCAAGGTCTACTAGTATGTCACCAAATTAGAGTCTCTCGAACAATCGAAGCCAAACAAACGTAACGAAAATGCCAGAATTTCGCAAGAAACTCATCAAGAAGTGATGCAGAATGTATCATGCAGAATGCAGAATGTTACAATAAGTAACCCACTAGAGTGGGTGAGCATGTAAACAATTCGCGTGGCATCAGATAGACGCACATATACGAGTATCAACCTTGTGAATGGTTCAGTCTGATGTTATCATTTCGAGATTATATGTCTGCAGATTTGCGGTGAAAAGTGGAGTTTTCTACGTTCGTTGGCTACAACATTAAAAGCAAATAGACTTAATCGCAGAAACTTCGGACAAGCACAGTTAAGCAAAACACTTTACTTAAGTGACTCGTACCAATGAAAAGAGACTTTAACCAACTTGACATGCGCAAGTTAGGCCACTTAGGAAAGGACTTGTTTAGTTGCGAAACTTTTGTTTGTTAACTTGAGTTAAGGTTCAGTTTAAATTGCTCAACAACCCGTTTAAGTGTGTTAATCAGAGAGGAGTCTGCAGTAGCTTCGCTGACTGGGTGACTACTTAGTTCGAGTAAGTGATTTTTAGAGGTAATATGTCGATACCTCTCATTTGAATACTAAACAGATTTATCTTCTTACCTAGTGCACTTTTAAAACTGTAAACACTTCACCAACTGCATCTTTCGATTGGCCAAAATCTATCTCAAATTCAAGTTTGTTAAATGCCAAGTACTCGTATCTGTTGATGTTCGCTTGATGCCCAAAAATCAATATCATTTGAAGTGCGCAGTCCTTGATCTTTAAAATTTCGATTCAAATCAAAAGGTTAAAACAACTGTAGCAAGTGCTATAGCAATTTAAGAAAAAAACAAAAAAACAAATCAAAAGTAAATAAATGCCTTCACTCCCCGCTGGTCTTGACCAAAAAAGGGATCACACTCATCGCTTGTCACAAGAGCAGCTTCTCTGCAGCCTACTGTCTGTTCAGTCCAGTTCAATCTTCCCCATTGAATATGCAAATTTACCATTCTTCTTCGATCTGCCACACATCCACACATCCACACTGACTTACTGACTATTGTTGATCTTTCAGATAAAAATATACAAAAACAACAAAGGGAATCTTGAATTTGTATCAGATCTCGTATAGCAATTGTGCACATGGAATCCGAAAGGTTGGCCTTGCCGACGACTGACTACGAACCTACGACAACGACAACGACAACGACAACGGCAACGAAACACTATGGATCTTGAATTGATGTTAATAAAGAGTGGCCCGCTGTTGGATAACGTATGAATACTAGATGTGCTAGATATCGATGTGATTAAGTTGTTTTATGTTAATTTTTGTTTTTTTGTTCGCCTTTCTGTTTACAAAGCACGCTATAGATAAAAGTACGAGTATGAATGCGAGTACGGTACATCTACAAGCGTTACTTAAACACTCGTAACAAAAAGAAGGTCAGTATCATCATTACCACCCTTTGGTATTCATACATCCTCGTACATACTGCTGGCAACATGGTATTGTTGTTTCAAAATTTTGTAAGCTATACTAGCAGATAGAGATACTCGTACAACTCCCATGTATCGGAAGTTAGATAAGAATCGACACCACATAATCCATTGAAGCCGACAGAATCGCGTATTTACGATTGAATCTGTAGGTTTTGAAAGATTTCCTTTTTTATGAGATACTCAGCCGTTGGGAAATAATTAATTCAAATTCAATTTCAAATTCGGTTTATAGAAAATGCAGCTGGTTATCAAGAGGCGTTATGACTAACAAATCATGATATTCAGTTGGCTGAATGGTAATATTCATCCGAAAGATTATTCTTGAGACTTTAATTTATTCAGCAATTACGCGTTTGATGTTCTGTTTGATAGATATCAATAGATACATACTCGTACTCGTAATTGCAATATCAAAACCATACCCAGCATCTGTAAGTTTTTTTTTTTTTGTAGATCCGGAATGGTAAGGAATTGACTTTGACCGCAGGCGGTCATTTGACTAGCCCAACGCAGATTGCGGGCATAACGTTCCCATATTACACGCGATGTTATACACCTCTGCGAAGTAGTCGTAGTCGTAGTTACAAAAACTCTTACTAACTGTTATGCAATGTTCACAAATTTAAAAGTAAGACTCTTGCTTTGCCTTGCAGTTTGTGAATAATGTGCTTAGAACTATTTATTCTTATATATCCATGAGCTATGTAAATCCTTCGTTATTGCGTTTGCTAGTCAAAATAATTGGAAACATAATAGTGGATAATTTGTGAGTTGTATTTATGTCAGAAACTTGGCAATCTGAGAGAAATGCCATTACAAATTTATTGAAACAAATCGCAATAATATATTATTTAAATTTGACATCTCACATCAGCGCTATTTTGCTTTCAGCAAACATTCTGATAACTTTTGCCTGTCTATGGGTTTAAAAAGAGATCATTAAAGATACTCGACTTGAGGTCTTGGCAATGGAAGAACTTTTCCACCTCCTCAAATTACTACAGGAAACTAACAACTAGCATTCGAATTCAAAACTACCCAAGCCATCAGTGATTAAAGCGGTGAAAGGATCCCAATGAAAAGTCACATTTAAGATGGTCAACCTGGCAATAATTTCCTGGTGTTAATCACTGATTAACACACAAGAAATTCGCCCAAATCGTCCACAAGTACAAGATCTGTGTTTTTAAAGTAAACTGTGCTTATCCCTTACAGATAACCGATGTATAGCCTTCACATTCTTCTTCACATTAAGAACTGACTTAGGCCAGGTATATCCTAAAATACTGTTGAAACATGTGGTACAATGTATACACTGAAGTGCAACTTATCATGCTGTTCGATTTCCAAGACCATGTTATGACACGAGATGCATCATTTAAACTTTATCATGAAAAGAAAAAATTGCTATATTTATTACAGCTGCCATAAAAGATTGCACACATTAGGGTGTGGATTCGTCGTGTCAAATCGGCTCAGGTCAAAAGTCATTGACTTCAAACCGACAAGTGATTGCCTGTCTGTGATCCGCATCAAAACTACCTTCCAAAACATAAGCCTAATATGTGCACACGCCCCTACCGACTAGCTGAAGAACCCATCAAGGAGGAGTTCTATGAGCTCCTGGATGGAGCATACGGAGCCTGTCCGGAATACGATGTCAAAGTTGTACTCGGGGACTTCAATGCTAAAGTCGGAAAGGAAAACATCTTTGTCGGGTTATTTGGTAAGCACAGAATCCACGAAACGACAACAGACAACGGTTACCGACTAATCGATTTTGAAGCAGCTCGTAGTACGGTGATAAGTAGCACTAGGTTTCCAAGGTTAAGGATCCACACAGCAACCTGGCTCTCTCCAGGCGGTCGAACCGCCAACCAAATCGACCATGTGCTAATTGATGCGAGGCACGCACCCATCATCCACGACGTGCACACATTCCGAAAAAGAAATTCAACGTTGGATGCCTTAGCACACCTGGAGTAGCCAGAGACTACAGAGAGCGCCTGAGTGAGAAACTCTCCACTGTGCATTTACCTACCACAGACGCCAACCATCAGTGGTAGCCGAGGTAGCCGAAACCACCTTATGATACCAACCACCCCCGAGAAAGAGCCCGTGGTATGATGATGAATGCGTTTACAGGAAAAAGGTGACAGAAGATGCACACAAGAAATTGCTGCAGCGCAAAACACGGGTAGCAAGGGAAGAGCATCGAGCCAGGAGGAGGGAAGAGAAGAAGATCCTGTGTAGAAAAACGAGGGCCTACGCAGCATCCCAGCTCAGGGAGATCGAAGAATCTCGTGATCGAAACAACATATGGAGGTTTTATAAGAAAGCCAAGCAACTGGTTGCTGGCTTCGAAACCGGAACACAAGCTCTTCGAAACACCGAAGGAAACCTAGTCTCCGAAGCACAGGGAATAGTAGATGTGTTTAAGCAGCATATCCAGCAGCTACTAAATGGGCATCATGTAGAGAGAGTGATAGGGCGGTTGCTGGAAGAACCAGTTCCACTACCCAGTATGGAAGAAGTTGATTTAGCTATAGAAAAGCTTAAGAACAACAAGGCTGCAGGCTCTGATGGTTTACCAGCCGAGCTCTTCAAATACGGTGGCGATGTTTTGGTAGAGCGCATACACCAAATCATCATCCAAGTATGGGTGGAAGAAAGCATGCCCGACGACTGGACTATCAGCTCCATATGCCCCATCTACAAAAAAGGCGATCGTATGTCTTGCAAGAACTATCGAGGCATATCCCTGCTTAATGTCACATATAAGATCCTATGCAACATACTGTGTACTAATCGGCACGTACCGGTGTGGCTTCCGGCCCGGCAGATCGACTACATTTCAAGTCGAGACTCACCACCTTTTCATCGACTTCAAGGCCGCATATGATAGCATTAATTGTCAGGAGCTTTATATGGCGATGGACGAATTCGGGATCCCGGCAAAACTAATCCAGTTGTGTCATGTGACACTGGAAAACACGCACTGCAACGTGCAGTTTGGAAGTAGCTCCTCCGAACTATTTCAAACACGCACCGGATTCCGGCAAGATGATGCGCTATCATGTGATTTCTTCAATCTCACCCTAGAGCAGAAGGCACTATCTTCAACAAGTATGTCCAGCTCCTGGAATATGCGGACGATAATGATATCATCGGGCGCTCGCAGAGTTCCGTGATAGAGGCTTTCACAGCGGTTGAAGAGCAGGTGAAATTCGTTGGCCTGGAAGTAAACGAGGACAAGACCAACTACATGCTATCAACAAACAAGGATTCATCTGTCCACCGCCTAGGACAAAACGTCACTATTGATAGCAACAATTTCGAGGTAGTTAAGGAGTTCATCTACCTCGGAGTAAACATGAACTCCACGAATGACACCCTAGTGGAGACCCGACGAAGAATTACCATAGGAAACCGTTTTACAAAACCCTTATCCTGCCAGTTCTACTGTATGGCGCCGAGTGCTGGACGATAAGCAGGAAGGGAGAGCTAATTCTGGGCTCCTTCGAAAGAAAAATTCTTCGACGGATTTCTGGTCCTGTGTGCGAGGAGGGCGAATGGAGGAGAAGATACAACCCCGAACTCTATGAGCTGTACCAACATGTGAATGTAGTCCAAAAAGCCAAAATGTGTCGACTTCATTGGCTCGGCCACATCGAGCGAATGGACAACAATGCTCCAGCTAAGAGAATCTTCGAATCTCAGCCCTCAGGTTCGAGACGACAAGGAAGACCGAACCTACGTTTCAAAGACCAAGCTATCGCGGATACCAGAGCGCTTGGTCTGTATAACTGGAAGCAGTGTCTCAGGCAGAGACTCTCCACGGGTCGGGAGCCCGTTAAGTAAGTAGTAAACTTACATGAATCACCAGCAGATGACCAACAAGCAGTGTCGAGAACAGATGATCGGCCACAACAATCGGATGTTTCAATAACTATAGTACAAATGCTCCATGAGGAAATCTTATGCATAAAAAAATGAACTGCGACTGTCTCAGCACGATCAACCAGCTGAAGGAAGAAAATAAAGCTCTAAAAATGAAGGTCACCTCTTTAGAAAGCAAGCTTAACTGGAGGGAGCAGAAGATAGTAAAGAACGGCGTTAGCAACGAAAATGCAGGAGAGTGTGCTCAAACAATATTCAGCAACGCATTGGATGTCTCTATAACAACAAATGAAATACCGCTATGCTACATCAAACGTGTCTCAACTAATAATACAACCGGAGGCGACAACAGGAGGCGCCTCTAATAACAACAAAAGGCGCACTGACATACAATGTGTCCATCTCTCTACCCAAGATGTGAAGAAAAAGATTATGAGGAGCAAAAGGACAGCAGTCAAGAAATTAAACTCGTCGTTATTTGACATTGGGAGCCAGGTCGGTATATGTATTTATAAATGATTGTTTCACTAGTTACACTAGAGCTCTATGTATGGAAGCCAAAAAACGCTATAAATATATTTGGTTCCAAAATTCGCAAATTTTGATGAGGAAGATAGATAAGGGCACGGTTGTTGCAATCAGATCATTCGTTAATTTGGAGACGCTGGAAGACTAATTGTCTCCCGCTTGTTTCTCTTTTTTCCAAATCGTTTTATGTTTGATTTGGATGAAAATCTCAATCTTTTAAGCAACAAGCCAGCCATCACTATCTTACGAAGAAATAATGATAGTATTTTTTATTGTAATACTAATGAGGGCAACTCCTTTTTTGTTCTACATCAAAACATTCGTAATATGCTACCAAACTTCGATTTACTAGTGTGCGACCTAAAAACACTCGTGTACTTACCAGATCTGATTTTTCTTACCTCTTATTCAGCCTAGAGGCAAGAAAAAGCCACATTGGTGGACATCACCACCGGGACTGCTCAGAAACTCTTGTAGAACACTTTTCAACACTTTTCAACGTAGAAAAAAGCACAAGAAAAGTGACTGACTGGGACTCATACAAGGAATCCCTCAAATTATACAAAAAAGAACTGAGGGAGGCAAAGCGACAATCATGGAGGTCATTCTGTGACAAAATCACAGAAACCGCTGAGGCATCGCGGCTAAGAAAAATCCTCTCTACAAATCCTATGATGCTTAGCTGTTTGAAAAAAAACCGTTGGCTCTTGGACAACCTCAAGTGATGAATCACTCAGCCTGCTTCTGGACATCCACTTTCCAGGTATCTCCCAACTCGCGGCCAGTAGCAGCCCAAACAGGATTACTGCAACCGGGACAAAAATTCATGGTCTGATTACGAGAGACAAACTGCTCTATGCGCTGCATAGCTGCAAACCATACAAGTCTGCTGGTCCGGACGGTATAATACCTGCCGAGCTACAGAAGTCCTTAGATATTATTCTGCTTGTGTTAGAAAATATTATGAGGAGCTGTGTAGAACTTATCCACATTCCACTGTTATGGAGAGAAGTCAATGTAGTATTCATGCCCAAAGCTGGAAAATGTTCTCATGTTGTCCCAAAGGACCTCAGACCTATAAGTCTATCATCTTTTCTTCTGAAAACTCTAGTCGCTCTAGATATTCGAGCTAAAGTTGATCTAAGAATTCTGTCAACGGCTCAACATGCCTACTGTAAAGGAAAGTCGGTGGAAACGGATTTGCACTCTCTTAGCTACATCGAACGATCCCTACAATATAAAGAGTACACAATGGTTGCTTTACTAGACATAGAGGGCGCCTTTAACAACGTCAACACATCCGCAATCACGACTGCGCTGTCAACTCTGCAGGTAGACGACTCACTTGGGGAGTTAATCAGTCTCATGCTAAAAAGGAGGATAATCAACTCCAAACTGGATGAGACTTCTGCTAAAAGATGTGTCAGCAGAGGTACGCGGCAAGGCGGTCTCCTCTCTCCCCTTCTCAGGAACTTAGTAGTTAATGATCTGCTGATATACTGGAAGCGGGTGGTAGCAGGGTGATTGCCTATGCGGATGACGTTGGTATAGCTGTCAAAGGTAAGCATCTCAATACCATTAAAGAACTCCTTCAAGTAAATCTCAATAGATTAACCCGCTGGGTAGATCGCTGTGGTTTTGGAACCCCCATAAAACTGATATGGTCCTCTTTTCCAGGAAATACAAAATTCCAATTATAGAACCTCCGCAAAATATCTGGGTCTCATTTTTGACAGGAAACTAAACTGGAAACCTAGCATTCAAGAAACAGTCAATAAAGCTGCAATAGATTTATTCTCTTGCAAAAAAGCCATTGGGAATAAATGGGGCCTTCAACCTCGCATAACCTAATGGCTATACATCTCGGTCATAAGACCGATACTTACTTACGGGGTGGTTGTCTGCTGGACGGCCTTGGAAAATGCAGTCAACCGCATTAAACTAAGCAGAGTCCAAAGAACAGCATGTCTATGCACAAGCGGAGCCTTGCGGTCTACTCCCTCTGCGGCATTAGATATTCTGTTTCACTTGACACCCCTCGACATTTTTAGCAAGCAAGTAGCTGCGACTGCAGCTATTCGCCTTAAAGCGACTAAACAGTGGACAAATAATTCATCTGGCCACGCCAATATTCTTAATAAATTAGGAATCCTCACAGAACATCGATTACACCATACCTAAATTTTGGTTTGACAAAAACTTCCATGTAAGCTTCCCCTCTAGATCATTCTGGGAGGAAGATGTTTTCATGGAGGACGATTAAAAAAGCTCTGTCCTGGCTGAAGAAAAACGTGATATCTGCAAAGGATATCCGCATATTTTCGGATAGTCAGGCCGCCATCAAGTCCCTGGACTCGGTCTCATTGTGTTCTAAAACTGCCCTTGAATGCCGATCATCTCTCATGGAGATGGCAGAGCAGTTCAACATTCACCTCTGTTGGGTGCCGGGCCACAGAGACATTCCAGGGAACTGCAGAGCCGATGAACTCGCCAAAATTGGAACCACTCTACCTATTCTACCGGAAAAGGATAGTATACGTATACCAATCGCTACTTGCAAACTAACATGGACGTACGGGTAGGTCCCATTGAATGGAAAAATGGTTAGACTTTTTCCTTCGGCGTGCAGTATCTATAATCTGTGATCATACGTAGTTTTTATTGTCGTAAGAAATTTTTTGACTATAGGACCCTAGGAATAATCTACTTTGGTCTGTTCCACCTAAGTTACAGTATGGAATAACTTGTTGAGGCTTCACCTACCAAATGAAAATTCAGACATTTGCTGTTTTGCAAAAGTGCGCTATAAAGAAAGTGTGTGCTAACCGTTTAGCCCACCGCTATGGTGCTATTTAAAGAATTGAAAATTCTGCATTCTACACAATTTTCTGATGCCCTCCAAATAATAGTATTTCTCTCAAAATAAGCGTTTATTTCATCGATGACCTCTTCATTCGACCCAAATCTCTTACCGCCGAGACATTTCTTCTTCTTCAAATCTGGATGAAGAAGCAATTCGTAACCTTATTCATGCAATTTTGTCATTTTGACTGCGGACTTGTGCGCCGTAGCGTGGAAGAGAACTTTTTTCCTCATAAAATGTGGCCGTTTTTGCTTTAAATCGGCGATCCAACAGCTCTGTACAATAGGCGCCGGTGATCGTTTTACCCTTTTGAAGGTAATCGATGTAAATGACACAGCGCGCATCCCAAAAAACTGTCGCCATGACCTTGTTGGCCGACTGATGCACCTTGACCTTCTTCAGCTTGGATTTACAAGATGAAGTCCACTGTCTCGACTGATCCTTAGTCTCTGGTATGCTGTGATAAAACCATATTTCGTTCACGGTTACGAAACCGCGCAAAACCTCGTTCAGATTGTGATTGAACATCACCAATCACTCCTTTCACGTTGTCAAAGGTTTGCGTTTGTTGTCAATTGTGAGCAAACGCGGCACTCATCTGGTGGATACCTCAATAATATCCAAATATTTTTGCAAAACTGAAATCACTGATCCATATAATAAGGCTGTAGCCTCTTCCAGTTCGCGCGCCTTCACTCTCCGATCGTCCAATATCATCCCGTGGATTTTATCGACTATATCTGTTGTGGTGATCTCAATTGAGTAAACCAGTGGTGGGTGGTAAAGAGTCCCCAAAATAGTTTTCAAGCTTTTGTTTGGTTTGCGTGATGTTGTTTTTGCGCAAAATATAGTGTTTAATGAGCACACGAAATTCACTTTTTGCCATTTTTACGAAAATTCTCTTAGGCGTCTGTTTCAAATGGCTGTCACAACAAAACGATTTGACAGATGTATATGAAACTTTGGGTGCGTTCATTTGAAAGATACGAGTACTTCTTGTATCTTGTTGGACTTGAGGTGGCAACGTCATTTGTTTTAATTTTCAGGGACTTATTGACGCATGTATGTATCCTTATTAAAGCAGCTAGGTTAGGCCTATTGTGACTTCTTCAAGTTAGAGCTCACTCGGTTATATCTTTGAGTGAGCTGGCAGTGTATGGCTTACCCAGAAGTCGTAGACGTGTCCTGCTTAAGCGATTACAGTGGTAAAGGATGTGCACTGCTGTTTATTCGTCCTCATTTCACATGCGACAGTTATTATCTTGTGCTATTCCCATATTTATAAGGTGTTTTTGGATTTTACAGTGAACCGTTAGGAATCAGGTTACTGCGTATATCTGACTCCCAGAAAACTGTAGCAGTTGTTTCGCTCTTTCGAGATTAGTAAAATGTGGTTGATTGCCTGTTACTTTCAGTCTCCGTCCAGTAATGGGATACCTTTGTTGTCAGCGAGTTATTTACATAGCTTTTTATGGAGCTAAATCGTAGCACGCAAGATAGTCGTGGCAACATGAATGTTTGCTCTTTCATTACCATCTTAACCTCATAACTACTGTGACCTGACACTTAGAAGTTTGTCTTCAAGTTTGTGAAGGCAACTATTACTTTTTTTAGGTTTGACGTTTAGGACAACTTTTTTGCACCTGCCAGCAACAAGATTGAGTGTCCTCTGGAGGACTTTCGAAATAGTTTCTTTGAATTTGCTTCTGATAAGGATCGTAATGTCACCCGCGTATCCTTTGACATAGAATCTGTTGTTGCAGAATATGTTAGCAGTTCAGAAGAAAAGGTGCATGAAACCTCCCAGCTCAAGGATGTCGAAAAAAACTCGTGAGCACAACTACATTTGACATTCCAGCGAAAAAGTAAGTCAAATAGTAGCCGAAAGCTTCAAATTCGGAACCCATGCTCTACGAAACATTGTCAATTTGGAACCTCACTCAAACTGATCCAGATGTACCGGGTTATACGCTGGAAAACTGGTAGAGTTTTGTAAAATTTCGAAAAAGCACGTCTGAACCTTTTGAATATGCCCGTGATCTCCGCAAATAGTTGAGAGGGATTATGCACTAAGTCCTTCTACACTATATCGACATCATCCCAGTAGAGGTTCTTATTGCAAAGGAAAAGAGGTACGAAGATTTGGTCTTACACTAGAACATACTAGTGCAAGAGTTCAACTACTCGTAGAAAGATGTTTCCAAATAACACGAACTTTTAGAACGACATCTCAGTAAAAATTCGACAAAGATAGAACTGTTGCTACTTCAGTTTGTTAAAACAAATGGGTTACAACAACTTTATACCAATAAGAGAGTTACACTAACAGTTTTTTGATAGAAAAAGTCTGTATCGAAGGTTTAGTCCTGTGTCAAGAAAGGTGAAAGGAGATAAAGATAAAACCGCGAACTCTATATGGAGGTTGTTCAAAAACCCAAAACACGAGTATTACGTTGGCTTAACTACAACGAGCGAATGGACAACACTGTTCCAGCCAAGAGGAACTTCGAACCTTAATCCCCATGTTCGAAACTGAACCTTCGAATTTTTTTTGAAATTTTTATTTGACTTTCTTTTGTAGGAAGTGCGCGTATCAAAGTAAACAAACACCTCAAATCGACTTTGACAAATTTATTTCAACTCTTGTTCTGTCTTACATGTGTCATTTCTTTTATACCCTGACAGCTAGAGGTTTTCGGAACAATCACTCAGTTAGGTCGACGACCTCACACAGATAATATGAATAGGCGGTAATGACAACCGTTTATTATGACAAACGTTAAGCGTACAGTGTTGAGCAGAAGAATTAGTACTCAACGACTACAACTCGGCCTTCCTGACGGAGTGATCGCCCCGATAACTCGCACATAAATTATTAAATTTGCAGCAATTACATTAAATAATATTTTAAAGGATAATGCGACTACTTTATGTAGATACTTTTAGCATAAGTTCACATATAATATTACAAAAAATCATTTATATGTTTTAACAAAATATACTTCAGAGATTGGTTCCGCGTACAAAGACCCGAATTGAAATAACTAAAAATATTAATTCAGAACGAATATTTGAAATCTTTTATTTAACATTATCAAGTTCACTTGGTCTCACGGCATAAGGTCGCATATTGGCTGGCGAACAAATGCTTTTATAAGGTAATCGACTTAATTGCATGCCCTCGACATCCCCTATCACATGGCGATCATTTGGGAGAACTTTCTTAACCTCATAAGGACCACGATACTTAGAAAGAAGCTTTTTATTAATACCTGGTGTTGTAACAACGTTTCTTATCACGACGAGATCTCCTACATTGTATTCTATCGGCCTCTTGTGACGACTATCAAAGTATTTTTTGTTGCGGAACTGATTAATTTCGATGTTCTTTTGAGCTTTGCCCCTGACATCATCTAAGCAGGTGGGGTTCCGTTTTGAAAGCTTTTCGAGATACTCCTTTATTTTATCACAAACCATACCTTTTTGATTTACACCAAATAAAAGGATACTAGGGTTGAACCCTGTGGATCGATTTATGCTGTTGTTAAGAGCAAACTCGATCTTAACGATGTTCTTATCCCAATCGCTGGTGGTATCATCATCGCACTCCTTCGCTAGCATGGGAATTATAACGCGATTTAGTCTTTCAACTTGCCCATTTGATTGCGGTGAGTGTGTGGCAATCTTCACATGCTGGACATTGTGATGTTGCAAGAATTCAGCGAACTCTTTTGAGGTAAAGCAAGTACCTCGATCTGAAATTATCCGATTCGGATGCGAATAATTTTCAAAAAACGAAGTCAAACATAAGACCGCTTCTTTTGACTGTGTAGTTTTAACTGGGTATAATTTGATGAACTTAGTAAATCCATCGATAATAATGAAAAGATGCTTTTTCTTTGATCGAGAAGTAGCAAAAGGACCAGGGTGGTCAACATGTAGTGTATCAAATGGAAAGTTTTCTTTTAGGATCGGATGCAAGATACCCTCTCCTTTTCCTGAATCAGGGAAAAAGAAAATACATTTCAAGCAATTCTTTATATAGGACTTGATCTTGTCCTTCATCCGTGGAAACCAGTAAATACTAGATATATGATCATAACATTTGTCTACCCCCAAATGACACAAAGCCTCATGATGCGTCCTAATAACTGCTTCTTCCATTTGAGAAGGCACATAAAACAAAACCTTCTCTTTATCTTTAGCCTTGCGATAAATGAAACCATTTATCATTTCAAAAAATTGACTTTCTGATTTCTCCAATTCAGAAGCAATTGACATAATTTTTGAATCTTTCTTTTGTGCCGCAGCTAGCATAAACTCAAACGATTCACTATCTACATACAGAACATTGAATGACCTACTTAGAGAATCCACATGCGACATCTTGTCGCCTTTTCTATGCTCGACACTATAGTCATAGACCTGCATTTCTAAAGCCCAACGAGAAATACGAAGATTCAATTTGTTTTGTTTAACGTCATAGTAAGAGCTTGGCAATCTGTAACTACGAGTATCTTAAATGGTATACCAGTAAGATATATTCTAAATCGCCTAAGTGCGTATACTATTGACAGTGTTTCTAGTTCATAGCTATGATATTTCGATTCAGTTTCCGTAGCCCGTTTGGAGAAATAGAAAACTGGGTGAAACTTGTGATCCTTTTGTTTTTGAAATAAAACTGCTCCGAAACCGATACTACTTGCATCGCAATGAAGCTGAGTTATGTTATGTGGACTATAAATAGACAATACCGGAGATGGAACTAATTTGCTCTTCAGGACATTAAAAGCTTCAAGCTGCTTTACTCCAAACACAAACGGATTATTCTTTCGCAGAAGATCATACATAGGCTTAGCTATGTTAGCGAAATTCCGGATAAACTTCCTAAAGTAAGAACACAACCCAATGAAACTATGAACATCTCGCTTACAGGTAGGTATAGGAAAGTTATTTATAGCAGATAAATTTGTTTTATTTGGCCGAATACCTACTTCATCTATTTCATAACCTAAATATAAAGTTTTCCGCTGAAGAAAAGAGCATTTATCTAAACGAAGATGGAGATTATGCTTTACAACTATCTCGATCACTTCTCTAAGGATGTCTAAGTTCTCGTTGATCGTTTGGGTAGCTATAAGGATATCATCTAGATAAGTTAAAATCTTAGATCGTTTAATGAGATCACCAAACACATGCTTCATAAAGCGTTCAAAGACTGAAGGAGCATTCTTAAGCCCGAATGGCATTCTAGTGAATTCATATTGGCCTAATGGCGTAATGAACGATGTATATTTCGCAGAGTCTTCAGATAATTTAACATGATGAAACCCGTTATTTAAATCAAGGGTAGTGAAATATCGCTTATCCTTCAGGCGATCAATATGATCCTCAATTAGTGGCAAAGGATAATTATCTCTAAGCGTAGCTTTATTTAGATCCCTAAAATCTATACACATCCTAAGTTCTTTGGATTTTTTCTCCACCAAAACAATAGGAGATACATATTCCGAATTTGATTCTCGAATGATGCCTCTTGCTAACAAATCGTCTAATATCTTTTGGAGTTGTATTTTATGGCTATAGGGCAACCCTCTAGGTGCACAATGAAAGGGGATATAGGTAGACAAAACAATTTTCATTTCAAAGTCACCTGTGGAGGGACTCTGTTCGTTTTCATTGACCTTCAAAGCGGGCTCAATAATTTCATAAATACGGGTTTTTATATTACAGGTTAAATCTAAGTTTATGTTAAGAGCTAACTTACTTGAATCACATATATCGATATTTAAAGTCTGCTGTAGAAATTCATTATCTTCACCAGCTTCATGGATCTTATCCGCATCAACCGAAGAATGATGATATTGATAAACTTGATTGGTGAGATTAATTTCTTCTTTTTCTTCGTTCTTGATATTCGATTTTCGGAACACCAAACCAACCTTAGCCATGAAGTCGCAACCTAAAATTATAGGGTATATCATTGAGAACTTTTTAACAACTAGTAAGCTAATGTTTATGATCAAATTTTCAAAACTTATGTAGCTTTCGATTTTTCCAACGATATTCAAAGGGCTCCCGTTGACTCCGCAATACGTTTGGTCTAATTTATTCAGGGTTGATACCATAGATGTCGGCAAAAATTGCTCTTGAACAAAGCTGATGGGACTCCCAGAGTCCAGAAGGGTGAGTAGGGCTGTCGAACTCTTCATCCGGTCACACACAAACTGGTAGTCAATGACCCTTTCAAATTCATTGACGACTGGATCAGATTTTTTTTGACTTTCAGTGATGGCCTCAATCTCCACTGGTTTATCTTCTTCTGGGTTGTGATGGATTGGCTGGATTTTGGTAGTAGGTGTGCGGTTATTTATTGCCATAACATTAGCTTCTGGGCAGTTGCTGGATAGATGGCCTCGCTTCCCGCATTTAAAACAAGTAACGTCTTTCCTTTCTGCTAGGTTACGGTAACTGGTTTGCTGTACTTTGGTTCTTTGATCCGTTTTTCTCATTTGCACTGGTTGCGTACCACGATGAGAAAATCCACTTTTAGAAGCTCGATCCAAGAAGTTATCGCGACTGTTGCTTTTCAACCTTTCATATTTGCGCAAAGCAATTTTCAAATCACTTAAACTATTTGCACTATATAGTAGGGATTTGTTCACTTCTGTGTCGGTAATACCTCTAATAATGAAGTCCATGAGATCCTCTTCCTCGATTGGACTATGCGCTGCAATCGCTTGCATGGCCAATACATACTGTTGTATAGTTTCGTCGCGATTCTTTCTTCTTCCTCGAAGTTCGTTGTAGATATTGGCCTTTGTGACGACCTTTTTGAATTCTTGAAGTAAAGCTGTCCTCAGTTGCTGCCAATTCCTTAATGTGAGGGTCCTTACGAACAGTTTTGCTGTACCAACAAGCAGCCTCTTGCAGTATAGGAACTTAACCCTTTCATCAAGGCCAAAAAGCTCACAGCACTCCTCGAACTGCTCCATCCATCGTTGTACGGGGACATGATCATCGCCACTGAACGGTGTCATGGAATCTTCGACGTCTTTAAAACCGACGGGAACAGTATATCCAACCCTAGGCTCCCTAGGCTCCTCTTCCGTAACTTGTAGTTCCCGTAACTTCCTCTTTAATGACGCGATTTCCATTTTCTTTTTAACGATCCTTTGTAGCCGTTCTAGCTCTTCATCCACTTCGTCTTCTTCCATTACCTCTTCTTCAACACTTCCTTCCTGCGCTCTCTCAGCAAACTGTGCCGAATCACTTGCGGAAAATTCTCCGTTTCCTAAACTGTGCTCGCGAATTAGTTTAACCAGGTCATCGTCCACATAATTTTGCACTGCCTCTTCCACTCGAAGTCTCAATTCAGCTTTAGAACCACCCGTTTGCAACTTTAATGATCGTAGAATGGTTTTGAGGGTAACCACCGTAGCTGTGTCTACGAATTTTTGCCACTCGTCACTCATATCATAAATCGAATCGTTCTGTCTTACATGTGTCATTTCTTTTATACCCTGACAGCTAGAGGTTTTCGGAACAATCACTCAGTTAGGTCGACGACCTCACACAGATGATATGAATAGGCGGTAATGACAACCGTTTATTATGACAAACGTTAAGCGTACAGTGTTGAGCAGAAGAATTAGTACTCAACGACTACACTTTATTTCTTGATAAATTATAAATATAAATTTAAAATGATAATATTGTACTTCAATTACTTATTTAACTAAGAAATAGCTGTGTACAATCTGTGTACTTATAAATTCAAAAATTTAGATTAAACAATAATAATAAAAAAAAAAAACTATTGATGGGGATAATACAATGCGAAAATATAGTTTAAAGAATAAAAAGGAAAAAAAAAGGTAAAACAATAATAATTTATATCACTGGATTAAAAAATGTATCTATGTCATTATGGTCAAAAGTGAAGAGCCATTTTTTAATACTATTTAAAAATACAGTTTTCTTCCTCTCACCATCTAAGGTTTTCTGGTAAAGAATTATAAAGTCGAGGAGTGCTAGTAAAATAGAAACGTGAAAATTGTGTTTTGAAAATAGTTGGAATAGTTACGAAGTTTCTTGTGTTGACGCGCAAATTATGACTTTCATGAAATCGAACATCGTAAAAACCGGAATTTTGGAAAAATATTCTTAAAACTTTATAACAGTACAGATGTCTTAACGGAAGAATTGCTAAACATTTGAACAACTCGAAACTAGGTGTCCTACGATCGACTTTAGCCATTATAATAATATAACATGTTTTTGTTTAGATAACAAAGGCTCTATTTTATTAAAATAAGCGCCACCCCAGCAAGAGATACCATACTGCAACTTTAATTTAAATAAACCATTGTATACCATTTTTAAAACATTAAGATTGCAGTAGAGTTTGAGATGGTACATTTGTCTGACAACCCTATAAAGATAATGCTTTAGATAAAGAGTGTGGTCATTCCAATTAAGCTTATTATCTAATATGATGCCCAGATATTTAAAGCTGACGACACATTCAATTTAGAATTGAATGCAATGCAATGCAATGCAATTGAATGTAGCAATCGTCGCTACAATTTATATTTTCATCAAAAGGCATAACACCAGGGACAGTTGGGTCATTTAGACGAAAACGTAGGCAATTTGGTGAGTGATACTAAAGTGGTAAGTCACACCCTTGATATTGAATTCCATAAACTTAGTCTTACTACTAATTACCAGCTTATGCTCCTTGAACCATCGTCGTAGTATATCTAGGTCGTTATTAAGATCCGAAAATAAATTGAGATAATTGTTGCTAGAATACGATAATGCCGTATCGTCAGCAAAAGCTGTGATTCTGCCCTTAAATGGTTGGATAAATAAGGAATTAATATATAGTAGAAATAAAGTCGGACCCAAGACTGAACCTTGCGGAACTCCGATATTTAAAAATT
This sequence comes from Volucella bombylans, assembly GCA_949129095.1. NCBI lineage: Eukaryota > Metazoa > Arthropoda > Insecta > Diptera > Syrphidae > Volucella > Volucella bombylans. Next base: position 157,144,236 of record OX422141.1, on the reverse strand, counting down.
TTCCAGAACTCAACGCATTTTTGACTCTTACAAATTGCTTGCGATTGAAGAAAACCTGTCGTGAATAAAACCTCTGAAACCGGCACTTAACAGTTTATTTAAAAGCAAGGTATGATTCACCATATCAAATGCCTTAGTTATATCGATGAATAGGCAAGAAGAAGTTTGGGAGGCATTCAGACTAGTATAAATCTCCCCAATCAGTTTCAATAAAGAAAGAAAGCATTCTAGACTTAATACCTTTTTCAAAAACCTTGGAAAAGACAGATAAAAGTGAGATAGGACGATAATTGTTCAAGACGGTGGTATCACCTTTCTTGTGAAGTGGTATAACTATCGCTATTTTTAAGGAGTCGGGAAAAATACCTTTATATACACAACTATTAAAAATGAAACATAGAACATCGGAGATTTGAAAAGATATATTTTTTAGTACCATGCTTGAGATGCTATCAAACGAAGTTGAGTTTGATCTTTTGATTGAAGCTATTAATTTTTGTATTTCAAGTGGAGTAAACTCTTCGAAGAAAAAACTCTCAGGCTGAAAACTGGTTTCTACTATACTATGGTCACAATAAGAAGTTGAACTAGCATTAGATGTACTAGGACAAGAACCCACTTTGGAAAAGAAATTGTTAAACACGTTAGCAACTTCTAAAGGCTCAGAAATAGTAGAGTTGTTATTGTTTAGAATAATGTCTATGCTAGATGAATTTTTGTTTAGGATCTCAGAAACTACCTACCATTCTTTTTTAGGGTTACCAATATTTTTAGCTAATTTGTTGCTATAGTAATTATTTCTACAGATTGGTATTTCTGTTTTTACCTCTCGACAAATTTTGACGTAATATTTCTTTAGTCTAGTACTCGTATTATTTGGGTGTTTTTTAAGGAATAAACAGAGCTGTTTTTCTTTTGGATTTTTTTCAAGATTGAGGTAGACATCCATTGTTTCAGACAGTTTAGTTTGTTGTCCACTTTATATTTCCGCTGGAGACAGATCGATATATGTATAGTGCTGTAATTTATTAAGAAACACATCAAATGCTAAAGTTGGATTAACAGATGCGTAAACATCATCCCAAAATTCAAAGTTTAGATGAGTTCTTAAAGCGACAAAATCTATTTTGGCAGATTCTCTGACTTCGGATTTACTTAATCGGGTGATTTGAGAATTCAGTTGTCATATACCATTGTTTTGTAGACCACTCGACAGTTCCTGTGCAGTCTTATATATGGCCTAAACAAGAATTATAACGCGTAGGTTGATTTAGCACGGACATAAAACCATTTATTATTAATTATTAATATTAATATTTAAGGATGAGGTCATCTCGGATGCAGAAGGCTTGGTAAATGATATTGAAATCAGCGTATTTGGGATCTCCCAAATCGTACGGTGCCTCAGACAGGTTTAAATTTTATTCTTTCTCGGCATTTTAGAGAAATAATTTCTGAAGTCATTATACTTTCAGCAAAACAATGGCAAATCCATGAGATCGTAAAATAGTTTCTACCTTTCGGCCTGTTGGAAAATTAACAGCTAAGGGTTGCAATAAGTACGAGGGGTTAGAGTCAGACTAATGTTTTTTTAGTCCACTTTTAATCATGTTACTCGTAACTGAGCGACTTCTTATGATAATAGGGAGAAATTCGATCAGTTGGTGTTTCACTCAGGGATAACTTAGCGGGTCCGCTAAAGAAGAACTGGGACGTGTATCAATTATGTAAATTAAATGTTATCGATTGCCTCTAAACTATTAAATGAAGGAAATGTTAAGAAGCAGAATGATCCACGCTGATATGAAATTCTGCATAAAAAAACAATCAAAAGCACCCAAGGGAAGAATACTCACACAGCCGGTATGAGTGGTGTCGGTCATTTGCAATTGAAGTCCCAACAAAGTGCATATCTCTCAAATTGCATATGAATCTGTGAGTATATCTAGTTGTGACATATCTGCCATATTCGTGAAATTGGGCATAGAGTTGATGGAGAACACTCGCTGCTCTGCAATGATCGAAAGCAATCTTATTGAGACCTTTGATGTCAGAAAAGGGCTTAGAAAAGGTGATGCGTCGTCATATGACTTCTTTTGGAGAAAGTTGTGCGAAACTTCCAAACGCAGGCCAGAGATACAATTTCTTAATAATCTGTGCAATAACTTGAATACGTTGATGACATTGATACCATTGGCACAAGACGGCGAGTTGTTACCAGTCGTTGGCAAAATTGAAATAGAAGTAGCGAAAATGGGCTTACATGTGCATAACCGAGTAGATGCTATCCACAAGAACAGATGTAGAATGGAAACAATGTCTTAGTAGTCAGCTGTAATTCTGATAGCGACCCATCATCAAAAATCAAAGGAAGAGTTACACCTGTAAATCGCTGTTTCTTTTGCCAAAGAATGCAAATGAGTTATATGGCCTTATTATGAAACTTAAAGGAGACTCTACGAGTATATAATAACCTCATCATCACAGACCTCCTCTATGGCGCAGAAGCATAGACGTAAGTGAAGGCAGGAGAAGATATCCTTGGTCAGATTCAGTTTTAAAGATATAGCAGCGAATTCTATGTAACTGTGCACAAAAATTCGCATAAAACGCCTCAAGTAGCTAGGACCCATACTCGTACATAGTAGAATTAATATCAATGCTTCGCACCAAATAGTCTTAGATTCAAGCTCGGAGGAAGACCTCGTCTTTATTTGTGCACATGTGGCAGACGAATTCAACCATCTTGAACTGTGCAACTTTGTTCTATGTTACAAAGAACACACTCACAGAAGAGCTTTATTTTGTCGAGGCCGGGACTGTAGCATCATATAAATAAGTAAAGAGTTGGCCTGGTACAATGTCATAAAAACGTTATGGAATATTCGAGTGTCTGTGAATCACTGTCACTATCAACAAGTATTTAGGTAGAGACGTGCATGAGAAAGTTGATTTCTGTGCATGGGAGAGAATTACTTGGAGTACGCTACGCATTCAGAACGATGGCTGCAGTTGGACTTTAATATATGATACAACGGCGAAAACGTAGAGAGGTTAGCCATCGGAAAAACCAGCCAGATTGAATGGAAGAGCAGTGTGACACTTCGTCAAATGGACCGTGGTGAAACGGTTGCCGAACTTCAACAAATGGACAAGCGAAAACCACGAACACTAAAACTTTTCCTTGGGGTAGCTCTGAGCGGCATATGAAAACTTTCAGAAATGCCTCCATAAATATACCATCGCTTTGTGAAAGAAGACACCAATACACTGAGCATAAGTTGCTTATTTCATAGATAAGCGAAGCATCTAGGACAGTAAATAATAGATAATGTAACTTCATGGCGGTTACTTTCAATAATTCCATCATCAGCTTAACCATTTACGAGTATCAGAACCATTTACATTTACAAAATATTCTGCAAGTAACCAGGGTTGGGCCGTTAGGTAGTGGAAGGTTTAAAAACTGGAAATCTCGTATCGTTATAAACTATGAAGTGTAGTGCAGTAGTTAACCCTTAACCACCTAGCATACGTCTCACAGACCCCGACGAATTTTTAGGCGTGAATATTATTGCGCCTGAGCTTCGTATAAACATGTTCGTTCTTGTACTTTTTCCTCGCGTCCCTCAGTGCCGCGAAATCGCTCGTTGCAGTCGGAGGTGAGCGCGTTTGTCTCTGGTAAGTAAAAAAACTGTTGCCGGCGGCCTAAGAGTCCTCTGTTAGGCGGCTACGCGACTTTTTAACATTCTCGTTTGTTTTATTCTTTTATTTGATAACGGCGGTGGTTGGAACAAGATCTGTCAGGCGATGAAAATATACCAAACGATGAATGCAGCGATGTTGAGGCCGATGTAGGATAGAGCACGTGTTAGAAGAAAGTTGCGAGTCAGACTCAGAATGCGGAGATACAATCGAAAATGCTCCTCTCGAACTTGATTTATCTTCGACTTTACCTGATGAGCAAGAATCATCATTTGAAGACGATATGCCTTTATCGCAACAGCGATCGAGACCCATGAAGAAGAATTATTTTTGAAAGAATGGCTTTCGTTAATCATCCGCCCCACACTCCTTACGATCAAGAACGCTACAGCATAATACGAGTATAGTGCAGGAGAGGAAAGGTATAAAACCAGCATATTACAATGAACTAAATGCTTCGTCTTCTCCGCTGGATATTTGGCAACGGCGTTGCCAGACGTCTCGATTTTCAGCCCAAAATTAGATGTCACGCGCGAGACAAGCTCTGTCCCGCTTTTTATTAATTTGTTCACTCATCTCGTTTAAACTCTAAGAAATGCATTCACTGAATTCATCTGTATGTCTTAACTTATGCACTATTCTAGTCTCTATTTTCTTTATTCTATTCTATAACAATGCCATAATGGCAAGTAAAAATAAACTAGCTTGAATGCGATTTTCGTCATCCCCATCCCCATACTTATGCATGCCCAACATGTGTTTTCTGCTAGTAATAATTAACTAATTACTTCCCTCAACTTTGCTCTTATATGGAAAACATTTTTTTTGTATGATCTTCGAATCAACATAAGTCACTTTCTGACAAATACGCTACGGATCAAAAAACAAATATGATGCCTGAAACACATATGACATGTGCAGTCGAGCTTCACGCAGTTCCTCGTGCATCAACGCACTTAAAACACATGTGCAGTTGGTTTCTGACAGTTCATCGAAATTTTTTTTTAATAGTGACAGTCATTTTGTTAGAATTTCACATTGTGGTTATTTTTTCTTTGCAATGGAAATAGACAAATGTTTTGTCCCTTAAAAATATATTTTTGTAATTTTTCTGTTTCTTATCAAACAAGAAACTATGTTCTCTCACAAATTCTATTAATTTTTCTTCCATTGTTTCACCAATTTAAATTATATATATTTCCAAAATTGACACTCCAACTATCAAATTACCAAAAATGTACCAAATGTACTAGAGTATAAATCTACTACATGTACTGGATGCATCCAATTTAGAATTAGAGTAGAGACATCTTGCATCGACGCAAGGTGAGCAGCTTCTCTAAATTTGACGCACAGTATTTTCTGCACATGTGTTTCGAGGCGAACTACGAACAAGAAAAACCAAATGCTAGTCGAACTACGAACTCGTACAACACTGGGAGTAATAGGCAAGTAAAGGATAAGATAAAGTAACGGGCAATATCATACCATGCATTCTTAATACACTGTATACGCCATTTTTGCCTAAGATATATTCTTAACGGTTTTATAGCTTGAACGTTAGAGTGTATTATTTTGTTGTGTGTTTGCATAGGTGAAGTTCTTCTACTTCGTGCCAGTTGCAATTGCAAATTATCGAATGATTATCGAGCTTTTTGTGGACTTTGCATAAAAGACTTAAGTATTTCTCACGGTGGACTTAATGATGCAATGAAGCACTCAAAAACAAGTACTCATTCAAGGATCGCCAGTTCTCGCGCTGTATTAATATATACAGTTATTTCTAGGCTCCTGGTACATCAGCTTCTGCTGAAAACATCAGCAGCAGAAATGACTGCAGTATACCACACTGTAAAACATTCGTTAAGCTACAATAGTATGGATTGTTTCCAAAAATTATTGCCACTCATATACGCCGATTCAAAAGTAGTAAAGAACGTTAAATGTGATAGGACGAAGGGTGAAGCAATAGTGTGTCAAGTTTTGGCTAAAGAAGCCTTGAAAGTAGCAACACAAAGTTTAAGAGAAGACTTACTCGTATTTCTTTCAATGTTTGCTGATGCGAGCAATTACTGAAACCGAAAAATGTTCTCAATTTGTGTGCGATATTTCTGATATGAGAACGGCATACAAAACAAATTATTGGATTTTTTTGGAAAGTAATAATGAAACAGCTTCTACCTCGAGCATCGAACTTGTCGAGTTGTAGAGGCTGAGTAGGGTCAATGAATCTCGAGAAGAAATTCTCCAGACGAGTCCTGAAACCGAAGGATTCTCCCTCCCTCCCCAACTCCCAAAGCACTGCATCATTCCCCTCGGCTGGATCAAGGTGTCATACGACCCGTGCTGAAGATCAACCTGGCTGAGGGCCCAGTATCTCCAAAAATAGCTCAGTCGCGGAGAATCCGGATACCTGGCGACCTTCGGATTAGATAGCCTTATCTGTATACAGCGGATCTCTGTACAGATGGACACCCCTTTCTCCGCTACTCGTGCGACCATTAATGGAAAATAACCAAAAAACAAAAACCGTGGCCGATACTCCTTCAATACCGGGAGGTGGATCGGTGACTCAGGAAGTGTTAGGACTGTGATTGTGATTCTATGAAGTCCTTTAAAAAAAAAACAGCCTTCAAGAATGTCTCATAAAGAAAAACCAGACTCCACACATCAAATAGCTGATCAAGTTATGTATCTAAGAGTTCAGTTCATGAAAATACAAATGTGGCACAATAGACTTTCCAAAAAGTCTTGCACAGGGCTCAAACGAGTCAAGAAGGGTCTTCAGTGGGGTCTCAGAGTAATGCACTGGACATCATAGTGTATCCTAGATAGGTAGACTGGAAAAGGTGTGCCATGTAAATAGAGGACATTGAACAGACAGCCAAGTGTATATATAAGTTCTGGAACCGCCAATATTAAGGTCGCAAATATGTATCTTGTGGACGTTTTTGATTCCGCTTGAATCTTGGAAAGTTAAACTCACCTCTTGCTTGAAGCTTCGAAAAAGGACAAGCTACTTTAATCAGAGTTATCATTGAGGATAAATTGAGATAAACCCTAGAAAAGGATGTGCTTACTCCAAAAATTCCTGTAGAAACTATATAAACGAATGTATTTGCCTATTGTATGATTGTCCAACATTAGCTTATCTAGAAATTGGAATAGCGGGCATCTGTCTTAAGGTCGGTCAAATGAATTTCCCACTATCGTAACAAAGTTAATTTCATAGTGAAATTGATTCCACTCAAAAACGGATTGAAGTATTTGATAAGTCCAAAATACTTAGGTAAAAATTCCCAAGAATCCCGTAATAAAACCGGTAAACTCTTAGTATCAAATGGTCAAACTTAACTTATAAAACTGGTCGAATTGATTGCTGACTTCGCAGTCCACAGTCTTTCGAGTATAACATCATGCTTGGGCTTGCCGTAGTGAATGATCCATCTATCTGAACCAACAATTTGTTGACTATTAGAAAAAAGATTTCCGCTACCGGTTTCTGTCTGATATTGATTTCAATTAATTGAGTAAGAATTAAAAATCCATCTTCAACTTTGTTTCCTAAATCCAGCTGAAGCTAATTTATAACGCAAAATACAAATCGCATTAAATAAATTAGTTTGCGATAACAATGGGCAAACCTTCTATAAATTAAAACAAGCGCTAATTGATGCAAATTAGAACTTTAAGGCTTAAATGAATTAAGATCACAAATTAAGAAAACAACCAAATTAAAGATGTTATCCATTAATCTACCGATTTTAGTGTGAACTGCATTCCACGATAATAATATTTGAATAAGCAAAAATTTATTTGCATAGAACAAACCTAAATCTGCATCATCACATTAAGGTCTTTATTTTTTTGTATAATATCATTGGATTGATGTACGAGTATGTGTGGACCATCACAACATGTGGTCTGTTTAAAATGCAACCAATCGTGAAACTTGCTCTGAGGTCGCTATAATGTTTCGAAATTTATAGTTCCATGTATAATTCATTTTTAATTCAGAATTACCTACAATAGATGCGACAAGCATTTGTCATTAAACGGAATCACCGAAGGAACTTACCTGAAACGAAAAAATGCAAATTTATTAATTTTATTGGAAAATAATTTTGATTTATAATTTTAAGTTTAATTTCAAATTTTCTTGTTTATTTAGATATTATGCCGCAGAGCTATGAGAAATCCTACTTTTCTTCGGAGAGCAAACCACTCAAATTCAAAAAAAACTCCTCAAGTACTCAACTAACATAAGTATGAATAGAGATACCAGTACATATGTAACATAAAGCTATCTAGTGAACATTACAATAATATTGTATTCAGCGCATCCAGAACAGTGTCTTAAACCCCCCGATCAGCGACGGCTTCGATAGCGTTATATGGTATTAGCAACAAGGTCCATAGGGACCTACAAGCATTTGTGTTGCGGTTGTTCCTGATGGTCTTTTGTTTTATTAACTTATAGTTCTTTCTAGTCCGAAAATGAACTTTGTACAGAAAAGTAATAAAAAATAAACAAACAATTTATAGGTTAAATATTTATTAAGTGTTTATGTTGGCCGTTAAACTAGTGCAGCAGTGCAGGTTTGGCACCGATGTAAAAGTGCTGAGTGTTCAGCACAAACCGCGTTATTGCAGCTACAACAATACGCTCGGGTTTTCCGCTGGCGTTTGTACTCTGCACGACATAAGTGGCACGGTGTCCGATTTGTACGCGCGCCGTGCAAATGAAGGAGCAGGTCCTGGTAATAGTGTTGCTACTACCTGAAAAGACAGAAAATATTATTATTTTTTAACGTGGCTTTCAGCTCAACTTATTGAGGTGGCACGTTCTTCAATGTTTGAAATTGCCAATTGTCTCGTCAATAATAATTGATCGTCATTTGTCCGATTTTTGCACTGGATTAATTGCATTGTATATTATGAATGAGGCCAATGCAGCAATATCGATCATATTGTAGAACATTGCAAGCGGCCAACGATTTGTCGAACGTTTGCATGAATAAGTTCCAAGCATTTGATCCATGGTATCCACCCCAGATTTATTATCTGCATTGTAGTCCAGAATAAGAATTGGCTTATGCAATATGCATCACAAGTGTACAAGATAACGTCAGCACTGATTTGTTTTCCTTAGACACACATGAGCACAATGAAACTTTGCCTTCGAAGATTCCAAACAATGTGCTGCTAACAGGACGCGAGGGTTTTCTTAAAAACTCGGGTAGAACGAGCGATTTGTTTGCGCCCACTGTTCCAACATAGGCAGTTTTTCGTCATATAAATATTTCTGCCAAATTCAATATTGAGAAGAAATTGCCGGCATATCAAGGTATTTTTCAGCTAATCGGTATACGATATTTTGGCCTTGATTGATCTCGCGCTCCTGATCTGACATCTTTCCACCATAAATCATACCCTTGTAGGGGTAGTAGGACTTCGAATCACACAACCACCACACTTTTTGGCTGGTTTAGACGGAATGAATTGTGTGAAGCGTGTCCGGCTTCGATAAGGAAAAAGTTGTTCGTCGACGGTCATCGAATCGTGCGGATTGTAGGTTAGGTTAGAGTGGCTGTTGGAAATACCAACGCACTTAGGCCTATTGATCCATTGTGATGCCACGTGGATCTATGATCCTCTTACTAATGGAACCAGTTTGAGCTTATAATAAAGCGTAGGAGACTGTTAAAGTCTATGTTTTCTAGGTCGTTTAGGTCGTTGTAGAAAAAAGCTTCTAGCTGAAGCTTTCTTCTCTGGGAGAAAACTGGACATGTACAGAGTAGGTGGAGGATTGTCTCCTCCCCTTCCTCGTCCATGCAGCTTCTACAGAAATCGTTTGTAAAAGCGCCAAGCCTTTTTAAGTGCTTGCCTATGAGACAGTGTCCAGTTATGACGCGTATGATGGCACTGAGATGTTTCCTATTTAGAAGGATCAGACTGTTAGAGCGATTCAAATTCAGCTTTGGCTAGATCTGTTTGGTAGCTGGACATGTTTGCCCAGCAGTTCACCTAAGGCCTGTTCTTTTATTGGCATCCAGCTTTAATGTTAGTTTGCACGTAACGATTGGTATACCTATACTACCCTTTTCCGGTAGAATAGGTAGAGTGGTTTCAATTTTGGCGAGTTCATCGGCTCTGCAGTTCCCTGGAATGTCCCTTTGGCCCGGCACCCAGAAAATGTGAATGTTGAACTGCTCTGCCATCTCCATGCGAGATGTTCGGCATTCAAGGGCGGTTTTAGAATGTAACGAATCCGAGTTCAGGGACTTGATGGCGGCCTGACTATCCGAAAATATGCGGATATCCTTTGCAGATATCACGTTTTTCTTCAGCCAAAACAGAGCTTCTTTAATCGCCAAAATTTCCACCTGGAACACGCTACAGTGATTTGGAAGACGCAAAGAGAGGCTTAAATTTAGCTTATCTGAGAAAACACAGCCACCAACTCCGCTATCGGTTTTAGATCCATCTGTGTAGAGACGGATTGACTTGTCCTCCATGAAAGCATCTTCCTCCCAGAATAGATCCTGGGGAAGCTTATATGGAAGTCTTTGTCAAACCAAAGTTCAGGTATGGTGTAATCGATGTTTTCTGTGAGGATTCCTAATTTATTAAGAATGTTGGCGCGGCCAAATGAATTATTTGTCCACTGTTTAGTCGCCTGCTAAAAATGTCGGGGGTGTCATGTGAAACAGAATATCTAATGCCGCAGAGGGGGTAAACCGCAAGGCTCCGCTTGTGCATATACATGATGTTCTTTGGACTCTGCTTAGTTTAATGCGGTTGACTGCATTTTCCAAGGCCGTTCACCAGACAACCACCCCGTAAGTAAGTATCGGTCTTATGACCGAGATGTATAGCCAGTGGGTTATGCGAGGTTGAAGGCCCCATTTATTCCTAATGGCTTTTTTGCAAGAGAATAAATCTATTGCAGCTTTATTGACTGTTTCTTGAATGCTAGGTTTCTAGTTTAGTTACCTGTCAAAAATGAGACCCAGATATTTTGCTGTATCGGAAAACACTAAACTGGTGTCATTTATTGAAGGAGGGTCTATAATTGGAATTTTGCATTTCCTGGAAAAGAGGACAAGATTAGTTTTATTTTATTCCCAATCCACAGCGATCTGTTCAGCGGGTTAATCTATTGAGATTTACTTGAAGGAGTTCTTTAATGGTATTGAGATGATTTCCTGAGACGGCTGTGGCAACGTCATCCACATAGGCAATCACCCTGCTACCACCCGCTTCCAGGTATATCAGCAGTTCATTAACTACTAAGTTCCAGAGTAGGGGAGATTATCCTGCTTTTTAGCATTAGACCGATTAACTCCAAAAAGTGAGTCGTCTACCTGCAGAGTTTCCACCGACTTTCCTTTACAGTAGGCATGTTGAGCCATTGACAGAAGTCTTGGATCAACTCTAGCTCGAATATGGATATCAATCAGTCGTTCTAGAGTTCTAGAGGTCTGACGTCCTTTGGGACAACATGAGAACATTTTCCGGCTTGGGAATGAATACTACATTGACTTCTCTCCATGACAGTGGAATGTGGATAAGTTCTACACAGCTCCTCATAATATTTTCTAGCGTAGGCAGAATAATATCTGAGGACCTCTGTAGCTCGGCAGGTATTATACCGTCCGGACCAGAAGACTTGTATGGTTTGAAGCTATGCAGCGCCCAGAGCAGTTTGTCTCTCGAAATCAGATCATAAAGTTTGGTCCCGGTTGCAGTAGGCCTGTCTATTCCTCCTTCCTTCCGGATTAGATACCAAACTTAGTTGGATGTGCTTCATTCTGTATGCGTATTTACGAACGCAACCCAAACATTAAATGCCACAAACTTTAGGCGGATATACATGTATGTATCTCGCCTCTCTTTTTCCTTTGGTTTTTTGTTCTCTGTCTGACACCTTTGTTCTGCGCTTCCTGTTTGTGAGGTGAACAAAGGCAGACGCCTAAATAAAAATTGTTTATCGTAAATGACATTGAGTTTCATTGAACCTAAATACACAACACATTCCATGTAGCAAGTAGCTGCTTGCGTTTCCGATTAGTTTCTCGAATAATGATTTGCGCCATATCTTCGGTGATTAGAGATCGCAAGATGGTAAACGGATCATGAACCAAGTTTTTCAATGGCCCTGGCTTTCTTCTAGTGTAATCGACAATACTATGAGGGCGAATGTGACTACTCGTTGGTGGATCTTTGAACCATTATGTGTCATTTTTGGAAACAAAAAGGACAGCGTTAGTATCAGCCTGATGACAGGGCAGCAGTGGCAGTAGCAGCTTCGGCACGGAGTCTTTCCATCTCATCATCGTCGTCTTCATCGAACTCATCATCATCCATTTCCACATTCACTTGGCTTTCGACATCGGGAACATCAATAGCACTTTCTGGATAATCAATGGATATCAATAGCGTCATCATTATCACTCTCTTCATTCATAAATTTAGCATATCGTTCATCTACTGCACTCCTTTCCTCCTCGGAAATGTCTTCAAAATGAAGATTGTTTCGCAATAAGTTTTAATAAGTTTTAATAAGTTTTAATAAGTCCCTAGGGACCTTTTGGCTAATCGGAGGGAAAGGCGTATAACTTTTTTGTTACTGAATCCTACTGAAATGCAAATTAACTTCCTCGAGAGACTTTAATTGTAAAATATTTTCCCACTACGGCAGATCTTTAAGAAAACTCCGTAGCTCAAGCTGTCGGTTAGTACTTCTTTCCAGAGTTTAAGAGCGGAAATACAAGGTCTGGCAAAGGTAATGTCATAGTTTAAAGGGGCTGCCACTTTGTTAGAAATGAAAAAAATTGAGCTAATTCATGTCAGTTGTTGAAAAAAAAAAAATGATATATGTAGATCAAATGACCACCTCCTGAGTTGATGCATATTTGTGCCTATTTTACGACATTTTGAATTGTTCCTCGCAAAATGTTTGGCTCCAAATTGGTGATTTATTCTTCAATGTTGGCTTTTAAGACTTGCAAGATTTGTGATTTGTTATGGTAAATGAGAGATTTAAAAAAGCACCAAAGTAAGAAGTCTGGCGCCCACAAATCTGGCCAAAACGGGAGATCACATGGCTTGGAAATTGTTGATTCAAAATCTTTATCAATGCTCGAGATTCAATTCAACTGCTTGCGGCAAAAAAAAAAACACTCGTTTGACATCTGTCTGTAGCGCTCACAAGTTGCGGTGTCAGTCACTTTGAGGGGATGCAGTGGCTCCTCGTGCATTTCATGTGGATTCTGCTTGCCCCAAAAACGCAAATTTTGTTTATTCACATAACCAATTAAGTGGAAATGAGCCTCATCTTTCGTTATGACTACGTTATATCTCGTTATGGATACGAAAACATCCCCTTGCAACAGGCTTAACAAAGCATGGGAGTGAGTTAACCTCACTCGACGGTCAGCAGGCTGTATTTCGTGGACGGTTTGCACTTTATAACGGAACATCTTCAGGTCTTTGACCAAAATTGGACGCAATGAACGTCTGCTGATGCCGAATTGTGTGCATTGTTGTCTCGTCGAACGAACTCAGTCGAACGAGTAATACCTGGCTGGCCACCTCTTGCGACATTTCTAGTGTACCCAGTTTGCACGAGCCGCAACGAGGAAAACGACGACGAAATTCACGCTGCGTTAAAACAACAGACAGGAAATATATAAAATAAGCAGTAACAATAATTTCGCTTTCCGCAAGGTGTGTATTGCTCCATTGTCTGTTGTTAAATAATTCTCTATCTGTCTACAATACAAATATGTAAATGTCAAAGCATAATGACACTTGACGCTTTTTCCAAAAATTATGGCACATTCACCTGATGACATTTATTGTGTCCCACATAGTATAAGCGGAAATGGAGACGTAGAAGCGGCGTTGCATAAATGGACGAGAGCGGCTATTGCCTTATACGAAAAAAAATTAAGAAAATTAGATTCGGAGGAAAAAGATTGAGAAAATCAAGAGGTGCTACTCCAGCAACAACATTCACAAGTTTTACCAAGAAGTAGAAAAAAACGTATCAAGCCAACAAGACTCGAAACAAATATGTAGAGATGAGCAAGGACATCTAATAGTTGAGTCATAGTTGAGGCTGAGGATAAGACCACTTCTACCTAACTGAAATGAAGCAAAAATAGCAACATCTAACCTTAACTATAACTCGACATCCTGGCTGGCTTTGACATCCTACAAAGATAACAATGGAGAGCGCATTCAGCTCACAGCTCCACAAAGACTTCTGATGTCAGAAAACGGTTTGGACAAGGTGATACATAGACATTTGACTTTCTCAAAACCATAATTAGGAAAATTGCGCGAAATCGAAACTCTGCGCAATTACTAAGGACTACTCGAACATACACTGATGACATTGTCTCTTGGCAAATGTCTCCTGAACATGAAGGATGTTCATGTCCTGAACATATTTGCATGAAGAAGCCGCATAAATGGTCTAAGCTGTCAATGAGGACATAACTAGGACAGGAAGACACAATGTGACAATAGGCTGTTATAACTTTCAGGAGATAAATGATTTTGCCTGACTTGCCTCCACTATCCACACAGCTCTAGTAATGATACCTCGTCAGAAATCGACCAAAGAGCTAGACTTGTCAGTCACTGTTTTATGGTCTTAAAAGTCATTTGATTAAGGCCTGATCAATAGGGACCCTTATCATCCTAGTCGTGTTCTATGACGCAGAAGTGTGAGCGTTAGCGAAGGCGGAAGAAGATATCTGGCCCCAATATATAGTTTATAGTTTATTCGCCCGAAATTGGTGACAAATGCTCACATCTGGTCAGGTGCTCCTAAGACCTCTTTGTACTTCCTAGATAGGATCCAAAACCGAGCGATAAAACTTATATGTGATGATAGTGCTCCACCGAAATTGCTAGTAAAATTCCACAGCTTCAAACTTTTAACCTTAATACCCGTCTCACATGAATGCTCATCAGTATACCCTCAAACCCACTTGCGGACGTACTCTGAAATATCGTGATTCTTTCCTAAGCCGTACAACTAGCTTATGGAATGCCCTACCGAGCTCTTTATTTCCTAGTCACTATAACTTGCAAACATTCAAAACCAACGCACATCGGTATCTGTCTTTTTTTCCTCCCTAACTTCCGCTCGCCCGCTTTATGTTCAAACATCTTAAGAATAAACAAAATCCCTTGTGCGCGCACGCTAATTATTAAATAAAAAAAATGTAGATCGGTTTGAACGCAAGATTCTTCGAGTGGTTTTTGGACCAGAATGCCTCTTGTAATTGACCTGAACACCTGTCGAGAAAAACTGAAGTTCGCGGGGTGAACATACATCATACATGGGGGCCAGGACATAGATGCCTGATCAACTCTCACCATATTTCGGAAATACCAAATTGGAAACCCGTACTGGCGGCAAAAGGTTAAACTATTGGTTTGATTCGAGGCTGGCCGAAAACCACTTGCCGATCTTTGGGTCACGGCACCCAGTACTAATTGCAACTCTACATCGGATGAACCAACTTGTGGAAAACCCTGCCTGGTTTAAACCACAGCCACCATGACGCTCCCACTAGGAGGCCTATCTCTTTCTAGTCAGGCCGGGACAGAAGTCCGGTAGGGCCTGACTCCCATTATGTCAAGTTTTACGTCCTGGTACATAACAGGACCTAATGACCGGCCGCTTGTAACTGGTCAAATCGTAGCAACCTTTGGTGGTGTCAGTCAGAAAGCGTTTACTATAAGACCAGTATTGCTCTACCCCCGTTCATTATTAGACTTAGTCATTAATGGACGTAGTGGGGGTCCGGTTTTTGGATCAGTCAGCGTTCACTAGCTTTGGGAGAAGATAAAACAAACTCGAACTCTACGAGCTGTACAGCGACATCGATCAGGTCAAAAAGGAGCCAAAGAGAGTTAGGACATGTACATAAATGGATATTAATGCCTGACAAGTTCTCAGCTCCTACACAGTAAAAACAGCCATCGTTTTCCATCAAGTGCAATGCACATGTAGAATGGAATCTCAAGCATATTGGAGAGGACCAAAAACCGGGCTAATTAAAGAAGTTTATTGCTTGAACCTAAATCTGCCATCTGTAGGTAAATCGGATTTTTTGGGAGTTAAAACGCAATGATACGCAATGAATGGGGTAAACGCTTTGAGCGTTGGTTCCTTACATTCCTACTATTCTTTAGGTAGACCAATTAAAATTGCTTTTTTTAGCAGGATCGACTGCGAGTAAACAGTACAAAGATTCTTTGTAGCGAACATGCTTCCATCCGACTTATTTTTATATGAGTTGGTGAATATGTACTTCTTACTAAGTCTACTCCCGGATGCCTTAAACGATTCGATATCTTTGGCCTCAGTCTCAACATTTTGTTTGGTGTGACCTTGAATATTGTAATTAGCACTTCTGTAAGATCGGCAGACAGATTGTTCGCCGTCGTAGTTTGACGACCTGGAAAATTGTTATTTTCTAGTTCTCAACACCAATGCTCTTATTTTGCTGCATGCCTCAGCCGACATTTATCATCAAACCAAGAGCTTTTCTGGATAGTCCTGTGAGACCAAGCAGTTCACAAGTTATACTATTATAGATCTAGAACAGGAGTTCAATTGTCGGGTATATTTTTGGCTCAAATTTGGCTTATAATTTGATATAGTTATGTACTACTAAAAAATTAGCTTTTTTCACTAGTTGCCCTAGCATATTTAGTGAGCCCTGCGCCCTCAAAACGTAATTCTGCGTTCGATATAAACACTCGTGATAATACTAGAGGTTTTCTATTCAGAAATATACATTTCTTTTCAAATTGTGATCGTACCCTAAATGTTTTTGTGTCACTGTCACTACTATTTTGCTTGTCAATATCATGATTCAGTACTCGAATGAGCAACGTTTGCAAATTATTAAAATTGATTATCAAAATAAAAATGTATAGTCCTTAATGGAAAACCCGGATATTTTTTGTGACAGAAAATGCCTCACACTAGGATAGATAGCAAAGATATTATCTTCATGTAGAGGACTACCAGAGCACGAGGACTTAATGCGTTGAAGTCAAGAAAACTTTCGAACTATATTGATCAGTTTTTTTCTTCTTTTGGTCTTTCCACATGATGCCCACTTAGCAGCTCCTGAAGTATCAACTCATATGTCATGTTAATATGCTCTTTTCTGGCGATACGTAATTCGCGGACCTGCAGACAATGGACCTTTGGACCTGGCTTGAAGCAAACTAGTGATTGCTTGATTTTTTACGAGACTTCTTTACACCAAATAGATCAGAAAGAGATACAAATCTGTTCAGAGAAAAATAAGCACGACATCTCACAGATTGTAAAATAATCGTGAAACGTTGCTTGTACTCGTAGCTCAACCCGCCTAGGCGAAAGAACAAACTTTCAAGGACAAATTATCCAGTCTACTACAAAATAGTAAATTTTTTGTTATTTTTCCTAATTTCATTAAATATTCCTCTACAGAAGCTGGCGGTTGTCAATGATCCGCATACGATTTCGATGATTTTAACTGCAACTCATAAAAACCACTAGAATTAATGAATAAATCTTTCTTAATTTGACATATTTATTGCAACGCAAAATGCAATCACATGTCAAAAATGTACGTATTCCCAAATGACATCACTATGAAAATTGTAAATAACAATCGAACAGATCTCAGCACTTTATCGATTGGTAATGAACTGTCATTGCTCATGGAGTACTCGTTACACCTGACAGTTAATTCCCAAGTGAATATGTCTTCTCGCAATGTGCGTACTCGTATACGAATACACCACAAAAACAGCACACATTATGTATGCGCGACTGAATGGGCGGGCCTCATTTGTTTATGACATCGCTGGCCTTAGATCTGCCTATTTTCAAAATACGATTAATCCGAAATCTTAATAAGGCTTACAATTTGTTTGGACGACTTCTATTCTCAAATTCTCTCAAACTTGATTGATGTTCAATTAGCTACTGCCGTAGAGCAATATCAGCAACAAATGCGAATTAAACGAAAGAGAGTTGTGGATTCAAAATTCTAAAACGTCGATGATCGGACTGGGCGTGTTAGCGATGTCAATAGACATCAGCTACTCAATTAATGCCATGACATATGTCAGTTTGAGATTGATCAGCAGTGGGGTACCCACCATGTGGTGGGTATCTCTTGTGACTTATGTTTAGGTTGTCATCGATTAGCAATCGTTAGACACATTTTGAGAGACTTAATATATGAGTATTATGGAGGAAGACGAATGGGAGAGGATCATTCAGGTTGACAGTTGAATGCGATTTTTGATATGGTTATGTCGTATATTCGGTGACGGTGGTACTGTTAAAAGGTGAACTTTGACTGGAGTCCTATTACTTAATTCGACCTTAACGATGAACTGTTTGTTCTATTCGGAACAATGGGTGTCAAATTCCATGCTGCTTTGATTGACCATACCTTGAACTTTTATCGTGTGCACCATCACAAGACAAAACAATATATTAGGCCACCTTTTATCAACGTCTTCTGGATGTGTAGCTAAACACATTAGTCTTATATGACTTTGAACTTATAAACCCGATATCTGTCATGGTAAAAATCAAAAATAATACGCATCGAAAGTCACGAATCCAGCAAGTGCGTTTCTAGAGGCACATGTCTCCGATATTGTAACCGAGTGTTTTTAATTCATGGTCAGTTTCTTTTTAATTCGAAAAATCAATTTAACATTTTACATTCCTCGAATCTAATGGGTTGCACAGGAATTGACCAACTAGGCGTATGATTTTGTGTTTGCACATTTTCTCAAGTTCATACATCTTGTGATTAAACTTGACTTTGAATTTTATCAGCTCATAATGTGACTATTCGATTAGTTGGAGAGTTAAGGGGCATTCAGCAGAACTAGCAGGTTAGCAAGTTATTCCCTTATACAGCTTTTCAACCATTCACTTGGGTGCCAATAACAGTCAGCTACGAGGACAGATGTTTATGACGATTATTCAACGATTGCAATGAAAGTCTACTTATAATTGAACCACTTTTCAGTGGAAAAACATAATTAATGCCTCATCGCCCCGGGCGGTAAATTTTAAATTCTTAAGCTTAAAAGTTGAAAATTTATTCGGAAATCGGAGATAGAATAAAAGTCGTTTGGTCTCCGACCAAGTCATAAATATAAAACCAGACCTCATCTTCAATTAATATGGTGGAGCTCCACATTACAGAAAAGACGCTACATGGTTTGTGGACTTCAATGCGAAGATAGAGAGTGTAAGAGTTGAGTTACCATTATACGAATATATGTTACTTGGGACAATACCGACAGCCTTTGGATCTTTTAAGTACGTCAATAACCTAGTAATCATCTTGCGTCGGGAGTTAATTCGTTAATACATGTGAATGTAAGGAGGCAAATGGTTTTCAACAAGGCAATGAATTTGTCCGAAAAATTATTCCATACCTTCCGGACCTCGTAGCAATAACTTCAGTATCAAGCAGAGTAGGCGAGTGGTGGACTTATAAGGTCTGCCTATCAAAGATATTGGAATAGATTTCTGTAAGCAGAAAATATAATTCAAGAATTGGAGATACATTTTGCGGGATTTTAGATGGTGCCTATTTTGCAGAAACAATTAAGCAACATTTAGAAGCGATTTCATATTTTCAGCATTGCCATCATCTATTTGTCACTATTTAGCAGCTATAGCATCCTTTGTGAAACTCTGTTGCAGCGAGTGACCAGATAGCAATGACAGTTTTTGCAATTGCTATGTTTCATCAGCTGTCAAAGCTACCAATGACATCGAGCTGTCAAAATATTAAGTAAGATTAAAAAGTATTAAAAATATATTATCGAAATTCCAACTCAGTTGTAAATACGCAACCTGAATTTCGTTGCGGTCGGTCGTCATCACGGCTTCAGTATGCAGGCAATTCATCGCACCGTGGAAAAGTTTGAGCGTAAGTACACTCTTTTTGGATCTTAAGCCACGAACTAGACAGAGATTGGTGCGAAATGAAGAAAACATAGAAGCCGTAGAGGCCAGTATTGAAGAAGACCTGATATGTCGATTCGATTCGGCGACGATCAGCTGAATTGGGCATCGCCAGAGAGTAAATCCGGCTAATTTCCCGTTTGTATTTGGCCTACATCCATATAAAATTGTACTGACGCAGGAATTTAAGCCGAATGACTATAGATAATGCCGAGAGTTCGCTAATTGGCCGCTAGAAATGTTGGCCGGAGATACGAATTTTGGCCAAAAAATCATCTTCTCGAACGAGGCCTATTTTTGGCTTAGCGGCTATGTCAAAAAGCAAGTGTTCGGCCAAGCATCAATGTATTCACAAAGATTGACTCTTTGGTGCGGTTTATGGCATGGCGGCATCATCGGACCTTATTTCTTTCGCAATGAGGAAGGAGACACCGTTATCATCAATGGTCTCAGGTATAGAGTGATGCTAACCGACTTTCTGTGATCAGAGCTCGACAACATCGATATATCCGAGCTGTGGCTCCAGCTAGACGGCGCTACATGCCATACAATGGACGCAACGTTCGAAGTTTTGATGGAGAAATTTCGCAACTGGGTCATATCACAGGGAGCATTCATCAATTGGCAGCCGCCATCATGCGACTTGACACCAATCGGGGCTACGTCATGGCTTTAGCCTACGCTAACACGCCAACCACTTTGGACGAGCTCGAGGCTAATATTCGACATGTTATTGCCAGAATAACGCCGCACATATTGGACCGAGCTTGAAAAAGCTTGGAGGCGAATGTTGTAGTGCGTATGCCTGCAGAAGACAATACGGATATGAAAGCAAAGGCAGAATCTGTTTGCGCTAGTTTATTATAAACTGTGCTATTGAGTATACGCATTCAGTATCTACACCGAATGATTGTTGTTAAACTGAGTTCACGTAATGCTGCATTCTAAGAAACGCAAAAAAATTTAAAAGAAGCGCAAATCTATATCCGTAAAGATTTCACGTATAACATGCGCCGTAGAATGAATAATTTACTACCCATTGCCAAATTCCTGCTATGAAAATCCAGCTAAGAGATGACAAACTTTTCATTGGTAGCAAGATGTTTACGTGGGTTTCAATGAACGGCCTGAAATGTGGTGAAAATGAGACTCTGCGTACAATTTTTGGTGGCGAACCGATTCTATTTGCGAGTATTCAAAATTTATGAATGAAGTTTCACAAGGTAATAAAAACAAAAATGTAAATAATGTCAACAACAAAACGTCAACGGAATTGATTGTAGATGGGCGCATCCAGCTAAGAAAAACAGCCGCTGTGCTTCTGCACAGCCATTTGGGTGCATCCACAAGTGCAAGAGCGACTCAACAATCAAATGTCGGAACACACATGGACATTTTGTGAGATGAAATCGTCTACCAGAAACAAAAAAAATATATAGATGTATGAATACTTAAAAATAAGGGCTTACAAATAAATTTATATTAATGGATTTTTTTGATTATGGACCATTTTGCACTCTTATTGCAACGAAACCCACCTTATCTACATTGGATAAATTGGTGCGAAGTTTTTGGGAGACAGAAGGCCATGATACTCCGGTAAAAACAATGAGTGAGGACGAGTTCAGGTGTGAAGAGCATTTTAAAAATAATACAACGTTTGAGAACAAGAACTTCATCGTAAAATTGCCTTTTAAAGACGATCCAACAGCACTTTTAGGAGATTCCATTGATATGGCAAGAAGAAGGTTTTTATCTTTGGAGAAAAAACTAGAAAAAAATCCAGAATTGAAGGATCAATACGTTAAATTCATGGAGGAGTATGAGCTTTTAGGCCATATGAACGTTATATCAGATAATGAAATAACCGGAACACATTACATGCTTCCTCATCATTGTATTTTGAAACCTGAAAGTTCATCAACAAAACTTCGGGTGGTCTTTGATGCATCGGCAAAGAGCAGCAGCGGCAAATCTCTCAACGATATTTTGATGGTCGGGCCAACAGTCCAACCTGATTTGTTTTCTATCATTATTAACTTTAGAATGCATAGATATGTTTTTACCTGTGATATAAGCAAAATGTACAGGCAGATTTTGGTGAAACAAGAGGATCGACCATACCAATTAATCTTGTGGAGACCACAATCAAATCATCCGATAAAAAGGTATCAGTTAAATACTTTAACATATGGAACAGCCTCTGCACCATATTTAGCAACACGATGTCTTAATAAATTGGCAGAAGACAACATACAAAAATTCGAAAAAGCGTCATTTGTTATCCAAAATAATATCTACGTAGATGACTGTCTAACAGGTGCAGAAACAGTAGCTGAAGCTCGTGAGTTTTACTGAATGAAATTAAGCAAGTGCTTGAAATGGGTAACTTTGAATTGCGGAAGTTTTGTGCAAATGACCCAATGGTCTTAGAAGAAGTTCCAGAAGAGCACAAGGAGAACCTAGTTACCTTTTATCAGTCAGAGGTAGTTAAGACTTTGGGACTAATCTGGGAACCATCACAAGATGTATTCAAATACAGTTTCAAAACCGAACTAATAAGCAAAGCGAGTGAAAAAATGTGTAAAAGAACAGTTCTCGCGGAGCTCACAAGATTATTTGATCCGTTGGGATTGATCGGCCCCGTGATTGTGACTGGTAAGTTATTCCTGCAGGAGCTGTGGAAAACTAAATTATCGTGGGACGAAACGTTACTACCTGAGCAGGCTCATAATTGGAGGAGATATGTGCTGCAATTTTCAACATTAAATGAACTCAGCATTCCACGTTATGTTCTTACACCCTCGGCGAAGGCAATTGAATTACATGCATTTTCGGATAGCAGTCTTAGCGCATACGGATCGTGTGTGTATATCAGATCTGTTCACAAAGATGGCAAAATCTACTCCCAACTACTTTGCTCGAAGTCTAGAGTGGGGCCCCTTAAGACAATAAGTATAGCTAGGCTAGAATTACAAGGAGCTGTTTTGATGGTAGAGTTAGTGAAAAGACTATGTCAAGTCTTGCATCGTCAAATTGACAACATATATTACTACACAGACTCTACAGTGGTATTGGCTTGGATAAGATCACCATCATATACTTGGGAGACATATGTTGCTAATAGGGTAGCCAAAATCCAAATGTTATGTAAGAACATAATACCTCAGAATACCTGTCCAACCAAAAATCAAATGTTCTCAAGCTGCAATTTAATCAGGTACACATTACAGGCGTGAGATCAGACGCAAGAAAATTGAAATGCGATAACCGTGAAGTGCGAAGTCTGAATCTGGTCTCACGCTTGAAAACTGAACTATATGTTATTAAATTGTAAATTTAAAGTCAGTTCCAACAGAACCATCAACCAGCAAAGTAATTGTTTCTTTGCATTCAATTGTTTTAGTTTTACTTATTAAATAAATATAAACTCAGTAAAATATCAAATAAAGTGTTGTCTTTTTTGTTTTTGTCACTATAAAGTTAACATAATTTTGGCGACCGTGACAGGACAGTTATAGTGATAACTTGTTACATTTATAGTGAACAAATGAGTGAAATTCTGTCAATAACAAAGTAAACGTTTTTTTTTCAATAAACTTCAGTGTAAAGTTTTTAAATAAATAATGTCGCAGCACGAAAGCACTAACCAAGAAGAGAATTTGGAGTACTTCGCCGATCAACAGGAACTTGTTGGAGAACAAATTGTGAGAATGCTTCGCAATTACAACAAGGACGGCGAGATAAGAAAAACTCGCAAATACCTCGAGGATAGACTGGCAGAATTGACCAGAAACTGGGATAAATTTGATAACGTCGACAACATAATTCGAGATGGTTTTTCTCAGCAGTTAGAATATCCATATTTCAAAAAAGACTACTTCGAAACCATTTGAAGGATTGCAGAATAAATGCGCAATGATATCATGGGCCGATTGGACGCTTTACCAGCAGATAGCGGACACCAGAAGAAACACGTTCCCAAAAATGTTGAGCCAGCCGTAGAGACGAATACGATGAAAGGGGCAATACCTAAAGGAACATCTGAGTGCGAGCCAAAGACGAGCCTGAGAAAGCCTATTGCAATGAATGTGAAAGATAGATTTTATTTATTAGTAGAAATTTTAAAAAAATCTATAGATAAGTACCAGTCTCAAACAAATCAACAGTTTTCACAGCAATTCTGCCAGATAAAGCTAAAAACAGTGCAACAGAATTGGGATGAAATATCAACACTGTATCATAGAATGGAGGACGATATAACAACTCAAGACATAGAAAGTTACTTTGAGATGCAGGAGTGCGTGGAAAGGGCTCTATTGCAATTGTATGGTGATGCAATGGTTCCGCAAACAGGGGCAGCAACTATCAACACAGCAATGAAGTTGCCAAAAATAGAGCTTCCCAAATTTGATGGGGATTACTTGAATTGGAGACAGTTTTACGACCTCTTCAAACAACTCATTCATGATAATCCTATTGCTCCTGCACAAAAGCTATACTTTTTGAGAGCCAACGTAACAGGAGAGGCTCATAATTTAATCAAGCATTTTCAACCAACTGACGTTAACTATGAGGTAGCTTGGAAAACCCTCGTTGATCGTTATAATAACAAGAGGTTGTTGTTGACAGCACAACTCACAAGAATCCTTACACAATCAAACACGACAGGGACGGAAAACAGTCTAAGGAAGCTGCATGATACAACAAAGGAAGTTTTGCAGGCGATAGAGAACCTTGGCTTCGATACTCATGGTTGGGACCCTTTGATTGTCCACTTGATGCTGCAGAATTTGGACAGAGAAAGCAGGACATTGTTTGAACAATCACTTACGGATCCAAGAAGCAGTCCAAGCATGGATGAATTTTTGAAGTTCGTGGAGGCCAGGTTCCAGACCCTAGAGGCGATCAACAGTAAGGAGAGCAAATCGAAGTCATCAGTGGGAGTTGCAGCAAGCACCCAAGAGTATCAGAATTGCACTTTGTGCAATGCAAATAACCATAGAATTTTCAATTGCAATAAATTTATTTCCCTTTCAGATGTAGCACGAGACCAAGCTGTGCGGAATCTGAAGATCTGCAGAAACTGTTTGAAGGTTGGCCACTTCTCCCGATCATGCCAGTCCAGAGGATGTCAAAAATGCGATCAAAGGCATAATACACTTTTGCACCCCCAAGAAAGATCTACGTCAAAGCAGAGTAAAAAGCAAGTCAAGCCATATCAGAATGCAGAAGCAAGCCAGCCAGCGCACAGTCTAGTAAGTCTAACCTTAATTATAATGATTTATTAAGTGATAAAAAAGCTAGTACAGTAGCCAATGCTGCAATAGGTCACACCTATAAAAATAACCATATATATTTAGCTACAGCTGTTGTCAATGTCATTTCCTCGTACGGCACTAGAATTCCATGTCGGGTGTTACTAGATTCAGGATCGCAGTTGCACTTCGTAACAAAAACATTCGCTCAACAAATTGGAGCAAAAAGATCGAGATTAAATATTCCAATTAGTGGAATAGGCTCCCAAGACAGTCAAGCAGAATATATCACGAGCATAACGTTCAAATCAAGATCTTCGTCATTTTCCGCTTCTATTGATGCAGTAATTTTGCCAAAAATAACTGACTATCAATCAAATATAGAACTTGATGGTACAACTTTAACTATATCCCCAGAAGTGGAATTGGCAGACACGAATTTCCATAAGAATGAACCGATCGACATGCTCATAGGAGCAGAAATTTTCTTTGACCTGCTCCTTCAGGGGGAGATACGATGCGGATATAATCTACCAGTTTTGAGAAACTCTAAATTGGGCTGGATAGTTACAGGAAGCATAGAAGTTCCAACAGAACCATCAACCAGCAAAGTAATTGTTTCTTTGCATTCAATTGTTTTAGTTTTACTTATTAAATAAATATAAACTCAGTAAAATATGAAATAAAGTGTTGTCTTTTTTGTTTTTGTCACTATAAAGTTAACAAATAGTTTTGATATGTTTTTCCTATTTGAAACACATGTTTTAGAAGATGAAAAGGAGAAATTTAATGGATTGTTTAAGAATTATGAATTATGAATTAAAATGGAATTCAGCAGTTGAATCAAATGTTTATGGAAGAGGAAGCGGAGGTGAATTGTTCGGTTATCGTAAGGATTTTAAAGCAGGTTCCCCAAATTTTAGGCGGGTTAATGAAATGAATATTCTAGAAATACAAATCAAAGAATCGTCTTTTTATATTGTACCTATATACCTTAATTGTTTAAACTGGATGAGAGATTATAACCGGCTATGTGATACCGTGCAGGATTTGGAAGCGGTGGATGTAATGCTTGTCGGCGATTTCATAATTTTGTAAGTGGAGACGCATCAGCTGTTGTAAACCTAACTCGCAGATCAAAGGACGGAGTATGTGATGCGAAAGGCGCAAAGATATTGGAATTCATGGGACGCAAGAGTTCTGAATGGAAATTGTGAAGGGGACCTAAGTGGCGAGTATACGTTTGTACGTGGTACGACGTGCACAGCCATAGACTATTGTTTTGTGTCTGGAAAGTGGAATACAATTCTGAAAGACTTCAGCATAGCTACAAGACTTTTTTCTGACCATATGCCTTTGGAAATCTTTTGTATAATTTCGAGTAGAGAGGGTACGCCAAACAACTTGGTCTGTTGCCAAAACTGGCTTGGAATGATAAAATGAAACCAGTTTTCCAAAATAATTTGAATTAGGGACTTACAAAACGAAAATCAGAGAATAATCTTTTACATATTGAGAATCTTACGCAAATTATAACTGAAGCTGTTCCAGTAAGTAACAAAGTAAAACGTAGGACTGAATGCAAGCAAGCGTGGTGTGATGCTGAGTGCCGCAGTGCCAGGAACAAATCGTTTGGGCTTCTAAAGCTTCTAAGGCAACACAACATAACTTTCTTTAAAAATTTGTATGCAGCAGTATATAAAAATTATAAACAACTCTGTTGGTCTAAAAGGAAACAGCTTGAGCCACAAAATATAGCCGTTTTGAACTCATCAAGATCTTCAGCAGGTTTCTGGAAAGCAGCTAAAGTTATAAACAGAAGAATCAATCAAATTTTGTCAGCATTGCAAGCATTTGAACTTCGAGACTACTTTTATAACATACTTAATGCCCCACAATACTCACTCACCCTACATAAAAAAAGGATCATATGATAGTCCTGATAATTACAGAGGAATCTCCTTCTTGAACACATCAGTCAAGTTGTTTAGCACTCTGATTTTTAATAGATTTACGGAGTAGGTCAATGGAAAAAAATACTGAGCGAATTTCAAGCTGGGTTCAGAAGAAGTTATTCTACTTTGAATCAATCATTCACACTGATAAATATTGCCGATAATTTTATAAAAAGAAAAAAAAAAATGTTTGCAGTTTTCGTCGATTTTCGTACTACTTTTGACTCGATCGCACGTGAGGCTATTTTTTACAAGCTGTACAAGTTAGGAATTTCAGGCAAAATTATATGTATGTTAAAGGCTATGTATGAAAACAATGTAGCTTATGTGTGGGATGGTGAGTTTGTATCAAAAGAATTCACAGCGCAAATGGGAGTGAAACAAGGATGCGTTTTAAGCGCACCTATTTTCATTTTGTTTATAAATGATATCGTGGAAAAAATCGGAGGAGGAATTCTGTTTGGGAACATACGAATACCTGGTCTAATTTTTGCGGATGATATAGTTTTTCTATCTGAATCTGTTGAAGGAATGCAGCTTATGATAAACCGTCTTGAAAGATACTGTAGACTTTGGAATTTGTCCGTTAATTTAGAAAAAT
The DNA here is from genome assembly GCA_949129095.1 of Volucella bombylans. NCBI lineage: Eukaryota > Metazoa > Arthropoda > Insecta > Diptera > Syrphidae > Volucella > Volucella bombylans. The sequence goes on along the minus strand of OX422141.1, from coordinate 157,116,687 downwards.
CGAAAATGATGATCTTCAGGGATGGGGCTGGTTTTAATCACGGCGAACCTTAATACGAGAAGACACTTTAAATGCAAACTGGCTGAAGCAAAATGAGCCATTTCTTCCGTCTGGAGCCGCTGCATAAATAACGTGTTTATCGAATATAGTTCAAAAATGAAAATTTTTCATACAACTGCTGCATCAATATTGCTCTACGATGCTCAAGTCTGGCGATATTGTCCATTTGAAGAAGTGGTAACATTTCTGAGGTATTTCTTAAAACGAGCTTTTCGGTTGCCAGCCTGCACGCCCAACTATATGCTACATTTAGAAACAACAATACCACCATTGTTCCTAGACACCATCAAGATGCACTTTGAATATGTCGTAAAAGTAATGGAAATGGATGAAGCAAGGCTGCCTAAATAAGTACTGAAGCACACACTTGCGATCAGAGGAAACCTTGTTGCAAAGTGGGAAGAGCTGGGATTTGAACCCGGTAAAAACTTCCGTAACCCATCCGATACAAATACTATGAACTTGAAGAAATTGTTTAGTACTATTGAAAGTACTTGAAAGGTTAAGCCGCATTGCTTATGAAAAGTTTAAAACAGAAGCACAATCCTCACAACATCGATTGATATACAGTCAATACGTACTTCCAAAGTACTTCCGTTTTCCACTAAAAATGATAAACGTAATATTTAAATTAAGGGGTTAAATTAACATCCTAAATTACATTCCATCCTAAACTTTTTATACGTTTTCATGAGCAGTTAGATATGACTCCTGATGACGTTACTAATGATCTCTCTTCTTTCGCGTCTCATGTTAGCTCCAAACGGATACTACACCTCCAGAGAACACGGTCTAGTTTCAAAAACTACCATCGCTCCTAACCCACCACTCAATTCTTTGCCGAAGCCTCCCAAATATCTGTCCCTGTATTATCAAAACGTAAGAGGATTACGAACTAAGATTTCTGCTATATATCTTAGTTCGCAGATTCTGCCATACGACATCTTTGCCCTCACAGAAACCAATCTCACCCCTGATATTAAGAATAATGAATTATTTTCCGAAGACTTCGATTTACACCGTGACGATGGTCTAGATAAAGAGGAGACTTTATATGGCCGTGGTGTACTTCTAGCTATACACTCTCGTCTCGAGTCTAGACCCTTTAAAAAATCGTCCACTGCATTCTTCGAATTCGTTTGCGCTAGAATTCCTATTTGCAAACGCAACCTATATATTTGTTGCTGCTATATTCGCCCCTCTCAACCAATTCAAGGTTACCAGCTAGCTGTTGATGCAATCGACTGCATTTTTAATGCTGCTGATCCCAATGAAGTTGTTATTTTTTTAGGTGATTTTAATCTACCTAAACTTCTATGGACTCAGACTGATCAGTGCTACTATTCTGCAACAAATCCTACCTCTGATAAAGAGAATCTTTTCATTGACTGCCTAACTGACTCTGGTCTATATCAATTAAGTGGTGTCACCAATAACATCGGCAGACAACTCGACCTAGTCTTCGCCACTGATATAGATAACTGCGTCGTTTTAGAAAGTAAACATCTGCTTTCTAAGTTGGATAGTTACCACCCTCCCCTTTCTCTTACGCTGACATATGACAATGGTCTTAATCCCGTTTCCTATGAATATTCTTACAGTTTTAATTTTCATAGGGCTAACTACGCCAAACTGAACAACCTCCTCAGTATGGTCAATTTTAACTTTCTCTACAATAACCCTAACCTTACGGTTAACGATGCTCTTGCATCCTTTTATACCGAAATTTTAAAATGTCTCTCCCAATCTGCGCCTTTTTTACCCAAAAGGAATCCCTCATCGTCACCACCCCGGTATAATAAAGAGCTGCGATCTCTTCGTAACAAGAGAAATAAGCACTGGTATTCTTACTTAAAATCGCGTTCCGACACCGATTTCTTCTACTACCAGTCTGCCCAAATAAATTTCTCTGTACTTTGCCAAACTCTCTATAACAACTATTTAAACCGAATGGACCACACACTCATTTCCGACCCCAAAAGATTCTTTCAGTTCATCAAAACTAAAAGCAAATCGGATAACTATCCATCATCGCTAAATTTTCTGGATAGGTCCTCGGGCGATCCCCAAATTATTGCAAATCTCTTCGCAATCTTTTTTGGCCAAGCGTTCGCCATCCATTCCCAAGAGCCAGACCATTCTTACTTTTCCTACTTAAACAGCTGCCCACAAACAACTTTGGAATCGGTGTCTATAACTTTAGAGCAAGTTAGAGATAAAATAATAAAACTCAAAGATGATTATTCTGCTGGCCCTGATGACCTTCCCCCTATATTTTTAAAGAAATGTCAAATGCATCTAGCCCAACCTCTTACAGCTCTCTTTCAGCTTTCTATCACCCAGGGATTATTTCCATCAACCTGGAAAAGGTCGTTTATTATTCCCCTACATAAAAAAGGTAGAAAAGACGATATTTCCAACTATCGACCAATTGCTAAGTTGTCCTGCATTCCTAAGCTTTTTGAGAGCATTATCTATGACATAATGCTTTTCCATTGTAAATCTATTGTTTCTCCAAACCAGCACGGATTTTTCAAAGGCAGATTTACGACCACCAACTTAACGGAATTCGTATCAAGCACTTTATGTGCACTGGAATCTGGAAATGAAGTTGATGTGATTGCCACCGATTTCAGCAAAGCCTTTGATAGAATTGCTCATGATATAATCCTTCTAAAATTAAAGGCTCTTGGTTTCCAGATAAACTTTATAACTTGGGTTCAATCCTATTTAAATGAACGACTTTACTATGTTCTATTTAGGTCCATGGTTTCTGACCCAATTAAAGCCTCCTCTGGTGTCCCCCAAGGCAGCCACCTTGGTCCCTTATTATTTATTCTGACCATTAATGATGTTGCTTGTATCATTAAAAATTCATACATATCTGTTTACGCAGATGATATGAAAATATTTAGATATATATCTTCTTCCTCAGACAGCCTACTTCTGCAGAAAGATCTAGACAGGTTTTGTATTTGGTGTCAGAAGAATTTTCTTGAGCTTAACGTCAATAAGTGTCAGGCTATAACATATACCCGTAAACGCCTCCCTACTTCACCTCGTTGCTATCTAATCTTTAATCTGCCTGTTCCCTTAGTGAATGAGTTGCGAGATTTAGGTGTTATCTGCGACAAGGAACTCAATTTCCGTTCTCACATTGATAGTATAATAAAAAAAGCCAACTCTGCCCTTGGTTTTATCAAGCGCTGGTCTAAGGAGTTTTCCAATCCTTATGTTACCAAATCTCTTTACATAACCTTTGTTAGGCCTCTTCTGGAATATGCCAGCCAAGTTTGGTCACCCTACTACAGAACTCACATCCTCCGGATAGAAGCTGTTCAACGCAGGTTTTTACGGTTTGCTTTACGTGGTCTTCCCTGGGATGATAGCCAAAACTTACCACCTTACACTGACCGGCTGAAACTTATAAATTTACAACCCCTTTCTGTACGCCGAAAAGTTGCCGACATTCTCTTTATTCATCAAATTTTAGTAGGTTATATCGACTGTCCTTCCTTACTTCAAATTATTTCTTTTAACACCAATCCCCGCAATCTTAGGTCTGTGCCACTTTTCCGGCTCAATCTTCACAGAACGAATTACGGACACCTGGAGCCAATGTCTAGGATGCTTCGCGAAGTTAACGATGTTCTGCCTCTCTTCGACTACCATCTCAGCAAACTCTCCCGCAAGAACATACTTATTTCCACCTATGCCTCACGTCCTTATTTTCTTTAACCGCTCCCACCCTTTAGTTTTTAAGTGAAAATGTTAGTTTTAAGTATATGTTTGCTTGCAATAAGCTTAATAAATCTGTCCGGGATTGACCCGGGCCGCAAAATCAAAATCAAATCAAAAATCCACATCGACCAATTCTACGAGTATGTGACCTTTGTAGCCGACAGGAAGGAGAACATATATACCACTTCATTGCCAGATGTCCCATCCTAAATGAGATCCGAATGAGTTGTTTTGGAGTAACCTTGATGGAAATGAATGAAGTCCTGGACATTTTGAATGGAAAATTAGGTTGGAAAATATTATATAAATATGCGTCAACTGCACTGAAATACCGAAAGAGGATTATAGATGGTGAATGGCCAAACCATATTAAACTTAGTTATCCAATTATGTAAAATTATATTTTGATCAATAAAGTTTGCAACTACTACTACTACTATTGGATCGAGTCATCAAAAATGAGGCACTGCCAGCGAAGCTGAGGCGGCCATTTAAATGATGTGCTATTCCCCACATAATGGCATGAACGTAGCTTCAAAATAAAGCCAGAATCAATTTCATATCTCACACTGTTGTTGTTTTATTTAAATTTATTTTCCTGTCGTTCTCATCTGGTCACCCTTCAAAACGTATTATATAGTCGAGCTGAAGTTCGAGGATCACACAAGTGCGAATATTTTCGACGATCGAAACCTTTTGAGGATAACTGGGAAGGTATCTCACTACTCTGCGTATTCTGTCTTTGCTGAATTATTTAAAACACTCTCCGGGAGCTGAATTGTTATTCATTCATCCTAAGTGTTTTGTGGTATTGAAGTCCATCTGACTTGATAAATCCACTTCATTGGCTTTAAAAGAATTCATATTTCTTCGTTATACACCCACACCCGATTGATTAAGAAAAACATTAATATATTTGCTGAGTGCATTGAGTATTGAAGCGTTCCAACTTTCAGTATTTTCCGGCTCTAAAAAGTCTACATAGAGAGTAGGTAATCTTTCAAAGTCGTGACACAGTTTATGCACTTGGAACATTTTGATTACCAAAATCATAACGTACGAGTAATTTCAGAATCGTGGCGGTAAGGCTCTCATCATTTTGAAAATAATGCTCAACCGTGGTTGCGTCATTTCTAGAAATATATAGCTGCTGTCTTGTACCGAATTGTTATAATGATTTGACTGCTAAAGCACAACAGCCCCAAATTATTGGGGAACCTCTTATTTTGACCCATTGTGTTGCTATTTCGACCAAATACGGAAAATTCCCCTTTTCAATACCTTGAACCTAATTAGGATTTTATTCAACCCAAAATAAACGCTGTCTTTTCTTCAAATTCTTAAGCAAGGTTGAACTTTAGCACAAAAAAAAGAAAAAAAAAAAAAAAAACAAATGTGAGAAGTATCATTAATCAGAAGAGGAACATGCAAACTCAGTCATGCATTAATCTCACCATCCAGAGACGTCTCGTACCAGCCAGCTACTGTTTACAGATACCATCTTCCGGCTATTATATGCATATCAGCCGTTCGCAAATAACAAAATGCCATTCTAACCGTTCTGACTATAGGCCCCTTGCAACTACATACGTATTATAGTTATTTATGAACGTTAGTCAAACAATTACTCTACCTAATGCCTCTTGTGAGCTCGCATCTAACAAGCCTCACTTCCTTCGAATAATTTACAACTTTGCTCCAATCGATTGTGGTCTGACTTCGTTCGGCATCGGTACATCACGAGCCAATTACCGTTGGCTACGTTCTCGCATAAATCATATTTCCATGCTAATTCCGGTGATCGTTACGATGGCAAATCAAAGCTAAACGAGGACAGTGATTACTTTTAATTACTACGTGTCCCAGCAGCTAGTGAAAGTGAAACTGTCAATGGGAAAATGCTACGTTCACGTCAATTTTCACCTGTCACCCCAAATGACACAACAATACGCGCACACAGTATGATAATTTTTAATGTTTATGGTAGGTATATAGTCGTATCTAATGCAATTGGCTTTTGAAAAAAAAAAAATTATACAACAGACGCCTCTAATCGAATGCACAAAACTTATATTTTTATTTAACATTCATAACTTAAGGCGAGTTTTGATTGTTGCTTTGACAGTGACAGATAACACACGTGCGGACGCTGGTGAAGCTTGTGAAGCTCAACTTGTCAAAGTTTATCTATTTTGGGTTGTGATATGTCATATTAATGATCAAGACATAAAAATGTTAACGTGGTGCAACCTCGGCGTGCATTTATGGTATACTCGAAAATTTAACAAGTTTCGATGGAAGTAACAAGTTTTCAGATGTTAACCCCATTGGCGGGCTATAAAGATGACATAAAACTCACACAATATTTATGCTGATGGCCTGAAAGGCAGTTTTCCACCGATCATTAGCATAAATATCCAATTTAATTGATAGTCAAATGAGAACAAATGACTCCTTAATTATCATAGTTCCCACCTCAATCTCTGAAACAATCGAATGTGACATTTACTCGTAGATTGTATTCGTAAGTTTCAAAAATGTTTCTTTTTTGGTTTTATGATACTACACAAATATTTGAAAATATCAAATTGTAAAAATCATAAATTTTGACACTGTTCTAGAGTTATTTTTTGCTCTCTGATGAACTTGACATTTGAAACTTTTGATACTAATAACACCTTTCACTCACATTCAAAACATCGCAAGGCAACGGGAAGTTTTAGTAATTCGTTTTGATTGAAGACCTCAAAAGGGGAATTGTGTTAGGACATGGGGACTGTAAACGAAGTGAATTTTTAACAAATTCTTAAAAAAAATTTCAAATAGGTGTAGTTTGTCATCTTTCATTAATGCCTTTCTTACGTCAGTGTGTCATCACACAGTGAATTTCTGGTTTTTATTTAATTTGGCCGCTCGCATTTGGTAGCTACTGAGCGCTCAAACCTTGAATTGATTGAAGCAGTCTACCTAATAATCGTGTTTGTGATGAAGAGCTTGCCTTAGGTAAATGGTGGTACCGGGGAGTGTGTGCTCATGGACGTTGGGTCTAGGGAATTTATGCTAGAAAATAGACACCGCATGTAGGAGAAGACCTGATCTGGAGCATTAATATTTTCAAATAGATGTTAAATAACGTGAGACTTTCAGATATCGCCAACTGGAACGTGGGTGTGACTAGTATAAATAAGAGATATTTGGAGTGAGTGAGTCAAAGTGGTTGGGTCCCAACGTATTCGCGTCAGCAGATAGTAGAGGTAAAGGAAACAATCGTAACGATCGATACAGTATCCCTAGCTAACAAAAGATTCGTAAAACAATGGAAAAGACCAATGACAAGCCCCAAGATCGTCGTATAGCAGCCCCCTATGCATACTGGATTTAGTAGGGTAGTACAGTTAATGATCTCTCCAACAAACAGTTTGGTTTCAGAAAAAAGTGAAGAACCACTCATACCATAGATGCAGTATGCATGTGATATTGGATGTAAAGAGATATCTAGAACTAGATAGAAAGCAGGCAAGGAAAGTACTTCACAGTCATGATGGTCGATATGTAAAACATTTTTAACTGGACTAACATAAGAGCATTACAAACCATGAATGTATTGTACCAAACTTCCTATTGTGAATAATAGGAGATTATTTTGTAGATTATTTCCTCTGCTACAACTCAGACGAAAGGCCAAAGAAATACAAAATAACAGGAAGATGTTGAACGCATGACCAAATAGGTTAGAAAACACAAAATATGTAGAGTCAAAGTCCTTCATTAAGTACACACTGATCCAAAACGTCAAAAAACGGATGAGCACAAAACGTGGAGAGGTAAATTTTTACCATACGTAATTTCTGTCAGGAGATGGATGCTTCTAAAACTACATTTACAAAAACAACCTTGTGAACCCCCCATACTGCCAGGATTGTGAAGAAAAACCAAAGAAATTTTGAAGCAACCAACAGAACCAACCTGTCAAGGGAATTTGGTAGCACAGTGACCGCAATAACCCTTATTACGTTTATGATTGCGACGACCATTAGCAATTTCGCACAGAAAATGAAGTGTCTTTCTTCATTCACATGAGGTAAATATTCCAGCAGCGATGGCAGCTCTTCTCCAGCAATAACTCACATGTCGCACGCACGAATGTCTAACTATACGCAGGAGGTATACTTTTCGTGGGGAGAGTTGTCGAAATTTGTAATGGTGTGTATTTGCAACAAAAACTTAACCCAAAATAACCTCACATACAATCGCCACATACAATCCCCAAAAACTCTACCAATACGCTTAACACAAAGGTTCCGAGAGCTGAAAGTTTATTGTGAAAGGTCTGTGGATTTCTGCAAATCGAACCGTTTTGGCATAGGAGCCCCATTGTTTGAATTGCAATAAACTCAGCTGAATGTCACATGACAATTCTACTGAAAATCAAATCCATGAGCCAGGATCAGTAGCTTCTAAGAGGATCAAAATAGATGCGGATGAGACATGGAAATGATCTGAATAAATGACCATCACTTATTTACGTAGTTCTAGCAAATGTTTTGGTACACGAAATGAGCACACTCACGAACCAATGAACCAATGCAAGAACCAATGAATGTATCCACTACAACTTGACGGCTATTTGACAATTGACATTCATGCGAAGTTCCCGCGTAAAAAGTTATTGACGTCAGTTTGAAATCGTAAAATACGGCTAGGAAAAAAGAGGAATCCTTCAGATGTTGCCGCCACCGAAAATCACGCGGAACTTTGTGTATCACACGGTGAAGTTATTAGGGATACCAGTGGAACAGTCGACCGTGCAAAATACGGCCGAAGGTGCACAAGTCATCAAAGCCGTGGGGAACCGAATTCGTTGAAACTCGCTGCGCAAGCAGAAAATCATGTAATGAGGATAGATATCAGCAAGGACAGCATGTCGCGCATCTTAAAACGTGATTTGGGACTCATCACTACAAGGGATACACCCGCCACTTACCCACAAAAGCATTGAAACGGAAAGGTAAGTCAAAATCGTAAGCCTTACGTCGAAAGTATGCGAAGAACGATCCGAGACAAATTCTTTAGAAAATTCTTGTTGAAGAATCGTTCAACAAACAGAACAATAGAGTGTCTGAACTCGTTTCGAGAGTTCAACGCTCTTGTGACGGTTTGGTGGGGAGTATACCTACGATGTCTACGATAGGATAACCGAGCTTCATTTCTGGAAACCCCCAACAAAACACTATTCGCAAATAAACCGTGGACTTTTCAATAAGATTCCGCTCCACCTCGTAAGGCAAAAACGACTCAGACATGGCTCAAAAGCCACAAACTACCAGCTCTGTATATCCCACTTTCATATGTCTTGTAAGAACTATCGAGGTATGTATATCGCTTTTAAATCTAGCATATATGATCCTATTCAACTATCCAATGAACGCGTCAAGCCTTTCTGCAACTCACTAATCGGCAACTACCAATCTGTCTTCGATTCCGACAGATCGACAATCGGCCAAATTTTTGCACTAAGGGAAATCCTGGAAAATACCAACGAATTTCCAGTCGAAAATCACCATCTTTTAATCGACTTCAAAGCCGCATATGACAACATTCATCTTCTTGACCTCTACACGGAGATGGCCGAATTCGGGATCCCGGCATCGCATGATGCTGGAAAATACGCGGCGCAATGTGCAATTTGGAAACAGTTCCTCCGAGTAATTCTAAACCCGTACCGGATTTCGCACTGCCATGTGAATTGTTCAATTTAGTGCTGTAACTGCGCAGGGCATGTGCTAACACGGAATGCACTATCTTCAACAAATCTGTCCAGCTGCTGAAACATGCAAATGACATCGACATCATCGGTCGCTCCCATCGAGCCGTCGTGGAGGCTTTTACGGCTAAATGGCTAATTGGCTTTGAAGTAAATGAGGACAAAACCAAGCACATATCGTCAACAAACAAAGAAGGAGCTGTCCACCGACCAGGACAAAACGTCACTGTTGACAACAATAACTTCGAAGTGGTTAAAGAGCTTACTTAACTCGGAGTAAACATCAACTCTACGAATGACACTGTAGTGGAGATTGGGCGAAGACTTACCCTAGCAAACCGCTGTTACTTCGATTTGACGAAACAAATGAGTTCACTTCTAACTCGGCATGCTCTACAAATCATTGATCCTGCAAGTTCTATTCGATAGAGCCGAATGCTGGACGATAAGCAGGAAAATAGAGCAGATACTGAACAATTTCGAGAGAAAAATTATTCGTCGAAGGAGAAGATAAAACCGCGAACTCTATGAGCTGTATCAAGATGGTCGAGCGAATGGACAATAAAGCTCCTGCAAAGAGGGTCTTCGAATTACAGCCACTAGGTTCGAGGCGACAAGTCAGACCGAATCTAGCAGAGCGCCCGTGACCGAAGAAAGAGCATTTTTTTTCTGTTTCAGAAAAAGTAGGTACTACTAGGTGGGGTAAGTAACCTCCTTGACCGCCAGAATGCGCTGCTACTACAAAAAAGGTTATGGGGCCTTGAAGTCCGTTCATATTTAGGCAGACATGCCAAATTTCAGTGCGATACTGTCTTTAGTTTTGTTTTGACAGCTGATTGTTGTTAACGTGTTTGGCATCATGTTGAGTATGGACAAAAACGATTTTCCTTCTCTCATAAAACATTATTTTTTGAGAGGCAAAACGGCGGCGGAAACAAAAGTTGGATAAATATTATGGGGCTAATACTCCGTCAGATTGGACAATAAAGCTCCAGCAAAGAGGGTCTTCGAATTACAGCCACTAGGTTCGAGGCGACCAGTCAGACCGAATCTAGCAGAGAGCCCGTGACCGAAGAAAGTGGAAGACAGAGACTCGTCACGGGTCGAGAGCCCGCTAAGTAAGTACTCGTAAGTAAGTGAGTTCTACTCATATTTGTCCCAAATGTCTTGGAAAATTCTGAGCTATGGTTGGGTACTGACGTATCTACGTATAGTGTTAGCAGCTCTACATTGCCACGAACTCCAGAGTTATTTACTAATTTTTCCAGATTTCTGCAGAAATATTCGTCTCAGACCTATGAATACTTATCTCTAACGTCAAGTCCTAACATAAGCACTTTTGCACCAACGTTGCCTTTTTGTTTTATTTTTCAATCGCCTAAGTGTATCAATTTGTTTCATCCATTCAAGTCAGATACGTATCTTGTGTGTTACTTTTCCAAATAGAATTGTTTATTGAAGCGACATTTCCATTCGCCATTGGGTTGGCTAAAATACCCCAACAACTAAACAACAATCGCAGACAAGAATAGAGCCCCGAGCTACGACACTACGGCATTATAGCCATCGTTTTGAGGACTACAACATAAAATGTTGCGTGGTCGTGAACATAATATTCCTACGCAAATTTTATCATCACTTTTGGTTTTTTCGCAGTTGAAACGCTCTATTGTGGAGACTGCAGAAAAAAGCCTCCTAAATCACGCATTTGATATAATAAAATACAAATACTCGCAAATTGTTAGCCCTGAATACGGGGGGAGTTGCGTCGGTTAATGGTTGTCGGCAGTATCGGTTGCTTGCTGCTTACTGGTTATTTTTCACTTATTTTGTTTCAGCTCATTTCGGGCGAACATCGCGTGCATACATCCAGAAGGCGCGCAACAACTGCAACGACTATATGGACCACGACAAAATATTGACTGCTCCAGTTGTTGTAGAGCGTCGTGTAGTTTCAAATAACTACACGAAACAATTTCTGTTCCAATTTCGAATGAGTGCGCGGCTTAATTGAGATAGAATAAAATTGTTGATCGGACACCGCGACAACTGTACAGGCGCAGGTACAAGACAACATGCCAGTATGTGATTCTTACGAAAAAAGAAACAAGTCTAGCCTAAAATAGTCAACGGCTCGCTAAACAGAGATGTAGATAAGTCTGGCTAAAGATATTCGTACAATAAAATCGAAGCTATAAATTTTCAGGCAAGTACTCGCATACCATATGATATCTAGATGCACGAAAGTGCGGAGGGATTGTTCGAATTAGTTACCCCCGCAATGAGGTCTGTTATTTTTTTTTTTTTTTTTAATTTTGCCTTTCGGTTTGTGAATTATATAACAGACAATAGGTTGACAAACAACTTGGAGTAATTTTGGAAACAATGTTATATTTTGGAGCAGTGATATATCATCAACTGAAGCTTGACTGGTAAACATTATTTCAGTAATCGAAAGTATGCATTAGACAACATGTCCTTTCAGAGTTGTTTAAGATATTTTTGGAAATCGCAAAGTCTAGGTCTACTCGCATTGAAACGTGGAAGCAATATATTGCTGCTGCTACTCAATAAGGTATGAAATCGGGGCGAAGTTCCACACAAGTAAACTAGAGTAAGAAGAGGCACCGAGAGGTCTCACTCCTAATACCATCCATATGCTCGTATGGTGTAAGACCACATCCTTCTCGACGTTCTACCGATGTGGCCGAAAGATCATGGATTCAGAGAGGAAAATTTGAAGAATCCATAATCTCGGTTATTTAACTATCATAGTTATGGGATACACAGCACAACGTCACTACGGTTTTCAGTGGTGAACTCGGATAGTTGGAAACCTCCAGTTGCAACCATAAAATTCTCTCATTGGCATACCAAAGGGATCTTTTTCTGGGCTGTGTCACAGATATCTTTCCTTCCCAACGTGCGATAACAAAATTTATCTTTCAACTTCAGAAAATCTTAACAAAGAGCATTTTTTTTCTGTTTCAGAAAAAGTAGGTACTACTAGGTGAGTTAAGTAACCTCCTTGACCGCCAGAATGCGCTGCTACTGCAAAAAAGGTTATGGGGCCTTCAAGTCCGTTCATATTTAGGCAGACATGCCAAATTTCAGTGCGATACTGTCTTTAGTTTTGTTTTGACAGCTGATTGTTGTTGACGTGTTTGGCATCATGTTGAGTATGGACAAAAACGATTTTCCTTCTCTCATAAAACATTATTTTTTGAGAGGCAAGACGGCGAAGAAAACAAAATAAAAGTTGGATAAATATTATGGGGCTAATACTCCGTCAGATTACACCGTCAAATATTGGTTTCGAGAGTTTCGTGGTGGCCGTAACTCCACTACCGATCAAGTCCGCAGCGGCAGGCCCTCCGATGCGGTTACAGACGACAATGTCAAAAAATACATGAAATGGTGTTGGCTGACTGGAAAGTGAAGGTGCGCGAGCTAGCAGATACCACAAAGATTAGTACTGAGCGCACACGCCATATTTTGGGTAATATTCTACATATGAAAAAGTTATCCTGCCGCTGGGCGCTCAGGAACAAATAACCAAAAACACGAACGCGAGAGCACTTCGAAAGAGTGTTTGGACTTGCTGATGCGGAATCGGGCGGACTTTTGGCGTCGATTGGTAACTGTTGATGAAACTTGGATCCACAATTACACACCAGAGAACAGAATGAGTGCCCGGCAATGGACTGAAGCCGGCACGAGTGCTCCGAAGCGGCCGAGGGAGGCTCGATGGGTCGGAAAGGTTATGGTTATGAAAGGATTGTCATGGCATACTCTTCGTGGACTACCTCGTAAAAGCAAAAACCATCAACAGCGAGTATTACTGTGCATTATTGGAGCGATTGAAGGCCGAAATCATGATCAATTTCGACCATTGTTCATGTCGCTTTCGAAGCAAGGCTAGTAACATAGATGTCCGGTCTGCTACCTATCAGTAAGTAATTGCTGCAGATAAAGTATGGTCTGCGGATATATCAGCCTCCACAACAACGGTTAAATACTGGGAGGAAATTTTACGTTGGGCTGCTGCATTCGCAACAAATCGCCAAAACCTTTGCCGATTGCTTACAACCTCTCAACGTCAGAAACCATCACAAACACCGGACCTGAAGTGTGAGATTTTATTTCACTTTCCAGTGTGGTTCGATAAGTGTTGTTCGTGGGTGCCAGGGCAACAAGACATGAGGTCTGTCCTGACAGATCTATAAGTTTCCTTTCGTTGTAGTCACAATATGAAGAGAAATTAAAATAAACAAAAGCCACACCTGCAGTAAGTTCAATATGGCGGGGACAACTCAAATTTCTTTGTCAAGCAGAACGAGATTTTTGTCCTTATGACCGAAAAGAAGTAAAGGTACCAACATCTAACATTTAATATAAGTAGGCAGACTACCTGCAGAGCATATTGAGTTGATAGAGAGCATACTCCAAATCATTTGAAAGATTTAAAAGGAAGAGAATATGGTATGTTTGATGAAAGGAACATTAGCATCGATTTGCCGATTCGCAAGAAAGCAAAACCTCTATAGAAGTATCAGACCCTTAAACAAAGCACACAAAATCTTTTTTCTGAACAGTTTATGAACGCCTGACACCTTTTGGGGCTTGATAGCTCTACAATTTAATAAATATTGCCGCGTGAAGGAAGCAATCACACAGAGAGATATTCGAAACCAGAAAACGGTTTAGGCAAGATGATGAGCTGTCATGTGACTTCTTCAACACCATACTTGAGAAAACTGTACGAAAGTCGCAAGCCAACACCAGAGACCCTATTCTCCAAAATTATGTGCAAATACGCAGAGAATATGCGGTTGCAAATGTTGGAACAGAAGCGGCGTAAATGGATAAAGCTGTAAACAAGAAAGGATGTACAGCATCGACGAATCGGTCAAAACGTCACAGTAGACAGCTAAAACATTCGGGTAGTTATAGGTTTTGTCTGCCTTCGCTTCCGCTGCCTATACTACTCTGAGAATGTCACTTCCTTGGCAATCAAAAAAATGATTTCACTTGCCCAAGCGTTTATCCTAAGAAATCAAATTAGAAATGAGGAAACACTATGCGTCTTCTGTACCTATATATGGTGTAACCCTCATGCTCCCAGACCTGCTCTATGGCACAGAAGTTACCGAGCACGATTGAAGATATTCTTAGTCGTTTTGAACGTAAGATTCTTCGAGGGATTTTCGGTTCCATTTACCTGCCCCTTTAGCGATATAACAGCAACCTCAACGACCCGCACAGTCGACGTCAACCTGGTCAGAAATGAGTATTAGTGTCCCGTCCCGAAGAGTCTACAACATCTAGTCAACGAGTTAAGTGGTGTGCACAATTAGAATGCAATCTCAACAATGTGTGCAAGCCCAATCAGTTGGTCAAAGGACGCGCTAACTGGAAAGGTCTATTCATTGAGGTCCAAGTCCACCGCAGACTGTATCGCCATCCAAGGAAAGAAGCAGTCTGGTTCAAGGAAATACTTTATTGTTACTATCAGTAGATAGCCAACCACGATCATCAAGATGGAGTCGAAGAAAATTGCACCAGAGAAGAGAACAACTCCCTCAGAGTCTAGCGAGACTGCAAAACTGCGAACGATGCTTCAGGACTACATGCTAAACCAGAGTCAGTTTTGGGACCAAAAACTGTCCGACTGGAAGCAGGAACTGGTAACTCGGAACTCGGATATGCAGAAGAGAATGGAGGAACTAGAACGGTCGGTGAGCTGTTTGTCTTTCGTCAAAGTCATCAACACTGGACAGCATTCTTCTCCCAAACGTAGCTCGGTTGAGTGCAATGGTTTACCAGCAAGCGGACAGAATACCGACTTACATCATGTGGAGATGGAGATGTCACCGACAAAGGAGGCGACCGTTGTGCCACATGTAAGTGGTACTCCGAATCCCGTGGTAGCAGTTGAGGTACCACATTCTGTGCTGAAACGGGCACCTATTCCAGTGGCTGTACACCCGTTTGATGGCAGCGGTTCATGGACCGACTATCAACGGCAGTTCGAGATTGCAGCAAGATGTGCAGGTTGGGACGCTAACGAAAAAGCGAATGTGTTAGCAATGCAGTTAAGAGGAGAGGCTCTTTCTGTATTAAGTGCTGTACCTGTGAACTGTGAACCCGACTACGAATTGTTGGTACAATTGCTGCATCAGCGCTTCTGCGGAAACAGTAGATCTAGCTATACTCAGCTGCAGTGTCCTGTGCAGGGCCCCAAAGAAAATTTTTCCGAATTTGCTTTAGGTCTTCAGCGATTGGTACTCGTAGTTTCGGCGCTTCCTGGGTGCCCAACAAAAGTCGTACAGGAGGTACTGGTAAGCCAGTTTATTGAAGGAATAAGAGATGAGTCAATCCAGGATTTAATTACTGTCGGGCGCCCTACTACATTGACAGACGCTGTTAATCTGGCACAGGAACTCCATGCAAGAAATAAACGAAGGAGAGTTTTCGTGATGGAAAACCAATCGTTACCAACGGTGCCGAAAAACGGAAATAGTCCAAAAAACTAAAGTACGGAGACAACAGGGAGCAGTTGTCTACCGTTAAAAACCTCAACGCTTCACAGCAAATACCGACGAACCGGAATTGTACAACAGACGACGAATACGGAACTGCGTTGTGCAGAAAAGAACGTAGTAAACCTGAAGAAAAGAATGTCACTGACACATTTATAGGAACTACTGGCGAAGCTAGCCTCTCTCTCGAAGCGTTTATCGAAGGACAAAGGTGCTCTTTTGTTGTAGACTCTGGTGCGAACGTGTCTATTCTGTCGGCGCAACATGTTTCCAACAAGACGATTACAAGAGATCTGGAGTCAAGGTATGGCGGAAGTGAGATTTTTTGTTAACCACAAGGAATTTTCTCATTATTTCGCTATAGTGCCGCAGGGAGTGCCAAACATCTTAGGAGTTGACTTTCTATTGAAGCATCAGTGTCACTTAGATTTTGAAGAGATGACAATAGAAATGAACGGCAAAAAGCATCCATTGCACCTACCACCCGTGTCAGCATCACAACTGGCGAAACTAGCGACGTCAGAAATACTGAAAGCTGGAAGAGAAACCCTTGTGGAAATTAATCGACCGCCCGCTATAAAAGGCATAGCAGCGTTAGTGGAGCCTACCCCTGGTTTCGAACTACCAAAAGGTGTATCAACCGGTAGAAGCCTAATCGACCCCTGCAGCAAAAGTTTCCTTGTTAGGATGACCAATCTCTCCTCGCGTGATACAATCTTACCCAAGAACACTGTGGTGGGGAAAATGGAAACGGTGGAAGTATGCGAAGTCCAAAGCGAGCAGTTGAGGTCGGAAAACTAAGGCCATACAAAAAAAAAAAACGTTTAATTATAAAAAGAAAAGAAAAGAATAAAAACAAAAGTTTACCTCTCGGGAACCAGATTTTTTTGGAGTTTCTGTTTTTTTTCTCTTTTTATCCGATTGAAACTCGGCGGTAGTTTCGGTCAATAGGCAATGTAAGCATCAGTCTCATTGATTGAATTCATATTTTGCTGTCAGTTAAATCGTGTCGGACAATTTGAGGCACGTGTTTTCTTAAATCCATTTTTCGAAAGATAATGAGTAAAACTCTGCAACAAAAGGCAGTGAACGGTGTGCTCTTGATAGTAATGAAGCACGCTTGAACACAACAGCTCCTCATCGACCCTTGTACATCTACAACTAAAGTGGTTGAACCATTGTAGATACATATTTGGAGATCTTTTAGTCAAATTAAAGTGTTAAACAACTAGAACAACAGCTCAAAATGAGTATGCCGGTTTAAAGCGGCCCTTGCACGATCAATCGTCAGGGCGGCTTATGAAAGCTGCACAAAACCGTAGAGGGGAAATCGTTGTCACTTTGGATAAGTGGAAAAGAACTAACATAGCCAAAGTCTAGATGTCAAAATAATGTATAACGGTGCTTCACCTGGATATGCCATGCCAAAGCCAAATAATCTGCAGAGTGTAATTTTCTGTGAAATTGCGGTGATGTTACACCAGCAATTGGACTCTAAATATCCGGAAAAATTCCCTCAACTGATAGTGTGTGCTCATATAATAAAACTCCAACAATTTCGTCGGCATTGTGTAAACTGTCACGGTTTGACGCCGCAACCTATCGTCTCGGCAAATACCGCCGCAATTTCGTTTTCATCAATTTCTCCTCGAACATCGGCAGTTTGCCTGACGTTATAGTAAATAATTGTTTTGCAACAATAAATATCTCAGATACTCGAAACTCCCATCGTCATCATTAACTGCCTCTAATTGTTGTCAGAGTTAGTGAAAGGCTTCGCATAACTTAAACCATGCTCTTCTACCCGTATGTATCTTGCAGTTGACTGGCTTGGTGCATCTGCATCACACTTGATGCACATAACACTATCGTGTATGTTATATTGGGAGATTTGAAGGTTTCCTCCAAAACTAGAAGATTCCCCCACCTCTTGCCATTGTACATGGAGCATCTTCAGCTTGACTTGTTCTTGTCCCGATTTTGGTTTGGCAATAATTTTTTTTGGTTTTGTTTTTGAAAGTCGAAGTGAATGGCATTCATTGCTGATTCCGGACACTCACACGAGTAATAATTCTTTTTAGCACCTGTAAAGTGGATTTCCAAGCTCACAGGCTTCCGTTGCATGGAAATTAATTTGCCATTGATTACATTTAAGTGCTTCTAATACCAGTTTGCCACACATATAGACCAACAACAATTGTGTATCTGTTCCAATCATCTGAATCAATTATGGCTCAGCCCGAAAACCGGAGCACCCATCATATGAAACTAAGAGTAATAATACGCTATTAAGTGGCATACGCCCGACTTGACCTACAAAACCAAATTAGCTTCCAGGGGCTAACAGGTAGAAAAAAAGACTACTACTCACTATAGGTGATATTGATACGAGTACGAGTACAGTTCGATGTTGCGTTACGCGCTTACGAACAGTAATGATTGACAATCCCAGTTGCCCAGCGGCCAGGCCAGGCCAGGCCAGGCCATTAATCCTAAAAGAGCGGAGTAAGAAAAAAAGAAAATAAGAAAACAAAATCAAGTTGCACATGAGGGTATGAAGTTAGCGGTGACTGTCAACTCCTCCGAGCTACACTTGGGCATTGAAAACGCTCACGCTGGATGAGATGATTGCACTGCCAGCTGACAGTGCCACGAATTTGAACTTTAATTAGAGCTCTAAGCGCGTTCACGTTCGCTGGCGTACGCACCACAGCCCACACGCCTAGTGTACCTGCATACACATATCCGTATATACGAGTATGTACGCGTATAATTAACAAAGTAGAGATTAGGTGTCGTGTTTTTGTTTGTTTTTTGGCAGTTGGTAAACTTGATAGAGAAAAGTTGTTTGAAAGGTTGGCAAAATTAGCAAAATGCCTGTAAGGCCGAAACAAACGTTAAACATCGAAATCAGTCAGAGATATTAAAGCTTACATCCTTAGAGGCTACATGAGTGAGCTTGCAAAAAGGAAAAAAAGAAGAAAAAACTCTGACAGAGCATGAGAAATCTGACGGTTTTTTCCCCGATAGATACGAGTTATTGTCGATTTGGGGTTGTTTTGTGCCCATTGATTGGACATTCACTTTAGGGGATTGGGCTTTATGGGCAGGAAACAAGTTTCGTTCTTTCAGTGTGGGAAAACTATTTACTAATCGTTTTTTGGTTTACTAGTCAAACAGAGCATGTCTCAGAACGAATGCTTAGCTTAATTAGCCTATCATGGACGGATTACGGCGACAGATTATCCCTGTTAGCTGGCATTAAATATTGCCAGCATGATTGAGATATCTGAAGGGGAGCGATCAAATTGTAATTCGTTAAATGACTCAAGGAGTGGGTAAGTGCCAGACATTCGAAAAAGAATTGAATCCTTTATGAACAAGAACTACGAGTACATTCTATATTAGAGCGCACCTTTTTGGAAGGTTAAGAAGAGCAACACCGAACCGCTCCTCCGTTACACTTCAACGAAACTGTTGGTTTAGTTTGGAAAAGTCATTATATTTAAGCTATTAGGTGATCAGTTGTCTGACACTTGGTCGTAACCCCTACCAAGGCTTTACTTAGCGAAGGTTGTTGTTGCGTCCATCGTAGAATATTTTAGTTTCCCTCGACTCATTTTATTTTCGCTTTCAAGCTTTCTTACATACGTATGTACGTCTCTGATACTTTTCACCGTTGTTAGCGCATTTAAAATCAGATTTCTCCGGACATTATTCTGCGATGGTATTCAGGTCGTCGCATTGACTACCTGAAGTTGAGCTATAAGGTGTTGTCGACTATTTAAAATTAGCTCATATATTTTCGTCGTAATGGGTGTCTAAAGTTGTTACAGTTTTCGTGACGCCTTTGCCTTTATATTGTACTTGCGATTTAACAAGTCTAAGTTTTTTATCAGTTGGAGTGAAACTGGATGATGACCAAAGTTTACATAGTCCAGCATAGATACGGCCAACGACGTAGTTCCTATGACCAACAACAGAGAGTGAACTAATTACTTTGTACCCAAAATTAGTAAAATCAAGCTGCTTCTCGTTCAGAACCACTTGTGATATTTCGCCCTTGTTAACATGTTTTCTACTTATTAAGATAAGCTGAGATTTGGTTGAGTTTATATTCAGTCCATTTTATACTGACCAGTAATATAATTCTGACAGATCATCATTAAGCCTGACGATTAGATCCTTCACGCCCGACGGGTGTGGAGAGATAAATCTGGGCATCATCAGCATAGAGTTGGATTTGGATATTCGAACATATTTTAGGTACCTAAGTCATTAATGAAGACACAGAATAAGATTGGGCCAAGAACTGACCCCTGGGGTACTCTTGCAGGTAAAGTGCCGACATCATTATGAACTACTGTTTGGTGACGATTATTAAGATAAATAGCGTACGCTCCTCACAGAGTAGCTTATGATCGAGTTATAAAAAGCCGTAGAGAAGTCAAGCAAATACAGAATCGTCAGACGGTTCATATCATATTGAATCCTAATATTGTAAACGATTTTGTCCATAGTTTTGGAACAGTTCTGACTTGCACGCAAATCTAACTGAACCGGATATAGCAGACCGTATTGATTGATGAAAGTGGAAATTTGGTTTGACAAGAACTTCTCCAACATCTTTGACAGACATGATAAAATGCTTATCGTTCGGAAACCGGTATCGGAGGAGGGTTGAGTCTTTTTCGAGACGGGAATGACCATAGACAATTTCCAAATTTCCAAATATCAGGAGAAGTTGAAGCAATTTATGATGTGTGTGAGGGTACTTGTGATATAAGGTAGAATCATCTTCACAAATCCTATAGATACACCATCTTTTCCTACAGCTTTGGACTTTCAATTTCGTACTGTACTAACTACATTCGTTTCGGAAACAACATCAAAGACGAAAACAAAGTCAAAAATGAGGTCGTTATTGGGGATGACACTTGGTTTATTAATGGTAGTACTTATAAATGTGTTAGTGAGATCTTTTATCATTGGCGATGTTATCAGTTTTCCAACTCTTTCTTCTTTTCATTCTTCTCGTATGAAGCTGACAGCTCCTTTGACTTATTTTCGAGTAAACTTATAGCTCATTACGAATTTTTATCGCATGGTGGACTTCACAAGTAAATGATGGAGATTTTTTATTTCGTATTGTCAAAGAGTTCTAAGGGATTGCAAGTAGTTTGTTTTGTTATTCACGTTGGAGGCGGAATTTGCGCCTAATTTTTTCATTGAGACATGGAAATATCATTGTAAAGGGTGAAAATATGATGCCGCTTTGCTTTATGCCTTGACGTTGCACTACTTCCACTTCGAAGGCTGCGTCTATCAGTCGCGTTTGAGAAAACATTTTGTAAGTTCAGCTTGTAAAGGCTCTGAGGCTACCGTGCAAATATTATCTGTTGTCGGCTCACATATATGAAATATATGTATTTCCGTGAGATGTTATCTCAAAGATCATTGAAACCATGCTAAATATATTTCCAATTGTTTACTGCCTATTTGACTTACTTTTGGTGATGGTATAGTTCAGGCCTCAGGATGGACTTTGGCCCCCTGTAAGAGCTCTCTCCAATAACCGGTTTCAAATTAGTCTAAGTCGCTTGTTGTTTAGCCCGTACTATTCGTCAATGTACGAAGGTTTCGCCTATGGAAACCCCACCGAAGATCACTTTTTTCGAAGAACGAACATTTTATCATATGAGACCATGTCTTATAGAGTGTTTTCTAGTTGTTTGTAAGAGAAAGTTATTCTCCAGTTGCAATCTCAGTCCAAAAGGAGCTAATTGGCTAGAGTGATTGTGCGCTTGGTTGCTACGATATTGTTGTTGGGTTTATCGAAGAGCAATAGGCATAATATTCTTTATTTTTTGATTACGGCAAACTATTCAAGTTTCGACTTCGTTGCTGTTTTAAAGTCGATGAAAACGTGATATTGATTTTGTTTTTTCTTTTTAAAGTAGAGCGCGCTGAAGGAGTTAAGGTTCCCTTAAAATGTTTTGCACACAGCGTGGGCGACGGAAAATTAGGGAGGAAAGAAGATAGGTACCGATGTACGTTGGTTTTAAATGTCTGAATGTTATAATGACTGGGAAATAGAGAGCTCGGCAGGGCATTGCACAAGCGAGTTGTTCGGTTTAGGAACGAATCACGATATTTCAGAGTACGTCCGAAAGTAGGCTTGAGGGTGTTAGGCACACTTGACCAGATATGGACATTGTACTCCAGTTTTGGACGGATAAATTCCTTATATAATGTGACCAGATCAGAGGGGGTGAAGTATTTCTTACATCGCTTGAGGAAACGTAGACATTTCGCAGCACTTTTGGCGATATCGACTATGTGGTCATTCCAACGTAAGTTGTCATTGACACATCTACCGAGAATAGAAAGTTTTTCGGTTTTGACGACGTAATTCCCATTGCTGGGTGTTTAAATTTCGCTTTAACGTCAGCAGACAGCATTGGGTTTTGGAAGCATTAAATTCCACTCTGTTGATAGTTCCCCAATTGGTTATGCTGTTAATATCGGAATTGAATATGTCGGCTCAATTTCATCAATGGCGCGTCGAATGTCGTCTTAAGTTCAGGAAATATTTTTCAGTTATTAGCATACACCTTTCCTTTCAAAGAACCCAAAGAAAGTAATAAAATGGCGTCAAATCGCATGATCCTGGCGGCCAATTCTTCGCCTCATCGGGGAAGAAGATTTTCTTCGAAGAATCACCGTTCATTTGTTATTGATGTAAGATGCATTCTGCGAAAGTTCGACGCTACACATGGTCTACTGGCTTCAAATGTTGTGTCAACTAAATCTTGTAAACTACTTCGTGAAAGTCTCAATTGCTGAGAACCACGGCGAATGTTGGCCAGAATTCTTCCGCCTGGTCAACACTCTCACTAACTGCTGCAATATTTTCATTAGACCAAGCTGCACGAACACGGACCGACCCAATCGTCTGAAAGTTCATGATTAATCGGACTGCTATATGACGAAAACGAAATGGTGACTAAAAACCCCTGACATTTTCGAACCGTCTCTTCAAAAATCTAACCATTTCGGTAGGGGATTTTCACAATTACTACGCGTTGTGTGTCCGTGTAATTCTCCCTGACTAATTTACTCGACGATACTACTCGTACCATAAGCTTGGGGCGCCAGATTTTAGTACCAGTTGTCCACAATGCCGTTGATTTATTGGAATTTCTTCATGACAATCCCATCATCATTATAGCTAACTTGATTACCGTACGGAGTGGACCTGGAGCTCGACGAATAAAACTTTACGGCATTGTAATTAAGAGTAAGAATCAAAGAGTGAATCAAGAATGTTGCGTTGGAATCGCTGATGTTGTGCATCTATTCTGGTTAAGAGCAAATTAGTCCTGGCAAATTACACGGCTAAGACTATTTGTATTGCCTTGTTCTGCCGTCAATATCATCAGCATATGCAAGTGATTGGACAGAAATTTGGAAAAAATTATGCTTTAAGTGTTACCTTGCATATTTCGCTCAATTTTCTTAAGTGCTTACGAATATGATGTTAAAGAAGCCCCATTTTATCGCATCATATTGCCCAAGTCCTTTTTTATATTAAAAATCTCCGTGAGATGACATCTGACATCCCAGACTTGGCTACTACAACTTGTTTGTAAAGATGCTGTCATATGCGGCTTTTAAATCGATGAAAAGGTGTCCGTATCGATCTGGATTCAAATTTTTGGATTTTTCTGATAACTGTTTAGTGCCAAAAATTTGTCAAATATAGACTTATCGGGCCTTAAACCGCCATGATGTGTTCCAGTCAGATCATTGACAAATGGTTTTTGGTGTATACACAGTACACCAGATAAGATTTTGTACGCTTTGTTAAGGATACCGATACCTTTATGGTTGGCACAGTTTAGACGGTCTCTGTGCTTGTGGAAGACCCGCACTTCTGACATATTTTTCTTCCACCATAACTTTGCGTATACTCTTTCTCATGTCATACCCCGCTATCTTGAATAGGTCGGCATGTTGGCCTCTCAAATGGCTACCTAGTTATACTAAAATATAAATCTCCCTATCTTAACTAACTTTTGATCTGGTGGATGGAAATCTAAGCTTTCATCGCCAGACGGAATGGATGGCGTTCTCCATTAAACAATCTGCAGAAGTAGTTTTTTTTTACATCCTCAGGACCGACTGTGACTCTTCTAGTAAATTTCCTTGCTCAAGTCTACATGTTTCCGTTCCGTTCTTGTTGTCTTGACAAGCTCATTTCATCATTAGGTACAACATCTGAAGGCTGTTCGTAAATTAGCATCCCCCATTTCCTCAATGGCGAGCTTCTTGTGCTCTTTTCTTATTTTTCGGAGTAGCTGACAAACTCTCTCTTTTACTGGTAGAGCGCACCAGCTGGACGAGTTCCATGCAGCGTCGATTCATGGATGATTTATATTGTTACGAGTATGTTATATGTGCTTCTGGAGGCTCTTCATCAAACTAGCGATCTAGTGGAAATGTTGCTACAAATTGATTTGCAAACTTTGTTGAAGAGTATACCTATACCTTTCCATGATTAAATGATCGACAATCTGGGGCATAAATATGACATCTGTCAAAAAATGGTCTGTGACAAGATGCGCAGCAACAGTTTTTGCGGAAGATCAGTTTCCCGTTTGTTTGATGCTTTTCTTTTTGTGTAAATCCAACGTTACCTCACTTTTAATGTAACAAGCCAGTTGAGGAAAAGCAACATTTGTGGTACAAATAGTGAACACTTGTTTGAGAGAAGTCAGTAAGTTAGGTGCTCATATGTTGTAATTATCCCATTTTGTGGAATAAGTGTAAGTTGGCTGTTTTTCTAATAAAAAATTTTCTGAAATATATTCATTTCACCACCATTTTGAATGTAATTTAGTAAAAATGCGTAAGAATAAGGCCTGCATGCCCCCATGCTAGAGGAAAATTATATGAGAAGCCTTCCAAAAACACAAAACAATTGCGAAGGCGATGGAGAGGTTAGGTTTTCAACGCGGTAAAATAAGAAATGCAATCCAATATTTACCGAAAGAATAAGACTTTGAATGATCATCCGCGTAATAAACCGCGCAAAACCACAATTGCTTAAGATAGACAGCTGACTCGATTAAGTAGGTCCGATCAATTCCCTACGTCATCTCAGTTAAGAGCCCAAATAGAGGCGGGCTATGCCGTAAAAATCTTCTCCCAGGCCGCCCAAATACGACTGAAGGAAATTGACCATTTGTAAGGCGTCTTTCTTTGAAAGAATTGGACCCTTAGTACACAAAGACAATGGTGGCTCATCAGTGGTGGTATGGGAATACTTCACCTGATCCGTCTTTGGTCCGATTGTCCAAATAAATGGAAAAATGACGGGTGAGATGTATAACGACACCCTTATTAATTTAAATGGAGAGTTCGGTGACAATTCGCGGCTGAAATGGAACTTTCAGCAAAATCGATACAAAGCTTTGCTCCAGGGTCGTTAAATCTCAGCTGGAGTCCAAAAACAGGGTGGGCCATAATGTATGTATGACTATATCGGAAAGTGCCATAGATTTTACAACTAGAATCAATTCGGTTTTGACATTGGTGAAACAAACAGAATTATAATTTGTTTGAATAAGCAATGGAAAGCTGTGCTCCTGAAAAGTGGTGATAATGTTTTTGGTGAACAATAAGTCAGTGATTTTGGCGCATTTCCATTTATGTGGAGACGTGAACAAACTAAATTTCCAGTTCTGCGACACTGAAAATCTGCGAGTAATGCACGAAGAGCTATTATATCCACTCGGAGTCGTTGTGCTGTTTACGCTGGATGAGTTTTTTTTTTCAGAACTGCGTGGGCCAAAGGGTCACTGTGGGAGCTCTACAGAGCTATTATCAATGAATTTTTCATTCTAAGTTGGATGAATTGGGACTGGAGGACATGTGGTTTCAGCAGGATGGAGCAACGGCGCATACTGCATGAGCCCCAACCGACATTCTAAAGCAAACAGAATAAGCCGTCATACATTATGGCCCACTCTGTACATGCACCTCCTTAATAGGCCAGCTCAAAACCCCATAGAAAGTCTATGAGGCATTGTAAAAAGGGCATCCATATTGAAAATTATTGAACAGGAGTAGGACAGTATCCCACCCACCCAATGCGCAGCACTATCTGAGACTATGAGTAATAAATGCGCTGACGTTTTTGTCGAATGCAAAAGGGTTTTCAACCAAATATTGACTCTAAAAGAGATTTCAAAAGTGTGGGGTCGATCAGAAATTTAAGCTGAAATGGCCTTAATCCTACGAAATGCTGACTGTGCTGACTGGAAATTAGGCTATTACAAGAGCAGACAACAAAACAAGTTATAAAGCTTTTTTCATGAGTCAATGGATTCACTTAATTATTTCTCTAATAACATTCATCTTGGAATTAACTCTTACCCCATATTTTGGTATGATATTTGAGAGAATATTTATTTGAGTGAGAGAGAGAAAAATAAAATAAGAGAAGGCATTATTTTACAGACAACCATGGTCATCAATTCATTCACATGGTGTCACTGGTTGCGAAAAGAGCTCAAGCTGAATTAGCATGATTTTTGATCTAAAAATGGCACCAAAAGAAGAGATTTCTATAGAAATGCGATGCTCAATTATTACATTCCACAATCAAAATATTTCCTCAGGGATTTCGTACAATGGGGCTTACTATACGGTGAAACGTTTTAAAGAATTGGGTACCGTTCATAACAAGAAACACTAGAAGGAAGGTCTACAGTCACAACAAATTCAGAGGATTTAAATATTAGTGTTATTTAATAGAGGAATCAGCACCTGAAATCCGAACATAAGTCAATGACAGTAGGGAGATCCCGCTGTCTGTTAGCACTGTAAAACGCCGTTTAGTTGCGGCGGGACTTAAAACTTGAAAACCCCTCTTAATTCCACAAAAAACGGGTAAAGTGGCCCATTGAAATGTAGAAGAAAGTCTTATGGACCGATGAATCCGAATTTCAAGTTTTTGGATCAAACAGGCGAATTTTTGTCAGTCGGTCGGACCAAGAGAGGATGGCTCCACAAGGTGGGGTTCCAATTGTGAAGCATGAAGTCTGTTCGGTTATGGTCTGGAGATCATACCGTTATGAAGAAGTTGGAGATTTGGTAAAAGTCGATGGCACATTGAACAAAGAGTGATATAAAGGCATTCTGATGGACCAGGCTATTCCATCAGGACGTCGTTTGATTGGGGATAACTTTTGGCTCCAACAAGATAACGACCCCAAACTTTGTAATATATTGTAGTAATAGCTGCATCACTATAATTTTAAGTTTTTAATTTTTTTTTTTTGAAGAGATGGCTTAATTACTCATATGTAAACGTAGTTGGAAGCTATATCAAAAAATATCTGTTAGATTTATATTTTATTATTTATTAAAGAAAAAATCTGAGAAGGATTGAACCTTAAATATACTTATAAACTTTAAATTTAAATATATCGTTATTCCATAGTAAAACTTTGTTTTACACAAAATATGGTGATCGTGTTTGAGTGGCTTAATTGTATGAGCACAAACACATATGTACTCGTATATCGAGACATGGGTAAATACCTTGAGCTTTTCAATGACTGTTGGTTTAACTGGTTACGTCGCTGTTAATTTCAACTGGCGGATTGCTCTGCCGGAAATTCCCCATCGTCCTTTATATGTGGCAAGGCTGTATATAAATATGAATATTTAGAAAGCGCATTCTTAGTTTCGTAATAGGTTTTCTTTTTCAATTGAAACACGTCATTGAAAGAGCAGCTGGTGATGCTAAAATAGATACCCAGGTTCCCTTAAAAAGGATATTCTTGTTTGTTCCCAATAGAGGGATTATTGTGTAAAAACTGGCTACTCCAGAGAATCAGACACTGTTGCCTTTTTAGCCACAGACTTACACAAGAACTGGCAGCAATACGAAACGACTCACTAATCTGGGTTTCTTCAAGAGTAGTAGTTTCAAACATGGCACGGTCCTAACGGAGCTACTGATTTTTGTTGTGCCAGTTTGCCTCGTGGCGGTGGTGGATATTGAAAGCTACACATCCATTAGTCTTGTACTTTGAGGATACGCCCGGTAGCACGAGCATAATATTCATAGTTGGCACGAAAAAACAGATCGTGCACGGCAAAATTTATCGATGATGTGTTTCATTATTTTTGTTGCAACCTTAAATTTTAGCACATCTTGCATTCTAGCTGTCTTGCAATCATTGACGCACGATTGCAAGAAACTGGGTGCCACAGAAATGCCCAGCGCTTCACTTGTCATCCCAGTGCCGGCATGACTGGCATTTGTCTCAATCACACGGAATGTACCAAAGAGTAAAACTAATAAGTGTTGAGTATATTTGGGCAGTGATGTAATCAATCTATGAATTCTCTCCTGTTGCTTCATTGTCTAGTTCAATGCATGTGAATAGCTCGAATTCGCCACTTCGACCAAAGACTCCCTTGGTGATCTTCATCAAGAACTTCTTCAACAATGGTGTACACGGAATAGTTGTATACGTTGACTAATCGACCAGCTTGCAGGAAATGTATCAACTTCTTCATTCCAGGGCACGGAAGTCATCTCGACGATTTGGTGATTCCTTGTTGAGCTTTAGAATCAGCATCAACAGTGGACCGGGAATGTTGTCGATTTTGCAAACCTCCTCTAGCACACCAAATTTGACTTTCTCCAAACGATACAATGGATAGGATGCTCCACCGGATCCCGGATGACCACATGATGTTACTACACTGCCAAGATCCGTAGCACGACGATGTACACGTTCCGCCCAACTAGACATTGTTGCTTTTATTTTTTATTTTTGTTTTTCCAAATGAGTGCCGTTCAGGACAACGCAAAAATCGCAAACACAAAACCGAAAAGGGGACGAGAAAAAAGCTCAAAACAAGGGGATTTCGGGTGGAATAAAAACGAAAAACACCGAAAGAGTAGCGAAAATTAAATGAAAAATTAAGAAAATTAAAATTTGAAAAAAGAAAACAAAAAGGAAAATAGGAAAAACGGTTAATTATCTTCACTTGTGCACAAAATCATTTATGTGTCTCCGCGTTGGTGTGAATGCTTAGATTTTTAAATTTTCTTCTTTCGCTCACAGGTTTTCCTTGGCACGCTGCGATTCGACGATGGGCCAACGAGTGTCCGGGTGAAGATTACAATTTTCTTTTCCCTATTCGTTTTTATTGTATTTTTTCTATTTATTGTTTTTTTTTTTTTTTGTGTTTTATACGTGCGGGCCACGACTGCGAGTGTTTTTCACAGGATTCTCGGCTTGAATTTGACCATTTTATGCAATTTGTTGAGAGCAAGCTGTGCTCGTTGGGTTTTAATGAAAAATTTAAACGCGAATAATTTAAAGAAAATGAACAAGCGGACGTGAACTTGCAAGTGAGGGGCACTAACGAGGAAAAAATCACAAAGACTGCCAACCTAAGATAGTCAAGTCTTGAAAGACACAGGTTATCCAAGGCTCTTTCACCGCTTTTTGACGGCAAAAGATCTAGGAAGTTAATAGAATTGAGCAGGGATAAGCTTAGGACAGTAATATGAATCCTGACAGGGCACTGTCTCCTGCGGGAATACGCAAAGGGACAGAAATTATCAGATACGGATATTTGCAGATTCTGCGGTGATCTGCAAACTGTTGAGGACATAATACACTATTATGGGTTAATTTTTTTGAAAGATTTTCGTCCAGTTTGGTGTGGAAACTCATGCGGTGGTCAGTGGAAGCATCATCCCCATGGTTGGGGCTTGGCGTTAAGGTAGCGCGCACAGCTTCCCACTGGGGCGTCGTAGGTTCAATTCCCTATGGAACCACCTTGTTTCTTTTATTCTTTTTCATCGGCCATTTTCGCCGCGGTTCTCATTAAGGACATCTGATACAGACTGTGGAGATGTGCATGGTGAGAGCAGCGGAAAAATGGCCTGATACGTGGAATGGGCTAAGACAACCAAGCCATTTAATCTAATCCACGGCGAGGTGAGACTGTAGCTAGCTGAGGGAGATTTGAGAGGGTCATTTGGTTCGAAACAGGCAGTGAGGCAAGTGGTGTTAAGAACGCAGTATCAAAAGTATAGTAGTGCAGTGCAGGGAGCAGAAAAATAAAAAAAAGTACAGTCGTTAGTTATAGCAACTATTTAATTTAAAACTAGTTCGAGCAAACGTAAGGTGGGTTTGTTTTTTTTGTTTTCTGATGAACGTTACCCCGAAGTGCATTTAATTTTATTTGGTTAGGACACTAAAGGCAAAATCGTGGTTGGAGGTTCTACTTTTGGGTCACGTGAAACCCTGGACTAGCTTGGTGCTGTTGGACGATTCATTCTTCCCCAAGTCAAACCCTAGTTTTAATTGGAGCGAGACGACCGAGTAGCAGAGCCCAGAGCCAGCTAAGTGCTTTTAAGTTTGTTGTGTTACGCTATTACCAAATTTACCTATGTATATATGAATAAGCAAACCCTTATTCAACTTCAAAAGTAAGGGCGTATTACTAAAAAAAAGAGAGTAATAAAACGTGTTCGGTGTGAATTGTTATACGCCGTGTATCGTTAACCGTTTTAGACAAAGCGAAATATATGCGGTCGGTGGGCGTGATAGTCAAAGCCCCTTGCTGGGTCGTGCGGAAGTTCTAGGTTGAAATCACAGAATTCGTTTTTGTTATTTTTTTTTCTGTCTTTTTTTTCCTTCCTCTTTCATTTTTTTTTTTTGGCTACTCATTGACCTTCAGTCATTGAGAAGGCGTGTTGTTATTTTTTTTTGCGATAGCGTAGTATAATAACTAGAGTTACGATAGAATTAAGATATCTAGCTTTAAGATAAAATTAAGTTTGTATTATTATTGGCGTATGAAATAAACTTGTGAGAATTGTAAGGAAATCGTTTGTGTAATTGGGAAAGGACGGGATTTGTTCGCGATCGTCACAACCAATTCGCGATTTAAGTTGTGTTGAAGTTGTACGGAAGGGTAATCGCGTGGCGCCCATTTCTTTAACATCTATACCCACGGCCAGTCTCCGTAGTTGGCCGAGCAACCTTTCGTACAACGCCGCGGGGTAGGAGGTAAAAGGACGGTAACAACACATACTGTGTGAATGCGAGGCAATATCGTGTAGTTGAAGAAAATTTTTAGGGAAATACTTTTTCGAAAACCTAGAGGAAATAGACGGCACGAACTTCAAAGGCCTTCTTGGCTTTTGCAGGTAAATTGCTTCACCAGGGCGATTGTTTAGGTTTTTGCCATTTGAAGACAAATTCAACTGGTTACACAGGGATCGCGAAGAGCCCGTTTTGGTGCCTGGTGTCTGTGTGATGGCATATCCATCATACCGCTGTTTCACCTAACTTAAACTACACAAGAACTAAAGAAAAAATCGAATTTTAACATCTACCAAGTACCTGTCACTTCCTGCACGACATATTGCCATGAGAGGGTCCTTATTGTGTAAAATGTTTGCCCTTTCCTATTTCTTACCTAAAATGAAAAAGAAAAAGCAAAAGTTTAGTAGACATAAAGTGATTTGAAATAAAAGCTCAAACTATACAATAGAAAGAAATTACAAAAAAGTTTTCTACAAGTGTAATTAAAAGTTGTTGGCAATAACAAGTGAAATATCTTATATCTAATTACCGGTTCATACAAATTTTAATTTCTCTAATTGAAAACCATCAGCAATGCAGATTTATATCTCACGAACTTACCCATCCTACGTAGCTTGCGCGTGCCAAAAATTGTGCGTTCAACACTCGTGCCGCATCTATGAATGAATTGTTTTATTAGCTCTAGTCTTCAGTACTCACCGATTTTTGTCGTAATAATTTCACTCGCAGTTTAGACTAAACCCCGTGTGTTGAAGTTAAATGTCAACATTTACGCAATAAAAATCACACAAAACATCTATACGTCTACACAAATGAATGGGCTACTTTGGAAAAAAATAAAAATCGCCGCGTTATAAACGTATCGCTGTCTACCATAAACGTTACTTGCAGTAGCAGCGAATAGCAAAAAAAAAAAATTAAAATTATTAAAAATTCTGATCGTATACGGTCTGGGTATAGTCTGCCGAATGACAGCAGAAGCCGGGCGCCCTTGGCGCACCTCTAATTCACTTAATTTGTTCTCTATACATTTTTCTTTTCCATTCATTATTCTTTACAGCTATTGACCAGTTGTCTTGCATGCAATACGTACAGTGCTGCGCACGCTATCCGCCAATAGACGTATTTTTGGCCATGCAGTACAGTGTATTCGTAGACCGTGCTAGAGGTTATTACCGTACGCGTACGGTTGGCCAACAAATGAGTGGAGTTGAAGTGCAAACACATTAAAGCACTCGTTTAGTAGAAGATATATTTTGTATCTTCCAAATGAGATACTCAGGATGGCATTCTTAATTGATTTATGGGTAATGACTGCAACAAATACCACACAGATCGATGGAGCATAGGTCTCAGACACTGATTGAGATGAGCAAGAAAGATGAGTCTTCTGATGATGTAACTGACGCTTTAAAACGCATCCGTCTAGGGAAGAATTTGTGATTTTCTAATAGACAACTTAATTGGTTCTTGATTCCAAATAGAGTAGTGCAAATAGCACCTAAATAACGACTCTGGACAGTGATCGGTGATTGACTGCTGCGGCTGATGCAATTTGATGGAAGTTATATGATGTCAGTGAGGCTTTAAATCTACGATTGTGTGAATCCTTTAATATTCGGATGCTAAGGTCGCAATTGGGTAAACCATCCACACTGGGAGGATAAATTCGCACATTCTTTTGAAGAGAAATCTGTTGCGCACGTACTAGTACTCGTAGATACAAAAAATACAGTTTTCAAAGAAATTTTGTGTTTGGTATATGTTAGAGATTAACATGAGAAGTGAAGTGACAAAGGCAACGAGCGGCCTACGCAGCGCATGTATGCAAGCATAGAGCATACAAGCCACCCTAACACGTCAATCAAACACAACAGTATCATCGGAGCAAGATGAATTCGAGAAAATCACATAGCGGTGCCATCGAGTGCAAATAGACAGATTACCTACTTGCACATTGTCTTTACGTGCAGAGCAACGGCGCCTCCAAGAAATCATCCTTCGGCCAGCAGATGTCTCTGGGTACGAGCGCAACAACAACCACATCCACCCTTATCAACAACGGCGCCGACGATCGAGTCGAAACCCAATTTATCGACATGCAAATGCAAGTTCGCACGCCACACCCTTTTTCATAGTGCCTCGATGAGCGGTACTTCCGACCGAAAACAATGTCAGCGAGATTCAGTGGCAAGGTTACCAACAATTTTGGTTGTGCTGTGACGATGACGACGACGAGGATGATGGATTCTGGTTTCTATGACATGCGAATAGCGGAATTTTCTACCGATAAAGAAGTCACTGGCCACCTGGAGCAACAACAAAAGAGCAATGCTAAAGCAACAACAAACAACACTGGCTACCAGGCGTTGTGCGATATCATCAACTGAAATTCGTTTTAGCTTTGTCGTATCTTCCGTGCTGAGCAGACGTGCAAGAATACAGTCCACAATTATCCTTTGTGCAATAAAGTTTTTCTAATAATTTGTGCGTGTTTTAATTTACCTTTTTTTTTTGTTTCTCTGAACTGAGCTATCCGAACAGTATACGAGACCTCATGCAAGTCAATCGGAGCACTGTTCTTGGTGGGTATCACTCAAATTTTCTGCTAGTGATTTTCGTACTTTTGGATTAATCCCTTGCTACTCTTCAGCTCAACAGCTGTTGTTATTTCTAATTGCACTTTCTGATTAACATTAATACAAACTGGCTGCGCTGGTGGTTTCAGAATCCTATTGTGCAAGAGGGTGATGGCGAATAAAGCTGCTGTGAGTCGACTACCAAAAATTGGAGAATCAGTTTGGGTTTGCTTTTATTCTAATGCGGATACCATTGCCTCAAAAGCGGCATCACTGACGTCTCCAATCAGAAAATGTATAACCTTGATTCTACAGTAAGTAAACACTCCAGATCATCACAAAGTGGAGATCATTGCCAACTAAAAAATAAAATGAGATGGGCCAGGCAGAAGATTAATGTAAAACTATGGTAGCTCACAAATAGAGATGCCAATTTAGATACGAATCCGGCTAAGAAAGGCATACAAGCTTACAAAACGTCATGAACCAAGCTAAGACATATGGTAAACAAACCGTTTTGACACATTAGTGATTTTGTTTTGCCGTCATATACTTTTGGTTGTGTAAAAATGACTGATTTTGTGCCAAATAATCGCCATTTGCGGGAAGTGTTGATTTTCTTCTTTCATTCGAAGAAATTGGCGGCTGAAGCACATCGAGAACCCAAAAAAGTTTACGGAGATGCTGCTCTAAGTGAAACAACGTGCCGTGATTTGTTCTGTCGCTTCAAAGACGGTGATTTCGATGTTGACGACCGTCCGCGTGAAGGAAGGAAAAAATCCTTCGAACACGCTGAATTGGAGGCATTGCTCGATGAGGATCCGTGCCAAATGCAAGAAGAGCTTGCTTCAGCATTAGCAGTTACCTGCCAAGCCATTTCCAAGCGATTGCATGCGTTGGGAAGGATTCAAAAACAAGGAACTTGGGTTCTTTACGATTTGAAGCCAAGGGACGTTGACCGTAGTTTTTTCGCCTCTGAACAACTGTTCCAGCTGCAAAAAGGGGAGGGTTTTCTTCATCGAATCGTGACGGGTGATGAGAAATGTATTCATTCCAGCAACTGAAAGAGAAGAAAGTCATTTGTTTTTTTTTATAATTTACGCGCGCCTAAGGGGTTAGATACCCTTTTACTGTTGCCAGGGTGCGGGCGGAAAGGTAGAAGGAGGAGAAAGGAAAAATTGTTCTTATAGTGGTTTGAAACTCAGGTGTGTTTGGTTTCGATACTCGCTCTCCAGTGGTGGGAGTCCGAATAGTACGGAGAGTTTTTTCTTCACTCAGAGTGATTCGAAGTTTATAATTCGCACTAATCTGCCCAGTCATACTTGGCCGATTATGCTGTGTGTTTGGTGGGACCAGATCGGTATTGAACTGTTGAAACCCAACAAAATCATCGCGGTATCGACTTCAATTGATGCGATTAAGGCGAGCACTGCGCGAAAAACGACCACAATACGAGCAGAGGCACGGAAAAGTAATTCTACAGCCTGACAACGCTCGGGCTCATGTTGTCAAACCCATTAAAATCTACCTGGAAACACTCATATGGGAAGCCCTACGCCACCTGCCATATTCCCCAGATATTGCGCCGTTCGATTATTACTTGTTCCGTTCGATGGCACATGGTCTGGCTGATCAACAGCTCCGCTCATATGAAGACATCAAAAAATTGGCTTGATTAGTAGATAACCTCAAAATATGAACACTTTTACCATAATGATATTCGAGTTCTGCCAGAAAGTTGGGAAAAAGTTGCAACTAATGATGGGTAATACTTTGAATGATCCATTTGTAACCATTTTTTACCAATAAAGTTGTATTTTCATCTAAAAAACAGTGATAACGATCACAAAGGACTGCCAGAATATTTTCGATTCCAGTCTCTAAAACATTTAAAAAGTTCCATCATCAAATGAAGATGACCAATGGCCATCAAGAAAGCTGCATATGATGTACTAAAAATCCTTAAATTTGGTTTAAAGATCAGACAGGCCATGGTCGGGTACACCGAAAAGTAGAAAAATAAATTTATTTTGTTGACAGGCAATGCAAAACTCGTAAGGTTAAACCTTCTGCCCACCAAAAAGTCTCTTATCCTCCATATCTCTTATCGTTCAGATTTGGCAAAATCTTGTAGATGCCCTGTCAAAACGATCATCACATTGGGTGCGAGAGAGTAGACCTCGGTTCAACCCAACCTCATTCACCATAAAGCGATCGATAAAGGATACTCTTTGAGCGTATTGAATGTTTGATTTTCCAGAAAATGCAGATTTGAATATCAAATAATGAATGACCAGACCACTGCAATTGTAACCGACCGAAGGGATCTTTGCTGGTAAGCTTCTTAAGAGATCTCGAGAAAAGCTGCCTAAAGGACTACCCATATCTTTAGAATAAAACTTCTTCAGAAGCATCGTCCTCGTACAATAATAAAACAGAAACAGAAACCCGATGCAGAATTATATTGAAAATGTTAAAATAAAATCTGCAAGGACAAAGGTAAAAATTCTACTCTACACTGGTGAACCAGTTAATGTTGAATATATGGAAAGACTATTTCTGTCGATTTTAAAACGGCCACCACATACCGGTCACACTACCAACTTCACCATCACGTAATTCCGCGGAAAAGTCTCCTAAAAAAATTAACTTTACATGTACTCGTATTAGTGCCCACGCAATGTCCTCACTCAAAGCCGTGATACTGATAATTACCAAGTAAGTACGAGTATGTAGGAAATTTCCTGTCAAGCAACATCCCACACTTTTGCTCCAATAAAATCGCGAAATTCATTGACAACTCAACGCTTCAACACATTTCGTTTAAATTCATAAAAACGAAGAAAAACTCTATCCAGTTCAGGACCTGCTTTAACGTCATAGTGACACAATTCACTTACTACTGGTCTCAGGTTTTTTTTTTTTTATTAATTTTCTGCAGACCAGTTTCATCACTGAAAATCTCATCAAAAAAAAAAATCCTTTATAGTCCGAGCAGATGCAAATAGAATCCAAGCAACTCTAGCAAAATACAAACTGCTGCGGCATCTTCTTTCATGATTTATCATCGTCCAAGCGCACGCTGGTGCAATCGTGTGCAAAATCCACAGAAAAAAAAAAACACCAAACTGCGCGCCATTGTACGAGTATCCGTATAAGCCTTCCCAGTCTAAGCACTTATTTTCGCAACAAACTCGATTTATCGCGCAACTAACCAGCCGGCAATGTACAGGGAAGTGTTCATGAACTTAACTTGCATAGTACAGCGAGCAAAGAGCATGTAGCAGAGAGCATCAAAAACGATCGTTACGATCGTTTGTATTCAGATGCAAGCATCATCATTGGCGCGTGATCAGTTTATGTGCGGCCGCGTGGTAGATGTCTTTCAAATGCAAACACCCAAACAGAAGAAGCTTCTCTCCGATGGGAAGGCACACGATGAAATCCAAATCCGAAAAGTTGTTTACTCGTATGCCGATGTTGAGGTTGTCTCTGGTGGGATTCTGGTGGATGCATGGTAAACACCGGCAATCATAACGATGATCGTGCGGTTTCAATTTTCTATTTTTTTTTTTTTTTGAATTTTACGCGCGCGATATATTGGCAATGATTATGGACAACTTTTCTGCTGCATTTGTATGTGTGAATGATGTGCCACAACTGTGCCGAAGTTGATCTTCTTCTTCCTTCAAGAAGCAAAACTAAAATTCCATTTGATCGTCGATGACTTTGGTATTTGAATTTTGATCGGTTAATGATGGTAAGCTGCTTTAACAGGAACCGATTGCATAAGTTGCTTGTTTGTTTATGAGTCATTGGAAAAATGATTTAAGCAGCGAATAATGTTGTAAGATTATTTATTTAATTATTTCTAGGCAGAGAAATGCTCATTTAGCTTTTTCGATGTTGTCGACGTCAAACCCTTAAGATCGTGAGCCTTTTTTCCTATGCCTTCCCTCTACTACTTCCTATAATTGGCACACAAATCAAACTACAATCCATTACATTGCACAGAGACCTGCACGGTAAAGTTTGCCAATTACTCGTACTCGCAGTTGGAGCTCAAATTTATGTTTAAATTGCTAAGACTGAAGTACCGGTAAATACATTATACATTATAAGTCAGGTCAGAGGTCTTCTATCACAATTGCCAATTTAATCTGTTACTAACGAAGTTACTACCTCCCTACTATATACCTCGTGCGGCGTTGCGACTGTAGTTTTCCCCATTGCTGATCGATCTGAATGCGTCTAACCCATAACATTGCTTGCTTAAATTTGCTAGTTATAAACGTTACAATTTCAGACAAGGTTTAAAGCCTCCTTTACAAGTTTGATGTGTTAGATGACAAAGATATTTTTGCTTTCGGCTCTGATAATAAGCCGAACGCATTCCATCATCGCATGTTGATGTTTTCCTCCCTGAGATTTAGCCCATTACACGCAAGTGTCATTCATGCGGATCAAAAGCTATTTCAGACTTCTAAGATGCCCCTAAGACAGTTCAAAAACCGGCTTCGTGATCTTATGTCATTTTGGCCAAAATTAACAAAAAAAACACCTATGAACGGCAAAGCGCATATGAAAGTGTCGTTGATCGAGCTCCGACATTTAGCACCAAAAGCACGATGGCAACAGCATACTTCACTTTTTAATTAAAGTACACTCGCGGCTAATACTGGTAAATGTAAATCACTCCTAACGCGACCATCGTAGCCAGTCAACGAGTCAGCTACCTTGACCTTAAATGAAAAGCTTATGTTGTATGCCAGCTGCTACAACACATCAGCCTCTAGCGTTATTGCCTGCCATTCTGTCTGCCACCAAACAAAACCGAACTCTTTCTCTTTTTTTTGTGATCTGATCCATCAGATGCGAATAGTTGTGAATCAGCAAATTAGCAAGCTATTCACTCCCGAAATCAATTAGCAAATGAAATCTCAAGTCTAATTGATTGTTGTTGGGCAGCACTGGAGTTGAGGATTTAAAGATCTGTTCCAACTTTCGCCTCTTACGAGTATCTGTGATTCTATTTTTGATCTTTACGACCACAGAAAAGCATGTGGTGTACTTTAACGAGTTGATTATCATCGACAGAGCAACGGCTGTAAAATTGTTTGAAAATACGATAGTCATATTGCTGGAGGGTAACTTTCTTTACGTTGTTGTCATCATTGCCAGTTTGCTGCAGAGCGAGTTACTTTAAACTGAATCTGATTTGCTTCTAGCGAGTTTATGGCAAGCGACTCACCCAATAATTATGAGAAATAAACCGTTGAGCCAGCTGTGTTTAACTGGGCGACACTATAATTTAAGGTGATTGACAGAAGCAAGTAGTATTTGACACTTGGTGTTAAGGTCATTTTGACATCTGTTTTGTCACTTTTCTTAGAATTATTTTCCCCATAAGATTGCTTTTAAACATCTATTACATTTATTGTGTAAAATATAATGGAAAACTCTTGAGAACTAACTCTTATCTATTGCAGTTCCTTCCATCTTAAAGCCCATTCACCTGGAAGCTTTTTAAATCCACTCCAAGTGGCATTTGTCACTACATGCGCTTAGTTTTGACATTTAACTGTTTTATCTTAGACTTAAGTCAAATTAAGTATTACGGTTGCGATTTTGAGTTTGACAACATACAATTTATCTAACATGAAATGTAAAAGGTACTTCTACAGAAAATGATAGTTTGTTGCTACGCATACCAATTGGAGTTTAAATCCCCTTAAGCGGATAAAATTGTCAAGCAAATTTACTGATGCTACAAGCAACTGATTGTAGTTGAACCACGGATCGTGTATCTTTTGCGTTTGCAATGTTGTTAGTGTTAATTGATGTAAGGTAGTTAGGCGGAACTGAATTATTTAAGCTTATTACCGCTGCTGTTGGATATAATTTCGACTTAATGATGACATTTGAGAGTGTATAGTGGCTTTAAAACCTAGCGCTAATCAATTATGATGCTGAACTAATTTTAGCATACGTGTAACTTTTTGCTTGCATGCTGACTTTGTTGTATTCGTAAGATGGGCCATGTGTAGATACACAGTACAGGTAAAATAGTGATTTTTTTTGACTATGAACAAGCAATTTCGACCTTATTTTATCAGTTTACATGAGGTATTCTTGGTCTATAATTCATGAATTCAAAACTAAAACGTTAAAATGTTTTCTGTGAAACCTGTGACGAATACAACTGCACAGCAGTCATTTTAAGATCATTGCATTTTTGACAAAACCTCGCCATAGCCCTGGTTGAGAAAGCAGGAAGATTGTTGCTGAAATAACATCACTTTGCAGTATTCTGAGTATAACCGTGCAAATGTAACTGAACACTCTGAGTGAACTTCAGTATATAAGCATAGACACATAAGACAAAGCACAAGACGGACATTTCGGGGGAGCAATTCCCAAGATAGAGTCAACGGCGATGTGAGACTAAAGTCCAGCGGTAGCCTCATTCAAGATTCTGTCACATGCAGAGCTCAGGCCGTTTGAGGATTTGCCATCAGCATTTAGCCAGGATGTCGAAATAGAAATGGCAACAGTAGTGCTTATAAAACGGTAGTGGGATGCTGCCACTACTCTCGAAAGGATTTTCGTTTAAGGTGGGGGTTAACTAACCGACCACGTAAAATACTCGAAGTCGTGAAGCGACAAGCAGTCACGGATATGGATGACATTACTGTTGACGACATCAAATGAAGAACAGACAACGGCCTCGGACGCTTTATAGAACACGTGCAGCCAAAAAACGAGCAGAGACCATGGACTATTTCAAAGCGGATATTACTGCCATCCAAGAAATTCGGTGGACATTTACCAGGCCAAAGATGTATGAAAAACTGTGACATCGATGATATTATGCTGATTACAGTAGAGATGAGAAACACCGCCTATTTGGATGCAGATTTGTCACCGGTGGAAGACTTAGACAAAAAGTTTTGGGCTTCAAGTCTGTGTATGAATAACCGATTACACCAGCCAACAAAAATAAAATAACAAAATTAGTGCAGCTTTGTTTGTATCTGTGGTAGATAAGAAAAGTAATATACTCGTACATACGTATAATATCCATTAGTTTTTTTTATCCTGTCACTTCTAGTTTACTATCCACCAGCACATATAAAGATCGCTATTAAAATTGAAAATCAAAATGACACCATGGATGCAAATTAAACCAACTAACCAAGCTGCAGTATGCAATTACTTCACACTTCTTGGCTCTCTTTCTCGCAGTTTCAAGCTTCTGTAACTGCACTGTTATAGAGACGTTATGAGTTTATTTCCTACGCTCTCCTCGACTTCATAGAATCGCCACTTTCCTCGCGGTTTAGTTTGTGTTAAGCCTAATTCGATTTCACAATAACATTGATAAAATAAATCTAAATATTTCATAATGGCTAGTAAGTTGAGACGTTGTGTTAATGACTCTGATAAGCTTTGGTACATTTATGAACAATATATTTTCCAAGAACAGCGAAAATTTATAAAAAAAACACTGTGATGCGCTTGTATTTTGCTTACTTCAATATTGAAATTTGCAATCAAGCGACAATGGGAGAAAGGTGCACGTAAATCTTTGAAATTTGAAATGCCGATGATTTGACTGTTTCTTCTGTATGACAAGTATAGTAGGCATCAACAAAAAAAACAATCGCCACACATGGAAATATCCTAATATTGCTTCAGCAATAAGAATAAGTTGCTCATTCAGAAGACGTTCCAATACCAGTTTTTCATCAGCTACCACAATGTCAGGAGGAAGAAATTGAAGGATCTAGTGCTTCTCAAGTAAGCGATGACTTTAAATGCTTTGTAGAAACATCGAAACCTAAAACATTTTCACAAAATGAGCTTAATGATCTCATCGGAGACTTAGATCTTTCAAAGGAACGTGCTGAGCTGCTACGAGTAGCATCAAGGTTAAAATAAAAAAATTGCCTAGCCTCTGATGTGCGATTTACTTTCTATTGCACGAGAGAACAAAATTTATTGCAATTTTGTTCTTCTGGTGAAAATTTTGTTTATTGCAGTGATGTGAGAGGCTTACTGATTTTCGTGGGCTTGGAGACCTATCAGGCAAGTGACTGGTGCAAATAACGTCATTGCCAGAGAGGGTGGCCTACCCCCGTTCATTTCGAAGGAAGGAATCCATGAGATCTTCGACACAATCAGGGCTAAGAAATCGGTGGGGACCGATGGTATTCCGAACATCGTGCTTCGACATCTTCCTCTAGAAGCGGTGGACATTTACACCACCCTGTTTAATAATGCAATGAATAATGCACATTATCCAGTGCATTGGAAAACGGCGGTGGTTCAACCTATCCCCAAAAAGGGAAAGGATATATCCAATCCGGCGAATCTCCGGTCGATAAGTCTCCTTCCGAATATCAGTAAGGTTTTTGAAAAGGTAATCAATAGAGCTCTGTCTAGGTGGGTTGAGGACAAACATATAGTTCCGGATAATCAATTCGGTTTTAAGGCGGGACATGATTTCTCACATGTCGCGTCGAAACTGGTTTCTGATATCCAATGGAACAAAGGCAAGAAACAGTGCACTGGTGCCTGACTTGTTGACTTGGAGAAGGCCTTCGACACCGTATAGTTAGAGGGTCTTTTCTATAAGCTGACTAGGCTGGGGATCAGTAAACCACTCTTGTACATTCTTTATAATATGCTAACCAACAGACAGTTCATCGTGAAAAATGGCGATGTGACTTCTGTTGGAATATTTCAAATTAAAAATGGTCTTCAGCAAGGCGCGGTCAATTCGCCGATTCTATTTAACATTTATACAAGCGACTTGATAGGTTCACTTCCCCATACTATTGCGTACGCAGACGATTTGGAAGCGTACAGAACAGGTCCAAAAATCGAGGTTATTAAAACTCTCTTGCAGAGTGACTTCGATAAGATAAGACGATTTGCTATGACTGGAAGTTGAAAATCAACTTTCAGAAGTCGGAAACCATTCTCTTTAGGACGCCGTTGTCTGGAGCCTCTAGGGATACCAGAAAAAATTGGCGAAAGTTCTCTATCATTCTACAACACGGACAACCTCTTGCCTGTCGAAATGTAGTCAGATACCTTGGAATCTGGCTAGATCAGTTTCTGTATTTTGGCAAAAATGTAGATTCTGCTCTGGCCAGAGCTAAAGATGCTTTTGCCCTTACAAAGAGACTCTTTTATAGCAGCCAACTCGAGGCGAGGGTAAAGGTAACCTGCTACATGGCCCTTATCAGGCCCATGCTGTAATTTGGTTGTCCCGTGTGGTTCAATGTACGAGCAAGCTCAATGGAAGAGATTCGGGTGTTTGAGAGGGCTTGTCTTAGGGCTTGTCTTCGCTTGTACAAAACACCAGAGTCGAAGTACAAGAAATTTTATCCTAATGAGGTCCTTTACAATAGGGCGAACCTAATACGAGTGGACAACTTCGTAATTAAGCTGACTCGAAGGCACATTGCAAGAGCAATGACCTCGACGAATAACCTGATATCTGGGGCTTACTACCCCAATTACCTTTACCACGAGAGTGTGCGCTCTGA
Organism: Volucella bombylans; assembly: GCA_949129095.1. NCBI lineage: Eukaryota > Metazoa > Arthropoda > Insecta > Diptera > Syrphidae > Volucella > Volucella bombylans. Next base: position 157,073,292 of record OX422141.1, on the reverse strand, counting down.
CGGCTACGTTCCACCGGAAGCATTCCTCTACCTAGATCAGTTAGGGTTGATCCAGGATAGATCAGCGGTGCCGTTAATCTTCCATGTCGGTCGGACAGCTGGGGACAGGCGACTCAACTACAACAGAGACGTCGCACACGGCAGTGTGGATCGCCTCAGGTTCAGTAGGGCGGTGGGGAATCGCGATAAGAGTGATGCCGTTCGGCAGCACCAGCATTTCTGGTGGTTGAATGATGGGGAAGATGTTTCGTCATCGTTTCCGTCAATTACGGACCAGCCTCACTAATGAGGCAGAGCTGACCAATTTATTTGCTCTGTAAATAGCGGTGGCCAGCTTACATAGGTTTAGGTTAGCATTTAAGAAACATATACATATATCAGTGTATACAAAGGTGTATACTGATATATGTATATGATTGTGTATAATGTCTATTTGTATTTAGTGTATTTTGTACATTTAGGTTAGGTAGGCTAAGTTTTATTTTAAGTTAGATATTAAGTTTTTATAAAAAATAAAAAAATTATGTCCATGTGCTAAGTTTTTGTACACAAATTTTTTTCTTAGCCTTAAATATAGAAAATAAGAATTCCTAAAGCAAATGTAAACAAAGTCGAAAGACATAGCTATAAGAATTTAGAGTAGCTTAGAGTGCCTGCGTGGGGCCAGTAAGTTAGTATAAGGTTGTTAAGTAATTTTAAGCTAACATTTAAGCATTTTTTGTTAGTATGTAAGAGTTAATGATTAAGTAAATAAAATGCTTTAAAACTGAACTGAACTGCAAGTGACTGGCGTCTCTTTATTGACAGCAGTAAAATAAGTCTCAGGGCTGTCCGTTTACATAATGGCAATAAACATGCTCCTATTCCAATTGCCCACTCTACTTGTATGAAAGAAGAATATGAAGTAATTTCAGTTCTATTGCAGAAAATAAAATATGTCAAACATAAATGGGTGATCTGTGTCGATTTGAAAATGGTTAATTTTTTGTTAGGTCAACAAAGTGGCTCTGGGACAGTAGAGTAAGTAAAATCAAGACACTGGATACAAACAAATTGGCCTGTGAGAGATGCTATGGTCGTTGGTGAAACCAATGTGATAGATGTGCCTTTAGTTCCCCAAGAAAGAATCAAAATAGTTAAGGAAATGCTTCTTAACTTTAAAAACATTGGCTGTAATATGAGCATAAAAGTACACTACTTCCATAGTCATAAGGATCAGTTTCGGCGTAACCTAGGAGATGTTAGCGCAGAACAAGGAGAACGCTTCCATCAGGATATAAAAACAACGGAGAACAGTTATCAACGAAGATGGGACGTTCATATGACGGCAGACTATTGCTGGGGAATTATGCGCGATTGTCCAAGACAACTTCACTCTAGAAAATCCCTTAAAAGACAATTTCTTCACGTATGCTACTAAAATAAAGGCGTATTTTTCAAAAATCTCATAAATTAGAGCCGATACAAAAAAAGAGTTAATATTTTTGAAATCACCTCAAAAACAGGTCTTAAATCCTAGGCACCAAAATGTGTGCAGGGCAGTGTTATAATCCGCATTTATTCTTGTTTTTCAAACATAGGCCTGGTATGTGCTCCACACAAGGACGACGTTTTTAAAGATTGTTTGTACAAGGTCCTCGATCAAATTATGAGCAGTTTGATATATGAAAACATGTTGTATTTGGTGGCACAGTTGAAAATCATAGAATGCATGACATCACCTCCGAAATTGGAGAAGGGCTACTGCATGAACGATGTTCAAAGGTTCTATCAAAAATTAAAAAAAAAAAAAAACATTTTAAGTGCGCCGAATCTCAAACAAAGTCATGCAGAGATAATACCGTCACAGTTTTGTCGGTCAGACAAAATGAACAATTCGACCAAGAAGGGATTTGGATAGTAATTACTAAACAGTCACTGGCGTGTTTGTGGTAATTGAGACAGAAGCGGCAAAGATAGATTTAGTTTGGACACACAATATCATAAGCTTGAATAGCAATCTACAACAGGAAATTATAATTTTGAAGTGGTAAATGGTTTTGTTCACCTTTAAAGTCGTATAATGAAATTACCGCAGAGATCAAGCGAATACCTAATCACTCTTGCCAATCACTTTTTCTTTGTGCTAAGAGGGCAATTGAAAAATAAGTTCCTTTCACGAACAACGAAGAAAGCTGTATATAAGACCCTCATTATCCTTGTGTAAATCTTTGGACTTTATCAAAATCGGATTAAAATGCCATTGGAAGCTTCGAGGAAGTTCTTCGAATACCTTTTGGTCCAGTTTGCATAAACGGAAATTGGAGAAGATACAAACTGTACGAAATATAGAGCGACATCGGACTTGTCAGCAGGGCCAAAATCCAACGGCTTGGATGGCTTGGACGTATTGAGCTATTGGACACTAATGCCCCGGCCCGGAAAGGCCTGGAAAGTCACTACAGAGCGACAACACTGTCTTCCTCGACTTTGGTAGCCCGCTGAAGTGGAAGGGGACCTTAATTAATATCTTGTGCACAGATGTCTCATGTTTTTTAACGTAAGTGCCTGCCGTGTGGGCTTAAACTTACGGGATGCCCATACATCCATGGGAGCAAGGATACGCCTTGCCATCGCTCACCGTCAATCCATTGATACCAATTCGGAACTGTGTTGCCGGCACAAGTTCCACCCTTGGTATGAGTCGAGGCCGACCTAAAACCTCTTACTGTTCTTAGGGTCACAGCACCCAGCACTTATTGCAACTCCACATTGAGTCAACCAAAGGAAAACCAAGGAAAACCAAAAGGAAAACCAAGGAAAACCATAGGAAGACTCTTACCCGCGATTTTGGGTTTAAACCACAGCCACCATGACGCTCCCACAAGGGGGCCTACCTCTAACAAGTCAGGCCCGGACCGAGATCCCGGGGGCTCCTGACTCCCATGGTACCGTGATTTAAGTCCTGGTAGGGACTACCGGTGGTCCAGCCGCCAACAAGACCTATGACCGGCAGCTTGTGACTGATCAAATCGTAGCAACCTTCGGTAGCGTCATCTGAAGATGTTTACGATAAGACCAGTACTTTGCTCTGCCCCCGTTCATTATTAGACAACGTCATTAAAGGGCGAAGCCTTGATAATTGGGCGGGGGAGTTATCTTGTGCACAGATGCCTCTTGTTTTTAACGTAAGTGCCTGCCGCGTGGGCTTAAACTTACGGGATGCCCATACATCCATGGGAGCAAGGATACGCCTTGCCATCGCTCACAATGATAATTCATTTTTGATACCAATTCGGAACTGTGTTGCCGGCACAAGTTCCACCCTTGGTATGAGTCGAGGCCGACCTAAAACCTCTTACTGTTCTTAGGGTCACAGCACCCAGCACTTATTGCAACTCCACATTGAGTCAACCAAAGGAAAACCAAAAGGAAAACCAAAGGAAGACTCTTACCCGCGATTTTGGGTTTAAACCACAGCCACCATGACGCTCCCACAAGGGGGCCTACCTCTAACAAGTCAGGCCCGGACCGAGATCCGGGGGGCTCCTGACTCCCATGGTACCGTGATTTAAGTCCTGGTAGGGACTACCGGTGGTCCAGCCGCCAACAAGACCTATGACCGGCAGCTTGTGACTGATCAAATCGTAGCAACCTTCGGTAGCGTCATCTGAAGATGTTTACGATAAGACCAGTACTTTGCTCTGCCCCCGTTCATTATTAGACAACGTCATTAAAGGGCGAAGCCTTGATAATTGGGCGGGGGCCCCCTATCTTGTGCACAATTGGAAGCGATTAGCGCAAATAGAAAGAGCGGTTGTTCGATGCTAATGTCCACCCTGAACTGCTTTTTTTAATTTGATTCCAGCGCCGCCTAAAAGTAAAAGACAGAGTAGTTTTGACAAGCAACCTAATCCTTTCAATTGAGCAGGTTAAAAGACTAATAATATCAATATTAATGCGATGAAAAGTTGTATTGTGAACAATTATGCATTAACACTAAGAAATCGTCGATTTTTTTTCATCGCTGCATATCAGGAAGTTACAGATAGTCGTCGATCTGATAAGAATATTTTTTGGACACGGCTACACATGAACATAAGAAAATTTAGAGAATGCTAGACTGCTAGATCGAAGCGGGCAACTGTTATGAGGTCGTTGTGAGCACAAAATAAATACCATATAATAGGAAAAAATATAAGAGACATATTTCACTTAAACTGCTTTCAACTGCTTAAGGTTAAGCTACAGAGATTCCTTTTTTTACCTTCAGGCCAACCATCGGGTGTACTCTGAAATATAATAATTCTTTCCTATGCAATATTCACTTATGGAATACCCTGCCGAAATCATAATTGCAAACTCATTGCAATCTCCTAACATTTAAAACCAACGTCCATCGGCATTTCGGAAAAGTATGCTGAATTTACGGAAATTTCTCAGTCTTTCGTAGAGGGATGAGTTATGTAACTCTAAACCAGCACCAAGTCCCACTACGTCAGCGCCTAGTGCCTGATACAAGCATAGTCTACGAGTATATATTTACAGAGCAAACATTCCGCGTTGCCGTTTTCACTCTCGCAGCACCATTTGCGCACGCGAAGTTGGCCGAAGTCCCCTTCTATTTGGGTGTGCGATCTAAGATGAGGTCGTTCTTTACCGCGTTGTCGTTGACTCGAAAACTTCCCGATTCGGGGACCTGTTGTCCATGTTTTCCAGATGATCTGTACATCTACTCTGACTTTTCCGAATTTTTATGATGAACTCGGCATCGCTTTTCGTGGTTGAAAGGCAAACTGGATCGAAAATTACCCATATAGAGCTCTTCTTTCCAAGCGCTCGAGAGCATTTTCACCAATGCCGAAGCTTCAGCGTCGGACAACAGAATGAGCCCTAACTATTTCAGTTGTAGCTGTCTGCCCTGAAATTTTGTCCTAGGCTCGACTTTTATTTACCTTCGATGACCGGTTAACCCATATTTGCCCCTTCTTCTTTAATTATTTCAAACGCTCCATTGACAGCTCGCTGTGTTCTTCTCATTATGTCAATGTCGTCCTCGATTGCGAGTAACTGAAAAGACTTTTGAAGAAGGTGCCTCTCGCACAGTTCTTTCAAGAAGGATATTGAAAAAATCGCACAACAACGCATCGCCTTGTTTAAGTCCATTTCTGATATTGGAGTCTTTGGTTCCAGTCGTCGGTATACTTTCCTTCTCCGTCTATTTTTTGCTAAAACTTCGGAATTTTATTCTTATAGTCACTCTTTACATCCGCTGTTTTTCTAAATTCGCCTGACTGCTTTCGGCATAGTACATTCGCTAGAGTCTGGGCCGAAAAAGAAAATACCCATAGTAATAAGTTTTCGGCTCTCTTCACATCAAATCAAGATTATGTTTGACTTTAGAGCTACGAGTAGCTAACGTTAGCGCCTTTCAAGCTTTTGAAAGGTCGTATTGGGATGCGAGTTTGGCACAAGTCTTTTTGGTATTATGCAAGTTCCGTGATAGTATAGCAGCGAGTATTGTAAAATTAAGCGACACCTCACCCTCAGTCAAAGTAAAGGTAAAACAATAAGTCATGAAGGAATTGAAACTTTAGTTCTTGCTCGAGATACAAGTACATCATTTCACAAATCTATACTAATTAGATTCATTGTGTTTGCTTAGAAAGTTGTCGTATTCTGTTATACGTGCTCGGCCATGCAAATTCACATATTCATTCATTGACAGGAAGTTACGAGTATGTTTCTATTCATAGCGCTCGTTGAACAACTACTTTGCAAGCCGACGTAAACTATAACTTTTCTAAAAATATGCTATAGATGTTACGTCCGAGTTTTATCGCGAATTAAGGTGCAGTACGAGTGCAAAAATTACTACAGGTGCACGATCAGCAAAAACCGAAACACTTCAAAACTTTACTCTGCAGTTGGTATGGCATGGTAAATTATTAATGATTTACCGGAGATACAAATCGCGCTAGATTTGACGCCCATTATAATATCTATCAACCACCAAGCACTACAATTGCCCAAGTCTGTTGCAACTGCAACCATACAAACAGAGGACCTTGAACAGAACAGAACAGAGTGATTGTGTGCGATGTATGAGATTCAAAGAGATATTCTTTAAGAGTTAACGCAGCAGAATGGAAATATGGAACACAACGACCTTGCCTGAGGGGCATTTTAAGACTCCAATCCAACTGTCCATTATTAAGCCCGTTGCCAATTGTTTAATTAGTAATTGATACTGTGCCAGTCTTGTTATGGCAGTGGCTAGTCTTATGTAATAACTTCATAAATGTCATAGTCTATGTAACATAAGGTTGCCTTGAGTACTATTCATTCGTAAGCAGTATGCAGCTGCCGAGGACAAAGTGAACTCAAGTGTAGCAATTTTGGTGTAAAGATCTCGACTTAAAGAAGACCAAAGACTTCCTGGTCTAAATATTTCCGTAAACAGTGGGAAACACCCAAAGTGGTGCTTCAGGCAATCATTACATCAAAGCGATTTTCTATTCATGTAACTTTCTGTTTTGCTGGTATGACGGGTTATGACAGATATTTTGAATAACCCAAATAATGGATGCCATGAACCTTTTGCTCATAAATCACCAAATACTGGCGAAATTATTCATCTTTTGTTGCAAATTAAATGGAAGCCGCTTTCCATTATTAATATTGAATATCCTCAAAGAAATTTTGTCAAGATAAACTAACACTCGTATGTGGGTAGTGAGACAGTGATAAAATAGAGATATTGTGGTGACTTTTGTGCAGGTACACAATAACATTGTAGGGCCCATTGAATGCTGCTTCTCACCTGATGTCAACTTAATTGAGTCATCACTTCCTTATGATATATTTACAAAGTTATAGACTCTGTCTTTCCCATGAAGATACTATTAAAGATACAATACGACCACTCAAAATACGGCATTGTTACTTCGAGTGTGTTGCAAGATTTTAAATTTATTTGTTCAGCTCCAAAGATCAACTGAACCTACCTACCAGTTCACATAAAAATAAAGAAAAAAATAAAAACTTGTTGAACATGCCCCTGAACATTTTAAATTAGCATAATTAAATGCATCCACATGGAATATAATTAATTTCTTTAATTAAATTTCGATTTTGTAGGGCTGCGCATACATATTCATATTTTTATCGGCTGTTCTTTCTTTACAAGAAAAGACTCTTGTTTACTATTATTAAGAAACACCATGGCCGATTTTTTTAACAGCTTACGTCTACAGCTGATGAGTGATGTTTTATTGATGCTTGAAATACTGGCAAAGATGATAAGATTGTAATCAGTATCTTTAGGTCATACTTTGTAGATTCAAGGTTAAGTTTTAAATGAAACTAGTTGTTGAAACATCTACGATCATTGATGAACCAGTCAATTGGGGTTTCACAGAAAATTGATGAACTGATTGATTAGTGATAGTAATTAGTGGCTATGCCTACAAAGACAAAACAAAGATTGATTAAAAAAGATATGTTTCTACTCGTATGTATACGTTTCTTCTAAGTCAATGCAGAAGGCCTTTAGATTGATGCATTCCAAGCAAGTTTTGAGACCAACTCCGTCAAGTTATCTTCTATTTCATGCTACTTGCTGGCAACATCTTCCTAGTTTATGATTTTTTGTTGTTTATTTTTCTATATACAGGTTGCCCCAAAAATCAACGACAAGCCGGAAACGGATGATAGGTCAAAAAATTATAAAAAAAAATCTTAGTCATGTACGAGGGGCGTTCAATATATTCTCGGTATCGATATGAAGGAAAATGCGAATTCAATTTAAGTTGTTTTTATTTTTCAATATAATCTCCCCTAACATCAATGCATTTGTTACATCTTGAGATAAGCTTTTTTAAACCCTCAAAAAAATACATTTCCTCTTTCTCTGCAAAATACCCATTTATTGCCGACTTGAGTTCTTCATCATTCGAAAAACTTTTTCCACGAAGACATTTTTTCAAATCCGGAAACAGGAAATAATCACTAGGGGCAAGGTCTGGACTATAGGGTGGGTGTTGGATTTCTTCGAAACCACAATCTCGCGCAGCAGCCTTGGAAACTCGCGCCGTGTGAACAGGAGCGTTGTCATAAAGAAGCAACACACCCGCTGCGAGTTTACCCCGTCTTTTCTTTTTAATTTCCTCACGCAAATTATGCAAAGTGGAAGCGTAGGATGTGGCGTTGATGGTTTCACCTTTTTTTTGTACTCAGCAAGATTCCCTTTGAGTCCGAAAAAACTGTGGCCATGAGCTTCCCGGCAGACGGAGTGACTTTGAACTTCTTCGGGGGGTCTGTTCCTTTTTTATGCCACTGCATGGACTCTTGTTTGCTTTCAGGGTCATAGTGGTGGACCCATGTTTCGTCCCCAGTAACAATTCGATCCATAACACCGTCCGCGTTCTCACTACACATCTCCAAAAGCTCTCTACAGCATGCGATTCTCACTTTTTTCTGAGGCGCTGTGAGCATTCGTGGCACCCACCTTGCACTGACCTTTGAAAGGTTAAGATGGTCATGAAGAATGGTGTGAATGCTACCAATTGAAAGCTTGGTGATCTCTGCCATCATTTTCACCTTTATTCGGGCATCCTCAAGAACAAGTTTTTCGACTTCTTTGATGCTTTCTCCCGTACAAGCAGTAGCCGGGGCGCCGGAGCGGGGGTCGTGTTCAATGCTCTCTCTGCCTCTCTTGAACTCACTTGACCACTTTTGACACGACCACAGTTGATAATGAAGGTGCGGAACCCTGGTAAACAGCCACCATCTCTTCATGAATAGTTTTTTGACTTTTTCCTTGCTTAGTGAGAAATTTAATTACAGCGCGATGCTCAATTTTCACCATGATCGTCTCAGTTGCCATTATGATTCTGTTTAACTAGAGATAAAACGCACTAAATGCACTAAAATAATAGTATTACTAGTTTAACCAGTAACACTGCTGACACTGTTCTGTAAAAATAAACTATTCTAGCTCCTTACTATTATTAAGAACGATCACAATAGATTTGATTCTATTGAGTAGAAACAATGTATCAAGTATATTTTTTATGTAATGATTTTTTTTATAAAAATAAAATTTTGGTTATAAATTATGACCAAACATTAATGGTAGCTACAAAATTAAAATCATCAAAACGACCTAGTTTCTTGTATGATACCAGCATTTCACTATGAAGTTTTTTATCTTTTCATATATTCCATTGGAGTTTCGTTACGTATCGACCCACACAAATCTGCGAGCATTCCTTCTGACCATTTTTCGTTGTGTCGTCTCTCTTGATGAAACCTTTCACCATGTTCATCTGATACTGAACCAAGATTTATTTTCGGTAAAGAAATCTAAGTGCGAATCCAAAAATAACGGGACATGTTGCATTTTAGAGCTTTAAAAGCAAAAAGCGGATTTTCGACAATTGTTTGGTGGTCGTCTGTTTCCATGCTCCATTTTCTACTCTATTCAACTTCATTTTGAAATTTGTGTCCTTCATAAGCTGTCGTATTTGCTGGCCTGCCTATAAATTTCGTTCTGATTCGGGGGAATTTCGTTTTAGGGCATTGGAAGGCTTGTCCCTCCTTGTTTATTGCATGGAGTACTTTCCACTAAAAGTTCTTCAGATACATTTTTGACTTCAGGAGTTGAACTCGCTTTGAACTTCTTGGCCAGCTTTTTTCCACTTATTGTTGCACGATTGTCCCGTTCGCATAAAAAAACAACAAAATGTATCCTCCTTGCCGGTTTAACGTTGCTACAACTTTAAAATCATCACAAATGTTTCACGAGTATAGTGAATGTTTAATTTTTTCCAGTAACAACTTCACATTTCTATAATTTCCTTTCATGTCTGTAGCATGTGCGAGGGGGACTGAAGGATATTTATTGTCATTGTGAATCAAAAACAGATCATTCAGACAAATCCAATTCTCGTAGAGATCCTTCTGCATTATTACAAAACACTAAATGCCCGTCTTGGGTAACTAACTCATAAAGTCTTCTTATCTAGTATGAAAATATGAGACATATATCTCATCGATTCAAGAAGTTGAGCCTTCGATTTTGAGAGACCTAAATCTCGAACGAGATAATTCAAATCAGATTGTCTAAGGGGATGAGATTCTTTCGATAGACTGAAGATTGCAGAGCAGTTGCTCATTAACTCTGTTGACAAAGAGCATTTTGAGTATCAATGACATGAATATGGAACGCCCCTCGTACTATTAAAATTATTGGTACTCAAAAAAAAAATTGAGAAATCTGACACCCGTTACGATCTTTCAAGTGCTATGACCGCAAATATTTACTTTTCGTCGATTTTATTCTGTCACATAACACTGAGTAACTCTTCTGTAAATTACGGTCCAAAAATGAAACATAACTACTCGTATATCGGTTTTAACTAAAATATTCCTTTTTTGTTCATCCAAGTTGAACTGACTGTACTGACAAAAAAATGTACCATGCAATTTTGGCAAGTAACTTTAAAAGATGGCGTATTTAGTCTGGATTCCAAAATGGTATGACACTTGCTAGACTAACGCTTAATTGAGGACAAAAAAAAATATTTTGTTAAACAAACCCGATTCATAGTTAATTCTTTTTTAATAAGTTAAAATGAGTGTGAGCGAGATAGACAGTGACGCCATGATTGAGACGGATAAACACTCCATTTCGACTAGTGTGAGTGAAACAGACAGAGATGTCACCCTTGTCATTTCATTCCATTTTTTTCCCATCACAGAGCACACAGAACACTACGTTCTCTTGGTGTAACATATACTCTCAGGATTGCCATCTACCGATCTTGTATCTTATAACAAATGTTCAAACTGTTTGCCTCCAACGGCAATGCAAGGTTTACATCTCCTTACAAATGATCTGGTAATAAGACGGGCATATCTTCTGAAGTTGATGTCTTCTACGGCTTCTGCAATTTTTTGACGCAGCTCGTTTAAATTTTCTATCGGCTTAGAATAATACTGTTCCACAGAAAAAAATCGAGTGGATTTAAATCAGGTGAACGGGTTGGCGACGAAATTTTACTAGACCGTCCGATCCACCTGTTGGAGTATTCCCAATCGAGGAACTCTCGTACTGTGCGAGCAAAATTCGCTGGGCAGCCATCTTGTTGATACCACATGCATGCGTAAATATTAAGTGGCACGTCTTCCAATAAATTTGGCAAGTGGTTCTCCCAATAATCTAAATAAACCTCCGCATTAAAATTCTGCGGCAGCTCGAATGGGCCAATAATTCTACCATTCAAAATTCCCTTCCACATGTTTACTTTAAAACGGTACTGTGATCTATCTTCCCGCATCAAATGTTGATTTTCCACGTGACACTCGTGCAAATTGTGGAGGTTCATTTAACCGTGCCTTTTAAAAGTTGATTCGTCCGACCATAGAATTTTTTCGAAGAGTCTCGGATCTTCTCTGAACCTCTGTACTATCTTTTGACAAAATTGGACTCTTTCTGGATAATCTCGGGGTAGCAGACTTTGGACTCACTGTACATGGTACGGATGGAGTTGGTTTTTCCTTAGAATTCGGTGTGCTGTACTTTTGGGTACTCCTATGCTTTCTTCAATTGCACGTACTGAAGTACTAGGGTCTTGTGCGACTGCTTGTAAGACTTAGTCCTCGTAGGGCATGACGGTCTTCCCTCACTAACCATTAGAACTAGAAAGCGACCCTCTGAGAATGACTGGTGCACATTTACAAACACTCGATGATCCGGATGACGCTGAGCATTTGGGTATCTCTAATGATAAAGTCTGGCTGCAGCACTAGCATTACACCTGCATTCCCCATAAATGACGGCATCAACGATCAACACTAGTCCAGAAGAAATCCAGGTTCGACAGAAACGGTCAGATAGCAAATCAAAGTCGCAATGCAATGAAGTCCAAAAAAGAAAGCCAAAATTGTAAGCACGAGATCAACACGAATACGGAATAATGCGCTGTAAGCGAAGGAACGTAACGTACGATGTGCCTATGCGTCACTACTTAACAAGGGTGGCATCTCTGTCTGTTTCACTCACACTAGTCGAAATGGAGTGTTTATCCGTCTCAATCACGGCGCCACTGTCTGTCTCGCTCACACTTGGCACTCACTAAAAAGAATTAACTATGAATCGGGTTTCTTTATCAAAATATTTTTTTTTGTCCTCAATTAAGCGTTAGTCTAGCAATTGCTATACCATTTTGGAATCCAGACTAAATACGCCATCTTTTAAAGCTACTCGTACTTGCCAAAATGGCATACAAAATTTTTTGTCAATACAGTCAGTTCAACTTGGCTGAATAATCAATTTCAGATACATGGATGGACAAAAAAGTAATATTTTAGTTAAAACCGATATAGTTATGTTTCAATTTTGTAGCGTAATTTACAGAAGAGTTACTTTGGGTTACGTGACAAAAAAAATCGAACAAAAGTAAAGATTTGCGGTCACAGCACTTGAAAAATCGTCACAGGGTGTCAGATTTCTCAATTTTTTTTTTGAGTAACAATAATTTTAATAGTACATGACTTAGATTTTTTTTTATAATTCTGTGATAACCTACACCACTTGACCTATAATCCGTTTCCGGCTTGACGTTGATTTTGGGACACCCTGTATAAAATAAATAAAATTATTTGTTGCAACAGCAGTCCGAAATGGATCAAGTACTGGCTTCTGCCACTCAGTGTATTGATCGTATTGTCAATTTTTGTAATTGCATTTTTCGCCATCTGTGTTGAGATTTGAACTCAGACCTTTAACCACTGCATCACGAAAATAAACCATATACTTCCTACTTGCCTACTCTAGGTGGCGCTACAGTCCGAAGTGGATTTCAAACAACAGCACTCTATGTTTAGGGAAATCTTCTGGTAGCCGCCTTCAGATGCGCATACCAAGTTTTCTGAGATCCGTGTTCTCTTGAGCGACCCACATAAACCCGGGTCTTCCTTTCTGATAGCTCTCTGATAATTTCAATGTCCTTGCACAGCCCAGCAATATTTCTAAAAAAATGTGCCTCCAATCTTTCGCAACCTCCCTATTTCATCTGTCCCTCATACAAGGAGAATTCCCCCAAGTTTGGAAGACCTCTTTCATAAACTCTGTTCACAAAAAGAGATCAAAGAATGAAGTAACCAACTACCGTCCAATTACTAAGCTTTCTCACATCACTAAAATGTTCGAAAGTTTTTTAAATGAAGTTCTAACCTTTCAGTGCAAGTCACATATAGAACACCCAGTCAGCATGGATTTGTAAAAGGTAGATCAACTACTACAAACTTAGTTGAATTCGTATCCTTTGTGCTTTCAGCCCTACTAGAAAATGGCAACGAAATCGATGTTATTACTACAGACTTCGCTAAGGCCTTCGATAAAACATCACATCAACTGATCCTTTTCAAATTGTCTTCCCTTGGTTTTGAACCCATATTGTTAAAATGGTTATCCAATTTTTAGCCACTTCTGGTGTCCCACAAGGCAGCCATCTAGGTCCCCTCTTTTTCATTTTAATTATAAATGATCTTGAGGGGATTATTAAACACTGCTCCGTATCCATTTACGTCGATGACACTAAATTCTCCAAAACTATTTCTTCACCCCATGACTCTATTCTCCTTCAAGAAGGCCTCGATAGGTTTTTGCCCTTGGTGTCTAAAAAATTTCTTTGAGGTTTATTTCTCCAAACGCCAATCTATGACTTTGTTTCGTAAGTCCAATCAATCTCCCTCTCGACTTTATTTTCTGCATGACCAACCTGTACCCCAGGTTCAATCCTTTCGCTACCTTGGAATACTATATGATAGAGAGTGAAACTTCCGTTCGCATATTGATGAGATAATCCTTAAAGCCAACACATCGCTCGGTTTTATTAAACGTTGGTCACTTTACATTACCCTTGTCCAGCACTTGAATATGACAGCCAAGTATGGTCCCCCTTTCAGCGAATTAATATATCCCGAATCGAGAACATTCAACGTCGTCTTCTTCGATTTGCTCTTCGTAGTCCAGGAATGACCCATTTGTCTTACCTCCCTATCGTGACCGCGTTCTAAACCTCAATACCCACGAAAAACGCAGAGACGTAGCCGACATTCTCTTCATTCATCGACTGCTCTCCGGTTCTGTGGATTGCGGTTCCCTTTACAATTCTATTTCTTTCCTTCATCACTAACCCTCGTAATTTACGCTGTCCTCGTCTCTTCTATATTCCAACTCATCGCACCTTTTATGGCTCTAATAACGAACCAATCTCCCGCATGCTCCGTAAGGTCAACTCAAACCAATCCCCCTTTTTGATTTTAACCTGAGCACTTCTAGTGTTAAAATTGATCTCCTATACCATTCCCTTACTCCCTAACCCCTAACTCTTGTTAGTTTTAAGTTCTAGTTTTAAGTTCGTTGGTACGAGTATATCTTATTTTCCAAATTCTGATTATGAAATCAATATCGTCAACATACGCCGGAAGATGAACAAATTTTTGACGTAAAGGGTCGATGGTGTTGGGCTTTGAGTTTCGTATAGTTTCTTTAAGTATGATGTTCAAAAAATCAGATGAAAGCCCGTCATCCTGTCGAAATCATTTTTTGACGTCAAATGCCCCTTTGGTGCATCTATCGCATTTTATGCCACAGTGAGCGTTTGTTATTGTCATCCAAATTAAACGAACGTGTTTGGCAGGGGTGCCAACATCTGACATACTCGTAGTTCTATAAAGCTCGTTCCATAAATGCTGTCACATGCGGCGTTTACTTATATTAACAGAGCGTTGGTTGGTTTGATATGAATTTCTTGGGGCTTGACCAAGAATGTGAATGTCTACTCGATGTTGATCTTATTAGGCTTAAAACCACACTGAGAAGGTTGATAAAGGATTTCAAGAGATCATAAAATACCATGTACAAGTATGTACGGGATATTAAGGAGAGTGATTCATTTATAGTTGTCCAGTTCTGGTCTCCCTTCTTGAGAATAGAGCAAACAATTCTCCAATTCCCTCAACAGGGCAGACTTTCACCCAAGTATTCGTATATCTTGCGGTTTAGTCGGTGTATATTCCAACTCAATCATCACTGCTTAAAATATTTCTGTAGATAGTACGTCTGTGGCTCTACTTCTACCTTCCTACCCTTATCTCAGGATAGCACGCTTCTGTTTAGCATTTGTGTTCTTGTAGGTCTTCGCAATATCATTTCTGCAGAAGTGCCAATCCATTGCCTCGATCGAGCTATTCTCTACTTCTTTCTGGAGAAGCGAAACTCCTTTCGTCTACTTTGGTCATAGTGCTCAAGAGTTATTCCACATCGTATGCCTCTTTTTTCGCTTCAGGCGCTTCTCAGTACTCTCCGTCAAATAACAGGGTTTCATTATGATCGTCGGTTGAAATCTGACGCATTACAAGCGTCATTTTTAATGACAATTACAATGTAGCCCCTTGTCTTCTACCCTTGATGCTGGGAATATAGGACTTTTTAAAAGGTGTTCAGAGCTTCGATTAGAGACTCGAAGCTCCAGCAGTTTCTTGCGATAATAGGTTTTCGACGTCACATTTACTTCTGGTCTGGCGTTGAACATGAAGAATACTATAGCTGCGTCTAAAATCAGCATCGAAGGTTATGTTAAGACCACCACCACGTTAATGACGATGTACTTAGGACATTGTTCATACTTATGGTCAACGGTGTACTAGAAGTAAACTTCTAAAAGTTGTCCTTTTATTTTGCGGATGCCTTATCTTGGCGAATTTAACATTGATGCGGTTTGAATACAGAGTCATGCGTAGATGCCTGAGGAAAAGGACTTCTATTTAAATCGTCCTATGCTGACAAATTCTCATCCTTCTGCTTCTATAGCAATCACGATGATAGAAATCTTTTGTGTGGCCCATCGTACCGCACTTCTTGGATCGGAAAGATGTCCGCTTTGTAGAGATTTAGAGCTTGAGCTTATTGTTTCTCTGCGTATGGACTGAATGTTAAAAACACTCCTGGCCCATAGCCGAAAGTCGTTGTCCATTTTTTGTCTCTAATTTGAAGGAATAGATCGCAAATAGCAAAGTAGGCCACTATCGGGGTTTGATTGCTGCCGTTGGTTCACTTAAAACTTCTTCGTCACTACTTCTATGTCGACAACCTGGTTAGATGCCAAAATTAACTCTGCCGCTTTGAAATAGTCTCTTTAAAAGGTCAAAATTAACTTTCCTTGTTTGAATACAGATATTGATCTACCCAAATCTCAAGGTGTCTGTCCATATTTCGATGAGCAAATCTATACCTTTGTTGTCCTATGATCGAAAATTGTTGCCAATTCAGTCTTGTATCCGTAAAGAGCTCATACAAAGGCTTCCTACAAACAATTGTATCGACTTCCACTTCTGAAAATCGATTTTCAACTTCCAGTTATCGTAATAGAGCTTTATCTTATCGAAGTCACGTTGCAGGAGTTCGTCAATGATTTAGATCTTTGATATCATTGCGAAGTGATTGCGGTATGCAATTATGCCTAACTTTTTCTGCTTGTAGAAGAGCGCCTCTAATCGTATGGCCGAAGGAATTCGCCAGCACCAAAACTGTGTGCGAGACACCATACCCCGCTTTAAAATAGACCTGGTTATCGGGAACTATATTTCGTCCTTACGAATACCCTGAAATTCTCAGGGTTGGATGTATTTTTGTCCTTCTGGAATGGGTTGTACCGCCTCTATCTTCCACATCTTTCAATGCCCTAGAGAATGAACAGATTTGAATTAGTAAAATAGCTACTTTCATGGTTCCCAATGAAAGGCTATGTACGAGTACTTGGGCCACCTCAACCCTCTTTTTAAGAGGGCTACACTTTATTCTCATACTGAAATCGTGATTATGGGCGATTTCAAAATACACAATTCTGGGTGGCTTCGACATTCTGGACAGACAACACCCAAAGGACGGTGTGTTGAGATCTTCACTGCGAAAGACAGCTTAAGCCAGCTTGTAAATGAGCCAACACGATAGTCATACCGCCAAAACCCTGGATTTGTTTTTAACTTCTCATCCTGATAAGTATAATACAACGTTGATGTGCTCTCCGCTCTAGGCTCGTCGGACTATTGTGTCATATTAGCTAATTTCTCGTACACCCACCACACAGTTAGAGAAAAGATTCCTAAAAGAACTGTATGGCAATACAAGAAAGCCAATTGGAGCGGACTTAACGACTTATTTAGGAATTTTAACTGGTCGTTATGTTTCCTCGATAACGACGTGGATGCCACTGCTGATATGATCACTGACACTATTCTCTTTGGAATGAGATGCTTTATCCCTCATCGGATGAAGTGTATCACACCAAAAGGTATAGTACGGCTCGAGCTGTAAAGAGGCCGTCAGGGTAAGAGAAATGTTTTTTCGGTCCTTCAACACCAACCCGACAGAGGAAATCCGAAAAAAGTTTAAAGGAGCCAGAAATGACTGCAACGCGTTTCTTAAGCGTGTTAAATTCCAATACGACCTAAAACTGAGGCAAAAAATACTACAATGTCCCATAAGCAGTAATAATTGTTGTTCGTTCGTCAAAAACATTAGAAATGCTGCCTCATCCTCCATCCCATCGCCCATCTACAATGACATTCCAACTGTCAGCTCTTTGGAAAAGACCAATCTGCTTGCAGCACACCTTGCTGGCCAACACTCCCAGATTGTTCTTTGTCCCTGCCTACACTTGAGTGCGTCGAACCCTCAATGGGACGAGTCCACTTTCGCACTTGCGTAGTAGCAAGAGTACTTAAACATCTTAATATACATAAATCCACCAGTCCGGATAGTATAACTCCCCTTCTTCTGAAGAGGTGTTCTTCCTCGCTGGCAAAACCACTGCGTAAGCTTTTTCATCAATCCTACTCGTTAGGACTCTTTCCGAGCAGATGGAAAACAACATTTGTCCAGCCCGTCCCTAAAAATGGCGAATCATCTTCTGTCTCCCCCTACAGACCTATTGCACTTACGCCCCTTCTTTCTAAGGTCATGGAAACGCTGATAAATCGTCAGCTCATGAAACATCTCGAAACACGAAAACTTCTCAATGGCCGGCAATATGGTTTTCGTGGCAACAGGTGCACTGGTGATTTGATGGCATGTCTCACCAAAAAGTGGAACCAAAGCGTACATTAATCTGGCGAAAGCAAGATAGTTGCACTGGATATTTTCAAGGAATTTGACAAAGTTTGGCATCAGGCTCTTTTGTCGAAAATGCGTGCATTTGGGATCGATCACTCTCCTCTTCAATGGGTTAGAAATTACCTTTCGGAGCGATCAATTCAAGTTGCCTTGGATGGTTTCTAGTCTGATGTTCACAAAATAAATGCTGGTTTGCCCCAGGGTTCTGTTCTGTCTCCGACACACTATTTTCATCAACGATCTCTTGTCTGCTACTTCTAATCCAATATATTCCTTTGCTAATGACAATACTCTCTGCTTTTTATCTTCGTTCCCGGACTCACGTTCCTGCTCTTCGGCTGTATAACGGGAACTGAAAGCGTATGTTAAGCTCATTAAGTTTCAATATTAACAGCATAACCAATTGGGGAACTACCAACAAAGTGGAATTTAATGCTTCTAAAACTCAATGCTGTTTGCTGTCATTAAAGCGAAATTGAAATACCCAGCCATTATCCACGAATGGGACATACCACGCGTAGACGAGACCGAAAAACTTTCCATTCTCGGTATGTGTGTCAGTGACAAATTACGTTGGAATGATCACCGATGTCGCCAAAAATGCTGCGAATTCTTCAAGCGATGTAAGAAATATTTCACCTCCTCTGATCTGGGCTCAATATATGAGGTGTCCCTGGTCAGGTGTCCCTAAGACCATATGGCATTTGTTAGATTAGATCTGAAACCCTGCGACTAGACTCCTAGGTGATACTAACGTCAGTCAGTCAATTGACACCTTCGAACACCGACGTAATGTCTCCTGTTTCACTTTGTTTTATCGGTATTTCCAACACTAGTGCTCCATTGAAATCGCGAGTAGTATTCCGCCCATTCAGACTTTCAACCGTAACACCAGTCTTGCTATGAATGCTCATCAGTATACCCTCAAGCCCATTTTCGGACATACTCTAAAATATAGTTATTTGTTCCTAAGCCGTATAACTCACTTATAGAATGCCCTACTGAGCTCTCTATTTCCTGGTCGTTATAATTTCCAAACATTTAAGAACAGTGTCTCTTTTCTTCCTCCCTAAATTTCCTTCGCCCGCGCTGTGTACAAACATTTCTAGGGTATACAAATCGATTGAGCGTGCGCTCCTTATTCCATAGCAATATTGGTTCGTTTCCACCATGCTGTCTGGCTTAATTGTAAATATAGTCAAAAATTGATATGTTCAAGGTACTGCTAGTATCGGTGAAATTTCATATAGGGAACACTATCTCGGGCCCGTTGAAGTCTATTTATTGCATCTTGCACCTTAGACAAGGAGCAAAAGGCAAGATTTTTTTGAAAGAATTTTATCTACAATATTTTCACAGATTCTTGAAAAGAAGGCTGTTCGAGTTACCTTACATGTTGCACGAAGTCACTCAAGAACTGGAAAGGCCTAGGCACCCCATGAACTGTATCACATGTTATTTTCTTTAAAAAAAAGCTCTTAATCTAAATTAGCACTCAACTCGGCAGAAATCCCTGAATATGAAACTCAGGAGCAGTTTCCCATTATTCTCGTAGAAGGTTCTCATATACCATGATCCCTGACATTAGACTTAAAGACTTTGTCTGCCCGCTGTGCTGAGGTGTCCTCTTACTTAGATCTAAAGCCAAAGACTTACGACATCGTGGGAACTCTAAATCTTCAGCTAGCCAAAGTCATGGACATTCCAGTTTCCTAAACTCAAGACAAATTGCTCAATGAAAACAATTTACAAGGTTTCCAAAATTCAATAGCGTAAAAGAGGTGAAGATCATCAAAATAGTCGATGACGTTTTCAAAACACATTATCATCACAATGGAACAAGCTTTACAGAAAAGTCGCAATTAACACGTTTACAACAATTCAACCGTCAAATGCAAAAGCGCTTACAAAGCATTTATTCGTTATTTCTTTCAGCGACTGACATCTTCTTTGACATCAAAGAAAATCACTTCAGTCGGTCGACATCTGAATGCCTCTTTTGATTGAGGGTTTCGCTGCACAGTGGAAACCTTTTGGAACGTGTGACTATAGGGATTTCAACAACATTGCCACATGGAGCTACTACCAAGGTCAATGTAGCCACGATGTCAAACGCACTTGAAATCTTAACTCCAATTACTGTGTGACAATGGTGAATAGTTTTTTTTTTTGTAGCGCCCACCCTGTAACTCGTAAGTGGTGTTTATTCGCTCAATCAATTGATCTGTTATAAGAAACTCGAGATACTATCTTTTTTGATGATGGAGGACGCCAACAGAAAACATTTTACGACAATCAAATGAAGTTTGATTGATCAATGCAATCAAACTTGCATAGCACAATCATTCTGTGCTCGTCGATCACGATTGCTGATCAACGTCAAGATAATGGTAGTCGCACAACGTACTCAGCAGTAGAAACATAAAAATAAAAATTAAACACATTCGACACCTGAATGGATGGAAAAGATTTAAGCATCTTGAAGAACTGTGAGAAAACTGCGAAGCTCGACGAGCATAAGATGAGTCAAATCGCATCATGACATCTTAGGCTGAAGTAAATCAAAGAATAGAGATAACAAAAAAAAAACCCAAATTAAAAAGTGATTAAAGTTTGACGCAAATGAAATGGAATAATTATTTTGAGTATCTTTTCCCTCGATGGGTGGTAAATTGGTAAATTGGTAAACCATCACTAATGACAATTGCTGTCAACGACAGCTTCTCGTATGCTGGTAAGGCGCGAGATCTCCAAGTCAAATTCGAGAAGTGTGAGAATTGAATTAAATTGAATAATAATGAAATTAAAAGCATACATAATTATTTAGATTTCTTCTTTGTGTTGTTAAATATTTCAAGACAAGAATGTACAAGTAGATGGAATATTTATAACTTTATCATGGATAGTGCAACTGAATACTTTGGTTTGGTTTTTGAATTATATCACCGCGTTGGTAAGAGGGAAAGTACTTCTATGGAAATGTGTGATGGGAAGCTCGTGAAAGGACTCATGCATAAAAGGTTTTGCGCAATCAAGTTGAACGCTTAAAGAAGACGGGCATATTATCTTTCTTTTTACTTTCCAACCGCTTATCTTATGGCATAGAGCGAGAAACAAATTCAAAGTGGATATATGTAACTAAGTGCTCTGAAACGTAGAATTATCATTTGCTGACGTTTTAAGGTTTGCTCTTCTGTGTAGTAATACTGTGTATTTACGAATATGAATTTAGTGACACTCTACATGAACCCATTCCGTAAACCAGAGCGAATTAGGTCAGAAAATGGGACTGCTCGGAAACACTTGTAGAACACTTTTCAACGTAGCAAACCATACAAATCTGCTGGTCCGGACGGTATAATACCTGCCGAGCTACAGAGGTCCTCAGATATTATTCGGCCTACGCTAGAAAATATTATGATTAGCTGCGTAGAACTTATCCACATTCCACTGTCATGGAGAGAAGTCAATGTAGTATTCATTCTCAAAGCCGGAAAATGTTCTCACGTTGTCCCAAAGGACCTCGGACCTATGAGTCTATCATATTTCCTTCTGAAAACTCTAGAACGACTGATTGATATCCATACAGAGATAAAATTGATCCAAGACTTCTGTCAACGGCTCAACATGACTACTGTAAAGGAAAGTCGGTGGAAACAGCTTTGCACTCTCTGACTAGCTACATCGAACGATCCCTACAATATAAAGAGTACACAATGGTTGCTTTCCTATACATATAGGGCACCTTTAACAACGTCAACACATCCGCAATCACGACTGCGCTGCCAACTCTGCAGCTAGAGGACTCACTTGGGGAGTTAATCGGTCTAATGCTAAAAAGCAGGATAATCAACTCCAAACGGGGTGAGACTTCTGCTAAAAGATGTGTCAGCAGAGGTACGCCTAAAAGCGGTGTCTTCTCTCCCCTACTCTGGAACTTAGTAGTTAATGAACTGCTGATATACCTGGAAGCGGGTGGTAGCAGAGTGATTGCCTATGCGGATAACGTCGCCAAAGCCGTTTCAGGTAAGCATCTCAATACCATTAAAGAACTCCTTCAAGTAAATCTCAATAGGTTAACCTTCTGGGCAGATCGCTGTAGATTGGGAATAAACCCCCATAAATCTGACCTTGTCGTCTTTTCCATGAAATACAAAATTCCGATTATAGACCATCCCTCAATAAACGGTACCAGTTTAGTATATTCCGATACAGCAAAATATCTGGTTCTCATTTTTGACAGGAAACTAAACTGGAAGCCTAACATTCAAGAAAGAGTCAATAAAGCTGCAATAGCTATATTCTCTTGCAAAAAGGCCATTGTGATTAAAGAAGCTCTGTCCTGGCTGAAGAAAAACGTGATATCTGCAAAGGATATTCGCATATTTTCGGATAGTCAGGCCGCTATCAAGTCCCTGGACTCGGTCTCATTAAATTCTAAAACCGCCTTGAATGCCGATCATCTCTCATGGAGATGGTAGAGCAGTTCAACCTTCACCTTTGTTGGGTGCCGGGCCATAGAGACATTCCTGGGAACTATAGAGCTGATGAACTCGCCAAAATTGGAACCACTCTACCTATTCTATCGGAAAAGGGTAACATTAAAGCTGGATGCCAATAAAAGAACAGACATTGGGTAGACTGTTAGACATGTCTAGCGACCAAACAGATCTGGCCAAAACTGGATCTGAATCGCTCTAAGTGCCTGATCCTTCTAAATAGGAAACATCTTAGCGTGTCACCTCTAGACACTGCCTCATATGCAAGCACGCAAGAAGACTTGATGCTTTTACAAACGATTTCTGTGGAAGATGCATGGAGGAGACAATCCTCCACCTACTCTGTATATGTCCAGCTCTCTCCCAGAGAAGAAAGCTTCATCTAGGAGCTTTCTTCTACAACGACCTAAGCGATCTAAAAAATATAGACGTAAGCAGTCTCCTACGCTTCATCATAAGGTCAAACTGGTTCCATTAGTAAGAGGATCATAGATCAACGTGGCATCACAATGGGCCAATAGGCCTAAGTGCGTTGGTATTTCCAACAGCCACTCTTAACATCATCGCCATCACGCATATCTACTGTGTAGATATGTTATGTAGTTAGTTATATGTATTGTAGTTGAGTACCTCGAACTTACTTTCACAAAGTTCATGAAAATATGAGTTCGGTTCGCCAAACTTATCGTGCGCTACGTCCATTTTACGGTCGCCATAATCGTCCATCTGAGCAAGTTATTCGGAACACGATGAATCGTTTTCGTGCTACGTATACTCTAGTGGATAATACGCATCCCCGAAGGCGACAAATAGTGCGAACAGAAAAATTTATTACCGTTGTGGGGCACAGTGTTGAGGAGAATCGGAATGAGTCGATTCGACAGCGATTGGAGCTATGCCCAATCGCTATCCACTTTGTGGGAGATTTTGCGAAAAGTTCTTGCCTTAAAAGCTTATAAGATCCAGCTTGTGCAAGAGTTGAAACCGCGTGACAATTATATGCGTCTTAGGTTCGGTGAATGGGCCGAAAACACGATTCAGCTTGATCCTCATTTTCAACGGAAAATTTTGTTCTCCAATGAGGTCCATTTTTGGTTAAATGGATATGTAGACAAGCAAAATTGCCGAATTCGGAGTGGAGAAATCCCAGAAGCCTTTGTCGAGATGCCCTTACAACCATTAAAACTCACTGTTTGGTGTGTTTTATGGGCTGGTGGAATCATCGGCCCGTGTTTCTTTAAGGACGATGCCGGCCAGAATTTTACCGTCAATGGAGAGCGCTATAGAAGCATGATTTCTGACTTCTTCGTTCCTCAGTTGAATGGCATTGAAGTGAAAGAGCTTTGGTTTCAACAAGATGGCGCAACATGTAACATCAATTTATTGCGGGAAACATTTTCTGAGCGCTTAATTTCGCGTAATGGTCCTGTGAACTGGCTTCCACGATCCTGTGATCTCAAACCTTTAGATTACATTCTTTTGTCGTATGTGAAGTCACTAGTCTATGCCGATAAACCAGAGACGTTTGACGATTTGGAAGTCAACATTCGCGGTGTTATTGCTGACATGCGGTGCCAGTTGCTCGATAATCGTCGAAAATTGGACTTCAAGATTGCGCTTCATTCGAACTATTCGTGAAGCGCATATGCCCTATATCATATTTAAACACCCAGATTTCTGAGGAAGAGATACAATCAGATGAGTTCTAGATGAACCAACAGGAACGTTAATACTTCCCCAGATACCACATTTGCAATTAAATCGAATCAAGATTCCAACTGTGAGTGTTTATTCGCTGTACACTTCTCCTACTATTCAAAAACTAAAGTTTGTCCTCTATTATACAAGACATATATTGTATGACTACTGTCCAGGAAATTTAATGATAGGCACGGCTATGCAAAAACTGTGTGATTGACTAAAGATGCCAGGGGACTTCATCAGGGAGAATATCGGCAGGGAGAATATTTTCAATGGACTAGACAGCAAGTCCAGCCTCCACTACATGAAATAACAGTTCCTAACTAAATGCACTTAATTTTCTAGATCGACAATCAATGCTTGTCTCCAACATCAGCCTAAAATATCCAAAATTTCTTCAATTCTGCTTCAGCACATAGTTTTTGACATAGGAAAGGAACCAGCATACAGTTTTAGCAACTTGATATCAATAATAGAAACAGGCTGATTCCTGATCAACAAACCGTCAACCAAATTGACGTAAGGCACAGTGTTTTGAATGTCCGAATATTCCAACCAACTAACATCAACTCGGATCATTATAGTGTTGGTACCGCAATATGGATGTGGATATCCGTAATAGTCCAAAGACATCGAACCATTATGAAGAAGTTCAACGTCGAACGTTTTCCGATCGAGCTTCCCTTAATCTATCGAGAAATCCGATTCCGCCAGCATCGAACGTAGAAATCTTTTGGCATCACTGTCAAAGTGAAATCAGAGAGGGCGCCTCCGATGTACTGGGTTTTAACCAAGAAACCACCCCTGGTTTGACGAATACAGATAGACTAATCTAGTAAAACAGCTAATGTACGTTCTACGAGCAAAGAAGGAAGGGAAGAACAGAGGCTGCTCACAAGAAAAAAGAAAGAGCACGAGAAGTGCTCGATCAAGGCCAGAAAAATAAAGTTCGGATGTTATACCAAAACATAAAACGAATAAGCCAGAACAGAAATTTCCAAGGATAGAGAAGGACACCAAATAGTAGAATCACAGGCGACTTCCCAGCGTGGAAAGATTATTTGCGCAATTTTTTAAACAGTGATGAACAATATCTCACGGTCAATTCAACCTGTACGCAGATTGACAACATTTCCGCCCACTTGACCAAGATGAAGCCAGGATAGAAGTTTTCAAGTTTAAGTCCAACAAAGCTGCTGGACTCGATAGCTTAACTGTCGAACTGTTTCAACCAGCAGGTAATGACTGGATGCGGAATCTGAGTCGACAAAAATGTGCCCGACGAATGGAATTTCAACATTGTTTGTCCGATCCAAAGGAAAGGAGATCCGTTGAATAGCACGATATACAGCTGAATAAGTCTTTTCGACTACAAAATGTTGTTTCCCGTCTTAAGTGAATGCCTAAAACTCTTCATGAGCAGTCTAACCGGCCCCTCTCAGTGTGGTTTTAGGATAGGAAAGACCAACATAGATCAAATTTTCACATCACTGCAGATCGATACGCACTACTTGTTGATCGATTTCAAAGCCGCATGTGCAATATCCATAGAGACGAACTATACAGAGCCATGTTTTATTTTGGCATTCCTGCCAAGCTCATTCGACATGGATGATGGCACAGCAGGGTCGGTAATGACAAAACCTAGTCTTTCAACGTCATTAAATGACTTCTTTAAGTCGTCACGTAACTTTTCCAATATCGTTCTTGAAAGAATTGCGAGAAACTCGCAAGCCAACTCCAGAGGCACCATCTTTCAAAAGTCTGTTCAGTTACTTGCAAATGAGGGCAACAAGTATCAAAGATAGGTTTAGCGATCAACGAAGGAAAAACAAAGTTATTGCTGCCACATATCATCAAACAAAACCTCATCATAAGCAGCTTCAACTTATAGGTATTAAGAGACTCTATCTACCTCGGCTGCAATATCAACGCCGACAACGAAAGAAACGCGAATCACTTTCGCTAATCGCTGCTTCTTTGGGCTTAGAAGGCATTTGAGTAGTAAGCTTCTCTCTCATGCAATCACTTATTATCACTGTCCTATGTTACGGAAACAGACGAAAGCAGATGCAAATGCTCTCGGGTGCTTCGATAGAAAGTTCTTCGGGTAATTTTCAGTCTCGTTTGCATCAATTGAATATGGAGGATACGTTTCAACAACGAACTGTCGTTGGGCTGTACAACAATGGCGACCTCGTCAGAAAAGCTAGGATAGCCCGGCTTGGTTGGCTAGGTCATCTTAAATGCATGGACATCAGTGTCCTGGCTCGGGAAGTTTTCTACTTAAACCCAAACGGACAACTCTTAAGAGGACGACCTCATCTGGCACACATACATACATATGTAAGTTGAAAGGGGTCTCAGCCAATTTCGTTTGGAAATTGGAGCCAGCTGAATGGAGAGGTATATTAGCCCATTCTGGACTGTAGCGCCATCTAAGTAATATCATAGAAAGGAAACCACGGCGTCGAAACAAAGAGAATAGCGAAAAAGTTTCAAAAACAAGTTCTTCAGAGGATGGCTCCTTTCTCTAAAAAAAAGTGGTTGGCATAGCCATCCGAAAGCTACGTTCTTCACCCGCCAGACTTCGGTAATTTGTATGCAAAAATCTTTGAACATCAAGATAAAGCAAGTGTATGCTGCACTGAATCATCATCAGTTGGATGCTCGATGTATTGTAGATCGCCGATACACAAAATCTAAATCAAGCCACCTTTCGTTTGTCCATTTCTAATTTTAGGATCCTACTCGTAGGAAAACTGATCCAGTTTTGTCATGATAGGCAATTTCAAAACTCTTCCTCAGTTCAATTCCAGATATATATCGTATACCGGCAATGAAATGTGTCATCGTGTGACATGAAGCAGATAGGACGAAGTGAAAGTCCAAGCATAGAAAGCTCTATCTTAAGGAAAACGGTCTAGGTGCTGCTAAAAAAAGCAGGCCTAAGAAGTTGACCTTTAAATGAAATAAATTAAAGCATGTGTTGTCAATAAATAAAATTAAATCTGCTTGGGAGAATTTTGCCAACAGCAAGGTCAAGTTCATTTACCTTGCACTAAATAAATTCATGTGATTCGACGAGGACTTACAAAAGAAAACCGCTGCTGGTCCAAACAAATAAAATAGGTTTTAAACTCTTAACGAAGTATGGGTCTATAAAACACACATCCTGTCAGTTCTTTGTGATTGATATCCAAAAATTTGAATTGGGTAGGCCAGGTAGGCCAAATGGCCAGCACTGCTACAACGCAAAACATTTGACAAGGAAGATCAATCCTCAGCTTCAAATATCAAAGTTCCGTGGATGTCAGAGCACTTGGCTTCGGGGTCCGCTTATTAAATAATAGATGACGACGTTCAAAAATCTGCAATTTCAAAAAACATACATTTTGCTCTCAGAGCTATTTTGACCATGATTGATGATTATATATGTTATATAGGTAATAACAATTACCTCTGTATGAACACACGAATGCCAAAATATGTAAATAATGCAAATAGTCAGCTGTCAACCCCAATCAGCAACACAAAACCAAGTGAAATTTTGACATAACAAGGTAATTTCAAGAAAAAAAAATCTCTTCAGTAAAAATTCCTAAATTGTTTGTCCGAAAACACACAATTTATAAAATATTTCAACATATAAATGTCATCTTTGAAGCAATTTCGCATTTCCCAACACCCCTGTTCAATGCGAGGCATGACAAATTCTCTCCATCTAAAAGTCACTCCAAATTGACAGGAAGCTATGCTCCATAAATACTTCTAAAGTTCAACTACTATTTCCAAATGAAAATTAATTGTATGTACCGATCTAGCGGTGTGCCACTGTGTAACGTGCAATATTTATTTTTAGCGCCGGCTACCGCGCTTAATTAATTTTAACACTTGTTATTGCAATCAAAAGCTACTGTGGTTCAACAGCCTTACGGCACATACTCGTATAAACAATTAAGATAACACCCCTACTGTACAAGTGAAAATCTAGTAGGTAGTAAATGAGTAAGCACTATTCACGAGTACCAACTGACACTCCATGGAAACATACTCGTACATACATATGTATGTCCACTCGTACAACATACGTCTTGAGATAGTGAAATGTCAATGCGACAACTCGTTTTTCTTCCAATCTCCATAGACTACTGCTTAATCATAATTTCTCAAACAAAATTTGCGAACGCATCAGAAATTAAAGACCAGTTGCTGTCATAATTCCGCTCAATGACAGCTAATCGGATTTCTAAATTGAAAATTTCGAATGCAAATGTCAGTAATATCATTGGAAGTGTTCAAAAAACAAACGCACATGTCAATGCGCTAAAAAAAAGAGACATCTATTCCAATTGACATCTCTTGAACTTTTGTGCAAACGTCAAATGTTCACTATAACCTCTGACACCTTCTTAAATTAAAATCTCTTAGAAGAAAGAGTGCCAATGACTTTGTTGACAATTTTCTTTCTTTGTACAAATAAATATACGTACTCAGTTGAACACCTGCACCAATCATGGTTGTTGGATGACTTGAAGAATTTTCACTTTTTGGTTAAGGGAATCCATTGAGCACACTTTCTGGCACATAAACTGGCTGCACATTGGGAAATTTCTCCACAGGTTAGTTAGTCAGTTGTAGGAGAAGGATTTTCTACATTGCTGCTGTACGATAGTACACTCAAAGTGCACACGGTTAACAAAAACAGAAAAATCCAAAATAAAGACAAAAAGTGAAAAGGAACATGTAGTAGAACGTGTCTGTCATCTGTCAGTTTGTTAAGTCAACGACTAATTGGGATGCACTTTCCCTTCACGAAAATTGTGTCTAATCAAATTAAAGTGAACGTTGACACTTTGTGGGTTTTTAACCAATGAAAGTTGTTAATTTTCTCACGAATGCTGAGGTAGCGCGCTAATTACACTTAAATGATCTGATACTGCTGATCTTCAGATTTTTGACAGATAGTAACCACAACTATTTGTTAAGTAAACAAGTGCAAATGATAATCGATGTCATTAACGGTATTTTTAGCTCTAAATCCACTGGAATATTTAACAATTCTCTTATGAAATGTGATGTAATGCTTTTTTTTTCTTAGTTTTGTGAAAAAAGATTATGTCAGCGACTGCGTTGGAGTGCCGTTTTTGTCAGTTTTGTCAATTTGCTTTGGTGTTTTTACTGACGAATGGTTTGATATACGAGTATATGTGCGTGTCTGTAATAAGCTGACATCGTTTACATAAGAAAATTTAAAAAAATTATTACAAAATTGTTGCCGGCACCTAGAAACTTGAGAGGTTAACTAGAGTGTTACGTTTGGGAAAAGAACTTGAAATTGTACTCAAGTTGGAAGTGTTGTTTTTTTTTCTAGATTGCACCTTGAACTGTCATTGTGTAAAGGGCTAATTGTTTTGATGGACTGTTAAAAAGTTTATTTAGAGATCGCAGTACTCTTAGACAATACTATGTTGAGATAAATGTAAGTGACAACTGATTTTTCGGAAGCAAAGTGTCATTGACACTCTAGTGCAGGCACGACTTTTAAGTCAACCTGGACGGATTTATTGTGGCTTATTACAAGCACTAAGCACACTTAAAAACTAGGCTTAAAACTAACAAAGTCAACTTAAAACTACACTTAAAACTAAAGTGTTTGAGTCAAGGTAGAGTCAAGGAAATTCGTTAGGGAAATTTTGTTGAGATGGAAATTGGCAAGAGTTTGGACACTGCTAATTTCCCGTATCAATCTAGATATTGGTTCCAGGTATGCATAATTTGTTCGATGAGAATTGTGTCGAAAGAGTGGTACAGGCCTTAGATTATGTGGGTTGGTGTTGAGAGTGATAAGACGAAGTAAATAGGGGCTTTCGATATTAACGCTAGTATCTGATGGACAAAGAGAACGTGGGCAACTTTCCGGGATACAGAAATGGGCTGTAAATCTATAAGTATCAGCCGATCTGTGGTAAATTTAGTTTATCAGTCCAGGGAAGTTCCCGTAAAGCGAATCGCAGGAGCCGGAGCTGTACGGCTTCAACCCGGAGAATATGTGTGGTGTAGTAATGTGACCAAATTTGGCTAGCGTATTCTAGAAGAGGGCAAACAAAGGTTATATAAAGGGATTTAGTAACATAGGGGTTGGAGGATTCCTTAGACCTTATTTATCCTTATTTATGATGCTGTCAATATGGGATTAAAAATTGTATTACTAAATGAACAGGTTGATTAAAAATTAAATACATACAAGATGAAGTTGGGAAGCCCTTACGAATATAGGTTATTGCTCGGCACATACTAACATTATAATCAATCAGAGTAGGTTGAGAAATGTTTGAAGATTTTTATGTCATCGGCGTATACAGATATTTATGAGCTTTCAATGATACAATCAACATAATTGAATGTTAGTATGAATAGCAAAGGACCAAGATGGATAGCTTGTAGTACTCCAGGACCTAAATAAAACATCACTAAAGAAAACGATCACGTCAACTTCAATTCCACATTCCAGTGGAGACGAATTCAATAAGGTTTGTGGTTGCAGACCGACCTTCCAAAAATCCGGGCTGGTTTGGGAAAAGGATAGACTTGCAAAGAAAAGACATTGAGTCATAAATAACACTCTTAAATAGCTTAGGAATGCAGGAGGGCTTAGCAATGCGGTTTAGTTAGAAATTTCGATTTGCAGTCTTATGAAGGAGAAGTAGGTAGTAGTAGGTAGGGTAGTTATAAGACTTTCGTTTGGTGTTAATGAATTTGAAAACTCGTTTGGCATCGGAAAGAGGGTGTGACGCATTTGGTTCACGTATTTAAGGTACAGAGACTGACAACGTTCAGAAAAGTCAATACTGGCAGAGGGATATTTAATGAAATTAGTAACGGAGCGAGATTTAAGATATTTGTACCAGATCTTGTTTCTTTAAGTTTGAAGAGAATGTAACTTTTTGTTATACCGGGGTCGTGAATATGAGAGCTCTTCTTTGGTAAGCATGGTACATACTCGTATAAAAGAGTGATAGATTGTATCGTTGATTGTAAGTCCTAAGTTATCAAAGGCCAAACTAAGATTGGCATTACTAACAAAGCTATTTAGTTTACTAAAGTTTGCTCTATGAAAATTGAAACTGTAAGAGTGCTTGTAGGTAACAGTTTTTAGATTGTTTCCATATAAAAAAAACTAGAGACAGGGGTGGGTGGTAGGTATCTAACTTAGAAAGAAGGTGGTTACTTTCTGAAACGACACAGTTGTCTGTACCAGAGGTAAAGACAAGGTCAAGTCGTCTGCCAATACTATTGGTGACCCTACTTAACTGATAAAGTTCAGAATCAGTAAGGCATTCGGTGAAAAGGAAAGGTTTGGACCTATTGGAGCTTTGGCGAGTTAAAGTCTTCTGAAAAAATAATAATGCCATTGGGATCTGCAGCATCGAATATGCAATCAATTATATTTACAGCAAACTGGTAACCATGAATTGCTTGGGAAGGACGAATATAACAACAAGATATGTAAAGATAACGCTATTAAAGAGGAACACGCGCACAGACAAATGTAAAGAGTGATGTGGACGATTTTTTAAAGAGTTTTGAATCACGACTACGTTAAATAACGGCCGTTTTCGAAAACGTCATTTGATCGTCAAATTGATCGTCATTTGCAATACTTAAGGGTTGAGAACATTAAACTGCAAGCGTCATTTGGTATCGTTGATCTGTGTCATCTACATGATTTTTTTTCTTGCAAGAGAATTTCTACGATCACTTCAGGATGTCCAAAAGCATTTTTTCTGTAAGTTATTTGTGGTTCCTCCAACTTACCATATAATGAAAAGTATATATACATAATTGTAGAAACTTAAAGAAGAATTACAGCCTTTGTGGACAAATGCAAAGACAGGACGGCCGTATACGAATTTGGAAGAATGTCTGTACATAACTCTCTGGACGCTAGCAAATAAAAATTCATACAGAGAAATTGGAGACCGGTTTAATAAATCTATCAGCAGTGTATTTAAAATTGTCGTGAAAACTTCCAGGAGCATTGTTAAATTATTGACAAAAGTTGTGAAATGGCCTGCCTCTAATGAAGAAATTGATTCAAGTTGAGCCAAGTTTAACTATTTGCGTGGGGCTAATAGTTTTCCGAACGTGGTAGGCTCCATTGACTGCACGCATTTAAAAATCATGAACCTAAAGGAAGATAGTTCGAGCTACTACAATCGGAAGGGATATACAGGTACCATACACATTTTTAGTCAGTAGTCTTGTTTAAATACATACATGTGAATGGGGTGTAAGACATACTAGAACGAACAGAACTAAACACATCAACCAACGAACAAAATGTCAACATGACGTAAATCAAAAAAGACGAAATAAGAGCCGAGCGAGCAAGCAGATAAGACGATAAGACGATCACGACTACGAAGAAGGAGAAGACGAACCACGAGGAATTACCTTAAACTTATCACCATTGAATTTATTTAGTATAACCCATTTTGATATATTGCATTTAATTTCCTTTATAATTTGAAGTACCATTTTCAATAAAACATTATTTTCAATCATTCATATTCACATTTGGGGGCTCAACCACATGCCAAATAAAATGGATAACCTCGACGAAATGACAAAAGCGGAGCTGCAAAAGATGTGCGAAGGAAAAAAGATTTCTGCAATTGGCCACAAAGCCGATCTAATCAAACGATTAATTGAATATAACAATGAAGACGTACGTGATGCAGTGGATGATGACGGGTCAAACGATGAAGAAAGTATGAAATCAATGATAGTGAACTCTCAACCAGAGAAGACACGTGCACGCTGCGAGGAAAACCCCAAAGCTCTATTCAGTTTCAAGGAAGTGGAGGACTCATTCGAAACATTCTCTGGCTCTAACCCTAAATCAATAAGTAGATGGATTGAAAACTTCGAAGAAATGTGTGCCACCATTGGATGGAATGACTTGCAAAAACTGGTTTACGCTAAGAGGTTATTAACGGGCGCAGCTAAACTATACATATCTCCAAAGCACATAACCAACTGGGCATCATTAAAGAAGGCTTTAGAAGAAGAATT
This sequence comes from Volucella bombylans, assembly GCA_949129095.1. Lineage (NCBI taxonomy): Eukaryota > Metazoa > Arthropoda > Insecta > Diptera > Syrphidae > Volucella > Volucella bombylans. The sequence goes on along the minus strand of OX422141.1, from coordinate 157,039,851 downwards.
CAGCTCTAAGATCACCAGCGCCGAAGTCCACCGCCAAATGCAACGTCGATTAATGCGATCGTCCGAATCATACAGGGAATATACATACGCCATGGCAGAAATTGCGGAGCAAGGAGATATTGAAGAGGCTTCATTGTGCGAATACATAATCGACGGTATTAGAGATATTAGCGACATAAACAAAGTAAGTCTATACGAAATCGGTGACCTCACTAAGTTAAAGCAAAGACTAGATACGTTTGAAAAAGTGAGAAACAAAATTAAACAAAAGAAGACGAATTCCAACACGAACAACATCACACAAGAAATATCTCGCAGGTCAAATGAGCAAATGTTCCGCTGTTTTAACTATGGCGTATCCGGCCATCAATCGAAGTAATGTCCAGATAAATTTAAAGGGCCAAAATGCTTCAAATGCAACACCTATGGGCACATAAGCAAGCTTTGCAAAGAAAGTACAGTCAGTTACGTGGAGAATGCATCTACATTTCAGGTATTAATAAATAAGATAGAAATACTAACTCTTTTCGATTCAGGTAGTCAGTACAACTTGATTAATGAAGAAACCCTCAAAATCATCGGGTCACCGGAGTTCGTTCCATCAGCAAAATTCTTTACGGGACTAGGAGGTAAAATAGTCCAAGCCATTGGTACCGTACCACTTTGCCTAACAGTTAACCAAGACGTCTACGATCCTGTTGTGTTTTTCATTCTACCGAAGAATGCCTCAGTGGCTGGCATAATCCTAGGACGATGTTTCCTTGAATTAGCGGACATAAACCTCACTATTGATGGAATTAAATGCATGAAGAAAACAAAAAGTAATCCAGGTACAAACAGCGACGGCTGTGAAGTTTTTCTGTCTATAGCAGTTGATGACGAAGTGACTGTGAACGCTCCTTTTAAGTACCATAACAGAGTTCGAAATCTGATTCAGGGATACCAAGTAAAGAAAAAACCAATCACTTCTATTCGCACAAAAATATCGCTTACTGATGAAAAACCAGTCTACCACCGACCACGCAGGTTCGCACCGAAAGAAAAGGATTTTATCGACATACAAATCAAAGATTGGTTAAGTGAAGGCATAATCAGACCCAGTCGAAGCGAATTTTCTAGCCGCATTGTTCTCACTAAGAAAAAGGACGGTTCATGCCGACTTTGCGTGGATTACAGGGATCTCAACAAAAGAATAGTAAAAGACCGATTCCAATGCCATTCATGGAAGAACAACTGGACAAACTAGCGGGTACGTTAGTCTTCACTACCATCGACCTTAAGAATTCATTTTTTCACGTCCCACTGGAGGAATCAAGTTGTCAATATACGGCATTTGCAACTCATAGAGGCCATTATGAGTTTTTAAGGACGCCGTTTGGTCTCTGCTTGAGTTCAGCTAGCTTTGCCCGCTTTATTGAGGAAGTTTTTCGACAGCAACTGGATGAAGGTAAATTATTTGCATACGTGGACGATTTAATAGTGCCATCAAAAAACGAAGAGGAAAACTTCATGCGAGTAGAGGAAACCTTAAAGATCGCAGCCGAAAATGGTATTCAAATTAACTGGAAAAAATGTCAATTTATTCAGAGAAGAATTGAGTACCTTGGGCATATAATAACCGAAGGCCGCATAACGCCATCCACAGAGAAAATCGAAGCAGTCAAGCGATTTCCAGTTCCACGGAACTTTAAAGACGTTCAGCGTTTTCTAGGATTGTCGGGGTATTTTCGGAAGTTTATCCCTAACTACTCATTAGTGTCTAGACCACTTGTCAAGCTACTTTCACATCATTCTAAATTCGAATTCGATGAGCAATGTCAAGAATGCTTTGAAGTGCTTAAGCGATACTTAACGACATACCCTGTGTTGGGAATATACAACCGAAACGCAGAAACGGAGCTTCACACGGACGCCTCAAAACACGCCTGGGCTGGAGTGCTTCTTCAAAAGGACATCAAAGACCAATTTCATCCAGTGTACTACGTGAGTAAAAAAACATCTCGAACTGAGGAAAACTACAGTTCATATGATCTGGAGGCATTAGCCGTCGTTAAGTCAGTCAAACGCCTACGGCACTACCTGTACGGGTTAAAATTTAAAATTATAACCGACTGCTCAGCTTTCAAGCACTCACTGAAGAAAGATGACATTATACCTCGAATAACAAGGTGGGCGCTCTACATGGAGGACTTTGACTACGTTATAGAACACCGTTCTGCTAATAGGATGAAGCACGCCGATGCGCTTAGCAGAGCACCTGTTTTAATCTGCACAAATCAGCTATACGAAGTGATAACAGCAAAACAAGATGAAGACGGTCGTTTGCAAGCTATCAAAAAAATTTTGGAAAAGGAAGCGTATGGAGACTACTTTCTACGAAACAAAGTGCTTATGGTGCGGAAAAGTTGCGGCGACAGATTGTGTGTTCCACGTTCAATGGAGAAAGAGGTCATACGCCGAGTGCACGAAATAGGTCATTTGGCAGCGGATAAATTAGCAGAAAAAATAAGCAAGGAATTTGAGATTCCCAGACTGAAAGAAAAGATTATGCACTGCATTAGTTGTTGTATTCCATGTATTTTGGCAACCCGTAAACGAGGGAAACAAGAAGGGTTATTACATGCAATCCCAAAGTTCGATTCTCCGTTCGAAACCATTCATATAGACCACTTAGGACCGATGGACGAGACAGCGAAAATGTATAGATATTTGTTTGTCATTATCGACTCGTTTACAAAGTTCACCTGGATTTATCCGACAAAGACAACAAATATAAAAGAGGTAATGGATAAGTTACGTACATACCAAAAAGACTACGGTTGTCCCAGGCGAATTGTAAGCGACCGAGGACCAGCGTTTACATCCATCGAGTTTAAAAACTGGTGCGAACAGGAACAGGTGGACCATACAATGACAACAACGGGCATCCCACGCGGTAACGGACAGGTGGAGAGGATTCACCAGGTAATAATGTCAGTTTTAACAAAGCTTTGCCTAGAAACACCAAAGATGTGGTACAAACACATAGATCGTGTTCAAAGATGTATCAATAGTACTAAACAAAGCTCTATTGCATCAACGCCGTTCGAGTTGCTTTTCGGCGTACGCATGCGACAGAAAGAGGACATAGAAACTATAAAAATAATACAAGAGGAAGTGTTGCAGAATTTTACCGACGATAGAGAGGAGCTTAGGGCGAAGGCAAAAGCTGCAATATTGAAAGCACAAGAACAGCAAAGACGACAATACAACAGAAATCGTAAGACACCAAACAAATATGAAGTGGGTGAATGGGTTGCAATAAAAAAGACGCAGTTCCAAACCCAAGCCAAACTGAAGCCAAAGTTTTTGGGACCGTATAAGATTATTAAGGTGGGGAGCAATGACAGATACGAAGTAGAAAAAGTTGGAGCAACAGAGGGTCCAAATAAAACTCACACGGCGGCGGATCATATGAAACGATGGAACTTCGAGGAGGATACTCAATCTTCAGGGGCTGAAGACTAGTAGGATGGCCGATTGTGAATGGGGTGTAAGACATACTAGAACGAACAGAACTAAACACATCAACCAACGAACAAAATGTCAATATGACGTAAATCAAAAAAGACGAAATAAGAGCCGAGCGAGCAAGCAGATAAGACGATAAGACGATCACGACTACGAAGAAGGAGAAGACGAACCACGAGGAATTACCTTAAACTTATCACCATTGAATTTATTTAGTATAACCCATTTTGATATATTGCATTTAATTTCCTTTATAATTTGAAGTACCATTTTCAATAAAACATTATTTTCAATCATTCATATTCACATACATATGTACATAATTGCTTTCTTTACATTTTAGGCGACATGCGATAGTGATGGAGTTTTCACAAATGTGTTTTTTGGATGGCCCGGTAGATCACACGATGCAAACGTGTTTAAAGAAAGTGAGCTCGGGAAAAGACTAGAAAACGGGGCATTGAAACTACCACCAGATATCCACTTAATCGGGGAATCCGCCTACCCATTATCCACATATTTGTTAGTGCCTTATAGAGACAATGGCAATCTCTCCGAACCCCAAAAACGATTCAATTATCTTCTAAGTTCATTAAGGGTTATAATTGAGCAAGCTTTTGGCATTCTTAAAGCTAAATTCAGAATACTCGACAACCTGAATTTCAAAAAAAATGCCAAATATTAAATTTGTTGTTTTGTCATGTGTTGTGCTGCATAATTTCATTATACTGCATGGTGAAATGAACTCGCAAAATATTCGCCCGAATACTGGCTCATCATTCATCCCAAACTCAAGAAGTATCCGTTGCTCAGCAGGACATTCTAAACGAGATTTAATCACAGAATTATTATACGCATAAAATTTGTGAATTCATTACATTTATTTATGGAAGTAATAAAAAAAGAAAACTTAAAGTACATTCATTGCACGTTGGACTAAAAAAAAAGTTTAAATTCTGTACATTTCACGTAAAATCTATCAAGTCTTTTATTTTATTTTATTTCATTCAGATCGAGAGCTTATACATTAAGATATAATATCTTTTACAAAATTTGTGATAAGCTAATATATCACAGAGAAAGCTAATTATAATAGACGGATTCATTTACAATGTGTCATTTTGGCGTAATTCAAAAATTAATTCAAAGTAGATAAATGTATTTTTAATCGATTTTTAAATCGTATCTTATTTTTTATTTCACTGATGTTGCGTGGGAGGGCATTCCAGAGCCGAGTGGTGTTAACAAAGAATTGTCGTTCAGAGGTAAGGTGAGAAAAACGCGGTAAAAGTATTTGCTTAGTGCTATTGGATGCACAAAACGTAATTCGATTAAATAGGTTTCGAGGTTGACGTGTGTGAATGATGTTATGCAACATTGTGATGGAACGAAACTTTAGGATGTTATCAAATGAGAGACCATTGATACGTTTGGAGAAGTGGGAAATATGGTCATATCGAGGCGACTAAAAATGAAGCGAGCAGCATTATTATATGCGACATTTAGCTTACGTCTACTAAATTCATCACATCTTCCGTAGACTTCACATCCATAAGTAAGAATAGGAGAAATGAGGGTCTTGACTAGCAGAGATCGGGATGGTAAAAGTATAAGGTGTTGTAGAGCCCACAGGGATCGGAGGACCCCATGTGCCTTGGCAACGCAACTTTTTATGTGATCATTCCAGGTTAGAGTTGAGTTAAAAATCATACCAAGGTTTTTGGCACTGTCAACGTATTTGATAGGACCATTGTTAATAAAGATCGGAGGAAGCAGGGATGTATTAACAGGCTTTCTAGATATAACAATGCATTTAGATTTCTTTGGATTAATAAGAAGTAGATTCTGACTCGCCCATTTGAAAATTTTATCCAGATCGGAGTTTATGAGTTTAATGCACTGGCCTGCGGATTCAAGAGAACAGCTAAGGTGTAATTGGGTGTCATCGGCGAGGTCATAGAAGAGGGCCTAGAATAGATCCCTGAGGTACGCCACACGGATTGGGAAAAAAATCCGACAAGGAATTTTCAGTAAAAACCGCTTGTTGGCGTTCATCCAAATATGATGATATTAGACAGACTGCGGAATTGGAAAAGTTGTACATCCTATATAATTTATCACATAGAATGGCGTGATTAACAGTGTCGAACGCCTTCGAGAAATCGAGAAGTATCAGAAAGGAAAGATAATCTATATCAAGCTTTTGCCTAATGTCATCGACGACTCCAAGCAGAACCGTCGAGCAACTATGTTTAGGGCGAAAACCAGACTGCCTAGAAGTTAAAAGATTGTGTTGGTGAAGAAACCTATTTATTTGCTTTTGCATGATTCTCTCGAAAACTTTCGAGAGGAAGGAAAGTATAGCAATAGGACGGAATTCGGTACACGAGGGATTCTTTGGCACTGGTATTATCTTCGACAACTTCCAGACTGAAGGAAAAACGCTAGTTGTGAGGATTTGGTTGAAAATATGAGTAATGTGTGGCAGGAGTACGGGAAAGATGATTTTTAGGAACTTGGGATGGACCATGTCCACTCCAACAGCGTTGGATTTAATTGAAAGCAAACTCTCAACTACGTCAATCTGATACGAGAAAAAGCGAAAGATTCGTTTGGAGGAGATAGAACATGTGAAATTGCGGTATAATTAGAAGCGATGGAACCGTCACTGGAGGGGGTATGGGATACGAAATTCCGGTTTAGCTTATTTCCGTCGGCGCTAGTTACATGTCTGCTGCTCTGTTTTCCCACACCAATTTGCTTGAGATTCTTCCATAACTGTTTCCCGGTTGACGAAGGATTTAACCGTTTTGAGTAAAATCGAATTTTGGCCGCCCGTATATTGCAAACAACTATATTACGAAGTGAACGACAAGTTCTATGAAACTCTTCCATTCTGAAACGCTTCCATTTTTTGTAAGCTTCGTCGCGTTTTTGCATTAGGTGGCGAATATCTGAGGTCAACCAGGAATTGTGGTTGGGCTTAAAAGTTTTCGTTCGTATGGGTACGTTTCTCTCAAATAGTTCAACCATTTTCAACTGTAAGAACTCGACTTGTAGATTTGGTGAAGACATGTAATAAATTTGTTCCCAGTTAATATGACGCATGTCTCTTTCGAGCATAGCGAAGTCAATGCTATTGAAGTCCCTGAACTGTATTGGGCTGGATGAAATACTGAAATTGAAATCGAACGTTAAGTAAAGGAGATCATGTTTAGAAAAACCGGGAACTGACAACTGGTCGTAGAAGAGCGCCTTATTGAGATGAATGAATATAACATCCAGTAGGGTGCTAGATGTAGCACCAAAATGGGTTGGGGTGACTGAGTTTACGGGAAATAGGTTTAGTGATCCCAGATCGTCTATTAGGTCAGACTCTGTAAGGAGGTCATTGTTTAAGTCACCACACAAGATAAAATTCGGGGCGGTCAGTGAAATGTCTTCGAGTATCGATGTAAGCTGGCACAGATTAATATTTTTATTAGGCCTGTAAACTACACCAAGCAGAATTGAGTCGTGAGCAGTAGATAACTCTATGAACAGGTAGTCCATAGGACACGCGCCCTGGGATTTGCATACAATTTTTATATTTCTAAAGATAGCCTTACGAACATAGACTGCAACTCCTCCTCCAGTCCGCCGAACTCTATCAGCACGAAAAATGTCATACCTTTCCATCTCAACCAGATTTGTATTTATCTCTCTAACTTCATCACCAATAAGGTCAGAAAGGAACCAAGTTTCGGATACACAAATTATTTCAATCTCAGAGCCAACAAAAAGATAACGTAAATCATCCATCTTAGGTCCTAAGCTTTGTGCATTTATGTGGCAAAGCTGAAGGCCTTGCTTTTGTTTGGAGAAAACATTTAACAAGGTACGTAATATCACACTATCACCTGATTCTGAACGAACCCTGTCCCAGCCAACTGAAATATTACTATGATTAGGGAAAGTGGGAAACATGAGTATGTATTTATAGAATAGTGAAAATTTATATACAATGATAAGTGGAATAAGAATACAAAAGAGAATTTAAATGTGATTAAAATAATTGCAATAATATATGTAATTAAAATAAAAAGAAAAGAGAAAAAAAAAAAAGAAAATAAATAAATAAATGTTAAGAAAAATAATGGCCGCTACTATATCCTCTTGATCCAGTTTCAGAGCTTTCTATTTCGCTTCTATTGATTACATGATGAAGTTCGTCTAGGCTTTTGACAACACGAGCTTTGCTTTTTGTGTTCTTGATTACACACGCGAAGAATGCACCGCAACCAATTTCTTTTGCTTTTTGTAGCGAAGTGCATGCTGAAGAACCATACGAGTATGATTGTGTTTGGTTAGGGCTTCATGCACATATATGCGAGAGTCTGATGGTATACCGATGTCACGAAGGCAGAGCGGGGTCGCACTATGTTTACATTTGGATGTAATTGACTTCAAAATAAGGTTTTTGTCATATGCAGAGTTAAATTTTAACATGATGGCAGCTGCTTGCACTGGATTGTTTTGCCGTGGGCGTATGCGATAGATGTTCCGAAGTGCCGGGATGTTCACATTGATAGTTTGGCACAGATTACTGAAAAGTGATAGCAGATTTTCGCTTTCCATGGTTGGAACTCCGTAGAGAAGGGCATCAGCAGCAATAGCTTTGTTCTCCTGTATTTCGATGTCTTGTTTGAGAGCGATGATTTCGTTACGAAGGGTTTCGGTGACGGAGGAATTTGATTCAAGGTGCGATACTCTAATATCAATTTCAGCAATACTATTTTTCATTGATTCCACTTTCAACTCAATTTTGTTGAGAATCCTCTGTTCAGACTCAGCGAGTTTTGAAGAAATCAAAGTGACAATAAGCTCACTTTGTTTTGACAACTGGTCAGTTGGAAATGTCGAGTGATCGGGGGGAGTCTGATGAGAGGCAGAGACGGATGACAGAGAGGTAGGTAGTTTATCATGGTAAGGGCTACGTTTGTTTTGCTTCTCTTTTCCTGTACCGGAGGAAGGAACCGTAGGAGAGAGCACTTTGCACTGGCGAGATTTCGGCGAACGAAGCATTTTATATAAAGTTATTATGATTGATAACGAAATAAACACGGTGAAATAATTAAAACCGAATTAAAATGTTAGAGTAAATGGGTTTAATGATACTCGTATGTTATACTGTCACTGGCACTAGACAATGTCACGAAATTAGGGTAATTATCGAAAATCAAAGGAGCGGTGGAGAAACACGTCTACTCAATAGCTTTCATATGATTGTCTTTTAAATTACACATTTTTGTGCAAAAGCAATTGCAACTCTTTAAGAACAGCAACTTTTGCTTTCTCAATTTTCAATTTATCCCTCTCAAGATCCATGTAATCTTCGTGGTGCTTAGCTTCAATTTCTTCCTGTCTCTTTAAATAGTCCAAGACTTCATTTATTTTCCATTTGCGTCCTGCTCCCGATGTCTTTGCTGGACTGATAGAAGTAATATTTTCACTGTCCACAAAGGAATCTCCAAGGTTTGACAGAGGCGCACTAACAAAATGCTTGCATCCATAAATGGAGTCAAATTCTTCGAAGTGCTCCCAGTTCGTGACCCCTCTTCCAGTTTGCGAATTCCTTTTTTTTATTCTTTTATACGTCGTAAATAAATTTGTGAATTTTTTTATAATATTTTCGCAACTGAAGGGGAATCCTTGGTCCTGCGTTAGGATGTCTCTGTGGACATTACTTTGGAACGAGGATTCACATCCTAATCTTGTTATTTTATGTTCCCTCTCGTCCATCGTTCCATAGAATCGCATACCTGGGTAGGAGTAGGGGATGGGGTTCTAATAAGCATAATATTTAGTTAAAACAAATAAATTAGCCGATTTTATGTACTTACTGTTCACGAGATTGGGATTCCCCTGAATATTCGGATTGACTCATTTTTTTCTAATTTTTATAATGCACAGGCACAGAATTGTGGCTGCTTTTTTGCAGCGTAGATGACGTTTATGAAACTGCATTATCGAACATGCTGCAAACAGCCCTGCAAAAACTGCATTATCGAACATGCTGCAAAGGCAGTTTGATTTATAATGACGTTTTCGAACAAATGACTTTCGCAGCTTGCGTTTAAGAACATTTTGCAAAAGCAATTTGATGCAGATGACGTTTTCGAAAACGTCCAACATTGGATAGAGTTAGTTTGTTTTTGTAGCTTTTTTTTTGTGGAGAGGAGAAATGTTTTGTGTCGTAAGAAAGTGACGAAGATGTAAATATACCTTCACAGCATTTGTCTAGTTCTACAAAGACTAATATCCATGTGTGAGTTCATTTGCATTTTGACACAAAGGCGGGAACTTCCCAATCTAGAATCCGTTGCCGCAAAAGTAATCATATTTTGTATTCACCAAACGACGAATGATATCGGCACAATTTTTTGGTTAGCGCCATTGCTTCATTAAGACCTTATGCAGATTTTATTGCTCATTTTCATTTTTCAGTTGTCTTGCAGTCTTAAATTTTTAATTTACTAGCTCCCAGCTCCAAACCTCACGTTATAGGTTAAGTTAGGTGCCAACAAAGAGGCTGAATGATTCCAGAAATAAAATTGATTTAATCGGATTTGAAAGTTAGTTTATATTAGATGATAGACCAATTTGAGCGAGTAAATGAATAGCCATTTTCCACAAGCATCAATGCTTCATAATGACGACGCAACCTAGCACAGATCGCTATAGCTGGTTAAGATGGCCTCCACATTACGACAGGATTATTATTTTAAGTCCACAGTTTCTTCATATCAATTTCAATAAATGGACTCTGCTATTCTAACTCAGACCTGACTAACCAGGGCTGCTGTGTTGTGACGGGAAAGCTCATGATTCAAAGATCCCAATTGAGACATTGAACTCGGCGTCAAATCATTATAAACTACAATAGTTCAATGAAAACAAGCAAATGGATATATTAGATTGTACTTGAAAGGTCGACCCTCCGCCCAATATACAATCGAAGGCACAAATATTGTAAGCCACACTCCTCCGGCAGAGACTTTAAAAAGAAATGGGTCAGCCTTGTTGCTTGTTTAAATTTTTCACAAAATAAAAGTTGTATCGGTCAATACGTGATGGCAAGGGTAAATGAGGGATGCCTTCATGTTACCATCATGTCTCTACGACTATGGTACATGTAGGTCAACTCTTCTTGTCGTCCCCAACAGTTCTTAAGTTTATGCCCAGACGTACTATACATATAATGCAGCTGTATTGTCTTGTTGGACTATGGCTAGCGATAGTCTACCTTAAAGAGCAGATTGTCGATCAAGGTTGGCGATTAATGCCCTGATAATCGTCTTTTACATGCTATTATGGAGTCACTATCCGTTTTTCCAACAGACTCTACTGCATCACTTCTGTGCTTAATAGCACATTCACTGAGACTAAACATTCCGCACCAAAAACTGCCAACACGGTATTAATTTATTGGAATTGTAATTAATTTATTGGAATTGTAACGGCTCTGACAAGATCCCTAGTATCCTATGTTGCTTTCATTTGACTTGAAGGTACGGTTTGCCTTTGTTGTATATCGGCTTTTATTAACACGAGAGGCTGTGGTCTAAATGGGTGCATTTATGATATGTATTGTATATCGAGGGCTACATCCTAAGAGCTGGTGACTTTAACGAAAATCAATGCTATGATCTTGGCACTTTAAAGTTCATTATTCGAAGGATAAACATTCGCCTATCTTCCAAGTGAAGATATAACATATATGTCCCTACGATAACGGACTGTATTATGAATAACGTATGTCAGCGCCCAAGTACAAGCTGCGTTTAATGCCTTCTTTAACTATGCAAGCCTTTGACTACTACCAAACTACTTCGAGAATGGACACCTTATCCGAACGCAGACGGAAAGCTGAGTTTAGTAAGTAAGATGTGAGTTTGCCATTAAACTTATTAGACAAGACTGGGCGAAATGCTTCTTAAGTCTCGAATTTACCTTAGACTGTTGGGTTTCTCACACATTACTTAGACTGCATGGTTCTTGGCTAAGTAATGATGTCATTGTCTAAAAAGACAGCGCCATTTTTGCCATTCCTCAACAGAAAAGACTTGCATACTGCTTAGAGACACCATAGCAAATATACGTGGCTCATTTTTTACTGCATCCCTGTAAGGGTATTGACAACATCGACAAGCACTTCCTCTGCGAGCGTCCGGCTTACCCATGCATTAGGCTGCATGTACTTGAACTTGTCAGAGGTGCCGCAAATATTTCGATATAAAACTTTTACGTATGCCCCAACACCAAACTCGCAGAAATTTAACTCTTAAATCAAGAGTAAGTTCGTAAGAGGGACGCCTTCGTGCCGTTAGAATTTTCGTTTACCTTTTCTATGACATTGACGCATAAAGTCTGACAAAGGCGCGTATAATTTGTTTTTCTCTCGTGTTGCACTCAAATGCATACATAATTAAATTATTGTAGAATTTCCTCCTCCTCAGACTTTTAAGTTACCCTGGATTGCATATGCAACAGACATCTGTGTCTCTCATAATGTATTGGCTTTACTCGATCATCATATAGTATGGAGAAGCGACTGAAAAGCGACACTAGAGAAGACTGTTTCTATCTATGAACTACATTCGTGTAGAGAAAAAAAGTACCAAACTGCTTCCAGTTCTGCTTGTAGCTACCACAACATCAATTTGCATCCTTACACATCAACACTCAACCAATGTTTGTGGTGCTCATTTCATCTACTGATAATCTCTTTTAATCCTGGATAATCTATTTAATAAACAATTTTAAATTACACACCTTTAGCAACATTTTAACGTACAAACAGCACCGTATGCAAATCGCTCATTATAAAAATCATTTGCATAATTAAGCTGCAGTCGAACTGCCTGCCTGCTGGCCCAGCCTGCCCAACTTGCCTCCTTCCTTTTCCATCCACTATTTGTCCGTAGCTTATCTAAACTAAATTGATTGCGTTTCCTCACTTTCACCTGGACATCATAATTTTTCCACTCAATTTCGCGATTTGCCTAAATTTTGTTGACTATTTCTTTATTTAATAAATTTTTACCATTTTTTCTTTTCTTTTATTAAAAATCGGCACCACCTGGGTGCCATTCTTGTTCAGTTTCAATTTAAAACAAAAAAAAAAATCAGAGGGGGTACCCACAGCCAGTTAAGTTTCCTCTGCATCGACGGATGCGCGAACATCATCTATCAGCGAGCACAAGTCCAACTCCGAGTTTAACAACACTTATGTTAATTAAATTTGATTATATAAAATAAAAATGTTTGTAATGGCCAATTTAAGTGACATAAAAATCTGTTTTTGCCAAACGATCGAATTTCACGGAGATGTGGTCGGCTTGTGCCGCCATGTCCCGACGGCAGGTTGTATGTCTATTTTCGTGTCCATCGGTATGCATCATTTGGGTGCAAATGTCTAAGCCCAATTTGCTGTGGCTATCTCAACGGGGTGCTGGTGATAGCGATTCACATTTCCTCTCTCACATAAAATGCTCGCTGAAATGTATGGAAGTTGTTTTTTTTCATAATTGAACATGGTGGTGTGGATTAAAGAAACACGGAGGTGAGTTCGTTTATGGAGGGCTGTTTCGTTGAAGCTTAAAATCCTAAATCCATTTCAGTAGTCGTGGTCTGAAACGTACTATGAAGTTGAGAGGCAAATTATCTGCAACAACGGTGCTCGTCGAGCATGAATTCGAAACTTTTCATTCAATTGGTCTTACTGTGATGATGATGCTCGTCGAGCACGAGTTCAGACCTTTCATTCAATTGGATTCATTGTCACTATGGTGCTCAAGCACAAGTTTACTATTCAGTGCTCGATGAGGACGTCATTCAATTTTTTTTAATAAATTTAGTTCTCTGCAATGATAGTGCTCGTCCAGCACGAGTACAGAGCTTTGTTATAATTCAATTGATTTTACTATAAAATCCAGCACGGCTACGGTGTTTTTTATTCAAATAATTTCACCGTAAAGATGGTGATCGTCGATCTTAATGGAAAGTTAGAGTGTGGTACCTTCAGACCGTCTTACAACTCAGGATATTTTTCCAAACGATGATCATAGCAAGAATGCTGTCCAACAAATAAAATACAAAAGTCCCAGTGCTTCCAATACCACTATCAAGTTTAGTTAAATCCAACTAAACGTTGAATGACGGTGGTGAAGTCAGAGAAATGTTGCTCTCTTCCTCCAAACAGTGGCATTCTTTATGGAAAATTTTCCATCTCTTCAACAACACCTGGTGATGCATTTCCAAGGCCATTTCGGATTCGTTTACACCTCCAGATGGTTGCAGTTGGAGTCGATAATGACTGGATTCACTTGCTACTCACATTTGGCAAGAGTTCGCGGCTAATGTCAGTGAAGGCTAGTCAAACCCGTCTTTTGTATAGCAGCAGCCTTGCTGACTCTGCTAGCACTAGTGGTAATTCTGAGGTCCTTTAACAATTCTAATTTGTAGAATATGCTCCTAACCGAAAAGAAGAATTTATTTAATAAGCTTTTAACCACGCATTGGCTTTCTCTCCAGATTCATAACCCGGTACTATGGTTGGCATTAGTTTCTTATGTCAATAGCAGCTATACCTATGCCAATATTGACAACGTTAACGTCACTATTGAACCCACCTAATTGAAGTGCATTAACGCCTAAGCTATGGTCATTATGTCTTCAAACATCAGTTCCATAATGGAGTCCCCCATTAAACCCGCGCTCTTTTAATACAACATTTCTGCAGAAGACATATTACTGTTGCACCATCGTTAATTGTGGTGGCATTTTGTAGTCCCGCTGTTGAATTATTACGTCTGGGTGAACTTGAACCTTGACGTACACTTGGTTTCCATTTCTAATCCGACTATGACTGTGGTTAAATGTAATAAATTTGAAAGCTCTTTTCACTCGTATGTCAAGCGTGTATTCTAAGCGATACATGCTGTGTGACTAGACATACCTATCCATTAGTTGCAGTTAATTCCTGTGTAGTAGAAAATAGGACGAATTATTTGTCAAGGCATCGCCTATGACGCTTTCTCTTCCAATATTCCAGATCACATCATTCGTTTGATGGACGGCCAGTATTCCAGTCTTCTCTATGTACTACCACTACTTGTCTTAAATAAAATTATAGCTCTCTCATTCATTTTGCCATAAAACAAGATATCACCTGATTGTTGTAAAGAAAGTGCAAAAGTAATAGCTTATTAGTCGCACGAATACAATTCTCCACAGTCTGATGCCTACCCACATCTGAGATCATTGCACTCCACTGATCCACTCTCAAATGGTTGCCATAAAAATAGATTCACCTTCAATACCATGCTCATATTACACACGTTTCCAGCCGAACAATTTGTTTGCGGGCACTTTCATACGCTTTCAGAGACCTTCACAAGCACAGCAGCATGCATCAATATCTGTTAACGAGGAACAGGATTCCTTCTCTCTGTGCCATTCATCTTGATACAAAGCACCCACTGCTATCTGTACCTCCATATTGCACTGGGACATTCATGGTAGATAATTTCGCCCCATTTTTCTTTCTTCACAAACTCTCTATCCGTTCGAGGGAGAGATCTCAAGCCTCACAAAGAAACCATGGAAAAGGTGTAAAAAATATCGTCAATCAAACACCATGCGTACGAGTATCCAATTTACAAGATCTCTTCGCAAAACCAAGGAAAGACAAAGATACACAGCGGCACCATACTATTACTGGAATTAATGTCTCGGACACACAAATGATCGGGCCAGCAAACAGAAGTAGTAGATGATGGAGTTGCTTGTAATTGATCTCGTAAATACTTTTTCGCTTGAAATCGGTTATACGTTTAAGTACTTATGACAGTTTCAAGTCGGCAGCAACAGTCACCGGACTTTTGGACTCTTGGACTCCACCAGCGAAAATCTATCAACCGAACTACATACGTACGAGCCAAAACCGAAGACAACCAGCTTCGAATTGGCCAAAGGATTGCGCAATATTAGTCCAAATGGATTCAGCGGCAACTTTAATGGGGTTACTATTAATTTTTCCGCTTTTTAAGGCAGTTTCCAGAGCAAATCACAGCTCAACGAGCTCACCGAGCACACTGGGGTTGAGTAATTTTCTTTTGCGAATAATAATTGACACTTGTATGCGACGGGTCGGCCTCTCTGGGGTCTTGTTCTCTTGCCAAATCAGAGCGGGATATTGAAGTTATTTGTTTTTTTCATTTTTGACTTTATTGAATTTAATTATCATTAAGGAATGTTTCGAAAGTCAGGCTTCCTATCTAGAAGTGAACTTTAACGATTAACAATTGTACGACCTGTTAGAGAAACTGAAGCCGACAGGTGGTAGGCAAAGTAAAGTGTTCGTATGCATACTCGTACTCGTATGCAGATCTCTGATTCCAAAGTACATTGAGAATTTGGATGAATGACTCAGCGAGCAAAACAAAAAATAATAATGCCAGTAGAGATTGCAGAATCCTAGTTTTTCAAGAAGATGAGAGAAAAGCAAAGTAGCTTCACATGAGCCAAATCTTTGAGTAGTAAGTCAAGATCGTGACTTACAGAGCTCATGGTTCAAGATATTACCTCGTGCAAGAATAAATTGAAGTCTCGAAACACTTGAAGAGCATACTTGTATGCACTTGTGTGGTATTTAACCAAGAAACAACTTTCAAGTATTGCCAAATTTACTCTGAAGGAAGTTAGTTAAGTTAACTGTCAACCCTGCAACGAGTAAAGTGCTGGAATTTTTTTTTATTATGACGCTATAAAGACCACTGTCACTATAATGAAGATTTCTGTACCAAAACATTACTAAGATCAGTCCAAGCTGCAACTATGATTCCTCATAACGACGCTCGACGTCATGTTGACTGCAGCCGTTGAGTTTGTACTGAAGTGTCTTGACAGTATTTGAATCACTAAATCATCTGATCATCAAACTATCAACCAAAGTAATTATTTTGTAATAGACGTAAGGCGCATAGGGTACACCGTAACTAGATTCCACTCTAGTGTGCTCAACGAGCAACAGAGGAGCGAAAACATCAATTTTTTCGGAAGAGCAGGAGAAACCCGTGAGTACAACAAGATTCCCAAACCAGACGACTTGCGGAGCTATAGTAGAGGCTATATTGCACTCGTACATCAGCCCATTTCCAAGATTTCATAGAAGAAAAGAACGCCTTATAAATAAAACCTTAGCATAGTTTTCCCATTCCTTTGGCTATAGAAATATCAGTCACCTCAGCAACGTGTAGAAGAACTTGTCGTCCGCACTTTCAGGAGCTCCTGAAGCCCTTTTTCAACGATCCGATTGGCTCATATTGACGCGATTTCAGCCTCGTAAGTCCAAAATTGACAAAATATTCACACTGCAGCAGATCTTAAAGAAAACCAGATCAACGCTCACCATTGCTTTACCGATTTGAAGTTCGCATGTGGCAGCATTCAGAGAGATGAACTATACATAACTATGGGTAGATTTGGCATCCCTACGAAACTCATCCGATGGCGAATGCTCCATAAAAACTTCAAGAATCCTCTCGTAAGAGCTTAGGCAAGGTGATGCGCTGTGATGTTCTTTTATTGTACATCAAACTTGATGAACGCGCATTCCATAACTAAGTGGCACAGATGCAGCTCAAAGCTTTGTGCAAGTGAAGCTCATTTTCGGCTCAATGGGATTGTGAAGCAAAATTACGTTTTCTGAGGTGAGCCAAAGTCAGGAGACTCAATTTTACCCACAAAACTACACGATTTGGGGTGGTATCTACGCTAGAAAGAACTAGCGTTACAGTCA
Source organism: Volucella bombylans (assembly GCA_949129095.1). Lineage (NCBI taxonomy): Eukaryota > Metazoa > Arthropoda > Insecta > Diptera > Syrphidae > Volucella > Volucella bombylans. The sequence continues at coordinate 157,022,498 of OX422141.1, read as the reverse complement.
ATGACCAACGCTACCGGACTTTGATCCAGATGATATGTAGTAGGATCGCGTTACATGCAGTATTGTCCATGAAATAAACTTAAGTCTAGATTCAATAAAAACACTATGTCGCGTGCGATTTAACGCCACTCGATCACTTCTTGTGGGGCTTTGGTGCACATTGATAAGCTACGATCTATTCAGGGCTTGGAAGACACGTAGGATGTTACTTAAGCTACTGATGCATGCTTGGACATAAGTTCCACTCGCATACACGTTGCATGAACATTTGACAATAATTTGACGCCTTACATGTTTTTTGATGCCCCAGGAAGGGGTTGATGGATTTAAAACGCATGTACGAGTACCTCGTTCAGAATGTTTTCAAAAATTCAAGAATGTGCTTCAAAAATTGGTTCGAATGCATGCAAAAGTGTATTGATCTTCATGGAAAGCATTTTGAAAAACTATAAAGCCATTTTCGATGACAAGTATTTGCTACGTATGCTATCAACAAAAAATGATGCACAGACAGACCGTCACCATAGGCAGCTTTAACTTTTAGGTCTGTAATGACACCTCATTAGAAATCGACCGAGTTGAAGAGTTGTACTTGCCAATTGCTGTTCCTTTGGCCTAATTTGAATATTGAGAAATAACCCTTTGTCAAGAAGGAGATTTAATGCAAGACCCAATGGTAAACAGGTCTGGAAGTTTGTGAAGAAGTATCAAAAAATTTTTGGTCGTTCTGAGCGCAGGATTCTTCGAATGATTTTCGAACTATACGATCACAGTGATATCGGCCGATCAAGAAGGGGTGTATTAGGCGCTTGAGATGGCTAGGGCTTGTAAAGCAATTCCCACGGGCTAACGTGCTGAGTGGCGGGTACAACTTTCAGGGAATCTCAATCATTTTTGGGAGCGAGCGTGTAGGCAGTCACCGAAACATCTCGCTAACTACCATAGAAAGGTTTTTCGGCTGAGACACTTGCTAAGCAACGAGTCTAAACGAGGACTTCTCAAAACCTGAACCTACGTTAGGTACGTGTCTTCTCTTCTCAGTCAGTTGATTTACCTGTAAACTGAACTATTGGTAGCAAGTTTCTCCAAGATATAGATAGATCCACTTAATGCTTCAAAATGGCTCAAAAACTCAGCGAAACTCTCGCTGTCACTCATTTAAAATAACTGCATTCTGTTTAGTGGTATCTTAGTGGATAGATTAAGTCAATATTTTTTGTGAACACATGTTTTGGAGACTAAGTTCACGGGATATCTATACATCCATGTGGGCCACGATACGCTTGGCCATCGCTTACCATCTTTTTATAATACCAAAGTCAAATCCTGTGTTGAGAGCACAACCTCCACCCTTGGTACGAGTCCAGGCCGATTTAAAACTTCTTGGCGATCTTAGGGTCACGGCACCTGCCATTTTCTACTCCACATCGGATCAACCAACTTATGGAAAACACTTCCTGCGATTTTAGGTTTAAACCGCAGCCACCATGATGCTTTCACTAAAGACGCTTTCTTTAAAGTCAGGCCCGGACCATATACTCCGGCTTCCATCCGCTGTTCCATAATTTTGCTAAACACCGAAATTTTCTGGCTTTTAAACCGCGAGGCATTTATCTATCACGTTGACTGTTTTGATATCAAAGAAATTCCTAAAGAAACAGGTAAGTGCTGCATACAAATTGCGCCTGTTTATTCTTCTTGTATAGGGTTTCCCAATAAGGACTTGACAACTTTTTTTTTTTAAATAAAACGCAAACCATTTGAGATATTTCAAACATTTTATTATCGGCTTGAAGTACAATCAAAACATTTATGAATGGAACTCGACTTCGTTCATATGGCCACCGCACCGGTCGATTCGTTGGACCCGAAACGGCCGCTATTTCGCGTTCAATGTTGGCTCTGAGCTCTTCCAACGTCGTCGGCGTGTTGGCATAAACCAATGGCTTAACATAGCCCCACAGAAAATAGTCAAGCGGCGTTAAATCGCACGAACGAGGCGGCCAATCGACTGGCCCATTTCTTGAGATAACACGCTCACCATACTTACTCTTCAATAAATCGATTGTAGCGTGTTCTGTGGGGCTTGAGGCATAATCCTGTTGAAACCACATGTCGTCCAAGTCCATATCTTCCAATTCGGGCCAAAAATAATCGGTGATCATGGCGCGATAACGCTGACCATTCACAGTAACGTGACGATCGTTATTGTCGACGAAAAAATATGGCCTAATAACGCCGCCGGCATGCAAACCGCACCAAACTGTTATTTTTTGTGGATAAAGTGGTGATTCATGAAGCACATGTGGATTTTCACCCGACCAATAACGCATATTTTGCTTATTGACGAACCCATTGAGCCAAAAATGAGCTTCGTCAGTGAAGTTGATTCTGCGATGAAATTCATCATCTTGGCGCATCTTCTCCAGAACTCAATCGGAGAACGTACGTCGCTTCAAATGGTCCATCGGCTTCAATTCTTGAGTCAGCTTGATCTTGTATGGGTGTAAACCAAGATCCTTGCGCAAAATACGCCATAATGTGGTCTGAGCGATGCCCAATTCTTGAGAACGCCGTGGAATTGCTACGGACGCCTGAACGGCAGCGATATTTTCGACACTTCGACCAACCCCTTGTCTCATCACACAACGAATATGTAGACTCAAATTTTTGCACTAAACTTGTTATTGCCTGTCTACTAGGGCGAGAATTACGACCGAAAATTTGAGTTAACGCTCTTAAAGTTGCAGTCACTGACTCCGAATTTCGGTAGAAAATTTTTATAATTTGCAGACGTTGCTCGTTCGTGTAAAATATTTTACAATGATGAAAATGTTGAGTTTACTGAATAAATTGACAGTGACAGTTTGATGATTAGTGAAAGAGTTCGTTCACAATTTCAAAACAGGCGCTGGGATTTTAAGACACTCTTAACTGGAGCATTGTTCAATTACTAGATATAACCGAACCAATTTTTTCGCCGTACCTCCATAGTCGTTAAACTGTGTACTCCTAACACCTAGTTACAACTGACAGACTGTGTAAGCAGCTCAATATCATCTCCGCCATTTGGCTTGTTATCTAACATTCGACCATTTGAACGGGAAGTTTTGAACGTTGTTGTTTCACCAAGCCAAAGAAGAAATTTTTACTGGCAACAATCTGCACCATATCTCCACTTAGGTTTCAGCAGCACCCTAACGGCCCCAACGGACGTTTTGATCTAATGACGAGCTTATGTTTATTTTTTTATCGACAGCATATACTCGTACATATATTTCACAACATTTTGGCCTGCCAAAATTTAATTTCGGGCATTTTGCTTTCAAGTAAAATAAATGTTTCACCATTAACATTGGGTGCGACTGATTATGTCCATCCTAATATCTGATGGGAGTTATCGCCTTCCGTACTAACATCTGCTCCCAGTAGTTACTCCAGCAGTCTATAGAAAATGTCACATCATAGTTTCATCAATCCTCAACCACGACTGCGCTGTCAACTCTGCAGGTAGACGACTCACTTGGGGTGTTGATAAGTCTTATGCTAAAAAGCAGGAAACTGGCCCGTGCCGGGCCACGGATATATTCCAGAGAATTGTACGGCCGACGAACTCGGTATCATCAATATACCAATCGCTACGTGCAAACTAACATTAAAGCTGGATGCCAATAAAAAAACAGACCTTAGGTGGACTGTTGGACCAACAAGTCTAGCGACCAAACAGATCTAGCCAAAGCTGAATTTGAATCGCTCTAACAGTCTGATCCTTCGAAATAGGAAACTTCTCAGCGCCATAATAGGTGTCATCACTAGACACTGTCTCATAGGCAAGCACGCAAAAAGGCTTGGCGCTTTTGCAAACGATATCTGTAGAAGCTGCATGGACGAGGAAGAAACAATCCTCCACCTACTCTGCACATGTCCAGTTCTCTCCCAGAGAGGAAAACTTCACTTAGGAGCTTTCTTCTACAACGACCTAAACGATCTAAAAAATCATAAGCTTAAACTGGTAAGAGGACCATAGATCCACGTGACAATACAGTGGGCCAATAGGCCTAAGTGAGTTGGTATTTCCACAAGCCGCTCTTACCTACCGAACCCTAGTTTCATCAGTGTGGAAGCCTACAGCTTTTAAATCCCTATGTCAACCTCTTTTCGGCAGCTCGGCTGGAATCTGTTCCCTACACTGTCACCCTCTTTAACTCAAGTACATTTACATGACAGGATTCTTATTAAGTTCACGAAAAGCCTACGTTCTGAATTTAAGATTAGCTGAGATAACTCAGTTTTGACCAGATTTGTTCGGTCACTAGACATGTTGATCCAACAGTCCACCTAAGGTTTGTTATTCTAATAGCGTCCAGCTTTAGTTTTAGTTTACACGCAGAGATTGGTACACCGATGATACCGCGTCAGCCGTACCATTTCCTGGAATATATCTGTTCCCCGACATCCAACAAAGGTGGATGTTGAACTGCTTTGTCCACCATCTCCCTGAGAGAAGATTGACAGTCAGGGGCGGATTAAAAGTTTTGTGAGACTGAATCCAGGGATTTGATAGCAACCTGACTATCTGGAAATATGCGGAAATCCTTGGCAGGTATCACGTTTTTCTTCAGCTAGGATAAAACTTCTTTAACCGCCAAAATTTCCGCCTGCAACACGCTACAGTGATTTTGAAGGAGGAGAGGCTTTGGTTAATTTTGTCCTAGAAAATACTGCCACGAACCCCGCTATCAGTCTCGGATCCATCTATATAGAAATGAATTGACTTGTGGTCCATGAAAGCATCTTTGTCCGATAAAAATCTAGAGGAGATGCTTGATTGAAATGGTTGGGCATAATGTAGTCGATGTTCTCCAGAAGTATTCCTAATTAAGAATATTGGTATGGCCAAATATAATTGTTTGTTTGCCCACTGTATAGTTGATTTAGGGCTCATAGCTGCGTTAACAACCACTTGCGTACTGAAAATATCGAGGAGTGTCGCGAAGGGGGTCGTGCGTAATTATTTAAGGGCGTCCACCAGACAACCATCCCGTAGGTAGAGCTGTTATATCGCTCTTATAACCGAGACGTATTGCCAGTGGGTAATATGAGGTTGAAGGCCCCATTTGTTCCCAATGGGTTTTTCTTACAAGAGAATAAAGTCACTGTAGCTTTCATTGCTCTTTCTTGAATATTGGGTTTCCAGTTTGGTTTCCTAAATTTTCCTGTCACAAATAAGACCCAGATATCTCGCTGTATCGGAAAATACTAAGCTGGTACCGTTGATTGAGGGACGGTCTATGATTGGTGTAATGACCGGTGCTAAAACCGTAGATAGCATAACAAACACAAGTGGTAATTTCAATAGAACTTCTTTATTTTTATTTATTTAGACTACTCTGACACGATCTCTAACAGACTAACTCGCGTAGCCGAAGTTGTGTGGAGATTACCGGCGAGTGAGAGAGCGCATCGTGGGTGTAGAGAGCACTATGTAGTGAAGCGATGAGTGGCGAGAGCGTAAACCTGCGTGTCAGCTCAGAGCTCGTCCTCGCTGACAGGTCGCCACATCCCTCCGATTTTTTTTAGTTTCAGCTTCATGGAAGAATCCTCGGTCCGAGAATCATCTGCGACGTCTTCTTTACCTTCACCAGGTGAGAGGCCGTGAGTCTCCTCAGTTGTTGATTGTTCTACAACAGTCTGAGATGGAGTTGGAATCTTCTTTACATGGGTTACATTACGTCTGAAGGTCTTTCCATCTTCTCCTCGAACAACTACTTCGCTCGGGCCTCTTTGGAACACTTCAACTCGTTTGAGTCAAAAGTCGGTGTTAATTTATTTGCAGGAACCAGGTTACGAAGCAAAACCTTATCGCCGACACCAATACGTCTTTCTTTTCCACTTCGGTCTCTGTCTCCCCTTTCTTTCCCCGAATGTTTGCTCATTGTGTCTAAGTCTCGCACCTCTGAATCTAAAATATTTCCGCTTATATCTTGTACAGAGGGCATCTTGTCCCTGATTGTTCTGTTGTAAAGAAGCTTCGACGGTGACTCACCGGTTGTACCATGTGGTGTAACGTTGTACATTAAGGTGAACTTTTGTACTTCCCTTTTATAATCCCCCTTTTCATGGGAAATTTGAAGCCGCTTCGGAATAGATCGATTCATATTCTCCAACTCGCCGTTCGCCTGTGGCCAATACGGGAGCGAGGTGGTTAATTCAATATTGTTGGCTGCAAAATGGTCTTGGATGGGCTTCGTGCCGTAGGTCTAGTACTCTTCGTCGTAATGCCGCTGGTATGACAATTCGGGCACCGCGAAAGAAAATGTTACCCAGAGTGCACAATTCCAACCGAAATGGGAAGAACTTGTTTTTAACATTGGTCGTCCAATCGTCACTCTTTACACTTTTTACTGCTTCTACGAGCCCTTGATCCGTGTCGATGAATTTTACTATCTCGCTTATTGTAAGTGCGTGGAAAACCGTATTTTCGTGCACAGACGCTGTCCCAATGGGTGTCAAACGAGTCAGTTTCTTCAGTTTTGTACAATCTTGATAACGAATCGGCTATGTTCAATTTACTCGCCTGATATATTACTTTAAAGTCCGAGCTGGAGACTTTGATGTTTGTTTGTAAATGGCTTCTAGGGGCTTATGATCAGTCACAAGCTCAAAAGTTATTCCTGCGAGATAGTAATAACAGCGTTCTACTGCTCAAACTAACGCCAGGCTTTCCTTTTCAGTTTGTGAATATCTCCTCTCTACAGTAGAGAGGTTTTGCAAGTGGACTGGACCCAACGCGACTGGACCTGCATCGGCTATTAGACGAGTGAGATTCTTGGAGTTAAAATAAGCCAGAGTGGGAATTTTCACAAGAGAATTCTTTAATCGCCGGAAAGACTGCTCTTGGTTTTCGCCCCACGTAAAGGGGACTTTTTTTTTTTTTTTACTCCATAATGGTTCCGTAGCGTCTGCCATATCCGGAATGAACTTCCCTAGATATGTCACAACGACGTAGATGTTGTTGTACCGACTTGACTGACTCACCTCACGATAGTTGAACCTGCATATCTTTTATTTTTTTGGGAATGTTCTTCAAGATGTCAACCCCAATTTTAAAAAAACTTTTAATTTGATGGCTATTTCACGGCCTAGTAACAATTGTTTGTCGTTCTTAATACCGTAGAACGAAGCGATTGCTTCTGCTCGCTCATTCACGCTTATGGGGGCTTCAAAAACTGATATTATTTCAAGCAGATCCTTACCTGCATACGCTCTGAACCGGTTTGGTGATTCCTTTCGGATGTTCAGCAATGCTCTCGAATTGTTATAAATAATTGTTCCCAGTCTTTTTCCCCTATAAGATTGAATCGTGACCCTGAATCGATAACCATCGCCAGCTTACAGCCCCCAACAGAGCAAACAATTTTCCCACTTGATGGCTCGCCTAGCTCTTCTGTTATTTCGAAGCAGTCATGTTCATGATCCCTTTCCTCTTTGTTCGCCTTTTCCTCTTCCTTTTCTTCGTTTACAAACCTTATATTTGACTGTCCAAACCTTTTTCTTTTCGAACTCCACCTGTCTTCAAAATTATTCTTTCGTTTATCTCTTTTAGTCCTAAATCTTCTGGCGAAATGTCCCACAAACCCACACTGCATCTGACATTTCTGGCCGGGCAGCCACTACTCTCTCTAAAATGACCTAATCGCCCACATCTCTGGCATTCTCTGCCATGGTTTGAATATTTCTCCTTTTTCGCAGAGAAAATGTTATTGATCCCACTCGACGATGGTGTAGGGGCCATAGTTTCCGTCTGGCTCGCGATTTGCTCATGTACTGAGCACATATCTATCACATATGTGATGACCGATACCATCTCTCCCATTCTGATCGGATCAAAGGTCTGTCGATCGGATAAACTCATCCTTCTTTCCCGGAATGCCTTTGCCCGGAGTGATGCTTTACTCACTCTTGCTCCGCTCTATTCTCTTTTAGGAAGAACAATTTAATGTTCAACTTCGAAATTTAATGCCAATGATTTACAATTAAATGTAATCCCCTTTTCCCTGCAATTTAATGCGATTACAACAATTTAGTCCAATTTGATGGGCAACTTTCTTACTTCCGATCATCCACTCACTTTTCTTTCTTTTTGTTTTTTTTTTTTCTGAGTATGCTACGTACTCGCGTCTATGATTTCTCCCGATTCCAAATACAATGAGAATGAACGGAGCCATTTCTACCATTCGGATCATAGTCTCACACAGAAATGATCTTATTCCGGTGTCATTCATTTGTATGAGCCTATTGTACCAAGAACGATTAAGCCAGCTGGTCTGTTTGCTAAGAGACACAATTGAATGTGAAGACTTTCTTGACCTGCTCAGACACGAAACTTATTGTCCTCGAGCTCGTCCTCGCTGACAGGTCGCCACAATTGGTATTCTATATTCGAGGACCAACGACGCAATGCTTATTTCTTTTTTCACAAGTTTTGTTTTCCTAGATCGTCTGGTTGTCCGGCATTGTTTGTCGTCACTATCTGATTCCAAACCATTTCACAGTCGGCGAAAGACCAGAAAATGGTCAGTGTCTAAATTCTTCCTTTTGGAAACATGGACATCCCGTATAACGACAGAATCAGTTCAACCATCTGGAGTCCCATCCTGTGCAACCCATCACCGTATAGTTGCGAATTCTGCTAGCGAGAAGCAGTTAATAGAAATCGTTTCGTGAATAAGTCCAAACATGTCTCCCATACCGACTTCACAGTTTAAGTCTACGAGAAGTCTATTTGAAGTGGTATCGCAATTAACCCAAATTGACATTAAAGTTCGTTGTGTTAGAAACTGTCTACGCTTCTAATACAATTTTAATTGTAATATTACGGTAATCAAGCCACCTCTTAACCTATTCCCGTGAAATGCTCTTTATCCACTACATAACTGGGTTAGATTCCAAGATATTCATATCTTTCTTGGAATTCTTACGCCGCTGATCCGACTCTTTTAATTAACGGTGTACATGTACGATGTTTTTCATTGTAAGAGGCAAGGGAAACTACAACAAAAAAGGCGAAAAATATTTAAGAGAAAAACCAAAATAGAAAAATAATAAGTAAAAGTTCATCCGTGTGTATCTGAGCTACATGCGATAAATTGCTGGCATGCGCTTTTTAATTTCTTCTCGTTCAGTGGTTTGTTTTACCTAATTACCCGCGCACTGTTGATTTCTTTTCATACTCTCAGACAGTAGGTAACGGCCAACTTTAAGCCGCCTCTGATACAAATTACCTTTTAAAGATACGAGCTCATATATTCGTATACATACTCGTACTCGTATCTAAGTACATTTAAACGAAGAATGCATACGAACTCTCGTACTTGTATTCGGGCATTTGTTACTCGTAGCTACTGCGTTTACTTAAGTAATTTTCTCCTACTCGGTCCGGTTTCTTATACAAAAAAGAGTGATTAACAGATACTTTCGTGACAGTTCACTTCAATTAAACAGAAAATACGAATAATTAAAATCACCGAATTAATTTCAATCGTTACATTCTTCTTCTTTTCTTTTTTTTTTAAATTACTGTTTCTGTAGTTTTTTTTTTTGAGGGGTTTTTCTCTTGGTCTCTTAGGGAAGGGAGCGGTACTTTTTGCAAAGAAATGAAAAATCGAGTATTTAATAGTACGTTTACACCGACCCGAAATTCAGCATTTCGGACAAATTCAACATTTCAGACGAAATGTTCCATACAATTCCCAGCATTTCGAAATGTTGAATTTCAGTGAAATGCTGCATTTCGTCTCTGCATTTAGAAGGCTGTCAAATCGAACAAACCTTTTTAATTATTTCGCACGTCATTCAGCACTTACAAAAACAAATTTGAAAGAAGTCAGCTGTTCTAATATTTACAATCATTAACGACTATGTGCCTCAACCAAATGGACCAAACAAATAAAGGGTCCGCCATCTAACGTTTTTTTTTTTCAACTAGTGCTTATTTCGTGAATGGTAACACTTAGCTCATGTTTGATTTGACAGATAATTAGTTTTATCCTTCCGCTGAACGAATATGGTTGTGTATACGCTTGAACAACGCTGGGAAATATTGCGACATTACTTTGAAAATCATGGTAATGTTGCAGAATGTGTGCGAAAATTGCGTACGGATTTTGGAAGAAGAAAAGCACCGTCAGCTCCGTATGTTCGTTATCTTGTGAAAAAGGTGAAAGAAACTGGCATCCTCATCGATAAAATAAAGCGTTAAAAGCCAAAAACAGTGCGAACACCCGAGAATATTGCTGCTGTGGCAGAAAGTGTTCGTGAAGCGCCATCAACATCAATTCACCGTCGTTCTCAACAATTGAACATTTCGGAGACATCATTGAGACGAATTTTGCATAAAGACCTTGGTATGACGCCATACAAAGTCCAATTGGTTCAGGAGTTGAAGCCAACTGACCATCCAATGCGTTTTCGCTTCGCTAAGTGGGCCTGCGATCGACTTAGAGAAGATGCCGATTTTGCCAAAAAAATCATGTTTTCAGATGAAGCTCATTTTAATCTTGGCGGGTATGTAAACAAGCAAAATTGTCGCATTTGGGGCACAGAAAACCCGCACGCATACATTGAAAAGCCGATACACCCAAAACGAGTCACTGTTTGGTACGGATTTTGGTCCAGAGGCATAATTGGGCCATTTTTCTTCGAAAATGAGCAAGGAGTGGCCGTTACAGTCAATGACGATCGTTATCGGGCCATGTTGAACGAATTTTTGTTCACAAAAATTGAAGAGGAGGATATTGGCAACATTTGGTTTCAACAGGATGGCGCTACGTGCCACACAGCCGAAGCTACACTCGATGTTTTGCGCCCTGTTTTTGAAGATCGCATTACGAGTGGCGTTCAACATATTATCGGTATCGGGGTGAAGCTGTAGTTGTATATATAAATTGTCTTATTTATCAAGTAATAATATTATTTTAGTGCATTCATGTAAAATTTCATATAAATGTGATTATTAATTCGCGTTTTATCTCTAGTTAAACAGAATCATAATGGCAACTGAGACGATGATGGTGAAAATTGAGCATCGTGCTGTAATTAAATTTCTCACTAAGCAAGGAAAAAGTCAAAAAACTATTCATGAAGAGATGGTGGCTGTTTACCAGGGTTCCGCACCTTCATTATCAACTGTGCAAAAGTGGTCAAGTGAGTTCAAGAGAGGCAGAGAGAGCATTGAAGACGACCCCCGCTCCGGCGCCCCGGCTACTGCTTGTACGTGAGAAAGCATCAAAGAAGTCGAAAAACTTGTTCTTGAGGATGCCCGAATAAAGGTGAAAATGATGGCAGAGATCACCAAGCTTTCAATTGGTACCATTCACACCATTCTTCATGACCATCTTAACCTTTCAAAGGCCAGTGCAAGGTGGGTGACACGAATGCTCACAGCGCCTCAGAAAAAAGTGAGAATCGCATGCTGTAGAGAGCTTTTGGAGATGTGTAGTGAGAACGCGGACGGTGTTATGGATCGAATTGTTACTGGGGACGAAACATGGGTCCACCACTATGACCCTGAAAGCAAACAAGAGTCCATGCAGTGGCATAAAAAAGGAACAGACCCCCGAAGAAGTTCAAAGTCACTCCGTCTGCCGGGAAGCTCATGGCCACAGTTTTTTGGGACTCAAAGGGAATCTTGCTCATTGAGTACAAAAAAAAAGGTGAAACCATCAACGCCACATCCTACGCTTCCACTTTGCATAATTTGCGGGAGGAAATTAAAAAGAAAAGACGGGGTAAACTCGCAGCGGGTGTGTTGCTTCTTCATGACAACGCTCCTGTTCACACGGCGCGAGTTTCCAAGGCTGCTGCGCGAGATTGTGGTTTCGAAGAAATCCAACACCCACCCTATAGTCCAGACCTTGCCCCAAGCGATTGTTTCCTGTTTCCGGATTTGAAAAAATGTCTTCGAGGAAAAAGATTTTCGGATGATGAAGAACTCAAGTCGGCAATAAATGGGTATTTTGCAGAGAAAGAGGAAATTTATCTTTTTGAGGGTTTAAAAAAGCTTATCTCAAGATGTAACAAATGCATTGATGTTAGGGGAGATTATATGGAAAAATAAAAATAATTTAAATTGAATTCTCATTTTCCTTCATATCGATACCGAGAATATATTGAACGCCCCTCGTATCAGCCGCACAGCTGATGCCGTTTGGTCACCTCGGAGCTGCGATTTGACACCGTTGGACTATTATTTGTGGGGTGCCGTAAAAGATAAGTGTTACGCTGACAAGCCACATACAATTGACGCTTTAAAGGACAATATTCGTGAAGCCATTGGTGAAATACAGTGCTTAAATGTGCTTAAAAATTGGACCGATCGTGTAGGCTACTGCATGGGCAGCCGAGGCAGCCATTTGAATGAAATTATTTTCCATTATTAACCGGAAGGATAAAACTAATTATCTGTCAAATCAGACATGAGCTAAGTGTTACCATTCACGAAATAAGTACTAGTTGAAAAACGTTAGATGGCGGACCCTTTAAAAGAAAGGGATGAAGAGGGAAGACGCTGACGAGGAGTTTCTTGTTGAACTCTGAGAAGAAAATATTGTTGGGCTCCGGGGGAACCAAAAAAAAGGGCATATACATAAAGAGTTGTCCCTCATGTTTAAAAATAAAGGGGTGGAGTTTTCACCGGAGGAAATTGAAACAAAAATTACGAATCTGTAGCTGACAGTCGCTGTCATATAAATGTTTTGTAAACGGTGAAATGAAATTCCGAAATTTCATTTCGAAATGTTAAATTTCGGGTTGGTGTAAACGTACTATAAGTCTAAATGGAGAAAAAAATGTAATTAATTTGAAATTGGATCGGTTTTTGTGTTTTTCTCTGTCTCCTGTTGAGCGGTTTCATTATTGAAATCCATTACAGGTTGTGTTGAGGTGCCGTGTGGCAATAGACCACCAACCATCTGATAGGGGATACCTCATAAAGAAAATGATATCTGGCTATCCAATGCTCGCACAAAAGTCTAGGCTTTCCCCTTCACTACATACAATACAATCGTTGGGTATAAGTATCTATAAACCGGTACATACGAGTAGTATAAGTTCGTTACAAGAAGGAATTGCAACCTAGACTTGTTTGCATTTACAGAATGTACCATATTGTAGATACATAGGTAAGTGCAGATGCAGAAGATACGAATGCTGGTGTAGTCAACGGTTGTATTTCGGCGTGAGAAGAAGACGTCATTGCTAGAAAGGCTTTGCGGTTTGTTTATAGTACTCGGGTTTTCAAAATGTTTTGAAGGAATTTCGTGATTTGAGGGAAACATGATAAACTGCTATCCATTGTTATGTGAGTATTAGGAGCAGAAGATTATGTACAACTTTAACACCGGCACTTGGGCAATGCCTCACTGTCATCGCAAATAGATTGTCCCAGCAATGAGCAACGAAAAGCCGCTACTTTTGAGCGTGATCATCTTATAAAAGGTAAATGTAAACTTTTTATTCTTTTTGCAAGAGTATAGTAAGTTATGCATAAAGCGATAAGCAATGTTCATCTGCCTCAAGAAGTGAAACAGCCGATATGCAGAATCGGATCACGTATATTCTGCTCCAGGCTTGCAATGACAATAGCAAATATACTACTTCAGGTAGTGCGGAGATACTTAGCGAACTGATAAATTGTTGGCTTTTCTCATGACCTCCAACATGGATACATGATATTTGGTTTACGGGTATAGAAACATAGGTACTTTGATTTTCTAATTCAACAGTAAAGATCTCTGTTGGAGATAAAGGCAAGAAACGCTTGTTGAAAAGCAATAAAAGTAGCCTTGACATTCCAATGTTAAGCTAAGTACAACAAGAGTTACAATGAAAACAACTCCAAATTCTTAAGGATAACTAGAGACAATTCTTACATCTTCTAAGCTACCTTATGCAAATATGCAGCTCCATAAAATTTGCCTTGGAAAGGACAAATATCTGATAGATATGCTAGAATAGATGCCTGAGCAAAATTCGAGCAATATGAATTTAGCCAAAGCCAGGAATGAATACTACAACTTCAACCGAATTTGTTCAAGTAGCTATGTATACTAAGTACAAACCCATTGTCCTGCCCCATAGATAGACTCGTGTTGCTAAACAAAAACACCAGTCACAAACCGCATGAACTTGCCGGAATTTGGTCGACAATGTATTGTAGATTTCCTCCAAAAACCTACCAAGACAGGTTATGAACTCATCAAGGGCATCAAGTCAATCAATCCTTACACCCATATGCAGGATACTTTGAACTTTTCTTGAAGGAATAACTCGCTTTTGCTGAAGATATTGACATACCCTGAAGAATACCGCGTGATGTCAGTAACGCATTCATGAGTATCGCTTCGAAAGCTACGAAGATGGATCTAGCGGTCAGTGAGGGTAAAACGAAGCACGAACACATGCTGTCTACAAGAAAGAACATTCAATTCGGACGTGTTTGACAGAATGTCACTTCAGACAGATATACATAACTCTGAGGCAGGTAGTTCCTTTCTATACCTCGACTGAACTTACAGCTCAGGCTGAGATCAAACGAAGAAGAAGAATATCTCCTAACAATCGTCGCTTTTTTGTGGTTAGAGAGCGACTGAGTACCAAAGCATGGACAAGAATGGAAGAGGACGCTCCATTCAGACCGTCACAATGAATGTAGGTGAATATAGATGATCTGTTTAACTATGAGATCGATTTTCTTTTCCTTTAGAAACATAGCGTTCGGATAAAGAGCTAGCCGCTATACTCCTTTGAGGTTCCTTTTAATCAAATTGCTCAGCCCACCATATTGTCGTTTAGTAACTGCAACCTAGTGCGAGGGTAAGCCACTTCTTTCACAGGAAGCGTCGAAGAAGGAATGTCTCGTATGCCTAAAAGCCTTGGCAAGACACTAATAAACAGTAAGCAGTTCTGTAGAGGGACTGCAGAAACGTCTGTGAAGAGACGCCCGAAAGCATTCAACCTCGAAAGTTGTGCCACTTACAGTTACACTCATAAGCGGTCCAGATATTAATGCAAGCTGTAAACGATTGTATAGGCAGTCCCAATGGAGGCCCAGATCCTGAAAAATGCTTCTGTGGACAGGAGACTTACAACCTGGAAATTTATGTCACCTACGGTTGTACATATAACTGAGCTTCATTCGGATATCACAATTGTGGATGCGGTACTACCTAGAATGCCTTATTTAGTCGATTAGGTATAATTTGCGTCTAGAATTTAAAACAAGACGACCTTCGGGAAAAACCATAAGCCGTACCGTGACCAATTAATGCCTATGCAGAGCATACGTCGCAATACGCCCAGCCTTTGCGATAGAGAATTCCTATAATGAAGGCAACATTAGTCTCGGATAAGACATTTGGGCTTGTTCGTGGAATGTGAGAGCTCTGAACAGACAAGGTACCCTAGAACAATTAGTGGAGTCATCATCCAAGCAATGTATTGCGATGGACAAGCTGGAAGAAGGGCAGTGCTTACTTGGATGCGGATACTCGCATATAAGCGAGTAACAAAAGAAAATGATGATGAACTTCAGCTCAATATGTCCGCATGCTCCAACGGAACACGAAGCACGGGAGCTCGAAATAAGAAAGAGGAAACAGTTACTGCAGAGGGTAGCAAGAACAAATCATGGTCATAGCGTCATAGCATGCATTTAAGGATACATAAAGGCAAAACACTTCAAGCCAGATTAATCGCGAGAAGACATACATTCGGTAATTCAGATCTCCAAACATTCCAGGGTGCCAGCATTGACTCGGAATGCTACCGAGCCAAAGTATAAATGCGGATATCAAGGACTGTATACTGTCGGATTTTGTCGGAGATATTTTAATAAGTTTGAACGTCCGACAGCTACAGCAACATCTGTGAGGTCCTGAATGAGTGCAACAACTGCAATTGCTATATATCGCATTAGATACTATGAAACTGATCCTTAAAGGCTCATTTGACTGCGGGCTTAATCGATACTCGCCATCTCTTCATCGATTTCCAGTTGGCTTATGATAGCGTCTATATGTTCACAATTATGTTTGATTTTGACATCTCTTGCAAGTCCGTTTGGCTGTACAGGAAGGATCTCCTGCTGCTCTACCAGAGATGGAAGAAACATCACCGGATCTTTTCATCAATAAAGGCTTAGACAGAGCGACATGCTATCATGTGGCTCCTTGGGCATCGTGGTTGCCCAATCATCATCGCGACTGCCACTGACAGCTGTGCTTTTGAAGTGGTAAGAGAATGGTCCACAACAAACTCCGGTAATGCCATCAGCGCGAAAATCAGGCGAAAAATTGCTCTTGCTGGTTCTATGTTTCTCGAAAATTACTCCATACAAGGCCCCCATCATCTTTGTCCTCTTATACGGCACAAGGCCATACACACTCTCCAGAGCGAATGAAGGCTCTTTTGAAACATTATGTTTCGATGTTGTCTACGTTCACGAAGGGTTTGGATGGATTGTACAACAAAGAATTCTACTGGCTTAACAGTACAATTACGCCTACACTGGATAAGATGGTTAGGTCATATAGACAGCATAGACAAGAGTGCTTCACTCAGAAAGATATTCCAATCACCTCCAGTGGAAGACCATAACTAAGTAGTGCACGCAGTTTGAGACGTATTGAATCTAATTCGCAGGTAGGTAGCCTTCAAAGGCAAATTGGGTGAAACCGATAGTCCCAAGGCTCGTAAATTTCCATACGAAGAAACGTTAGATAGTTAACAATATTTGAAATAATATCTCAATCCAACACAATGGGCCAGTACTACGAGTGCATGCGAAACTGCTTAATCTTTCGATCACCAATGAGGAAAGTCAAGAATCACAGTTTCAATTCTAAAGCGAGGCCCTGAATTGCATCCGAATATAAATATTCACTATTGTAAAGGTCAGGGATATATCAAAGCTGTTCGGACATCAGAAGAGAAGGAAAAAAGACAACACACCGTCAACCTGATATTTTACTTTCATGACCTGAAATTAAGGTCACACTATAATCAGACATCAATTATTCCGAAAGTGAATCGAAAACAAGTTACGCAGCAGTTATCACAAGTACTCAACGGATAGCAGCACTCGTACTCGTACTTGTAATCGTAAACATTCCCTCCTTATGCAGTGCATAGGCTCACTTGATTGACCTTCGGATGAGGAAAACACAAACGTTGGAGCCCAAACAGGTTCTACCCGCAGCATCTTCTTACAGCAAAAAAAAAAAAAAAAAAATAATGAAAACACCAGATTCTCTTGTGCACTCGCTCGAGACGTTGCAATGCTGAAATACTCACTGGAGCCTGTCCCGTGTCCACTGTCCAGCCACTGCTGCCATGTGTATCAAAAAAGATACACAACGGGCCCAAGACCAAGACAAATGAAGTGCTTACTTCATCTCCAAACTTTACACTGTCGCATTGCTTTACGGCCTGATGCACCACCAATAAACCATCAAATCACAGTCGTGGATTTCATCCATAAAAGGTACCGCCAGATGCGAGCTCTATCCGTAAAGATGCAACGCATCAGTCGTATGCGGTCGACAGGTAATACAGGAAATTTTCGCAGACACTTTTCTTCATTTTTATGGTCAGTTATTGCATTTGTTTGTCTCTACATCTTCTCGCCTTATGTTTTCGGTCTTTGGCTCTCGGATTTTGATTTTCATTTTATCGCATGGCTGAGTGAGAAATTCGAAATTCGGTAATATCCAGCTCAAGTGTGACAGCATAACATCACCAAACGACCGGGTAGCTCTTTGAACCGATAAAATACGAGTACAAGTTACTTGGCCAGTCTCTTGGTCTTTCTCCTCCAAGCAAGGCAAGTTCAATCTGAATCTTGATCTGTTATCGTTTCAAGTTGACTGTGTATCTGTATGTGTATGAACATGCGGCGGAATAGTGAGTTACGCAAATAACAAGCCGCCAGACGACTGATCGCATTTGACCTGTAGGCCAGGCCCAAAAAAATGTCCTCACTCTACCGACTGGCGACGAGCGAATAGGCCGGAAATTTTTGAAATTGACATCTTTAAGGCGGTCAAACGGTGGGATACCGAATTCACGAACAAGTATGTATCTCATTGATATGGTTCCCACTTAAGATAATCAGTTTTTTGGGAGCGGACACCAGTTAGGTAAACCTTTCCAAAAACAACTGGGAACGGTCCAAATAAGCGCGTGTGGTGTGGTTCGAGTGCATGGCAAGTTCACTTTCATTGAAAACATGGAGCGGCAGGAGCAGAAATGACACCTTCGTGTACTCGTACATCCATGCATACAATCACCAGATTGAGTGTTTCGTATCAGATCGCAGAGGTCAGATCGACAAGCGACGTAATAGCTCTTAATTGCACTCGAAATCTTGCAGCTTTTTGCAACTGTTTTAGTGTTGTTCGCTTTATTATCGCCGAAATCGTACGAGTACATGATCAGTGTTTTCGCATTTTATTTTCTTTCTCTTCTTTTCTTTTGCGAAAGGAAATGTGAAAGAGTGGCACCGGAACATGGTCTTTTGATCAACCGATTATTATGTTGTCGGAGGATGCAAGATTTTGTATGAGTTAATCTCATTTGATTGAGCTAAGGTATACGGTTAGCAGGTGCTTGCATTATAAAGTACCCGCACATGCATGTGACGATCGGCTTCAATATACGTATGTAGTTGTATTTGCACAGTTTATTTGGTATGAGTCAAGGGAAACTTTACAAACTTGAACTACAAGCACACGCGGGCAAAATTGAGCTGACAGCTCAGTTATTCTTAAGGAATCTTTGTTGGGAAGGTGATGACGTTAAATATTCAGTGAGCAAGTTCCTGGAATTATAAGACAGATTACGGAAAAAACAACAGCCCAAGGCTAAAAATTGTCTAATCAAGCTCTTACTTATGCAATCAGCTTTATCAACTTGTCCAACTCTGGGATTTATAAGTAAGAAACAACATGGTAGGCAGAAAATAATGCTCTGTCCCAGTAGGGATCCAAATCGAGGCAGCCCATAAAATAACTAAACGGCAAATTATTTCCTTCCGCACTGATCACCATGATTTGGTGCGATAATACCAAAAGGAACACAAGGTTTAGATTTCTTTACTCCATAGACTATCTATAAAAGCTATCTAAAACTAGGACATATTCTACTACAGAGAGTTACGTAAGAGCTGCATTCCTCACAAAAGCTGTTTAAACCTTAGAAACTGAACCAAAAAGGCTCTAGTCCATACCAATAGTCCAGAGAGGCCCTTTACTTTCTGCTGGGTACCATATAAGGACCCAGAAAGCACTAGGAACAGAACACAGCGAGAATATTCAAGGTTCTACACATAGATCAACTAACAAGTGATGGGAAACCACTTATCCTGAAACCATTGTATCGCTCTAGATTGTGCATTTAAGCACTATAACGTGTCTATCAGCCATGTTCATTTGGATAAGAGATGGAAATCCTCTTGCACCCGATGAAGTCCCAATGAATCTGAAAAATTCATTCCTAAAAGGCACCATAAACAGAATTTCCACAACTGGCAGTGTAATATGATACAAATATTGTATAACCGCTACTCATGGAACCAATTTGAGCTAATGATGAAGCGTATAAGACTGTTAACGTCTATACTATTTAGATCGCTTATGTCATTGTGGAAGAAAGCTTCTAGATGAAGTTGTCTTCTTTGGAGAAAGCTGGACATGTACAGAGTAAGTGGAGGATTGTCTCTTCCTCCTCATCGATTCAGCTGCTACAGAAATCGTTTGTAAAGACGCCAAGCCTTCTTGCATGCTTGTTTATAAGGCAGTGTCTAGTGATGACACTTATAATGGCGCTGATACGAGTATGTTTCCTTTTCAGAAGGATCAAACACTTAGAGCGATTAAGATTCAGCTTTGGCCAGATCTGTTTGGTCGCTAGGCATGTTGGTCCAACAGTCCACCAAAGGTCTGTTCTTTTATTGGCATCCAGCTTTAATATTAGTTTGCACGTAGCGATTGATGAACCGATGCTATCCTTTTCCGGTAGAGTAGGTAGAGTGGTTCCAATTTTGGCGAGTTCATCGGCTCTACAGTTCCCTGGAATGTCTCTGTGGCCCGGCACCCAACAAAACAAAGGTGAAGGTTGAACTGCTCTGCCACCTCCGTAAGAGATGATCGGCATTCGAGGACGGTTTTAGAATTTAACGAGACTGAGTTCTGGGACTTGATAGCGACCTGACTATCCAAAAAGATGCGGATATCCTTTCATATCACGTTTTTCTGCAGCCACGACAGAGCTTTTTTAATCACCAAGATTTCAATCTGGAACACGCTACAGTGATTTGGAAGACGGAAGAAGAGGCTGAGATTAGTACACCGCCTTGCAACGTACCTCTGCTAACACATTTTTTAGCAGAAGCAGTTTGGAATTGGTTATTCTGCTATTTAGCGTAAGATTGATCAACTCCCCAAGTCACTCTAGAATCTTCTTTGCAACTCAAGCATCTTATGTAGCCGACTTCCTAGTCGCTCATTTCTAGTAAACCTGAGATAGCAATATTCACAGGCGAATCGAAGACGCGTGATGGTACAATTTTAGCTTAAAATTATGGCTAACAGAAGTAAAAATCTGGTTATCCTCGTTTTCAATAGATGGAACAGCAAGGAGAATATCAAAGCGCCAACGATTAAATCGATTCAATGTCTAAAATCACTAAACCAAATTTCCAATAAACGCTGTGCTGTTGTCCAGGATACACAGTCATTTAAGGCAGGTGAAAAGCGGATAAACTGACAAACAGGAAGTAACGCACGATATCTTCTAAAAAAAGGACAAATTCTCTCATTCTCTTTCCAGCACAAAAACTCAAACAGCAACAAGGCAAACGAAGATGGAACTTTCGTGAAATGCCCATTTTACCGTTTACACTGATCTGACTAGAGTTGCATCGGAAAAGAGCAGAATGAGCAAAAACATGCATAATTAGAGCCCCTACTGGGCGTTGCCTCATTACAGGAACTCCGAAATACAATAGTAGAAAACAGAACGAATCAGTTGCAGCAACTGTGAATGAATTCAAGGCTGCTCTTTGATAGGACATTATCTTTCAGAATTCTTAGCAGGCATGAGTACATCAATAATTCAAAAATCGACAGCTGCAATACAATATTTAAAGACTTACCCATTCTTGGACAATTTAGATTGGATGCGGTGTCTTGCAAGATGAAGAAACTATCGTCAGGCTCAAGAATTGTAGGCAACTACAGGGATCGAAGTTACCAAACGAGTGATCTTATGATGGGTACCGGGACAAATACAGGATGATCCAAATACAAGTTTCTTTTTAAAAATAGAATAAAATTAACAAAAATCAATTATTTTCGGTATGTTACGATACGATGTCACTCATGCGGCTGCCCAATACTCGTAGCGCATACTATCAACCCAATTTTCAAATAAGTACTCTTCAACATTGCTAACGCCCTCTATTTTTTTTTTCTTTCCAGATAATGAACAAGCAGACTGAACTTCAACAATGATGTCTGCGATATCAACGCCACCACCGTCGACGTCACGAAATCATCATTTAAACTCATTTGAATCGACAAAAGTCATGTTAAGCCATAAGCGACGGTCTGGCAACACCATTGAAGGCTGCCTGCCAAAAATCTTCATCATAGTTAGCATAGTTCTAAGCCTACTAACAGTACAAACAGCTTCGTATCTAATAATCGTTAACGAAGCCATCGAATCGGGCACAGTGATATTCAACGCCTCTGTGTATAAGCTTGGCTCAGAGCGGCATTACAAAATTAACGCCCACAAGTCCGCCCACTTCGTCCACCATCTAGTCGAAGTGAACCACAAAGATGGACAAATCAAGCTAAAGAAGCATCTAAAATGCGACGGAATTTACTATCCAAATCTGTTTACGTTCTATGTGGACTCAACATCGAACCGGTTAAGAAGCATCGATTACTACAGTTTACCGATTCGAATTTTCGTTTCGGGAAAAGACTGTAACGATGATCGACGAGTTGAGATATACGGAAGGCTCTTCGAGGAAGAGGATACGGGATATTCCAGACGACGGAGGAGGTATATCCGAGTGGAAGACGATGGTGATGAGCGGTTTTATGGAGAGTACATCGGTCATAATGCTATTACTGAGTTTAACCACAATGACAGTCGGAAATTTCAAGATGGCGATCTTATATTCGGTGACAGCTATGACAATGAAATGAGACATAAAATCCTTAGTCGAAAAAGGAGATCTAGAGACTTTGGCACAAGCGTCGGGACCATGCATAGGAGAATAGCCGATGCCAAGCAATGGATTTCGGAGACCTACGCCTCTTATGCAATCCACACCACAGACAAGTGGAACAAGATCTGCCTTAAAAAGTCGCAGTTCATCAACAACTTGAACGCATTCCTTCCAAGGTCGGTGTGTCAGTTTTGCAAAGTAAACTTTTTGGATGTGAACGACGAAAGATTCCTAATTGAATCACGAAATCGAGACTTAGTAGCCAGCCGAGATGTATGCATACACGAGTCCATGTGGAAAGTGATCATCACGTTCAATATTCGGTGCAATCGGAACGACATAGTCGATTCTGATCATCGTCTTAAGATCGTTTATCACCATCAAGAATTTAACGATACCGACATAGCCAAACGGGTTCGAAGAGAACTAAGAAACCAGAGCCCGTACTTTAACAAGCGTTATATGTGGCCTCAGTGCATGAGGAACAACCGGCCGGATCAACTGTAACAACGGTTCGTGCTCGAGATCCGGAAGACTCTCCAGTCGTATACTCAATGGTGTCGCTTCTTGACTCAAGATCCCAATCTCTATTCAAAGTTGATTCCCGTTCAGGAATCGTAACAACATCAGCAAGTTTGGACCGAGAACTAATGGACGTTCACTATTTTCAGGTGGTAGCGACGGATGACAGTTTTCCACCGCGATCAGGAACAACAACACTGCAAGTTAATGTCCTCGATTGCAACGATCATAGTCCAACTTTTGAAGCAGAACAATTTGAAGCAAGCATTCGAGAGGGAGCCACTGTAGGTTCGACCGTGATTACTCTGCGCGCAACTGATCAAGACATCGGCAAGAATGCCGATATCGAGTATGGAATTGAATGTGTATCTGGTAGCGGTACCACTACTCAAGAGCAAGATGCAAACACTTTCCGCATCGATGCACGAACTGGGGTTATCTCGACTAGAAGCTCGTTGGATCGTGAGGCATCGGAAAGCTACACACTGATCGTAACAGCTACAGATATGGCATCGCCGCAAAGTGAAAGAAAAACTGCAACTGCTACTGTCCTGGTAAAGATTCTCGACGATAATGACAATTATCCACAGTTCAGTGAAAGAACGTACACTGTTCAGGTAAACGAAGACCAATGGGGTGATGACAATGTTGTGGCGCACATTAAGGCCGCAGATGCGGATCAAGGCAACAATGCAGCCATTCGATATGCCATTATCGGAGGTAACACACAGTCACAGTTTTCTATTGACTCCATGAACGGGGATGTGTCCCTTGTCAAGCCCTTGGATTATGAAAGTGTAAGAAGCTACCGACTAGTCATACGAGCGCAAGACGGTGGCAGTCCATCCAGAAGTAACACAACTCAACTTTTAGTGAATGTGATCGATGCAAATGACAACGCTACACGATTTTATACATCTCAGTTCCAAGAATCGGTTTTGGAGAACGTCCCGGTTGGATATAACATTATTCGTGTTCAAGCCTATGATGCTGACGAAGGTCCTAATGCTGAAATCACTTACAGCATCTCAGAACGCGACGATAACTTTCCTCTGGCCGTGGATCCTCGGACAGGATGGGTTCAGACAATCAAGCAACTGGATAGGGAGGAACAAGGTCGATATTCATTCCAAGTTATCGCTAAGGACGGAGGAATTCCACCAAAATCTGCGAGCTCTTCTGTAGTAATAACTGTTCAGGATGTCAATGATAATGATCCTACGTTTCGGCCGAAGTACTATGAAGCTACTGTGGGGGAAGATCAACCTCCAGGAACACCTGTCACTACAGTTACTGCAACAGATCCCGATGAGGATTCACGACTTCATTATGAGTTCACCACTGGGAACACAAGAGGACGATTCGCAATCACTTCGTAAAATGGTCGAGGACGATTGCACAGTCCTTAGACTATAAACAAGAGAGAAGATTTCTTTTAACAGTCACCGCAACAGACTCCGGAGGGAGATCAGACACTGCAACAATTAACATCAACGTCACTGATGCCAACAATTTCGCACCGATCTTCGAAAATGCTCCCTACAGTGCGTCCGTATTCGAGGATGCTCCTATTGGAACCACTGTTCTTGTGGTGTCAGCAACTGACAGCGACGTAGGAATTAACGCCCAAATCACATATTCATTGAACGATGAGAGCATAAATGGAATGGGAGCTCACGATCCTTTCTCAAGACCTTGTTTCTGGCTCAAACCATATTCGCTTGAAGAGCTTGAATCATTTCTGGATTGTCCGAATAATATCGATCTTTAAGGACACCTTTAGGGCGGCCAATTGACATGGCCAGACGGCTGATAACACGATTACGAACTTAGTGCACAAAAGAGCGATTGTTTGACGGAATCTGTGGCATGGCACGCCATCATACTGAAACCAAAGATCGTCCAAGACCATGTCTTCAATTTCAGCCTACAAAAGCTTGGTACCAATCACATTGGCTCTGTACCAATCTCCATTGACCGAAATGGCATTTTTGTCAGCATTTTCGGAATAAAATGGGCCAATGATGCCACCACTCCAAAATCCGCACCAAACTGTCACTCTCTGTGGATGCATTGGCTTCTCGACAATTCAATCCATCCAAATTCGGATATTTTATTTGTTAACATAGCTGCCAAGGTAAAAATGCGCTTCGTCAGAAAAAATTATTTTTCGGCCGAATTCGACGTAAGCAAGGTGATGGTCGTTTGCCTTCAACTGCTGAGTCAATTGGATTTCGAAAGGGAATAAACCGAAATCTTTGTGCAAAATTCTCATCAGGGTGGTTCGTGAATTGTTGACGTGAAGGACGAGTTGAACATTTTCAGTCACTACGGACACATTCCTGTCGGTACGTACGGTGAATATTGCCCGCACGCAAGCCAGTCTCACGAGCCCACATTCTTGTCTATCACAACGATTTCTGCAGAAAAACAGCAACAGAGATAACAAAAATATTGAGTCTGTCCGTTACCTGCTAGGTGTCTGAGAGAAGGATGATAACTCTGTAAAGGGAGTCTTTCTGGAGCCGAACTTATAGTTAGATAGTTCCAATCTGTTGCTCTATCCTCAAATATTTCCAGTTTCGTATTGACACTATTATCCCTGTGCTGTGACTCCCTATCACAATGTATCGACCTCCTACCTAACCAACCTACAGTGACAGAGAAAATACCACGCGGTGTGACCATAATCCTCATAGCAAGCACTGTAAGAGATGACTCACCAAGGTGAGCTTAGCGTTTCATCAAGATGTCAGAAAGAAATATGCTCAAAACTTACAACAAGAATGTCAAAGACATTTGTCTGCTGATTCCATGATTTCCTGCCTATGGAATCCCTGACCATCGACGTAGGAAACCCTGACCTAGATCCAAGTGTTCTGAATAGTACTTCCCTGAGCCTTGTTAATCAAATTTATGTTACAACAATCTCATTTCCTGTAATCTCATTGTTGCAAGATACCACAATCAAAATGTCTTCTATTTTAAAGTTCAAACGTACAAGCTCCACTTATTTTTCATAGCACGGTTCATGGCCATTTTGATTGGATATGTCTTCACTGGTATAGGTCTGATTGATTTGTTATAACACCACCTGAACCTGAGCACTCAACCCCTTCTTGTAAACCAAACATCGTTAGTTGCAAAATTGTTGGCTGAAAGCCGAATACTAGAGCACAAACCTCATCAACTTTAGCTAAAATATTTGAAAGTTCACGTAGCTCAATCCTATCCCTACAATAGGAATTCTTCTTTTGGAAATATATGCAGTGATTTTTCAATAAGACAAGACTGACACGGTCATAGTCTGGGCCAGAATCCAACGTACGTTCAAACGTGAGTCAAAAGGAGTAAGAAATACTTTAAGCCTCAACTGAATTCGACCAAAAGCAATAATTAGCATTCCTACCATAGTCAAGCATTCACCCTACCTACACATATGTGTCACTTCTATAGGTTGATTACGTGACACTTTTCTATTCAAAATAGGTTTGTGTTCACTATAATGACATTCCGGCTGTTAACTTCTTGAACAAGGCCAATCAGCTTGTTGCGAACTTTGGAAATTGTCAGATCTCCGCCTACACTAAAGCGTCTTGAATCTTCACTGGGACGAATGCACTTTCGCAATTCCGCTGCAGCAAGGTCTACCGCCTTTCATTTTGAAGTCATGGAAACGCTGATAAATCCTCATTCATGCAAAATCTCGAGACACAAAAACTTCTACTTAATAACCCTAACAAGTTCTTGTCCCCCCCTAATGCTATTACAAGAAATAATTTCCTACAAATTGCCTTCAGTTTAACGACACGCTTTCGCATTCGCACAGTATACACGCTATGTTCTCTTCGGCTTCTCCAAATGCGCCCTGATAAAATCCCTAACGAAGTCCTGAGTTGCTCCCTAAGTGTGATTACTTTGTCAGATCTCTTTTCATGAAAATGTTGGCATACCTTAGGTGTCCTATGCCCACCTTTAATCATATCTTGGTAGCTTGGTTTATAATTTTGAAATCCACGCTCTCCAACACTTCCCGCAAACTCATCAGCTACCGCAATCGCAGTAACTTTTCTTAAGTATTCAAGCGTGGTGTCATTTTACTAGGAAACTTAAATCCTCAGAGTCGACGAAGATTCTTTAATTTAGCTGGGACTAAGATCTTTCCGATCTGGGCGCTACTACTTGCCGTGGAAATTTGAAGGTCAACTCGCATTCGTTGATCTTTGTATGCAATCATCATCATCACCTCTTAGTTGGGAACTTCCTTGCTCCACAGAGCAAATACCAGAGTGAATCACACTGTCAATTCCCGCTGCGAAAGAATTGTCCCGAGAAACACTCTTATTAATTACGAGTATATGCCTTCATCGTGGCTTTTAATTTAAGACCATGCATCTGGCGACAATGAACCGGCAAAATTTATAGCTTTTGGCAACTGAATCTGTCGCTTCATACGTTACGTCGCTTTGTTTAATTGCAAGATCATTGTACGCGTACGGTCAATGCGAAACGGTACACCACCACCACTTTGAAGAGGACGAAGTCATTACTTCTCGCCTTAAAAAACTTGAACTTGAGCCTGGCTACGACAACAAAATCTCAACAACAACGAGTATAAACGAGTACTTAACAAAGTGCATTTATGCGCAAATACTTTACGATCAGTCGTTTACACCAGTTTCGCGCAAATCCATACTGATTCTGCCCTGAACACACCTCAACTAACCGGAAATACGAACGAACAGATCCGGAGCTGTGAAAATTTGAATTTCATGCGTTATTGAATTTTACTGGCATCGTTCAAAATACGCCAGTGCTGAATGTTAAGTCGTTTACAATAATTCAAAAACCATCTGATCGCACCGGAATTCACCTTCCGTGGATGGTTTTCTTTTTTTAATTTCAACAAGCTACTGAAGCTGGAGCGACAATAAATTTCAGCAGGTTTACGAGTATATTGTATATACGGTTATGTAGGTATATATTTTCTACAAGAAAGTTAAAAATAAAAAGACCGTTTCCTACAATTCTTGTCCATCATAACATCGTTAATAGAATAATTCATGCAACAGTGATTTTTATGTCTTATTAAAATAATGTGGTCCTGACACAACACTGCGAAATATATATTTTTTTTATTATTGTTTCTTTTAACGACTTATCGGTCAAGCTTCGAGAGACCTAAAACATTTCAAGGATAAACTAACTCTGCGACACACAGCTCCGAATTGTAGTTCTCAATACGATTAATCTGCTTCACATAGATTTGTTCACTTGTAAAAATATGTAAATTCAAACAAAAGAACTAATTAATTCGTATACGAGTTTTTCGGGTCAAAATAGTAAACATCATGGAGAAATGTTATTTGGAATGTTGGCGGGCATTTATTGTCAAAACTTTTTTGTTAAATTGAATATAAAAATTCAGCAAATGATAATGATTAGCAATAAATAGAAATTAACGAATACATAATCGATTTCGATTAGTTAGCAAAATAATAAATAAAATGAAGCAACAAAAATTTGGCAGGCGAAATGATGGCTACCACACGAATTACGAGTAGCTTGCTTGTGTGGTTTTCTTGAAACATTTTCAAATGGTCCACATCAAGAGGCAGTCCCTTTCTGCAAGGCATTGGGTTCTTGGAAAACAGTTTTATTTTTTTTTTTTTCAAATTTCAGTTAATAAACTTGTTAGAAGCTCTTTTGTAATTAATAAATTTTACGTAATTACGAATAAGCTACCTTATTCACTTTACTATTTCTGTTTTTAGTTTGATTGTTTCATTTCACGGGAACGACATCCAACAATCGATTCGAGTTCAGGAAACTATTCGTAGTAGCATCTGAAATCATTGTTAGAAGTAAGACCACAAGAGCATAAACATTACAACGTGATTCCTTCGGGAAGCAAAAGAGTACTTATTGCTAGATGTCGATTCCAAGTTATTTGAGCCCGCTTTATGCAGACCCGTTCTCATCATTCCTTTTAAGTTGAAAACGCTGTTATCGACAAATTTCTACATTCTCATGTTGAGACTGGAAATATCAAGAAAACAATTCTCCGCTGATAATTCGGTAAGAGCAAGAAAGACATATACGAGTGCAATAAGGGGTTATTAGTACCCTTAAAATGTTTGCACACAAGTAAATAGGAAGAAAAGACAGGTACCGATGTATATTGGTCTTAAATGTTTGTAAGTTATAACGACCGGGAAATAGAGAGCTCGACCGGGCATTCCAGAAGTGAGTTGTGCAGAAAAATTCACGATATTTCAGAGTGCGTCCCAAAGTGGGCCTGAGGATATACTGATGAGCATTCATAGCGAGACGGGCAGTACAGTTGAAAGTTTGAAGGGGTGGAATACGCTGGTGGTGAAAATAGCGATAGAAAAAGGTGTGTCAATTGACTGTGCAATATTGGCGTTATCTATGAGTTACCTTTCCAGCAGGTGCAGAGATGTTTTAGGAGTACCTGACTAGATGTGGGCATTTTAATCCAATTTTGGGCGGATAAATGCTTTATATATTAAGGCCTGATCAGAGGGGGTGAAATATTCCTTACATCGCTTGAGGAAAGTTAAATATTTCGCAGCATTTTTGACGACTCCATACATGTGGTCATTCCAAAGTTTTCGTTGACACACATACGGAGAATGGAAAATTTTTCAGTTTCGATGATGAAAGTAGCATTCATTTACAATAGCTGTATGTTTACATTTCGCAGACAGCAGACAGCAATGTATTGTATTTTGGAAGCATTAAATTCTACTCTGTTAGTGGTTCCCCAATATCAGAATTGAAGGACCTTTGCATACGATAACGTTTCCGTTCTCCTGACCACGAGTAGGGACGTGGGTCCGAGAAACAATATGAAAAGCAGAGAGTACTCTCGTTAGCAAAGGAATATATTGGACCAGAGGTAGCAGACAAGAGATCGTTGATGAAAATTAAAAAGAGTGTCGGGGACAGAACGGAACCCTGGGGCACACCAGCATCTATTTTGTGTATATCAGACTTGAAACCATCCAAGACAACTTGAATTGAACATTCCGAAAGGTAATTTCTAATCCATTGAAGAAGAGAGTCGTCGATCCCAAAAGCACGCACTTTCAACAAAAGAGCCTGATGCCAAACTCTGTCAAATGCCTCGGAAATATCCAGTGCAACTATCTTGCTTTCGCCAGTTTGATGTATACTTTGGTTTCACTTTTCGATGAGATATGCCATCAGATTATCAGTGGGCCTGTTGCTACGAAAACCATACTGCCGAATCTTTTTTTTAGGAACGGGTAGGACAAATGCTGTTTTCCATCTGCTCGGATAGAGTCCTGGAAAGTAGGATTGATGAAAGCTTACATAGTGGTTTTGCCAGAGTGGAAGAACACCTCTTAAAAAGAAGGGGAGATATATTATCTGAACCAGCGGACTTATGTATGTTGAGATCTTTAAGTACTCTTGCTACTGCACGAGTGCGAAAGTGGATTCGTCCCATTGAAGATTCGACGCACTCAAGTGTAGGCGGAGACAAAGCACAATCTGCCCAAAGAGTTGACAGCTGAAATGGCATTATATGTAAATGAGCGTTGGGATGGAGGATGAGGCAGAATTTCTAATATTTTTGACGAACGACCAAAAATTGTAACTACTCGTACCTTTGGGAAATTGTAGTATTTTTTCGCCTCAGTTTTTGGTCGTATTGGAATTTTACACGCATAAGAAATACGTTGCAGTCTTCGGTTTTCCTCTGTAAGTTCGGTCTTGTAGGACCGAAAAAACATTTCACTAACCCTGACAGCCTCTTTATAGCTCAAGTCGTGCCATGCCTTTTATTTTGGTTTGATACTCTTCAACCTATGAGGGATAAAGGTTCTCATTCCAAGGAGAATGGTGTCAGTGATCATATCAGCAGCGGGATCCACGTCGTTATCGAGGAAACATAACGACTAATTAAAATTGGCTTTCTCGTATTACCATATGGTTCTTTTAGGCATGCCACAAAGTTGTTAGTCCCCCTCATCTACGAAAAAAACAATTCTGTATTTTGAAAGGTCTTTTTAGGATAACATGTACTCACGGAAACTTTAGTGTTTCAGGGCCTACGTAGTACCACACGAATGTCTTTAGTCAACCTGCAATACATTGGTTGGCCAATACCGATTACATGTCAGACTCACAGTTGCACTGTTGCTAACACCGATCCTAGGAAACGACATTACACTTACTAGTATACAGTGTCAGTGATCAGAAATTGACTTTTTTTGACAAATGGCAAAAACGGCTCAGATGGTACGGTCTCTTTTCCTGTGAATGAGAAAAAAAAAAACTGTACGATTCCGTTGCATAAGCTATGTATTGGAGTGATTTGGAATGGGCTCTTCATCGTGTCATTTACAGCTGCATAAAAGAGTTTAGCTAGCAAGCCGTCATATTTTGCAACCTTATTGGTGGTAACCTTGAATATTACTATTTTGACTTCGTTCTGATTGAAAAGTCTTATGAAGTCGATGGTCGTCCAGCCTACTCGTATTTTGCTTCTGCAAGTACAACTAGGTTCTTGAATTGTCGTATTTTTCAAATTCCAGAGATCACAGCCACCTCGCATGGCATACTTAAGTCTCTTCATTTTCCTGAAACTGAGTTTTCAATTTTTCAATACATTTACAATAGTTTTTAGGAACTATAAAGCATTGGCTTAGCTGTCAGCTCTGAAACTGAGTTCATTCTGAGATTTCACGGAGATTTGAAAATATTCACAAACGTATTCAAGGCATTTGCAGACATTCGTAAGTGTTCGGTTTCTTCTTATTTAAGGTTTTCCAACTAATTTAACCAATTACGAGTTAACTTAGCAGTTATTATACAATTACTTTCCAAAAGAAATCTAATAAACTCCTTTTTCTACTTAAGACAGCAATTATCTGCACTCTGTTTCAGTCGACAGAGCCATAAGAAGAAACGAAGAAAGAAAAAAACCAAATCAGGCAAACGAAAAGAAACCAATCCAATGGGAAAAGTGTAATATAGTCGGTGTAGCTTTTTCCCTCCTTTCCAGCACTGACACTGCTACGAGTGTTATAAACAACAACAAAATGAAACAGTGCACACTATCTATTTTGTGTAAGCGCGAGCGCGTGCGCATATTTCTTCAACTCCTTTTGAGGTTGCGCCGATGTCTACAACCTTATCGAACTACTGAACTACATTTATGTCGCACGATCCTCAGCCTACCTCCTGCTACCGCCACCATACCGACTACTTTCTGGGATTCGGTTCATTTTGTTATGTAATCTCACCAATCCAGCAGGGAGTACATAATAATGGCTAGAGTAGGACTCCCAACTCCCATCTACCAACTCCCAACTACCAACTCCCAATTCCCAGCTCCCAGCTCCCAGCTCCTAACTCTTAATTCCATCCATCGGTGTGCACAGTAGTTAGCGACTTGGTTGCCTGAGATTCATGTGCGCGACGCACAGAAATGGAGATTAATCGATTTCAAATGTGGGACTGTTATGCTACATATACCCAAACTTGCACAACAACAAAAATAAAATGAATAAAAAAAACACAGAACTCAGCAGATACTCGGCCCACAGAGATAGAGTTATAAAAGCAAATTGATAAGCTTGATAAATGATAAATAAATGAATGCGGAATGAGCCACGCGAAGGAGTTATGCTGCGAGCGTAAAAATAAAAATAAAAGAGGACACACTTGAAGCCATATTGGATCATTTCTACTGCTCGGACATTTGACACGAATCCATGAGATTCAATTTTAATTAACCGTTCGCCTAATGCCACCACCTACGGCCACACGATATTCGGTTGGAAATTTATTACGAATTCACGAATTTTCATGCTGAAAATGATACTCAGCGCATATTTAGTACAGCTATTCAGCTATTCAGCAATAAATTTTAAAACACTGTAAACACTCGTTATGAGATTAATTATTGAATGCGTTGCATGAACCTGTCGCTTTATACGTTTATGATGGTGATTTATGAATATTCACTCCACTTGGCTCCCTTGTGTTGTTCAGATATTCGCCCGAATACAATGAACAACTTTCATTTTCATCTTTAGCCAGAGGCGGTTTAAGTGTTTTTTTTTTTTTATTATTATTATTTTCCTCACCTTCTTTCTTTTTGCCGAGACTTATCTTTGGGGTCACTAGTGTTTGGACATGTTATTCTCTCATTCTAAACTGTAATTTGTGATTGAATTGTAAACGAAGAGAGAGCGATGGTTTGCTTGGTGTGCTCGTCGATTTTCGGTGGGAACTGTGAGGACCGTGCAGAAAAAAAAAAAAAAAAACAAATCATCATAAGGTCTGTGGCAATGTGTTTTTAAGATTCGTTACATCCATCAATCATGTGCTAATTTGTATCTTTTATTTTTGCTGCTTATTGATCCGGTCTCAGAGAAACACCTCATTCATGAATTTCATGAGATACGAGTATAAGAAATTTTATGAATCCCATGAATTTCTGAATTTCTGAATTTCACGAATTTTGCTTTCGGCCGCCGATTGCTGACGTGAAAGAAAAGAGTGTAATTGTTGGGACATTAGGCTTCTTTTCTAAGTCATAAGCCGATCAACTCGAATAAACTCGAAACTGTGGGTGGGATATGGGTATGTAAATAACGATAAGTGAGGGTGGAACTTAGGAAGGCAGCTGCTACCAGCTTTATCAAGTACTTAATTGATTATGAATTTCATACGGCTGCACTTGACTGACATTTATTAGGGTTGGGTGTTTTGAAATGCGTGAAACTACCGCTTAGGCACATTCACCTCTTTTCGTGTGACTGCATTCCGACGTAACTCTGTTCTTTTGTAATAAATTTGCATTACCTTGGCTGGGGTTAACGGGCAGAATCAGAGATGTGTGCGCACTTGAATTGGCATAAAAGGAAGGTTGAACCTAAGAATGTGCACATACACCGAATTGTCCGGCTACGGTATTAGCATTAACATATGTAAAATGGTCAGTGGTGATGGGCGTGGATTTACTGCTGACACTTCTTGCAAAGTTTGTTTTGTCGTACAAAGGAAAAGATTTACTCGGACAACCGCAACAAAAGTTTACTTTCAGAGTTTCTGTTGCAATACAGCCACCAAGTTACCAGCTTGTACAAGGTGGCGCAAAATTAATCATCTACTCGTAATTTTGTTTTTGAATTACTTTTTTACCAAATAAAAAAAAATGATTTTGAGTGATGGAAATTTTAATTTGGACCTTTACAATTGTTTCTGTTAAGCGGTAAAGATGATATCGGCCAAGTGGCTGCCGCCAGTGTTCATACACATTTGTGCCCGTTTTATCGCATTTTCCATGACTTTACGCAAGATTTCCGATGATAACTGTTCGCATTCCTGTCGAATATTCTTCTTAAGGGCTACGATTGTCTGAGGGTTGTTGTCATTCTAGTAGCCCCAAAGACAGAACTCTGGGATGGTAATCTAGCTGGCCATGCCAAATCGCCAAAACGGGAGATTACGCGACCAGGAAACGCTTCCTTTACAATATCCATTGTGGTTCGGGCCGTGTGTGCGGTTGCACCGTCTTGTTAAAATCACAAGTTCACCAAGCCCCGCTCATCCAGTTCCGGGAATAAGAAGTCATTTACTCGTATCATGGCCCTGTAGCGTTCGCCAGTAACAGTGACCGTATTGCCGATGGCGTCCTCAAAAAACTACGGCCCCATCACTCCGTAGTGGCTTTGAGTGGATGTAATGGCTCTTCGTGCATCACACGCAGATTTTCAGTGCCCCAGAAACGAAAATTTTGCTTATTGACGTAACCGCTTAAGTGGAAATGCACCTCGTCGCTCATGATGATTTTCAACACAAAATCGTCCTCTTCTTTGTTGAGATTGAGGATTATTGTGAGTAATTCACACGCGACTGACGGTCAGGAGGCATTAACTGATGCACTGTTTGCACTTTGTACAGGAACATGTGTAAGTCTTTCACTAAAATTCGCTGTAGGGTCCGTCTGGCGATGCCCAATTGCGTGGCCCGTCATCTGGTTGATGTTTCTTCGTTCCCAGCGACATCGGCAGCCACAGCAGCGATATTCTCGATATTCTCTGGCACAACACGATTCGGAAATCGACGTCGAAATTCACGCTGCGCTAACACCACCGACCGATTATTGGTCAAAAACATCGACACAATTATTCCACGCTCTTGCGGAATATAGCGCTCCATTGCTTGTCTGTTTATATACTGCTGCTGTCTAGTTCACAAATGTCAAAATATGATTGACGTACGACGCTATTTGCAAAAATTATACCATCTTCCGATAGAGTGATTAATTTTGCGCTACTTTGTACCATGCTCTATTCTTTTAATTGAATTTCACAGTCATTTGTAGACGGATAAGAATGCGCAATACATCAGCGCGTAGCACCATCAACCCGATGAGACTTACTTTGGGATGGATCGCCCTTTCACTATAAGCTCGACCGATTTCAACTGTTTAAGCAGTATGGCTGATGGCCACTGGAATTGATATTGCTTCCTTTAGAGACTGCTTATATAAAATGATTATGAACTAAGTTTGAATAAGAAGTCAAGTTGCTCGTTTCATTTGCTCGGTTCTATCAGCCTACACAGCTAGGCCGGAACGACAAGTGAGAGGGCCCAGGTACGCGTGATGGGTGAGATCAGTAAGGTGAGCATGATATTGTCGTTAGAAAACGATCTCTTCAAAAACTGCGGTGGCAAATCAATATTGCATATTGCACTGCATCCGTACGATCGAATATCTGCTGACCGTTTAATATTTTAATTGGACGAGCAGGACAATAACCCTGTGATAGATCCATGTCCAACTGAGGATGACCGATTGAAGGCACACAAAGTCTCGAAAGCACTAGGGATGTGCCCAAGTGGAGGATAGGCAGAGTTATTTGATGTATAAAGGTGCGCCCATAAACATTCGTCAATATATTCACTGTTAGTAATGAAGCATGTATGGAGCTAAGCTCTCATCGTGTAAAGTCAGGTCAAAACGGCAGCAGACTGCTTTAATGCCTCATTGAAGTTGATCGACCAGTAGAAGCATTGAAGATGTCCAAGTAGTTTATGAATTAAAACTGAAAAATTTTCTACCGAAAAGTACGCAGGTGCTGGAATCGCATGTGGCAGGAATAAGGTGAAATATTTCAAGGAATTGGACATGCTATGAGAAACATCTATCCCTTGAACAAAAGCTTCAGAAATATTTTAATTCACAACAGGAGAGATGTCCGAAGGCTTTGTAATTTCCTATCCTGGCAAAATGATTTGAGAAATCACCTACATGAAACAAGCCTGTCTTGCGGAACCTTGTATGCTTAATGTATGACCAAACCACAGACAATATACGAATACTATTGTATTTAATTGTACTGCTCTCCGCCACTTCCGGAAGTGTCCTTGAATCTTCCTCAACATAAAAGTGATCTCGATTGTGGCCTACTCAAATTTAAAAGGAGAGTTTGGGCAATTCCTAACCTTATTAGCTTCCGCCTCAAAAATGCTACAGGTCGCAGTGGCCATTGCTCTTTCAGACCTTATAGGTTAGAAGCCAAAATCGCGGCAGATGTTCCATTTGAACACGACTTTTTACGAGTGAGCAACATGAAGCAAAAGTGACAACGAATTTACTTGCCTTGTAGTGACTGATCTGCGGAAAACCTCTTGAAAGAACTCTGAGTAAGAAGTGGACGAAGTGTTGTCTAGAGATTTTTAAAAAGCTGAATGCTAAGCTTTTCTTGAACAGATTTCAAATTTGTATAAAACACGGAAATTGTTCACAAAACAAAAGGCCTCTACAGCCCAAACTTTACCAACTCCAGGTGGAGACTCTTATAGCTACAAACGCTTATCACCGAACAAAGACGAGAAAAATTAAAAACATGTAAAGGCAGAAAATAGATGCAGCAGCACAGAGCTTGCAAGAATTACAAGTAATCAGAATATCTGGTGAAAACCATAGATGGATCTCCGCTAATTTTGTGCTAGGGAGATGAAAGGTGTATGTCTTTTAGTTCTAAGCAATATTTTTGAAGTTGTCCATACAAAATTAGCCGTACAGCCACCAATCTTTAGAAAAGATGAGATGAGTCTGTAGGTCTTGTTGACATTCCTGCAGAGATCTTTAAAGCACTTGTAGAACTCGTGCATTTACTAGGAGGGAATATTTTGGCTTTGAAAAGAGGCTCAATCGAATGAGAACTTCGGCTTCACACGGATCGAAATATCACAGACGATGTCGAAATTAGGCAAAAACACATATTTTTCCAGCTATAAGTGCTGCTTCTGCCTGTTGTAAACGATGTTTTTCACGTCAGTTTAATGAATTATAACATCTAAGCTCAAACATTTGGAACATAATCAACCAAGTTTTCTTACTACCCCATTGGATAACGTATGTCCGCCAAATGAATACTGACATCGAGAGTGAAGCAAGGTTGTCGGGCTGAAGAGCAGTGTTGGGCGCGGTAAGTACGTAGATGGGGGACCACATGGGAACTCGGTACACCACGTACTGTTGACAAAAACGCCACATGGGCATATTACCCCGGCGTAAATCCCGGACTTAACAAATTCATTTGTATCGATCCTTTGAAGAAACAATAAATAATAAACTCTGCCAAGAATCCTATAGAAATCATAATTTGAACTAAGCGATAGTAGTGGATCAGATGTAGGTTTTACAAAGCGACATATCCACTAACTCTCATCCAATGCAATGGAATACGGTTACTGTGGATGAAAAAGGGTTGACAAAGATATGCATTCCACAGGACCATCAAAATAACGTCACAGTGGTTAAGAAAAGTTCACGACAATTGAAAACATTGCCAGAAACCACCTACGATGACGCTGTAGACATTTCAGTGACAATCCGGATATCTTGCTAAAAGCTCACGTACTCTGCCAGAAAAGCAATAGTGATTTAGTGTTTTTGCAATTTTCCACGCCGACGTCTATTCATTGCAACAAATAATTATAAGGCACGATCGAGCAAACCAAAAGGGCCAACAATCTGCATATTCTTGAACCTAGACGTTAGAACTATTCAGAGCGTCAAGTAGAGTCGACAGACCAATGACAGCTTTTCAATATCTGAGCACGTCGCTCAAAGTGTTAGACATATTCAAAAATAAAGTGTTTTACTAGTTCTAAAGTCATTTTATCATGCTGACTAACTAGGCTATTTGAACCCAGCAATTTGCAATCTGCAAATCACTATAGGTCTGTTTGGTTACTTTTTGTGGTGAAATGGGTAAAAGCTGTCAAAATTCAAAGATGGCAGAAAATTCGCTCAGAGAGAGAGAGAAACTTGCAAAAAAGTAAACAAACGCGGTAAACCACATTTGTGTATAAAATGTCAAAAGTCAATTAGTGAATTTGGTTGTTGTTAGTATAATCAATTCTTTCGCAGAATAGCTGTTTATTTTGACAATTGTTACACAACTTACCCACAGAAATTTATGAGGCAGAAAATTGCAACTATTTCAATGGAGGCTCTCTCTCTCATCGGCTCTCTTTCTTGCAACTTTTTGGAGTAAGCAAACAGGAATTTGTAAAAAGTTGTTCGATATTTCAAGTTAACAAACAGACCTTATGTTTCCCTAAAATAAACAGGTAACACTCAAATTTATGTGTCAAATGAATCCTCACTAGTTACGTAGATAATAAAAATGTAATTTGAGCTTGCAAAACTGAGTCCTTTAACGTTCAAGGGAAGACGCCATTGTAATCTATCGTAGCATCTTCAATATTTTTAAATATCAAAAGTAATAAGCCATCGAACTGTCTGGCGCTTGTCACACGAGTCTTCAACAAGTATGGCTGTCAAAACATTCATAAATTTACAGATATCATAAATCTGTCAAAGCGACACAAAAACCTTTGTAAATTCTGGTATCACATGTCATGTTAAATTTCACCGCTAAAATGTCATACCACAAATGGTAGCGTATAGACGTTTAGACTCTTTGTTCAAAATACTATAAAATTACAGAAAACAGCACTTCAAACATTAGGTTATCATAACAACGTACAACGCTTACGTAAGTCAGTGCCATATATTGACAAAATGACTTCCTTGATACAGGTTTGACATTTTTATGCGTCGAAGGGTTTTTATTTTTGAGTTATGAGTAAGGCAGTTGTCGGTTATTTATTATTTTTAAACACCGAAATGTCAATTTCTTTTATACAATCCATGTACGCACTTTCAATTATTCACCACCACAAAATGTGTCCCCAACGGCAAATCTGTCATAACATACTCGTATCTTCACGTGTTTGGATTTTTTTTCACTTAACTTAAGCCTGCCTCACTTTTTAAGCAGCAATTAAGACGAAATATCACAAAACATAAACAAAAACCATCAACTCAACCAAGTCTTTAAGCATAAAAATCTCCAACTACAATACAAGTGACTTATGCCTGCATAGCCTAAAGCAGATTTCGAAGAAACGAAATGGGAATTGAAAGTGGAAAACACATACGCGCACATGGTCTGACATTTACGAACCTTAACAAGTAATCACCTACAAAGTTGATAAGCAAACAGATTAGGATTTTTCCCCCTTTTTTTTAAATAATTAACAACAAGCGCTAATTTGCTGAACAAATACAGTGGCCCCTAACCTCAATATTCGAAAGTTACCACTTTTACGACACATTGCCAAAAATAACAAAATCCAACTCCCAAAAAAAAAAAAAAAACCGAAACGTCAAATTATTTTACTTCCTCACTTACTTCTGCTCCTTCTTTTTCTTCTCTTATTTTCCAAAATGACATGGCAAAAAGTCAAGATTACAAAAGTCAATTAAGAAATGGACTATTCGTATTATATTCAATTTTATTTTTTTGAAATTTTAAACGCGCCTAACGAAAAGACTGGTTTACAAGCGTAACATTTAAATGATGACTTTCGATTTCATTTAGATACTCGTATTTTAAACGTTAACACAAAAAAACAAAACACAAAACCGAATTAACATAATTTAATATACATAATTCGAAGATTTTGACAATTTTGGCAGCTCAAACCTGCTGCTGTTACCTTGTGACGACACGATTTGTATGCACTTTTTGCTACCTAGCGCTTAATGAGATTGCATTCGAGAGAACCTAGCTATACGTGTTAGATTGTCAATGCAACTGAACTGTCATCATTAATTTATGACATCGTTCATTAAGATTATGTCAAATTAGTTTTGTGTTGTATGGTAGTGGCTTGAAGCTGGTTATTGTTGCGGTTGACCTTTTAGTAGATTCGTAGACTTTGGTGTTGCACAATGCCCTAGAGATTGTGGGGTATCAATACAGTTTCGTCGTAATAAGTCGGAGCAAGGTCATTATGACATTTAACACTTTTTATATTTCGATTGTTTCATCTATTTGCTGGATTGTAGGAAGAAGATACAAATGCGAGTAATGATACTTTATTTTTAATAGGCGTGGTAAGTTAAATTATCCGTGAATCCACGGTAATTTGCACTGTACTGTACATAAAAAAAATTGCAGAGGACTTGTTGGTTTTTATGTTTTTTTTTTTTTTTTTTTTTTTTTTTTTTTTTTTTTTTTTTTCGGGAAACGTCAGAGAACCGTGAAAGTATTTGGTTTCTTATTCACATTAACAAGATCTGCATTTGCGAATAACCTTGCGGGAAGAATACTTTAGCTAGGCCATTATTTATCAATCAAATTTTGTGAGAGTTTCAAATTGACAACACAATAGCAGGGGGTAATGAGTTTTTGACAACTCGTTAGCTGCTGAAATTTTCAATGTTATTGGAGGTTGAAAAGAAGAACTTTTGATGGAAAAGAGTACATAGAAGACTAGCGCTGGCTTAGCCGTTCATCAGAGTTTTCAATGTCAGTTAGCAATGTTAAGCAAGAATAAAATGGAGGAAATAA
The DNA here is from genome assembly GCA_949129095.1 of Volucella bombylans. Lineage (NCBI taxonomy): Eukaryota > Metazoa > Arthropoda > Insecta > Diptera > Syrphidae > Volucella > Volucella bombylans. The sequence continues at coordinate 156,981,737 of OX422141.1, read as the reverse complement.
ATTTTGATAAAGCAAATGATCTAACTCGTCAATTTGAGCGACAGTAATAGGTCGATCACGGTAAACTTTTTTTCTGGATTCATTTTTACATAAACACTGTTGAAAGTTGACCGATGAAATTGTTACTCACAGGGTTTACATCGTGTTAGAAATATTCGTTGACAATATTTCATCTGTTTCTGACAGCAAGAAAACATCGATTTTTTCAGGGAGATCAATTCCATTCCAATCATCAGGGAGCTCTAACATCAAACCCTGGAGAATGCTTTAAGTAATTACTTGTACATGTGCCCTCCAAGACGTGTTTGCGCAACATAATCAACAAATTCCAAATGACAGGCTATATAAGATGTGAACACGCCGAAAATGACATAAACACCTCCATCCGTCACCGCTCTCAGGAGTTTGACCTCTCCACAGCCACACTTCACCGAATTTTTGCGAAGGATTTAACTCTTCATTCGTAAAAGGTCCGATTAACACAAGAACTGAAGCCAATCGACCACCAGCAGCGCCGTACTTTCTCGGATTGGGTCCTGAAAAACATACACGGTGACATTGTTTCTTTTTTTTCAAGAAAATCATTTTTGTGGCACCGAAAATCCACGAGTGACTCAGCACATAGCAATGCACTGTTTAACGTGGTCTATGAACCGGAAGTATCATAAGGCCGTACATTTTTCCTAAATGAGGCCCGAAAGGCCGTTACAGTCAATAGAGCGCACTACCGAGATATGATAAACAATTTTTCGTGGTCGGAGCTCAATGATATGAATATGGACGATCGCTACTTTTAACAGGAAGGTACCACGTATAATACAACTCTCGAAGCAAACGAGATATTGCGCACGAAGTTTTCTGGCAGCGTAAATTTCGGAGACACCAACTGGCCGCCAAAATCATGCAGCTTAATACCGCTAGACTTCTTTCTTTGGAGCTAAAATATTGAGTAACCAAGATTCGCAAACAATTTCAACTCTGAAGGCGATCACTGAAGCCGCCACCGCCGAAATAGAGCCCCAATTATATGAAAGAGTGATTGGAAATTTCGAAAAAAGGATGAAGGATGATGAAGATATTGAAGATACTCCTTTCGTTGAAACACTCTTCAATTACTTCCCAATTTTTAAGTCTCTTGGTTTGGAAAGAAAATAACAATTTTGTCACTTCATGGCCGAGATTGAACATGCGAAAATAAAAAGAAATCAATAAAATGCGTTTTGCACTAGAACACTAAAGCTGTCGAAGAGTGGTGAACTAATCGAAATTAATGCCACACGTTGGATACATTCAAGCTTTGCCCCGGAACCTAGAATTCCTTCAAAAGCAAAATAATCAGGTGGTTGCTCAGCCCTCGCGCATGAGGATGAGACGAAAATAGTTAAAAGAATGAACCGAGAATGGGAATCTGGACCGGAATCTGTTTAAAGGCAAAGGCGACACGCAAAACTGTAACAATTCCTAATCCATGAGCATAGAATGAAAATATATGACTCAGTCCTAGACAGATGGCGGTGCGATATAATCAAACTCCGTGGCTTTGTCAAAACGACAAACGACGTAACTTTAAGCTTACGGATAACGAGGAAAAAACATTGTAGTGCTGCAAAAGGTCTGCATATCGCCTTCATTGGAGTGTAGCAATATATATACGAGTAATAGCCGTGCTTTTGACATACACATCATATTGTTGGAAGTCGAAATAGAAATCTAAAGACAAAGGATAGCGATGGAGTAAAAATATTGCCAGTAAATCTGACCCAAAAAGCAAAGGAACCTCAAGTTCCAGAGGTTCAAAGAAAAAGCCTAAAAACAAGTATTTGAATCACTCAAATGCAAGAGCATCAGCAAACTCTCAGCCTCACTGACAAGGTGATCCAAAAAAGAGCCACCTGCAGAATGGAATTAAACTTAGAAAATGTAAATATCATCACAAACGGCACAGGACCAATGCATATATGTGGGAACATATGTAGCTCTTGATGTACTTATACGCGTTTAAATATTGCTCTTCTTGATATCTTAAGAAAGTACACCGAAAACTAGACATAGTCCTACACTGAGACGCAAACGAGGCCTTTTAGTTAAAAACTCACATTTCGGGATGCATACCGAGTCTAAAATCTCAGAAAGAACGGCTTCAGAAGCCAAAATATTTAAAGAAACCAGTCTTCAATTTCAACTTTAAAAGCAATTTAAAATGCGCTTATATTCCAAGGCCTAGCAAGATGTGAAAGTTGTCTTTATACCCGAGGCGGAAAGGTCTAGCCACACCACTGTTACTAACTTCTGTCCAATAAATTTACATCTTCTGTTTCTGCAACCAACTCAATAACAACGAAATTTCCACGGCTGAGAACCTTTATATACCGGATAGAGGAGTGGATACAACATTGCATGAAGTTATTAGCACATTATAGAGAGGTCACTAAGAAGCAAAGTGACAGTTAGTGTCAAAGTGTGCTCAGTTAAGAGGGCACTGAAGAAATTCAAGTTTGTCTAATCCCTCAACGAATTGATTACGAATCTGGCCAATGAAAGAATTATCAATGCAAGACTAGGTAACATTGATCTTAGAGTAATTGCATAGAGAAGCACGCCGCAAAGGGTAGTCATCTCCTTAATGATATCAATGCAATTGAATTTTTAGCCGAAATTTTGGACCAAACCTAAATAAATCTGTATATACTGCAATTGTTCGACCAATACTCACTTATGGCAGCATACGAGTAGTTTAGCGCCCAGGAAGTTGATCAAAGTGATGACAAAAATTGAAAGCTTCGGATACATAGAAACTAGCAGTCCAATGCGAAGGACACAAACGACATTGCTGGAAACAATTTTCAATCTGTAACCCATGGGTAGGCACGTAGCCCGGGGGGGTCTTGAATACATTTCGTCTATTTTTCCGTCAACACTATCCAAACGCCAGATATGTTCACTGTGCAAGTCATCGCTTGAACCTGGCTCTGTCAATTGCCATGTCAACACCCTCGATTCGCAATTGTCTTGGTATAGTAAGCGAAACAGCAAATTTCTTCCGAAACCATTCAAATCCAAATAAGAGTTTCCAAAACGCCATACAAAAACACGCACCAGAAAGCAGAAAAAAACGACTTTTGCGCCTTCGTGAAAAAAGGTTTATTGAAAGGCATGACAGTATTATATCATTTGTAGAGCTCTTCAAATCTATTCCGATTAGTCTTGAAGCAATATCCACTAAGACGTGGGCGATGTCTTCAAAAGCATCAACTCTCTTGGCAGCAATTCAAAGAAGTGATTTCCTGGTAAGCCTCATTGTATGCGAACAACTTTTTAGTTTAACACTACTCTTATTAATTTTCCTACAAAATAAATCTTTGAATTTCGTGTCTGCAATAAATCACACAAATCAAGTCTTAAAATATCTTAAAAACATAAGAGAGAATGCCAGAAATTTTTTCAGAGACACTTTTGAATCCGCATCACAACTCGCCGAGGATCTATTTGAAGTTAACATAACAGCTCCGAGGATTTCTTTGAAACAAACAACACGCTCCAATCCAGAAACATCATGTCCTAAAGATTATTTTAGAATCTCTATACTTATTCACTGTCTAGATTCTCTAATACAAAATCTTACTAACAGATTTATGGTCAACGAGGATGTTCTACCATCGTTTCAAGTTCTGCTTCCACGTTTTGCTGCCGTTAATCGAGAAAATAAAATGGAAAAGCTAACTCTTTACATCGATAATGCAATATCCTTGTCAGCTGTTAAAGCGGAGTACATATTCTGGTGTACAAAAATTGCATCGATTGATCCTTCTACGGATGTTCTAGACTGCTAGATATATGTGACAAGACCTACTTCAATAGTATAACCTACTTGCTTACAATTTTCGCCACACTACCTGTTACAACAGCTAGCGTTGAAAGAACCTTTTCAACGATGAAAAGGATCAAAACAGTATCCCGAAGCGTCATGGGCCATCCAAGACTTAGCACACTTTCAATGCTGTCTATTCACACAGGTATTCATGTGGATCCAGATGAAGTGATCGATATTATATATAAAAAGAAAACAAGGCGTTTACTGCTGTAGAAAAACAATATTAAAAGAATTATTATTTATTAAATTTAATTTATAAAAAAAAAAAATATATATATTCATGTAGTTTTCTAATTTTTGTATACAGAATTACTCCAGCATGTAGTCAGCCTCTTTACTTAGAATTTTAAAATACGCCCTTCGAAGCAGGAAGAAATGAAACACATAAATTTCAATTCACCTTTACAGATGGCTGATCGGAAATATCCAAAGCTTAATCAGGCTCTTTCAATTTAAATTGTCAATGCCAACAGCTGGAAACCGTATCTTTCCTGTGACATATTGAGATAACTTTGACCAGAAAATGATAGAAGTCAAACCAACAAGCTAGCCCAGTATGTCAGAACGTCACAGTCTAAACCCGTCTCCTATGGAACCATACAATGGAGCTAAATTCCAATAATGCCGATTTACTCGAGCACACTCTCGCCATTCTCTGTCACTTAATCAACAGAACACTAATATCATACAGATGTCTCTTGTGTTTAACGTAAGTACCTTAAACTTACGGGATGCCCATACATCCATGGGAGCAAGGATACGCCTTGCCATCGCTCACCAAACATTTTCACTGTTTCAGATACCAATTGGGAACTATGTTGCCGGCACAAGTTCCACCCTTGGTATGAGTCGAGGCCGACCTAAAACCTCTTACTGCTCTTAGGGTCGCAGCACCCGGTACTTATTGCAACTCTACATTGGGTCAAACCAAGGGAAAACCCAAGGTAAGACCCTTCCCTCGATTTTGGGTTTAAACCACAGCCACCATGACGCTTCCACAAGGGGGACTGCCTCTAACAAGTCAGGCCCGGACCGAGATCCGGGGGGCTCCTGACTCCCATGGTACCGTGATTTAAGTCCTGGTAGGACTACCGGTGGTCCAGCCGCGAACAAGACCTATGACCGGCAACTTGTGACTGATCGAATCGTAGCAACCTTCGGTAGCGTCATCTGAAGATGTTTACGATAAGACCAGTACTTTGCTCTGCCCCCGTTCATTATTAGACAACGTCATTAAAGGGCAAAGCCTTGATAATTGGGCGTGGGCCCACTAATATCATACAATACTTTCAAGATACTCAAGACATTTATGATGTTCCACTAGTCAATCTTCTCAAGTTCCCAAAAAGGGGCTGGTTGGTCCACTTCGCCATAGTCCATAATCATAAATCTAACCTCAGCTAATGGCTAACGGTTAGCAAACTTATTTGTTAACATATTCTAAACAAGTTTCGCACCTGTGGGGCCGTTTCTCCTAATCTCTTGTAAATTTTTTTACTTATCTTAAGCAATAACATCTTAAGTATTAATCTCATCAAAACTATCTCAGATGTGAGCTCTTCTACATTTTAATGTCCAAAACTATTTGCATATAATTAGTCAACTATCACTATGGCACCAAAGTCTCTTCAAAAAATCGTAAATGCAATGCAATTTGTTATTCAAATTTATGCCACATCATCTATTCATCTAATTTCTTAAAAAAAAAAAATTCCATCTATCCAATCACGCCTTCTAGGGCAGCGGTTGCACATACCATATTTGTCATCATATTGCAGCTGAGGTAGCTTCTAGTGCAACACTACTCCACTCAACTAGTTACCAAATTTACTAAAAATACGAGTAACTTTTCAACCTGCTCGATTACCATATTCATGATGTACAATCATCCAAAACTGCATTCTCATTAGTTTTTCAGCAACAAAATCGATTACCACACTGACATACGACTATTGCGCAAATCTAATCACAGAAATAAAAAATTACAAAAACAGTAAAAAAAAACCCTGTAGTAACTATCGAATAGCTATCGTATCAATTAAAAGCAAATCGCTCCTTGATAAACGCCAGACTAATTGCTGTTAGGTCACTTCCTCCAAACTGCAATATAACGAATGCCAAACTACGAGTAATTGCTCGAATTAATCACCAAAGAAAGTATCACATTTCCACTTGACTTGCCGTGGTTTAGGTTGGCTTGGCTTGGTTTGGCTTGGCCCACCGACAAAGCCCTTCACCATGCCGGCAAAGATACAAAAAAATAACGACACCGATCACCAGCAACAGATAAATGTCTTTCGATTCCCCATATGCCCGAGGCAGGCCAAAATCGAGCCCATGAATCGGGCGAAAGATTCCAAAAAATAAAAAGATGACAATCTCTGACCATTTACGCATAACTGTGAGCCAAAATATAATTTAATTTCCTGAGATACATTTCCCATCCATCGGCAACCTTGCATAACGACACCAGCAATCATAGCGACTGCAACAACAGCGACGGCACCATACAACATAAGCCATGGTAAAAATAATTATGTTTTCTTCAGCAAAAAAAAAAAAAAACAAAAAAACAAAAATGTGAGTAAAGTACGAGTACACTCCAAAAATTGTTGAACAAGAACTGACAGAGTACTTGCGCAATCACCACCCATAACTCGGATTTAATTATTTAATAGTACGCGTATCTACGTATCGCCTGTTACGAACATATCGTACAATCGATTCCACTCAATCTGATTCGATTAACAAATCATAGTTTGACTCTCTACCCGCACCTGTTTGTAGGTTTGTTGTGTGGTGTGAGAGAATTTACATTTGATTTGCAAAATTTGTTGCTTTCACTAGATGGCGCCAACGTGCTCCAACGACAACGAATGAGCACAGCGAGCATAATCAGCGGATGCAGATTCAAATTAAAACAAAACCAAAATCTTCATCTTCGATTTGGCCAAGGTTAACAAATAGTTTTTTTGTTTTCTGTTTTTTTGTTGTTTTTTTTTTCAACAGATGAAGTTCGAGTACCTACTCGTATCTGAGCTCTTTGGCAGTGCACGAGCTGCATCGTCAAAGTCGTTGGTTTTATGACACTTTAAATCATTAAGTAAACGTTTAAAGTTTAATCAAAGACAACTTAAGTGGTCGATATAAGTTTGTAATTAATTTAATTTCAGCACATCTACCAGATACAAGTTGATAAGCATGGCTAAAGGCTAGTGAAAGGACTCTTGATGGATTGGTAAAGTTTTTAAACCGCATTACTAGTGATTTTATGGCGTGACCACCAGTGAAACAACAACGTGTAACATCACAGATTGTACTATACATGGTGATAGCTTTACAAAACACATAAGAGTGGCTTAGAGATGATTTATCCGATTTGTTTGAAAAGTTTGCTTTAAGCTTAAAATTTGAAGAATGTAGACATGTGACTTTAACAGACAGAAGTTATGTAAGCTTTCCGACGGATTTCTTTCTTTCAATATTGTTGGGATTACGATCGCAGTACTATCTTCTTTAGTTCCACAAGGTTAAATAAAATTATCATTAGGCTGCATGATGAGATGAAAGACACTATCCACATGACGAACACACCCTTCTCATAACACATCATAAAGCTAACAAAGCCAGACAATATCGAAATTGTAGGTGTGTCCTTATTGAAAAATAAATAGAGCTGGCACCACAAGACAATAAAGATACAAGACGTGATGGAGGATAAGTAAACTGTCCGGTGGCTATGATACCTTTTCATTAAATATGAGGAAGTTTGAATTCTACTTCATCTCCTTGCCTAAATGTTCAAGGATTCGACTGGTAATTAAATATGGATCGAAAAGAACATGTTGAAAATGGTTTCAACTCATCAGAATTGACTATTGGCTGAAGAGTGGTTTAACATATCAAATTATTTTTCACTTGAAGCTCCTGATGGCGTATGTACCACTCAGCTGTTTCTTTTAAGGTCAATCACCCTGGCTTATTTACCTTAGTTTAATATGTGATGTTATACAACATCACCAACAATGTCCCCCATATTTTTCGGAGTACGTGTTATACTTAGAGTGCATTGTCTTGTACAGTGCATTTCACTCACATGCAATTCGGCCATGCTGGATTGCTCTGGTTTTAGGCAGAGGTTATGAATATATTCTTTAAGTGGGGTGGAAATACGTTAAAGTGAGACCGATATTTCCTTCGTAGCTCTGCATGATCGACAGTTTGACAGTTTGACAGTTTGACAGTTCTCATTTTTTCCCCGTGGTAAAGCGTTTGTGGTGCGGTGAAGTTTATTTTCATTCGCTATGTTTTCCATTTTTATTCCATGCGATTAATTAGCTTCCTGCAAACACACAATATCTTATTTTTCGCCAATGTGCGGTCGATTTTGTTGATTTAGAAAACTTTTTTGAGAAGGACCTTTGCAACCTCTTTGAAAGAGCCGCCGGAGTCCGTATGGATTACTACGTATAAAATCGTGCTCAGGGATAGAAAAACATTTTTGACGTACTAGTTGGGAGCTTCCAACGAAAAGAGGACAAACAATAATGTCTACCGGGAGCCATACGAAACACAGTGAGAGATTTTTGCTTTAACAACGGGTGGGCCATTTAAACCTGGCAATCCTATAACTTTGACATCTGTTTTCAGATCAGCAAATGACAGGCCGTGTTCAAAGTGTCAGTCCAAAGGAATTTGTGCCATTGAACAGTACACGCCATCATAACGCGCCGTTATGGTTAAATTTTACAGTCAAAACATGTTCGTATCATGAAAAATATCGAGTGAGGATCGATATCGCCACTGGCAATCTTGGCAGTGCCAGTAATATGAGGCGGTTTGATGAGAATATTGAGGCGTTGAGAGATCACCGACAATATCAAGTTGTCGCCGTTCTTTTGCAGTTGGGCAACCCCCGCACGGCTCTCCGACGCATAATTCGTGCTGATTTGAAGTTATTCCCGTTCAAAATTCAATTCACGCAACGACTTTTACCGATCGACAAACCATGTCGCTTGGATCATTCGAATTTGGTGGTGAAAATGGTTCAAATCGGCGATGATGGTTGGCAAAAAATTATCATGAGCGATGATAACCCTCAATTAATTCACAAAGAACTTCTTCACAACCAACGCCTGACTGTTTGGGCTGGAATTTGTGCGGAAAAAATCATTGGGCCGTTCTTCTTCGAAGACGATGTTGGAGCAGAAGTAATCGTCTACAGGGAGCGTTATCGAATGTTTTAATGCCACATCTGACTGATAATGCCACGGACAACTTTTAGTTCCAACAGGATAACGCCACAGCTTATACAGAACGAGCCACGATCGCTTTATTGCATCCTTTGTTCTTCGGACGCCTAGTTTCGAAAAGTAGTGATTTTGACTGGCCTTCGCAATCAGCCGACTTGTCGCATCCATGGGGTTACTTGAGGTCCAAAGTTTATGTCAACAAGCCGTAAGCCTAGAAAGAAAGACAATGGCCGCTATTCAGCTCGAAACACTTCGAAAAGAGATGAGAAATGCCGAAAAACGAGCATATTGCGCCATTCGCTCTAGCGGCGATCATTTACGCGATATACGAGTAACATTAAAAAAAAGGTAAGATCAAGTTCGCAAGGTTCAATATAAACGAAAAATTACTTCACGACGAACAATTTGTGTTTTCTTCTTAATTATTACCAAAAAACACCCCGAAGGTTGTGTAACATTCGGCTAACTCTAAGATGGTTGAACCGACATTAAATTCGAGTAGTGGAATGATAGAAAACATGCATTTGAACGGTGGAGTCTATGTCTTCAATACCTCGGATATATGGATATAGAGAGGTGAAAATATCGAATCTAATCTTTTCCTTATTGTCGATAGATTTAAGATTCCATTGTTCCACAAGAAGGAGCCGCAAAGTGAACAAAACGAAAAGCTGACATTGGTTGTCTCAGTACTCTTAAAAAAATTGCAATTAGGGAATACAATGAGCATCTGTGCATGCATTTTCACCCCACCTTCACCGCAATTAGGCTAGGAGGTCGATAAAACTATGGCCACCGAAACGAGGCAAGGACTACAGGTGCGTGCTTTTGTGGGGACCATGCACCAAATCATCAACATCATTTCTTAATACTGGATGTAAGGTCATGTATGAGTATCTACTCGTAAGACTTAAATGCACCACCTTTACGTAAATACCAGTCAATTACAGGCCAAATCTACTGACTTAGGCAAGGGGATACGCTATTACCTGACTTATTTAATTGGTGCTGGAGTAGATAGTGAATGGAGCAAATACCGACACAAAGAGGACTACAGCAAGTCCGTCCAACTGTTGCGTTATTCTTGGATTCTTTGTTGTTCTAAAAAAAACAACCGCGCCTAAAAACGCTTAAGGTAGTTGAAGAAAAGACGAAAATAGTTGCTGAAAACAATTGAGGATAAGGCGATATATTTTCTGGCGGCAACCAGAGAATCAGCTGCTTATCATTTGTCTATTCTAAATAACACCTCAGTGTAGATCCGATGTAGATTGACCTAAGCAAATTGTTGCCAATTGGTCAACTGCAACCAAAACTCTTAACTCGAAATACCAAGCTAAGTTTCTCTAAAAGTCCTAATGCTACCACTGCTTTAGCTGATTTTAGAGGTCACTTGAAAGAAAGTTAGGGCAAATGGTGTTAAAGTGAAATAAGGTGTCTTAAACAGACATAATCGAAAAAGCTAAAACACGAAGACTACCGTGAATCGCCAACGAATATATAACAACGCTCTAGCTAGACAGATCCTTGAATCCGAGTCTCGTAGTTCTAGACTTAAAGGAATCCCCTATCTCTGATTAATAAGCTGGGAGCTGCGTGCCCAGGATCACTAAGTCTAAAAGGCTAAATGTTTCATTAAGTACTCGTAGTACTATATGATGACTATATAGTGAGTATTTATTCCTTGGTGCATGCTTAAATGCTTAAAAATCTTCAAAATTTCTTCTTTCTGTGTAAACTTGGTGGAAATTGTTTAAGTGGATCAGCCGAAAATATGACCTACCGACCACCTAGCCACTTAAGCTCAGCACAAGATTTGATATATTTTTCCATACGCTTGTAACAAGTACATATTTCCTAGAGTAACTTCGTAGAGATACTTCTTACTTCCCAGCTTCCCCTCACTACTGAAATACATGGGCTTACCTTGATTTTGTGTAAAAGTGACGGGCAGCTGACCATCGCTGCGACCTCAGTGCCCACAATTGTTCACTCACTTATCTCAATCGTCTTGAAGTGTTTGCTTTCGCAGCAAGATCTAGGTGATGCAACAAAAATTGGCTTTTGACAATTATGGATAATGTCTTCATTGTAATACCGCATAGAGTACTACATTGGGCTCACAATCACTAGGAGAAAATGATACTTCTGAACAAATGCATATCAAACCAGAGGAGGTACAACCTTTGTTGTATAGCTTTGTTATATCTATTATTTTTTTTTATAATGAGCGCGCGCTCAAGGGGTTTGAGTGCCCTTAAGGTGATTGTACACAGCACGGGCAAAGGAAATTTAGGGAGGAAGAAAAGAGAGGTACCGATGTACATTGTTTTTAAATGTTTGCAAGTTATAACGACCAGGAAATACAGAGATCGGCAGGGCATTCCATAAGCGAGTTGTACGGCTTAGGAACGAATCACGATATTTTAGAGTACGTCCGAAAATGGGCTTGAGGGTATACTGATGAGCATTCATAGCGAGACGGGTGTTACGGTTGAAAGTTTGAATGGGCGGAATGCTACTGGCGATTTCAGTGGAGCACTGGTGGTGGAAGTAGCGATAAAACAAAGTGAGACACGAGACATTTCGTCGGTGTTCGAGGGTGTCCATTGATTGACTGATATTAGTATCGTCAATAAGTTTTATCGCACGGTTTTGAATCCTATCTAGCAGGTGCAGAGATGTTTTAGGACCACCTGACCAGATGTGGGAGTTGTACTCCAATTTTGGGCAGATGAATGCCTTATATATTGAGGCCAGATCAGAGGGGGTAAAATATTTCTTACATCGCTTGAGGACACCTAGATATTTCGCAGCATTTTTGGCGATATCAAATATGTGGTCATTCCAACATAAGTTGTCATTAACACACATACCGAGAATGGAATGTTTTTCGGTTTCGACAATGCAAGTGCCATTCATGGATAATGGCTGGGTGTTTAAATTTCGCTTTAGCAACAGCAGACAGCATTGTGTTTTGGAAGCATTAAATTCCACTCTGTTGATAGTTCCCCAATTGGTTATGCTGTTGTTATCGGAATTTAATGAGCTTAGCATACGCTGCCGTTCTCGTTCTACAGCCGAAGAGCAGGGCCGTGAGTCCGGGAACGAATATGAAAAGCAGAGAGTACTGTCATCAGCAAAGGAATATATTGGATTAGAAGTAGCAGACAAGAGATCGTTAATGAAAATTAAAAAGAGTGTCGGTGACAGAACAGAGCCCTGGGGCACACCAGCATTTATTTTGTGAATATCAGACTTGAAGACAAGACAACTTGAATTGAACGTTCCGAAAGGTAATTTCTAATCCATTGAAGAAGAAGACTCACCATCGATCCCAAAAGCACGCATTTTCGACAAAAGAGCCTGATACCAAACTCTGTCAAATGCCTTAGAAATATCAAGTGCAACTATCTTGCTTTCGCCAGATTGATGTACCCTTTGGTTCCACTTTTCGGTGAGACATGCCTTCAAATCACCAGTGGACCTGTTGCTACGAAAACCGTACTGCCGGTCATTGAGAAGTTTTCGTGTTTCGAGATATTTCATGAGCTGACGATTTATCAGTGTTTCCATGACCTTAGAAAGAAGAGGCGTAAGTCCAATAGGTCTGTAGGGGGAGAGGGAAGAAGATTCGCCTTTTTTTAGCGACGGGCTGGACAAATGCTGTTTTCCATCTGCTCGGGAAGAGTCCTAAAGTGTAGGATTGATGAAAAAGCTTACGCAGTGGTTTTACCAGCGAGGAAGAACAACTCTTCAGAAGAAGGGGAGATATACCATCTGGACCAGCGGATTTATGTATGTTGAGATCTTTAAGTACTCTTGCTACTACACGAGTGCGAAAGTAGATTCGTCCCATTGAAGATTCGACGCACTCAAGTTCAGGCGGAGACAAAGCACAATCTGGGAGTGTTGAGCTGGCCGCAAAGTCTACAGTAAGCAGATTGGCCTTATCCAAAGAGCTGACAGCTGGAATGTAATTGTAAATGAGCATTGGGATGGAGGATGAGGCGGAATTTCTAATGTTTTTGACGAACGACCAAAAATTTTTACTGCCTTTGGGACATTGCAGTACTTTTTGCCTCAGTTTTTGGTCGCATACGAATTTCACACGCTTAAGAAAGGCGTTGCAGTCATTTCTGGCTCGTTTGAACTTTTTTCGGTTTTCCTCTGTCGAATTGGTCTTGTAGGACCGAAAAAACATTTCTCTAACCCTGACGACCTCTTTACAGCTCGAGTCGTACCATGGCTTTTCTTTTGGTTTGATACTCTTCATCCGATGAGGAATAAAGGATCTCATTCCAAAGAGAATGGTGTCTGTAATCATATCAGCAGCGGCATCCACGTCGTTATCGAGGAAGCATAACAACCAGTTAAAATTCCTAAAGAAGCTGTTAAGACCGCTCCAGTTGGCTTTCTCGTATTGCCATACGGTTCTTTTAGGAATTTTTTCTCTAACTGTGTGGTCGGTGTACGAGAAATTAGCTGATATGATACAATGGTCCGACGAGCCTAGAGGGGAGAGCACATCAATGGTGTACTTATCAGGGTGAGAAGTTAAAAACAAGTCCAGGGTGTTGGCGGTATGACTATCAACGTCTGGTATTCGCGTGGGCTCATTTACAAGCTGGCTTAAGCTGTTTTCCGCAGCGAACTCTCAACACACCGTCATGTGGGTGTTGTCTGTCCAGAACGTCGAAGCCACCCAGAATTGTGTATATTGAAGTCGCCCGTAATAACGATTTTAGTATGAGGATACAAGGATACAATTCTTTGAATAAGGTAAGACAGCGCGCATCAAACTCTTTAAAAGTTGAATTGCTGTCCAGTTTGGGGCTTCTATAAATAAAGTAGTCGATAAGTTGCTTACGGAGATGGAATTTTAACCACATGAAGTTGAATTCCAGATTGGATCACATTGTGGTGGAGTTTGGTAAGCAACATCACTACGCACATAAATGGCGAGACCGCGGTGAGAGACGAATAATGGCACTAGTTCGTAGCCAGGTAGCTTCAGATCAGAATGATCTGAGAGGTGTGGGCGGGGATCTACCTGTGTTTCACTTTTTGCCAAAACAGCTGGTCTGTACTCACAGACGTGGACGTACGCAGAAAAGTGATTACTTTTTAGCCCAAGTATATTGGCTACGTCTACCCTGAATTCCCTAGTCATAATCACAGACAAACACAGAAAACACAAACACCGACAATACTAAGCAAGGCTGCGAAGTGAAAATTCTGACATTGATTTACCGTATCAACATCTATAATTGTTTTACTTTTTTATTGATTTTATTGATAAACTTTACTCAACCGACTACAAATCGCGTCAAAAAGGAAGTGAACGAGCGACCAGAAGTTATTTTTTAACAAAAAAAAGATGGAAATAGCTGAATTTGGTAGGGGTTTGTAAATATGCGATCTATGGATTTGTAGTAGTTGATTCTGCATTCTACTCGTCCATAGATGGCATTAACAGCCTCCTTATGAAAGGTTTCGCTCCTCCCTAAATTTTACAAGAAAAGACTTCGACTTGACCACATCTATCTTAAAATTTCAAGTATCGACATAAGAGCTTAAGAAATTTGATTCAATCGCTTCTGGCTCTGTTCGTCTATCTTTCGATCATGTATTACAAACACCTTGAATTCATCATCCGAAACAACTTTCAGAAAATCAACGATTTTTTGAGTCTTTCGAGACCTTTCTCTTACCAATAATATCTTTTCCTAACCAACGACTGTCAATTGTCAACTTTATGATTAAAGTCAACCACTTTTGCGCTTTAAATAATCGAAAATCGAATTTTAAGAATTTCTCACTTTTACCATCGTCTTCTTTAGCAGACAAATGCAAATTAAGTAGGTCAAGTTTGCTAAGTCATTTGGGTTGCATAAGCATCTTTTACAGATCCACTATGAATTCACCGCGAATAACTTCTCGGCAGGGGGAAACCTTAAATTCCAGTTCATGGCCTGTATTTAAACTTCATCATAAGTTAGATAGATTCGTGAGTAAAAGTAGTTCCACAGCTACAATAAATACCCGTACATTGATATATTCTCTTCTTATAAATTTGAATAAAGCTGGTGTTCTTCACCTCCTTTATAAGAATCCTAAAATTTCTCTTGAAAAGCTTCAATGCCTCTTCATAAAAATTGAATGGAAAAATATTGGTATCCGTGAGATTAGTTCCTCATTTCCATTTGATAAGACTACCGAAACTATCCATAAATTTTCAGGAAAAACCGCAACCTTCCGAATTTCTTTATTAATTTCTTACACTCGTGCGTTGTATAACAACTAATCCATCATACTCGTATCTTTTCCCCCAGGAAAACCTCTTAGTTTCTACAAAAATCTAAAAGAAGATCTTTCCGAAAAACCACACAAACAAATAAGAGAAGAGAAAAACACACAAGACCCTCTCATTATAATTTTCCACACGATAAATTATGCAAATTGTATACGCGCCACCTACAACCTTGAGCTCCTAACACGTGGTTCTTATACAATACAATAGCAAATGAAAATACAAATACTACTGCAACATTTTTCTTCATTTTAAATGTAAAATCTCATCGATGGTCTCGTGTCCGAATCGGTTACACCTACTGAATTACAAAAGCCAAAAACCGTCATTTTCTCACAATAAAACAATTAACAAATTAAAATATCACTTTCAGCACAATTCACAGTGTAATTGTCGGCGAAAAACACGTACTCGCATCTGTGTTTGCAAACAAAAGAGATACACATATGGATATGAGACTTTGGGGACCAATTCAGTGGCAATTACGAGTATGTGGCACTGTTTTGCATTCTTTTGAATTGTGGGGCGCCTTATATGCAAATGCATGGAAAGTGCATTTGGATAGAACGGATGATGTATACTATAGATCTGGGCTTTTCATTAACCTGTTTAGGGATACATTTGGGCGAGAGATTAATCGATCACATGAAGCAAAATTGCATGCAGCTGATTGTAGTCACATTTTAATTGAAGCGGCGCGGCGGAAAGAACATTATATGAAAACGAGCTACATTATGGGTAATTACTCGTATAAATCGTAATTCTACGGGTGAAACATGCCACACAAAAGGAACTGCAATTCTGAAAATAGCGGATAAATTTGATTGTCAGGTCCTTGTTGGGTATAATCGCTGTGAATACAGATACATTCGGGGAATAGCATACTCTGTTATGTTCATATCTCTAGGAATTTAGGATAGTAAGGAAAACGTTCTCAGACCACATGCATATGGAAGTAAAATTGCCAAAACTGCCTTCCGTATGGATTTGCAAAATCAATATCAGGTAAATCTTTACAAGGAGCTTGAATCGTTCACTAACACAAATTCGATGCCAAACATTGAAGGTCTAACGGAAATCATAATAAGAGCGACATCTCAAAATCTTCCAGCAAGACATAGCAAAAATTTCACTAAACAAAAGCGGCTTGATATTCACTCCAAGCGACCTAGAGATATCGGGTTTTCCAATAAGGACTTGACAACTTTTTTTTTAAATAAAACGCAAACCATTTGAGGTATATCAAAAACTTTATTATCGGCTTGAAGTACAATCAAAACATTTATGAATGGAACTCGACTTCGTTCATATGGCTACCGGGAACACGTTTGCAGCGGTCGATTTCTTGGACCCAATTTTCAACGACTCGATCACACATTTCAGCCGAAACGGCCGCTATTTCACGTTCAATGTTGGCTCTGAGCTCTTCCAACGTCGTCGGCGTGTTGGCATAAAACAATAACTTAACGTAGGCCCACAGAAAATATTCAAGTGGCGTTAAATCGCACGAACGAGGCGGCCAATTGACTGGCCCATTTCTTGAGATAACACGCTCACCAAAGTTACTCTTCAATAAATCGATTGTAGCCTGTGCTGTGTGGCTTGTGGCATCATCCTGATGAAACCACATGTTGTCCAAATCCATATCTTCCAATTTGGCCATTCACAGTAACGTGACGATCGTTATCGTCGACGAAAAAATATGGCTCAATAACGCCGCCGGCATGCAAACCGCACCAAACAGTTATTTTTTGTGGATGCACATTTTTTTTTTTTTTATAATTTACGCGCGCCGAAGGGGTTAGATACCATTTTACTGTTGCGGGCGGAAAGGTAGAAGGAAGAAAAAGGAAAATTGTTTTGTAGTGGTTTGAAACTCAGGTGTGTTTGGTTTCGATATTCGCTCTCCAGGGGGTGGGAGTCCGAATAGGACGGAGAGTTTTTGCTTCACACAGAGCGATTCGAGGTATATTTCACAGTATTTTTTTTCTGTGCTTGAAACTCAACAACAGCCAAATCTACGTGTCAGTGTTATGCCTTCACACGCAGAATTTTTCTGTCTGAGTTCCAATTACAAATGAAAAACTGACTTGCCATGGGCAGGACTCGAACCTGGACCCTCCGAGTGAGAAGCGATTGCTAGAACCACTACACCACGGCCACCCACATGTGGATTTTCACCCGACTAATAACGCATATTTTGCTTATTGATGAACCCATTGAGCCAAAAATGAGCATCTTCTCCAGAACCCAATCGGAGAACGTACGTCGCTTCAAATGGTCCATCGGCTTCAATTCTTGAGTCAGATTGAACTTGTATGGGTGTAAACCAAGATCCTTACGCAAAATACGCCATGATGTGGTCTGAGCGATGCCCAATTCTTGAGAACGTCGTGGAATTGACTGATTTGGATCGTTCGCTACGGACGCCTGAACGGCAGCGATATTTTCGACACTTCGACCAACCCGTTGTCTCACTGACACGGCAACATCACACAACGAATATGTAGACTCAAATTTTTGCACTATTATTGCCTGTCTACTAGGGCGAGAATTACAACCGAAAATTGGAATTAACGCTCTTAAAGTTGCAGTCACCGACTCCGAATTTCGGTAGAAAATTTTTATAATTTGCAGACGTTGATCGTTCGTGTACTTTACCATGATGAAAATGTTGAGTTTACTGAATAAATTGACAGTGACAGTTTGATGATTAGTGAAAGAGTGCGTTCACAAATTAAATTCAAATTTGTCAAGTCCCTACTGGAAAACACTTTACATGGTTTGCGTTTCTGAAACTAGTAAGATCAACAGAAATGCATTCAAAACTCTGTACGCAAGTCCAAATAAGCAATTTAAGAGCGTCTTCCATATGAAAAAGCTTGCGTTTATTGAGCAGAATATATCACTCTTTAACAGAGCGTAGTCTTCAGCTAATTTTTTGGAAATCCGTTAAACTTCAGAATTAATGGTAGCTAAGTAGGTTGAAAAACTACGTACTTTTCAAAGCTTCTCAGAGGTAATATCTCAACCATTTTAACATGCAGCACCCTGTACGATGAATTTTTATATGCACCCATAACAATAGATGAGCCCCTGGAGAAGACCGTATACCATTTGAATTTTATAAAAACTGTACACGTGAATTCTTCAATTGAATTTTCCAAAACACCAACATACCAGCAAATTTTCCTAAATCGATTATATGCACGAGGGTTGGAAAGTTTCCGACCGCAACGTAAAGATAGCGGCACTCGTCAATAAAAGCTAGTGAATGCTAGTTGTGCATTTTTTGACAGTTACTTACCGAAGTTTCAGTCATTTTGGACGCGCAGTTTTTACTTGACAGTGGTTTTAGTGAGTCGATGTGAGTGGTTTTTGTGAAAATGGAAAAAATTGAGTATCGAGCTGTTATTAAATTCTTGTTTTTGAAAGGCAATACGCCTACGCAAATCAAAAATGAGTTGGACTCTGTGTACGAGGACTCTGCACCATCGTTTACCACAGTGAAATTTTGGGCAGCTGAATTTAAACGTGGCCGTAAGGGAGGTGATGAATGTTCGGGACGTCCAACAACTGCAACCACTGACTTATAACATTGCTAAAGATCACCAAATGGTGTTAGACGACCGCCGAATTAAAGTGAGAGAGATAGTAGAGGTTATGAAAATGTCCAAAGAATGTGTTTGTTACATATCAAATCAAGTTTTAGGCATGAGAAAGCTGTTCGCGCGTTGGGTGCCGCGTTTGCTTACGTTAGACCAAAAACGTGTTCGAATGAACATTTCCAATGCTCTGTTGGCGCAGTTTAGGCCCAATAAATCCGAGTTTTGGCGCCGATTAATTACTGTAGATAAAACTAGGATAGACCATTATACGCCCGAAATGAAAATTCAGTCAAAACAGTGGACTGTAAAGGGCGAGCCGGCTCCAAAAAAAGCAAAAACTGTTTTTTCAGCTGGGAAAGTGATGGCGACTGTTTTTTTGGGATAGTAAAGGAGTTATGTTAACCGATTATCTTCAAAAAGGAAAAACCATTACAGGAGCATACTACTACGCGTCATTACTTGCCAAGTTGAAGCCAGAAATTGCGGAAAAACGGCCACATTTGCAGAAAAAGAAAATCCTGTTTCACCAAGACAACGCGCTGTCTCACACCTCAGCGGTTCCGTGAATCCATGAATCACGGTTTGGACTGCTTGACTATCCGCCTTATTCACCAAATCTAGCCCCAAGCGACTTCTTTTTGTTCCCTCATCTAAAAACTGCACTCGGAGGACAGAGATTTTCGTCAAATGATGAGGCAATCATCTTCATGAACAATTATTTTGCAGACAAAAACGCCAAGTACTATTAGAAAAATAAAAAAGAAAATTTGAGAAAAAATGTCTTGTATCATTGTTCGGTCGGAAGCTTTTCAGACAACCCTCGTATATCTACTATACAAGAAAGGTGGCTACAATGAACGACCTGGCAAACTGTAGCGGTGTATAGTTTCTAAACACTTCAACGAAGTTTTTTGGCAGAGTGATTGCCGAAAGACGTATGCTTTGGATCAGTAAGAAAAAAATCATCCGAGCATTACAAGCTATTTGCTTCAGGCAAAATACATACTCGTAGGTTTCGTAGATTTCCGAGAAACCTTTAATTCAGTGTTCGGAGAGGCACTTTGTACGAAAGGCATTGTGCGAAAATAGGAAATCTTTCGTTTGGGATGGAAATTATCTGTCAGAAGGTTTTGAGACTGGAACAGGTTTCATACCTATACACGAAGTACGGTACTATTTATATTGTATATCAAGGACATAACAGACATTGTTAAAGGTGGGATTAAGTTAAACCGAACCAAAATACCAGCAATGATATTTGCAGATGACATTTCCTTCATCGCAGACACTGTTGACAGCTAGAAATGGCTGTGGAATATACAGCAGACGCGAGAAGTGGATAATCCAAGGGGATCCTATTGAAATTGTACGGGGATATAAGTACGAGTACCTTGGAGTTTTGAACACATCCAATGGCAAATTGGCCGAAGCTAAACGGGCTGAATCCATTAATAATAAATACGTTAGCCATAGAGCAAAGCAAAAGATATTCCAAGCAAAAACAGCCTCGATCCTTGTATAAGAAGCACAAGCGTGGTCTTAGGCTTCTTATACAAGAGTGGAACAATTTATTTCATATTTTCTCAAGCGAGAAGCAATCTAAATAGCCGAGTAGTACGCCCAATTATATGCTGCACTTAGAAACGGGTATACCTTTGTTTTTGAACACACTTGCACTTTAATTATATTTTAAAAGTGTTTGCAATGGAGGACGAAAAACTACCAAAAAAAGTTCTTACGCATATTATTAGCACAGGAGGAAATCTAGTAAGAAAATTGCAGCGTCTTGCTGCAAAATGTGGAGTTACTTTCCCTTCCGAAAGGGTGGTGACACCAACAATTTTTTTTTCTATTTTTCGAAACTCAAATCTAGCCGGAGAACTAATCGAAAATGAATCAATTTTGGAGAGCCAATACAGAAGAGACCATACAGACTCTGTTTAGTCCACACAAGGTAGAACATCATCGGTTCATATTTTTTTAGAAAACGAAGCCAGCTTGAGTTACAGCCAATAAAGATCGTAACCGAAGCATGTTCACTCAGTATTTCTTGAAAAATTCCATTGAACAGCCAGAATGCTCTTTGTGTATGGGTGTAGATTCATTGTAATCGACAAATTAGTGCAATAAGTTTTCAGTTTTCGCTACGCGATGTTACTAAAGAAGGTTTCTACAAGCCGCTAGAAAAAATCTACGGGCAATGTATGACGTTAAAATTGTTTTATGTGATTTAAA
Source organism: Volucella bombylans (assembly GCA_949129095.1). Lineage (NCBI taxonomy): Eukaryota > Metazoa > Arthropoda > Insecta > Diptera > Syrphidae > Volucella > Volucella bombylans. The sequence continues at coordinate 156,960,458 of OX422141.1, read as the reverse complement.
CGTCAAATTAGAAACAAAAAAAAAAAAAAAAAAAAAAAAAAAAAAAAAAAAAATCGTTATTACGGGCGACTTCAATATACACAATTCTGGGTGGCTTCGACATTCTGGACAGACAACACCCGAAGGACGGTGTGTTGAGATCTTCGCTGCGGAAAACAACCTAACGCAGCTTGTAAATGAGCCCACACGAATACCAGACGTTGATAGTCATACCGCCAACATCCTGGAATTGTTTTTAACTTCTCACCCTGATAAGTACACCGTTGATGTGCTCTCCCCTCTAGGCTCGTCGGACCATTGTGTCATATCAGCTAATTTCTCGTACACCGACCACACAGTTAGAGAAAAAATTCCTAAAAGAACCGTATGGCAATACGAGAAAGCCAACTGGAGCGGTCTTAACAGCTTCTTTAGGAATTTTAACTGGTCGTTATGCTTCCTCGATAACGACGTGGATGCCGCTGCTGATATGATTACAGACACCATTCTCTTTGGAATGAGATCCTTTATTCCTCATCGGATGAAGAGTATCAAACCAAAAGAAAAGCCATGGTACGACGTGAGCTGTAAAGAGGCCGTCAGGGCTAGAGAAATGTTTTTTCGGTCCTACAAGACCAACCCGACAGAGGAAAACCGAAAAAATTTCACACGTGCCAGAAATGACTGCAACGCCTTTCTTAAGCGTGTGAAATTCCTATGCGACCAAAAACTGAGGCAAAAAAATACTACAATGTTCCAAAGGCAGTAAAAATTTTTGGTCGTTCGTCAAAAACATTAGAAATTCCGCCTCATCCTCCATCCCAACGCTCATTTACAATGACATTCCAGCTGTCAGCTCTTTGGATAAGGCCAATCTGCTTGCTGCACACACAGATTGTGCTTTGTCTCCGCCTACACTTGAGTGCGTCGAATCTTCAATCTACTTTCGCACTCGTGTAGTAGCAAGAGTACTTACAGATCTCAACATACATAAATCCGCTGGTCCAGATGGTATATCTCACCTTCTTCTGAAGAGGTGTTCTTCCTCACTGCGTAAGCTTTTTCATCAATCCTACACTTTAGGACTCTTCCCGAGCAGATGGAAAACAGCATTTGTCCAGCTCGTCGCTAAAAAAAGGCTAATCTTCTTCCCTCTCCCCCTACAGACCTATTGGACTTACGCCTCTTCTTTCTAAGGTCATGGAAACACTGATAAATCGTCAGCTCATGAAATATCTCGAAACACGAAAACTTCTCAATGACCGGCAGTACGGTTTTCGTAGCAACAGGTCCACTGGTGATTTGAAGGCATGTCTCACCGAAAAGTGGAACCAAAGGGTACATCAATCTGGCGAAAGCAAGATAGTTGCACTTGATATTTCTAAGGCACTTGACAGAGTTTGGCATCAGGCTCTTTTGTCGAAAATGCGTGCATTTGGGATCGACGACTCTCTTCTTCAATGGATTAGAAATTACCTTTCGGAACGTTCAATTCAAGTTGTCTTGGACGGTTTCAAGTCCGATATTCACAAAATAAATGCTGGTGTGCCCCAGGACTCTGTTCTGTCACCGACATTCTTTTTAGTTTTCATTAAAGATCTCTTGTCTGCTACTTCTAATCCAATATATTCCTTTGCTGATGACAGTACTCTCTGCTTTTCATATTCGTTCCCGGACTCATGGCCCTGCTCTTCGGCTGTAGTACGAGAACGGCAGCGTATGCTAAGCTCATTAAATTCCGATATCAACAGCATAACCAATTGGGGAACTATCAATAGAGTGGAATCTAATGCTTCCAAAACACAATGCTGTCTGGTGTCTTTAAAGCGAAATTTAAACACCCAGCCATTATCTATGAATGGCACTTGCATCGTCGAAACCGAAAAACTTTCCATTCTCGGTATGTGTGTCAATGACAACTTACGTTGGAATGACCACATATTTGATGTCGCCAAAAATGCTGCGAAATGTCTAGGTTTCCTCAAGCGATGTAAGAAATATTTTACCCCCTCTGATCTGGCCTCAATATATAAGGCATTCATCCGCCCAAAATTGGAGTACAACTCCCACATCTGGTCAGGTGCTCCTAAAACATCTCTGCACCTGCTAGATAGGATTCAAAACCGTGCGATAAAACTTATTGACGATACTAATATCAGTCAATCAATGGACACCCTCGAACACCGACGAAATGTCTCGTGTCTCACTTTGTTTTATCGCTACTTCCACCACCAGTGCTCCACTGAAATCGCCAGTAGCATTCCGCCCATTCAAACTTTCAACCGTAACACCCGTCTCGCTATGAATGCTCATCAGTATACCCTCAAGCCCATTTTCGGACGTACTCTAAAATTCGATTCGTTCCTAAGCCGTACAACTCGCTTATGGAATGCCCTGCCGATCTCTGTATTTCCTGGTCGTTATAACTTGCAAACATTTAAAAACAATGTACATCGGTACCTCTCTTTTCTTCCTCCCTAAATTTCCTTTGCCCGCGCTGTGTACAATCACCTTAAGGGTACTCAAACCCCTTGAGCGGGCGCTCATTATAAAAAAAAATATATATATATATATGGTACGAGTGTACATACGAAGGATATGTCATGTAATGCCAGCGCAACAAATCGCTTCAAACTTTGCCAAACCGCCCTGCACGAGGTGGTGGGGAAGGAGTCTTCAATATGATGGAGTGCACAGCCATTAAAAATGCTCTAGTAGATGGTACTCGTAACATTGAACATGGCATTACAAACTGGCTTTGCAACATGACGTGGTCATAATAGTGCAGGGTAGCAAAAATTTGGGGTTTAAAATCTGCTATGGTGTACAGGCTACATACGGTGGTGGGAAGACCCATACTTACATACGGCGTACTAGGTGGAAAGAAATAAACAAGAAAACGATTTACGGAATATTATCGGTGCCTCAAAGAGCGGCTTCCATAACCATTACAGGTGCGCTCCGTATCACCGTACCACCAGCATTGGACACCTTTTTGCACCTAATACCGCTTGATTTACAGATCAAAAAACTTGCTGGCGACAGTGCCGTACGACTCACTAATCTGGGTTACTTCAAGAGCAGTAGTTTCGGACATGGCACGATCCTAATGGATCTACTGCCAGGCAATGAAATTCTAACGGACGAAATTCCTTCCCTGGTCGACTTCGACATCCGACATCCCGACTGGGAAAAAAATACAATAACCAGGTCAAACCGTATTGCAATTTTCACAGATGGCTCGAAAACAGAGAAAGTAACAGGTTCTGGTATTTTCTCAGAAAACCCAGAACTAAGAGTCTTTGTAAGACTACCGGACGCCAACAGTGTCTTCCAATCACAGGTTCTGGCTGTCTTCAGGGCAGCTGAGCTAATGCAGATGAGATCAGTATCCGAAAGAGATATCGCTATCTACATTGATAGCCAATGGAATCAGCCAACATCCATACTGATACAGTCAGGGGTTGCCGCATTGTAATTATGCCGTCAGAAGACTGTGGTAAGACAGGTAAGACTGTGCTGGGTGTCATGACACTGCGTTATTAAAGGAAATGAACAAGCGGAGTAGCTTAAAAGAAAAGGATGGCTATCTACTACAATAGTGAGGTTGCCAACATCAAACCGCGCCTTTGCATAGTAAGGGGCACTATCGAGGGAAAAATTACAAAGACTGCCAACCTAAGATAGTCAAGTCTTGAAAGACACAGAGTATCCAAGGCTCTTTGGCCGCTTTTTGACGGAATAAGCTTAGGACAGTAGTAGAAATTATGACAGGACACTATCTTCTGCGGCAACTTGCAAAGAGACTCAAATTATCAGATAGGGATATTTTCTGGTTCTGCGGTGATTGCAAGCTGTTGAAAACATAACACACACACTGTGTGGCTGCGAGGCAATATCGCGTAATCGAAGAAAATTTTTAGGGAAATACTTTTTCGAAAACCTAGAGGAAATAGACGGCACGAAATCATCAGGGCGATTATTTAGGTTTTTGAAGACAAATTCAACTTGTTCCACAGTAATTGCGATGGGCCCCTTTTGGTGCCTGTTGTCTGTGTGATGGCACATCCATCATACCCCTGTTTAACCTAACCTAACCTAAACCTGCCAAATGCGCATCTCTCGCCATTTCCAAGAAAACCCTGATTTGGCTAAGAGTGCGACCAATCTCAACTTGCGAAACAACTCGCGTAACTCGAGCACTGCATAGAAGATCGAGAACAGCAAGGGAAAAAGAGGGATTATAATTCAGGAATAGTGTTTGAGAATTGAAACAAACAAGTCCTTTATAACTAAGAAAGACAATTTAGCAGAGTCACTCAGAATGCTGAAAGCCAAGGCGTACGTCCACCCGACCAAAAACCAAACACATAGCAATATCTAATCATCTTAAAGGGAGCGGGAAATTACTCCAATTTGGTTCTAAGATTTTATCGAAAGAAAATATCGTATAAACTGAGCCAACTGAAGAGGCATCAGTTTCCTAACCTAAAAATATTTGTCAACGGCAATGTTCACAAATGGCCAAATATTCACCATATGGAAGGTTGAAGAGAAAACTCAAGAAGTCGAAATCGATATTCACGTCATATCTAACCTTGGCGTCTCTGTTAAACTCGCCAGATTGTATAAAATGAAAACAAAGAACGTTCGCTCTTTTGTAAGACTCGGAAGTAATGTCACTGAGACCTTTGGTATACTAGCCACGTGACTTCTCCCACACCATGCATAGGAAAATTTAAGAATTTCGCAAACCAACATTAGAGGCACCATTTCTTGAAAAGTCTGTGCAACTGCCAACATCACTGGTGATTTTGCAAGTATTGAAGCAGAAGCTACAAAAATGAAGGAAAAAGCTGACAAATCTGATGGTAGTTCAAAACAGGTAGCCATAGCTCTAATCTAGCTAGGGATCTTACCTACCTGGGCCTTGATGCTAACCCTGAGAATGACACGTTGCCAGAAATGATTGTCAATCGATGTTGCTAGGCTAAGCATGACAATTGAATAATAAGGTCTTTCAAGAAAGGTTAAGAAGACTCTGCATAATACCCTTATCATCCCAGTCCTGCTTTACAGCGCAAAAGCATGGATGCTATCCAATCCAGTTTCAAACGCTTCTTCAAGGATAGAATATAACAGCAAACTCTATAAGTTGTGCAGCGACACAAACCTGCTCAGAAAAGTAGTCTTAGACTCCTACCCGGCGGGGTAAAGCAGTACAGAAAAGCCTCGCCTTAGGTGGAGCGTACAAGTTAAAGTGGACCTGACCCATCTTAGAGTGTCGAACTACCGAATTGAAGGTCCGCCACAGACTTAATGCAATCTTAGTATGTAAGTAAGCTAGCTGTAGAAAAAAGGTTAATGGAAATCGTTTTTGACGCATGATCACTGAATATGTTTTCTAAAAATATTCTTGAAACTTATATGGACGAGATGTATGACGCTCTGTTCCCTATGAAGTTCAAAACTATCATTTTTGTAAAAAGTCAGAATTGGTGAGCAGTTGATTTGAAGAAACAAACCGGTATATTGGCCTTCAATATTGTGTATGATAATAATTTGACGGCCTTCAAATGCAAGCCACTCACCACAGATCTCGGTGAAGCTTTGTTCGAAAAAGTAACCCCAAATTAAGCATTTTGGCTTATAAGCTTACTAAAACCAGCCGCTGTAACCATTACCCGCATATACTCGTATGCTAATCAACGGTTTCAAAAGTATTAACTTTCGATTGAAGCATTAGGCTATTAGTGTAGAAACTCGTGATAACCCAAATCTTTCCAGACTGCCCACACTAACACGAAACATGACAGAGTAGCTGGTTGTAGCCAAATGTGGTGCCATCTAAAGGTTATTGACCAGCGGTAAAAAAATACAAATGAATTAATTTATGACATCTATTGTAGTGTTCTTGGTGTCGTAACTTGTTAGCCGAATACTCGGCTATTTAGGCTTACCAACTTGATGTATCATAGGAAGAATCTTTACCGCATACTGCAGGAATGTGAGCCCAAACCTTTTGTTCGATAGCAGATGAATTGATAGTGATCAAAGACCAATAAGTCACTCTCATTTATTCTAAATATGATACTCGTATCACACAACTAAACGATATTTCAGAAGTGTTAAGGGGAGCAATTTGGTCTGCTGCTAAAGCGGGTTCTCATCATTTAACAAAAAAAATATGAGTAACACTTAAAAACTCACTTTAACCTATTTTCTGAGATACTCGTACGGTACTTGTATAATAACTCAAAGAAAAGTAAACAATAAAAGTAAAACTCACCTTGTGCGTAGATTTCCATTTCTCGTTTGATTAGCGGCTTTCGTTCCAAATTTATATCCAGTTCCATTATTCAATTGACTTGCACTGGTGCGCGGTAGACGAGGCGATGGATTACCAGTGCCCGGTCTTACCGCCCCCGTACCACATTGGACGCCAAAATTTGTAAATCCATACAAAACTATGAATATCAACAGATAGACCGTTAGTGTTGAAGTTGTTGTTCGCAACCTGTTCTTGGACTGTGGCAATTGACCGTAGGTTGGATTCTGGATTAAGAATTTGCGATAAGTGGTAGCTGTTACAGCTGTTGCTGTTACCAATGTTGTTGCGGCTGCGGCTGCGGCTGCGGCTGTGGCTGTTGTTCGTGTTGTTTGTGGTGGTGATAATGCTGATTTTGTTTTTGTTATTGTTGTTGCTTTTATTATATGTGGTTGATGCAATTTTATTGAATGAGCAGCTGCTTTTGAACGCTTGCAATATCTTAAAGTTAAAGTTTGGGTAGCGTTTTTATTGTTGCTGTAGCTGTTGTTGTTGGCCTTTAAGGCCGACATCGTGGTAATTTTTTCGATTTATGAAACAAGTACAGGTTTCTTCAATCAAAGAGAAATAAATTCGTACCAAATCAAGATTTAGGTTTGGAATTGGAATTGGAATTGGAGCTGGGTTTTTATGTTTTGTTTTTTTGTTTTTTTTTTTTGTTTCCCCTGTAAGTTGCGGGGTGTTTGTAATAAAATTTTGAAACACTGAATTACACTATTTCTTCTTTTTTTTCTAAATTAACTTGACTTCTTTTGGGGAAAATCACTTTTTTTTATTTCGAGTAATAGATTACTTTTTTTTCTTTATAAATATTAATACATTGGTGACACTAAAAAGAAACAAGCAACACTCAATTAATAACACGAACATATTTATTGAAGTTTGACGATAAATATAAATTAAAGTTGACGTTGAGTAAGGATCGAAAAATAAAAAGCAAAGTGAATGGTGATTTGAAATCAATTAAAGTGATTTGTGATTTTGAATTTCTGAATACTGGTAATTTATATTAAAATGGGTCTTAAATGTGGGTTACGTTGATATATAATGTCATCCACACACATTTGGAAAGTGGATTGTATAAATTCAATAAGTTGTGCCAATGGCCTTGAACCAATCCCGAAGAGTTCAATTATTTGAAAGCAGGTCTTGAGAGAAGTTAAAGCTAAACTGATGGAGTAATGGCTGACCAGATAGCAATAATAGCAGATGTCAAAGTCACCAATGACATCCAACTGTCAAAATATTCAGCACCGTTTTATGTTTCAGTTGTAAATATCATGGCTTCAGTGTGCAGGCAATTCGTCGCACCGTGGAAAAGTTTGAGCGTGAGTACACTCTTTTGGATCTTTAGCAACCAACCAGATATAGATTGGTGTGAAATGAAGAAACCATAGCCGCCGTAGAGGCCAGTATCGAAGAAAACCCAGAAATGTCGATTCGGCGCCGATCAGCTGAATTGGGCATCGCCAGCGGGTCAACCCGGCTTATTTTGCGGTTGGATTTAGGCCTACATCCATATAAGATTGTGCTGACGCAAGAATTGAAGCCGGACGACCATAGACAACGCCGTGAAAATGTTGGCCGGAGATCCGGATTCTGGCCAAAAACTCATCTTCTCTGACGAGGCCTATTTTTGGCTCAGCGCCATTCTTGGAGCGAACACAATAAACAAGTGCTCGACCAAACATCAATGCATCCACAAAGATTGACTGTTTATTGCATTTTACGGCATAGCGGCACAATCGGACCTTATTTCTTTCGAAATTAGGAAGCAGACACCGTTACCGTCAATGGTCTCAAGTACAGAACGTCTCTCGATTTGCGTGGACACCTGCCTTTACGGCCTTATTCCATGGGATGCCCATACATCCATGGGAGCAAGGATACGCCTTACCAACGCTCACCAATGATTTTCACTGTTTCAGATATCAAATTGGAACTGTGTTGCCGGCACAAGTTCCACCCTTGGTATGAGTCGAGGCCGACCTATAACCTCTTACTGCTCTTGGGGTCGCAGCACCCAGTACTTATTGCAACTCTACATTGGGTCAAACCAAGGGAAAACCCAAGGGAAAAACCAAGGGAAAACCCAAGGTAAGACCCTTCAAGCGATTTTGGGTTTAAACCACAGCCACCATGACGCTCCCACAAGGGGGCCTACCTCTAACAAGTCAGGCCCGGACCGAGATCCGGGGGGCTCCTGACTCCCATGGTACCGTGATTTAAGTCCTGGTAGGGACTACCGGTGGTCCAGCCGCCAACAAAACCTATGACCGGCAACTTGTGACTGATCGAATCGTAGCAACCTTCGATAGCGTCATCTGAAGATGTTTACGATAAGACCAGTACTTTGCTCTGCCCCCGTTCATTATTAGACAACGTCATTAAAGAGCGAAGCCTTGATAATTGGGCGGGGGCCCGGTCTCAAGTACAGAGCGATGTTAACCGACTTTCTGTAATCAGAGCTCGACAACATCGATATATCCAATCTGTGGTTCCAACGAGGCGACGCTACCTGCCATACAAACGACGCAATGCTGGAAGTTGTGAAAGAGAAATTTGGCAACTAAGTCATCTCACGGTGAACATTCATCAACTGGCCGCCGTGATCATGCGTGACACCACTCGATTATTTTTTCCGGGGCTACCTCAAGTCCTTAGTGTACACTAACAAGCCAACCACTTGGATGAGCTCGAGACCAACATCCGACACGCTATTACCGGAAGAACACCGTACATATTGGATCGATTCATCAAAAATTGGACCGAGGTGGCCATTTGATGATGATGTGGTATTCCCCACATAAAGCCAGAATCAATTTTATAAAGGGTTTTCCAATAGGGCCTTGACAACTTTGAATTTAATTTGTGAACGCACTCTTTCACTAATCATCAAACTGTCACTGTCAATTTATTCAGTAAACTCAACATTTTCATCATGGTAAAGCACACTAACGAGCAACGTCTGCAAATTATAAAAATTTTCTACCGAAATTCGGAGTCGGTAACTGCAACTTTAAGAGCGTTAACTCCAATTTTCGGTCGTAATTCTCGCCCTATTAGACAGGCAATAACAAGTTTAGTGCAAAAATTTGAGTCTACATATTCGTTGTGGGATGTTGCCGTGTCATTGAGACAACGGGTTGGTCGAAGTGTTGAAAATATCGCTGTCATTCAGGCGTCCGTAGTAAAGGATCCAAATCAGTCAATTCCACGGCATTCTCAAGAATTGGGCATTCGCCACATTATGGCGAATTTTGCGTAAGGATCTTGGTTTACACCCATGCAAGATCAAGCTGACTCAAGAATTGAAGCCGATTGACCATTTGAAGCGACGTACGTTCTCCGATTGGGTTCTGGAGAAGATGCGCCAAGATGATGAATTTCATCGCAAAATCATTTTCAGTCACGAAGCTCATTTTTGGCTCAATGGGTTCGTCAATAAGCAAAATATGCGTTATTGTTCGAGTGAAAATCCACATGTGCTTCATGAATCACCACTTCATCCACAAAAAATAACTGTTTGGTGGTTTGCATGCCGGCGCCGTATTGGGCCATATTTTTTCGTCGACGATAACGATCGTCACGTTACTGTGGATAGTCAGCGTTATCGCGCCATGATCACCGATTATTTTTGGCCCTAATTGGAAGATATGGACTTGGACAACATGTGGTTTGAACAGGATGATGCCACAAGCCACACAGCACAGGCTACAATCGATTTATTGAAGAGTAACTTTGGTGAGCGTGTTATCTCAAGAAATGGGCCAGTCAATTGGCCGCCTCGTTCGTGCGATTTAACGCCACTTGAATATTTTCTGTGGGCCTACGTTAAATTATTGTTTTATGCCAACACGCCGACGACGTTGGAAGAGCTCAGAGCCAATATTGAACGCGAAATAGCGGCCGTTTCGGCCGAAATGAGTGGCCGAGTCGTTGAAAATTGGGTCCAACGAATCGACCGCTGCAAACGTGCCGCGGTGGCCATATGAACCAAGTCGAGTTCCATTCATAAATGTTTTGATTGTACTTCATGCGGATAATCAAGTTTTTGAAATATCTCAAATGGTTTGCGTTTTATTTAAAAAAAAAGTTGTCAAGTCCTTATTGAAAAACGCTATATCTCACTCCGTTATTGTTTTATTTAAATTAGTTTCCTATTGTTCTTATCTGGTCACCCTCAGGACCAACTGAGTACTAATTCAAACCAAAAAAAAAAAAAATTCCACAGCAGAGCATGTACTTAAACTGGTAGACACTATGTTCATTATTGATAGAAAAGCTGCCAGGGCTTTGAAAAGCTTTTCCCCAAAGTCTTGCACTATGCACGGACACATAGGAAGTAAGATATCTGTATTATCGGTCAAGAACATACTTGTTAACAGCAATAAGTAGAACACATTCTATCACAATAAGAGGACAAATAATATGAAATATTGGGACTCTGATAAACTCCTCAAAATCAAAATACATTATAAAGTTTAATGCAAAACCGGCAACCACTTTAGTTCGTCCTTCTTTCTATCGTACTTAGACTGTTTCACTATTTATTTTAAATGCAAATGGGAAAATTGGTTGATGGCATATGCAAAAATCGATTAAAAGGAATCATCTCAGCAGAGATCTAATATGTTTATGGTATTCCAAGACACAGAAATCATATATCAAGGCTTTATGTGCGTCCTTAAATAATGGAGTAAGGTAATGATAAGTCAAAGGAAAGACCAGCCCTACAAACCTGTCTTATTTTAAACAGTTATTAAGACCCTAGAATACCTACGTTAATACCATTTTGAGCACTTTGGACAAAACAAGGCGTTTGTGCACAATAACTATGGGTGTTGCGCTCCTATCATCCAATACCAAGAAGCCAACCTACGACGCACACTCTGGAAGATGTGCCCACAATTGTTTTTAAAGGCTGAATGAATGGGAAGTACAAGAATACAGACAGCGTCTCCACGAGACACAAATATTTCAGACTAAATTTCAGACATTTCGTCTGACATTTTTTCTTTTAACTTAAGTGGGCAAATTATTGCATGACATTTCATTCTATGAGTGTAAGTTGGTTGGATAGGTGTGAACTGCTTGCATTCGGTGTTTTTTTTTTTTGTTCACACAAAGCAGAAAAATGTTGCCGCAGATGTAGATTTCTTGTTCTTTTTTAACAACAGATGTCATTGTGGTGTGTGAAGTTTGCCACACTTTGTTTTTTTTTTTCACATTCCGACGTCAAACTGACAAGCGCTGTCAAAAAAATATCAGGGGTGATGTCTACAGAGATGTCTTCAATAAAAACCAGACATTTATTTCTTGAAATATTTCTTGTCTGCAAACTCCCCGTCTCCATTGGACGTTTTGATCTCATGAACATTTTCTTAACACCAGCGATGTGTCGTGGAGGCGCAGTATTACGCATTTACGAGTGTCTTCCGTAATGACACCGATAGAACAGGGCACCTCAACAGAAAAGCAGAAGTTCGACGTTTTTTAAGATTTTCTCTACCTTAACACTGCTGTTGATACTCGTAGGATCGATGAAACCAATATATTAACGGATCATCCTTGAACAACTAAAATCACACTCTAGAAGGACTCTATAACCCTATTTCTACTTGATGGCGTAAGAGCCTAGACTTTTTTCAATAGTGGATGACACTGTACTAGAACTTTGCTGTTTCTAATTGCTTTTCAGTCCCGTTCGTATTTAATCAAAAAGGATACACGGTATACTCGTATGCTACACATCGCTCTCAACCTACTCAAAGGAGTGCAAGTATTACGATTTACATAAATACCTGGGCCATGTATAGTTAGAACAGAATGCTTCTGTTTGGAGAATTTTCTCAGATTAACTCCTGAAGAAGGACATCGGGGGGGCAGGCTTTAGTTTAGGTTGAATGCAACATCAACAAATGACTTTAACCAACTTGTTCTGTAAAACAACAACTTGCGAGTGATTGAATTGGATACATGAGCTTAGGTGTAGCTCCTAAGTATTCAAATGTGTATTCTACAAGGCTAAAACTCTAAATTGTGTGACCCCAGTTCAGTTCCATTGTGATAACACTGACAGAACTTGGAAGTACAATGGTCTTGCTACTCCTGGAACTATTTGGGCTTTTTGACGAATTTGTCGAGGTATATGTAGTACATATGATTTAGATATCGAAAGTGGTAACTGTCCAGTGATTGCATTCTGGTGCGTGCCAAAACAGTTCCAGCTTTATTTGTTGCTTGGTATGGCCCATATAAATAAAGATATCGCACACTTGTGCCGATGACAGTCCTTGGCTGGCTTGAAGGTTTACGAGTATCATCTGTGTGACGGTGTACAGTGGTAACTTCACATCTTCCTAGTCATCCGATTCTGATTATTTAATCAGCGGCGTCGTTGCCTGGTGTGTCCAATTGTCACAGGATCTCGCAGAGTTTAGTTTTATGGTGTTAAGCTACCTCATTAGGAAATACGGCAATTTTGTATCCCCTTGGGGAATCTTGCTGTCTACGTTCATTGCAATATCAAACTGATTCAAACTTAAGTAAGCAGCTGCTTTATGTATAAATATGTCTTCGACTAAAGGATTGATGTATGCTCAAATATGTCCGACTGTTTTAGAGCCATCTGTTCAAATGGAGACGGAATTCATGAGAATGATTTCGCTTTCTCTCCCTCCATCCGTTTCTTTCTGAAATCAAGTATTTCTATAAGAAGTTGATCTGTTAATTTGGGAAGATCCAGGCTTTAAATTTAGACCCCATTTTGGACCTATAATCTTCTTGAATTATTAAGGAACAACTAAAACAAACTTCGTTTGCGTAAGCTACCACACCTCATATCGCGTTGGGAACCAGGATTGACTTAACAAACATCGCCTTTCACTCACTAGCATCCATGTTTTTCCATCGGCATGTCTCCCGTCGTCAGTTCGTCTAAACAAATCCCGACGGCAGAATATCCATCGTTGACAAAATTGGGCGCTCCAGAGAGCAATAGAAAGATGATGTGTGGGCCAAAGCAATCTAAAAAATGTGATGTTTTTGTCAACCCGTTCAACCAAGGAAATGAGAAATTCAAATTTAAAACGGCAGGGTAGATCAAACTAGTTCTCGAGAGATTTCCATCTTCGTTTCCTTCTTTGTGCTAAACTGCGTAATATTGATTGAGCATATCGAACAGGGTGTTTGTTACCTTGCCTTTTGGTAGTGAACCTTAAATATGGTATTCGTTATGGAAAGACTGATATTCTCGTGGAAAGCCACCGTCTGATGGCCAGCATTGGAACAATTCTATGAGTATCATGCAGCTGTGTTTGTCATATTCTTCAGACCACTCCACCCGATATTCATAATATTTACATCTTTTGTATACCGAATTGAAGACAAAATTGACAATAAAGGCTTGGAAGTACGCGACTTAAGTTAAACACTTCCCAGAAGAACAGTTCAGTCTCAACTGACAAGCAGCGGGCATCCAAGTAAACTGGCGACACTGCCACCAGCCAGCACCTCAAAAAATCAATATGAACTACCACTGGAATGATGTGAGAAATGTTTTAGCAGCTTGGGTACCTACTTAAGTCGATAGAAAACGGCGCAGAGCTATCAGCAGGCATTTGGAGATGGATCGATGAGTGACACGATAAATTGTGGAAAGCGAAGAGGTATATGCATCCCGGCCATGGCCAAAATAAAATCTAGGATCATATTAGAACGGGTTATGAGACATTTAGATCCAACTCTCGCGATGACGAACAGCAAAGATTTCGCACTGGATCACCTCTAATCGGCCACATACGCACCATACGGATCATGATAGAGCAATGCTTCGGGTACAAGTTCCTTTACGAGTACATCTCCTTTTGATCGGCTTTAAGAAGACTTCCGGCAACTTGAATTGAATCTGGCTAGAATTACGCAGTGGATGTATTATCAAAAAAAAAAAAATTATAAAACTAGAAGGATTTTCGGAGGATTTTATAATCCAAAGTTATTGTTGTTATTGGCGTTCATCAGCAATGTTCCTCATTCGGGATTGAAGGAATGGAAGAATTTTATTCAATGGACTATGGCATCTGCTCATGTCCACATACATATCTACGAAATATAGTTACGTCCTTTTCCGCAAAATCAGAATAATAATTGTTCGTCTGCAGATCCAAAAACGATCACCACCTTTTCTCTGATTTCTTCAGCCAGGCGTTCGCAAATGACGACCTTGAGCCTGACCTTAACTACTTTAGTTGCATGAATAGCTGCGCGCTCGTCAGTAGTTGGAAAAATAAACCCCCTCAAGGACGACTGTTCCTCCGGTCTTGACGGTTTCCCTCCCATTGTTCTAATAATATGTGTTCACACATTAGCGCTGCCCCTTTCTCCTCTTTTTCAACTCTCAATTGCTCAAGTTATTTTCACGTAACTGTGGAACTACTCAGTTATCATTCCCATCCACAAAAAGGGGTGTAAATGAGATGTCTCTAATGGCAGACCCATTGCTAAACTGTCTTGCAAAGTTCTTTGAAAGCATCATTTACGATACAATGTTCTTCCATTGTAAATAAATTCTCTCCTCTAAGCAACATGGTTTCTTAAACAGTTGATCTACAATCACAAATACTACGGAATTTGTCTCTAACACATTATGTGCCTTGGAAAATGGTAAGGAAGTGGATATTATGGCTACTGATTTCAGTAAAGCGTTTGACAAAATCTCTCATAAAGTCATACTCCTCAAACTAAAAGCGATCGGTTTTCCACCGCGATTTACCTCATGGTTTAGGTCTTATTTGGAAGACCGAAAATATAGTGTCCTTTTTAAACTTTTCATTTCCAACCCAGTCACAGCGTCCTCTGGTGTACCACAGGGAAGTCACTTAAGACCTTTGATCTTCAATTTGACTATAAACGATGTTGTGCTCATCATTTTACACTCTGATCTAGAGATTTACGCTGACGACACGAGATTCTCTAAGCAAATATCTTGCACTATTGACTCCTTCTCACTACAAGCTGATCTAAACCACTTCTACACTTGGTGTCAACATAAGCTACTACTTTCTCCCGGAAACGTCATCCTCTGCCTCAAAGATCTTATTACATTAACAACGAGCTTGTCTCCATTGTCTTTTTAGTTCGTAACCTGGGCATTATCTGCGACCCTCAATTTAACTTCCGCGCTCACATCGACAACACTATTAGCAGAGCTAACTCAGCTTCTAACCTTGGTCGAAGGAGTTTTCTAACCCCTACGTTACTAAATCCCTTTATATGACTTTTGTGAGACCACTTTTCGAGTATGCCAGCCAGGTGTGATCTCCTTACCATCAAGTACACATCCTGAGAATCAAAGCTGTCCAGCGTAGATTCATTCGTTTTGCCTTACGTGGGCTAGGTTTGGAAGACACACACAATCTACCTAACTGCGTGAATCGCTTAAAGCTGCTAAATTTACAATCCCTTAGCACTCGTTGTGATATAGTGGATAAGTTTTTGTTCATCAGTTGTTAGCTGCTAACATAGATTGCCACAAATAGATACTCGTATGCGAAGAAGCCACAAACCACAGCGGCCCTCAAAGTCAACATAGCCCATGCCATCGGTCAAATTTATGCGCCAGAGTCATGGAAAATTGGACATTTCGGATTTCGGACATCCAGAGAAGCCCCGACTGACATAATGGCATCGATAGGGCTTTCTAACAAATAAAAAATTTCGATGATATCTCACACACTCTGTTTTATTTAAATTTAAAGATAGGAAGCGCTTAATGAAAGACCCTTTATTAAGCAAATAAAATCGGGAAGGAAAAAGCTGTGTTTGGAGTGCTATACAAAGTCTGAAAAAGCTAATGCTTTCAGGACAAAATCCAAGTATTTCGCTCTAACATATAACTGCTCTATGGGTGTAGCACTCGAAGTGATACCACTAACGCATGCAAGCTGCGTATAGATATCTAGGAATCATCTTGAGGATTTTTTGGATCAACCGTATCTCCAACGAACAACTAAATCAGAGTATACTTACTTACTTATGTCCTATATCCCCTTGTGAGTCCTAGGGCCTCTACAACGCCTACTCTATCGTGTGGGGTTTCTGGCAATGTGCCTCAGCTCTCCCCGACTCTTTCCCACTTGCCGTGCTTCCTTCTCGACTGTTCTACGCCATGTACTTCTAGGACCGCCGCGTATCCTGCCTAAGATATTACGCAGACACCTATTAACGAACATTTACAGATTTTTTGTGATAGTAGTGGTCACTCTCCAAGTACCACATTCATATAGTAACACGGACTCAACGTTGGTTCCGCCATGGGGTGAGACAATACTCCCAAGGTAATGGAAACTCTCTACTCTCTCAACCGTTTGTCCAGCAATGCATATACGAGTATGTTAGTTGGTGAGTTCGGTTCCAGGCTGATCATTTTTGTTTTTGCCGAGTTCATTTTCAGCCTAACGACGTCTGCTTCCCTCTCCACATTTGCTGTCATTTGGTGAAGGTCCATTATTCTGTGAGATAGTAGGCATACATCGTCAGCGTAGTCAAGGTGTTTGAATTCAGATGTAAGAGTCCATTCTTCCATTTCCCATCGATAAAGCCGCATTTAGCACATCGCTAATCACTAATAAAAACAATATTGGTGAAAGAATGCAGCCTTGCCGAACTCCACTTTGGACTTCGAATTCCTCAGACAGCTTTCCTCTGTGCAAAATGTGACCTGTGGACCCATCGTACGTAGCCTTAATAATTGCTATTAATTTATCTGGGATACCTCTTCTGCGCAAGGTATCCCGATTAACACTATCAAACGCCTTTTCGAAATCTCGATGAACAGCAGGTGGGGTGGCGATCGATATTCAACGCACTGCTTGATTATGATCCGCAGGATGTTGATGTGGTCGACAGAGGAGGATCCAGGGCGAAAACCTGCTTGTTCGGCGTCGAGTGTGTCTTCAAGGTGTTCTTTAATTCGTTACAGAATAATTCTAGCTATTATCTTAGCCACAGCAGGCAGCAAGCAGATGCCTCTCCAGTTTTTGCACTGCATTAGTTTGCCTTTTTTAGGGAGTTTGACGATCATTCCCTTCTTCCACTCATCCGGAAAACTCTCGGCCTCCCAGGTTTTCCCAACAAGTGGGAGCAGTAGCTCAGCCGATGCAGTTGGTGCAGCTCGAAAAAGCTCTGCGGGTATGCCATCAAGTCCTACCGCATTATTGGTTTTCAGTGCTTTGATCGCGGGTAATGATCTCTTCCTTACTGGGGGTAGAGATGCGAATTGGGGCTTCTCTTTCCACGGACTCCTCAATCTGACTTGGGTGCATATTGCTGGCGAATACCGAAGCAAAATGCTCCTTCCATTTCTTGAGCTAATCCTCATCCGATATGAGCAACGAGCCGTCTAAGCCTTTCACTGGGTGTTGGGTAGAGTTTCGGTCACCTATTAGCTCTTTGGTGATTCTGTAAACGGTTCTGCTATCACACCTAGCTGCTGCTTCTTCTGCTTCTATAGCCAGCGCATTGATGTGATTGCGCTTGTCATGCCGCACGCTACGCTGTACTTCTCTCATCTTCATGCGATATAGGGACTCTAGCTCGATCCTCCCTGCTGCTGGAGTTGCTGCAATTCGAGTTCTAAGCTTTTTACGTTCGTCGATCCTTCTCCAGGTATCCACGGAAAGCCACGCCCTATGTCATCACTGCGATCGACCGACAATCCTTTCTGCACCTGATGTGAAAACAGTTTTCACAGCATACAAGTGATCTTGTATGGTGGTGGGCAGTGATTGGTGATTGATTCCGCTCCACGTGAGATACTCGTATGGTCCCTTAGTTCTTGGCGCACTGTGGGATCTCTTAGTCGGTCGATGTTGAACCTGGGCATTCTCGTGTCGCTAGATCTTCGAACGGCAGCAGTGCGTAATTGGACAGTCGCTATCATTAGATGGTGATCTCGTACCAACCCCATTTCCGCTCCTCTTCTGTTTCGGGCGTCCAGAAGACAGCTTCTAAAACGGCGACTAATGGCAAAATGGTCAATTTGGTTGGAGGTTGCTTGCCTGTCAGTTGACACCCAACTGATTTTATGGTAGGCTTTGTGCTCAAACATGGTGCCATGTTGCCTAGTCCGTGACGTCCCAACACGTTTTTGAGCCCTTCGTTGTTGCTGCTTACCTTGGCATTCAGGTCCACCATCACTATGACCATGTCGGTATTGCATTAAATACAGCTAACAACTGGTTGGAGAAGGTCTCCTTTTCTTCCTCAGACGAACCATCCGTAGGGGCGTAACACTGTATAATTGTGCTGAGACGTTTTCTAGTCCGGAATCCGGCCGTTAAAATCCTATCACCGTGAGATTGCCAGTAGATCAGGCCTCTGCGTGCTGTGGGCGTTAGCAGCAGTCCAACTCCATATCCACGGGGGCTTCCGGTTGGTCTTCTGGAGTAGAATAGTGCAGTGTTAAGCGTTGGGGATTGGTACACACCCGCATCTAACCATCTTATCTCGCTTACTCCCAATATGTCCAGCCTATATCGCATGAACTCATGTTCAAGTTGAAGGAATCTGGCGTTCTGAGGTCCTTCACTCTGTGAGTCAAGGAGCGTCTTCACATTCCAGAAACCAATCTTTGTCCGGGTACGATAGGGAAAAGTCGTCCTTATCCGAGGCATTGTTTCGGTTTCCATAGCGGGCGAATTTCGGTAAGGCGGATTGCTGGCCCAGGTTACCTAGTTTAGACATAAGACTCTAGACGATTTATACATGCAGTTGCCCGGGGACCACCACGAGGAGGTAAAGCAGGCACTACATTACGAAACTGATTGTTGCGCTATCCATGTTTTGGGCAGTCAGTAGTTTCCCGATCAATCGGCATGCAGGTCAGAGTATAGGCTGCAGAGTATACTATGCAGAAGAACCCGGGACGCCCGAGGTAAACGTGGCGCACTTTGAAAATGAGTTGAGAGCAGCTTAAAAGCGTGCGTTCTTGACGCTCTATACCACTCAAGAGTTAAAAGAATTTAAGTGAGTAAGTAAAAAACAATGAAAACAGTAAGATCGTCTTAGTTTCTTGGGTTTCTCGTTGAACAAAAGCCAAGTTAATCCTTAACCATTTTGAGACAAAAGTACAAGTGTACCAACACGTTTTTGTTCCTAACCTGACTAATTATCATTTCTCTTTCAAACTGTGCTTAATTACAAAAACAAACAGAACAGTAGTCGTACTAAGAAGCCCAAAAGGCGATATATCTTCTAGTTACATCGAAAAACTGCTTAAAAACAAAAAATTAGCAAACTAACAAGTTCGTTTACTTGAAGAGCCGATACTGCTATCTATAGATACTCGTATATAGTATTTTCTAATTAAAAAATCAAACAATAACAGAAGCAACAAATTAAATTAGTAGCCCAGATAAAGACGTCACAGTGATTCGGTATAATGAGAATTGCGGCTAGTTTAGGTATACGAGTAATGAATATCGTTTAAGGCGGATTCTCTTTACGAATCTTGTTGGTGGTTATTCTCGAATTCTGGTTTTCACTTTGCAGTTAGACACAGTTACAGGCGTTCCTCAGAATCAATTTTGTACATTTTGATTTATGGAAGAAGTTAAATGTCAAGCTATCAGGAGAGAGGCTAGTTCCCAAGAAATATTTCTCAACGTCGTAGGAGAAATTTATATACGAGTGAGTGCGAATACAATATTGGAACCTGGATATACTCGTATGTATGTGTTTACTTCTAAGGAACTGTTGAATAATTTTAACTGGAGTAGGCTATATCTCACGGAATAAATGATGTATGACGGTAAAGCTTATGGAAATGATACTCGTGTTCCTTTTATGGTTTACTAAGAATGAACACAACGCATGATGCAGGCGTGTGGAAGGGATACCAACATTTACATATTTCTTAAAAATGACACGTCTTCATTTCCATTTAAATCATTAATTCATTAACATCAGAAAAAAGTCTAAATCCTCTCATTTGTGAAACGAAAAAAACCTCAAAAACTTAACTAGTATACCAAATACGTAGATAACCAGTCTGCTCGTTTCCACATGTTTCTAAATTGCAAACTTTTGTGTAAACTTTTTGTCTATTCTCTATGTGATGCTATAGCGGGTGGTCCAAATACAAGTTTCATTTTGAATCGTAATATGTTACTTTGACACTGACAGCTCTCTCCGCTCGAAATCTTTAGCCCTTGGATGGGATGCCCTTAATGACCGATTCAAGCTATTTGTAAGATAGAGCCAGAAACAATCAACAAGGTTTTGGAAAATTGGGTTGACAGGATGCGTTACTGCGAAGTCAGCCGAGGCCGCCACATGAATGGGAGGTATCGCTCTTTCTAGTATACAAGCCATAAAATACCGAAAATAATTGATTTCTGTTCATTTTATTTTATTTTTAAAAGAAAACTTGCATTTGGCTTAAACCAAAGATTTATCTAAAATTTGAATACTTCTGCCGATTTCTTGGGAGCACAAGTTCTTCCATAATAGCTACGTAAGACTTCTAAAAAAATTTTAAAAATGAAATGAATCTGCACAATTGCGGTGACAGTCCTGAACAAAAATACGATAAAACTGGGACTATACTACGATAACAAAACAATGCTTATATGGATACAGATTCGAAAGAGATTTAGATAAAAACGAGCATGCCATGGACGATTTGTACTAGTTTGCCTCAGCAAACTCTTACGTGAGCTCTTGCAGAGGAGAAAAGAGGTGGTAACAGCACAAAAGACATCTTCTATGAACTTCCGGGTAAAAAGCATAAACATGATCCTAGATATCCATTAAAATTGTCCTCACTGATTTACGAGCGAAATTTGGAAAGAAAGGCATCTATGACAGGACTTTTCGAAGGTTTATCTTGCACTACACTAACACCCGTAACAGATTCAGGCTAAAAAAAAATCTGTTGCCGGGTAAAATATTATCGTGGCTAGGATGCATTTTTCTCCTCTCCATATTCAAAAGAGGACTTAACAGACTCCTATATCGTCAAAAGCACTGACCATCTTGCGATCGATTCAAGGAACTCTTCTAGTATGACAAATGTTCGAATATTCCGACCACTAACTCGCTGTAGCCGAAAATAATGTGAAGAATTTTGTCATCCAGATTCCTGGAATTTTTGCCATTCGCGGTCCCTTAATCTTTCAGGAACCCCAGCTCTAAATATCAAAGACCAGTAAAACCGCATCTAAAAAGTCTGATGTGATGGGTTTCACTCGGTCACCATAAAGACATGTCTGGCTCTACGAAAGATTCCGATTAGCACATGTGGTGAAACACGAGCGGTTTTGCAAGAAAAACTAGAACTAGTTACGCACTTCGAGCAGAATAGAAGGGATACGTACCGGATTCTCAAAAGAAAAAAAAAAGAAGTATGAGAAAAACGCGATCGGCAAAATAAAAAGATGTTATTAGAGGAATATCCTTTGAAAATGTAAGAAAAATATGTCAGGGCTACAAAGCCTGAACTGAAACCTGTAAAGTTGCACAAAAGGATATAATAGAAGCGTACTCGGTGAAAGGGAAATTGAAGGTCCTTTTCTGCAGACTGTATAATGTATAAAAACAATAACAGTACTGGCAAACTCTTACACAGGAGTTAAATGAAGTTAGAGACAGTCGTGACTTATGGAAACCAGCTAGAAGATTCAATAACAAAGAAGTCAACAATCGCTCTCTAATACAAGTAAAATCAGAGGTTCTATCAGTATATTTTGAAAATTTGTTACACCCCCCCAACCAGTCCAAATCATCACTTGTTTGCTTTACCTTACAAAAAAAAAAAAAAAAAGTGGAACTCCTAGAGGAAAATAAGGCACCAGGAATAGACCGTATACCCTACGAATTGTATAAGTACTCCACGGAGAAATTACAACAATACGTTACTGGATGTTTTAATTCTCGATGAAGGAGTGGTAGATGAAAACTTCAGGAAAAGCATTATCTTTCTAATCTTTAAAAAAGGGAGCGCAGAAGACCCAAGCAACTATCGAGGAATATCTTTTTTAAACACAGTGATGGACTCCTTAGTGAATTCCACAAATAATATTCCACTTGATAATGGAAAGAAACTGAAACTGTATGCTTTTTTCGTGGAATTTAAAGCTGCTTTCGATTCCATAGATAGAAATGCTCTCTTTCTTAAGAGTTTCAACGAAACTCCTTACAAAGTATGTATGAGCAAAACCAAGTGTCTTACTGGTTTGATACAAAAATGGACGTCAAACACGGATGCTTATTGAGCCCTTTGCTTTTGTCAATATTCCCTGATGACGTTACTGCCTTTCTACCAGGAAGGATTGTCTTCAATGGAATAAACATCAAATGCTTAATGTATGCAGATGACATCGTCCTACTGGCAGAAGTGCCAAATATGATGCAACTCATGGCCAACAAATTACAGCAATATAGCAGCAAATGGAATTTAAAAGTTAACACCGGTAGATACGTTAGGGATGAGAAATGGACCTGGGAAAGTGAGGAACTAAGAAGAGGTCAAAGAGTACAAGTATCTAGAAGTAATCCTGAGTTCCAAGCTTTCTCTTGAAAAGCTCTTCAGATCCAAACTACATGATGCTAAAATAGCCATCAACTACAACTGGAAAGGACTCATTGGCAAAAATAACGTCGCAACAAGTGTGAAGTACAAATTGTTTGAAGAAGAAGTCTGGGGATTTCTCCAATATGATGACGTTGAAAAATTGTTAAGATACTTCCTAAAGAAAATTTTTCATCTACCGAAAGCACTCCAACGTACGTGTTTCATTTGGAGACTGAACTTCCTCCTCTCTACTTATTTACTATAAAACTTCACTTTAGCTATGTCAATTCTTTGTCGAGTGGTCAAGACAACCACAACCCTGAAACATGTGAAAAACCCTTGGAAATCGAATGGAATATTATGAAGGAAACAAAATTTGAGCTTTTCCATGAACGAGAAAGGCAAAGTGAATCCAGGAACCTATATCGAACGCTGAAGCACAACCTGACCAACAATTATTTTCACGACAACAACTGAGAGGAGAGGAGAGCTTTTGTACTTAAACTGTATGCCCCATTGAAGCGAAAGATCCACTGAATGTACACTGTGTAACCGACATACAGCAGAGGACGTGATATAATTTATCGAAACCTGCCCCATTCTTAACGCCACTGAGGCAAAATTAGTCCAACTATGGATGAGTTAAAAACTATTTTAAACGGCGATGACAGCTGGCTAACTCTAGTCAGCTACGTTAAAACTGCATGGAAATACCGCTCCCAAATTAAATTTAAAACAGCATGAGACTCCTTGGAGAGGAGTTTACTCCAACTGCAAAATATGACTGAAATCTCAGAAATATTTGGCCGATCGGCAAGAGAGGAGAGGTTTAACTCAACTAAATAGGTACAAGCTTCCTCGCTTACAATTTCTAATTACCTGTGCTGTGTAAGCGTCTTAAGCCTTAGGTGAGTAATATGAACGTCTCAATTCTACCATCAACTCAACGAGAAGGTCTTCCTATTAAGCCAGCGGAATTAATGCAAATTTTCGTTCGCTACCATGAGAGTTTCAACATCTCTTCAGACGAAGTTCATAATGATCTTTCTACGTTGTCTTCGCATGTCAGCTCCAAACGTCTTTCCCATTTGCAAAGAACTCGTTCAAATTTTAAAAACTATTACAGCTCCTAACAAACTGAAATCTGTATCCTCCAGTCCACAATGCCTGTCCATTTACTACCAAAATGTAAGAGGTTTGCGCTCTAAAATCTCCTCGGTATATCTCAATTCTCAAAAGTTTCCCTATGACCTAATTGCTCTTACTGAAACAAATCTAATTCCAGACATAAAAAACCATGAGCTGTTTCCTCCAAATTTCAACGTTTTTCGAAAAGATGGATTTGAAAGAGCTGATAATCCTTATGGCCGCGGTGTTTTACTAGCAATCCGGAACTGCTTTCACTCAACTCCTGTCGATATTCCCCACACTGAAAACTTTGAGTTAGTATGCGCCAACATTACGCTCCCCAAACGATGTCTTTACGTACTTTGTTGCTACATTCACCCATCTCAACCCATTGAGTCTTATCAACCTGTAGTTCACGCAGTTGATTTTTTGACTGAGGATGCACAACCTGAAGATTGCATTGTTCTAGTAGGAGATTTCAACCTCCCTCACCTTATATGGGAGCCTTCCGATGATTCGTCTCATTTTGTCTCTCGTAATTCGACATCTGAAATAGAAATATTGATGGTGGACTGCCTAACCAACTCAAGTCTGCTTCAGATTAGTGGAATAACTAACACAATGAACAGACAACTCGACCTTGTCTTCACATCCGATTCAGATAACTGTGTCGTTTATAGGAGTGATCATCTTCTTTCTAAACTTCATCCCCCTTGTCAATTATATATTCATATGAAAATGGCAACACATGTGTCGATTCGGAAAATTCATTCTCATTTGACTTCCGTAGAACCAACTTTAACAAACTTAAAAACCTCATCAGCAACATTAACTTTGAATTTATTGGTGAGACAACTAACATTGATCTTGCCCTATCAACGTTCTATTCGTTAATTTTCTCCTGCTTTGCCCAATCGGTTCCGTATACCTTCCGAAAGGACTGCATATCTGCTCCTCCCTGGTACAACAATGAGTTGCGCTCTCTCCGTAATAACAGAAACAAGTTGTGGCACAAATTCTTAAGAACTCGATCTGATTCCGACTACAGTAATTATCGATCGGTATATAATCGTTTTTCTGAACTTTGTGAGTCTCTTTACCTTGAGTACCTCTACCGCATGCAATTTAGCTTAGTCTCGGACCCTAAACGCTTCTACCAGTTTATTAATACCAAAAGAAAGTCAGACGGCTACCCATCTACTCTTAAATTTCTTAGTGAATCTTCTGCCGACCCAAAAACCATTGCAAATTTCTTTGCCTGTCATTTCAACAAATCCTTTTCTAAGAAAACAGCTGAACCCGATCCTAGCTACTTTAGCTATATGAGAAACTATCCTGAGACGTCAGCCATTTCACTAAATATAACAACTTTGGTATCTGAAAACATTAATAAACTTAAAGATGATTTCTCGTCCGGCCCTGATGGAATTCCGGCTATTGTAATAAAAGAGTGTGTTACCCATCTTGGTCCTCCTCTTGCTGCTCTATTTAACTTGTCTGTCTCAACAGGTACTTTCCCTTTCCTATGGAAGGAATCTTACATTATCCCTATTCATAAAAAAGGAAGTAAAGCCGAAGTCGATAATTATAGGCCCATAGCGAAACTCTCTTGCATACCCAAACTTTTTGAAAGCATAGTCTATCAACAACTGCTTCCGTACTGTAGGTCAACTATCTGCACAAATCAGCACGGCTTCTTGAAAGGTAAATCAACGACCACTAACCTAACAGAGTTCGTCTCTAGGACTCTTCATGCTTTAGAAGACGGTGATGAAGTCGATTCAATTTCCACAGATTTCAGCAAGGCATTCGATAAAATTTCTCACAAACTTATCATCTTTAAACTAATAAAACTTGGCTTTTCCCCTCATTTTGTGGCATGGACCAAATCCTATTTAGAAGACCGAGAATATAGGGTCATCTTCAGATCTTCAATATCCGAACCCATTAAAGCAACATCTGGTGTCCCTCAGGGTAGTCACCTTGGTCCAATCATCTTTATCCTCACAATTAATGATATAAATTTAATTTTAACTAACTCTAATCTTTCTATTTTCGCTGATGACATGAGAATTTCCAAAGTCATCTCATTGCCTTCTGACTCCCATTGCCTACAAGATGACTTGAATAAGTTTTCGGTATGGTGCAAGCAAAACTTTTTGGAGCTTAATGTCAGCAAATGCCAAGCGATAACCTATTCCCGTAAACGTCTACCTCCCCCTCCAAGAAACTACTTCATCTGCGATGAGCCTATTCCTTCCACTACCCAAGTACGGGATCTAGGAATAATTTGTGACAGAGAATTGAATTTCGACTCACATATTGACAGCATTATAAATAAAGCTAACTCTGCACTTGGCTTTATCAATCGCTGGTCAACCCTTACGTTACAAAGTCCCAGTACATTACTTGTGTAAGGCCTCTTCTCGAATATTGCAGCCAAGTTTGGTCACCCTATAAACTAATCCACATTCAAAGAATAGAAGCAGGCCAATGCAGGTTTATCCGTTTCGCACTTCGTCGTCTACCTTGGGCCGATTCATATGGTTACCCCTCTATGAAAATAGGCTAAAACTAATTAGCATGCATACCCTAAAAAAACGTCGTGAAGTCGCTGATGTACTTTTTATCCACCAGTTACTGACTGGAAATATCGACTGCTCGACAATAGCGCAAAATATTGCATTCACTCCCAATCCCCGTAATCTAAGATCTGTCCCACTCTTCCTGATCCGAACTCACCGCACCAACTACGGTCACTTTGAACCCATATCCAGAATGTTGCGTATAACGAACAACTACGCCGAAGTCTTTGACCTAAATAGCAGCAAACAAGAAATAAAAACAGCGCTGCTCAATATGCCACTCCCTTAACATCTCCCCCGTCCACCATTTCTCCTCGCTCCATTAGGTTAAGTATATCTTTGTTAGTTTTTAAGTCTAGTTTTAAGTTTGGCTTGTTAATAAGCTTAATAAAGTTGTCCGGGGTAGACCCGGGCCAATAATAATAATAATAATAACTAAATTTTCAGACTTCAGCATATCCTAAGAGAAAGTCTTAAATTTAATTTTAGTGCCGCAGGCAATGCAGATCTTGTAAAATTGTGAAGGATCGTGACGTTCCATTTAAGTCGGTAAAAGCCTTTATGAGGACTTCGATTTCATAAAAAGATTTATAGCCAAGTCGACAAATTCAAAAGTCAGACGTCAACATCAGATGCACAATTTTTCATAAATCCGTCCAATTTCATTCATACGCTGAAGACATGGGCATAATAGAAAGAACGCATTCGGAAGTAAAAAATAGCTCTGGTGATTAACACAGACGTCTCGAATAGAAGACTTTAAGCAGATATAAATTTGAGGTTTAGGCTCTACTTTTTTATTTTTATAACAATACCCGCGATGAGATCAAACTTCGGCTTAGTTATCGTCAATCGCTATTTCTTTTAGCTAAGAAGACAATTAAATACAAAAGTTCCCTCTCGAACACTTGAAGTTAATTTATAAAAATCGTGCCAGTTCTTCTAGTTGGCACAGAAGCATGAGCTTTGACAACTTTGAATGAGGCCCTAGAGTGTTTTGAGCGAAGAATTTATTGGCTAATCTTCAGTTAGCAAAGACGCGGAGTACAAAATTTGATACAAAGACGAAAAGTACAGTCTGTACAGTGACATCGATCCCGTCAAGACACACGAGCGTTCCGGCTCAGAGATTTTTCGAAACCACCCTGGAAGGACGGTACAGTAGAAGATAATCTATCTGACTATAGCGCCATATGAACAAAATCAGAAATTCTTTTTCTAACCAATCATGAAGAGTCTACTCATGCTAGCATTTAGCGAATCAGTATTGTAACACTGAATCCATAATAATTAGTAAAAAAAATTGATTTCGAACCAGGAAAGCCCTAAGACCTTCTTGAAAAATGTTAATTAATAACTGCTCACGCTGTAACACACGTACGAGTGTAACATCTTATAATATCATACTGATGAAACGGCCATATACTCGTATTGGAAACATTTTTCGATCGAAATTACTGCCCTAGGGAGGAACAAGCAAACAAGAGGGACACAAACAAAGATGGGTAAGAGGTTACAATTCTTTACTTTTTAACTATTTTAAAAGTTTTCTATCATCTTTCTTCAAGTGCACATTTTTCTTTGAGAATGTAATTTCCAAGGAAAGATGTTCTTCTTCTCCACAGTGCATCTTGCCACAACAAAAAGCAGACTCACCATCGTTGGTGAAATGACTACAAAAAGCACCTGATGACTGTAATTTTGGCAACACAAGTAAAACGAATCAATATTGCAATACT
The DNA here is from genome assembly GCA_949129095.1 of Volucella bombylans. Classification (NCBI taxonomy): domain Eukaryota; kingdom Metazoa; phylum Arthropoda; class Insecta; order Diptera; family Syrphidae; genus Volucella; species Volucella bombylans. The sequence goes on along the minus strand of OX422141.1, from coordinate 156,932,126 downwards.
CTTTGGAGAAAATATTGGAGTACTGCATAGCAAAATGCTTTTGAAAAATTTCTACTACGGGGTCGTATCATTAAATAATCTTCGCGATATGGATGAAACAGCACATTTTCAAGCGGAACTTGAGCAAATTGACCAGCAATGATCTCGTTAACTGCTTAGATAACTCAAATGTGTCAATTGAGGTTAAAAAAAAAATGAGAAAATCTCCGAATACATGGGAAGTTCTTCAGATCTTCATATCTCAAAATGCAAACTTTTCCAAATGTCCGGGCGCTTATTAGGGCCTAGTTTAGCCCTAGAAAATGAATTATTCTTGTTCCTTTTACGTCTATCAGGAACAGAATTAATCTTGGAAATTACCACCAGGTCATTTTCACAAAGGACTGAACAAACTGATTCCAAAAACTTGACGAGCAAAACGGAGTTCTTTTGATAATGCCAACTCGTCTAGAATCCGCTAGTAATATGAAAGCGCAATTTTCGCATTTTGTGTTGTTATACTAGTTCTACTCAACCAGCTCAAAATAACAGTTGTAGAAATAGAAATCGCAATTTACCGACTTTAACGCGATGTCTGAGAAAGAATTTCTTGCGGATTCCGCTCTTTAACATCAGCAATCCCGGTAGACAGTTTCCGACGCCGGTAATTGTAGTCTGTTAGCGAACAATTACAATACCCGAAACGCGTATATAGGTTTAAATAACCTAATAACTCTTTCTATGGTAACTCTAAGCGATCCATAGATAATGTTATCGCTTCATGTACCGACAATTGCAACGATTTTCCACAATCTATCTCAGTTTTTTCCCGAATGGAACTACTCGTCGTCTTCAGTAAAGAATTGTGATCAACTTCTCATTATTCCCATACTTCTTGATTATTACTTCAGCGTTAGAACTATCCAATATATGCACTGATGATCCTAGCCATGATCGCTAACCACACCGAAAACTCTGATCAACCCTACTTCTCTCACCTGGGCCATAAATACCAGGGATTTCGATTGACAATACTCTTGCATTAGAGATTGAAAAACTTAAGGGCTAAACGAAAAACCATTGTATTTCAATAGACACTATGGTGTCCTCTTGAGACTTAGTCTCTCGGCTTCAGACTTGATTCGCTGATTTTGACTTGTTGGCTGAGTCGATATTGTTACAAATAGAGAGGGCCATTGCTCTTAATTTGGTGGAGGTTTAAGATAGGTTTCACCTACCACCAAAAGGGAAGTTCACGACTACACATGACTTCAAACTGGAACTGATAGCTAGATTACTGGAAGATCTGAATATCGACATATGACGCTTGTTTCGCCTTTTTTCAAGATCCAGAGCTGATTATAAGAACTTTTACTCCCAACGAGACAGATTCCGACGCTAAGTACAATCCACACAGATGCCATCAAAGTCTTTCGGAGCAGGCTTTCCACTTGGTGCCAGACAAATTTCTTCAATCTTAACACCAACAAATGCTAAACTACTACATACGCTTGAAAACATCGTACAACTTTACCTCAGATTTTATTTATAATGAAGCTCTTCCAACAGTGACACAAATGAGTGATTAAGGTGTTGTTTGTTGACGAACTGAACTTCCGTACCCGCACTGAAATCATCATTAAAGAACCCAACTTAGTTCTGGGTACCAATTCAAACCAAAGGTGGTAAGAGCTATGGAATTTTCTTTTTGCCCAAGTCAAAAGGGATTGAATCTAAAGCAAATATCCTCATTCATTATCAAATAATAGTTCAACTTCAGGCATATGACTTCCATTTTTTACGACCCGCATTCTGTCAGTCGAATTTTGCACCACCCGTCAGGATTTTGGGCTCTATCTCACTAAAAACGCACTGAGTTCATTTGATACGCAAAATAAATCGAGTGGGTACACATCGCTCGCGAATAATGGTTTCATGGGCAGTATGCCACGTAGCGCCATTTTCCTGGAACCACATATCATCCGTATCAATGTTGTCAATATATTCAAAGAAATATTCAATAATAATTTTCCAGTAATGTTTTCCACTAACTATTACACTAGCTCCGGCCTATTTTTTTGAAAAGTAAGAACCAATGATGCCACCAGCTTGAAAACTGCACCAAACAGTCAAATTTAGTGATGGAGTCTCATGAGTCCATTTTGGACTTGATCCTTTCACAAGCATATTAAGCCAAAAGAGAGCCTCATCACTTAATTCAATTCAAGCTGCTCAAGATCCCAATTCACAAATGTTCACCGCAACCCATGCTTTCATGGCTATAGTTCCTGCACCAGCTGGATCTTCTACGGGTTTAGGGTGAAATCTTTTAGGCAGTCGACCGATGCTGTCCTACGAATCCCATCCTCTACTCCCACCTCATAGTTTTTACGAGCCTCAATCTTAGACAATCTTAAATTAAAAGGGTCAGGCGGAATACGTAGGTCCTAAAGAGTAAGGCTAAATCCACGAAATTCAAAAGTTCTAGTAAAATCCAAAGCCGAATCTACTCGTTTAGAGCTTCCAAGTAATATATTTCAAAACGAGGGAAAAGAATACAATTTTTCCAATTCCGAGCTGTTTTTTAACATAAGTCAAGCAGGAACATTTTAGCATGAAAGCCGCCCTTATGGTTCCCTGACTAATTTTCTAAATTTTCAAATCAAGCTCTGTTTTCAAGAGACTTTAGAACATTTTCTAAATTTTTAATCTTTAGCACATTACCACAGTCCTAGCCACATGAATAATTCCCCTGCTATCACAAACTTAAATTCACACTCTTCGATCAACACGACAGTCCTTCAAGTAATTGAATTTAAACCAGAAATCACTTTAAAATTTGTTTTAAAAAAGAAAAAATTTCTATATATCCAATTTCTTAAACTTTGAAACACTTTGTCGTATACGTAATTATTTTTTTTTTTTTCAAATGAGAGCATCCTAAATAGTGCTCTAGAGTCATTTTACATGGCTCACAAAATCCTACTTGTTCACTCTTTTCTTATATACGAGTACGTGTATATTCGAACAGTCCTTCAACGATCCTTCACAACTTCAACATAAATTTAAATTTAAAATTTTCATTTTCATTTTCAATTTAAACGCGCCCGAAATATCATATAACGTTCAAAACTCTCACATCGTTCGGCACGTTTATCCTTGTCAAACCACAAGGATTGGAATTTGTTGTAGAAAAAAAAATCAAAAAATCCACTTTAATACCGAAATTTGTATTAAACAATTTTTTTATAAATTAAAAAAGGATTTTTGCATCCAGAAATAAACGAGAGGCAATCCACCGAAAATCAAAAAAACTAGCGCGATGCAACCGCTCGGTTAAAGAGTCAATACAATTCTGCTCTGTGGTTTCTTTAATGGTGAGTGTTGGTGGTAAATCTTGGAGGAATAAGTTGACAAAGCAAAAACAAAACACACTAAAATATTAAATAAAACAAAAAATGCAAAATAAAGAAATAAAATCGAAAAACATGTATCCACCACACCACAATAATTTTGCATCTTACGGTTTGCGCGGCACTCGGCAGAGTGTTGCGCAGCATAAAACTAAGCCAACATCAGCGGGTTTCGGTGTTTTGCCGACACTTTTCCTTTTAATTTTTCAGTTTCTTCTTCGTAGTCTTTTTTATGTTTCTTTCATCTGTCTTATGTATGTTCGTTATTCGTTATTCGTTATTCGTTATTCGTTATTCGTTGGCTGTTTGTTGTTTGTTGTATGCCTTTAGTTTCGTGCGAATTTCAGTGATGAACGATGAACTGCTCTAAAGAAATCAGATCGACGACGATCGCTTGCTCTTTTTGCGGCGAATTGATGATCAGTTCGTTTGTGGATTCATTCACTTGATGTATCGTAGTTCATTTGAAAATGATCTCTTTGTTACGGCGAATTGAATGCAGTTGAACGCTTTTCGTAGTGATGATCGCTGTGTGAGTTTGAATCAGCGATCATTTTAGACTGGATACGAGTACTTCTAAATATTAACCCCTTTCAACGAGTTTTTTTTTTTTACTTGTGTCTACCTATATTTGTATCTATGCTCGTCGTTGTTGTTGCTGTTTGGGGTTTCGGAGTTTTGAACTAGATCAAGAAATTAATGAGATCTGCCGAGCTGTGGTTATCCACAAACTGCTTTGGGGACTGATCATCAATGAAAATCTGGGTAAGTGTGTGAAAATATTAATATCTCTCTCTGTTTTTTTTTTGTAGAGAAATATCTGCATATCTGAGAAGTGTCTATTCATTGCTTCATACAGCCGATGACGGGTTGTTATCTCACATTATTCTTGGGTATCTTACTGGGAGATCTTCATTGGTGTGCAATTGCAAACTGGGACACCAGATTTGGAGGCAGTAAATTTTGGTAACTGATTCGTAGAGCTTTCATAATTACAAAACATTTTAGCCAATTGACTACAAATTGGTGGCGGATGGTACCTATTTCATTTGATTTAAATGGTTCCTTTGTTTCTCGCCTTACTGCAGATTCATTACTCGTACACTGAAAAATTTGAATTGTTCAATGAGAAAAATGTATTGAATAGATGAGGAGATGAAGAGATGCCTCTGTTACAACCGAGTGCTAACCAGCAAATATTTTAGTAATGTGCGAAAGGTTTGCAAACAATTATGTCTATTGTGAAGTCCTAGGGTAGACGGGTGTGGTACGTTGAAATTGAATACAATAAGGAGGATGAGTTACTTCTCAGGGTATCTACTTAATTTTTAATTTATTGGCAGAAAAATGCATACTAAGCCGCAGATTTGATGTTTGAAAATCACTTACGAAAGTACGATTTGATGTTGAACTGGAGCTTTCCGATTACCGTTAAAACAAAAGAGTTGCAAAAATTTTAAGTCTTGCAAAACCTGCAAAAATCTGCAGACCTACTATCTGTGATAATTTCTTTCCTTTTCGACAAATTTCCTAGTATTGGATTTATGGAAAGGAAAATCAACAATGGAAACTTGCCAAAATAGTGATTTCTTTATTGTTCGTGCCAGACGAAATCTCGTACGTGCGCAATTAAAGGAAAAGCAAACTACGCAGCTACTTCCATATAAGATTAGTAGGAAAAGTTTCCCAAAAATGCTTCAACAGCTTCTGCCAAACTGCTTTCTGCGATTTAATTGACAGAGTAAAAGAAAAGACTAAATGGAAAATTGAATGTACTTTTCGAAAATTTACAAATAACGTTTAGACACCCATCTGTAAGGTATTCCTTGTCTTTCAGTATTTGTTTTAAGTCAGCAGCCTTGTCAATTCATTTAGTGCACTGCGAAATCTGGTTTGATTTTTTTCACATCTAATGACACGCGGCAGGGAGTTCCATAGCCGGATGGGAAAAATTAAAAATTGACGCACTCACCGACTTACAGCAGTCATTGGAGGATGTAAACTCGCGGTTGGCACAAGTCGAAGTCACTCAGCGGGAATTTGTTAACACTCGATTCGAAAATGTTGCTAACGTTTCTACTCCCACAGATCCTAATACCAAAACAGCTTCTGCGTCCGCAATTGGTCACGGTGAGAATTCCACCCCAACAGGAGTACCCACTGCCAGCTCCACGCATAGACGAAATGATTTGGGGCCGACGAATGCAAATGGTGTTTCTGCCGATGTTTCTGCACACGAGACACAGAATGGAATACAGTCAACCCTGCCAGGGCAGCCACATCGAATTCCAGTACAACCACTCGAATTTGAGGGTAAAACGCCCTGGCACACATATCACCTTCACTATATCTTGCTCCATATCTGCGGGGAACTGCGCTCACATTTTTTGAAACTCTTCCCCCAGCCATTCGAGATGATTTCGTTCGATTGGATGCAGCTTTCAGACAGCGATTTGGCAATGAGTATGAGCAAGTAACAACTCACTCGAAACTCCGCGGACGAATACAGAAGTTTAAAGAGTCTCTAAGTGAACTCGCTACCGACATACAACGCCTCGTGTACTTAACATTCCCAGACTGCCCTGAACAGGCAAGGAACCGCATCACTCTCGGACAGTTCATTGATGGAATTTTTGATGCCAATGTCCAACAGAGAGTGCGAGATTCTGCCCCTGATACGCTAGAAAAGGCATTGTCATTTGCGGTACGCGTAGAAGCCAGTCGTGCCGCTACCCGGCATATTCGCAGACATATCCGAGTTGCTGAGGTTAACATTCACGAGCCAGAGAATCAGGATCCTGCCACTCTTCCGTGAAACGGGAGTCGCGCAGCTTAATGGAGCGCAAGCTGCCGCGTCGACACAATAATGCTCCCAATAGTTGTAAAATTACCGGCGAAGACAGGAAAGTGCTTAAGATGGGTGTCCGTGGAAGAATTAAATGCTTCCACGGAACAGGGTATGGTTTCGTTCGGCGCGATGACAATGAAGAGAATGCTTACATACCGCGCAGCGAACTGAGCCTAACCTGCGACACGAAGGGTTAGCGGTGATCTTTGATGTTGAAACTGCGCGTTTAGGACCTCGTGCTATCAATCTTAAAATCAATGAAAACCCCATTCCATCGATTATTGTTCCTGGCAAGCTTTGTCATCCGGCGGAAAATCAACACCCACTAACTCCCAAGGAACTGAATTAGTGGGGAAAGTTCTTGCCCCTTAACCCAAAACCCTACTCATCCGCTCATCCAATAACCCAAATAATCTTGCTGTCCAGATTAAAATTAACGATTTCACCTGCCTAGGTATCCTGGATACAGGTGCCACCCAGACAATCCTTCATACCCGAGTCGTAGAGAAGATGGTCACCCACCCGTCGATGGAAACATCGCACGCTATTATCCAGACTGTCACCCGCGAAACTACACCAGTAGAAGGTTTTCTCGAAGTAACCATTCAAATAAGAACTTCATAGCCCAGCATCCGGTTTAGATAGCCCCAATTTCAGATGACTGCCTCATAGGCGTGGATTTTATGCGTCGGTTCTCTTGTTCGATAAATCTACGAGACAATACCCTGTAACTTGATGGAAAATTTATTTCCTTGGACCGAATGTATGCACACCATTTTACAGCGACTAACCCACGTAATGACCACGTACCAACGTTGTCGGACTGTTGGATCCGCCTTGTTACTTCCGTCCCGGAGAGTAAAATCGTGCTCACCAGTACCGTGTCGATAATGCCGCAGCTACAAATAGTTCAGTCAGTGTGCGAAGTATCGGAAGGGAAAATATCTGTTCGCGCAACAAATTTATCGACGGAAAATATTTGCATCACCCGAAATACCATCATAGTCCAGCTTGATGTGCAACCAGTAACATTCAACTTTCGACGGATTATGAGTACTACTATGAGTAGAGAGATGATCAAACGAAGCGCTGCCAGCCTAACAGAAGAGGAACAGACCATGTTAAGTTCTTTAGTTTTTAATGATCGTTGTCCCTTTGCAGGCTCTTTCAACGAACAGGGGCGGACTTCCATAACTAAGCATAGAATTGACACGGCCCCAATAAAACAACCCCTCCGTAAGCTACCTCTTAGCCGAAGAACAGAAGTCGAACGAATATTGGAGGACATGAAGACTCCAAAAGTTGTGCAACCGTCTGGAAGTCCTTGGTGTTCCCCTGTTGTGCTTGTGCGTAAGAAGGATGGGTGCCTCCGGTTCTGTGTGGACTATCGGAAACGTAATAGTGACATCAAAAAGGATTCATACCCCTTGCCACGTATTGACCTTGCGCTGGAAGCACTCGGAGCATCATCCGAGTGGAGGAAAACTACGTTTTCCATCAGTACAGGTCTCTACGAATTTAATGTAATGCCATTTGGACTGCCCAATGTACCCGTCACCTTCCAACGTCTCATGGACGTGCTACTTCAAGGGCTGCCTCATAGTGTGTGCCTTGTCTATCTGGACGAGGTAATCGTTCATGGCAAAAATGTTGATGAGCTGCTGCAAAACATGGAGGTGATGTTTCTGCGCCTGCGAGACTCCGGTCTTCGCCTGTCCCCGAAGAAAGGTTGGCTGGGAAAAAAGGAAGTCCGCTTTTTAGGTCATAGGTCCGGTTCTGGAATAGCTTTAGATCCAGAGAAAATTGTAGCTGTTCAAAAGTGGCCGCAGCCAAAAAGTAAATCAGAGATTCAGTCATTCCTGGGCCTATGTGGGTACTATCGCCGCTTCATTCGTGAATTTTCTGCTCTCGCTAAACCTTTGACGGCTCTTACTGAAAAAGGGGTCAAATTCAATTGGAGTTCTGCTTGTGAGGATTCTTTTAACGCATTGAAGGAAAAGCTGGTTACCGCACCCATTCTTGTCCAACCGACCGAAACCGATAAGTTCATCTTGGACAAAAACGCCAGTCAACTGGCGTGTGAATCTGTTTTGTCCCAATTACAGAACGGGAAAGAAAAAGTCATCGAAATTCATAGCAAGACATTTACTCGACAAGAGACAAGTTATTGCGTTACCCGTCGGGAGTTGTTGGCCATGGTGAAAGCAGTTATTCACTTCCAGCCGGATTTGTTGGGGAGGCACTTCTTGTTGCGAACAGACCATAGTTCGTTACGCTGGTTGATCAGTTTTCGGGAGCCGGAAGGACAGATGGCGCGTTGGCTAGAGCATCTGCAGCAGTTCGACTTTTCGGTAGAACATCGTCCAGGAGGAAAACACCAGAACGCCGATGCACTATCCCGTCGACCTTGTGAGGAGACAAACTGTCGATATTGTGAGCTACTCGACGAAAAGCGATATTTGTTAGTTCGAACAATAGCCTTAAGCGAATATATGGCAGAACGGCAGACACAAGATGACGAGTTATCTGTCGTTAAACACTGGGTAGAACAGCAGCGACGACCCACAGTCGAAGAAGTCCGAGGTCTTAGCCCGAAGTCAAAGGCATACTGGGGAATGTTTGATGCTCTCGAGTGTCGAAATGGGACATTGTGTCGTAGACTGAACACGACCAATGGTGAGTATTACCAAGTTCTAGTACCTATTTCTTTACATAAAGAAGTCAGTTTTTTTTTCAGTTTATATGCATTTTTTTATTTATATATGCTAGACAAAAAACGCTTAAAAATTAGCTTAGATAACTTAAAATTATCCTAAACTAACTTAGTGGCCCCATGCGGGCACTCTAAGTTAAATATACAATAATACTTAAAAATTATGTCTTTCGACGCTTATGACGGGTTTTATTCTTATTCTACAGTGACTTAACTACAGCTTAAACTAAGGAAACATGTTTAAAAACTTAGTACATGGCCTATTTTAATTTTATTATAAAACTTAAAACTAAAAGCCTACATACTACATCTACATTTTATTTTTTTTCTTAAAATCTAACTTAAACCTACCTAAAACTATGTAAGCTGGCTATGGCTTAGACAAAAATTAGGCTGGCCCACCTTGCTTCACATGAAGCTAACTATCACTGGAGGAGTTCGACGACGACGCATCCTCCCCTTCAACAAGCCACGAAAAGTGTTGGTGCTGCCGATCAACATCCCTCATCTCGCAACTCTCTACCGCCCCACTGAGCCGGAGACGCTCCGCACTGCCGTGTGCGACGTCTCTGTCGTAGTTGAGTCGCCTGTCCGTAGCTGTTCGAGTGACGTGGAAGATTAGCGGCACCGCCAATCTGTCCTGAATCAGACCTTTGCTATCTAAATAGAGGAACGCTTCTGGAGGAATAAAGCCGTCAAAGCGAACTCTCTCGTGATACATACACGTATAATTGGGGTAGAAAGCCCCGGAGATCAGGTTGTTCGATGAGTTCGATGAGGTCATTACTCTGGCAATGTGCCTTCGAGTCAACTTAATGACGAAATTGTCCACTCTTATCAGATTCGCCCTATTGTACAAGACATCATTGGGATAGAATTTTATGTACTCAGACTCTGGTCATTCATCACGTATGACGACAATCGTCTGACGATAGCGTTTCGACGATAGTTTTACTTCATGTAAACATCAAATAGTACTATCGACTGAACGATACCGATTTGACGTTTTATTGTTTGCTTCATGTAACACAAAAACTGTCAATTACTATCGTCCCGTCGATAGTGTTTGAACGATACTTATTTCAATATCGTCCTTAAATACGAGTAGGTATATTTGGATGTTTTGTACGTTTTTTGAAAAAATAATTAGTAAAATAATTCCTGAAAAATAACGTTTCGTCGCAATGTGTTTGTTTTTTATTGATCACGAAAGTGAAAATGCAGAAAAATTAAAAGTGCTACGAAGGCGAAGAAGACTAAGATATGCATCTGATCCCTTATCACTTCCAACAAACAAGTAGGCGCATTGTGAAAAAAATAATAATCCATACTTCATTTATTATTCTAATAATTTGTTTAGCTTCATTCAACGCTTCCGTCTTTCGAAAGAAGCATTTGTTTTGGTATTGGACACAATCAGCGGATCTCGGTCTACTTATATTCCTCCAATATTAAGACTTGGTGCTACCTTGGAAATTCTGGGTGGAGGTGGTTACCAATGGCTTACAGGGAATGATTTTTGTGTCTCTGTTGGTCAAAGTACACTATCTGCAATTATTTCGCAGACCACAGCCGTGATGGAAGAAAAACTATATCCATTGTGGATTAAATGGGAGATACTAAGTGAGACCATTGTAAAAGATACAAAACAATGGTTCTACAGAAAATTTGGAATGGCTGGGAGTAAAATGCATAAAAGTATGTTTTCTATCAAATTTATTTAAATGCTGTTCATTTTTGTTGTGGGATGTATAGACGGTACTCACTTGTACATACAAAGGCCACAAGAAAATGAAGAGGCTTATTTTTTTACAGGAAGGGTAAGCACAGCTTAAACGCTATGACCGTAAGTACTACGGGGTTATTGAACAAATAACTTTGAACGCGCTTTGTAGATCTGCGACCACAGGATGAGAATAATCGGAATAAATCCAAAATATTCTGGATCTGCTCATGATTCTCTTGTTTGGAAGCATTCAAATGAAAGAGCTTTCTTTGAACGAATTCTTAATGAGAGAGAACAGAAAAAATTTTATAGAAATTCTAAGAATAACCTTAATTGAGAAATTTTAAATATACATGTTCTAGGTGACAGTGGATATCCGTTGGAGCCTTGGTTGCTAACACCATATCGGAGTTCTAATGATGTCCAAAAAAATTATTTCAACGAGGTTCATGCAAAAGCAAGGAATATAATCGAAAGATGCATTGGTGTATATAAAGGTACATTCTTATTCTAATTTTTGTTTCATTTTCAACTTTAACGATTGGTTTTACTTCCCAGGCCGATGGAGAATCATAATGGAAGAAAGAAAAACTAAATACGACCCGAGCAAGATTGCTGTTTTCGCTAACGTTTATTCTGCGTTGCATAACATTTATATACACCACAACATAACATTTTTACAGTGGAAGCAGATGAAATCCATATCATGGAAAGCTTCAATCGCACTTCCACCATATCCAGTGTTCGATTAAAGCAGCAGGCCGCAAGAATAAGAGATGAAATAAAAGAATAATCACTGTTCACTCAAAACCCTTGATTATTAAAAAAAAGTTTCCCAGAATATTTATTTTTCACAGAATTATTATTCAAAAAAAAAAATTATTCACTCTAATAATGTATCTATACAGTCAAAACGAAAACAAAACAATTCACTCTAATATGTATGTATATATATAGTTAATTTAAAAACAAAATTTGACTCTCTAATATGCACTAAAAATAGATAAAAAAAATCACATTTAATTCAATCTGTTCTTAAATACGAGTAGTATTATATACAGGTTGCTTATTTATTACAATAACTGTATTATTGGCCAGTGCACTTCAGTCTTTCCTTCCTCCGTCTTGTTGAAGATGCTGTTCGGCAATCTGGTTTCTTCTTGCTAACAGGGCCAATTCTGCAATTTTTCAGATTCATTCGTACTTAGCCGTGCTCGTTTTGGCATGGTAACTGACATGTACGATGATTTCCTGAATTCATTTGTATAAATTTGTTAAATTCTTTATTATAAAGTTAATATACTTATACAATTTACCTCTTATTGATTACTACAGCTTCGATCTCTTCGGCAGCTTCATTCTCTTGAGAAATTTCGATTGGACTTCCTACTATTGTTCGCAAGGTATTTTCCAGCTCGTCTTGTAGTTCGACTTTTTGCATTGCCGGTGCGCCAAAGCATTTTGAATTACTACCGCATACTGAAGCACGAAGTGAAGACATCTAAATTGCTTTTTCTTCAAGTTCCGATATTGGAACTTCTTCAGATGGCCCACCACCCGTCTTCTTAATTGAGAGAAAGTTGTGACTGCATTTTTTTTTTCGCCCTGTATTTGAAATCAGTCCAAACCTTCAAAAAATTTATGTTAAAATTGTTATTAGGTTATGTAAAAGATGTGCTGATAATATGGTATACCTTTCTCCAAGAAGTAACTGACTTTTTTGTGAGTCCAGTAGCGCTAAGAATATTGGCTAAATCGCTCCACAGCTTATTTAAAGCATGCCTTCCTTGAAGGTTGTTTGGCATATAATTCTTTCTCATCTGAGGGTGCTCCTCTATGAAATTCAATAAAATTTCCATTTACTTTGGCGTTGCTGACCTAAACATTAATTATTAATACTAAATGCAGAAAATGTATTGTTAAATTGTTGATTATCACTTACATTTCTTCAATTTGTTTAAAATATCCAACACTAAAAATAAATCACAACACAAGACGAATGACAGGACAAACATCATTTTTGACTGGTGGTTGCTATTCTCAGTTGCACTCAAACTTTAAAAAAATAAACGATAGACGACACGACATTGGAGGAGTTACATGAAGCAAACTACCGACGATATCGTTCAATGGTATCGACTAGACGATGATCGTCTGAAAAGTTACGTGATGAGAGCCCTGGTGTTCTGTATAAGCGTAGACAAGCCCTAACACAAGCCCTCTCAAACACCCGAATCTTTTCCAATAAACTTGCTCTCACGTTAAACCACACGGGACATCCAAATACAAGCATGTGCCTGATAAGGGCCATGTAGCAGATTACCTTTACCTTCGCATCGAGTTGGCTACTATAAAACAGTCTCTTTGTAAGGGCAAAAGCACCTCTGGCTCTGGCCAGAGCAACCTCTATATGTTTGTTAAAATACAGAAATTGATCTAGCCTGATACTAAGGTATCTGACTACATTTCGACAAGCAAGTGGCTGCCCGTGCTGCCCCACGATCGAGAATTTTCGCCAATTCTTTTTGGTATCCCTAGAGACCCCAGACAAGGGCGTCCTAAACAGAATGGTTTCCGACTTCTGAAAGTTGATTTTCAACTTCCAGTCATCGCAATATCGCTTAATTTTGTCGAAGTCACGCTGCAAAAGTATATTAATTACCTCAATCTTTGGACCTGATGTGTACGCGATTATGTCGTCTGCGTACGCAATGGCATGGTAAAGTGAACCTATCAGATCACTCGTATAAGCGTGGAATAGGATCGACAAATTTACCGCACCTTGTTGCAGACCGTTTTTAATGTTAAATGTTCCAGCAGAAGTCACATCACCATTCTTCACGATGAACCGTCTACTGGAGAGCATATCAAAAAGAATATACAGCTGTGGTTTACTAATGCCCAACCTGTCCAGCTTGAAAAAGAGTCCTTCTAACCATACGGTATCGAAGGCCTTCTCCAAGTCAATCAGGCAGGCACCAGTACACTGGTTCTTGCCTTTGTTCCATTGGATATCAGAAACCAGTTTCGACGCCGCATGAATGATATCATGCCCCACCTTGAAACCGAATTGATTATCCGGAACTATATGTTTGTCCTCAACCCATTTAGTCAGGACTCTATCGATCACCTTCTCGAAAACCTTACTGTTAGAGATTAACATCAAAAGTGGAGTACATAAGTACGTGACAAAGGCAACGAGCGGCCTACGCAGCGCATGTATGCACACACATAGAGCATACAACCCGCTAACACGTCCACCAAATACAATAACATCATCGGGCAAGATGAATTGGAGATAATTACATAGCGGTGCCATCGAGTGCAAATAGACAGATTAACTACTTGCGCATTGTCTTTACGTGCAGAACAACGGCGCCTCCGACAAACCAATCCTTCGGCCTGCAGATGTCTTTGGGTACGAGCGCAACAACAACCACATCCACCCTTATCAAAAACGGCGCCGACGATCGAGTTGAAACCGAATGTATCGACATGCAAATGCAAGTTCGCAGGCCACACCCTTTTCCATAGTGCCTCGATGAGCGGTACTTCCGACCGAAAACAATTTTGGTTGTGCTGTGATGATAACGATAAACCAGTCACAGGCCACCTGGAGCAACAGCAGAAGAGCAATGCAAGAACAACAACAAAACAACACTGGCGACCAGGCATTGTGTGAGATCACAAATTGCAATTCTTGTTACTATTGTCGTAACATTCAAGCCGAGCAGACGTGCATACAGTCCACAATAAATAATAAAGTTTTAATCTGTGCATTTGTTTTTTTTTTATTTTTTTATTTTATCTTCGACCATTTTCGTTCTGTGAGCTATCCGAACAGATGTTTGGAAGCAGACTGATCGGCCGGAGATTCGTCGGATTGGATGTATCTTTATCCCTTTTGGGAATGGGATGTACCACCGCAGTTTTCCAATGCGCTGGATAATGTGCATTACTCATTACATTATTAAACAGGGTGGTATAAATGTTCACCGCTTCTAGAGGGAGATGTCCAAGCACAATGTTCGGTATTTCATCGGTTCCCACTGATTTCTTACTTCTAAGCGATTCGAAGATCGTTTGGAGCTCTTCCTTCGAAATGATCGGGGGTAGTACCCTATCGTTGGTGATGACATTATTTGCCATATTCTCGTCACTGAACTGGGTGAAACCCGAGCTCTCGAATCGCCAATTCACAATTTCATTTCGAAGGTAGAAATTGTGCGCAAAGACTCGATTTTCCAGGTCTTGGTTAGGCCAATGATATCATTCGCCTTATATACTGGAAAGTCGCTCCCATAGCCTCTACCTGTTCCTGCGGATCCTCGATCACAAAGAAGTTGTCATCATCAACAGCCTCATTTGGATCGACGCCTGCTGCTATAAGTATATTCTCGTTGTCCGTCGTTCGGGCGATTTTAAAACACGAACTGCCAAATGCAGCCTCGATGCGTGAAGTGCGCTAAGTACCACAGTTCCGAGGAGTGTGCTCTGGGTATTGACGGAGCATCCGATAGGTCGCAGCTTTCGTGGGTGTTATGTGGAAACATGGGACACACCGCAAACTATCGGGGTTGTCTTAAGTTCGCTGACATTAAGAAAGCAAAACTGGCTCGGCAGCAGAAGGTGGAGGTCAAACGTTCACCTGTCAGGTTTCAAACACCAGCCGTCACGTCCCAAATTTCCTACGCCCAAATGGCGTCAGGTAGGGGGGCTACGGTACAGCAAGCGACTGTTGCTTCTCCGGCGCCAACGCCGAGAACAACGGAAGCTGCACCTAACATGCTGGCCATCTTGCTTGCAATCCAAGGGCAGATGGCTCAGCTGCAAAAGCAGGTGCAAGAACAGGCCAAGCGGGTGGACCAGTTCTACTCGCTGGTGCCTGGCCTAACGCAACACATGTCGTAATGGGTACGCACATGGTGGAGCAAACTTTGAAGGTCCTTGCGGTGAATGTTAATTCACTGATTAGGATTGAAGGTATAAAATTTCACAGAGTGTACAAGGGCGTGTTGCGCAGGTTCCGGGTGTTGGAGGCAGTCGTCGTTTACATCCCGCTCCGCAGTGGAAAGCGGCTGTACTTGGCCTCTGTTTATGCACCAGACGCTTCACAATCCACCCTATTCATTACAGAGCTCGACACGCTTTTTCGACTTCTGAGGCTGGAATCGGGGGAGAACCATTTTATAATCGGCGGGGATTTCAACGCTAGACATAGAGATTGGGGAAATAATTTGCCAAATACTAGAGGGAACCTACTACTCGATTGGTGGGGTCAGCACGATGTCATGTACAGACTCGGTCTTAAAGCAACGTATAACCCGTCGTTTCCCAGAGGCGGGTCTTATTTGGATCTACTGCTGTACGACGAACGTATACGACTGACAGGTACGAATTTACAAACGCTAAACTGTCTGCGCACATTCGTGTATGACAGCGACCATTGCGGTTTTAGCACCGAAATTACAGTTCCCAACGAAATTGTGGAATTGGAGGAGTTTGTCCAAAGATATTCTTACAACTACAGTAAAACTCGATGGACACGCTTCTCCGCAACCTTGACAAGAGCACTCTCCTCGAACACGCTCCACCCACCGTCCAATAGGAATTTGTCAAACGAGGAGATCGACAATTACCTAAAACAATTGGACGAGACAATTAAACAAACTATGGACACTACAATACCGCGGTATCGACGTACGACTAACGAAGCCCTGTTCCGCAATCCTACTATTGACGCACTGCACCGACAGAAAAGTGGACTCCTGACAAGACTTAAAAACTTGTACAGACAGTTAACTGACCGACAAAACCCGGAGATTAGGACACTGAAGCCGTCGATTAAAAATATTCAAACGCTAATAAAAGAGAATTACAGAATTTCTGTAAGCTTGTATTGGAACAACAAGATTCGGGCTGTAAACACCAGCAACCCGAATATGTTTCCGCAAATAAATAAACTATTTCGGAGAAGAAACCAAAACGCCCTTCAGTGTCTTAAAATAGCCCGGACAACAGACAACGAACGGTTACTGACAATAGCAGGTATTGATCCAAATGAGGCCGCTGATAATGACGACTTCTTTGTGATCGAGGATCCACAGGAGAAGGTTGAGACCATAGGGGTGACTTTCCAGGAAGTATACAAGGCCATTGATATCATTGGCCCTAATTATGATCTGGACAATCGCGTCTTGGTGCACGACTTCTGCATTCGAAATGAAATAGGGAACAGGCGAGCCGAGGGCTCTGGTTTCACCCGGTTCAGCGACGAAAATATGGCCAATAATGTCATTGCCAGAGAGGGGGACCTACCTCCGTTCATTTCGAAGGAAGAACTCCATGAGATCTTCGACACAATCAGGGCTAAGAAATCAGTGGGGACCGATGGTATTCCGAACATCGTGCTTCGACATCTTCCTCTAGAAGCGGTGGACATCTACACCACCCTGTTTAATAATGCAATGAATAATGCACATTATCCAGCGCATTGGAAAACGGCGAAATCCGACGAATCTCTGGTCGATAAGTCTCCTTCCGAATATCAGTAAGGTTTTTGAAAAGGTAATCAATAGAGCTCTGTCTAGGTGGGTTGAGGACAAACATATAGTTCCAGATAATCAATTCGGTTTTAAGGCGGGACATGATATCTCACATGCCGCGTCTAAACTGGTGTCCGATATCCAATGGAATAAAGGCAAAAAACAATGCACTGGTGCCTGCCTTGTTGACTTGGAGAAGGCCTTCGACACCGTATGGTTAGAGAGTCTTTTCTATAAGCTGACTAGGCTGGGGATCAGTAAACCACTCTTGTACATTCTTTATAATATGCTAACCAACAGACAGTTCATCGTGAAGAATGGTGATGTGACTTCTGTTGGAATATTTCAAATTAAAAATGGTCTTCAGCAAGGCGCGATCAATTCGCCGATCCTATTCAACATTTTTACAAGCGACTTGATAGGTTCACTTCCCCATACTATTGCGTAAGTAGACGATTTGATAGAGGTCATTAATACACTCTTGCAGCATGACTTCGATAAGATAAGACGATTTTGCGAGGACTGGAAGTTGAAAATCAACTTTCAGAAGTCGGAAACCATTCTCTTTAGGACGCCGTTGTCTGGAGCCTCTAGGGATACCAGAAAAAATTGGCGAAAGTTCTCGATCATTGGACAGTACGGACAGCCTCTTGCCTGTCGAAATGTAGTCAGATACCTTGGAATCTGGCTGGATCAGTTTCTGTATTTTGGCAAAAATGTAGATGCTGCTCTGGCCAGAGCTAAAGGTGCTTTTGCCCTTACAAAGAGACTGTTTTATAGCAGCCAACTCGATGCGAGGGTAAAGTTAATCTGCTACATGGCCCTTATCAGGCCCATGCTGGTAGTTGGTTGTCCCGTGTGGTTCAATGTACGAGCAAGCTTAATGGAAAAGATTCGGGTGTTTGAGAGGGCTTGCCTTCGCTTGTACAGAACACCAGAGTCGGAGTACAAGAAATTTTATCCTAATGAGGTCCTTTACAACAGGGCGAACCTAATACGAGTGGACAACTTCGTAATTAAGCTGACTCGAAGACACATTGCAAGAGCAATGACCTCGACGAATAACCTGATATCTGGGGCTTACTACCCCAATTACCGATATCACGAGAGTGTGCGCTCTGACGGCTTTTCCACCGGAAGCATTCCTCTACCTAGATCAGATAGGGTTGATCCAGGATAGATCAGCGGTGCCGTTAATCTTCCATGTCGCTCGGACAGCTGGGGACAGGCGACTCAACTACAACAGAGACGTCGCACACGGCAGTGTGGATCGTCTCAGGTTCAGTATGGCGGTGGGGAATCGCGATAAACGGGATGTCGTTCGGCAGCACCAGCATTTCTGGTGGTTGAATGATGGAGAAGATGTTTTGTCGTCGTTTCCGTCAATTACGGGCCAGCCTCACTAATGAGGCAGAGCTGACCAATCTATTTGCTCGGTAAATAGCGATGGCCAGCTTACATAGGTTTAGGTTAGCATTTAAGAAACATATACATATATCAGTGTATACAAAGGTGTATACTGATATATGTATATGATTGTGTATAATGTCTATTTGTATTTAGTGTATTTTGTACATTTAGGTTAGGTAGGCTAAGTTTTATTTTAAGTTAGATATTAAGTTTTTATAAAAAATAAAAAATTATGTCCATATGCTAAGTTTTTGTACACAAATTTTTTTCTTAGCCTTAAATATAGAAAATAAGAATTCCTAAAGCAAATGTAAATAAAGTCGAAAGACATAGTTATAAGAATTTAGAGTAGCTTAGAGTGCCTGTGTGGGGCCAGTAAGTTAGTATAAGGTTGTTAAGTAATTTTAAGCTAGCATTTAAGCATTTTTTGTTAGTATGTAAGAGTTAATGATTAAGGAAATAAAATGCATTTAAAATTAAACTAAACTAACTCCTCTCCTCCTTTCACAACCTGGGCTTGTGGCTGTCTATGGCGGAATTCTTTAGTGCTTTTTGCTCTGCAATTAATTGGTGCATTCGACAAAACAACTCGATATTCCTTGGAAGCTGTGGTCATGTTTGACATTGAAATAAGAAGTATCATTATCAAGAGGTCATGAACACTTCGTGTATCATCTGCAGAAGATGGCTCTGTAAAGTAATTATTTGTATAGACTATGTCTGGAGAGAGCCCCCTTAATGGCATCTATCTTGTAGATGTACGAGTACATTTGTAAGTGCTTTTGGCCAATAGTTATTTTAAATTCTTCAAAAACAAGTTCATCACGCCATTGCATGAGACTTAAGTCGGTACGTGTAACCGACAGGCAATAAAAAGGACTATTAACCTCAATATTTCCTTCACGGGTGATATCACACCAACTTAACTGGTCACCCATCAATATTCCTTCGTAATCACAAATGTCTACCAGACGTCGTCGGTCGCGTCCTATTGAACCAAGTTCTCAGCTCAACTCTTTCGTTTTGCCATGTCTTTTGCTTGTACTGCATTATGTAGTTACTCAATCTTCATAATTTGTTCGTGTATCGCTTGTAATTCGAGTGTAGATATTTGTTGTCTTATTAGCTCATGTACATTGTACAAGTGCATTTGGAATAATTTATTCCTTGCCGCATGCGTTGATTTCAATGATTTCAATGATTTCAATGATTTGAAATTTCCTTAAGGAAACACTTCACGCTTAACTGCAAAATCGCGCATTGAAAATTCTTCTTCTTCTTCACTGTTTTTGCTAAGAAGAAAACAACAATTGATTACCTCACCGAACTGGAATAAGGTAAGCCACAGCACCACCATCACCAACCAGCCTGAATCCGAGAAAAAAATATGTTTCACACGAAAATCCAACATCGCATTGCTTCTGGTTATCGGGGTAATTATTAGGCTTAAGATTGCGGGTGGACACGACGCGCCAAATATTTACTACACAAAATAATTGTACCATAGAGCTACGTATGTACAAGTTTGACTATGAATCGGAGTATGTTATATACTCGGAATTGTGTGTTTTCAGTGTTTCTTTAGAAAGTGTTACGATTCAATGACTGCCATCGACACAAGTGGACAGCAATGGGAATAGCAATAGCAAAAGCAACAGGTTGCCTTTTATACTTTCATGCAAACATCTGTTACATTATCGTTTGTGTTAGGCTGGCCGATTTCCACAAATTGACTTACAATAGGAGTGTTGCCATTATGCAATTCAAATGATATTCCAGCAGGGCGCGTTCGGTAAGCTCACTCGTTTAATACGAGTACAGATCGTGTTTTGGTCAGTAACGTCGTATCCCTGTGATTATCTAATGCCGTCTCGAAGGGACGATAATCAAATCGGGAGAAATTTTCGTGCAACTTTAGCCATCTTAAGAGCTAAGCACTTTCACTTGTAACGCCACCCATAACCTAATATGCCAACTCGCGTCTAACTTTTTAACTTCTTTTGTTGGATTTTTTTTTTTTTTTTTTCTTTAGTTTTTGGTTTTGTTCAGCTAACTACTTTGCACATAGCAATATGCTATAATGGTCAGAAAATTATTGTCCAACAACGATAAAGCATTGCACCGAGGTGCACTGTTGTCAGCCAGGCAGCTAACAACAGCGAGATGTGAAGGTAGCCTCAACCGATTAACTGTATCTCCAGCAGCCCCAGTAGTCAAGAGTTTTTTTCTTCTACATACTCGTACATAGCATAAGCAGCAGCATTCAGCTGTAAATTATTTTTGTGAATGGAATGTCCGCGTTTGGTTGCTATCGCTTGCATGGGAGGGTCTGCAAGTTTTCTTTCTGGAAGTAAGCTTTGTTCGTGTTTGGATATTGACGCCTAACTGGTTTTTATGCGACCCAAGTGACCTGCAATCTATTATATTTACTCGTACCTATACATTATTCTCTCCAACCTGTAGCAAGAGCTTTGCTCTACTTCAGGGCTGTTTACACTTGCTGATCTACAGATTGTTGGGGTGCACACCTAATACAGAAGGACATCCATTTGTCTTCAGTGTGGAAAAGTTACGCGCGAGCGAGAAAAACTCAATTATTCTGTTGTGGAATGCGAACTTTCTACAAAAATGGATACCTTAACATGCACACACTGTAAACGCCAATCTTAAATTAAAATTAGCCCACATTGGTGTACAGTACTGGGGTAGGCACTAGGCGGACAAAGTATTACATGCCAAAAACTGAATGCACATTACCATGGCAACTTGGAGATCAATAAACTAAAAAAAAACAAAAAACAGCAAAACATAGATTGTAACAGGGTACTACCGCTGCTGCAGCAGCAGGTGGCAGCCACCGCCACCACCGCTTGGATTGTAACATATAAAACCGCCCCACTTCGGATACATGTGTGGAAGTATCTTTGTTTTGTTGTTTAGCTGTTTTCATGATTTAGTTTTCTTCATACAATGAGCCATCGCATTACAAGCAGACATGACGACGATTGACGATCAACACTCGACGACTGCGAGACAACCAAGACAACTGAAACGGCTGCGACGGGATCAACGCTCTTCGTTTACGTTATTCGCCCGTTTTCAGATAGTTTACATTACTAACTTACTTTTAATGCTCTCTTAATTTATTTTATTTTTTTTTTCTTAAACCGTATCGAGGTTAAAATGCGAATGAAGATATGCACGTGATGGGTGAGGTTGCGTTACAGATGCGTGGTTTTATGACTCTGGTAGAGTTTCTATTCGTGATTTTATAGAAGATTAGCGCAGCCAAGTGGGATTTATGTTCAGTGCTTTACAAGAAATAGATTAATTTGCTCGGATATACGAGTAAATTGCTGCTTTTTGGGCATAAAATCTTTTGACAGTATTGATGAAATGAGATTAAACTATACGTAGTACCTGAACTTTCTTTTTAGTTTGATGGACATATTCTGACTCAGTATGTAGCTGAATAAGAGTGTCGTTTATGTGGATGCATTATAGATTTTAGCAATTAACTTAAAAAGATCGTGGAATGATGCTGTCTCAGTAGACAGACAACACAGTTCTTCAAAATCTATCTCAAGGGAGTCTTCGTAAAGTGTGGGTTCTTAACTCAAATCAGATGTAACTTTCATTTAAGACAATAGATATGAAAAGAGATATAAATATTTCTGACGTCACCACCCTTTGAGCTGCCTCCGAAGTATCTTATTCTATCGTAGTCATATTATTTTTTTTTTTTTTTTTTATTCATGCATGAAAGTTTCTTAACAAGTTGTATAGTTTTCTGCGAAGCCTTAATGGCTTTTCTGCAGAAGGTTGTTTTTCAAAAGTTTAACAAGATTCATTTATTTTAAATTTAATTTTGCGAATTTAAAAGAAAATATTTAATAATTTTTTTTCTGTTTTTAAAATTTACAATATTTTTAAGATCAGCAGGTAATTCATTTAATACTGTTGGAACGCTAAATTTGAGCTGCCTTTTACCATAGTTATTGTAGTTACAGGGCACTTGTAACATACCCATAACACGTCTTCTGGTGTTGATTTCATGTTCGATTGGCCTTTGAAAGCGTATGTCACTATAGTATTCCATTACCAAAGTCATCTTGAAGATATCTTACACCTCAAGTACCTTAAATCTTCTTTCGTCAGGAACATTTGCGCAGTTTATTAGCCTCAACGCAGTATTTTGGATATGTGTTTTGGAGGCGTTACCCCAGGCCAGTATTCCATACCTTAATTTGGATTCAATCAAGGCGTAGTATACCAGCTCCAAAATTTGTGGTGTTGCATGATTTCTTAGATGCGCCAATGCAAATGAAGCCTTCCTTAAATCAGAGCGTAACTTTTTAATTTGCTTGTCCCAGATGAAATGGCTATCAATAATGACTCCTAGATATTTATAGCTTTCTACGACGTCAATTAAATGTTTGCTTGTTTTAGGGCAGGTATCATTTTGAAAAAATACTCGCTCTTGCGTAGCTTTATGATGTGGACTTCGGATGTGCATCAATTTTGTTTTCGCCGCGTTGATTACTAAGCCATTGTCATGACACCATTTAAATGCATTATTAAACTCTACTTGCATTAGTCTTGTTGCCGTCTCCAGAGACCTATGGCGCACAACTATCGCGGTGTCATCTGCATAAGCAAATGGAATGCTATTTTTAAAAGTGCGAAGAAGTTCATTTGTGTACAAAATGAAAAGAATTGGACCCAGTTTCGATCCTTGAGGAACTATATATTGTACATGCTTCTTTTCACTGTAAACGTCCTTGATTTTTACACAAAAGGTCCTGGTGAGTAGGTAATCCCTTAGCCAGTCCGCCATCAATCCTCGTATACCAATCCGTTCAAGCGCTTCCAGTAACTTTGCATGGTTTAGTGTATCAAATGCTTTACTAAAATCCATAAACATGACCAAAATATGATGACTTTTATTTAGGGATTCGTTGACGCAATTCGCAAACTCTCCAAGCAATTGTCCAGTGCTTTTTTGCTTCTGGAAAGCGTACTGACTTTGGTGGATAAGGGAGTGGTTCTCAATAAAGCTAATTAGTCTACTTCTAATTACATCTTCCAGACACTTTTCCATGACTGGCAGTATGGATATCGGTCTATAATTGCCGATTTGACTTTTAACACCTCCTTTATAAATAGGTCTAATCACAGCAGTTTTCAGTTTTTTCGGAATTTTGCCCTGCATCAGACTGAGGTTAATAAATTTACACAAGAGGGGAGCAAAAATATCTGCGTGTTTTTTAATATCTACCGGCCGTATTCCATCGATTCCGGGGGATTTATTTTCGTCGAGGAAATTAATTATACTGCGCACCTCTGCGATGTTGGTTTCCCTAGCAAAAATTGAGTTGGCTACGAAGGTATTCGCATGATACGATGTGATAGCGTTACATTGATGTATTATTTGGAGAGTCTGTTCCGAGAAAAGCTTAGCACATTCATTAGAAAGGCTGATCATACATTTTTACGATGAGAAGTTCTTAACAAGCACTTCATCAACACTTAACTTTTTTCTTCCCATTATCTCGTTGATTAAGCCCCAGGTTTTACGAGAGTCATCTTTAATTGCATTAAACTTGTTTCTATAAAAATTGGATTTTTGTGCTTTAATTTCTCTGTTGGTCTTGTTTCGGAAATCTTTGTATTCAGTTTCGTACGTTCTGTTAAGCCTATTATTCTTCCACCTCCTGTAAAGCTCGTCTCTTCTTTTACATTTTGCGGCTAGATTTGGGGACATCCAGGGATTTTTTATGTATTTACTCTTTAGTGTTCTAGTATTCGTTGATTTTTTATATACAGCTTTTAACTTACAAGCTAAATTTTCATACAGGGTAACTGCATCGCATTCCTTTAATACATCATCCCAATCTACTTCACAGATGAGTTCATCCAATTTTGCTTTACAGATGTAGGACATACTCATCGATTTTTCTCTGTCAGCTGTCAGTCCATTTGTGGAATACATGATTGGGTAATGATCGGTTATGTCGCTTTCAATTACAAAGGAATTTATTTGGTTGTCTGCTCTGCTAACTAAAATGTGATCTATCACTGACTTAGTCCCTCTTTTAAGATCTATCCTTGTATATTCTTTGATAACATTCATCAGTCCCAACGACGCTAACATCTCTAAATAATCCTTGACGTAGTTAGAGCTCAAGTCACGGATATTGATATTCGTATCACCCATCACAATAATTTCATCCTTTTTTCTTAATTGACCTAGGTTATTTCCCAATTCTTCAATAAATGCTCTTTGACTAAATCCAGGTGGTCTATATATTCCAAATACGTATTTATTTTCTTGGGTTAA
Source organism: Volucella bombylans (assembly GCA_949129095.1). Lineage (NCBI taxonomy): Eukaryota > Metazoa > Arthropoda > Insecta > Diptera > Syrphidae > Volucella > Volucella bombylans. The sequence continues at coordinate 156,907,152 of OX422141.1, read as the reverse complement.
ATGAATTTTTATGCTTTCATATGAAATGCTTTGCGCAGGTCTGCGTTCATAGTCTATATCGTTTCGTATAAACATCCCTCCCCTTTCAAACATCCCTCCACCTCTTTTTTGGTTTCTATTTAAGAACTCTGGCTCGAAACCATCTAGTTTATAGTATTCATTTTCCTCATCTTCTATATTTGTTTCTAGGAGAACAATTATCTTCAAAGCACTCATGAATTGATTAATATTAAGACAAAAATTATCCCAATGTAAACGCAACGATCTTATATTAAAACATAAGCAGTAACAATTATTATTTTTTATTTCATTTAAATTGATGCCGCTAAAACCTTGTATCACCCTACAATCTAAGTTAACTATTAAGTTATCGTTTCCATTTGTGTTATCCATTTTTATTGAGCAGTATTGTGTTTCTTATTTATTTACACACAATGCAATAAGTGTTATTGTATGCGTGTTATTCTGCTTACATCGTTAACAGTGCTTATCATAATAGGTTGGGTGCTCTCAACTCTTCTTGCCAATATTTTCCCGTTACTCTCCCACACGAATTTCCAATTTTCTTCTTTTGCCTTTTGCTTTGACATCCACAGCAGGTGTTTGTTGTGTCTTGTCAGCTGATTATTGATGTATACAGTGGCATCAGGCATCGCTGATGAAGTATGAAGACTATGCCTCTCCAGATCGGCAGGCCCGTGCCGATCAACGAACTCATTTCAAAGGATTTGTCTGTGATAACAACGGTCACATTAGTTTGGGCGTTAAAAGCCAGAAAGAAGTTCATACTTCCATCCGTGGAGCTATCATCTTGGCCAAGTCGTCTGTTGTTGCAATTCCTCGTGGCTGTGTATACAAAATCGGTAAGCACCACACCGTCTCATGCAAGGTTACTGGTAAGTATAGCTTCATATCTGTGCATCTGATTGCTATTTATATCAAAGAAATGGTTTATGATGTCTCGTATTGAAGATTGCTACACGTCGTCTCGTAATTCTACTAGTACCTTTGTGAACTTCATCATAGTTACCTAACCTGCATTGCATAATTCCTTACCAGGAGTTCTCTGGTTTGATGGCCAAGAAACTCGACACAAGGCATGTTGAAGCACAAAGGCTGCACTTCCACCTGCAAAAAATCGTACACAATGAGGAGACACACAAGACTGTTAGTGGAAACCCCCAAAATTTTCGAGCGTATCATTCTGTAGATGGAAAGCAAGTTTCACGAAAAATAATCTCGTCAATCTATCTTTATATCTTTTCTCACTTTTCTGCGTACGTCCATGTCTGTATATCCAGACCAGCTGTTTTGGCACTTAGTGAAACACAGGTAGATCCCCGCCCACACCCCTCAGATCCCTCTAATCTGAAGCTACCTAGCTACGAACTGGTGCCATTATTCTTCTCTCACCGCGGTCTCGCCATTTACGTAGTGCGTAGTGATGTAGCTTATCAAATTCCACCACCATGTACTCACTGTTCCAATCCAGCATTCACCTTCATGTGGTTAAAATTTCATCTCCGTAAGTTCATTATCCACTACTGCTTTATTTACAGAAGCCCCAAACTGGACAGCAATTCGACTTTTAACGAGTTTGATGCGCTGTCTGACTCCATACAAAGAGTTGTATCCCTGTATCCTCATACTGAAATCGTTATTACGGGCGACTTCAATATACACAATTCTGGGTGGCTTCGACATTCTGGACAGACAACACCCGAAGGACGGTGTGTTGAGATCTTCGCTGCGGAAAACAACCTAACGCAGCTTGTAAATGAGCCCACGCGAATACCAGACGTTGATAGTCATACCGCCAACACCCTGGACTTATTTTTAACCTGTCACCCAGATAAGTACACCGTTGATGTGCTCTCCCCTCTAGGCTCGTCGGACCATTGTGTCATATCAGCTAATTTCTCGTACACCGACCACTCAGTTAAAGGATAAATTCCTAAACGAACCGTATGGCAATACGAGAAAGCCAACTGAAGCGGTCTTAACAGCCTTTTTAGGAATTTTAACTGGTCGTTATGTTTCCTCGATAACGACGTGGATGCCGCTGCTGATATGATCACAGACACCATTCTCTTTGGAACAATGACATCCTTTATCCTTCATCGGATCAAGAGTATCAAACCAAAAGAAAAGGCATGGTACGACGCGAGCTGTAAAGAGGCCGTCAGGACTAGAGAAATGTTTTTTCGGTCCTACAAGACCAACCCGACAGAGGAAAACCGAAAAAAGTTCAAACGAGCCAGAAATGACTGCAACGCCTTTCTTAAGCGTCCTATACGACCAAAAACTGAGGCAAAAAATACTGCAATGTCCCAAAGGCAGTAACAATTTCTGGTCGTTCGTCGAAAACATTAGAAATTCCGCCACATCCTCTATCCCAACGCTCATTTATAATGACATTCCAACTGTCAGCTCTTTGGACAAGGCCAATCTCCTTGCTGCACACTCTCCGGCCAGTTCAACACCCTCAGATTGTGCTTTGTCTCCGCCTACCCTTGAGTGCGTCGAATCTTTGATGGGACTCGTGTAGTAGCACTTAAAGTACTTAAAGATCTCAACATACACAAATCCGCTGGTCCAGATGGTATATCTCCCTTTCTTCTGAATAGGTGTTCTTCCACGCTGGCAAAACCACTGCGTAAGCTTTTTCATCAATCCTACTCTTTAGGACTCTTTCCGAGTAGATGGAAAACAGCATTTGTACAGCCCGTCCCTAAAAATGGCGAATTTTCTTCTGTCTCCTCCTATAGACCCATTGCACTTACGTCCCTTCTTTCCAACTCTAATAAATCGTCAGCTCATGAAATACCTCGAAACACGAAAGCTTCTCAATATGGTTTTCGTAGCAAACAGACCCACTGGTGATTTAATGGCATGTTTCACCAAAAAGTGGAACCAAAGTCTACACCAATCTGGCAAAAGCAAGATAGTTGCACTTGATGTTTTTAAGGCATTTGACAGAGTTTGGCATCAGGCTCTTTTGTCGAAAATGCGTGCTTTTGTGATCGATGACTCACTTCTTCAATGGATTAGAAATTACCTGTTGGAACGTTGAATTTAAGTCGTCTTGGATGGTTTCAAGTCTGATGTTCACAAAATAAATGCTGGTGTGCCCCAGGGCTCCGTTCTGTCTCCGACACTCTTTTTTAATTTTCATCAATGATCTCTTGCCTGCAACTTGTAATACAATATATTCCTTTGCTGACGACAGTACCTACTCTCTGCTCTTTATATTCGTTTCCGAACTCATGTCCCTGCTCTTCGGCAGTAGAACGGAGATGGCAGCGTATGTTAAGCTCTTTGAATTCTGATATTAGCAGCATACCCAATTGGGGAACCACTAACAGAGTAGAATTTAATGCTTCCAAAACACAACACTGTCTGCTGTCGTTAAAGCGAAATTTAAATATCCAGCCATTATCCATGAATGGCGCTTGTGTCGTTGAAACTGAAAAACTTTCCATTCTGGGTATCTGTGTCAATGTCGATGTCACCAAAAATGCTACGAAGTGTCTAAAATGTAAGAAATACTTCACCCCAGTCTGATCTTGCCTCAATATATAATTTCCGCCTGAAATTGGAGTATAATGCCCACATCTGGTCGGGCACCTCTGCGCTTGTTAGATAGGATTCCAACCCGTGCGATAAAACTCATAGGTGATACTAATATCACTCCAATAATGGACACCCTCGAACACCGACGTAATGTCTGTTTTATCGCATTCCGCCCCTTCAAACTTTTAACCGTAACGCCCTACTCGCTATGAATGCTCATCAAAATACCCTCAACCCCACTTTCGGACGTACTATAAAATATCGTGATTCATTCCTATGCCATACAAATCGCTTATGGAATACCCTGCCTAGCTCTTTATTCAATAACCATTATAACCTTCAAACATTTAAAACCAGTGTTCACCGGTACCCCTCTTTCCATCCTCCCTGATTTTCCTTTACCCGCGCTGTGTGCAAACATTTTAAGGGTACATAAATCCCTTGAGCGCGCCCAAATTTTAAAAGAAAAAGATCAAAAAGGCTTACTTTTCTAAACGTATTCATTCCCAAAGCCTTGACAAAGGTACTCGTATATAGGGTGTGTGAATGTGGCAGTCGCATTTCTATATCCTTAGAGACTAATAGAATATCAGTCTTCGCAGCACTGTTGGCAATTTTATGTCTTTGTGACCAGGTACCCACCAATTTTGGTTATGAACTATTTGGTCATCTAGATGATAGATTGTAAATATCGTCGTCATAGTCATGATCAATTTCAATAATTAAAAAACTGTTATACAATGTCCATACGTTCAATGGTTTGGGCCTGTCTTAGACGAAAAATTCCAATTGTTCGGAGAATACATCGCTTCCATTGTTTGAGTCGTTCTGGAGGAATCAGTGGATATGTGACGGAATATGTCCCTCTTAGAGCAGTACCCATGCTGCTTTGGGGCTGATGCACACTGCTGAAACTGCTTTCAATAGATGGAATGGATGGAATTCAATGGAACTTTATGATGGAAAGTGTCTTGCTTGAAGATTGGTCCTCTGCAAGGTAGCTTTCTGGTGACTGGTAGTACCAGCTGGATATCGACTATTTCTAACCCACTTCCCATAGGTGTCCTAAGATAGAAGGTGATAATTTGTGTCTAGAGCAGCATTGATGCTAAAAGTATTGCTGATCCACAAAAAGACTTTACAACTTTCCCAGTGACTGACAGTTGATCTTTTTGAACAAGCCTGGCTACAGTATTTCTGTACCACACATTAGTATACCGCATTAGTATATTCCCGGAACTTATTCAGAAAATTAAAAATACAAGTTTATTCATGTAAATCTGTATTGTCCCCTTCAATGTAATCCCCATCGACTGCAACACACTTATACCAGCGCTTGATCCAATCCTCGAAACATTTTTTATATTCGGTTTTTGGTATGTCCATCAGTGCTTCCTGCGACTTTTCCATTACTTCCTCTCGGCTGCTGAAACGCGTTCCCCGCAGTGGTTTTTTTAATCGATTGAACAAAAAGAAATCACAGGGAGCCAAATCAGGTGAATTCGGTGGCTGTTGGATGGTATTTGGTATATCTGCCCACAATTCTGATCTCTTTCGGCGAATTGCTTCACGCAAACGTGTCATAACGCCCAAATAATACTCTTCGTTTACTGTCTGGCCTTCTGGCAAAACTGGCAAAAATTCATGATGCACTTCACCGTTGTAATCATGAAAACCGTGAGCATTGTGTTCTTGTTTTGACTGAAAACGATGTGGTTATTTTGGTCTCGGCTCATTTAGTGAACGCCATTCACTTGCCTGATGTCTGAATTGCGTGTCGTACTCATAAACCCACGTCTCGTTTCCAGTAATGATCCTTTTGATGAATGCGGGATCGGATTCAGCCTCGCAAATCATCTCTTTTGCGACGTCAACACGGTCTCTTTTTTGCATGAAATTGAGGCCTTTTGGCACCAATTTTGCTGCTACACGAAGGAAACCCAAATCATTAACCAAAATGTCTTGGACGGATCCATAGGCAATGTTCAAGTCCTCCGCTATCTCTCTGATGGTTAATTTGCGATTATTGACTAACATTTCCTTTACTCCATCAATGTTTTCGTCGGTTTTCGATGCCGATGATCTGCCACTGTGTTCTGTTTTCTTTAGAGAATCGTTGCTGAAACACTTTTTCAACATTTCCAACGTTAGCGCACCATTAAATCCGTTTTTTTACGCAAAATTGAATACAAATTCGTTGTTGCATCCATTTCTAAAATTGTAAAAAATCGCCAACACACACAGAGATAGATGTACTCTTGGCTACGTAACTTTTGCAAATGTCAAGTTATGACGCTAAGATTTAGAGGGAATGTCAACAACAGATTTACCAACTTAACAAAAAAAAATAAAACAGAACTCAAATCGGAACAATGGGAGCGCTGGTGGTTGTTCCGGGAACATTTGGATCAAGGTGGTAATAACTAATAACACAAGTATAAAGTCAACTGGTAACTTAAGATAGTTATTCGAATTTGTATCTTATGGATTTTCGATATGAATAGACCCATCCATTGCCAAAACGTAGCTGCCTATTTACTTTCCACTTCAGTTAAGTGTACAGAATCGTTCACATGAAATTTAGCTGTTTGGAGGATTCTGATTGGATGAGACTTTGTATTTCCTGAATAAGAGGACCAATTCAATTTAACATGGACCTACGCGCCAGACACACTGTTGGGTCCAGTGCGAAAGTCTTTTTAGACATCTTTTCATTACGTCGCTTAGATTGCATAACTCTGGCTTTGACTTTGTTGGAAGCGCACTCAATGTCGATTAGGGACACCATGGCCTATTGCTTAAGATTAAAAATTCTTTCAGTGAGGAATATTACTGATTCCTGGGTGGCTTTTCTTCATTAACGCTGCATACTGCGAATGCCAAGATGTTGTGAGTAGGATTGGATTCATGATCTGTTAAAGGTGGGTGTCAAACAACTCCGGGTGACTCTGCACTCTATCTGTTCAAACCCGTTTTCATGAATTAGAGATCAAGCGCATTAACTTGGTATTTAATGTGTAATAAGCACTTGAACTTGTTCATTGGCATGACCCAAGGAATTATTGCAATATTAATGCTGCGTCGGCATAAAACCTTTACTGACCCACAGTGAGTTTCTTTCGCATAAAAGGTTGTTGAAGTGAAGAATGCTGAGTTGGTATTAGATGTTCATTGACAAAACATAACCGATATTTAGCGCAAACACTATCACAAAAGAGTCTTTAGGATTTCCTTAGAGCATTCCTAAGATCAGTTTTGAATTTTTTAAAAAGCTCTTTGTAAGATTCTCAGTCTGAGGTTTGTCAAAGGCAGTTGAATTTCCATTCGTAGATCAAGAAATTTGAAATTCAATAAAGCTGGGTTTAAATTACCCTGAAGATGATGAAGACTTTGTTTTATGCTGACGTCAACGAGCCACTCAGCCAGATGCTTTAAGAGTGTTACTTTAGGACAAGGAGGAGGTATCTATTGTTAGAGAAAGAGCTGTGCCGGGAAGGAAAGCAGCCCTATTATGAAGTTATACAATTTTGTGTTTGAATTACTTTTTTACTAAATAAAAGAAAATGATTTTTAGTGATGGAAATCTTTATTTGAATCTTTACAATTGTTTCTGTTAAGTGGAAAGGATGATATCCGCCAAGTGGCTACCGCCAGTGTTGATACACATTTGTGCCCGTTTTATCGCATTTTGCATGACTTTCCGCAAGATTTCCGGTGATAACTGTTCGCATTTCTATCGAATATTCTTCTTAAGGTCTGCGATTATCTGAGGCTGGTTGGCATAAACCCGCGACTTCAAGTAGCCCCAAAGAAAGAAGTCTGGAATGGTTAAATCGGGCGATCTTGCTGGCATGCCAAATCGCCAAAACGGGAGATTGTGCGACCAGGAAGGGCTTCCTTCATAATATCCATGGTGGCTGTGTGTGTGCGGTTACACCGTCTTATTAAAACCACATGTTCACCAAGCCCCGCTCATCCAATTCCGGTAGTAAGAAGTCTTTTATCATGGCCCGTATTACCGTATTACATATGGCGTCTTCAAAAAAAAACGGCCCAATCACTCCTTCCGCGTGAACGCCGCACCACATAGTGGCTTTGAGTGGATGCATCACACGCGGATTTTCAGTGCCCCAGAAACGAAGATTTTGCTTATTGACGTAACCGCTTATGTGGAACTGCGCCTCGTCGCTTATGATGATTTTCGACACAAAATCGTCCTCTTCGTTGTTGAGTTTGTGGACGGCTTTACAGTAATTCACAGGCGACTGACGGTCAGGAGGCATTAACTGATGCACTGATGCCCAATTGCGTGGCCCGCCGTCTGGTTGATGTATCTTCGTTCTCAGCTACATCGGCAGCCATAGCCGCCATATTCTCGGCCGAACGACGAGTCCGGTGGCGGCCACACCCTTCATGGTCTCCACTCTGTTCGAGTCGAGTAGCTAAGCGCCCGAAATGTTTGTCCAGTTGGCGCGACACGATTAGGAAATCGACGTAAAAATGCACGCTGCGCTAAAACCCCCGACCGATTATTAGTCAAAAACATCGACACAATTATTCCACGCTCTTGCGGAGTATAGCGGTCCATTGCTTATCTGTCTGTTGGTATACTGCAGCTGTCTAGTTCACAAACGTCAAATATGATTGACGTACGACGCCATTTGCAAAAATTATATCATCTTCCGATTAATTTTGCGTCACCTTGTACGATCGTGCGGCGATATTCCGGCAATAGCGTATCGAATGTTGGCTTCAAGCTCGTCCAAAGTGGTTGGCTTGTTAGCGTAGACTAAGGGCTTAACGGACCTCGAAAATAATCGAGTGGTGTCAAATTGCATAACCGCGGCGGGCAATTGATGAACACTCGCAGTAGTGAGATGAGTCAATCGCCAAATTTCTCCTTCACAACTTCGAGCGTTGCGTCACTTGTATGGCATGTAGCGCCATCTTGCTAGAACCACAGCTCGGATATATCGATGTTGTCGAGCTCTGATCACAGAAAGTCAGTTAACATTGCTATATACCTGAAAACGTTGACGGTGACGGTGTCTCCTTCCTCATTTCGAAAAAAAAAGGTCCGATGATGCCACCATGCCATAAACCGGTTGTCCGGCCTCAATTCTTGTGTAAGCACAGTCTTGTACAGATGTAGGCCAAAATCTAATAGCAAGACCGGTTAGCCCTCTGGTAATGCCCAATTCAGCTGATCGGCACCGAATCGACATTTCTGTGTCTTCTTCGATTCTGGTTTCTTCATTTCTCACCAATCTCTGTCTGGCTTAAGATTCAACAGAGTTTACTCACGCTCAAACTTTTCCACCGTGAGACGAATTGCCTGCACACGAAATTCACTTTGCGTATTTACAACTGAACCGGAATTTCGATATTTTTTAATAATTTCCGCACGTTCGGCAAGAGTCGATGCATGATGAAATGGCAAACCTTACTGAATATTTTGACAGATGGATGTCATTGGTGACTTTGACAGCTGCTGAAACGTAGCAATTTAAAAACTATCATTGCTACCTTGTCACTCTATATAATAAGCATTAGTCACACCCTCACATTTCTTTTTTTTTATAATTAGCGCACACTCAAGGGGTTATTAGTACCCTTAAAATATTTGCACACAGAGTGAGCGAAGGAGATCTTGTCTGTGAATGTCTAAAACCATTTGTCAACGACCTATTGGCCCCTATCAATGCAGTTTTAAGAGGGTAAGTCTACAATCGACCAAATTGACCAAATCAATGATGAAATCCTGAACTGTGTCCTCACAAAGTGTTTTGAACTGACGTGGCATACTAAGGAACACTCTAGCAGATCACTAATTTGGAGGAGGACTGGAATCATTACATATCAAGGCAATACGAATAATAATTAGAGGTTTACGTCGAAAACCTCAATGGTGTTGTCGCCTTCCTGACAGTGTTCAGGAATTTTCAGCTAGACGGGGCATGTTGCCCAGGAGCGTCCTATCACAGCTATAATAAAACCAATTACATCCAATGCATCAATTTTCTGGTATAGCCCCTGAAAATTTAAATATATGGCGTTTCCACCCCAAACCCAATACCTTGCTTGTCAAGAAACATATTTCAAAAGAACGCACCCAAATTGTCAGACAGATCTGTCAAATAGTTTTGTTGCGGCAGCCCTTTTCATAAAATTGTAAAAAAGTGAATTTCGTGTGCTCATTAAACATTTTTGCGTAAAAACACCATCACGCAAAGCACACAAAAGCTAGATGAATGCCGCGTTTGCTCAAATTCGACAACAAACGCAATCGTTTGACAACTTCAAAATAGTATTTGGCGATGTTCAATCACAATTCGAGCGAGTTTTTGCGCCATTTCGCAACAGTGAACGAAACATGGATTCATCAAAATACACCCGAGACCAAGGAACAATCAAGACAGTGTACTCCTCCTGGCGAATCGAAGTTGTCGAAGAAGGTCAACGTGTGTCTGTCGGCCAACAAGGTCATGGCAACAGTTTTTTGGAATGCGCTCGGTGTCATTCACATGGATTACATTGAAAGGGGTAAAACGATCACCGGCGTTTATTATGCAGAGCTGTTGGATCGATTCGATGCCGATTAGATGAAGTTTTTTCATTTGGAGAGGAAAAAATATCTCTTCCACTAAGGTAACGCACTGACAACGCACAGGATTACGATTTACTCCCTCATCCGGCATATTCTCCAAATTTAGCCTCCTGTGACTATTTCCTGTTTCTAAAGAGGAAGAAATGGCTCGGCGGTAAGAGATTTGGATCGAATGAAGAAGTCATCGATGAAACAAATGCTTATTTTGAGTACCTCGATAAATCGTATTATTTTGAGGGCATTGTGGGGAAAGAAATTTGGAATTTTCTCCAGCGCAAATAAAAGCCTCGTTTTCAATTAGTTCAGGTTTATTTCACTTAAAAATTCCTACAATATTTATGTGTGAGTAAATTTTAATAAAATTGTAATTTCTTACTTTGTATTTACTCCTTTCTTCCTTAAGTCGCCAAAACCTCCAAAGCCTCGTGTCCAAATGCAAATCCAAGCGCGCAATTAGATCTTGACACTTGGTGTTTGACGTTTCGTAGGATCTGTTTCGATTGATTATTAACTGCTGGCAAGAGGCGTTGCCAGATCTGTCGCCACACTTCCCCCCGGTATGCACTCTAGAGGGTCTACCCCACTTTTCAGCGAACGGACATCTAGTACGGCGATCTTTGTAGCGGGTCGCATGTACAAACCCGCGGCGGTTTTGATAAGGGCACTTCTCACTAATCCGTTGGCTCCCTTTCTCACTGCAACGACTCTTCCTTTAGGCTAACAGTTTCTCGGGCTATCGGAATCCACGATATATACGATGTCATCAACTTCGATTGGCTTCACGTTGTCAAACCATTTGCAGCGCCTAGTGATTACTGGCAGGTATTCGCGAACCCATCTTCTCCAAAAGGCGTTCGCAAGTTGCTGAGCCATTTGCCAGTTCCTTCGCAGTTGTATTCCTTCATTCACATTCTTCACGAGAGGCTTCGTGCCGCTCGAGCTGCCCAACAGGAAATGGTTTGGCGTGAGAGCTTCATCCTCCTCATCGCTGATCGGAATGTATGTCAGTGGCCGAGTGTTTACGATCATTTCCACTTCCAATAACGCCGCCCGTAAAAGTTCATCGGTAGGATTGCGAGAGGGTAGCACCTTATAGAGCGTTTCTTTCACCGATCTTACAAGCCGCTCCCAAACCCCTCCCATGTGCCGTGAAGCCGGCGGTATAAATTGCCACTTCATCGAAGGCGTTGTAAAGGTCTTTATCAGCTTGTCTTTGTCCACAGAAGAGAAGGCTTCTCTTAGTTCACGCTCTGCACCCTTAAAATTCGTTCCATTGTCGCTCCAGAGCTCAATCGGAGACCTCGGCGTGCCATGAAATTTCGAATAGCGATGATGCAGGAATCTGTAGATAACGAGTGTGCCACCTCCAGGTGGACCGCTCTGGTTGTCAAACAAGTCAGAAGTACGCCATATCTTTTTTCGCTGCTCCGTCGGACAGCTACATACATTGGCCCAAAGTAGTCCACTCCAACGTACGTAAATGGGAGGCAAAATGAAGCGAGTCGTGCTGGTAGAAGGCGTCCCATTCTTGGCGGCGACGGTTGTGCCCGACGATTCACACAAGCCTGGCAGCTACGCCGCACTCTGTTTAATACCGCTCTTAGTTTCGGTATCCAAAATTGTTGCCGAATCTCGTTAACCCAGGGCCTAAGAGGCCAGGAAGTTTGCTGACTTAAGCATTCCCGACGCTTTCATGGTCCGGCAAATGTTCTGCACTTCGATGGCGAAGTCAACAATGGTTTCAGGACGACTTTCTTTGGGTGGCGGCATATCTCTGATCTGTGCAAGTAGTACATCTACGATGAGTTCTGGTCGCCCAAATTTCATGCGTAAAGTTAATATTATTTGTGGGACGCAGGAGGCGTGTAGCAATAGACTTTTCACTGCGTTTCTTGCTGGGCCATCCAAAGCCTGCCTAAGACGTATTAGGTTCTCGAAGTCGGAGAATCTACAAAGAGTAGTTGTCTGTTCGTGACTGGCGGCAAATAAAGGCCATTCTGCGAGATTACCTCCAAATTTGGGAAGTTCCTTGGATATGCCACTGCGGGTCGCCAGCTGGTTTTGAGTAACACGGCGGGGGCAGACCTGCTCCTGTTGCCCAGTGGTGGCAAATTCTTTCTTCTTAGCGGGATGAGTTGAATGCGTTGGAAACATATTCGGCACCCATTCCGATGAAGGTGTATCTTCGAACTTAGATATACACTTTAACTCTAACAATTCTAGTTTCTCCATAATCTGCCGAAGAAGTGGGTCTTGCTATTCTACTCCGGAGCTGCAAACGATTTCATTCGCGAGCGAAGTGGGAACAACATGCATAGAGTTCGTGGCGCAGCCATTCTTTAATCAGCTCTCAACCTCGACACGACTTCTTTCGTCGTCATCAGATCCCGAGACGCTTTCCAGTCCCTCTTCAAGTTGCACCATTGCGTCCCTTTGCTTGCGTAACAACGACTCCTTTTGTTGCACGAGATCCTCCTCTTGTTGCAAGATGAGTTGCTGTTCACGTATAAACTGCATTTCAGCACGCAATCGGCGAACGGTTGAAGAAGAAGCTTTAGAGTCGTGTGAGCATGTGGACCTGGCAGCCCCTTTGGCGACTCGTTTAGCTGACGAGGTTGAATGACCAGTAGGGAGAGCAGGCTCGCTTAAAGCCGTGTTGGCAGACACATGGCAGTCGTTCGATATGAGTGTAGAACGCAGAGGTGGACTTTGAAAGGCATTTGGGCTTGCAGTAGAACATGCTGTATTTGTTTTATTCTCGTCGGCCGCTTTACTAGGGAATTTTGCTGATTCATTAAGTCGCGTATCATTTCGAGCTGTGTTGTTGAGAGCGTTAGAAACCTGCGATTGTGCCGTGGTATTTGAAGCTTGTTGCGAATTGACTAAAACGCTTGCCAGTAGTCCAGAGCACGATTTACAGCATCCGCCACTGCGGATGTTACCCCGACACACAAGTAGTGATACCATCCATCGCAATTGTCGCAGGGGACCATCCGCAGGTTATCTTCCTTGTTACAAGAGAGGCAGCTGTATATCTTCGGCTTAGTTCCAACATCGGCAGCTTTACGAAGTTTTGGCGACATCTTACCAAAAAAGAATTTTTAAGAATGTGGGGAAAGAAATTTGGAATTTTCTCCAGCGCGAATAAAAGCCTCGTTTTCAATTAGTTCAGGTTTATTTCACTTAAAAATTCCTACAATATTTATGTGTGAGTAAATTTTAATAAAATTGTAATTTCTTACTTTGTATTCACTCCTTTCTTCCTTAAGTCGCCAAAACCTCCAAAGCCTCGTGTCCAAATGCAAATCCAAGCGCGCAATTAGATCTTGACACTTGGTGTTTGACGTTTCGTAGGATCTGTTCCGATTGATTATTAACTGCTGGCAAGAGGCGTTGCCAGATCTGCCTCCACAGTCATCAAAAACTTGAAGATGCGTTGAACGAAGTGTATCGAGATAAATAGAGATTATGTTTTAAAATAAAACGTTGTTTTTTTTTGCCGAAAAGAGTGTTCCTTATTTTAATTTTCAGGAACTTATTGAGCCACCCTCGTAACAAGCTTTTGTGAAAATACGCCACTTCTGATTGTGGCAGATTCCAAAGAACAATCTGCCTCGGCTACATGGGAGCTATCCCTACCAAGCCTAGCTCTGCTCTAGACGGACTGATGAAATTCTTCCCTCCCATTTATTTTCATATCAAGGGCTGCATACTTAAAGCCATTTTCCGGTTAATTGGAAATGGTTTTTGGCACAACACGCACTAGAGTTTTCAGGGCCTTGTACGCCGACTGTCTTTTACCATACCATCTGATGCAATGATTCTATAATTCCTATTCCCTGTGCCCTGGAATTGTCCCAGAAAAAAAAGAAATGTATCTATACGTGGTAAGGGTTTGCATCGACCGTGGGTTTTCATGTGGGCATAACTTAACACTTTATAACGGAAGTGTTTACTCATCTTTCTACGAAAGTCCCACTAAAAGGAACATGCAAACTCTAGTTCTATGTCTGAATACAAAAAATAAAAATTACCTTGAGACAGATGGAAACTGTGGCTACCTGCGATCATCTATTTACTCTTCGCGGAAGATATCCTCGGTCGTTGTCGGCGTAAAAGTGATGGACAACGAATGACTAGCACTGCTCCGCCCCGAAGGGTTTTAATCTGGAGGGACAGCGAAGTTAAGAAAACCTCGCTTTAGATGGTGCTCCCAAGTGGAAGGGAACTACAGATTACTTGAAATACGCAGCTAGAAACAGTTTGCCAGAGACCAGGCTTTTTTTGTTCAGATTCTGTTCCACCACGTTCTACAGCGCCACCTAACCAAGTAGGTCAACGTCAATCATTATGATTACAGTATTCAAAAATGCTCGGTATATGTGAACATAAGTTCATATAAGATCATGACTGTTCATATTCAGCCTCAGTTATTAATTTAAATCAGCCACTTCAAGTATATCTGCGCCTATGCGAATGTCAATTCTTTGAACTGATTTTACACAAATGAGAAGTAAAATTACAAAAATTACTCTCCGCAGGTAATACAATTATTGGCGTCTGCCTTACATATTCGTATTCACTAGTCCACTATCCAATAGTCTGTCAAACGGTTGGTCATTAAAATGGTCTCAACATGCAAAAACAATAAAAGAAACTCAATTTCGACGTCAATTTGAAAAAAATCAGAAAAATGAAAAAAAAGTCCCAAATAAAAGACCCCCAGCAACACAATTGATATTGTGGCTAATGGTCGTTGTGGTTGTTACCTGTATCCCCAAACCGACCTGTCCATTCCGGCCATCCATGCGGAGCACTCCCAACCTCCCAGTGCTGTTGTTACCGTTTTCATTACAGTCATTACGCTTTTATAGGCTTTTCCTTTGACTGCCGCACTGCTAGTCTAGATAGGTTTTTGTGCAATATTTGTACTTGGAGCAGTGTGCATAGCCCCTAAACTACTTTCGATTTAATAAAGGTATCAACGGTTCGGTTGATGTTGGCTGAAATGGTCCAATTGGAACGCGAATCTAGTCGATTGCTGCCAACTGCTTTAAGAAATTTTTTTTTTCAAATTTGAATTGGAGTGCCTGTTACAGGAAATCGCCTTCATCGTCTTGTTGACGTTGTCGCTGTCGACTATGTCGTCTATGTCGTCGTCGTCGTGCAGAATCTTAAAAAATTGCTAACGATCTGATTATGGAATTGGTCCAACCAACCAACCAACCAACGGTTGGGACAACAGAAAATATATCTAGGGAGCTTATGGGCAACAATCCAACGTGATTCAACGATTTGTTTGGCTCTTATTGTTGCATAGCTAACGACAGGTTTTTATCTTTGCGATTTTATTTATGGAATTGAATTTTGGAACGTTACGAATGTGAAAAGCTCGCTGACAGCAGGAGGTCTTTCTTATCTATGGTCACTGCAAGGCACATATGTATGAGTATCTTACCGACGCTTACTTGGGATGCCTTTGGGATTTAATCACCTGGGCTTATTGCGACATCTTTTAGTCAACCATTAAATTGTAAAAAGTTTTTCTGCAAATCCAAGGTAACTTATGAGTTTCAGCTCATGATTGTGTCCAGTGTGGGGTTTCTTCTAACTGACTATCGTTAGCTAAAAAATGGGCAGCATTTTGTTTCGCATTTTTTAACATTTTTCGACCTTCGTCATCACAAATCAGACTAGAAATGCGTACACTGTGAGTTTTTGGTTCAATAATATAGACCCCACAACAGAGCCTTGTGGAACTCCTTATTTTACCAGAATGGTGCCACTGTTTACTTCATTATCATGTTTAGATGTACTCGTATCCTATATGAATGTGTTAATATTCACGCTTCGCTAAATACATAAGTTCTCATTCGTTGGTGTACGTTGCTCGTATCGTTAAGTTTGAAATTTTTCTTTGCAACATTAGAGTTTGGATATAAAGTTTACCCTTAAAAGGCGATGAAATCTCTAAATAGTCAACCTTTTTCAAATGAGAGGCCGGTCAGTTTGATTATGCATGTCCTCGTACGTATAATTTGCTTGTGCTGAATGCATCACCAGATGTGCATCCATATATAATAAGAACAGCCAAATTCATTGAAAATTTTTGTCAAACAACTTATGCCGACCAACTCCTTACCCTCACTTGATTAGCGATGGGTTTTCAGTATCTGATCTGAGGAGATCAGCTTCAACAACTATGATAAATTTTTACTACGAGCTATGAAGGAATTAAATACCACCAAGCATGCGTCCTTCTGTTCAAGGCGTATTAGTAAAAATATCATCCAAGTATCATGATTTAGTATAATTGCTTGTGTGTGGAAAAGAAGTGTTTACAAGTTTTGACAGTAATCGTCAACCTTCGTTTCAGATCTTTTTAAGTTGTTCCACGAAAATTACAGAAATTCAATTCAATCGGCAGATGAGCTGAGTTATATTAGAATTCGGTGCCACAATGGGTGACTGAAGGATGGGAAGAACATCGTTCTCCACAAGATTTATTTATTCAGCTCATTTAATCATCTAGAAAATGATGTTGAAAATGTTTTCAGCGAAGTCTATTGGCTTATGTACAGAAAATTGCTTTGTAAGGCTAGATACATCCAATTCAGCCTGAGTGATGCTCTTCCCAGACAACCAGCCAAAACTGATTGGCCAAAATATAGAGGAATACTATCAGAAACACTATCGTGACACCAACGTGCTTCATATGAAATTCAAGGAATTCATCCTGACTCTCAATCACGCTATGGCTGCTTCCTTCCCTCATGTTACAGGTACTTTAATCATTTATTGGTAGTGGACCCAGTCGGTGTATAGCTCGACGGTGAACTCCATTGCTCGTCTTCAGGTCCACGAGACGAATTTTGCCATCTGCTAATATCACTGTTCTGATGATTTTGCCCAGGAGCCATTGCTGAGGAGATATATTGTCTTCATAAATAAGGACGATAGTGCCAATATTCACATTTTCGGATTACGACTTCTATTTTGCCCTTCGCTACAACTCTAAGAGATATTCTTTCGTCCATCGGATCCAGAAATGCTGTTTAATTTGAGCCAGCCATCTCGACCTCTTCAAACAGGGTATCTTTTCATGTTCCAGTGACGGTTCTGGAATGGCATTCAGAGGACCTCCAACCAAGAAATGCCCAGGTGTTAGAACTTGCTCATCACTGGGATCACTCGACATCTGGCAGATTGGTCGAGATTTTAAAATAGCTTCAACTTTTGTCACCATTGTAGAAAGCTCTTCAAACGTACGAGTAAAACTGGCTTGACCTAAAGTTAGCAATAAATGAGATTTCGCGGACTTTACAGCGGCCTCCCAAAGTACTCCAAAATGAGGCGTTCGAGGCGGGATGTGATGATAATTTATATGTTCTCCAGTACACCCGGTAGCGATTGCATCTTGTCTTTGCTGTTGCAGGAATTGATCTTTGAACTCCTTCAGCTCGTTTCGTGCTCCAACAAAATTGGTTGCATTGTCACAGAAAATTTCTGGGCATAGTCCTCGCCGGGAAACGAGGATAAAACCTTGACTTGTTAGGTCTGAGACCACCTCCAAATGAACCGCTTTAACCACAAAGCAGACAAAAACTGCAACGTAAGCCGTGCAGATACGTTGGCCACGAAGTTTTTGTGTGACATAGAATGGCCCACAGAAATCAACTCCAGTCTTCAGGAATGGCCTGGCTGATTGCACTCGGTCCGATGGCAATGAACGCATCTGTCAATTACCTTCTTCACCAGTCTTCTAACGTCAAGTGCCCAAAATCGTTGCCGTATTATACCAATTAGCGCTTATGGTCCTGCATGGTAGTTTTTTTTATGCAAATGAAACACAAGATTATAAACGAAAGGGTGGGATTTGGGAAGAAGAATATGACATTTGGTGTAGTAAGGAATTTCTGCATTCTGCAAACGCCCACCAACTCTAAAGAATTTTAAAGAGGTATCATCTAGGAAAGGATTCAGATTTTTGACGAAACTCTAATCGAATTATCTTTTTCTAGTTGCTGGATTTCTTCTTTGAATTCACCGCGCTAAATGTGCCACAAGATACGGAGAAGTACGTCGTCTATATTCGTCGTCTTACTGTTAGTGGAATAACATCTTGTTTAGGCCTTTTGGCAACGAAAATCTTCGGGTCTAGTTGATAAATTTCTGCATTCGGTTATCGCCTAGAGTGCCTTAATGCATTTATGAATTTCACTGCATATCCAAAAACTCTACAAGTCCTTTGGACGTTCCTATGATGCAGATACATTTGCGAAATTTTCTGTGAAATATTATTCGTCAATAAAACTGTGACTGTTTTGCGCCTTCCTGGTGCATTATTGAGAATAGAAAAATCTTTTTGAACTGGCCACCGATCGCTTGGAAAGTACAGAAAAAAGCACAAGAAAAGTGACTGACTGGGACTCATACAAAGAATCCCTCAAAATATACAAAAAAGAACTGAGGAAGGCAAAGCGACAATCGTGGAGGTCATTCTGTGACAAAATCACAGAAACCGCTAAGGCATCACGGCTAAGAAAAATCCTCTCTACAAATCCTATGATGCCTAGCTGTTTGAAAAAAACCGATGGCTCTTGGACAACCTCAAGTAATGAATCACTCAACCTGCTACTGGACACCAACTTCCCAAGTAGCTCCCTATTCGCGGCCAGTAGCAACCAAAACAGGACTACTACAACCAAAATTCATGGTCTGATTATAAGAGACAAGCTGCTTTTGGAGAGGCATAGCTTCAAACCACACAAGTCTTCGGTATAATAAAACTACGGTTTATAATGTTGTTTTCATTCCCAAAGTCGGAAAATGTTCTCACGTTGTCCCAAACGATCTCAGACCTATAAGTCCATCAACTTTCCTACTGAAAACTCTAGAACGACTGATTGATATCGACATACGACCTAAAATTGATTCACGACTACGGCTCAACATGCCTACTATAAAGGAAAGTCGGTGGAAACGGCCCTGCATTCGCTGACCAGCCACATCGAATGATCCACACAATGGTGGCTTTCTTGGATATAGAGGGTGCCTTTAACAACGTTAACAGATCCGCAATCACGATTGCGCTGTCAACTCTGCACGTAGACGACTCACTTGGGGTGTTGATCAGTGTTATGCTAAATAGTAGGATAATCAACTCCAAATTGGGTGGGTCTTCTGCTAAAAGATGTATCAGAAGAGGTACGCCGCAAGGCGGTGTCCTCTGTCCCCTTCTCTGGAACCTAGTGGTTAATGAACTGCTGATATACCTGGAAGTGGGTGGTAGCAGGGTGGGATGACGTTGCCATAGCCGTATCAGGAAAGCATCTCAATACCACTAAAGAACTCCTTCAAGTAGATCTCAGTAGATTAACCCGTTGGCCAGATCGCTGTCGATTGGGAGTAAACTCCCTAAGAACTGATCTTGTCCTCTTTTCCAGGAAATACAAAATTCCAATTAAAGACCGTCCTTTAATACCAGTTTAGTATTTTCCTATACAGCAAAATATTTGGGTCTCATTTTTGACAGTAAACTAAACTGCAAACATAACATTCAACAAAGAGTCAAGAAAGCTACAGCAGTTTTATTTTCTTGCAAAAAATCCATTGTGAACGAATAGGGCCTTCAACCTCGAGTAAGCCACTGACTATACATCTCAGTCATAAGACCGACACTCACCAATGGGGTTGTTGTCTGGTGGACGGTCCTAGACAATACAGTTAACTGCAGCAAACTAAGCAGAGTCCAAAGAACAGCATGTCTATGCTTAAACGGAGCCCTACGTTCTACTCTCTCCGCTTCATTAGATATTCTGGTTCACTTGACACCCCTCGATATCTTCACCAGGCAAGTAGCTGCGGCTAAACCTATTCACCTTAAAGCGACTACACAGTGGACAAATAATTTATTTAACCACGCTTATATGGCCGCCACCGCGGGCACGTTTGCAGCGGTCGATTCGTTGGACCCAATTTTGAACGACTCGGCCACACATTTCGGCCGAAGCGGCCGCTATTTCGCGTTCAATGTTGGCTCTGAGCTCTTCCAACGTCGTCGGCGTGTTGGCATAAACCAGAAAACCACAGAAAATAGTCAAAGGGCGTTAAATCGCACGAACGAGGTGGCCAATCTACTGACGATCGTTATTGTCGACGAAAAAGTATGGCCCAATAACGCCGCCGGCATGCAAACCGCACCAAACAGTTATTTTTTGTGGATGAAGTGGTGACTCATGAAGCACATGTGGATTTTCACCCGACCAATAACGCATATTTTGCTTATTGACGAACCCATTGAGCCAAAAATGAGCTTCGTCACTGAAGATGATTTTGCGATGAAATTCATCGTCTTGGCACATCTTCTCCAGAACCCAATCGGAGAACGTACGTCGCTTCAAATGGTCCATCGGCTTCAGTTCTTGAGTCAGCTTGATCTTGCATGGGTGTAAACCAAGATCCTTACGCAAAATACGCCATAATGTGGTCTGAGTGATGCCCAATTCTTGAGAACGTCGTGGAATTGACTGATTTGGATTGTTTGCTACGGACGCCTGTTCGACACTTCGACCAACCCGTTGTCTCACTGACACGGCAACATCACACAACGAATATGTAGACTCAAATTTTTGCACTAAACTTGTTATTGCTTGTCTACTAGGGCGAGAATTACGACTGAAAATTGGAGTTAACGTTAAAGTTGACAGTGACAGTTTGGTGATTAGTGAAAGAGTGCGTTCACAAATTAAATTCAAAGTTGTCAAGTCCCTATTGGAAAACCCTTTACTAGGAATCCCCATAGAGAACTTCATTTACACTATACCCAACTTTGGCTTGACAAAGACTTTCATGTAAGCTTCCCTCTAGATCCTTCTGGGAGAAAGATGCTTTCATGGAAGACAAGTCAATCCACTTTTACATATTACTCTCATTAAATTCTAGAACCGCCCTTCAATGCCGACCATCTCTTACGGGGATGACAGAGCAGTTTAACATTCACTTATGTTGGGTGCGAGCCACAGAGACATTCCAGGGACTCTGTGCGTTTACGCCTTCGGCTGTAAGTGTTATATGACGTATATACTTGTACAATAGCATTCCCTGGGCCCTTCTTCTTGTATTCATTTGATGGTCAATAGGCATCCTAAAGCGAATATCATAGTAGTATTCAAGTGCTACGGTCATTTTCAACAATTGCTGGTGGTGCGCCTGAGTTTCTGTTATTAATTTTATCTTTAGGATGGAGTTTTGAGACTTTTGTATTTTGTTGAGATGCGTTTTTGATAAGTTTCCCCATGAGAGAATTGCATACCTCAGCTTAGATTCAACGAGGGCGTAGTAAACCTAATTTTGGACTTATGTATTGCGTCGAGCGGTAGTCAAAATAGATTATGACGAGCGCTTTTTAAGGCCTATCTATCCCAAAGAAAGTGGATGTTAATAGTCACTCCCAGGTATTTGTAGTTTTTGGCGATTTCAATGTTTTGATCTGGAAGTGTTCCTTGGCATATTTTGGTTTTGAAGCGGATTCCTTGTGCAGTAACTTTGTGATGTTGTCCATGAAATTGCATTAATTTCGTTTTAGACGTATGACCGTTATCATGGAACCATCCAATGGGTTTATCAAACTCTATTTGCATTATTTATATGGCATTCTCAAGGTTTCTATGTTTAACAGCTACTGCAAAATTATCTGCAAACGTAAGTGGAGGACTGCTTGTGAAGACACGAACTAATTCTTTAGTAAAAAGAATTAATAACAACGGACCTGGGAGGCTGCTGCTGTCTCTTTACTGAAGGCGTCTTTAATCTTAACCTGAATATATCTGTCAGTCAGGTAGTCACGAAGTCAGCTTACCCCTGATGTCAAGTCGAATAAGTGAGTCAATTAGCCTAACATGGTTCAGGGTGTCGAGCGCCTTACTAAGGACCATGAATAGCACCAAGACTTAGTGACTCTTGTTTCTATTCAAGACACAATAACGGCCAGAACTGATATAGGTCTGTAATTTCAGACTAAACCTCTTGCGTCTCCTTTATATTATACACTCGCACGTACCACTGATTTTTTTCAAATTACTTGGAATCTTGACTTGATTAAGGCTTACATTGATTATTTTTGTGACAACGGGAGCGAAGGTCTCAGCATAAGTTTTGATGTCTCAAACTCATATCCCATCGATTCCTGGGGCTGATTTTGATTTAGAAGTTGTAATAAGTAGCGTTCTCCTTCGATGTTAATTTCTTATATAAAGATTGAGTTGAGGTTATTTGATGTTATAGTACAACAAATGTTTACTATTCGAAGAGTTCGGTTGCTAAAATGATCGGCAAAATTGATTGACAATGTTGTAAGACATTTTTCAGACGGGAAATTTTTCATCACTACTTCATCAACACTTGGTCTTTTTCTTCCAAGGATTTCATTAATAATGCGGGGATATTTCCTGGTCTGATTTAGTTTTTCCTTACGATTTTCTTTTTTTTTTTTTGTTCCTAAACTTCTCATAAAGAGTATTTTTTTTAAGGTATACAAATTCAATATGAAATAAAACACGCTAAGTAATGCTAATGTCTATGATATTAGCTTCATTAGTTTTTAAGTATGATATCGGGCATATGCTCGCCACAGCAAGCTCCAATAAAGCGCAATCGTGAAGTCCAATTTTTGACAACTTCATCGAGCAACCTGGGCCGTATATCAGCAATAACACGACGAATGTTGACTTCCAAATCGTCCAACATCTCTGGTTTATTAGCATAGACTAGTGACTTCACATACGCCCAAAGAATGTAATCTAAAGGTGTGAGATCACCGGATCGTGGAAGCCAGTTCACAGGTCCATTACGCGAAATTAAGCGCTCAGAAAATGTTTCCCGCAATAAATTGATGGTGTCGCGCACTGTGTGGCATGTTGCGCCATCTTGTTGAGATTAAAGCTCTGTCACGTCAGTGCCATTCAACTGAGGAACGAAGAAATCAGAAATCATATTTCTATAGCGCTCTCTCTCCATTGACGGTAACATTCTGGGCATGCCGCCGTCCTTAAAGAAATATGGGCCCGTGATTCCACTAGCCCACACCAAACAGTGAGTTTTACTGGTTATAAAGGCGTCTCGACAAAGGCGACTGAGGTTCGGCTATTTTGCTTGTCTATATATCCATTTAATCAAAAATGGGCCTCATTGGAGAACAAAATTTTGCGTTGAAAATGAGGATCAAGCTGAATCATGTTTTCGGCCCATTCACGAACCTACGACGCGTATAATGGTCACGCGGTTACAACTTCTGCACAAGCTGGATCTTATAAGCTTTTAACTTAAGATCTTTCCGTAAAATCTTCCACAAAGTGAATGGGCATAGCTCCAATTCCTGTGCAGCATGGCGAATCGACTCATTCGGATTCTTGTCAACACTGCGCTCTACAACGGCAATAACTTCGTCTGTACGTACTGTTTGTTGTGTTCGGGGATGCGTATTATCCACTAGAGTGTACGTGGTGCGAAAACGATTCATCGTGTTCCGAATAACTTGCTCAGATGGACGATTATTCAGTTTCAGTTTTTTTTTTCAGTTTTGAATGCATTTTATTTACTTAATCACTAACTCTTACATACTAACAAAAAATGCTTAAATGCTAGCTTACAATTACTTAACAATCTTATACTAACTTACTGGCCCCATACAGGCACTCTAAGCTACTCTGAATACTTATATCTATGTCTTTCGACTTCATTTACATTTTATTTATAAATGTTTATTTTGTGTACTTAGGGCTAAGAAAAAATTTATAACAAAAAACTTAGCATATGGACATTTTATTATTTTTTATAAAAGCTTAGTATCTAACTTAAAATAAACCTTAGCCTACCTAACCTAAATGCACAATACACACATAAACACACATAGACATTATACACGATCATATACATATATCAGTATACACCTTTGTATACACTGATATATGTATATGTTTCTTAAATGCTAACCTAAACCTATGTAAGCTGGCCATCGCTATTTACAAAGCAAATACATTGGTCAGCCCTGCCTCATTAGTGAGGCTGGTCCGTAATTGACGGAAACGACGACGAAACATCTTCTCCATCATTCAACCACCAGAAATGCTGGTGCTGCCGAACGACATCCCTCTTATCGCAATTCCCCACCGCCCTACTGAACCTGAGGCGTTCCACACTGCCGTGTGCGACGTCTCTGTCGTAGTTGAGTCGCCTGTCCCCAGCTGTCCGAGCGACATGGAAGATTAACGGCACCGCTGATCTATCCTGGATCAACCCTAACTGATCAAGGTAGAGGAATGCTTCCGGTGGGACGAAGCCGTCAAAGCGCACACTCTCGTGGTAAAGGTAATTGGGGTAGTAAGCCCCAGATATCAGGTTATTCGTCGAGGTCATTGCTCTTGCAATGTGCCTTCGAGTCAGCTTAATTACGAAATTGTCCACTCGTATTAGGTTCGCCCTGTTATAAAGGACCTCATTAGGATAAAATTTCTTGTACTCCGATTCTGGTGTTCTGTACAAGCGAAGACAAGCCCTAAGACAAGCCCTCTCAAACACCCGAATCTTTTCCATTAAGCTTGCTCGTACATTGAACCACACGGGACAACCAAATACCAGCATGGGCCTGATAAGGGCCATGTAGCAGATTACCTTTACCCTCGCATCGAGTTGGCTGTTATAAAACAGTCTCTTTGTAAGGGCAAAAGCACCTTTAGCTCTGGCCAGAGCAGCATCTACATTTTTGCCAAAACACAGAAACTGATCTAGCCAGATTCCAAGGTATCTGACTACATTTCGACAGGCAAGAGGCTGTCCGTGTTGTCCAATAATCGAGAACTTTCTCCAATTTTTTCTGGTATCCCTAGAGGCTCTAGACAACGGCGTCCTAAAGAGAATGGTTTCCGACTTCTGAAAGTTGATTTTCAACTTCCAGTCATCGCAAAATCGTCTTATCTTATCGAAGTCACGCTGCAAGAGAGTGTTGATGACCTCGATTTTTGGACCTGTTCTGTACGCTACCACATCGTCTGCGTACGCAATAGTATGGGGAAGTGAACCTATCAAGTCGCTTGTATAAATGTTAAATAGGATCGGCGAATTGACCGCGCCTTGCTGAAGACCATTTTTAATTTGAAATATTCCAACAGAAGTCACATCGCCATTTTTCACGATGAACTGTCTGTTGGTTAGCATATTATAAAGAATGTACAAGAGTGGTTTACTGATCCCCAGCCTAGTCAGCTTATAGAAAAGACCCTCTAACCATACGGTGTCGAAGGCCTTCTCCAAGTCAACAAGGCAGGCACCAGTGCACTGTTTCTTGCCTTTGTTCCATTGGATATCAGAAACCAGTTTAGATGCGGCATGTGAGATATCATGTCCCGCCTTAAAACCGAATTGATTATCCGGAACTATATGTTTGTCCTCAGCCCACCTAGACAGAGCTCTATTGATTACCTTTTCAAAAACCGTACTGATATTCGGAAGGAGACTTATCGACCGGAGATTCGCCGGATTGGATATATCCTTCCCCTTTTTGGGGATAGGTTGAACCACCGCCGTTTTCCAATGCGCTGGATAATGTGCATTATTCATTGCATTCTTAAACAGGGTGGTGTAAATGTCCACCGCTTCTAGAGGAAGATGTCGAAGCACGATGTTCGGAATACCATCGGTCCCCACTGATTTCTTAGCCCTGATTGTGTCGAAGATCTCACGGAGTTCCTCCTTCGAAATGAACGGGGGTAGGTCACTCTCTCTGGTCATGACATTATTTGCCATATTTTCGTCGCTGAACCGAGTGAAACCAGAGCCCTCGGATCGCCAGTTCCCTATTTCATTTCGAATGCCGAAGTCGTGCAGCAAGACGCGACTGTCTAGGTCATAATTAGGGCCAATGATATCAATGGCCTTGTATACTTCCTGGAAATTCGCCCCTATGGCCTCAACCTTCTCCTGTGGATCCTCGATCACAAAGAAGTCGTCATCATCAGCGGCCTCATTTGGATCAATACCTGCTATTGTCAGTAACCGTTCGTTGTCTGTTGTCCGGGCTATTTTAAGACACTGAAGGTCGTTTTGATTTTTTCTCCGAAATAGTTTATTTATTTGCGGAAACATATTCGGGTTGCTGGTGTTTACAGCCCGAACCTTGTTGTTCCAATATGAACTTACAGAAACTCTGTAATTCTCTTCTATTAACGTTTGCACATTTTTAATCGACGACTTCAGTGTCCTAATCTCCGGGTCTTGTCGGTCAGTTAACTGTCTGTACAAGTTTTTGAGTCTTGACAGAAGTCTACTTTTCTGTCGGTGCAGTGCGTCAATAGTAGGATTGCGGAACAGGTCTTCGTTAGTCGTACGTCGATAAAGCGGTATTGTAGTGTCCATAGTTTGTTTAATTGTCTCGTCCATTTGTTTTAGGTAATTGTCGATCTCCTCGTTTGACAAATTCCTATTGGACGGTGGGCGGAGCGTGTTCGAGGAGAGTGCTCTTGTCAAGGTTGCGGAGAAGCGTGTCCATCGAGTCTTACTGTAGTTGTAAGAATATTTTTGGACAAACTCACCCAATTCCGCAATTTCGTTAGGAACTGTAATTTCGGTGCTAAAACCGCAATGGTCGCTGTCATACACGAATGTGCGCAGACAGTTTAGCGTTTGTAAATTCGTACCTGTCAGTCGTATACGTTCGTCGTACAGCAGTAGATCCAAATAAGACCCGCCTCTGGGAAACGACGGGTTATCCGTCGCTTTAAGACCGAGTCTGTACATGACATCGTGCTGACCCCACCAATCGAGTAGTAGGTTCCCTCTAGTATTTGGCAAATTATTTCCCCAATCGCTGTGTCTAGCGTTGAAATCCCCGCCGATTATAAATAATTCTCCCCCGATTCCAGCCTCAGAAGTCGAAAAAGAGTGTCGAGCTCTGTAATGAATAGGGTGGATTGTGAAGTATCAGGTGCATAAACAGAGGCCAAGTACAGCCGCTTTCCACTGCGGAGCGGGATGTAAACGACGACTGCCTCCAACACCCGGAACCTGCGTAACACTCCCTTGTACACTCTGTGATATTTTATACCTTCTTTAATGAAGATCGCGACACCGCCTCCACGTTTGGATCTGGGCCGGTTTCTTCTTCTTATGATATAATTATTGTACTCCAGTTTGTGCTTATCGGTTAGCTTAGTTTCGCTAGCGAAAAGCACATCAGGAGTTTGGTCTTGTAGCAATTTAAACATTGCGGCTCTTCGTTCAATCCTAATCAGTGAATTAACATTCACCGCAAGGACCTTCAAAGTTTGCTCCACCATGTGCGTACCCATTACGACATGTGTTGCGTTAGGCCCGGCAGCAGCGCGTAGATCTGGTCCACCCGCTTGGCCTGTTCTTGAACCTGATTTTGCAGCTGAGCCATCTGCCCTTGGATTGCGAGCAAGATGGCCAGCATGTTAGGTGCAGCTTCCGTTGTTCTCGGCGTTGGTGCCGGAGAAGCAACAGTCGCTTGCTGTACCGTAGCCCCCCCACCTGACGCCATTTGGGCGTAGGAAATTTGGGACGTGACGGCTGGTGTTTGGAATCTAACAGGTGAACGTTTGACCTCCACCTTCTGCTGCCGAGCCAGTTTTGCTTTCTTAATGTCAGCGAACTTAGGACAACCCCGATAGTTTGCGGTGTGTCCCACATTTCCACATAACACGCACGAGAGCCGCGACCTATCGGATGCTCCGTCAACACCCAGAGGACATTCTTCGGAACTGTGGTTCTTAGCGCACTTCACGCATCGAGGCTGCATTTGGCAGTTCGACGCGGCGTGCCCGAACCTCTGGCAGCGAACGCATTGTATAACGCCTTCGCTCCTTTTTAGTTTTTCCCAGTGAACCACCTGATAGTCTAGGACATTGATACTCCTTAGACCATCCAGACGGCTTTCGGGACTGAGTTGCACCAGGAAGAACGGCAGACTCCGTTTCTCCCGCCTAGCTCTAGCTGTGGTAAATGGCTTTACCCCTACAAACTTGAGTCCTTCGCACTCCTTCTCTTTGAGCAGTGCCAGGATCTCCTCAGGATCAGAAGACGGTTCCAACCCCTTCAGCAGCATAGATTGCCGCTTTTCACACTTCGGTGTGAATGAGAAGTGCTCCGTCGTCGTTTCCCTTAGGAGCTCTTTCACTTTCGCGTAGCCCTCCACTGTATTACAGTGGATGGCATGGCGATCGTTCCCCAATCTCTTTATATTAAAATTATTGCCAATGACCAACTTACACAGGTCCTTGGTTTCATTTACCTCTAATTTATAGGTGTTGATAGGAGGCACCTTCTCCTTCTTCTTCTTTTGCTGCTGCTGCTGCTTCTGTTGTTGTTGTTGCTGCTGCTGCTGCTGCTGCTGTTTCTTCAGCTGCTGTGGTTTCAGCTTTTGTTGTTTCTGCTTCAGCTGGTTTTGTTGTTGCTGTAGTTGTTGTTTCTGCTCTTGTGGCTTTTGATGTTGGGAGCTCTCTGCTTCAAGTTGCTCCCTCTGCCTGCGTGCAGTTTGCCTTTGCTTCATAGCAAGCATTCTCTCTGTCAGCTTTTGTATGCTGATGTTCATTTCCTTTATTTGCTCCTCCTCATCTTCCGATTCGGATGACGCTAGAGAGGCAAAGTTGTTATTGCCCCCCTCATAACGGACCTCATCTGCTGTTTCAACGGTATTTATCCTTTTTTTTCTTATGTTAGGAGGGGTTTTCAAACTCCCCCTCCTTTTAATGGCTTTAACGGCACTGGCAACATTAATACTGCCTTTTCCAACTCCCGTTATGGGAAGAGCGGAGTGCTCTTCACCATCCATCACGTGTTTTGTTAATTGTTTTTGTTTTGTTTTAATTACACTTTGTGTAGAACGAAGAGAAAAAAAAAAAAAAAAAACAGAATTTCCAAGTTTGACGTGGGGGATCGAACCCGTATCCCACGCTTCGATGTCCGACGCCGCTAGACGCTGGGCTACCGAGTGAATTAAAAAAAAATCACAGCTAATTATGTTTACAGCTAAACTGAATTATTTATGAAGAAGCCGAATCACGTCAACACGTCTGTCCTCTGTCGAGGTCTATGAACGACAGATGGACGATTATGTCTACCGTAAAATGGACGTAGTGCACAATAAGTTTGGCGGACCGAACCATGGTTTTCAAAATAAATTTGCACAATTTGCACGCATTGTTCTGGCTTTAATCAGCTCACAAATCAGGCGCCGACAGCGCCTTAGAAGCTTTTAACGTAGCATGCTTAGTCTACAGAAGTTTGTTATCCAGGATGACACCCAAATAGGTTAGATTCTTTGAAGAATTGTATGGTAATCCCTTTAAACACTAGATGAGTCAGACTAGAGAGATTCCTCCTTCTTTTAAAGAGAATAGACAAGTCTTAAACCGCACTGACTGGTAGTGGATTTATCCAATTAGTGTATTTAACTGAAGGAATGAAAACCAGGTCTTTACTTAAGCACTTCTTTGTTCACAGATATATAAAAGATTTTTCGTGTTGGTGAATTTAAAGGGTGATTTTGTTGCTGTTTGGTTTTTCAGTGCTCTATTTCTGACAGCTCACGCGTGATTCGTGACATGTGTCAAAGTCAAACATGCTCAGTTAGCATTGCCATTTCATCATGAAAAGACTTTTATTATCAAAATTCGTTCACTGTGAGAAATGTTTTTCGACCTACTGAGCAATTTCACGCTATTGGACATCCAGCCACCTACCCGTGTGCGTAGAGTGCATACAGAAGAAAATATTGCTGCTCTATCCGCCAGTGTTGTTGAAGACCGTGATTTGTCCATTCCTCGCCATTCGCAGCAATTGGAATTGTGCTACTCGACTACGTGGAAGGTTTTACGTAAGGATCTTGGTCTAAAACCTTACAAAACACAGCTCGTGCAAGAACTGAAGCCGAACGAGTTGCCACAGCATCGAATTTTCTGCAAGTGGGTCTTAGAAAAACTGGAGGAAGATCCGCTTTTTTATCGAAAAATTGTCTTCAGCGACGAAGCTCATTTCTGGTTGAATGGGTATGTTAATAAACAAAACTGCCATATTTGGTCCGATGAGCGATCTCAGGCAATGCAAGAGCTGCCAATGCACCCAGAAAAACACACTATTTGATGCGGTTTAGGCTCCGGCGGAATCATTGGGCCGCATTTTTTCAAAGATGACCTTGAGAACAACGTTACCGTCAACGCCGCCCGCTTTCGTTCAATCATTTCGAACTTTTTTTTGCAGAAAATTCAGGAGCTGAACCTGGTCGACATGTGGTTTCAGCAAACGGCGGTAGATGTCACAGAGCACGCTATTTATCTCTCGTTGTTGAATGGTGAAGTGGCCGGCTAGATCGTGCGATTTGACGCCTTCAAACTATTTTTTATGGGGATACTTCTAATTACACGTCAGGAAGACAACATTACGCGTGGTATTAATGGGTTACCAGCCAATATGATCGAAAAAGTGATTCAAAATTGGACTCTCCCTATGGACCACTTGTTCTTACAATAATGGATAATTTTTTAAACGTGTTTTTTACTACTCTTGTATAGTATAAAGCGAATAAAGCGATTATTGAACAATTGATACAGAAAACCAAATCCAATAAGCGCAAGCGATTTCTGAGGTACAATACAATGATAAATGATCAAGTGAAAGTCAAGTGCTCTAGATGTGCAAAAAGGCAGTTGAACATTAAGCTACATAAAATGCATTGTGATGGTTGATGACATGGAGACAAAAGCTGATTTTGAAAAGCGGAAACTGGAAAGTATAATTTTTTTAAATTACCCAAATGCGGAAAGCAAAAGTCAAGGTAAGCATGAACTGTCCTAAGACAATAAGAGCGCCTGCTTGAGGTGAAGTGTCAACGATTTCAATGAAAACAAAAGTACGAACTGCTATGACGTCTATGTTCTAAACACGAAGTTTTCAGTACGAGTTGGGAGGATAGCGCTGTAGCGCAAGACCTTGCTTTAGTTGACGTGCACAAATAGTAGTGGACCTCAACCGGCTTGGAGTGTGCAACTGTAATAAACCAGAGGCAGCAAGTAAGGAGTAGGTTTACCGCGAACTGTTGCGCGACCTAAGTATGTAAGTAAGGGAATTTTATACAGGAATGCACATGCTCGTAAACGATCGTAAACTGAGGTGGATAAACAAGTTGGCTTCCTTCCCTTTACTTAGCATTTAAAGGCAACTATTGAGCACGACAACTATCACAAAGATCAAAGCAGATTCGGTTCTAATGCTATTCATGGCTCAAAGGTGTCTAATAGCGCTGATATATTAATTATGTCGAAAGTGGATAATGGCCTTTAGTACAATTTAGCTCGATCCAAGGACATATATTATTACTCTACCTGAGTTTCAGCTGACAGCTGTGTTTCACACAAGAAGAAGAGGAGCTTAATATACCAGAAGCAATTATTTGTGGATTGTATTATACTTACTTGGAGGGGTGGGTAGTACCCCCTTTAAAAGTGTTTTAAAAGCACTAATTTGATTTGTCCTCTTTATGTCAGTACATACAATGTAGCCATACCACACACCAATCTCAACTCATAGATGCCATGCAGACAAATTAAAAACTTATTTGATTTCTCAAATGGAATAAATAGTATCTTAAGTACACTGCCGGATCCAGCCAAACCCCAGGAAACAGGTACGAGTACTATAAAATTAGGAATTACTGACAAGTCGGTTTCAGGATTTTTTAAGTGATGCTATGTGCACGGAGCTTACTTCTGTCATAATAAAATCTCCAATTTTCTCTCCATAAGCCTTTAGTTTAGCCTCTTAATTCCACATGATCACATCTCTTGCACAATTTGAATTGAAATTTTATTACATGGTTTTATAGACCACACAAACTACCTGTTCGTGGCTGTATTATTACTGCAGACGTCTGACTTAGCACCTGCAAATGTACTCCAGATTCGGACAAAGATCAATGGATTAGCTACGAATTATTCGTGCCATAGATTTCACACACAAATTTTAACGACAGCACCAGTAGATTTTCTTGTCCTGATTTATAATGTTCGGTTAGAACTACTGCTCATGGCATTCTACTAGATTCGAACGCACTTGGCTTAGGTTACACTGTCATGCATGTGTTGTAATTGTCCAACAGATGTCAATTTACTTTGCTCTGCATTCATGATAGCCGATTGTGTGCTGTATATGGAAGTACGATAGCTTCCATTTAAAAGCAGCATTGAAGTAGCACTATGGTGCAGATTAATCTTTAGAGGATTTTATATCTAAGAACTATTGAAATTCGATTGCTCCGTTTAGGCATGATCTTTTTTTAAATTTAATAGCAACTTGATTATTTTTTTTTTACCGTGGAACTAGGTATGTTAGATAGTACCTAGACGTACATACTTGTATCTAAACAATGTTTTAACTTTTCTAATGATTACAAATTTAATACTTGGCACCACTGCGCTTAACATCCGAGTATTATCCGTCTGCTGTCATTTTTGATGTCTGTTCTGTAGACATACTCGTATTGTGATTTAATTACGGAGCGATTTAAGGCCTGACCAGAATGTGAATCTGAAAATTGAATCTGTATCTGATATCGAACTGTCAAAAGTTGAATACATGTGTAGCCGTAAGCGCCAACACAATGCGTATCTGTGTGAATCTGTATCTCGAAGTTGAAACGCACCCAACTTCGAAATAGTGCCTGTTTACATTGGCGCGAGCAAGAAGATTGTCCGAAAGAGAGGGAAAGCTTTTTATTAAAGTGGGAAGAAGAGGGGTTACTTCCACCGAGAATCCATTTGTCCGCTTTCACACGTCGCAAGTGTGTAATTCGCATGTTCTGGTTATTTTCTTTTGAACTGTCATTCAGTGATGCGCGCAACTCTACATAAAGACTTTCCCCTTCTTTGGGTTTGCATGATATTTGACAGTTCTCTTTCATTTCATCTTTGGCGCTCAGTCTTTAATAATTGAAAATGAGCCCCCTTGTTAATTCTTTGGTCCATTTCGGTTCATCCGCCAAACTGAAATGTTGTGCTCGTAACACAGCGAAAGGAATAATGAAGCAAATGCGAAAAAGAAAGAAGAAGGAGAAAAAGAAATGTCAAAAACTTGCAATGAAATTGCTACCCACATGCAGTGGGAATTTGGTTAATTGGGTATTTTTTGTTTCATTATCCCTCTCATTTGCATTCATTTGAATCTTTCGAAACTTGCGACATGTAAAAGCGGACTTTCTAAAGTGGATTCTCGGGTGCAACACATAATTTTTTTCCATATCGTTCCATTTCTGACATATTTTTTCATTTTAGTTTTGATTGTTGATGAGAAAGGAAGTGTGAAGAATAGGAAAAAACGTATGTTTCAGGCTAACTCCTCAAATGTAAAAATTAAAAATGCTCCGATTCAAGTCAAAAAGTCTTTCAATGTGAACACGACGTTCATGGTGAAGACTTTCATCCCGTCGCCAATGTAAACAGGCACAAACAGATGCAAGATTGACGTTTCTTTCTTTGTACGCATTGTTTCAACTTTCCGCACTTTGGTTAGAGAATTTTAGAGAATGGACGTGGAAAAAGTTATTGAAGCGGTGCGGAGTGAAGAATCCTTGTGGAAAATGCGTTTGTGGAAGAAAATTTCGCAGGATTTTGGAATACCGAGTAAGTATTTTTTTTACCCAAAATATTATTCAATTGTGTTGAGTCTTTGTTTTGAATTATTGTTATTTTTGTTTTTATTTGAAAACTGCAAGAAAAAGTGGAAGAGTTTGTGTGACGGGTTTAATCGCTACATGGTCAACCGTAAGCGATCAGGCCAAGGCGCTGATGAGGTGGAGCCTGAGTGGAAATATGCGCAGAATTTATTATTCGTGAACTTCCTCAAGAAGAAATCACCGGTTGAGGAGGAATTAGAGGACGAGAATATATTGTTTTGTAAATTAATGATTATGAAACTTAAAAAATTTCCACTTGCCCGGAAAAACAAAGTAAAATTAAGTATCATGCCATATTTGAACAACATTGAGTTGGAATTTGAGGAAGAAAATAAAAATTCTTAAATGAATAAAATTTATTTATTTCAGAATTACATTTTCGTGTTAGTTTCTGCTGTTTAATATTTTAATGGGGTTGGAAGGAAACCCTTCTCTCATTCATAAAATAGTGCGTTAATAACTTTCTTATTTTGAAAGCATTTGTCGGCCTGTTGTTGCTTCCAAATCGCCGTATTTGAAGAAATTCTTCTGTTTCCCCACGCCAAGTGCCTTCAATCAATTGTTCGTTTTCGAAAGAATCACAATAGTGCTCCGGATAGTAAGAGTAGACTTGGTATTGCATATCCGTAATTTTTAAGGAATTGTGCAAACTGGTGCACGCTAGCACTATCTTGTCTGCATTCTTAGGATGGAAGTCAATGCTTATTCAAAGAATACGCTAACGGGCGGTCAAGATGCCAAATGTGTTTTCTATCACACGCCGTGCTCTGGAAAGTCTTGTGTTGAAGACATCCTCTGGGAGATTTAATAAAATTCCTGGATATGGCCTCATTATATATATTTTCCCTTAAAGGAAATGCGCTTTTGGCAACAAAATACTCGTAGTAGGGCAATATTTTGTCAGAGTTTGGCCGCCTTTTGGGTGCAATTTCTTAACACTCCCCCATTACTTTGGCTGTCGAATGCACCTACATCGACTGCTGTAAACGTATAGTTTGCATCGCAGATTCCAAGTAGAACAACACTATAGAAACCTTTGTAATTGTAGAACTTGGAGCCTGATTTCGGTAGGCATTTTATTTGCACGTGTTTGCCAACTATAGTTCCTACGCAGTTTGGCATCTGCAACATATCACTGAAGTTTCGGGATATTTCCTTCCAATCACCTGTATGCAATTCAAGCATGTACGTTGGCAATAGTACATCCCAAAGAACTTGGCAGACTTCGCAAATAATTGCCTCGCCAAGGAGAAACTCCTTGCAAAAAATACCTGAAAGATATTGCAAATTGTAGTTTTATTCACAACAAGTCTGCATTCCGGATCGATAGGCTTTCGGATTGAAGTCTTCATCAATTTCTCTCTCAGCATATTGAGCAACAGATCGTATTGCTGCCACCTCATCCTTATTGATTTAAAAAATAGCTCTTCGTCGTGCTCTTTCAAATGCTTGAAAGTGGTTTCAAAAAACCCCTTGGCTTTACGTTACTACGTTACCTACGTTTGCTTTTTTTAATAAATTTTATCGACAAATAGCAGAAATATAGTACACTCATTATGAATGCGATTTTTTCTGTACAGCTTTCATTAAATTTACGAGTATTCACAACTTTTACTTTTAACATTACTTTTCACAAGTAAACACACAATTGACTGACAGATACAGCGTCATCATTCTGTTCGATGTAGCCACAAGCCGTGTATCTGCATTTGACAGCGATTCAAGATTCAAGCTTCAGATTCACATTCTGGTCAGCCCTTTGTGATCAATGGTGAAATGCACAAAGTTTCGCAAAGCCCGTTTTTAACAAAAATCATCTTTTGCAACGAAGGACAAATCCACTTCAGGGAGCAGAAATGTCATTAGATCGGTAGTCGTGTTATGAAAAGTTGTTGCTAACTGTATGAAGAAACTAGATTGATTAGATTGATGGCTCGCTCACACAATGATATAGCCAACTTTCTGCTATGTACGTAAAATTAAGCAAACATGTTAAGAGCAATAATAACCTCTTGAGGGAACGCTAATTATAAAAAAAAAAACAGTCCACACGCAGCCAAACATGAACTCATTGTTCAGGCCCTAGATGGCTACTAAGCGGATATAAATGCCATTCTAGAAGTGCTAACAGATAAGCCCGGCAAAAGAAGTATGGAAAATTATGACGTCTACTTTGGTGTTTGTCTATTTGTCTAGCGGCTAGATGTCTGAGGAATGTGCTAAGGAGGGGATTAGGATCGTCTTTGGTGATTTTAGCTCCAAATCAGGAAAGAATAGCATGTTTGGCGGCACAGCTAAAAAAACACAGTCTACACGACACCAGTTCCGAAAACACAC
Organism: Volucella bombylans; assembly: GCA_949129095.1. Classification (NCBI taxonomy): domain Eukaryota; kingdom Metazoa; phylum Arthropoda; class Insecta; order Diptera; family Syrphidae; genus Volucella; species Volucella bombylans. The sequence continues at coordinate 156,870,898 of OX422141.1, read as the reverse complement.
TCAGGATAATCGGCTTCGCAGTAAAGTGACATCCCACAAAGGTAGTCGTTTAGTCAAAAAGCCACATTGATCAGCATGTGATTGAAGCACGACACAGCTCTAGTATTCTGGATATCCGAACGTTTCGAGGTCCAAATACCTACACAGGCCACTATCTTGTTGTAGCCAATATGCGAATGCTTATATCTCGGCGGACAGACCACCGAGAAAGTCCTATGGATAAATTTAAAGTCGAACAGCTTCAATCGCAAGAGACTTCCAGAGATTTTTAGAGTCAAATCTTCGAAAAATTTTCGAGAAGTTATATGCTGTCAGCATCAAGCGCAAAAGAGCAGTAATGATATTGTCAGTAAACGATTAGAGACACCGCATGAGATTGCCAGGAAGCGTATTCAACGACACAAGAAGCATACAAGGCGGCATTGCAAAAAAGAACAAGAATTGCTCACGAACTCTAAAAGCAAAGGTGATGAGAGAAACATCGGGTTCTCATAAAATAAAAGTAAGGAGCGGGAAATCGTTCGATCGAAAATATGGATGAAATGATGGAAGTTCTATCGAAACTGAAGCAAATCACCAAGGACACAAATACCTAACAGCAGCAGTCAGAGATTAAGATGGAAATGTAATATATAGCAGAGTCACATTCAGTGCTACTTCTACAGACTGTTTAACAACAAAGGCGACAATAATTAGAATGTGAAACAAAATTAACATAAAGTGGAAGGTGATCCTGAAGGGCTGTTACGTCGTTAATTAAGGTACCGACTTCATTGGCGAAAAGAAGAGAGTCGCTCCGGACTCATCGATATGCTACTTCAACAGAAAATCACTGCCTTGATGTGCTCCGACCCTAGCCTCCGGTTATTCTAGCTGTGAATTTGACTTTTGTTTTAAAGTCATCGTACAGGTTATGTACCCCACAAATTCCGATACCCGATCCATGTTTTCATTTCCCTTTTAGAGTCAAATACAATGTTTTCCCACACTTTTCACGATAACGGCAAGTCAATGGTTGTAACAAAGTTGCAAAGGAAGTGTCAAGTATCGGAAAAGTCACACGCGCAACATAAAAAATAAAGCTAAGATAGCAAAGTAAAAAGTAATTTAAGGGAGTGCCAAGTGGGCACCAGTAGTCAGTAAGTTAAAAGTGTTAGATTAGATTGGAGAAATAAAGAATAAAATTTTTTTTTCGACAAATCCGAAATTAAGTTTTTAAATTACATATCGCCATTTTTATAGCTCCGCGAATATAAGATCTCTGGAGACTCTATCTAATGCTTTTCCAAATCGACGAAGATGATGTGCAGATCTTTCCAGTGTCACCATGTTTTCTTTTTTTAATACGTAAAATGTGTAGACCCGCTTCCAACAAAGCTGCATTGACTGCTATGGAGTTTAAAAATATTCTCCAATATTTCCATAAGTATAATAGTTGTTACAACTTCTCATGTCTGGTTTGTCTAGACAAAAGAAAGCTTTCCCTCCACAGGAGGGACAATGCGGTAAAATTAAAATATCTTTAAAACCAATGACTCTAACTTTCGATGAAGGGTGGAATGGATACCATATTTCGTAGAGGTTATTTTCCATTTAGACCATAGACGACAGTGTTAAATTCCAGTGAGCTTCACATCGCATGTCTTTACCACAAAAACTCTCCGGACAAACAAAACGATTTACGCTAGACATAAACCAATCTATAACCATGCATCCCAATCCAGTTTAAGAAAACAACTAATGATCATTGTGCTCCTAAAAGGAATGGAAACACTGGAGAAGAATATAATGGAATACTATCAGCGACAGCATGAAAGGGAACTGCATCGTATAAAAGATGTGACAGCTTCAACCTCTGGACTTTATAGACAACGAAGTTGTCCCATACGCCTCGTGTTAAAGGACTCTCTTATGTAGAAAGTGTTGCTCGCCTGATGGTGTTCAAACGTATACTATGCAAGGTTAAACAAAATAAACAAGGACTGCATTTGATACGCATTTTTATGGAGTTCATTTCTGAAGCGTAGTTCATAGAACAAACGGTCAGTCAGTTCTTTAGTAATTTTGAGATCAATTCCAAATATTTTTTGCTTCTGTTTCTGCGAGTAAGGCTTTGATTCAATTCAGCTTATAGGATTATGATTATTCTCTTATTAAATTATTATTTCTTCTAGGATAACACTAAAATGAAATAGATTCTCCCTTCGATGAGGGAGCAAATCTTCGCTACCCATGATTGAAGAGCATAGGTCCATATATCTTTGCATGTTATATAGGAAGCATTAATTGTTTATTGTGATTGTGACTTAGGCTACACTGTACTTTCCTAATTTATATTCCACATGCCAAAAAAATCTCCTTCCTCCATACTGCTGAAGCGATTGGAATTTAAGCCGCAAAAGCCTTTCGCTCACCAGTCAGTGATAGACTTCCTTCTTCTCCTGCACAATATTTTTCCATCCCCTGGTAAAAACTTTCTCCACAGCGGTCCCATGTTCTTCGATAGTTGGCAGGGGTTTACTGCTGATCCGCTCCTTGCAAGAAATGCACTTCAAATGTTGACGCAAGCAATGAAGTGTACTTGAGTAGATCGTTGCTTTACCTGAGTATAATTCTAATCGTTGATGCAGTACAAAATTTAGGAAACCTTGAGTAAAACTGTAAAATTATCTTAGACATCTATTGGATAGCTGCACATGCTGGAACTTATAAACAGGAGATCAATTTCTATACCATTGTCAGGTAATATCCATCTGACTTTGTGCTTTAAAATGGTGACTGATATTTTTTTTTTTTAAGGAACTTAGCACTCAAGAGAGTATTACTACTCTTAAAATGCCGGAGCACGTGTTAAGTTTTTTCGGAAAATTTGATAGAAAGAGAGAGAAAGATGGCCTCAGTGGTTATTTCGCGTCCAAGTGGTGGTTGGCGTCCAACATTTGGGGAGACTAAATTCTTGGTGAAAGTTGGCTTATTGTTGTATTTTAGGCAAGCATTCATCTAACGAGATTTTAGTTGCCTGAAAAAAAAAAACATATTGAACCCTGAACCGTCTGATTGGGAAGCCAATCAGCCACTACCACTTGAGCCACGGCCACCCACAAAGAGATTCCCCTTGCAGAAATCGACAAACGGCCCGCCATTATCGTCATTTCCGAGAAAGAATCGAGAAAACAAGGACTTTTGTCGGCTTAGACAATGCTTCTGTCGAGACCGTTAAGTCTAGCTATAACTAGTGTCTCTATCTGCATTTTGGAAGGATCAATTCCCATTTTGTCTCCAAATGAATGCAGATAAGAAACGACCAGCCCAGTATTCATCTATTTTGTGTACTCAGATCAACCTTCAACATTCCAACGTACTCGTAATATCCATACAGCAACCATAGGTGTGGAATAAGCGCATCTGTGGTTGCGGGTGATTAAGGGGTTCTACACCACTATATGACGAGCGATCGAAAAGACTGAAAACTTGTCTTTATGTGCCTACTCACTCACACCATCTACTCGTACACTTGTGCAGACATATGCTACGAAACGAACGGAGAATGGCACAAATTCGTCGTTGCGTGTCTGCTATTTTCTCTATGATTCTTTATTACCACGAAATTACCACGAAATTGAATGCTGTGATTCCAAGAAGATGGGAATACGAGTTTTATACTTTTTGGGCAGTAGCAAATGCAACGTGAGAGGCAATCATGTCCTGGATTTCATACTATCATCTGACCTGGTTGTCAACAATGTTGGCTCTCAACCAACTTTTGTTACGAGAGTAAGACAAGTGATCAACGTTATCGAAAAGTCATCCTAATGAGATTACGGGCTGGAAAGTATCATATCATATGATATCATACTATCGGAGATCTCTATGTCAGATGTTGAATAGGAGGAATTCGCAGAAAACCAACTAATTTAAGGAGGAGCTCGACAAGTCCAACAGTGCTCCTCCTAAGCTCAGGACAAAACAAAATCTAAAGGAAACTGTTCAGAACCTGAACAATACGTTCTCCAAGTGATTTGAACTGGCATATCCAGCTAGAAAACAAACCTGCAGATCGCTTGTTCCTTGGTGGAACATCTATCTTCGTAAAGAAACCTGACAACTTCTAAACAGGTTACTTAAAGCTAATTAGTAGGAAGACTCGAGTCTTTACAGATCGAAGCAAAAAGAATATAAGTTGGTCATTGGTCAAAGTCTTCAAAAGGGTAAAATCAACCAGACTGGAAATACTCAGAAAATCTGATGATACCTACACTGAGTCGAAAGTAGAAGCTCTCCATCTCATACTTGAGGCCCACTTCCAAAGTAATCGGAACCACCTCATAACCAGGTTCCTGTTAACGAAGCTGCGAATGAGCTGAATAACACAACACACCGTAACTGGTGTTGTAGTGAAGGATGAAGCCATTAAAGATGCTGTTCTTTTCTTTGCCTGCCACCTGTATACCTAACTTTACTACAAAAAAGTCATAGATCAGCTGCTGGTAACCCTGAAGAGAATCTTCACTGCTTCGCCTGGCAGTGGCATATCTACCGGAACCATGGCAAACAGTGAGATTACCCTTTATATCGAAAATTGGAAAGGAGGACTACTCGCTCGCCAAGAGTTTCAGACATATACTCGTATGTCCGACTTCCTTCATTCTGAAAAGCATAGATAGAATGGTCGAGATCCATGTGCGCAAAACCGCCTTGCGAATGCATGTTCTGTCTGAGATGCAACATGCTTACCAACGCGGAAAATCTTGGGACAATTCGCTTCAAAATCGGGGAGGGAGAATTGAAGGCGCACTCAACAAGAAGGAATACATGCGCGCTGGGCATTTTCATCCACATTGAGGGTACTTTTGGCAAAGCAACTTTTGACGTCATGTGTAACTCGGCCAGACAATAGTTCTGACATCTATACACAAGCATACGCAGATAATGTAGCTGTTCTGTTTATTGGATCGTGTCTGCTCTAAAGTGCAGGCAGCCCTAGTGATTGGTGCACTAGAAATGGGCTTTCAGTCAATCCTCTCAAAACTGAGGTTGTTCTCATTACGGAGAAGGAGGAAGGTGTCTGGTCTAACTCATCTAGTGCTAAAAGACATCACCAATAAAGAAGAAGAAGCTAAGTATTTGGTTGTCATCCCGGATAACAACCTTCTCTGGACTAAACATGTTACGTCGAAAGCATCTAAGGCGCTATCTGCCTTCTAGCAGTTTAAAGGAGACATGGGGGCACCGAGAAAGATCCTCTGGATCTGCATGGTTGTGATAAGGCCAATTATATCTTAAGCATTGGTTGTCTGGGATAATAAGCTCTTGCGCGGCGTCTGTCTTATGACTCTGGTCTTACGGACATGCCGTTTGATTCAATAACACCAGAACTCCTGCTGTAGAAAAAATATGAAATCGACTTTCACTGTGCCCAAAGCTTCATCGGCTAGAGTATGACCCAGGAAAGGAATGAATCGAGTCTTCACGGATGGCTCCAAAACCGATGTGGAATACGGCACTGTGGACGACAACATTGCAAGACATCACTGAACGCAGCCGGAAGGCTAAATTCACTGAGTCTTGCCTAGGTCCCTTGCCAGGCAAAGCTCAGAGGACAGTTTTTCAGGGCCCAAACCAACGTTGGGTGTTCCTGCGTCCTCGGTTGTAGTTTGGTTTAATATCAGCACAAGTCCAGATGGCATGGCCTCTGAATTGCTGATAGACCAAACGAATGCTTTTTAAAAAAATCAGCGGCCTTCCTTCTGCCCCTCAGAGCCAAACACTGCAGGTTTCTTACTGGCGTCTTAAATGTGCTGGGCATAAGTGATACAACATCCTGCTATGTTTGCTGTGAAAGTGATGACAACACATTGGAGCACTATTACCTACTCGGCGTTGACGTGGTGGGTGCTGGTACCGTAGGCATTTTATCACTGAAGCGCTTACTCATCTTTCTTCGAAACACTAAAGATTTCAACAAAGGAACTTATAAGGAGTACAATTTACTAGTTCTCTGTCTGAATGCTCTGTTCCGACAGAATAAAAATTCAAAAAATCGGCACTCCGTTTTCAGAGAATTTATTTGTCCATCACATATTAGAGCCCTTAGTCATCGGGAGTTCTTCATTTGTTGCCGCATTATCAACGGGTTACCTAATTGTAAAGAAATTTCTAATATCCCAAGAAATACAATTTTCCCATGTAATTGCTAACGTAATAAGCTTTTAAAGGATTTCTCTAACAGCATCAAGCCCACTTTGTATTTACAGTAGCTACTGAAAGATTTTCCATACAACTTTACTATGTGGAGGCAAAAATTCTTTCTCTCACAACACTTTTATCTCACTCAACTTTCAAATGTGTCAGATACACACACTCGCGTTCTAATTATTTATATCTGGTACTACTATCCCTTGTGTTTGTCAGTTACTAATTTTGAATAATACAGAATGCTAAACCACGTAGCCTCAACTAGAGAGCGCCGTACTGTCCATTTCAGCCCACATTCCCCCACCTTGGGAGTACTTTATCACAAATGTGATTGTTCTACTGGTCGTCCTAACTAATTATCAAGCGATCAGTAGCTACCTTTGATAATAAACAGAAGAAAATCGATTAGACAAGCGCAGTTTTAGACGGCCAATTAATCTCATGGCATTATACCCACGTAAGAAGCTGTCACTAACTTGCTACCTAGTTACAAGCCTACAAAACCGTCATATTTTCTGCTTGCCATACGCATTGGCCAATATCACTCTAAAAACTTATTTTCAAAATAATCTCCTATATTCAATTGGCAAAGAGACTCTTAGCCTTTCTCAGAGCAGCTTACTAACACCCCATCCATACAAAAGTGATCGTTGCCCAATCAGTCACTAGAAAAACGACAGCATCCCACACAACTGACCTGTACCAAATAATTATGACAAATTAGTATAATCATTTACATAGCTACCTCTACCTCGATCGCTTGATTAATTTTACATTCCAGCTCCCAACACCTTGGCACGATCGAAACTTATTACGATACATCAATTTCTTTTTCCCCGTTCAACGTGTTCAACAAAAAAAAAAAAGCCACCGAAAAACCAACACTTAATTAATATACGTACAAATCATTTCAAAATCATTAACAATGGTGTGGCATTAATTAGAAACAGATTCGGTACACCTGTCAACGAAACTGATTAATTGCTTCGATATTACCTAACGGTAGGACCACCTTTAAAACAATGCAGTTTACCACCTCAAGGTCACACGTTATTGAAAATTCATTCCATCTGTTAACAACTCTAGACTGCTTCAGCTACCCACCGTCCACACAAGAGCAACAATCACAATTCCCTTCTCATTCATCCATCTGCAACTTCAAGTCAAAGTCGAGACTTTTATATGTACGAGTAGCTTCTGCGTGGTACGAGTACGAGTACGAGTTCGAGTATTCGTATTCGTTTGCTACGACGCGTTGCACAACTTGTGTAAATTCCTTCGACTAAGTGCATAATTATATTCAACTTCATACCGCCTATGCACGCCAGACATGAGGTATTGCTCATCAACGCAGTCGCGCAGGGCTTCGTATTCGTATCTATTGCAAGAGTCACTTACTTACCAAAGCAGAAGATACGAAGATTTTACCACTCTCAGATGCATCTCCACACAAAGCTGCATCAAATATTGAAATTTATTCACGTGACGAAACGTCTAAGTGTAGCGGTCAACACAATTGTGACTTGCCGATTTCCTGTTGATGGTCAACTTTGACAGATGACAGACAAGTTTCTGTCAATCACTCGTACGAGTAAATTCGCCACACTACACAGTATCACCGCACAACATAACAGATGAAGCTGACAAAAAAAAACAAACAGATGACGGAGAAGGAGTGCCAATATTTGCTCTGAATTGTCAACAAAACTGTCATTTGCTTATTGTCAATGGGTTACCCAAATCGCGTCGAGTTTCTTGTGTGTGAGTATGGTTTGGCTGTGTTCCACAATGCAATATGTAATCAATCACAATTGACAGGGGTGAGAGAAAGGATTTACAACTCTAGGAGAGCAATTAACAGCTGTATCCATGGATGTTGGGCTCAGTTTACATTAGTGTCGCATTGCGAATGCTTTTTGCCGATAAGAGAGAAAGGCACACACATTTAATGGTGCCTTTCTAAATGGTAACGCGTGTACCAATGGATATGTACGAGTATCTACATACGACATGCAAGTACATACCTATATGTATGTTTAGAGAATTGTAGAGCTAATCAGGAACTACGGAGTGAGCTTTAAATCTATTAACACCCACGCAAAAAGTAGGCTGTCGTAGATCAGCGATAGCTTGAGGCTCTGATCTGCATCGCAGTGACAGTAAGTTGATAGCAAAATAAACAAAACTTATGTCATTGCGTCAGCTGGGAAACTGAATTCGAATTCATTCGTCGAAAAAAGCGAAACTTTTTGATCTGGCGAATTGGATTGGAATGATTAGTGGCAGTCATTTTGGCTTCTTTTTTGTTTTGTTTTGGCAGCAATGCCATTAATGACATGCAAAGTACTTTAAATGTAAACTGTCAAAGCCTGTTCTTTGATTGATTCCTCTGGAAAGTGATCCGAAAAGGCGATGACCCACAAAGATAAATGACCGCATGCATCAAGTGAAAGTGAGGTCATGAGAATGAAAGGCAAATAAGTTCAAGAATTCAAACTTTGTTTTAGCATGACATGTTCGCATTTTACAGTGTAGATCAGAGTTGTTGTCTTCCTGTTATTGTCGCTTTTTGTACAGAATCTAATTTCTCAATTTGACAAAATAATCACCGAGCCCAACCGTGGGTTGGATCATCTTTGTACAAATTTCTAAAACGACGAACACAATAGTCGACATAGCCGTATACTATGTATTTAGATTGCATTGACAGACGTCGACTTTTACATACATACATACATACATACCCGTGCATGCTGTTTAAATAATGGGAAAAAAGGCTCTCCAGTCGAATGTCCTTAGCTCCCTTCATAACCTTTACCCTAAGCCTAAGTTATTTGCAGTTATGTGCACTGTGAATTAAATACTAAGTCGCTCCAAAAGGAAACAAATGCCAGATAGATGCTTTGCAGATACTTCGTTGACCACTTTTGACTGCGCAATACGGTGTTTGAACACTGCTCTTACGTCATTTAAGTTTAGTTTCTAAATTTCTACATTCCTTCAGACCAGCACACGCTGAGATAATATGTGTGGATACAATGTACCAGTATTTGCTTAAAAATTATAAAGAAGCGAATTCTCCATCGGTAAACTACTTAACCCACACAAGAGTCCGATTGACACAACTAAGAACGAAAACTAGAATTTCTACAGCCATTGAGTGCCGCTGACTAAGCAAATGCATCTGAATACTCGAGCCTACGCAAGCGCAACTGACTTGAACTTCGATACACAAGTGCGGTTCAGGCAAGACACAATAAGTAGCTTTCAACTAAGAAATTTCAGCAAGTGAAGTCCACGGCGACTGATCGAAAGTTGACCCCATTTAAGGTCGTTCGATATAACCGGAAGTAAAGTTATTTTCAAATTCCTTGACATCCTTCATTGTATTTGAGATGCTGTCGGTGATGCGCTACTGGTACTAACATCTTAAGGCTTTCAAATTGGAGGTCGTGCTGCCGAGTTAAGTGTTCGGCAATATAACACGCATAACACTGGAAAGCAACAAATGGCCTCAAAAATCGTTGGCCTTACTATTAATGATCCCATTAAACGAAAAACACGCAATAACTTTCGTACATGTAGAATGTTCGTGCCCCTAAAGATCACATGTACCCAAACATAAAGCACAGAGTGTAGCCCGTTTCAAGCAGACTGTCATTCAAAGATGAACAACTGTAACGTCTGCCTTGGCGATCGCTATATTAAGAAGAAACAGCGCTTATTTAGATGCGGACTTGTCATTTGAGGAAGATTTACGATTTATATCAAAGGAGCACTTAACTAAAAATATATACGATCGCCCAGATCCATTACCCATCCACATGCTAAACCTAAGCCCAACTGGAGCCTTAATACCAAAATCTTTCCCAATTGTTCACCTCCCATTTATATCCCTAAGCAACCCCTTTCACGTATCTCCACAAAAGCACCAAGTGCCTCTCTCCCATCCAAGCCCCAACGCGTTTCATTTAATTTAACCCCTGCCCCTGATACCGACACTGGTCAAACACCCACACACGAAAATATACGTCTCTTTTTCGCATATCTTTACGATAAATCCGTCTCTGTTTACATTGAAGGAAAAACCAAAACAAGTGTCATGGTCTCCATCCAACAGGAAGGCCTTCCTACGGATATAACTAGTCTCAGAAAGCTTTACAACAGGTACCACGAAATCTTCGACACACTTCCTCAAAAGGTTGCGGATGTACACTCTAAAAGAGTTTCTCAACTTCAGCGCAGCCGAGCTGACCACGACAAATTTTTTCGTTCCTAACTTGCCTTCTTTGCCTGCATCTCATCTACCCTCCCCTACTCCTCCATGCAACAAACTACCTTTTACATTTTACTACCAAAACGTAAGAGGCTTGCGCTCTAAAACTCGTGCTATCTTGTCTAAATCACACGATCTCTCTTTCGACGTCTATGCTCTTACACAAACCAATCTGATTCCCGACATAAAGACATAAAGAGCCAGGAACTATTTCCATCTTCTTATAATGTTTTCCGAGATGATGATCACTCTCTCCCTATGTTTAATGATCCTGTCATTCCTAAAGTTGATTCTCCATGTAGAGGTGTCCTACTTGCTATTCATAATAACCTCAACTCTTCTCTCATTGCTATCTCTTCTTCTATTAAACTTGACTTTGTTTCAATTAAAATAACACTTCACAATAGGTCCCTGTACGTTATGTGTTGCTACATTCTCCCAGTTCTACCTATTGAATTCTACATATCATTCTTGCTATTAAAGCAATTGACCAACTAATTGGTGACTTTAATCTGCCCCTGCTAAAGTGGATTCCATCGGATGATCACTTATTTTTAACTGACTCAAGCCTGTGCCAAGTAATTGACGTACGTAACTCTATCGGTAGGCAACTAGACCTTATTTTCATTAGTGATCTTATTAACACCACAGTAATGTTGTGCCCCTTTATCCTATCAACCGTCGACAACTGTCACACCCCTCTTCTTCTCTCATTTTTCCATAACTCCCCATCCCAGCCCACTTCTTCAACTACCATCTCTTCTTACAACTTCCATAAAGCTAATTTTCGTAAAATCAATACCTATCCTTATCTGATGCTGTCTCCATTTTCTACAGTGAAATATTTAATTCCATTTCTCTCTACGTCCCCTTTTCATGGCACAAAACATTATCTATATCCCCTCCATGGCACAACAGAAGACTTCGCTCTGTACGAAGCAGAAGAAACCAATTCTTATTATGACTACTCTAACTATCTTGGAACTTACCTGCAATTCACCCAGCTCTATAACTGCCTCTATCAGCGCTTTCTCGACACAGCCCAGACCAACCTTATCAACGATCCTAAGACATTTTATCAATTCGTCAACTACAAAAGAAAATCAGACGGTTATCCCCCTTCTCTCTCGTTCGATAATATATCATCGACCGACCCACATATTATTGCCAACTATTTTGCAAACTTTTTTAAACAGTCATTTGCAGAGAACCTCTTCGTACCCGACTCCATCTATTTCAAGTACCTTCCCAATTTCTCCATTGGCCCCTCTCTCTCTCTCTCTCAACCTTTTGATCCCACCCGAAAAGTTTGATCGAAGAAAAGTTACAAAACTCAATGGAGAATTTGTGTCCGGTCCAGATGGGCTCCCAGCAATATTTCTCAAAAAGTGTGCCTCCAATCCTTCGCACCCACTTTCCTCCCTCATACAAGGGGAATTCCCTCAAGTTTGGAAGACCTCTTTTATAACCCCGGTTCACAAAAAGGGATCAAAGAATGAAGTAACAAAATACCGTCCCATTGCTAAGCTTTCTCACATACATAAAATGTTCGAAAGTTCTAAGCTTTCAGTGCAAGTCACTTATATCACCCAGTCAGCATGGATTTCTAAGAGGTAGATCAACCACTACAAACTTAGTTGAATTCGTATCCTTTGTGCTTTCAGCCCTACTAGAAAATGGCAACAAAATCGATGTTATTACCGAGTCGACCACCGTCGAGTGCACAGCTCAACCAGTGCACTCGCAATATTGTTGTGTGCTGTGCAGCAAAAAAAAAACAAAAAGCGCGCGTGCAAAAAAAAAATATATACAAAAACAAAAAAATGTGCAGTGCAGTGACAGTGAATATCACACAGTGCGGGTATCCCAACTCACCCGCTCTTAGTCGAAGTACTGTTGCTTGCACTCTGTCACTGCCGTTACTGTATTTACCATACGGTACGGGCAGTGGCTGAGTGTATGTAACAACTGATGGATAGCGGGGTTGTGAGTGAAAATTTTGTTGGTGCACTGTTTCATATTGTTGTAAGGGCATAACACCTACAACAATTTGATTCGGTAAACCAACGTCAGAATTTCCACTTCGCAGCCTTGCTTAGTATCGTCGGTATTTGTGTTTTCTGTGTTTGTCTGTGATTATGACTAGGGAATTCAGGGTAGACGTAGCCAATATACGCGGGCTAAAAAGTAATCACTTTTCTGCGTACGTCCACGTCTGTGAGTACAGACCAGCTGTTTTGGCACTTAGTGAAACGGAGGTAGATCCCCGCCCACACCTCTCAGATCATTCTGATCTGAAGCTACCTGGCTACGAACTAGTGCCATTATTTGTCTCTCACTGCGATCTCGCCATTTATGTGCGTAGTGATGTAGCTTACCAAACTCTACCACAATGTGATCCATGTTCCAATCTGGAATTCAACTTCATGTGGTTAAAATTCCATCTCCGTAAGCAACTTATCGACTACTTTATTTATAGAAGCCCCAAACTGGACAGCAATTCAACTTTTAAAAAGTTTGATGCACTGTCTTACCTTATTCAAAGAATTGTATCCCTGTATCCTCATACTAAAATCGTTATTACGGGCGACTTCAATATACACAATTCTGGGTGGCTTCGACATTCTGGACAGACAACACCCGAAGGACGGTGTGTTGAGATCTTCGCTGCGGAAAACAACCTAACGCAGCTTGTAAATGAGCCCACGCGAATACCAGACGTTGATAGTCATACCGCCAACACCCTGGACTTGTTTTTAACTTCTCACCCTGATAAGTACACCATTGATGTGCTCTCCCCTCTAGGCTCGTCGGACCATTGTGTCATATCAGCTAATTTCTCGTACACCGACCACACAGTTAGAGAAAAAATTCCTAAAAGAACCGTATGGCAATACGAGAAAGCCAACTGGAGCAGTCTTAACAGCTTCTTTAGGAATTTTAACTGGTCGTTATGCTTCCTCGATAACGACGTGGATGCCGCTGCTGATATGATTACAGACACCATTCTCTTTGGAATGAGATCCTTTATTCCTCATCGGATGAAGAGTATCAAACCAAAAGAAAAGCCATAGTACGACTCGAGCTGTAAAGAGGTCGTCAGGGTTAGAGAAATGTTTTTTCGGTCCTACAAGACCAATTCGACAGAGGAAAACCGAAAAAAGTTCAAACGAGCCAGAAATGACTGCAACGCCTTTCTTAAGCGTGTGAAATTCCTATGCGACCAAAAACTGAGGCAAAAAGTACTGCAATGTCCCAAAGGCAGTAAAAATTGTTGGTCGTTCGTCAAAAACATTAGAAATTCCGCCTCATCCTCCATCCCAACGCTCATTTACAATGACATTCCAGCTGTCAGCTCTTTGGATAAGGCCAATCTGCTTGCTGCACCCTTTCTAGCCAGCTCAACATTCCCAGATTGTGCTTTGTCTCCGCCTACACTTAACTCGTCTAATAGCAAGAGTACTTAAAGATCTCAACATACATAAGTCCGCTGGTTCAGGTGGTATATCTTCACTTCTCCTGAAGAGGTGTTCTTCCACGCTGGCAAAACCACTGCGTAAGCTTTTTCACCAATCCTACTCTTTAGGACTCTTTCCGAGCAGATGGAATACAGCATTTGTCCAGCCCGTCCCTAAAAATGGCGAATTTTCTTCTCTCTCCTCCTACAGACCCATTGCACTTACGTCCCTTCTTTCCAAGGTCATGGAAACACTGATAAATCGTCAGCTCATGAAATATCTCGAAAGACGAAAACTTCTCAATGACCGGCAGTACGGTTTTCGTAGCAACAGGTCCACTGGTGATTGGATGTCATGTCTCACCGAAAAGTGGAACCAAAGCGTACATCAATCTGGCGAAAGCAAGATAGTTGCACTTGATATTTCTAAGGCATTTGACAGAGTTTGGCATCAGGCTCTTTTGTCGAAAATGCGTGCATTTGGGATCGACGACTCTCTTCTTCAATGGATTAGAAATTACCTTTCGGAACGTTCAATTCAAGTTGTATTGGACGGTTTCAAGTCTGATATTCACAAAATAAATGCTGGTGTGCCCCAGGGCTCTGTTCTGTCACCGACACTCTTTTTAATTTTCATTAACGATCTCTTGTCTGCTACTTCTAATCCAATATATTCCTTTGCTGATGACAGTACTCTCTGCTTTTCATATTCGTTCCCGGACTCACGGCCTTGCTCTTCGGCTGTAGTACGAGAACGGCAGCGTATGCTAAGCTCATTAAATTCCGATATCAACAGCATATCCAATTGGGGAACTATCAATAGAGTGGAATTTAATGCTTCCAAAACACAATGCTGTCTGCTGTTGCTAAAGCGAAATTTAAACACCCAGCCATTATCTATGAATGGCTCTTGCATCGTCGAAACCGAAAAACTTTCCATTCTCGGTATGTGTGTCAATGACAACTTACGTTGGAATGACCACATATTTGATGTCGCCAAAAATGCTGCGAAATGTCTAGGTTTCCTCAAGCGATGTAAGAAATATTTTACCCCCTCTGATCTGGCCTCAATATATAAGGCATTCATCCGCCCAAAATTGGAGTACAACTCCCACATCTGGTCAGGTGCTCCTAAAACATCTCTGCACCTGCTAGATAGGATTCAAAACCGTGCGATAAAACTTATTGACGATACTAATATCAGTCAATCAATGGACACCCTCGAACACCGACGAAATGTCTCGTGTCTCACTTTGTTTTATCGCTACTTCCACCACCAGTGCTCCACTGAAGTAGCATTCTGCCCATTCAAACTTTCAACCGTAACACCCGTCTCGCTATGAATGCTCATCAGTATACCCTCAAGCCCATTTTCGGACGTACTCTAAAATATCCTGATTCGTTCCTAAGCCGTACAACTCGCTTATGGAATGCCCTGCCGATCTCTGTACTTCCTGGTCGTTATAACTTGCAAACATTAAAAAACAATGTGCATCGGTACCTCTCTTTTCTTCCTCCCTAAATTTCCTTTGCCCGCGCTGTGTACAATCACCTTAAGGGTACTCAAACCCCTTGAGCGCGCGCTCATTATAAAAAACAAAAAAAAAAAAGACTTCGCTAAGGCCTTCGATAAAATATCACATCAACTGATCCTTTTCCAATTGTCTTCCCTCGGTTTTGACCCCATATTGTTAAAATGGATATCTTCTTATCCATTATAGCGTTCGCTTTAGGTCAGCCTTCTCAACCCCGTTTTTAGCCACTTCTTTTGTCCCACAAGGCAGCCATATAGGTCCCCTCTTTTTTATTTTAACTATAAATGATCTTGAGGGGATTATTAAACACTGCACCATATCCATTTACGCCGATGACCCTAAGTTCTCCAAAACTGTTTCTTCACCCCAAGACTCTATTATCCTTCAAGAAGACCTCGGTAGGTTTTCCACTTGGTGTCTAAAACATTGCTTTGAGCTTAATGTCTCCAAATGCCAATCTATGACTTTGTCACGTAAGCCCAATCAATCCCCCTCTCGACTTTATTTTCTGCATGACCAACCTGTACCCCAGGTTCAATACCTTCGCGACCTTGGAATACTACACGATAGAGAGTTAAACTTCCGTTCGCATATTGATGAGATAATCCTTAAAGGCAACTCATCGCTCGGTTTTGTCAAGGTCACTTTACATTACCCTTGTCCGGCCCCTCCTTGAATATGCCAGCCAATTCTTTCAGCGAATTCATATATCCCGAATCGAGAACATTCAACGTCGTTTTCTTTCGATTTGCTCTTCGTGGACTACCCTGGAGAGACCCATTTATCTTACCTCCCTATCGTGACCGCCTCAAATTTCTTAATCTGAATACCCTCGAAAAACGCTGAGACGTAACCGACATTCTCTTCATTCATCGACTGCTCCCCGATTCTGTGGACTGCGCTTCCCTTTACAATTCTATTTCCTTCAACACTAACCCTCGTAATTTACGCTGTCCTCGTCTCTCCTATATCCCAACCCACCGCACCTCTTCTGGCTCTAACGAACCAATCTCCCGCATGCTCCGTAAGGTCAACTCAAACCTCCACCTTTTTGATTTTAACCTGAGCACTTCTCGTCTAAAATTTGATCTCCTCCACCATTCCCTTACATCCTAACCCTTAACTCTTGTTAGTTTTTAAGTCCTAGTTTTTAAGTTAGTTTAAGCTTGCATTAAGCGAAATAATGGGGGGCGTTAGCCCCCACTGAATTAAAAACACTGCTCCAATGCTAGAGATGTTCGAACAACGACGGCAGAAGTCAACATTGACTCGGATGACTACGTTATTGTAGCGGCGATAAGAGTACCAACAGCTCTGTTTAAAAAAAAACCCAAGGTAATATGGAGAAGAAGTCGAAAGTAGAACGGCTAGTTTTAATTTTGGTGGGGGCTAACGCCCCCATTTATTATGCTTAATACAAGCTTAAAAACTAAGACTTAAACTAATACTAGGGCTTAAAGCTAAGGATGGTGAAGGAGATCGAATTTGAGGGAAAGTGTGCTGCGATTAAAATCGAAAACGGAAAGGTTGGAGTTTAACTTACGCAGCATACGGGAGATTGGTTCGTTAGAGCCATATGTGGTGCGGTGGATAGGTTGATAAAAGAGACGGGTGGAACGTAGATTACGAGGGCTAGTGTTAATGAAAATGGAGTTGCAAAGAGGCATGCAATCGACGGAGCCTGAGAGGAGTCGGTGAATGAACAAAATGTCTGCTGCGTCCCTTCGTTCCTCAAGGGTATTCAAGTTAATGAGTTTGAGACGGTCTCGATAGGGAGGTAAGATTAGAGGATCGTTCCAAGGTAGACCTCGAAGAGCAAATCGAAGAAAACGACGCTGGATCCTCTCAATACGACACCACGCTTGGCTAGCGTACTCGAGAAAGGGGCGAACGTAAGTGATTTATGGTGATCTGGTCACGTACGGGTTGCAGAATTCTTTGGACCATCTTTTAACGAAGCCGAGTGATGACTTTGCTTTAGAAATTATCTCATCAATATGCGAGCGGAAATTAAGCTGCCTGTCGCATAATATGCCAAGGTCGCGGATAGATTCAACAAGTGGTATAGGTTGGCCGTGGAGATGGTAAATTCGTTGAGCAGACTTCTTGCACTTACGTGAGAAAGTAATCGATTGATATTTGGAGACATTGAGTTCTAAGCAGTTCTTGATGCACCAGGTGGAAAAACTATTTAGATCTATTTGAAGGAGGTTGGAGTCTTGTTGTGAGGAAATGGATTTAAAAAATTTGGTATCTTCAGCATAGAGAGAAAGTGTTGAGTGTTGAATGAGTCTTTGAAGGTCGTTAATAGTTAGGATGAAGAGGAGTGGACCTAGGTGACTACCTTGAGGAACACCTGAAGTCGCCAAGAAAGGGGCCGATAGGACAGATTTGAAACGAACATTATAAAAACGATTATCCAGGTAAGAAGATATCCATTTAAGCAAAATGGGTTCAAAGCCCAGGACGGACAATTTGAACAGGATTAGTTTATGAGATATCTTGTCAAAAGCTTTACTGAAATCAGTTGTTATAACGTCAACTTCTTTACCATTTTCTAAGGTTGAGAGAACAGAGGACACGAATTCTACGAGGTTAGTGGTAGTTGATCTACCCTTCAGAAAGCCGTGTTGATTGGGGGAAATAAAAGATTTACACTGGAAGCTTAAGGCTTCATGCAAAATACTTTCGAGGAGTTTGGGTATATGGGAAAGTTTAGCTATAGGGCGGTAATTAGTGACTTCGCTCTTTAATCCTTTTTTGTGTATGGGTGTTAAGAAAGAGAACTTCCATATCTGTGGAAATTCACCTTGAGAGAGCCATAATCGGAAGAGATTAGCAAGGGGGCGGGAAAGAGTTGAGGAACACTTTTTAAGAAATATGGATGGAAGGCCATCTGGGACGGGTAAGTATTCATCATTAAGTTGTTGTAATTTGTTTTCTATTACTGTATGATCAAAGCTTTGAGAAATAGTGGGGCCAATAGGGAAGTTAAGTAGGTATTTGAAATAAGAGGGATCCGGTACGAAGGAATTATCGGCAAAAGATTGCTTAAAAAAAGTAGCAAAAAAGTTAGCTATGGTATGCGGATCAGTTGATGATATATTTTCGTATGAGAGGGATGGAGGAAAACCGTCGGATTTTTTTTTTGTAATTAACGAATTGTTAGAAAGACTTAGGATCATTTATAAGCCTTGATTGCGCACTATCAAGGTATCTTTGATAGAGAAACTTATAGAGCTGGGTGAATTGAAGGTATGACCTTAGCTAGTTTGAATAGTCAACAAAAGAATTGGACCGGAGGAAAACTGTCCATAATTTGTTTCTTTTGTTAAGTAAAGAGCGAAGTTTACGATTATACCACGGGGGGCTCGTAGAAGAGGTCCTATTACGCGAAAAGGGGACATAGAAAGAAATAGAATCGAATAATTCTCTGTAGAAAATAGAGAGAGCACATTTTAGGGGCATATTTGCGAAATCAAAAGAACACTTACTAAGATATGCGTTAATTTTGCGGAAATTCGCTTTATGAAAGTCATAAGAAGTGGTAGCTGCAGATGGGGAGGGGTGGAAAGGAGAGTGGTGGAAAAGAGAAAGAAGAAGTGGTGGGTGAAAGTTATCAATGGTCGATAGTGAAAGGGGACAGAGCGAGACAGAGCAGTTTATTTTTTTTTTTTTTTTTTTTTTATAATTTACGCGCGCCTAAGGGGTTGATACCCTTTTACTGTTGCCAGGGCGCGGGCGGAAAGATAGAAGGAGGAGAAAGGAAAATTGTTTTTGTAGTGGTTTGAAACTCAGGTGTGTTTGGTTTCTATGTTTACTCTCCAGGGGTGGGAGTCCGAATAGGACGGAGAGTTTTTACTTCACTCAGAGTGATTCGAGGTATAATTCACAGTATTTTTTTCATTGCTGAAACTCTTATAACAGCCAAATCTACGTGTCAGTGTTATGCCTTCACACGCAGAATTTTTTTGTCTGAGTTCCAATTATACAATGAAAAACTGATTTTGCCATGGGCAGGATTCGAACCTGGACCCTCCGAGTGAGAAGCGTTTGCTACTACCACTACACCACGGCCACCCCATTATGGGGTCAGTGGTGAAAATGAGGTCTAATTGACTTCCCATATAGTTTGAGACTCCACTAACTTGGCATAAGCTAGAGTCTGTGAGCTCATCCAAGAAGAGACATTCTTTATTCGAGATAGTGCAACTGAGGTAGATTGAAATAGCCAAATACGATCATATCATCGAGGGGATCAGATAAGTTAATTATTTGATCAATTGCATCGATAGCGAGTTGGTAGCATTCGATTGGTTGGGCCGATAGGATGTAAAAACACATAATGTACAGGGACCTGCAGGGGAGTGTTATCTTTATTGAAACGTAGTCAAGTTTAGAGGAAGTAGAAACAGCGATTGGTGAAGAGTTTAGGTCATTGCGGACGGCCAATAGGACACCTCGACACGGAGTATCATCATTTGGACGGGTAAGATCATCGTCTCGGAAAACATTGAAACTAGGGGGGAATAATTCCTGGTTCTTTATATCGAGAATTAGATTAGTTTCGGTCAGAGCGTAGACCTCAAATGGGAGAGCGTGAGATTGACGCAAGACGGCAAGACGGGTCTTAGATCGCAGTCCTCTTACGTTTTGATAGTAAAAGGTAAGAGGAAGGTTATTACGAGAGGGCGTAGGAGTGGATGGTCGAAACACTGGCAATGGTAGCACCTTAGGGACGAAAAAATTTGTCGTTGTCAGCTCTGCTTCGTTGGAGGTGTGAGATCCTTTTTGAGTGCACATAGTTACCGAAAGCAGTAAGGTCGTCTGAGACTTTTTGGGGAGACATATTGAAAATCTCGTGGAACTTGATGTATAAGTTCCTCAGACTTGTAAGGTCAGTAGGGAGACCTTCCTGCTGTATTGAGACCATGACGCTTGTTTTAGTTTTCCCCTCATAACAAACTGAGTCTGATTTGTCATGCAGATATGCTAGAAGGAGACGTATATTCTCGTACGTCTTTTTTTCTCTAAGTCTAGAAAGTGCATAACGATATTCTGTTGAGCCAAAAGTTTGTTGGGTTTTTTTAACTGTGGGTGACAGAAGGGGGTCAAAAATGGGGCAGGTGGACGAAGATTTTGAAGGCGATGCAGGGGTGATTGAAGGGGCATTAGACACATGTTCAGGTGAGGGATTTATAATATGGGACCTAACGAAATTGGGATATTTAGCTCCGGTTTTAAGGTCAAAATTAGTGCCCCCCATTAGGGGGGCACGTGCAGAGGGATTATTGTGTGCGGTTGGTGCTAATTTGAAAGAGACGCGTTGACGCGGTGGCTTGGGTGGAACGGAGGCTGCAGGTGCAATATAATTAGAGGACCGATGAAGTCGGTTCGGGATGTGAGTGGGAGGGACGAAATTGGGGAATATATTAGTTTTAAATCTCCAATTAGAGTCAGAATTGGAACGGGAGTTGGAAACGGTTTTCGGTACAGAGTCAGGTTTGCTACGGTTTGGGACGGATTTCGGTATTTTATTAGAGTCCGGTTTGGGATGGGAGTTGGAATCGGAATTAGGTAACTTAGATTTAAGCTTCTTTTTATCCTGTTTCTTGGTAGGTGTTTCGATCCATTTACAGATGCGCATCTTTCCAACGTTGGAATTAGTACCAGCAGGGTTTTTAAATAACCATTCGACCTCCCAGTCGAATTTAAAGCTTCGATTACCTTTGTGGTGAGATGGCAGGAACATTTCACATTTGCTGATGGTGATGCTGTATTTGTCTGCGAAGAATTTCGTGATCCAAGAAATATCAGCGTTTACGGGGGTGCCTTTGATGAAGAATGTACTCATATCGGTTTCAATTTTTTCCAGTCTACGCCTCCATTCGGAACGTGTCCATGTAGTACCAAAATGTTTGATTAGCTTGCGTGGGGCGGCGACGGGAGGAGTTGACAGTGAATCAGTTTCGGTCTCCTGGATTGAAGTCGCAGCGGGAGAATTAGTAGATTTAATTAACCGTGGTGGACGAGGAGATGGTGGTAAAAGTGGGTCGACTTCGGTTTTCAGTAAATCAGCCAAAATTGATGTATTGTAGTGGACATTCTGATGGTGTTGTGTGTGGAATGGTAAATCGTCAATTTTGCTGCTTACCGTTTCGATATGATTCTCAATATCGAAAATGGTTGATTGTACGGCAGCTAGATCGTCACCAACACCGTTGATTCTGTCAAAGATTACTTCGAGCATTGGATCAGGCTGCATTAGAGATGGATGGTTCTTTGAGGTAGATTGAAATTGAGTCCCAAGATCTTCACGCAGGTTATTTATCGATTCGCACAATTTAAGATTAGAGATGTTTTGGGCGGAACAAACTGCTTTGAGATCATTGATCGCAGTTTTCATCTCGACCAGACTTGCGCAGATTGTTTGTCGATTGTTTGGTGAGCTTGGACTTAATTATATCGGTTGAGGACAGAATCGAGTTGCCTAATTCATCAACATAACTGACACTACTTTCTAAGTTGGACTCATTCGTCTTTATCATTTTTGTGAGATTTTTTTGGAATGAGTCATTAGAGTCACTGAGGCACTTTATAGCAAGCAACGCGTGCGAAAGCGAGATTATCTTGCACTCATCACAAAAGAATAGGAGGTTGTCAGAGAAGTCTTTGATGAATACACTATTCCTTTTATTTAATCCGACACAAATTGCATGGAATGATTTTCCACAGATACCCTTACAAGTGACAAAGTCAGCATTGGCATCAAAGATTGGACAGTTAGTGATTCCGCAAGACATGGCAAATTTATCAAATGTAAACAAAAAGGTAAACAATGAAGTTTACGCACTGTTATGCACTGCGAGTGAAATTCAGCAAAATCGGAAAATTGGTCAACACTTGGGGGTAATGCACTAAATATATGCGGAACCGATATCAGAAGCGGAAGTTATTGAGCGCGAAAGATTGAGGTCAGCCAAAAAACAAAACAAACCAAAAAGACAGTCAGCACTTGGGGTAATGTAATAATGTCGCGGAACTGATATCAGAAGTAGAGATATGGAAGGGGAAGAAATAAATAATATTTAAAAGTTTAATGCGGAGCAAAACCAAAATACGTCCGAACACGACGAGAATAAGATAATCGGATCAACGGACTAAGATCTTACTGAATGGCTCTACCTAAACCTGTCGAACCACCAGGCATCAACCGCATAAAATCATCAGATACATTTTTAGCAAGTCTCCAGAGAAGGCCCATTAGTTGTACAGTTCTTTCAAATTCATGTAGCAAACCAGGAGTCCTACAAGTCGGCGCTGCAATGAAAGTCGCGAACTTTATGAGCAAAAAGACCAGAAAAACGAGCTGGAAATGGGCTCCATTGATACGTTCGGAGAAGTTCAACTGCAAATATTAGTCCGTTTTCTCGTGTCAAACTTAATTCATCACTTCAGCAAGAAAGTATTTATCGTTAGTATAGACTCTCGACTCTTGGTGTTCTCGCGTGGAGAATAATACTTAGGCTGCCGAGATGAACGGTAGAAAAACAGAACTCAATCAATCAATATCCAAGAGGAACATACCAATCATGCATCGGTTTGAGCCATACCGATGCAAGGTGAGTGCCGGAAATTTACTTGGATAACTACTACAGACTGTTAAATATACCTTTTCTCAAACTTTTCATTGTCAGTGACAATGTGGATGACGATCGACTTCAATTCCATCTAGGAAGGATTTTAAAACAGAAGCATTCACTTCCGAACTATTCAAATCAGCAGGAGATTTATGAGTATGCTCGGAAGAAGGTATCCCCGATGAATGCAATTATTTCCCAACATAAAAGGCGCATTCAGGTGTAAATATCTTGCAACCAATTTGGTGCGCGAAACTACAGGCGGTAAGGGTGAGATGACGCTAGACAGGAGTTGTTGTGTGAAGCTCAAGCTAAGTCGGTGTAATTTTCCGGGAAATTAAGAAAAAGCTTTGCGCATTATAGAAACTGAAGAAAGTTGTACACTCTTAAAGTAGTTATCAAGATAATATCTTCCTTACTCGTAAATACATTACTGATCCCCATAAAGCAATACACAGACCTACTTCCATTGCCAAATATTCCGTTCAGTGGAATCTATCTACCTAAGGAGTGTTGTATTTACTGGGAGAAGTTTTGACCCAGAAATTAAAACACGTTAGATGGATACGAACAATAAACGACGACCTAACCCTGTAAAGGTGTGACAATTTACGCTAAAAGCATTCCTAAAGTAATGAACTGAGCTGAACCAAATACATTGGGTCAGTATTATAAAAAATATCGAAACTACTCAAAGACAAATTCATTGCATCACATTTTGTGGAATTGATTTGCTTACCCACCCCTTCCGCATCAACGTAACTAAACCTTATGTAGACTCTCGATAGAGGCTTACAAGTTTCTGTAAGTCTGTAGCTCTGTAACCAGCAACCAGCCTTTCACAGCTGTCATTGTACTTAAACGTTTGGTATGTTCCGAAACGTCCACCTAATCGATTACTCCAAGAAATCACTTCGTCACATTTTCCTGTCAATGCCAAATAACACACCACCGCATATACGAGTATGTTGCATGCTCGACGATTAAACCATGTTGTGCAGCAGCACAAATGCTATTCCTCCACTGTGTTCCAAACAAGTGAACTCAATTTCGATGCGTTTTGCAACGATTTCAATTAAACGGTAAATCGAAAAGGATAATGGCTTACATAACAGCAATCACTAGACAACACCGCGCGCATTCGTTACCGCCACCGCATAAGCCAGCATTGTAACGTATCTACGAGTAATGTTTGCCTATGCTATCTATCTGCTTTTGGAGAACGCCAACATAATCCGTGCAAGTGCTCCCGGCGGCGTCAAAATCCATTCCACATACGATCGCGACATAACATACGAATAAGATCTACTGCACCAAGACAATTCTCAAATGCGCACAGAGACTCACCTATAAAACAAGTACATGTACCCATTTACCCATTTTGCACAAGTGATCTGGACAAATGCCCATTTCTGGACAGTCGGACACTAGGACAGTAAGCTAATGTACTATGTAACTCGCTCTTCGACCGATTACTAATAAATAGAGGGGACTAGAAAGGCAGCAAAATGAAGAAAATGATTTTCGTACATATGTACGAGTATGCTCGGAGCATTTGTTATACTTTCCCATTCGATTTCGATGGGGGGAAATCCTGTCCAGCATCCAAATGCAGCACCACCGTCCAACCATATCAACTGTGACCATTTAGCCAGATTTATCTCTCAACATGACGCGTAGTGCCCAATCCAAGCGAGAACCAAACGAGCATACATTGATCATATTGTACGCGTTACAGATACCAATCTCATACTCGTAGATACAAATATTCCTTACTCCGGCAGTTCAACCAACCGAGCAACCGATTGCGATGTTCGATATACAAAATCCCAATTCGCCGCACTGATTTGATTATTAATTGCGAAGATAATTTTCGGTGCTGTTCGATGGCGTGTTTTTTTCTGTTGTCAAATTAAAGAATAATTACCGGCGAAGGTATTTTCTTGTCGCTTAAACACTCTTTGGCTCTTGCCCGAACTCTAACGCGAGCTCTGACTCCGACTTCATATTCAACTTCGACTTTGGCTCGGCTATTGTAAACGAGAAAGTATAAATCTTTTGGAGGCTTGAGCTTGAAGAACAGAAATTTTCAGCTGGCACTGTAACTAATCTATGCTCGTAAAGCATTGTGCGTGTGAATCGATACATCGAGCACCGTCGAGTGCCCGTCGGGCCGTAATACCTACAAAATAAAATGTGTTCATTGCGAATTTCGCTCACGGGTAGTGAGATTAATTTATTATGATTCGAATTTCTTTCGCGCACAATGTGGGTCAGAAATAGCCAAGTGAATGGCGCGGTTTGTTCTGATCACAAGCACAAAGACTTGTGGGCTCAAGTGCTGAAAAGTCATCATTAGCACCAATTATTGATTAAATTTATCGGAGTGTTGTCGTAATTCCTGGGATTTTTTTTTTCTACTTCTTCTGGCAAACTGACTGAGACTGGGTAATTTTTTGGATGACTCTACAAAGGCGGTAGTTATCATAGACCTTATGGAGAAGAAAATTTTTCAATCAAATTCAGATAATTAGCGGAGAAAATTGGACATTTGTGGAATACTGTAAGCAGAGTTATTGTTAATGTTAAAAATAATTTTGTTTTAGAAACATCACAACTACGTATTTGTGAGAAAAGATAAAATAACGAATCTATGAGGTACTATGGTGCTGATATCTATGACAGCCATGGCTTATAATAGCTGATATTTACTTGCATATAACTAAAAGGGCAAAAAATATCAGCCCGAGACACAGAATCCTTACATTCCTTTTGATCCTGGGCACGCTGTTCTTATTTTTCCCGACAAAACGCTCTGGCATTGGCGATCGCTGGGCCCTTAAAGCCAGGTGTTATGGTATTAGCGCAAAAGCTCATCTATGTACTTAACTCACTTATATACAAGCCTACCTAAATACTATAAATATCTATGTATTCCTTAAATAAACAGTCAGTATTATTCACAATTGTCAAGCGTATGTTCGTTCTTTTAGCACTGTAATTCTTAAACATAACATGGTGTCAGGTGATGAATACGGAATTTAAAGCAAAAATTAAGATTTCGGGAAATTCGGACGACAGTGTTGATAGCATCGCAGACGGTAATATTGAATTAATCAAAGCCTCTAATTTACTGACATATCTCGTCATGAATATACCACCGCCGAATAGTATGGTTATAAAAGGCGATGTCGTGTCGAATTGGAGCCTTTTCAGACAACAATGGGAAAACTTTCAGGTAGCAGCTGATTTATCAAATCAATCGGAAGAAAGGCAAGCGGCTATTCTAAAAGCATGTTTAGGCGATGAGTGTTTTAGCATTCTAACAAAACTTGATATTTCGGCACAAGAAGCAAAAACTACTAAAGGCATTCTCGACTCTCTTCAAAATTATTTTAAGCCATCAGTCAACAAGCGCTATGAAAGATTTATTTTTAATACAGCGAAGCAAGGTGAAAACGAAACGGTGAATGAATTTGCTTGTCGACTACGCAATTTGATTAAAAGCTGTGAATATCCACCGAACCAATTAGATGACTTCATATGTGACAGGCTTATTCCAGGAATCGCTTGTAATGACATGCGAAGAAGCCTTTTACTTGATCAAAATCTAACATTAAAAAAAGCTTTAGAAATTTGTAAATTGGCAGAGCAAACAAAAGAGCAAGTGAAACAGATAAATGAAAAAACAACGGTGGACGAACATGAGGTAAACTATGTTGAAAAAAAACGCGGGAAAAGAAATACATTAGAGAAAAATAGAGCAAACACTCACACACGAGACAGCAAGCACCCACATGCTTATGGTGAGGCAACGGGCAATTGCAAATATTGTGGGCGAAATCATATGAGGGGAAAATGTGCGGCATATGGAAAGAGATGCTCAAATTGCAATAAGCTCAACCATTTCGCCGCAGTATGTAAATTAGCAGACTTCAAGAGAAAAACAGTTAACTATATAGACGAAAACACCAGTGGCGAAGAATCTGAAGAATCTTGCATGTATACAGTAGTAAATATTGGTTATATGCACACAGATGAGTCTAATATATTAAAACACAAAATTAAACTTTCTGTTGGAAATCTTAAGAAGACATTAATGTGTGTAATTGACACCGGCGCGTCATCAAACGTCATGTCTTATAATGATTTTAATTTACTGTGTGGAAATAAAAAACATGCATTTGAAAAAAGTTGTGTCCGTCTTAAAGGTTTTGGAGGTAATTTGATTGTGCCCCTTGGTGTTGCAAAAATAGCATGCGAAATAAACGGAATCAGTAAAACTTTCAACTTCCAAATAGTAAATCAAAAGTGTATACCCATAATTTCCAATATAGCGTCACAGAAATTAAAGCTAATAAAAGTGAATAGTGTTCTAGTAGCTAATACCAGACAAATAAACAACATCGATACAGCTGATAAAACAAAAAATGGTTCTAAAAATAAGGAACAACGAGAGTTGGAAAGTATTATGCTAACCTTCAAAGACATATTTAGTGGTGATGGCAAATTAGATAATCAACTTCATTTACAGATCGATAAGTCAGTACTTCCAGTTCAGGCTCATCCACGTCGTATCCCAATTTGCTTCCGGCAGCAGCTCAAAGAAACCCTTGAAGACTTAGAGCGAAGGAACATTATTAACAGAGTACAGCAACACACACCGTGGATAAGCAACCTGGTACTCGTGCAGAGAAACAATAAGCTACGGATCTGTCTCGACCCAACGGAACTCAACAAAGCGCTTCGCAGAAGTAATTATCAGATTCCTACGGTGGACGAAATCCTGCCAAAACTTCAAGATGCGAAAGTATTTTCTACTTTGGATGCGAAAAATGGTTTCTGGCAAATAGAATTGGATAATGAGAGCAGATTACTTACGACGTTTTGGACACCATTCGGGAGATTCTGCTGGAATAGAATGCCCTTTGGAATATCACCGGCTCCAGAAATATGGCAGATGAGACAGCACGAGTTGCTAGAAGGACTCGACGGAGTAGAGGTAATTGCTGATGATATTTTATTATATGGAAAGGGGGATACGGAGGAGCAGGCGATGAAAAACCACAACGAAAATTTAAGCAGATTGCTTAAGAGAGTCAGGGACAAAAATTTAAAATTAAATAAGAACAAGTGCAAAATGGGTATGCGAGAAGTTCCATTTTTTGGGCATTTACTCACAAATAAGGGCCTGGCTATCGATAGAACCAAAGTGGAAGCAATCAAGGAAATGCCAACACCACTAGACGAAAAAGGTACACACCGATTTGTAGGACTGTGTACCTACCTCTCAAGATTTCTACCAAGCCTCTCAAAAATTGCGGAACCGCTCAGAAATATTATTCGCAAAGACGCGAAGTGGCATTGGGGACAAGAGCAGGATAACGCTTATAAAGAACTCAAAAGGCTGATTTTAACAGCACCGGTTTTAAAATATTTTGATTCCACTAAGCCCATAGTCATTCAGTGTGACGCAAGCTCCAAAGGCCTTGGAGCTGTATTGCTTCAAGACGAACGCCCAGTCGCTTTTGCGTCGAGAGTATTAACTAAAACAGAACAACAATACGCGCAAATTGAAAAGGAAACACTAGCGATCCTATTTGCATGCAAGAAATTTGATCAATACAATCCGATCACCAGCCACTTCAGACCATTTTTAAGAGATCTATTTTAGAGAGTCCTCGACGTCTGCAGCGAATGAGACTCTGCCTTCAAAGGTACGATATACATGTTAAGTATATGAAAGGTAGCGAGATGATTTTTGCTGATACGCTCTCTCGAGCTTCAATCAAAAGCTCTAGCAATGAATCCGAGCTAGAAAGGAAAGAAATTTATTTACTAGAGGAATCCAAGTCAATGGAAAAAGTTCTTTGTAATTTGAGTAATATAAATGCAATCGATGACATAGCAATAGAAGATTGGCGCTTATTGGAAATAAAGAGGGAAACAAAGACCGATAAAACCCTGCAGCAGGTTATGGAGTTTGTCATTTTGGGTTGGCCCGATCGGAAGAGTGTTCTTCCTGACGCGGTAAAGCCCTATTGGAACTGCAGGGATCAGTTAACATCAGAAGACGGGTATCTTTTCAAGGGTGACCGAATTGTAATCCCGCTGTCAATGCGCAAAAAGATTTTGCAACGATTACACTACAGTCATCAAGGTATAGTGTCGTGTCAGAGGCGGGCCAGAGATACAGTTTTTTGGCCTGGAATAACAACCAATATCCGCGACATATGCAACAACTGTGAAATCTGTATGCAAGCTTCAGCCAGTCAGGCAAGATTACCTTTGCAAAGCACTGCTCTCCCAAACTATCCGTTTCAGAGAATTGGTCTAGATATTTGCGAGGTATTAGATGGCAACAAAAAGAGGCAAGTCTTGATAACAGCAGATTATTATTCGGATTTTTTTGAAGTTGATGAGCTTGATCCAGCAACGGCAGAAGAAGTTATTAAAATATGCAAGAAAAACTTCAGCCGACATGGAATTCCGGAGGTGGTTACTACCGATGGAGGAACGCCCTTCATCAACAAAGAGTTTTACGAGTTTTCAAAACAGTGGGAATTTAAACACTCAAGGAGTTCACCAAACCATCAGCAAGGAAATGGTAAAGCTGAGGCGTGTGTAAAAATAATGAAATCTCTTTTCAGGAAAGTGCAACGCACTAATCGATGTTTTTGGAAGGCCTTACTTGAATGGAGGAATACCGTGAATGAAATCGGTTGCAGTCCAGTGCAGCGTCTGATGTCCCGTCGTACAAGGTGTAATCTTCCTGTTAGCCGTGAGAGGTTGTTTCCGGTGGTGCAAGCAAACGTTAAGCAGAATATTGAGAAGAGGAGGCAGACGGCAAAGTATTTTTATGATAAGAGGTGTCGCAATTTGCCAAAATTAGAGTTCGGACAAGATGTTTGGGTGCAGCTACGCAAGAGGACTAACAATAAGGAATGGAAGAAGGGTACAATTACGAGTCTGCTATCCGACCGTCAAGCAGTCGTCCGAGTGGATGATGTGGACTATACCCGTAACCGCCAACACATACGCCTGTCTACCGATAGGAAAAACAATGACGTAGCAAACTCGAACGAGCCTGGTGAAGACGCTCCTGCTCCAGTACAGCCAGAAATGAATCATGCAATAGGGCCCACGATTGACGATGAACAAGTGATCCCTTGAAGGTCTAAACGACTTCAAGAAAAAGTTGGTAAAAATCAGATGAACTAAAAAAAAAAAAAAAATCTATACATATTTTCATTTTTATATGTAGTCTAAAACTGAATTTACTTTTGTTATAAAGTTAAAACTTTGAATTTACTACATACTCGTTAACATAGTTATAACAATATTTGAAGTTTAATTTAAGTTGAAATAGTTTTTTACTAAACGCAATAAAGAAAGGAAGATGTTATGGTATTAGCGCAAAAGCTCATCTATGTACTTAACTCACTTATATACAAGCCTACCTAAATACTATAAATATCTATGTATTCCTTAAATAAACAGTCAGTATTATTCACAATTGTCAAGCGTATGTTCGTTCTTTTAGCACTGTAATTCTTAAACATAACACCAGGATTCGATTTTCTCTTGTACTGGGTTGAGTAATATTAGACATTTGCTCGATGTACTAATCGTGTTTTTACTAACTACGCACTTTGATATACACCCAACTCTCTTTTTACACGGTAGATACGTTCCTCAGAAATCCGTGTAAAAAGAAACCGTGTAAAAAAAGAGGCGTTTCCTATAGTAAAATTTGAAAACCGTGTAAGATGAAATAAAGAACTATATTTACTTCGAAAAACCATGTAAAAAATGTTAAAAACTATAAAATTTCAGATATGCATACAAATTGTATGTTCATATGGCATTTTGTTGAGCATTAAAACTTAAAATACATAATTCATACTGGTGAAAAATTGGTAGAGCAAGCAAAAAAACAAAAGAAATCTGTTAATCCAGAATCCAGCTACTTGATAACAAGAGCAATTGTTTGCGACGATCTGGACTAAAGTCGGTATCATCACTGGAGATATCCATCAAATTATCCAATGGTGAGTTTCGTCCGGTAATAGAGTTTTGAACTGTCGGACTACTTTCCGAAAGGTCTTGCGCCGTCGAATTTTTTATTTAAAAAATCTTTTATAGCAAGTTGAACTTTTGGTTTTTTAAGTTCTTTATACAACTCTTTATACCCAGCAATACAATTATTAATATCTCGTTCGAATTTCAGGGCACGTTCCATATTTGGATCATTTTTTAAGAAATGATTCACCATACTTTTACCAAATGTTAGACCGTCATCAATTAAACTAGCAGTTAGTTGACATATTTCGGTCTCCTCGTCATTATCGCTATTATGGTTCTCAGGTTTGCCGTCATCTGTTATTAATTCAATCAGACAATCATCATCTAGAGGTTTATCTATCATTAATTCGTCGACATCTTCAATTTGTAGGTCCTCAAATCCTTCTCCTCCGATTTCGTGTGCCAAGGCTATAATTTCTGAAGTCGCCATCGATGCTTGGGGCACTGAGGTACCACTCTCGACGCATTCTGGCCAAAGTGCTTTCCAGCAGGAATTTAATGTTGATACCCTTAACTTTTCTTTGGCCATTGCAGCATATGTAATGCAATCCAAAATAGAATATTTTTTCCATGCATCAACGATCGTAAGGCTGTCCTTCTCTACTGCATCTAAAATATGTTGGAACTCGTTGAATATAATAAAGCTTAAACGTAGCAATTATACCCTGATCTAATGGTTGAATCAAGGAAGTGGTATTAGGTGGCAAAAATATTACTTGAACATTTGGATGCTCTAAAACGGGATGACTTGGCGCATTATCTATGAGCAAAAGCAAGACATTGCTGTTCCATATATATTTTAACTTCAGGAACTATGTTTTGATGAACTGATGACAGATTTCCGTATTTCATTCTCATTTTTCTTAATGGTCCTGATAGTAGCTTCGTTTAAGCCAAAATCCTTGCCCACAGATGTTGAACCTTCACCTCTTGCCAGACAGTCCAAGATTTTTAATTTTACTTCCAAAGAAATGGCTTGCCTTTTACGAATCTTTGAAATTTTGGACATTTTATTAACTGTAGTAAGGGCAAAAATTTTATTTTTAAAGCTTAACTAAAAATGTATAGATAAAATACCATTTTTCACTTATTAAGTTCAGAAATGTTCAAATCTAATTGATAGCACGAACAATTGATAAAATATTGCGAGCTAATAAACTTTAAACACTTTAATTAAGCAATATTTTATGTAAATATCATGCGAACAAAATGTGTAGGTAAGAGTTATCGATTAAGGGGATTTCCCCAGTTACTACTATGTACTCGTATGTTCATTTCAGCAATGGTGCCAAGTGTTGTAAAAACAAACATAATTACAAAACAGTGATTTTGAAACCGTACTAGATAAAACAATTTTTACAAAAAAAAAAATTTTCAACCGTGTAACTTCAAATCCGTGTAAAAAGTGTAAAGGTGTAGTTCGCGGTTATATCTTCTCCTTTATTCACACTTCACGCATACGGAAAAAAATATGTCCTTCGAAGGTGTTCAACTTGATCTTCTGTCCTACTAAACATCCACGACTCAACACCATACAGTAGGGCCATCGGCACGAGCAGTGTTTTGTAGAGGAAACTGTCATTCCATTTCGTTTTCCGAGTTTGGAGATTTGTATTCATATGTTTTCTCAAAGAAAAGCAGCAGCGGTCTTCTAGGATGAGTCTTTGTCGAATCTCCACTAGTGCGTCATTCGTGATATTTTAACTTCGAAGTTATTGTTATCAACAGTGACGTTTTGTCATGGACAGCAGATTCTTATCTGTTTGTGGACAACATGTACTTGGTTTTATCCACATTTACTTAAAAACCGACTTGTTTGGCGTGTTCTTCGATTGCCTCAAAAGCTGCCAGAAGCCAATAGCTGTAAAGATTTGTTAAATACTGTCTTTGTTAAGAGCTTTTTCCAAACTGCATCGTGTGTGTTCCAACGACGTAGTTGGATAAATATTGGCAGAATTCTGAACTCAACCGCGGCTTTGTACAGCCCAAGACGAATAATTCTACCATAGACGACTCTGAAGTAGTGAGTTTCAACTTGAAATTCTTTGATGTTCTCCATGATTTGGATAAGTTAGCTCATAAAAAGCTAATTGTGCAGTCATCGAGGACTCTTTTGTCCACCCATACTTTATTAATTTCTCTTGTATGCACCCCTTCAACTATCTGTAGGAAGCCAGGTTGCCACGTAGATCAGGAATATAGTGAGACTTATTATAGAATGACTCGCTTCGTGGAGACTGCACTTTCCATTTCCCCGTTGAAGTTCCCGAATACTATACTCCAGACATTATACATTCACCGTAGGCTTTATCCATGAGAAAATAAAAACACTCCATTACAGGGTCGTAAGGCTCAGCATCGTCAATGTGTGTGTACCGATATTTGGTTGACATTTCCGAAAGTTGCTCTGATGCGGATTATAGCCGCTTATCGGTTTGAAGTCAATAACTTTTGCCATCAGCAGTCCACATCCTAACAAGTGTACTCTTTTGTGACAACTGTAATATACTCGTACATCGTTATTTTGTTTGACACACTTGATCCTAAAACTGCTATCTCCTAGGTGGCGATAATATCTGTTTTAAGGACAGCTTCAAGCCTGCGTATGGTAAAAATATGTATTCGTGCACTCTCACGTCATATTCCGGATATCTCAGTATTTGTTTTCCAAGACCCTTAAAGCTTGACTATAAAGTACTAGGTGGCGCAAAAGTCATCACTCTATCGGAAGATACTATAAATTTTGCAAATGACGGCAATGTCAATTCTACTTTGACATTTGTGAAGTAAACAGATGCAAAATACACGTCAACAAGACATGAATCGCTATACTCCTAAAGAACGCAGAACGTCGATGGTGGTGGCGCAGCGTGAATTTTGGCACAGATTTGCGGGTCGTCCAGCACCAACTGGGAAAACAGTATGACGTTTATCCACTCGCCTAGAAGAGTATGGGACAACAGAAAACCTTTACCGTGCGAGTAGAATGAACGTGAACGTGAATATTTTCTCGTAAATCATCTTTGAAAAATACTAGAGAAGTGAACAGTTGGAATTTTTTCACATCAATTTTGGAAAAATGTCACTCTTATCCGCACGTTTGGCCTCCTCCGTGGCCCGTAGCCTGTCCAAGGCTACTGCACAGATTGCCTGCAAAGCCACCTACCCAGCTGCTTCTCTAGCTGCCCGTAAACTGCATGTCTCATCACAGGTGCGCAGCGCTGAGATCTCTTCCATTTTGGAAGAAAAGCTCTTGGGTGTTGCCCCAAAGGCTGATTTGGAAGAAACTGGTCGTGTATTGAGCATCGGTGTCGGTATTGCCGATGAGATGGTGGAATTCTCTTCAGGTTTGAAGGGTATGGCTTTGAATTTGGAACCCGATAACGTTGGTGTTGTCGTCTTCGGTAACGACAAACTGATCAAACAGGGTGATATTGTCAAGCGTACCGGTACTATCGTCGACGTTCCAGTTGGTGATGAGTTTTTGAGTCGTGTTGTTGATGCTTTGGGTAACGCAATTGATGGTAAAGGACCAATCAACAACAAGGATCGCTTCCGTGTGGGCATCAAAGCGATCATTCCACGTGTGTCTGGGAGCGAACCTATGCAGACTGGTATCAAAGCTGTCGATTCATTGGTACCCATTGGTCGTGGTCAGCGTGAATTGATCATCGATGACAGGCAGACAGGTAAAACTGCTTTGGCCATTGACACCATCATCAACCAGAAGCGTTTCAACGATGGCCAGGATGAGAGAAAGAAATTGTACTGCATCTATGTTGCTATTGGTCAGAAGCGTCCTACCGTCCCTCATATTGTGAAGCGTTTGACTGATACCGGAGCCATGGACTACTCTGTCATTGTATCAGCTACTGTCTCTGATGCTACTCGATAGCAATACTTGGCCCAATACTCTGGCTGTATTTCGGTGACAAGTGCAAGCATGTCTTAATCATCTAGGACGATTTTTCCAAACAAGCTGTGGCTTATAGTCAAATGTCTCAATTGTTGCGTCGTCCACCAGGTCGTGAAGCCTACCCCGGTGCCGCCAAGATGTCCCCAGCCATGGGCGGTGGCTAATTGACTGCTTTGCTTGTTATTGAAACCCATGCCGGTGATGTGTCTGCCTACATTCCAACCAATACCACTTCTATCACTGACGGTCCGATCTTCGTGGAAACCGAATTGTTCTACAAGGGTATCACACCAGCCATTAACGTCGATTTGTCTGTATCACGTGTCGGTTCAGCTACTCAGACTAGGGCCATGAAACAGGTCGTCGGTTCCATGAAATTGGAATTAGCTCAATACCGTGAAGTAGCTGCCTTCGCTCAATTCGGTTCCGATTTGGATGCTGCCACTCAACAATTGTTGAATCGTGGTGTTCGTCTGACTGAATTGTTGAAACAAGGACAATACCTGCCAATGTCCATTGAACATCAAGTTGCTGTCATCTACTGCGGTGTTCGTGGTAATTTGGACAAGATGGACCCAGCTAAGATCACAAAATTCGAAAAGGAATTCTTACAACACATCAAGACCACCGAACAAGGTCTTCTTAACCAAATCGCTTCGGAAGGCAAGATCTCCGACACTGTAGATGCCAAACTTAAGGACGTTGTCACAAAATTCTTGTCGACATTCAGCGGTTAAATTGTATTTCATCATGTTCCACCGTCACCAGTAACACCTTCAAAAGAGCTAAGTCTTACCGCTGCCATCCCGTAAGAAGAGAAAAAACAAAAAAATAATTCCTATTAACTTAAGAGTACGATTTAAAAGTTAAAACACGAGATGCTGCCAGGACTGGCCGGCCCCGGAAAAGCCTTTTTGCTGAGAATATTGCAGCTGGGGTTGAAGATGTCGCAAAGGCCCCTTGAGTATCTACCAGACGACGTGTCACGCAATTGGGCATCAAGACTGTAAGATTTTCCTCTACAAAGTGCAATGCGTTTTTGTACTGTTCTTTCTTTTCTTGTATTATCTCTTTACGTTTTTATATTCTTTCTGTTTTTTTTTGTTTTTTAACTACGTTTATTATCTATCATCGAATACCTGCATAGTTTATTCCATTCTTAATCTATAATTAATGAAGCCAATATTTGAACTGAATTAGCTTTTACTTATATAGACTTTAACTTAACTTAAGTCCAATGTAAAAGATTCTGTATACCAATAAATGAAAAAAAAAAATAGGTAACGCCGTGAGTTCGCTAATTGGGCGCTAGAAATGTTGGCCAGAGATCCAGATTTTGACCAAAAAGCCATCTTCTTGGAGGAGGCCTATTTTTGGCTTAGCGGCTATGTCAACAAGCAAAATTACCGTTATTGGAGCGAACACTAGAACACAATCCACAAGTGTTCGGTCAGGCATCAATGCATCCACAAAAACTGATTGTTATGGCATGGCGGCGTCATCAGTCCTTGTTTCCTTCGCCGCGATCATGCGATTTGACACCACTCGATTATTTTCTCTGGGGCAACCACTTTGGATGAGCTCAACGCCAACATTCGACACGCTATTGCCGGAATAACGCCGCACATATTGGACCGAGTCATCAAAAATTAGACCGACAGACCCCTTGAAGCACTGTCAGCGATGCCGTGGCGGCCATTTGAATGATGTGCTATTCCACAAACAATAACATGAACGTAGTCAGAATCAGTTTCGATTGTTTTCCGTGGAATTGCCTACATAAGTTGGAAAATATGTTATTTTGGTATTGACATTCTGAATGCGATTGGCTTTTACCAATAAAGATGCTGAGAGCCTTGCTTCGTTGACTTCCTCGCTGTCTGTGACTGCTGAGTTTGAGGAACCAGATGGCCTTGTATCGCAGAACGGTAGTAACCAACAATCTATTTTCTCGATATAGAACTGAAACAACTGCAATAGAAACACCAAAGCAATTCCCTGTCAACATGACCTTGCATACTGCAACTGGTGCCAGAAGATACGATAATCTCTGACGCACCACCAAATGACATGCACATTTATGTCATCCATTGTAGAAATGAATCACTTTCTTCTTTCACATCTGCATGAATGCATGTATGATTGAAATCAATAATAAACCTCGTTCCAAAGTGAAAGATCTTAATCACCATTGCTTGGCAAATTGCTTTAATTCAAAATAAAAACCCCGCCCTACGAATGGATATTAACTCGCACTCTAAAAAATAACCTCAAAGATAAATAAATTTGCATAAAAAACATGCTTTGTATCCGAGCCGAGCGGGAATTACTTAATCCGATTTGTTAGATTACATTCTTCCGTTTTGAAAAGTGGAATTTTAAAATTAAATTCCCAGACCCATCGACCAATTAACTGTTCCTTAGATACAGATATCTGTTTGTGTATCACAGATTAAGCAATTACAAGACACTAATTTCAGTATATGAACATATAAATTAAGATCTCTCCTGACGCACTGAAGGGCTACACCAGATATTCGGTATTCACATCATTTCATTATAATTTTTATTACGAATAACTCTTTTTTGTAACATTTATCACTTACTCGTACAATGGGAATAAAGTCATTATATTTACTTCTTTTTTAAAAGGCCAAAAATAGCAGATAATGCTCTTACGAGTACATGTTTTTTATTTATATTACTTGTTTTCTACATCAGGTATTGAGCTGTCAGCAGAGTCCATAGAGTCTTCAGAGATGGCGGTGTCTTGCAGTGGCCGCAGTTCTCATTCATTGTGAGCAATTCATATGCAAACTTAGGGTCTGACTTTGAATGACGTACCGTTTTTAAGTAGGGCCCTTTGTGACATTTGTAAATTATGAGTTTTTTAATTTATTCAAGGCAAAGTTAATGACGACTTACGAGTGTAGTGATTAAGTGTGGCAACTGACAAATCATTGTGCTTGGAAGAATGGAGGTATCTTCTTGGCTTTTTGTAAGACTGCATTTAGTAATAGCAGGAGTGCATACAGATACTGGGAGTGTTTTTGGGCATTTTCGTAAAAGGAATTTAAGTGAGAGTATTCAATATAAAAATAAATTAATTTGTATATGCCTAATTCTCAGAAGACAAAACCTCAATTATTTACTAGTGGATTACGAAATTGTGGCTTGAATTATATGGGTAAAGGGTTTACGAGTCTAATTTATAATACTACCATCAACGTTGCTAGATGATCTCAAATGAGTGCGGCGGAAATTAAGATTGTTACGTCGGTCATTTTCATAAATATCCATATCTCCGCCAAGCATAACAGAGTTGGTATGATCAAGGGCTTACACAACAGCCTCTTTAAAAGGGCTTTCTTATTCAATGAAGTCATTCTACTCATTTTTCCTCCTCATTTGTATCCTCCTTAAAATACTGAACGAATTCAAGTGACTGAATCAACAGTAGCCTCACGTCATGGCAGACTCTAACATATTTGGAGATTAGGTCAATAAGGTAAACAAATTAGAGAAAGAGGCGGATAAACCCTTAATGGATCAACAGCAGGAATGTCCGGCCAAGGGGTCCCAGAAATGGACTAACCCATCAAATTGAGAGATGTGCGTAGAACCCTCGGTTCATATCTGAACATCGGATCTTGAGCAGACTACTGCTATGGAGCAGATTTCACAACTACCCAAGAAGTACTACGGGATAGGTCGGAAAAAGGAGGATGAAAAACTTTGACATATATTGTACGAGTAGTATGATAATTGCTCCGGAGGACAAAAGCTAAATCTATTTGGGATCGGATTTAGTTTGAGTGGTAGACTAATTGAAGAAATCTTAAGACTTTGACGAAAACATTGGAACAGTTGACAATAAGACAAAATTCACCAAAATCTTCCGCACGGAAGAAATAGAATATGAATTGCCGATAACTACGACTGCTTTGATAAAACTAACAGTAATGCCATATGTATTAGGTGATTTTAACGCCAAAGTAGGAAGGGAGAACATATTTGGAATTCATAACCTATATGAAACCATTTGTGGACAGGAAATTCTGAATATAATTACCATAGTGTTGTTGGTACTATTATGTTTTTGAGAAGAAAGAAAAAAATAAGTTGCATAAATTATATTTTTATTTATTTTTCATTTATTGTACCGAACAGTGCCTATCGGAAGATGGTATAATTTTTGCAAATGGCGTCTGTAATGTAATTGAATAAATGTGTGTAAGGTGTGTGTGGTGTGTATGGTGTGTGTATGTTGTTTCTGATTAATTGATCATATATTTGATGTTTTTGAAATATGATAGTTACAATGTTTGTTTTATTGGGTGTTTAGTATTTAAAAATGATAAATGTGTAATTGAAAATGTATATGTGAAAAAGGTGTATTTATATTCAAAAATGTTTATTGTTCTACATTTAATCTTTACTATGTGTTACTGAGTGTTACTGTGTGCAATGCAAAGGAAAAAAGAGTCTTTACTCGCTGCTGGCTGAATCACGAATGGCAAGACAAAGGTTAGAAGCAGGCGAGTTACAAAAAAGTTTTATACAACGACATTTTGGTAGTTGGTGGTCGTTTGCAATATTCAGAATTATCGAATTCACAAAAACACCCATATATTTTACCGCATGGTGAAAAACTTACAAAATTGCTCATTGAAGACGCACATGCAAGCACACTACACGGTGGTGTTCGACTTACACTTGCAAAACTGAGACAACAGTATTGGATAACACAAGCAAAAAGAGCAATCCGAGAAGTTATACACAAGTGAATAAGATGTTATCGTTTCATTGCACAACCAAACTCTCAACAAATGGGTGTGTTACCAGCTGCTAGAGTAACCCCAGCAAGACCTTTCACGCACACAGGAATTGACTATGCAGGACCCATTCAAATACTTATCAACAAAGGAAGAGGCAACCGATCAACAAAAGGCTACATTGCCATTTTCGTTTGCTTTACAACTAAAGCAGTACACATTGAGCTGGTTAGTGATCTTACTTCAGCAGCATTTTTAGCAGCAGTAAGACGATTTACTTCGAGGAGGGGGATATGTTCGCATTTTTACAGTGACAATGGCACAACGTTTGTTGGAGCCAGTAAAGAAATTCAACAGCAACTACGAGCTTCAATCAAACAATCTGAAAGGGATACATCGGTCATACTCGCAATGTATGGAACCCAATGGCACTTTATACCACCAGCGTCACCTCACTTTGGTGGATGTTGGGAAGCAAGTGTAAAATCAACCAAATATCACCTTAAGCGAGTGATTGGAGACAGAACATTGACATTTGAAGAATTGACAACTGTGCTAACTCAAATAGAAGCGTGCCTTAACTCCCCACCATTAACGGCAATCGAAAACGATATAAGTGATCTGACCGTTCTTACTCCTGGCCACTTTCTAATAGGAAGCGCTATTAATGCAACACCCGAACCAATTATCGATGAGACTAAAACATACCGCTCCCGTTGGCAGCTGCTACAAAAAATTACCCAAGACTTCTGGAAAACTTGGTCTTCTGAATATTTGTCTCAGCTTCAACAGCGAACGAAATGGAAACAGAAGGAAGAGAACTTCAAGGTTGGTGACATTGTTCTCGTCAAGGAAGATCGATTACCACCAACAACCTGGGTAATGGGTAGAATTTCTGAAGTTCACCCTGGTAAGGATAATGAGGTTCGAGCGGCAACAGTGTTTAGCAGCAATAAACACATCAAACGGCCCATAGCAAAATTGTGTCGTTTACCTATAGAGTCAGGACAACCTGATTCAACAATCAAACATATTCGAGAAAGCAAAGGAAAACCACAAGTGTTAACAACTATTAAACCCTCATCGAATAAGAAACCTAGCTCACTGTTTTGGATTTTTATACTGTTAGGAATCATGAACTCAGTCAAAGCTACTCCAACTGATCAACAACATAAGGTCGAATTCACTCCATTTGAAAACCAGCCAGGAATATACTTTAAGGATGTAGGACGAGCGAGTCTTATTTCGAGCTCTTGGAAAACCATCGTATTTTCCAACATGACATCATATTGGTTGGAGTTCGAAACCTATAAGGAAAGTGTTAATCAAATGGAAACAATGTGCTCATCCACAGACATAGCTGAAGTCAAGTCAATAATGTGCGAAGGGATACTAAGCCAATTTAAGCGCCAGATTCAGCAAATTGAACTAAACAACGATATTTTATTGCATGCGAATGATGACTCTATGCGAAGACAACGGCGCTCTCCATTTGACTTTGTAGGAACGATTACGAACGAGTTATTTGGAATACTTGATCAACGGTTCGCCAAACAGTATGAAGAAACAATTGAAACTATTCAAGGAAACGAAAACCATGTGCTGCAACTCATGAAAAACCAAACAACCATAATTGACTCTACCATAAATATATTCAAAAGGGAACATTTGGACACAAGACAACAGATTCAATCGCTGAATGAAGTGGTAGCCAAAATTAAGGATAATGTAGACAAATACAACAATTTGAAGCTATTTTCGTCAACTGCTATCAACGCTATTCTGATAATGTTTAACTATCAGTCAACACAGAATATTTTACTAGACATTATTTTGTCAACACAAACGGGAAAGGTACATCCACTAATTCTGACAGTTCAACAGTTTAAAAATGAATTGACAAGGATACACGAAAACATACCGCGTTCATTAATGATACCAGGAGAGAGGCAGCATGAATCCATCCTTCAACTTTACAAATACATGAGTTCAAGAGGAAGGTTGACTGGCAGAAATATAATAATAGAAATAACACTCCCACTTCTTTTTAATGAGGAATTTAAGATATATAAAGTGTTACCAGTTCCTACTTTCCATAGTGGGAATTTCACTTGCATTGTGGCAACTTCAGACTACTTGCTTGTGAATCTAAAGGGAAACCATTTTTACCCTCTTGATAGATCTGAATTCTCCCTTTGCAAGGAGAGACACCTCGATAATTACTGGTGTAGACTTCAACACCCAATATATACATCAGGAGCTTCGGTCAGCTCTTGTGAAATGAGCCTAATTCACCACAACACTGAGCTTTTGGACTCATGCCTGACGAACAACATTCCGATTAAAACATATTGGATTGAAATGCATCATCCGAATTCTTGGATATATACTCGTAGTGTTCCGGGTACAACTACAATCAACATTGACTGTGACTTCAATCCGTCACACACTACCTTAAAGGGTAGTGGGATATTGAAATTGCCGGCAGATTGCATGATCCATGATCAAATGATGACAATCATTGGTAGACAAACAATGATCAAAAAAATAACATCTTCTTTTCTACAATCTTTCAATCTTTCTAAAAAGTTAACTACGTTTAACTATAAAAGAGAGCAAAGTCCCATCGTATTGAAAACCGATATGTCGTTAGAGATCTCAAAATTA
The DNA here is from genome assembly GCA_949129095.1 of Volucella bombylans. NCBI lineage: Eukaryota > Metazoa > Arthropoda > Insecta > Diptera > Syrphidae > Volucella > Volucella bombylans. Next base: position 156,828,352 of record OX422141.1, on the reverse strand, counting down.
GAACATTCGATCGAGCTACAACGAAGTCAAGAACATATTCTGAAGGAAATAAAAACCCATAGGGTACATCAATATTCTCTTCTGGGGTCAACGGTATTTCTGGTAGTAGCTGTTACAATTGGCATTGTACTGAGAAGGAAGACAAATCAATCAATAATCATTCAACAGTCTAAAGATGAGAAGCGGATTGAAGGTGGAGGAACTTTTTCAGACACCGATTTTTGTGTTTCGTCAGTTTGAGAGAGGCCCCAACATGTTGTGACAACAACAATTTAATGACTCAGGTTGCAACACAGACAGACACCGATTTTTGTGTTTCGTCAGTTTGAGAGAGGCCCCAGCATGTTGTGACAACAACAATTTAATGACTCAGGTTGCAACCGCACAATACGTAAAGTGTCGAATAGACAAAAAGTACGTTTACCTGTCGCGCTCGAGTGTCAATTGTATATTGATTCTTTTTTGTTAAATAAGCAAATTTTCTGTATAAATTGAAGCTATTCAATAAATAAAATCCCTTTTTGTTATTAAGAGTCAACGAAGTAGTTTCACTTAAAAGATTTCCCCCCACCAGCGGTAAGGAATCTCTTGAATTGAAAATTACGGATAAAACAGGTGTATTTGATTTCTATTCAAAAATGTTTATTGTTCTACATTTAATCTTTACTGTGTGCTACGAGTACTATGTTACTATGTGTTACTGTGTGCAATGCAAAGGAAAAAAGAGTCTTTACTCGCTGCTGGCTGAATCACGAATGGCAAGACAAAGGTTAGAAGCAGGCGAGTTACAAAAAGTGTTATACAAAATGTGCAACATATTAGAAATGTGCTATATAAGCAAATTGTTGACAATTGATTAGATACAATGTAATGTACTATTATATATGTTTGACAATGTGTAGATTAGATTAATACTATTTTCTTTTTAATTCCCAAACAGCGTCGTACGTTAATTCTATCTGACATTTGTGAACTAGACAGCTGCAGTATACTATACAAACAGACAAGCAATGGAGCGCTATACTCCGCAAGAGCGTGGAATAATTGTGTCGATGTTTTTGACCAATAATCGGTCGGTGGTGTTAGCGCAGCGTGAATTCCTACTTCGATTTCCTAATCGTGTCGCGCCAACTGGGCAAACATTCCGGCGCTTAGCTACTCGACTCGAACAGAGTGGAAGTACAGGAGACCATGCAGGGCCGAGAATATGGCAGATGTGGCTGCCGATGTCCCTAAGAATGAAGAAACATCAACCAGACGACGGGGGTCACGCAATTAGGCATCGCCAGACGGACCCTACAGCGAATTTTAGTGAAAGACTTACACATGTTCCCGTACAAAGTGCAAACAGTGCATTAGTTAATGCCTCCTGACCGTCAGTCGCGTGTGAATTACTGTAAAACCATTCTCAATCTCAACAACGAAGAGGAAGATTTTGTGTCGAAAATCATCATAAGCGACGAGGCGCAGTTCCACATAAGCGGTTACGTCAATAAGCAAAATCTTTGTTTCTGGGGCACTGAAAATCCGCGTGTGATGCATCCACCCAAAGCCACTGTGTAGTGAGGTGTTCACGCGGGAGGAGTGATTGAGCGTTATTTTATTGAAGACGCCATCGGCAATACGGTCACTGTTACTGGCGAACGCTATAGGGCCATGATAAACGGCTTTTTACTGCCGGAATTGGATCAGCGGGGCTTGGTGAAAATGTGGTTTTAACAAGACAGTGCAACCGCACACACAGCACGAGCCACAATGGATATTGTGAAGAAAGCGCTTCCTGGTCGCCTAATCTCCCGTTTTGGCGATTTGGTATGGCCAGCAAGATTGCCCGATTTAACATCCCAAACTTTTTTCTTTGAGCTACTTGAAGTCGCGGGTTTATGCCAACAAACCTCAGACAATCGCAGCCCTTAAGGAGAATATTCGACAGGAATGCGAACAGTTATCACCGGAAATCTTGCGGAAAGTCATGGATAATGCGATAAAACGGGCACAAATGTGTATCATCACTGGCGGCAGCCACTTGTCGCATATCATCTTTTTCACTTAACAGAAACAATTGTAAAGGTCCAAATAAAGATCTCCATCACTCAAAATCATTTCTTTTTATTTAGTAAAAAAAAGTAATTCAATCCGAAAAAAATTCACTGCTACAGTCGTTCTCATCATTTACAGTTACAATTTCCAAATAAAATCGATTTTTTTATTTTATTTTCGTAACGTACATACATATATTTAAGTACACACAGAATATTTTATAACAATTCGGCGAATATTCGCGAAGTAGGAAGCCGGAATGGCAGCTAGTTCCCTAGAACGCTGTCCCTTTTATATACCTGTATGACATATACATATGTATACCATTCTCAGTGATTCAAATACATGGAGTGACAGTGAAGTATGGTTCTTTTTTATGTCTGCTAGGTAAATTTAACTTTTTCTGGTAAGTACTAAGAGTAGTAGCCAGTCTAAAGAGCTAAGTCAAGCAGTAAACCATAGATGAACTAACATAGATGACAAACTTTCCAGGTATTGGAAAACCAAAACCCGCTTTCCACTCATCAATGCCAATTTATCCCCCTTTTTACACAAAACTCGCCCATTTTACTCAAAAAACGTCATCCACATTACACACACATAGTGAATTTTATGTGCAAATCGCTCTCATTCTAGCAAATTCTGACAGGTTATAGAGATGTACAATGTGCGATGGTTAAGAGTTTGCAAAATTATTAGTAGGATTTGCCGTCTACTATAAGTTAGTTCTTTCCCTGTGATTTTTCGTAAAAATGAAGTGGAGCAGAGAAATGAGAAAATCTTCTAAAATACAAAAGTCGACACCAAAGAAGGGAAATAATGTTTTTAATCCAAAAACAGTTGAAACGGATGAAAGTAGTTTTAGTGCCTCTGCGAAAAAATTCAAAATGCAAGAGGAACTTTATTACAGTGTTTTCGGCAATTTCTGGATACGTGAAGTGTAAAATCTGTGACGAAAATGTTAAGTTTGCGGAGACTTGGGTCTAAAATTGTGTTGTTGTGCGATAAGTGTGCAGAAAATTTATTAGAAAGATGTGTGGGTGATATCACCCGAAACAACAACGAGAGCTGCAATCAATTTATATGAAAAATCTCTCCAAAAATAATTCCGTCTGGTTCGAAAAATATGGAATTAGCTACATGCATAGCTGCCGGTATATTCAATGAAGGTACAGCATCGCACTTGTATTATATATGCCGAAAGAGAGAATGCACAGCGCGTGACGAACTCCGATCACAGGGCGCATGAGAGCACACGAGAGAGAAGAATGATCCGCAGATAACAGCATCTACTGCCGAAGGCGCGGACGGTTTGTTACCAGGTGTATGCATAATCTTTTTCCGTTTCTTTTAGTAAAAAAATATGTAATTTTCTAGGCAAATTAATTTATTTTTATTCAAAATAATGCCCATCGGCTTCTACACATTTCGCCCATTTTTCAGGTAATTTATGAATAGCATGCCAGAAAAACTGCTTGTCTTTTGCGGCAAACCATTCGTAGAGCTATTTTCCAACTTCCTCGATACCGCTGAAGTGCTGCTCTGCGAGCGTGTGCCCCATTGATGCGAAGACGTGATAGTCAGATGGCGCCATCTCTAGGGAGTACGGCGGGTGCAGAAAAATAAATAAAGAATAAATCCATTTTTCGTCACCCGTCACAATGCTATTCGGAATTCGATGCAAAAATGATTTCCTTTCGTGGCGTTGAAACAGCATTTCACAAGTAACTTTGCGATTTTCTATTTGACGTTCATTCAAATCGTGTGGGACCCTTTCTTTGTGAGTTTCAGTTATCCAATAACTCCTGCAATTGCTCGTCTTCGCATTTTTGTGGTCTACCAGAGCGCTCACTGTCTTTCACATTGAAATCACCACTTTTAAATGGTCGAAACCATGTCTCACATGTTCTAATTGATGGAGCGTGTTCAACATAGGTTTCTACCAGCAAACCATGACATACAATAGCCTTTTTCTTTTAATTGAATAAGAAAAGCAATACGTGCCGCAAATTTTCTTTTTCAGCCACAAAACTCGACATGATAAAACAAAGACGCAACTGTTGTTTGTAGTTAAATATTAGTTGAACAAAATGACGTATGTGTCAAATTAATACGCTGCGTACTTTTCGCTCCATCTTTTAGTTAAACCAAAAAAGAATTGTGCATACACCTGGAATATGGCCCTGGAATAAACGACTCGATGTAAGTTGAAAAGTGTTTTTGAAATTTTAAACGCGTTTTTCTCAAAACTGTGTTTTCAAAGTCGGTGTGCAATATTTCTCGGAAATGGCTGAACCGATATTTTATATTTTTTAGTAATTGAAAATAATTGAAAATAGTAACTGAAAATTATAGATTTATTATCTGTGATTAAACTCTACGAGTTCTGGACACAATCAGATCCGCATCAACAGCCTGTGATAGCTAAGATACATAGAATTAATGAATATTAAGGCTTCGACTAACAGAGTCCTCGATTCCTAAGCGGAAGGGCACGCGGTAGTGGCGCACACAATCGAAAATGGATCTCAGCCATCTTGGAGTGCATAACTGGAGGAAGTTTACGAAAGACCACGCTAACTCAAGAAGTTTACTTATTGAAGCCCAAGTTTATCCCGACCTGAAGCGCGATCTAAGTATTGTAAATATGATTTGAAAAATTGTAATGTTAAAGTTAGATGAATGAAAGAAATAGAAAAAGGTAGTATACGAGTAAGCTTGGCATATAATAAGCAGTCTTGCTACGTTGAAGTAGCAGAAACTGGAGGTGAACTAGTGTGGTTGAAATATTGGAGAACTTAGAATTGCGGGCGAAGGCAACCACAGTCCCTGAAGATAAGCAAATTGTACATCAGTTCTATGAAAGTTAATTTAATTTAATTTTGGTGGGGGCGAAAGCCCCCATTTATTCGGCTTAATACAAGCTATAACTTACAAATTAAACTTAAACTAAAACTTAAAACTAAGGTTGGTTGGGGTGGTGCAGGAGAACGGATTTGAGGTAGGGAGTGGTGCGGTGGAAGCCAAAGACGGTAGGGTTTGAGTTGATTTGACGTAGCATACGGGTGATTGGTTCGTTCGCGCCATAGGAGGTGTGGTGGGTTAGTAGATAGAAGAGTCGAGGGGTACGTAGATTACGAGGGTTAGTGTTGAGGAAAATGGAAAATGGAGTTGTGAAGGGACGCGCATTCAACGTGACCTGAAAGGAGTCGATGAATGAAGAGAAAGTCTGCTGCATCTCTGCGATCTTCAAGGGGTGTTTAAGTTGATAAGGCTGAGACGGTTTTGATAGGGGGGCAGATTAAAAGGATCGTCCCAGGGCATACCTCGGAGAGCAAATCGAAGAAAACGGCGCTGAATGCCTTCAATTCTCGAGATATGAACACGATGATATGGGGACCATACTTGACTGGCGTACTCTAGGAGGGGGCGAAAAAAGTAACATAGAGGGACCTGGTCACGTATGGGTTGGTGAATTCTTTGGACCAGCGTTTTACAAAACCTAGTGCAGAGTTGGCTTTGAGGATTATCTCATCCATATGTAAACGGAAGTTGAACTCGCTATCACACAAAATGCCGAGGTCAGGAAGAGATTGTACGGAGGAGATAGGTTGGTTATGGAGAAGATAGAGTCGGGGAGGAGATTGGTTCCGCTTATGTGAGAAGGTGATGGATTGGCATTTGGCGATGTTAAGTTCCAAAGAATTTTTGAGGCACCAGATCGAAAAACTACCAAGATCTTGTTGAAGGAGGAAAGAGTCATGGGAAGAGGAAATGGTTTTGAAACATTTGGTATCGTTGGCGTAAAGGGAGACAGACGAGTGTTTGATGATCATTTCGAGATCATTTATGGTTAATACGAAAAGAAGGGGACCGAGATGGCTGCCTTGTGGAACTCCAGAGGTGGCCAAAAATGGAGCGGACTGGGCAGACCTAATACGAGCACTGTAAAAACGGTTTTTGAGGTAAGAGGATATCCATTTCAACAGTATGGGTTCAAAGCCGAGGGCAGACAATTTAAAGATGATTAACCGATGAGAGATTTTATCGAAGGCTTTGCTAAAATCGGTTGCAACTACATCGACTTCATTGCCATTCTCTAGGGCAGAGAGGGCAAAGGATACGAATTCAACGAGATTTGTGGTGGTTGACCTACCCTTTAGGAAGAAATGTTGTCTAGGGGAAATAAGTGATTTGCATTGGAAGCTTAGAGCTTCATACAAAATACTTTCGAAGAGTTTGGGTATATGGGAGAGTTTAGCGATGGGACGATAGTTGGTTATTTCATTTTTTGATCCTTTCTTGTGGATCGGGGTTATGAAGGAGGATTTCCAATCCTGAGGAAATTCTCCTTGTGAAAGGGATAGACGGAAGAGATTAGAAAGAGCAAGGGAATGAGAGGAAGAACATTTTTTAAGGAATATGGCAGGGAGGCCATCTGGGCCGGGTGTGAATTCGTCATTGAGTTGGTGTAATTTATATTCGATATAAGACGGGTCCAAAATATGAGAGAGAAACGGACCATTGGAGAAGTTAGGTAGGTAACTAAAATAGGATGGATCTGGATGGAGTCGGTGGTGAAGGATTGTTTAAAAAAGGTGGCAAATAGGTTGGAAATGGTGAGTGTAATGGTGCATCGAGTATGGGTCTTCTCCGGTTACTTCTCAAAGTCAAAGGTCTAGTTGCTTTCATATTTTACCTTTAGATAGCTGGGAAACGAGAAGACTTTATTTCCTACTTATTTCCAGGTAGATGAACAGGCCTCGGTACTCGGATTTGAAGCTAATGTGAATAGAGGACTTCTCTTTGGTGACGTTGACATTCTTGTAGACTGCTTGTGAAGAATGGACAAAAGTCGAGCTTCTTTTTTCTGTGGTTCGCAGCTCCTCCTCGTTGAATAGGTCTGACATTTCTTCTTCGAGAAAATGGTTTAAAGAAACGTTTGTGTTACCTATGAGTGCATATCCACTCTGATAGGGGTAGACCGATTACTTGTCGATCGTGGTCATGGAAATGTATTGCTGCTCTCTCAAAGTGGTGGTTTTCGTCTTTGAGAAGAGGTATTAATTTTATCCATGAAATTTGAACCGTTCAGCGTAACATCGAGGACTACAAATCTGTTTCGAGAAATACTTACAGCTCTACCGACCAAATGGTCTAACACCTACTTATATATATATAAAGTGGCCACAAATATGTATCTTCAAATCGAGTGAAATAAAAAGACAGAATTTCTGTGAGTTTTGCAGTTTGCGTCGATTAAAACTTTTGTAAGATTAGAACCCTATGACCATGTACAATTCGAAATCAAGCTATCATCACCTAATCCCTAATCTCCCTCAATCCCGTGTTCATTATCTCGACCCAGTCACGCCTATCTTCTCGATTTGCGTAATGACTATTTATATTCGCCTAATGATTGCTGTCCTAATTGGGACTCGAAAACACCCATCAAAGACTTTACGGCGTTTTAATTAATAAAAACCATAAATTTAAACGATAATTTATAGTCTATGCACTGCCGATGGCATCTCAGTGCATAGAGCCACCGAGGAAATATCGAATCAAAGACTCCAACAAGACCAAAGCTGGTATCAGTTCAGCGACAAGTGAGCTTTACACACGCATCCGAGTAGTCTTGAAACGGGTAATACCATTCTGTTATCTTAAATCGGTCCAAGTGAATGTCCAGTCGCTGAGTGTAGCCTAGTCTATGTCAGAGGCGGGGGCCAGCAGAAGAAGTTGAGACAGCTGCAGCGGCAGCGGCAGCGTCAACAGCTACTCCTAGTGATTACCACATTAAGGAATGAACTGATTTCAATTCCAAAAAACCTAAAACTCAACCAGCAAACGAACGACATCATAATTACACGATTATTACAAATGTTGTTGTTGGGTTTTTATTTATAAAGTGTGATCTGTTGAATAGATAAGTTAGCTAGCTGCAGATATGAGTGCGGATGGCAGATCAAAATCATTCCAATTTACACAAAGTATCGCATGGTTTATCTCAGTGCTCGTACATATCTGAAGTATCTTTCGTCGCGTCGTCCCTGTCGTTTGTATGTCATTGAAGTCACCGAGTAACTTGTAGTCACCGAATATAAACGCGTCTACATATTCGTAAATACTCGTACGAATACTCGTACTTGGACTGAGCTGCCTTTTGTTAAATTGCCTTGTGGAGGCTGGTCTTAAACTGTCCAAATTGTCAGAAGCATTTCACTTTTTCGCGAAAATTGTTTCTTTCGCTTTGTGATCGTGTCGTGCTGATACATCAAAATTGGGTTGGACACTGGAGCGCAGTAATAAGTGCAATGCTAGGAAGACATTAGTGCACATTGCAAAATGACCATAATTGGGCGGCATCGGCATCGGCATCAGCTTCAGTTTCAGCTCCAGCTTCGGAATCAGAGATTGCTGCGTAAATTTTGCACATTGCAATCGTAATGGTAAAGCCAAGGATTAGTCTGATCTGCGATGTCGGACATTGTAGGGGAATATTGGTCGACTTTGAAGACACGTACGAGTATGTACGTAAACAAATCGTAACTGGCGATTAGGTTCGAAAATCTGAAATGACTTACATCCGCTTCAGTTTGCGATGCAATTAGCAGACAATAATTTGTCTGTCAGCTATGAGGAGTGATTGGTGGTAGTAGACAACCACCTGTTGTGATCATGTGGAGGTTTTCTGTGAAATTATAACTCCAACTTATGGGGATTAATTTTAGTTGGAATCTAAGTCTAATTGAGATGGAGTGGAAGGAATTTTTTAATGTACTTTAATCAAAGTGGTCCGCTGGCCATTAGGTTGGCGATAAACGTTTTTGCATTCCAATTGTTTACATAACGTTTAACACATATCAAGTAATCGATCTTCCTTTTCTATGATGTCCTATTGTGGTGGGAAGACTTCAACGATCCAAAAGATACATCTAACTGAGAACTGAATATGACATGACTCCATGGCGAACTGTATTTTAGATGACCACACAGGACTATACTCCAGATGGTGCTCGCAATGAGGATAATCTACTCGTGCACTGGGCACTGAATCAGTACTCAGTAGATGCAAAATCTTTTGATTCCGGAGTACCAGAGGGGGTTAGCCTGTTACGGATTCTCCCGGGAAACCAATAAAGTCATCCAGACTATGAACGCCCGTGGTAGTTGAAGAGGAAAAGAAGACGTACGGCGAACGCGAGCGCAAGTGCCAAAAGCCTCAGAAGCATATCGGTGGAAGTGGCACCCAATGAAACTGCATTCCTTTCTTACATCTACGACAGTACTAAGAGGAATTAAACTGTTGGTAGACCCTACATCGGTGGTTTTTCCATTTAACCAGAAAATGTCGTAGTTCTGGAGGACGAAAGTCGGCTAATATCGGTCAAATCCGCCCTGAGGAACAGCCGATCGGAAAGACCGAGAACTTGTTTTTTTTTCTTTTGCCGAATTCACACCTCTAAATTTTGGCGACTAATTTATCCACTACTACTTTATTTACAGAATCCGTAAACTAGACAGCAATTCGACTTTTAACGAGTTTTGTGCGCTGTCCGACTCCATACAAAGAATTGTATCCCTGTATCCTCATACTGAAATCGTTATTATGGGCGATTTCCATATACACAATTCTGGGTGGTTTCGACATTCTTGGCAGACAGCACCTTCGCTGTGGAAAACAACTTAACGCAGCTTTTAAATGAGCCCACGCGAATACCAGCCGTTGATAGTCATACCGCCAACACCCTAGACTTATTTTTAACTTCTCACCCTCTAGGCTCGTCGGACCATGCATTGTGTCATATCAACTAATTTCTCGTAGAAAACAAATTCCTTAAACAACCGTATGGCAATACGAGAAAGCCAATTGGAGCGGACTTAACAGCTTCTTTAGGAATTTTAACTTTATGTTTCCTCGATAACGACGTAGATGCCGCTGTTGATATGACCACTGACACTATTCTCCTTAGAATGAGATCCTTTATCCCTCATCGGGTGAAGAGTATCAAACCAAAAGAAAAGGCATGGTACGAATCGAGTTGTAAAGAGGCTGTCAGGATTGGAGAAATGTTTTTTTCGGTCTTTCAAGACCAACCCAACAGAGGAAACCCGAAAAAAGTTCAAACGAGCCAGGAATGACTGCAACGTCTTTCTTAAGCGTGTGAGATTCCAATACAACCAAAAACTGAGGCAACAAAATACTACAATGTCCTAAAGGAAGTACAAATTGTTGGCCTTTCATCAAAAACATTAGAAATTCTGCCTCATCCTCCATCCCAACGCTCATTTACTATGCCATTCCAGCTGTCATCTCTTTGGACAAGGCCAATCTGCTTGCTGCACACTTTCTAGCCAGCTCGTCTAATAGCAAGAGTACTTAAAGATCTCAACATACATAAGTCCGCTGGTCCAGATGGTATATCTTCTCTTATTCTGAAGAGGTGTTCTTCCACGCTGGCAAAACCACTGCGTAAGCTTTTTCATCAATCCTACTCTTTAGGACTCTTTCCGAGTAGATGGAAAACAGCATTTGCATTTGCAGCCCGTCCCTAAAAATGGCGAATTTTCTTCTGTCTCCTCCTATAGACCCATTGCACTTACGTCCCTTCTTTCCAACTCTGATAAATCGTCAGCTCATGAAATACCTCGAAACACGAAAGCTTCTCAATATGGTTTTCGCGTCAAACAGATCTACTGGTGATTTAATGGCGTGTCTCACCGAAAAGTGGAACCAAAGTCTACACCAATCTGCCTGCCAATCTAACTGCCCTTGAATGCCGATCATCTCTCATGGAGATGGCAGAGCAGTTCAACATTCACCTCTGTTGGGTGCCGGGCCACAGAGACATTCCAGGGAACTGCAGAGCCGATGAACTCGCCAAAATTGGAACCACTCTACCTATCCTACCGGACAAAGGTAGTATAGGTATACCAATCGCTACGTGCAAACTAACATTAAAGCTAGATGCCAATAAAAGAACGGACCTTAGATGGACTGCTGGACAAACATGTCTAGCAACCAAACAGATCTGGCCAAGGCTGGATCTGAGTCGATCTAAGTGTCTGATCCTTTTAGATAGGAAACATCTCAGCGCCATAATAGGTGTCATTACCGGACACTGCCTCATAGGCAAGCACGCAAGAAGGCTTGGCGCTTTTACTAACGATTTCTGTAGAAGCTGCATGGACGAGGAAGAGGAGGAGACAATCCCCCACTTACTCTGCACATGCCCAGCTCTCTCTCAGAGAAGGAAGCTTCACCTAGGAGCTTTCTTCTACAACGACCTAAACGATCTAGAAAAAATAGACGTTAACAGTCTCCTACGCTTTATTAAAAGCTCAAACTGGTTCCAGTAGTAAGAAGATCACAGATCCACGTGGCATCACAATGGGCCAATAGGCCTAAGTGGGTTGGTATTTCCAACAGCCACTCTTACCTAACCTAACCTAACCTACACCAATCTGGCAAAAGCAAGATAGTTGCACTTGATGTTTTTAAGGCATTTGACAGAGTTTGGCATCAGGCTCTTTTGTCGAAAATGCGTGCTTTTGGGATCGATGGTGAGTCTTCTTCTTCAATGGATTAGAAATTACCTGTTGGAACGTTGAATTTAAGTCGTTTTGGATGGTTTCAAGTCTGATGTTCACAAAATAAATGCTGGTATCCCCCAGGGCTTCGTTCTGTCTCCGACACTCTTTTTAATTTTCATTAATGATCTCTTGCTGACGACAGTACTCTCTGCTTTTCATATTCGTTCCCGGACTAACGACCCTGCTCTTCGGCTGTAGAACGGAAACGGCAGCGTATGTTAAGCTCATTAAATCCTGATATAAGCACCATAACCAATTGGAGAACTATCAACAGAGTGGAATTTAATGCTTCCAAAACACAATGCTGTCTGCTGTCGTTAAAACAAAATCCAAACACCCAGCCAAAAAAAACTTTTCACTCTGGGTATGTGTGTCAATGACAACTTACGTTGGAATGACCACATATTCGATGTCGAAAAAAATTAAGCGATGTAAGAAATATTTCACCTCCTCTGACCTGCCCACAATATAACTTATAGGTGATGACAATAGTACACAGTCATTCGACACCCTCGAACACAGACGTAATGTCTGCTGTCTCACCTTGTTGTATCGCTATTTTCACCACCAGTGCTCTACTGAAATTGCCAGTAGCATTCCACCCCTTCTAACTTTTAACCGTAATACCCGTCTCGCTATGAATGCTCATCAGTATAGCCTCAAGAACACTTTCGGACGTACTGTGAAATATCGCGATTCGTTCCTAAGCCGTACAACTCGCTTATTTCCTAGTCACTATTTCTTGCAAACATTTAAAACCAACGCACATCGGTATCTCTCTTTTTGCTCCTCCCTATCTTGCCCTCGCCTGCGGTATGTGCAAACATCTTAAGGGTACACAAAATCTAATTATATAAAAATGCATCAATAACAGCAAATTAACCATCAGAGAGATAGCGGAGGACTTGAACATTGCCTATGGATCCGTCCAAGACATTTTGATTAATGATTTTGGTTTCCGTCGTGTAGCAGCAAAATTGGTGCCAAAAGACCTCAATTTAATGCAAAATAGAGACCGTGTTGACGTCGCAAAAGACATGATTTGCGAGGCTGAATCCGATCCCACATTCATGAAAAGGACCATTACTGGAGACGAGACGTGGGTTTATGAGTACGACATGCAATCCAGACATCAGGCAAGTGAATGGCGTTCACCAAATGATCCGATACCAAAAACACCACGTCGTTTTCAGTCGTAAAATGCTCACGGCTTTTATGAATTACAAACGGTGTAGTGCATCATGAATTTTTGCCAGTTTTGCCAGAAGGCCAGACAGTAAACAAAGAGCATTATTTGGGCGTTATGAGACGTTTGCGTGAAGCAATTCGCCGAAAGAGACCAGAATTGTGGGCAGAAAACTCGGATTTTGCACCATGATAACTCACCGTCACACAGTGCCAACATTATTCGTAATTTTTTGACGAGAAATGCAATAAATACCATCCAACATCCACCGAATTCACCTGATTTGACTCCCTGTGACTCAATCGAGTTAAAAAAACAACTACGGGGAACAACTTCCGAGAGGAAGTAATAGAAAAATCACAGGAAGCACTGATTTACATACCGAAAACCGAATATAAAAAATGTTTCGAGGATTGGATCAAGCGCTGGTATAAGTGTTTTGCAGTCGATGGGGATTACATTGAAGGGGATAATACAGATTTAGATGAATAAACTTGTATTTTTAATTTTATGAATAAATTCCGGAAACTCTTTGGTGGTATAACTATGATTGATGACTTCTCTCCGGCAGTTCAAAGCCTTCCATTTTATTTTTTTTTTCTATAGTCCAGTTTTCCAGTCCAGATTTCCAGTGCTACATTATTTGACATGTTGCGAATTGCGGAGCAATTCGAAAAAATCGAATTCCTAAAAGTTGCCCTCTTCCAAAAAAAAACCCTTTAAAGGGAACTGCTAGAGGCCATATGGAATCCATAAAACTAGAAGAAATAGGCACAGTCATTCACTAAATGGAATGACAAGGCAATCATAAGTATTGCGTCAAAAGTGCAACGATATTCCAGAGAGGAAAAGAAGAAATTAAGTGTTGACCAACCTGGAGTCGTAAGGCAGTACAATAATTTCATGTGTGGTGTAGATCGAATGGATCAAAATATAAACATTTAGAGGATCTGAATCAAAGGAAAGAAGTGGTGGAACAGCATATTTACGTGGTTGGTAGACGTTTCGGTTCAAAATGTATGGCACAGCTAGAGTTTAGAGTAAGCATTGTGGGGTAAATCCAAACCAAGTTGGGCCTCGCAAAAGGAACTTTCAGCAATCACCTCAAGAATCTCTGCGGTTCGATGGGAAAAACCAATTTGTACGGCCATGCGAGAAAATAAGGCGTTGTGCTTCCGTTCCAAGAGGTCAAGTACAAAAAAAAAATTATTTTTGCAGTCGTGAGGCCCTACTTGGCCTAAAAATTTCTCCAAGAAATTCGAAAAAAACAATTCTGGGTTGATTCGGGTTAAGTTTAAAATTAAATGCGCACCATTTTTCTACTCGTAATTAGGAATTCTCCGAACGCACGCATACCAGATTGATTAATGTTTCACATTATCTACCATTAATCATGGAAAGTTATATGCTTCAACAACGTTAGCAAGTCATCCAAATTTGTTTCTCGAAATTCGCGGTCGATTACGACTTTTTACGGTGGTTAACTGCAATTCTCGGCCGTTATAATCATCCCGATAAGCGAACAATGTTCGCTACAACAGATGGCAAAGAAAACCGATTTTGTACTTACGACGTTTTGAATAGCAATAAAACTACAGCAATAACATACGAGAAGTTTAAAACTGTATTACTAATTAGGAATTGATTTGTTTTTTACCACTTCTGTTCCTATTTGAAAGTTCATCTACCATATTCAGCGATTATTAAACAATTGATACAGAAAACCAAATCCAATAAGCGAAAGCGATTTCTGAGGCACAATACAATGTCAACCTACAAGATCTTAATATTTTTTTACTTTACTTACCGTTAGCGCCATTCAATTCGATCTTGAGAGATTATAAATCTAAACCGTATCATCTGAAGCTTTTGTTACTTGTTGTGGTTATAGCGGTTATAAAATTCGTAATTTTTGCCTAAGCAATAAGCTTTTCAACACATTTAATCCCAAGTGAAAGTCAACGTACTCTACTCGTAGATGTGGATAAAGGCAATTAAACGTTAAGGTACATAAAATGCATTGTGATGGTTTGTGAAAAGGGGACAAAAGTTGTTTTTCAAAAGCGAAAACTTGGAGATATAAAATTTTAAAATTACACGTATGCGGAAATTGAAAGTCAAGGTGAACATGAACTTTCCTACGATAAAAACGCCTATTTGTGGTGAAATGCCAACGATTTCAATGGAAACAAAAGTTGAAATACGAATTGATATGACTTTTTTGCTATGAGCACAGCTGATTGAATGAAGAGTGCCTACTTTCGAACGCAGCAAAACAAGACGCGTGAAAAGCAACTCTGCCGAATAAGAATAGATCAGCCCCGAGCTTGAGACCAGGTAGAAAGCTTGTGAAACAAAGCCCGAACAGAACTCTGAGTATAAATAAAAACGGAACACAATTGAAGATGCAATGTGAATCTAAGAATACGACAAAATTGGAAAATGTTATTGTTAAGGCCTGAACCTGAATTCGCCCCAAACTGTAGAATCACTGAAGTAAATGCAAGGCTTTTCATTAGATGTCCCCCAATTTATTTTTTAACAATTTGATGTCGTACAAAGAGTTGCTGGCTTATTGGCATAGATCGGAGACTTTATGAATTCCAAATTAGCCATAACAGTGCTTTTGGCCAATAAAGGGAAAAACAATTACAAGATCTACAGTCCAGCAGTGCATCAGTGCATCAGATGTACAAGAGCCAAGATAAAGTTGGCCTCCCAACTAATGGGAAACCAACCCGGCCATTTGTTAATTCAGGAGTGGATTTCTGCGAATCAATTTGCACTACCGAGGCAGAGGAAGTTGACCGCGGAAAGGGTACCTGGCAATATTTTGTTGTTTTTCTACCAAAGCAGTCCACCTGTATTGCCAAAAATCAACATTCAACACAGTATATGTATACCAAGGAAGGAGCTCCATCATCTCAATGTGCAGTGGAAAGGCTATCGATTTCCACTTCATACCTCCTAGATCCCCAGTTAAGTCAGCGAAATACTTATTGCGGCGAAGCATTGCATCGGCAGCCCTAACTTACGAAAAATTCGAAACATTAGTGAGAGTCAATACTCAATTCCAGGCCATTGACAGGGCTGTCATCTGACCCAAACGATTTTACGGCACTAACACCTGGACATTTTTTAATCGGTGAACCTTTGACAGTAGCTGAACCACAAAGGTTAAATTACTCACTCGGTGGAAATTGATTACGCATCTCAAAAACGAGTTCTGGCAGAAGTGGTCAAGGGAATATCTCAATGAACTACAGCAGCGTACGAAATGGAAGCAATCAATACCCAATCTAAAACCTGGCGCCATTATGATCATGAAAGAAGATAGCATCAGTTTTTTTTTTCAGTTTTAAAGCATTTTATTTTCTTAATCATTAACTCTTACATACTAACAAAAAATGCTTAAATGCTAGCTTAAAATTACTTAACAATCTTATACTAACTTACTGGCCCCACACAGGCACTCTAAGCTACTCTAAATTCTTATAACTATGTCTTTCGACTTTATTTACATTTGCTTTACTAATATTTATTTTCTATATTTAAGGCTAAGAAAAAAAATTTGTTTACAAAAAACTTAGCATATGGAGTTTTTTTTATTTTTATATAAAAACTTAATATCTAACTTAAAATAAACCTTAGCCTACTTAACCTACATACACAATACTCACATACACACACATAGACATTATACACAATTATATACATATATTAGTATATACCTTTATATATACCAATATATGTATATATTTCTTAAATGCTAACCTAAATCTATGTAAGCTGGCCATCGCTATCCGCAGAGAAAACAGATTGGTCAGCTCTGCCTCATTATTGAGACTGGCCCGTAATTGACGGAAACGACGACGGAACATCTGCTCCATCTTTCAACCACCAGAAATTCTGGGGCTGCCGAATGACATCCCTCTTATCGCGATTCCCCACCGCCCTACTGAACCTGAGACGATCCACACTGCCGTGTGCGACGTCTCTGTTGTAGTTGAGTCGCCTGTCCCCAGCTGTCCGAGCGACATGGAAGATTAACGGGACCGCTGATCTATCCTGGATCAACCCTATCTGATCAAGGTAGAGGAATGCTTCCGGTGGAACGAAGCCGTCAGAGCGCACACTCTCGTGGTAAAGGTAATTGGGGTAGTAAGCCCCAGATATCAGGTTATTCGTCGAGGTCATTGCTCTTGCAATGTGCCTTCGAGTCAGCTTAATTACGAAGTTGTCCACTCTTATTAGGTTCGCCCTGTTGTAAAGGACCTCAGTAGGATAAAAATTTTCGTACTCCGACTCTGGTGTTCTGTACAAGCGAAGGCAAGCCCTCTCAAACACCCGAATCTTTTCCATTAAGCTTGCTCGTACATTGAACCACACGGGACAACCAAATACCAGCATGGGCCTAATAAGGGCCATGTAGCAGATTACCTTTACCCTCGCATCGAGTTGGCTGCTATAAAACAGTCTCTTTGTAAGGGCAAAAGCACCTTTAGCTCTGGCCAGAGCAGCATCTACATTTTTGCCAAAATACAGAAACTGATCTAGCCAGATCCCAAGGTATCTGACTACATTTCGACAGGCAAGAGGCTGTCCGTGCTGTCCAATGATTGAGAACTTTCGCCAATTTTTTCTGGTATCCCTAGAGGCTCCAGACAACGGCGTCCTAAAGAGAATGGTTTCCGACTTCTGAAAGTTGATTTTCAACTTCCAGTCATCGCAAAATCGTCTTATCTTATCGAAGTCACGCTGCAAGAGAGTATTAATGACCTCGATTTTTGGACCTGTTCTGTACGCTATCAAATCGTCTGCGTACGCAATAGTATGGGGAAGTGAACCTATCAAGTCGCTTGTATAAACGTTAAATAAATAAATAAAATAGGATCGGCGAATTGACCGCGCCTTGCTGAAGACCATTTTTAATTTGAAATATTCCAACAGAAGTCACATCACCATTTTTCACGATGAACTGTCTGTTGTGTAGCATATTATAAAGAATGTACAAGAGTGGTTTACTGATCCCCAGCCTAGTCAGCTTATAGAAAAGACCCTCTAACCATACGGTGTCGAAGGCCTTCTCCAAGTCAACAAGGCAGGCACCAGTGCATTGTTTTTTGCCTTTATTCCATTGGACATCGGACACCAGTTTAGACGCGGCATGTGAGATATCATGTCCCGCCTTAAAACCGAATTGATTATCCGGAACTATATGTTTGTCCTCAACCCACCTAGAAGAGCTCTATTGATTACCTTTTCAAAAACCTTACTGATATTCGGAAGGAGACTTATCGACCGGAGATTCGCCGGATTGGATATATCCTTTCCCTTTTTGGGGATAGGTTGAACCACCGCCGTTTTCCAATGCGCTGGATAATGTGCATTATTCATTGCATTATTAAACAGGGTGGTGTAGATGTCCACCGCTTTTAGAGGAAGATGTCGAAGCACGATGTTCGGAATACCATCGGTCTTCACTGATTTCTTAGCCCTGATTGTGTCGAAGATCTCATGGAGTTCTTCCTTCGAAATGAACGGAGGTAGGTCCCCCTCTCTGGCAATGACATTATTGGCCATATTTTCGTCGCTGAACCGGGTGAAACCAGAGCCCTCGGCTCGCCAGTTCCCTATTTCATTTCGAATGCAGAAGTCGTGCACCAAGACGCGATTGTCCAGGTCATAATTAGGGCCAATGATATCAATGGCCTTGTATACTTCCTGGAAATTCGCCCCTATGGCCTCAACCTTCTCCTGTGGATCCTCGATCACAAAGAAGTCGTCATCATCAGCGGCCTCATTTGGATCAATACCTGCTATTGTCAGTAACCGTTCGTTGTCTGTTGTCCGGGCTATTTTAAGACACTGAAGGTCGTTTTGATTTTTTCTCCGAAATAGTTTATTTATTTGCGGAAACATATTGCTGGACTGTAGATCTTGCGGGTTGCTGGTGTTTATAGCCCGAACCTTGTTGTTCCAGTGCAAACTTACAGAAATTCTGTAATTCTCTTTTATTAGCGTTTGAATATTTTTAATCGACGACCTCAGTGTCCTAAACTCCGGGTCTTGTCGGTCAGTTAACTGTCTGTACAAGTTTTTAAGTCTTGTCAGAAGTCTACTTTTCTGTCGGTGCAGTGCGTCAATAGTAGGATTGCGGAACAGGTCTTCATTAGTCGTACGTCGATATCGCGGTATTGTAGTGTCCATAGTTTGTTTAATTGTCTCGTCCATTTGTTTTAGGTAATTGTCGATCTCCTCGTTTGACAAATTCCTATTGGACGGTGGGTGGAGCGTGTTCGAGGAGAGCGCTCTAGTCAAGGTTGCGGAGAAGCGTGTCCATCGAGTCTTACTGTAGTTGTAAGTATATCTTTGGACAAACTCCTCCAATTCCGCTATTTCGTTGGGAACTGTAATTTCGGTGCTAAAACCGCAATGGTCGCTGTCATACACGAATGTGCGCAGACAGTTTAATGTTTGTAAATTCGTACCTGTCAGTCGTATACGTTCGTCGTACAGCAGTAGATCCAAATAAGACCCGCCTCTGGGAAACGACGGGTTATCCGTCGCTTTAAGACCGAGTCTGTACATGACATCGTGCTGACCCCACCAATCGAGTAGTAGGTTCCTCTAGTATTTGGCAAATTATTTCCCCAATCTCTGTGTCTAGCGTTGAAATCCCCGCCGATTATAAAATAATTCTCCCCCGATTCCAGCCTCAGAAGTCGAAAAAGCGTGTCGAGCTCTGTATTGAATAGGGTGGATTGTGAAGCCTCAGGTGCATAAACAGAGGCCAAGTACAGCCGCTTTCCACTGCGGAGCGGGATGTAAACGACGACTGCCTCCAACACCCGGAACCTGCGCAACACGCCCTTGTACACTCTGTGAAATTTTATACCTTCAATCCTAATCAGTGAATTACCATTCACCGCAAGGACCTTCAAAGTTTGCTCCACCATGTGCGTACCCATTACGACAAGTGTTGCGTTAGGCCCGGCAGCAACGCGTAGATCTGGTCCACCCGCTTGGCCTGTTCTTGCACCTGCTTTTGCAACTGACCCATCTGCCCTTGGATTGCGAGCAAGATGGCCAGCATGTTAGGTGCAGCTTCCGTTGTTCTCGGCATTGGCGCCGGAGAAACAACAGTCGCTTTCTGTACCGTAGTCCCCCTACCTGACGCCATTTGGGCGTAGGAAATTTGGGAAGTGACGGCTGGTATTTGAAACCTAACAGGTGAACGTTTGACCTCCACCTTCTGCTGCCGAGCCAGTTTTGCTTTCTTAATGTCAGCGAACTTAGGACAACCCCGATAGTTTGCGGTGTATCCCACGTTTCCACATAACACGCACGAGAGCTGCGACCTATCGGATGCTACGTCAACACCCAGAGCACACTCCTCGGAACTGTGGTTCTTTGCGCACTTCACGCATCGAGGCTGCATTTGGCAGTTCGACGCGGCGTGCCCGAACCTCTGGCAGCGAACGCATTGTATAACGCCTTCGCTCCTTTTTAATTTTTCCCAGTGAACCACCTGGTAGTCTAGGACATTGATACTCCTTAGACTATCCAGACGACTTTCGGGACTGAGCTGCACCAAGAAGAACGGCAGACTCCGTTTCTCCCGCCTAGCTCTGGCTGTGGTAAACGGCTTTACCCCCACAAACTTGAGTCCTTCGCACTCCTTCTCTTTGAGCACTGTATTACAGTGGATGGCATGGCGATCGTTCCCCAATCGCTTAATATTAAAATTACTTCCAATGACCAACTTACACAGGTCCTTGGTTGCATTTACCTCCAATTTATAGGTGTTGATAGGAGGCACCTTCTCCTTCTTCTTCGTCTGCTGCTTCTGCTGTTGTTGTTGTTGTTTTTGTTGTTGTTGTTGTTGTTGTCGCTGCTGCTGCTGTTTTTGTGGCTGCTGTTGTTTTTGCTGATGCCGTTGTTGTGGCATGTGCTCTTTTTGTTGTTCTTGGTGTTTTTTATGTTTTTGTTGGTGTTGTTGTTGGCTCTGCTTTGGAGCAAGCAGCGTCTGCTGTTGTTGCTGGGATTTTTCTTCCTCATCCCTCTTCCTTCTAACCATTTGCCTTTCTTTGATGGCCTGTACCCTTTCTTGTAGCATTTTGATGCTGCTACTTATGGCCATCATCTCTTCCTCTTCATCTTCTGACTCGCTCGGTGCCAATGAAGCGAAGCTATTCACTTCCCTCGCTCCACCAAGCAGTTTTACAGAGGAAGTTGGTTGGGAGGGACGTTGGACTAAGTTGAAGTTAGCTTCCTCCTTCGCTTAGATGTTGGTGTTTGGCTTGCACTGCTTGAAGCCTCACCTGACAATTCAGCAGGTCCCGCTATTGGCATAGCGGACCGCTCTCCACAATCCATCGCGTGCTGTTTACTACAACACTTAGTAACACTTTCACTGTTTTTATTATTTATCTCCTAATTTCAAATAAAAAAGAAAGAAAAAAAAAGTTTTTCCACGACGCGGAGTCGAACCCACAACCTTTGCTGTCTCAAGCGAACACACTATCACTCAGCTAATTGGAGCCTAAATCCAATTCGTTAAATGTCTAAATTAACGGAATCAACTTCTCACTTTCTAGCCGAACACGTTTAAACTCCGCGGAGGTGTATGAACGACGAAAAAAAGAAGATAGCATGCCACCGATGAAATGGCCGCTAGGACGCATAATTAAAATTCATATCGGAGAAGACGGTCGAAGCAGATGTAAAAATAGCGACCGATGTCTTTCGCAGAGCTTACAAATCGAGGACTTAGACGAACCTCCACGAGGACTTAGACGAACCTCCACGTCAATATAATGAACACCTGAAGCGAAGGGCAACTTATTCATACGGGGGAAATAACACCGATATTGAAAATGACAATCAACAACCACCAAAGAAATCTCGAAGAAGTTAAAAAAAACGATCCAAGGATCTAGTTCAAGCTGAGCTCCCAAACAAAATTAACCACCACAGTGTTCATCAATATTCTGTTGCATACCTAGGACTGGCCCTGGCCATATTCGCCATTTGTCTTTGCGCATATAGACGAAAATCATCAAACAAGCAGGCCAACTTTTTTTTTTAAAGAACTTAACACTCAAATGGGTATGAATACACTTAAAGTGCCAGACCACGTGTTAAGTTTTTTAGAAAATGGGATAGAGAGTGTAAGAAAAATGTTTGGGCTCAGTGGTTATTTCGCTCCATATGGGTGGCATCCAACATTTAATGATTCTTAGTGACAGTTGGTTCGCTGTTAATTTCTAGTCAACTACTCATCTTACTAGAGTCTTTCGGGCGAGGCTGGGATTCGAACACCGAACCTTCCGATTTGGAAGCCAGTCCACTACCACTACTACACGGCCACCCACCACTCCCTGATGACTCCCATTCACCCGAACCTGCACCAAGAAGACACAGGAGCTTAAGCTTACCCTCTACGGAAAACTGTTGAATGTTATCAATCAAAGTTGTAATTTGAGTCATGCTAAGTAATAAAGCACTGATTTCCCAACAATCACACAACGAAGTTTAAATGCCATTAGCTAACCCCCATCCTTGGTGAGGTAACTAATCCTGTTCCTCGAAACACTGGTATACTGGTACAAGAACCGGTTGGACCCACATCAATTAGTCAAGGTGCATGAACCTTGATTATCCTCGTTGAGGCAAAATAGCCTCACCGTTAACAAGTCTAAAGGTGCCAAATAGCACAAGCGGGGCGGCCAATTGATGGCCATCTTCGACATCTTTAATAAGTCGATTGTGGCATGCGCAGTGAGTATCTTTGCTAAGGATCTGGTGTTAATGCCTTCAGTTAAGCACACTATTAGGATGAATTCAATACTTTCTGGATGGGGTCAGGGCAGATTCGGATTTTCGAACCAGATCGTAACCTCCAAGGCCGATGAATTCGAACCCTTCAAAACGGCTCAATGTCCACTTATATAGCTCGTACAAATAGCCCTACAGTTCGAGGAAGGTTTGGTACAGAACCAATAAATCTCTCCAAGTTAGAGTACACTCCCCGATGGTTGAGATCTCTCTTTACTTGTGGGCTCACTTTCTTCCGCTCTTGATAAAGTCACGCGTGAACGCCCGGATGGTCAGATTCTTAAGGACCAGATAAACATTGCTGAATTCAATTTAAAAGCCATACTTTCATCCGATCATATTTAATAGATGAGCCGTAGTTACCAAAAGAATACCCGACACTTTAAATAATTCACCAGAGGTTTGTCTTAGTCTAATTGACATTGCTGCAGTATGAGATATTAATATATCTACAATGCAGTTTCCTGACATCAATATTCATAAAGAAGCATGACGATAATTGACAATATAAATGGCAAAAGAATTCAATTAAATAAAGCAACAAACTGCCAGAGAATTTAACGATTGCGTATCATCAAGTCCCTTACGACCTGTATCAACTGCTGGAGATTATCGAAGCCAAGAATCCGTAAACATCGCTACAACTGATGTACCTGGTGGCGCAAAATTAATCATCCAATTTTGTTTTTGAATTACTAAATAAAAAAAAAAGACTTTGAGTGACGGAAATCTTTATTTGGACCTTTACAATTGTTTCTGTTAAGTGGAAAAGATTATATCCGCCAAGTGGCTGCCCCAAGTGTTGATACACATTTGTGCCCGTTTTATCGCATTTTTCATGTATTTTCACAAGATTTCCGCTGATAACTGACAACTGTACGCATTCCTGTCGAATATTGTCCTTAAGGGCTGCGATTGTCTGAGGCTTGTTGTCACAAACCCGCGACTTCAAGTAGCCCCAAAGAAAATCTTGCTGAAACCACATTTTCACCAAGCCCCGCTCATACAATTCCGGCAGTGAGAAGTCGTTTATCATGGCCCTATAGCGTTCGCCAGTAACAGTGACCATATTGCCGATGGCGTCCTCAAAAAAATACGGCCTATTCACTCCTCCATTGAGGAGTCAATTGAGTGACCCGTCATCTGGTTGATGTTTCTAGATTCTCAGCGACATCGGCAGCCACAGCCGCGATATTCTCGGCGCTGTGGTTCCACTCTGTTCGAGTCGAGTAGCTAAGCGCCGGAATTTTTGCTCAGTTGGCGCGACACGATTAGGAAATCGACGTCAAAATTCAAGCTGCGCTAATACCACCAACTGATTATTGGTCAAAAAGATCGACACAATTATTCCACGCTCTTGCGGAGTATAGCGCTGCATTGCCTGTCTGTTGGTATACTGCAGCTGTCAAATATGATTGACGTACAACGCCATTTGCAAAAATTATACCATCTTCCGATGTTTAACGCAATCATCAAAAACTTGACGAGGTAAGCTCCCTGGTGAGAGCGCCACAGGTCCTAAACCAGGGTCATCCAGCTTGTTTCGACCGGATGTAGAGTTGCAATAAGTACTGGGTGCTGGGACTCTGAGAAAAGCAAGAGAGGTTAAAAGGCCTAGACGCCTATCCTTTCAGTGAACCTAAACATTGACACATTGTTCGGAGATCTTACTGAAAGGTAAGAAGAACATATCAACGCAAAGAAACCCAAACAAAAACCTGTAGAGTTGAGCCAAGAAACTTAGTACGAGTAGCAGAGTTATAGTCGGTGCTGAAGATAGGGAAAAACTACTTTTGCGGATTATTAAGCGGCAGAAATGGCCAAAGTTTTGCTGATTGACCCGATTGACCCTAATCGCTGCAGTTAAATGCCTTGTTAGTTCACAATTGACTAAATATTGTAGCTATGTATGCGGCCTAAATGGATCTCACCAATTATTATCTATTTTAAGGTCGCCTCTGAAAGCATCGATCTATACAGAGATATGATTAGTTTTAGCATCACTGCGAAACATGTCATACTGTTCAGAATGGCGCTGCGTTCTCCATCGCTTGTTCTTTTTAAAGGCCGGAAGCAGTCGCAACGATACCTTTGCTGTGAGAAAAGGGTTTCGGCAAGGTGATGCGCAAGTGAAGTTTTTAACATCATATTTACTTAAGAAAATTTTGAGAAACTTGGAAGCGAATACCAGAGGCACAATTTTGCAAAAGTCAGTGTGTACAATATATCATCAACAGCACTCAGCAAGATTTTACCCATACGTTTACAAGTATTGAAACAGAAGCATACCGTCTAAGCCTTTAATAACAAGCCTCTGCAGTTAGCTCGATCCTTAGCTAACTCTCTCTAATTGTGCGCTCCAAGTCGGTTGAGGTCCTCTTCTACTTGCGAGCCACCAAAGGCGATGCTGTCCCTCTGGGTTAGATTCGAAGATTCTCCGAGACGGAACAGTGGTTTACATTCGCCCTACATGTCCCAGGCACCATACATGATCAATGCGCAATTTTTTGACTATTGTAGATGGATGTCGCCGTACAGTTCGTATAGTTCGTCATTAAATCTTCTCCTTCGAAGCCCGTGAACGCAAACGGGACCTAATATTTTATGACAATGTTGAGAGAATTGATATCAGAGCCAAAGTAGAGAAAGTCTCTTACTACCTCAAAGTTATATCTGTCGATTGTGACATTCTTTGCAATTCGTTGATGTTGCGTGTCTCCTCTCGTTGAAAGCTTGGTTTTGATTTCTTGCTTTTGATCTCAATTACTGCTAAAAGCATTTTGGCAGCTACAGATGCAATGTCAGCGAATGACAG
The DNA here is from genome assembly GCA_949129095.1 of Volucella bombylans. Classification (NCBI taxonomy): domain Eukaryota; kingdom Metazoa; phylum Arthropoda; class Insecta; order Diptera; family Syrphidae; genus Volucella; species Volucella bombylans. Next base: position 156,802,874 of record OX422141.1, on the reverse strand, counting down.
CAAACGGAGTACCACCTTCCACCAAGGTAATTTTTATTGAGCTTGATAGCAAATGATGAGAAGCCGAAAAACCTCTTGAGATTGGAAAGAAGCTGAATCAAAGACCTTGGAAAAGTCAAGTAATGTCACAAAAGTTATTACGTCTTTATCCATCGCCGCTGGAATATCATCTGTTATGTCTGAAGCCGGATTGATGTGTACAAAGTAATTTATTGCGTTGGATAAGGACTGACATCTTCTGGTATAATATCTTTTCTATAACCTTTGACAAGGAGGGAGGGATGGAAATGGGTCTATATTCAGCCGAAGAATTGGAAAACGGTTTCTTTTTCAGAATGGGAAGAATTTTCGCGATTTTCCACGCACTTGGAAATGTAGAAGTCATTATAATATTATTAAAAATATGGGTTGTGGCTAGAAGAAAGTAAGGTAGTATGATTTTAATGAAAGTGGGGTGAATTCCATCGATACCAACAGCCTTAACGACATCAGCTGGTTCAATACAAGCAAACTCAAAGCCATTAAGTCTTATAAGCAGTGGGTCAGTACACGTGCTGAATGTCGTTTGCAGTTTCGCGAATTCTCTATTGAGCTGAGTGGGATCGATTTTATTTATTTGAGCATTTTTTTCCGACCAACACGAAGCTCACGTAAACTACGCCAAAGAGTTTTTGAAGGTTAATTGTGGTCAAAGTCTTATAGGCTGTCTAAGCCATGAATTGTCTAGTCTAAGCCATGAATTGTTAGAAAATGTTATAACTTTAGTTCAGAGTGGCACGTGGACATTGTATAGTTGCAATAGCATATTTTGAAGGATTTCAACGTGAGTATCTGTAGATATTTCATGATAAATTCGATGCCAATTAAATATTTGAATATTTCGCTTCAGAACATCAGTATTTAGATTTCTAAAGTCTCGGTATGTGTATTGTGAAAGTAATTCACTACAAGGAAAGTCAAAAGTTGCAAAGATTAGGTCGTGTTTGAGAACGCAGGAGCTGAAGTCTGACTATAGAAAACATTGTGACAGTGATTGGAGAAGAATAAATCTAAAAGTGTACTGACTTGAGTAAAATGCATTGGGACAGTCGAATTTATAATATCCATGCCAAGAGTTTTCATATACTGAACAAATGTCTCAGAGACCGCATAATTAATTGAATATCACAACCCAAACCTTCTTTCATTGGGTTGATGGAATTTTTGTTGATCATCGTCAACCTTGAATAATCCTTTCTGCCTGACATTCTTCTGATTTTTCTGCATTTCCCTTCTTATCTCTAAAAGCTTCTATTCAGAATTGTGTCCTTGACGTGTTTTTTATAGTATACCTTCTAGTTGAATTTCATTTCTGGATCTCTCCATAGTCTCGATCGACCATTTCTTAACATTTTCTCTTTGTCCCGAACAGGTGATGTACCTCGGCCTTCCTCTGCTGGTAAAATTCGCAATCAACTTGTGTTTGTCAGCCCTCTACAGCACATCAGAGGTTTCCAGGTGGTGGTAAGGTGAAACATCAGATTTGCCAACTTTATTGGCTCATTTAAAATATTGTTGATACTAGCACTGTTATATGAGATACCAAAATTCATTTTGGTTTAAGAGTATGTACAATGTATTTCAATATAATTTTATGGTTTATACTTATTGACATTGGTGATCCATGATGTGATATTGCCCGTGTCAAAGTTACAATCCAAGTGGACGAGTGCATGTAAGATCGATTCGTCGAACCTGCATGCGTACTCTCGCCCACTCATGCAGATTTCCTGCACACTCAATTGCGGGGTGTGTTGGTTCGAAGAGACAAAAAAATATTAACTACACTACATCGCAGACCACTTTACCATTACACAATTAAGAAAAAAATAAAATGTGTGCATTTAAACAAAAGGTTTTATGTCTGGTAGTTTTAAGTTGTTTGATGCGTGGTTTTGTTGAGTGAGTCTCAAACAAGCACCATAGAACTTCTTGCGAGAGGAATGTCAAGTCCCTTTCTGGAAATTGAGGTATGGAAAACTGGTACCAACTGATGAAACTTCGACCGGCCACAAAGCCGATTATTCCCGAGTTATTTTTAGGATATGGTGTCTTGCAAGCTGTATCACCTATGATGCACTCTTTCTTAACTTGGTACCGAAAAATTAACAAGAATGGTACCGCCATCAAGGTCGTAGAGAAAGCCAAAGTTATCTTCCTACTCTGTGCGAAATTGAGCGTAGTTCAGGCCAGCGTTTGAGAATCTATCTTTGATTTGGGACGTAATCAGCTCGCAATATAACATAATACATAAGCCTTTGTCTAACAAATTCTCATCTAAATGGGCATTATACTGCCTGCTCCACAATTAAGTATTGCAAATGTCGTAGCTTTTTGACCCTCCTTTAGCCGCCCCATTCTACCGTACTTCTTGGATTGCAGTGAAACTTGTTTTGTGTTAATCTACGGGCTACCAAGAGTATGTCATAGTTTAAGTTTCTCTGCTAGCAAACAATCAAATTATTCACATCCCCATCCGATTGTCGCTTTATATGATATCTGATTCAACGAAATCGGACAGTTTATCTGATGGCCCAGATCCTTCGAAGTACAACGCATGGTGCATTAAAAAACTTTCCACAATGAAAAATCCTCAAATAGAAGGTCAAATTAGTCTACCTCTTTCTCAACCGCTATGACAAAATGTCTGCTTAGTGACTAATCTCAATCGAGGCTATGAATTGAATAGCTGCGCATCCGCAGATCCAAGGGATTCATTACAATTGTATGGTCAGATTTATCAGCTGAAATATGCCCACTTCTCCTGTCTTCTTTTTTAATTGCCCAAAAATTAAAAGAAATGAATGGTTGGGTGTTCATGAGATAAATAAGAATAACTTTGACTTAACCTGTTCACTTAACTTTCGGAGTTATTTCAATTCGGAAGTTGAATAATGATTACTCTTCTTCTGGGACACCTTTTCAATTGCAATTTCTTCCAGTCAAAACTGAGGAGGTCAACGTGAAAGTAACATAATCCCAACGGCTACTATAATATAATATCCAAAATTGACAATTCCCAGTGCTTCTTTGTTACTTCTCAAGTCGTTCAGATGTACCCTAGACACTGTTCGTTGAACCCGCGTCTTATAATGATAAATCCGTATTTCTTTCAAATGATTTGGAGAAACCTATAGGCCTAATACAATACATCCGTAGAAAGCAAAATCAGTGAGGTCCCACTCAAGTGCTCTACAAACGAGTACAATTGTTTTTGGATCAATTCGATTGCTCACAACTGATTGACAAGCGGCTTCCTTCAGTATTCGTAGACATATCACATTCAACTCACAAGATACAATTCTTTGCATTCACATGCTCGTAAATTATAAATGCGAATTACATATTCCAATTGTTCTTCAATGTGTCTGCTCGCCACAGCTATTGCTACTGCCACAGCTACGACTTCAACCTCAGCCACAGTCAACCGCATTGCCGCCGACATCACAATTGACTTTTCTCTTTCACTTTTGTTGATCGCCACAAGGCTACAATGGGGCCACGAACTTCGCCCTGCGTACTACGGAAAGCATTTGTCATTCTCTGCGTCTTGTGCTTCTGTTTACTTAGATCTTAAGTGATTCGATTCCTCCAGTGTTCACGCCGCTGCGTCGTCGAGACAAATGGTCTCATGAACTCCTTGAAGCGCCACAAACCACTAATCAAAACATTTTCAAAAAAAAAAAAAATATAATAAAACTCGATGGCGCGATGCTCGGTGATACTGAAGTGATGGCATAAAGGCGCGAATCTGGAAAAATGGAAGAAAAAGAAGCCACCACACAGGCTCCATCTGCATCTCAGTCTGAATGTACTGGTAACAAGTTTACCACAGATTACCATTTTGCTTTTTACCTCTTTTGGATTTTCCATGTGAATTCCGGTGGATGATGGCAGTGGCGGTCTTTGGTTTAAAAGTGCTAACAGAAATGTTTTATTAGGTAGCGCCTCAGATAACCGAGCATCAGTTGCTGCTCCATCAATAGTGTCCCTCTTTGGGAGGATTACTTCTGTGACGGCAAACTGATTCGAGACATCGATTATTTTTGGTCAAATCGGTCGCAATTTATCATGTAATACCGTCACTATACCGCTAGCTTCGGAACACTATTTCATTACAATGTTGCAATGAATTAACTCTCGCGCAAAGTGTAGTTTCTGGTGGGCGTTCAAATTAATTGAATATCACTGCTAGTACTCGTATTCGTACCTGTGCGTTAGTGCACACAGAGATTCGGTTTTGGTGTTTAATGGTCGAACTGGCTGGTAGTCTGAACGTCTAAACTTTTGTGAGCTGGAGGTGAGAGGTAAGTCATAAGCTGGTGAATAGAGCAATGGGAAGTCGGTGTAGTTCCGAGTGCTGGTTGTGGCAAGGTATTAGTTGATTTCTGTTTTGTTTTTTTGGTTTTTTTTTTTCTATTTAAGCTTGCAGAACCGTTTGCGTTTGTGGTTTGATTCCTTATCACCACCAGCGTTAAGCTCAATGACTAGTGAAATCAATGTCGTCATATTATTTATGAGCATAGGCGGCCTGCATCTCAAGGGGATTAAATTTGCTTGTGGTAAATAAACCGAGATTTTATAAAAGGTAAAACAGGTTGAACCATAAGTTAGAGAGTAAACATCAACTAACCTTTATTGCTTATTGGTAGCAAGACTGGCATCGAATGCGATATGGCAGCGTACAAAATAAGACGTCTCAAATTTGCTGTCGCATGTAGAATATTTTCGTGAATCATCCATCAAAGCGTTAACTCTTAGAGATCAGCTTATATATAATTTAATCTAAAGGCGTCCGAAATATATCACACAGGGATCAGTAAAAAAAAGAGTCTACATTTTGTAAAAAGCTAAATTATGTGTCCCGGCCTTTAGTTCTATTGTACTTCCGCCTTTGACAACCGTGGTCCAACTTACTTTACTCGAATGCGGAAAGAACGGGACAACTAGAGGAGTTTTTTTCCGATGGAAGCCATTCTTGTCAAAGAAGAGATTGTGTGCGGTATCGATTGTGACAACTGTCTAAGAATAATAAAGTGTAAAGAAAAGTCAATTATAGTTATATTTATTTGAATTTAAAAAATCGAAAGACTCTTATCTCTCCAATGGTGCTCTAGAGACCCGAATGCGAGCGGATTCTTCAAGGAAAACTTGAACAGGAGAAATCTGTCTGAGCTTTTATATTTGTGATATGACGACTTAAGTTCAAATAAACTACAATATGTAAATGTTACAATCTCAGTTACCAGGAAAAAGATCTGTATGTTGTCGACGAAGCTCATTGTATTGGGCTTGTAGATATCAATTAGGGTTCATGAGGATTGTTTTCTGACTAAGCCCCTTTGACGTTAACATGACCATAAAAGACGGTTAAATTTTCGTCCCAGCAAGGTTAACTAAAAATTTATATGAACATAAGTTTGTATACTATGTAAATACTTCCCTCACGCTGTGACTGTCGTTACTGTGCAGACACTTACAAGCCTTTTCAATTACGGAGCTTGTACGATGCCTTATTTCATCGGTACTTAAAACATCTTTGGCGGAATATTTTAATTGAGAACTACAGCCTCCACAAAACTACAAGAAATAAATGGGTTTGGATAGCAGAATTCGCAGCTGCCCTCAACAGGAAACTATTTAATTTAATTTTTAATTTTTGGTGGGAGCGAACGCCCCCATTTATTCGGCTTAATACAAGCTATAACTTACAAATTAAACTTAAACTAAAACTTAAAACTAAGGTTGGTTGGAGTGGTGCAGGAGAACGGATTTGTGGTAGGGAGTGATGCGGTGGAAGCCAAAGACGGTAGGGTTTGAGTTGATTTGACGTAGCATATGGGTGATTGGTTCGTTGGCGCCATAGGAGGTGTGGTGGGTTGGTAGATAGAAGAGTCGAGGGGTACGTAGATTACGAGGGTTAGTGTTGAGAAAAATGAAGTTGTGAAGAGACGCGCATTCAACGTGACCTGAAAGGAGTCGATGAATGAAGAGAAAGTCTGCTGCATCTCTGCGATCTTCAAGGGTGTTTAAGTTGATAAGATTGAGACGGTTTTGATAGGGGGGCAGATTAAAAGGATCGTCCCAGGGCATACCTCGGAGAGCAAATCGAAGAAAACGGCGCTGAATGCCTTCAATTCTCGAGATATGAACACGATGATATGGGGACCATACTTGACTGGCGTACTCTAGGAGGGGGCGAAAAAAGGTAACATAGAGGGACCTGGTCACGTATGGGTTTGTGAATTCTTTGGACCACCGTTTTACAAAACCTAGTGCAGAGTTGGCTTTGAGGATTATCTCATCCATATGTAAACGGAAGTTGAGCTCGCTATCACACAAAATGCCGTGGTCAGGAAGAGATTGTACGGAGAAGATAGAGTCGGGGAGGAGATTGGTTCCGCTTATGTGAGAAGGTGATGGATTGGCATTTGGCGATGTTAAGTTCCAAAGAATTTTTGAGGCACCAGATCGAAAAACTATCAAGATCTTGTTGAAGGAGGAAAGAGTCATGGGGAGAGAAAATGGTTTTGAAAAATTTGGTATCGTCGGCGTAAAGGGAGACAGACGAGTGTTTGATGATCATATCGAGATCATTTATGGTTAATATGAAAAGAAGGGGACCGAGACGGCTGCCTTGTGGAACTCCAGAGGTGGCCAAAAATGGAGCGGAGTGGGCAGACCTAATACGAACACTGTAAAAACGGTTTTTGAGGTAAGACGATATCCATTTCAACAGTATGGGTTCAAAGCCGAGGGCAGACAATTTAAAGATGATTAACCGATGAGAGATTTTATCGAAGGCTTTGCTAAAGTCGGTTGCAACTACATCGACTTCATTGCCATTCTCTAGGGCAGAGAGGGCAAAGGATACAAATTCAACGAGATTTGTGGTGGTTGACATACCCTTTAGGAAGCCATGTTGTCTAGGGGAAATAAGTGATTTGCATTGGAAGCTTAGAGTTTCATACAAAATACTTTCGAAGAGTTTGGGTATATGGGATAGTTGGTTATTTCATTCTTTGATCCTTTCTTGGATCGGGATCGGGATCGGGGTTATGAAGGAGGATTTCCAAACCTAAGAAAATTCTCCTTGTGAAAGGGATAGACAGAAGAGATTAGAAAGGGCAGGGAAAGAGAGGAAGAACATTTTTTAAGGAATATGGCAGGGAGGCCATCTGGGCCGGGTATGTATTCGTCATTGAGTTGGTGTAATTTTTATTCGATATAAGACGGGTCAAAAATATGAGAGAGAAGTGGGCCATTGGAGATGTTCAGTAGGTAACTAAAATAGGATGGATTTGGTACAAAGGAGTCGTTGGTGAAGGATTGTTTAAAAAAGGTGGCAAATAGGTTGGTAATGGTGAGTGGATCGGTTGATGACCTGTTGTTGAAAGAGAGTGAAGGAGGGTAACCATCGGACTTTATTTTGTAGTTAACAAATTGGAAAACGGACTTAGGGTGGTTTATAAGGTTGACTTACGCATTGTTAAGGTAGCGCTGGTAAAGGGAATCGTAAAGTTCGGTGAAATGAAGATAAGCACCAAGATAGTTGGAATAGTCGGTAAAGGATCTGGTACGCAGGAAAACAGCCCATAACTTATTTCTCTGATTTCGTAAGGAACGAAGCTTGCGATTATGCCAGGGAGGACTAGTAGATGATGTTTTAAGGCGGGAAAACGGAACGTAAAGGGAAAAAGAATTAAATATTTCTTTATAAAAAATGGATAAGCCATCATTTATACTTAGGTTGTGAAAGTTAAAGAGGGATCTGCTGAGATATTCACTGATTTTGTGAAACTTTGCTTTATGAAAGTCGAGGGATGAGAGATTTGTGGGGGGAGTGGACTGGAATGAAGAGTTATTAAAAAAATGAAAGTAGAAGGGGGGGATGGTAGTTATCGATTGTTGAGAGAGATAGGGGGCAAAGTGAGACTGAGGAGTTAATTGGATCTGTTGTGAAAATAAGGTCTAATTGCCTTCCCGTAAAATTGGATATACCACTGACTTGGCATAGACTTGAATCTGTTAAGTGATCTAAGAAGAAACATTCCTTAGCTGAGTTGGCATTTGAAGCGATGAAAAACGATTGATCATCTGATGGAGTCCACTGTAGCTGAGGAAGATTAAAGTCGCCGAAAATAAGGATATCATCAATAGGGTCTGACAGGTCAATTAAATGATCGATCGCATCAATAACAAATTGGTAAGATTCGATAGGTTGAGCTGGTAGGATGTAGCAACATATAACGTAAAGGGACTTGAGAGGCAGTGATATTTTTATTGCGACAAAGTCGGCTTTAGAGGATGAACAAATTGTAATGGGGGAAGAGTTAAGGCTGTTGTCCATCGCCAGTAGGACGCCTCGACAAGGGGAATCTTTATTTGTGTGAGTAGGATCGTCGTCGCGGAAAACATTAAAAGTAGGAGGGAACAATTCCTGGTTCTTTATGTCGGGAATCATATTGGTTTCGGTCAAGGCGTAAATATCAAAGGGAAGAGCATGCGATTGACGTAGGACAGCATTGGCTTTAAAGCGAATACCTCTTACATTCTGGTAGTAGAATGTAAGAGGGATGTTGTGGGGTGGAGGTGTGAGGCAGGATGGTTTAAGCGCTGGCAAGGGAGGCATATTATGGACGAAAAAATTTGTCGTGGTCGGCTCGGCTTCGCTGTAGGTGTGATACTCGTTTAGAGTGAACATAGTTGCCGAATGCAGCGAGGTCGTCTGCTACGTTCTGATGGACTACCCTCGGAGATACTTCAATCTAATAACTTTATTTTGGTAGGAAGCATGTCCTAGTTTGAATGTAAATTCAGAAATATCTGGTATTGACAAGCCATTGCTGCTGCTTGCCAAGCCCCGATCTTGCAGGTTCTATTCTATATCGCCGAATGTAGAACAATACATAAAAAAGAGAGCTTACACTCGGATTTTTCAATATAATCATACTCCGTCACTTACAGCGTAGCCTGACAGAATATCTAATCGGTGAAAACGCTGATATATTTGTTACACAAGATGGAGAATGTGAACTTACGCAACTTATTCGACACCTCATTGATATCGGAGACCGATCAGTCAACCTGCAAGGCTTCTTCCATTAGCACAGCAAACAGAAGTTGCCGAAATGGTGTCGAAGATGAAAGTTGAAGGGCTGATTGAACAATCGCCCACTGTGGTCCTCGTAAAGAGGAGGTTTTGTCTAGACTACCGGTGTCTCAACGATGTCACAAAAAGCTAGCTACCCACTACCGAGAATTGATGACACTTTGAACACGCTTTCTGAAGTGAAATGGTTTTCAACATTTGCCCTAAAGAACGCTTACTGGCAGGTAGAGATTAATCGAAAAGACCATGAGAAAACGCCCTTCACTACGGGAAGAGGTATTTGGCAGTTTACTGTGATGCCCTTTGGACTGTGCAACGCTCCGACCACTTTCGAGCGACTAATGGAACGTACATACTGGACTCACGTGAAAAACCTACCTAGTGTATCTGGACGACGTTATAGTCATAGGCAAGATGTTCGAGGAGCATCGCAAAAATCTAAAAGAAGTGTTTGAGAGGCTGCGAAGCGCTCATTTGAAGCTGAACCCATCCGGAAGTAAAATATCTGGGTCACGTTGTATCAGCGGAAGGAGTTAAAGCGTATAATGATAAAATCGAAGCGATGAAAAGTTGGCCTATCCCCAAAGATAAACACCAACTTAGAAGCTTCTTGGGACTGGGCACATATTATAAAAGATTTTGCTAGTATTTCAAAGAGCCGACATCAACTTACAGAAAAAGGCCGACAGTTCAGGTGGTCGGAAGTGTATAAAAAAGCGTTTCAGGAACTCAAGCGGCAGCTGTGCAATGTCCCCATTTTGGGGTTAGCCCACACCCGGAAAAATGTCGGTGCTCTGATCTCTGAAGTTCATGATGGTCAAGAGAAAGTGGTTGGATATTGCAACAAGGTACTCTCCAGGCCTAAATGGAACTACTGCGTAACTCGGCGTGAGCGTCTGGCTTTAATTCTAGCAACGAAGAATTCCCATAAGTACCTCTATGGACAAAAGTTCATTCTTTGCAAAGCCCACGCAATTGTGAAATGGCTACTACAATTTAACAACCCTGGAGGTCAAGTTGCGAAATGGATCGAGCAGTTGCACAGCTACGACTTTGAACCAATATTGGCCTAGAAGGAACACGAGGAAAGAGTAAGGTATCAGGAGATATCGACCGGAGAGAAACTCTGAAGGCATATTGGGCAAAGTGACACTCCCTTTGTGTGCAAAATGGTTTGCTGAAGAGAAATGGGAAAGTGCAGATGGAACAACATTTCGTATGCAGCTAATCAAGCCACGGTCCATAATCAGTGAAGTGCTCCATGAAATACATGATGGAACCTCAGGAGGTCACTTGGGAATTAATAAGACGTTGGAGAAGGTAAAGGAGCGTTTCTATTAGCTAAATGTAAGACAAGATATCGAGAATCAATCCAAAAAGTGTATACCGCATAATGCAACAATATAATATAAATTTGAAATGAAGGGTAGTGATAAAGTGGTTCAAGTAGAAGATAAAGTAAAGTAAAAGTGGTTGACAAAAGGGATAGAATTATAAATTGCAGTTATATTGAATAAAGCGATTGTGTCAAAAGAAATGAGATCTATCATTTGAACCCACAAAAACACTTGAGAATATATTAACCACTGTACCAAATAAGTACTAAGATATTTACTTGAAAAGCTCCCATCATTTCTGGCTGGACCTCAGATTTGACTTAATGCATTATGTATTAAAGACTTAATTCGACCTCAATGAGGTTGTTAAAACAAGATCGCTATTTGAAAAGAGCGGTGAAGAACGCTCGCATCTCCTTCAAGTTCGGTATCGATTTAAGCGAGACCTTGGATTTCAAAAAGGTTTTACACAAAGTGACGCGCTATTATGTGAATTCTTTAACATCATTCTTGAAAGAATTCTGTGAAACACACAAGCGAATACCGAATACTTTGTCTACCTTGGCTCTGCTATCAATTCTGCCAACAACACCTTCGTAGGATCACCATTTCCAATCGCTATTTCTTAGGACTAAAAAGGCAATGGAGTAGTGAGGGCCTATCCCGAGCAACTAAGGAGATTCTATATAAGACCAGTCCTACTTTGTGGTGCGAAAGCGGATGAAAGTATCCTCGGCCGTTTCGAGAGAAACTTTTTTCGTAGGATATTCGGTCCCGTTTGCGTTGGCTGGCTTTGGAGGACACAAAATTCAATGACGAACTATACGAGCTGTACAGCGACATCGATTAGTCAGAAAACTTCGCACCAGTCGCCTGAGATGTCTAGAATATGTAGAGCAAATGGACACCAATGCTCCGGCTTTGAATCTAAGGGAAGGGCAACGCAGTAGAGGAAGACCTTGCCTTAGGTGGCGCGCACAAATAGAAGGTGAACTCAATCGACTTGGAGTGTGCAACTGGAGGAAGTTAGCTAAGAATCGAGCACAGGTTCACAGGCACAGATTCACCCTGAACTATAGCACCAACTAAGTAAATATGAAAAAAGACTTGAAATTACTGCGGCTCATTATCATTATTCTGACACTTTACTGTATTTACGCTTTATCGTTCCTAGTTTTTCCCTAATATTTTTTATGTCCTACAGCAAACAGTCACTGAGCATACGATCATCTGTTCGATATCATCTGCATATGCGTGACGAGATAAATGATTTTTCTCTGCCCAGTTGGGCCAAGCAGATGATTGTTTGTTTTGTTTGTTTGTTCCAAGTTAAAGATCACGCGTCGCGCTTAATTTTAAGTCAGAACCAAAGTCTTTTCATATTTTGGGTAGTTAACTAATTAGGTCCTCTTAATAAAGAAAGCGAAAGGAGGAGAAATCATTCGACATTAATCAATGTGTGACATTAAAAATCAAATGACTTGAATTTCAATTTGGTGCTCCTCAATCTTCTTCTGTTATTCCCGTTTAATTGGAATTTTACGTTTGTATTGATGTGATCGTTCATATCACGAATTACCTTATATAGATTTGTAGAACTTGTTCTTTGTAAGATTTTAGCAAAGTCCGTATGAAATCTTTGGTCGAAAACATTCTCCAGAAGGAAAAAGTCGATGAGCTGATCATTCACAACGCTGCACAATGTTTCTTCATCATAATTTGACTGTATCACGTTTAAAGTCGACTTGACTCTCACAATTCCGCATAGATAACCAAGTGATTCCATCTTCGATCAAACTACGTGGTCTATACATATAATCCAATCGGACAGCACGTTCCCATTTCATTGTTTTTACAGTGTAGCTTACTTTATTCAAAGAATCTGGTATTTCCTTCTCATACGCACAAACATATGAAATGGGAATGCGCCGAAGTTCTCCGCTAAGCGATATATTAATCCTGTAAATTTCTGTGAATATATCTCCTTAAATATTTTCCCCATGAGCAGCAATCTGGAAAATATTATGTCGTGTGCTAATTTCTATGTACTTCGATTGTAGAAAATTATTTTCTAAAAATCCCCAACAGCCAATGCAAAATTGTTATTGTTCTTGCACAATTCGATGCGCACTTTTTACATTTCTTTATGTTCTCAGTAAACTTTTAGTTTACGTTTGCCTTTAAGCGGCCTTTTTTAATTTTGTCTTCCCATCACAAAATGGAGTTTTGGGGCCAATCACTTACTTTTTCTCGAAATCTTACTCGCTTAATTATTTTCATCGTTTATGACATGAATTATTACCCCACCAGCGAGTATTTTGGTATATTATCTCGGCCTTATTTTTTCTCATAACATAACTTACGAGTACGTAAATGCACTTCCAAAATTTATTTGTTTTTTTTTTTCAGATATTAACTTGAAAAAAATTCATAATCTTTTTCCATCTTTTCATTCGAGATCTTAGCTATTGACAACAAACATGTTATCTAGAAACATTCCTAAAATTATCTATGATATTTAGTTCACTATTTTAAAACAACGACATTTACAATATAAACGTTTTATAATTTTCAAAATACATCCTCTACTGTACACAGTAATCCTTGATCTGCTTCCACCTTAAGATTCTTTTCCGATGTTTCTAAATAAAATGCTTGTTTGTATCAAAACATTTTGTCAACAAAACTGCCAGCTGCTCACATATCTCTATCTCAATCACTCCTTCAAAAATTTACCAAAACATCATAATGTTGCGAACATTTTCTATACAAAGCCACTCATGCCATCTTTGTCAGCTGAATCAAGAGCCGGTTTGACAGGTTGTTGCAGATTCAAATTGTCTGACGTTTTTCGTCTTTCGTTACTTTTATTTTATTTTATTTTTTTTTTTGCATTCCATCCGTTGGTTGCTACGTTTGCTTTTCAAATAAGTTATTTTCAGTTGTTCATTTCATTTCATTTATCATTGTTTACATTCATAAATCAATTCGAAGCTCTAAAATGCACAAACATGTCCTCCGATAGAAGCAAACAACCAGCCCAATGGAGAAAAACCGCCACGAATTCCAATCCAAATAACGAAGAAACTGCCCCATCAGCGGGAACCAACAGCCGAATTCCAGGTAAAGAATTTGATTTCAGAATTTCATTGACTTTTTTCTTTTTTTGTATATAAATCAAATTGAATAATGGAATTTAATTAATTGGCGAAGCACACGGATGTTTGCATTGCAAATTATTTCAAACTCGTCTCTGGAAAAGTTGACCGTCCACGTCTGAGACGAGTTCTTTCTGCCGAGACAATCGGGCGACCGAGTCTGTGGGTCCGAATTGGAACGAAAAAGTCTTGATTTTTGCAAACGTAAACAAAATTTCTGTTTTCGCGATTTGAATTTGAATTATTGTAGTTTCGTGTAGTGGAAAACTGTGAAACAATGAAATTTAAGTACTTGCTCGTGGTTTACATAAAAAATGGAAGCATCGTCATTCAGAGTCCGTGTATATGTATGTAGTGCTTGTAGACCTTATTGTTACAAAAGGGTGGTTGTTTATTTTTGAGTCGTAGTTATCATTTCTAGAAGGCGAGCGGTAAAGAGTACGAATGGTATTGATCACGCTAATAAGTTTCTAAAAATAGATTTCTGTCGCAAGTAACACTGAGAGTTGGAAAGTCGCTTAAATTCAGGGTGTAAAGTGGCGACAGAGGGTTTGCATATTATGCTAACCATATGCGAGCAACACATCCGGAAGCCGCTCATGATGTGAGAAAATCTACCTGGCCCTTACTCGTTCACCCTCCGGCTTAGGACAAAATGACTTTGTACGGAGATGGAAAATCAAATTTTTATGACCTACTACCCCTGTTTAGTGAGCAAAGCAATAGAAGTTTCAAGCGAATTTAATTGAATAGAAATTGCCAACAAGCACCCTACGAAGAGACGCGCGTTTTTCCAATTGATATGCTTTCCTATCTCGTACAATCTTAATTGTTATTCGCCGTTGTAGCAGGCAGGCAGGCCAGTCACATTTTCATGACGACGTGATTTGTTTTGGTGATTTCGGGCGACAGCAGTTGGTAACAAGTCTTGGTTGTTGTTTTGTGGCAAAACTTGTCATTGATTTTACCGATAATATTTACTGCAAAGATTTGTTAATTATTATAATCCACAAACGTGTCTTTAATCTTAAAGTGTGTGTCTTTGTTTGTGCGCTGATCTAGGTGGTTTATTGGAATCAGCTGCAGGATTCGCTACCACAAAACATGCCTTCCAAAGTTGATTACCTTTTCAACATTCGGTGAATTGCATTGATACAAAGAGAGAAAATTTGTCTAGCGTAAACTATGTCATTGGTAAAACTGTTTTATCATTTTATTGAACCTTACAATGATGCATCACGACATCTCTATCATCCTTTCTGTTCGATAGATCTAGTGCCTTGTGCTGCATATGGTATCAAGCTCTATAGCGGTGTAACCGTAGAAAGTTTCGCAGGACGTAGATAACCTATGCCCGACACAGTAAGGTGTTTTGTGAAAATGTAGTTTGTCATCTTCTGCTGAGGGACAGAAGGAAGTGTTCTTTGATCTGTCTTCATCCTGAAGAGTCATGCCATCAACAGTTGCGCTACTGAGAAAAACGACTGTCAAGGAATGAGGACGCCATCCTAAAGTAGGTTCAAGCTCTAAGAAATCCTAACCTGAGTCGTGCCTACCAAGTTCAACGCAGATTTCTATTCCCGCTTTTTTATTGTGAGCTGGGAGACGGACTGTATCCACTGTCACACTCCCGATCGTATTCATATAAAGAAACCTTACATTTTCTCATTTATTTGGAAGTGGTTGAATGGTAGCTTGACCATAAGCGCAGCTCCCACCTGTTCTCAGCAAGTTTTCATTAGCATTAGGATCGCTTGGACATGTGTCAGATGCTAACTTAAAGACCAATTAACTCGTATTCCATTGTAACCGGCCTTGGAAATGGACTACATATTTCCCCGTCTTAGGTTCCAGTCATGATCGGGCACCGCGAACCATAACTTTATATTTTTGCTGCAGCTAGAGAACTAGTTGCGAGGAGCAGTGGAAAAGTCGGTCCACTACTACACAATCGGTTCAAAATAATTGGGGCAAAGTAAAAGTGCTTTTGCTAATGGCGATGGCAAAATCCTGCAGGTAAAACGCTATTCTTGCACCATTTAGGGTGAACAAAAGATCTTAAGTAGACAAGATCCCTTCGATATGCCGATGTTGTGCGTTTCTTCCTGGCAAAAAGGATCTTATTATGTTATGGAGTCCGACCAAATCTTGTAAATTGATTGGTGTAGGCACTCAACCAAGCCATGTCTTCATAGTATTGCCCTGCAGGCCTTCCGGTTCCGTTACCTTGTTATACTTTAGTTTGGGTGTTGTTATATTTACTCTATTTTAGTTGGGGGGACTGGATTCATACCATCTACTCAGGATGAATTATTTCTTCTGAATTTTTATCCACTTGGCATCGATGCCACTGATTTTCAGCACTTGGTGCAGGTTGTAAAGGGGTTGAGGGAGAGACGACCTAGCAGTGTATTGCGATTAATCGTTGTATTGACTCGTTGTCATGGCCTATGAGATATCTAAGCCGAGCGTGTATTAAGCTCTCATAGTGTTCTTACTTACTTTCATATGGTGGCGCTACAATTCGGGGTGGAACTGGGCCTCAACTAATAAGCATCTCCAGCGAGGTCAATCTTTAGCTAGCTGCCTCCAGTTGGTTAAGGTGCCCCTCCCACATGCGCGTGCCACCTGAGTCGCAGTTTTCCTCTACAGGACTGTCCCTCTTGGGCGGATTCAAAGACTTTCCGGATCGGAGCATTGATGCCCATCTGCTCTATATGACAAAGACACCTCAGTCGTTGGACCATCACCCTTCTGGCTAAGTCAAAGTCGCTGTACAGCCCGAACAGTTCGTCGTTGTATCTCCTCCTCCACTCACCGTATATGCAAAAGGAACCGAAAATCAATCGAAGAATTTTGTTCTCTAAGCAGCCAAGAGCACCCTCATCCATTTTTGATAAAGTCCATGCCCCTGCGCTATAGAGCAGGACTGGGATTACTAAGGCCTTACATAGGTTAACGTTTGTTGTTCGAGAGAGGGCTTTGCTAGTCAATTGCGATGGTTTCGTTGTCTGAACTGATGGCGGATAATAGGTAGAGAAGTGTTTAGGGTGACATTCTATCCGAGAAGTCCGTTTTTGGTGCCCTTTTTTGTCGACAGAATATACTTGGTCTTTCCCTGTCGACAGCGCCACTGACATCCCGCTGCTTTCTTCCGTTTATGTCAATATCATCGGCGTATCCGAGTAATTGGATGGACTTTTAAAAGATTGTGTCTCTTGTGTTGGCATTAAAGGTCTTTACCGAGCTTGATGAAGCAGCGTGCGTTCTCCATCGTAGTGTGGTGATTTGAATATTTAGTCGATGGTGTACTTTCCTGGTCTAAAGCCACATTGATATGGACTATTGATCGTAACTTGGAGGTAATGTTAAGAAGACTAATGCTTCTATTGTCTGCGCAGTTCATAGGGTCTTCTTTTTTGAGGATCGGACAGTGCTGAGGTTATATATCGGCATACTTTCGTGCGACCATATTTTACAGATGAGTCGGTGTGTGATCCTTACCAAGTCATCGCCTGCTCGGCAGTCAGGTCGTCCGCTCCAGCAGCTTTGTTAAACATAAGCTAAGATGCGGATATCTTGTTTTCATTCAGGTTCATTCTGCCTGAAAGCGGTATATTGTTCGTCATCACCGTTATACAGTCTACAACAATGATCCTTAGAAATCCTTATCATTGGCTGTGGCTCTACTGCTATGTTCCCTTGTTCATCTACGGGCTTCAGTTCGGGGTTTGTGTCCGTGGCATGTTTTTTTTTACCTTTTGGTAAAACTGCCGAATTTCGTTCTTGGAGTAGCATCTCTTAATTTAGTCGACCACGCGTTTCTCATGCTTCTTTTTCCTCCTGAGAAGTCAGTGATCATCTCTCTCCTTCTGCTCGTAGAGCTCGTGCAGCGCCGCTTTGTATGGATGATGCTTAGCTGCACGTGCTTACCGTACTCGTCGTTAAACCAGCAGTTTCATTGTGGTGGCCGAGCGTAAGCCAACACATCAGAAAGGGCATCTCTGATGGTTTTTTGGCAATGTTGCCACTTCCGATTTGATGCTGGCGGCATAGGACATCTTAAGAGATTAAGGGAGATTCGACCGGAAAAGATTTTGAGGATCTCTGGCGATTGTAGCCGTCCGACGTTAACTTTCCTCATAGTGTTAGCTTGCCTTTGTAATGTTTGGGATATCCACAACCGTAATTGCTTCGATCGCAATGTGGCCAATCTGGTTGACGGTTGATTGATCCGGACTTCTCCAAGTCCCTTATGAATATTGAGATGCGAAAACCGCGTACTAGCTACGAAAATGTTTTGCTTCGCCCGAAAAATCGGTTAGCCTGTATCAGTTTTCGGAGATGGTGTTGAGCAGGCTATACTTTCCGACAATACTACCAAAGCTGCGTTCTCTTCTTAGTTTTGCATTAAAGTCGCCGAGGACAATTTGTATGTCTTCACTAGAGCACTGCCCGCAAGTCTGGTGCAAGTGCTCGTAGAACCTATCTTTGGTTCCCTCATCTTTCTCGTCAGTGGGAGTGGCTATTGTTGCCAAATTTTAGCGTTAATACGGATTGTTACAAGACGCTCGTTAACATGCCATAAGCTCAAGACGTGCCGCTAACAACAAATCCGCATCCAAATAGGCTCTGGTAGATAACAATCGCCGTAGTATATGTCGCAGTTTTTCATCCTCTTTTTGTCCGGCTCATTCCATCGCACTTCTTGGATGGTAACATCTGCTTTGCAGCAGTCCAGGGCCTCCGCTAATTGTTCGGCTGCACGTGGCCTATTAAGGGACCTAAAATTCCACGTGCAGATTCGAAGTTCGTTGTCCTTGTTTTGTTTGCAGGGGTTTTCTACAATAGATCCGTCCGTATCCGTATCCATGTTGTTGCTTTTTTTTTTCATAGCTGGGCAGTTACCCCGGCGGCACAAGATAGCGCGGGCTATGGGCCGGTTAGACCCCGTTCAGGGATATGAACGCTACAGTTGGTCTATTAAGGGCGCAAGGATGACACGCAAAATCGTGAAGCGTTCCACATTTTTTGGAAACTGATGGTACATCGATCATGAAGGTTTTAAGTGAACGTGATGTAGATCCAGTGCGAACATTTTCTAACGATATTTGTGAAATTTTCCAAGTGTTGGGGATAGAAGCTGTGCGAAAGTCGGTGGAGAAGGAAATGAATGCTGTGTTGCAGTTCTATGGGCTTTACGTGAACTATCGACATTTAGCCTTGTTGTTGATGGCTATTACCCGTCACGGTATTAACAGACAGGATACTGGTGCTCTTATGCGTTGTTCATTCGAAGAAACCGTCGACGTATTGATGGATGCATCTGCACACGCTGAAACAGATCCAATGAGAGGTGTATCTGAAAATATTATTATGGGACAGCTGCCAAAAATGGGAACTGGTTGCTTTGACTTGCTCCTTGATGCTGAGAAATGTCGCTTCGGTATAGAAATTCCAAGCACATTGGGAACAAATTTAATTGGAGGCAGTGGTATGTTCTTTGGAGCAGCATCGACCCCAAGCATGACTCCGCCAATGACACCATGGGCACAATGTGGAACCCCGCGATGCTTTTCGCCTACGGGTGGAATAAGCGCAATGACTCCGGGTGGACCAAGTTTTTCACCGACCGCAGGATCGGATGCTTCTGGAATGTCACCGAGTTGGTCGCCAGGACATCCAGGTTCTTCACCCAGCTCTCCTGGACCACCGTCACCATTTTTCGCATCATCACCAAGCGCGTCTCCAGCATATTCGCCAACAAGTCCCCATTACACTGCATCATCACCTGGTGCAGCGTCACCAACATATTCACCGTCTAGCCCGAACTACTCACCAACTAGCCCCTTCTATGCAGCAAGTCCTCGTTTTTCATTAACCACACCCAATTTCAATCCACAATCAACTGGATACTCTCCAACATTAAGTAGCTATTCACCAACGTCACCGAATTATTCTCCAACGTCAAACTTTCCCACTTCAACACCATTATTTTCTGGAGGAGGAACCAACACATATTCACCAAATAGTGCTTATTCTCCGACTAGCACAAATTATTCGCCAAACTCACCGAGTTATTCTCCAACTTCACCTTCGTACTCGCCCTCAAGTCCTTCTTATTCTCCCACATCGCCATGCTACTCAGCGTCTCCATCGTATTCACCTTCATCGGCAAATTACACTCCTCATACACCTTCTTATTCGCCATCATCTCCACATTATTCACCAGCTTCACCAGCTTACTCTCAAACTAGCGGCAAGTACTCACCAACTCGCCAACTTATTCGCCTCCGTCTGCATCATATGACGGTAGCCCGCAATACACTCCAGCATCGCCACAACATTCCCCGGCCAGTCCCAAATATTCTCCAACTTCACCACTCTATTCACCAAGTTCTCCGCAGCATTCATCGGCGAATCAATACAGCCCTACTGGAAGTAATTATTCGACAACTAGTCCTCGGTATTCGATTTATTCACCGAGTAGCCCGAAATATTCGCCTAGCAGTCCAACGTTCACATCATCTTCAAAGAATTACTCCCCAACTAGTCCCATGTACTCACCAACGGTACAATCTACTGGATATAGCCCCACAAGTCCAGCTTATTCACCCAGCAGCCCTACATACGAAGAAACCGACGATTAAATATATTTTTTTTTTTCATTTTCTTTTCTGTTCTTTCAATTTTATTCACTTATTCAACTTGAAGTAAAATATTGAAAAAAATTTTTGTAATGACGAAATTTTCTTAAATGTTTAAAGTAGCAATCAATAAAACACTTTAAAAGGCTCCACCGCTACGATCTCTTTTCCAAGGTCCAGACTTACTCTCGGAAATTCTTACCGGCCTGAGTTCCAAATATGTCAGAGTAGCCCGAAAAAGTGATAAATAACAGTGCGATATTACCGAGTCGCCACCCCGATCAACAACAAGACAGACGTCTTGACGTTTGTGAACTCATACACGAACTTATCGGAATAAATAAGGTCGCTGACAAGTTGTTTTAAAAGTTCACAAAGTTTATACGAGTATGATATACTAGAACCAAACCCACTTCATTCATCAAAAGCAAGGAGATATTTTTCTTTTAAATGGGCCATATAACTGCAGATGGTTATAGTGCAACAGATTTTTTCGAGATCTTTTATTCGGTTAGCAAGGGTCCCGATGATTTGCTTCGATTGCGTTCTTCCCTTCTCTTATCCTCGTTGCCTTGTTATCCAAGTGTGATGCAGTGGCCCATACAAGGAGCTCATCAATCTGGTGACTGTGGTACCAGATACAGAAATTATTCACCCAAAAGTTTTAAGAAGCTAAAGTTACAAGTTGTATTAGGCGCTTAGTGCGAGTAATTAGATTGAATCCAATATGATTCTTTGCATTACTGCACGAACAACTTTTAATTTTATATGCTCCTCTGACCAGTAATTCGAATTTCCTGTGCCAATGTATTGGTTAACGATTCCGTTCGTCAAAGTTTGAAAACTACAAACTACTTCCCTGAGTTCCAAAATGATGCAATAATCTGTTTTGAAAACCTGTAAAGGCGAATGCATTTTTTCATGAATCGTCGTTTTCATCGTATCATCTTCTGTTCTACCCTTATGATAAACTAATGTCTCTTCAATGTAATTTTTAGTCTAATTGCTTTAGATGCCTTTTGAAACGATCTCCACCTCAAATTAAAGCTTCTCACATTTTTGTAATTCGTGAATTTATTCCATGCTAGTACCATGATCATGATTATTCTTGAACGTTGTTCACCTCTAGGTTATTATTATTATTATTATTGGCCCGGGTCTACCCCAGAGAACTTTATTAAGCTTATTAACAAGCCAAACTTAAAACTTAACCTAAGGGGGCGAGGAGAAATGGTGGACGGGGGAGATGTTAAGGGAGTGGCATATTGAGCAGCGCTGTTTTTATTTCTTGTTTGCTGCTATTTAGGTCAAAGACTTCGGCGTAGTTATTCATTATACGCAACATTCTAGATATGGGTTCAAAGTGTCCGTAGTTGGTGCGGTGAGTTCGGATCAGGAAGAGTGGGACAGATCTTAGATTACGGGGATTGGGAGTGAATGCAATATTTTGCGTTATTCTCGAACAGTCGATATTTCCAGCCTGTAACTGGTGGATAAAAATACATCAGCGACTTCATGAGGTTTTTTCAGGGTATGCATGCTAATTAGTTTTAGCCTATTTTCATAGAGGGGTAACCATATGAATCGGCCCAAGGTAGACGACGAAGTGCGAAACGGATAAACCTGCATTGGCCTGCTTCTATTCTTTGAATGTGGATTAGTTTATAGGGTGACCAAACTTGGCTGCAATATTCGAGAAGAGGCCTTACAAAAGTAATGTACTGGGACTTTGTAACGTAAGGGTTGACCAGCGATTGATAAAGCCAAGTGCAGAGTTAGCTTTATTTATAATGCTGTCAATATGTGAGTCGAAATTCAATTCTCTATCACAAATTATACCTAGATCCCGTACTTGGGTAGTGGAAGGAATAGGCTCATCGCAGATGAAATAGTTTCTTGGAGGGGGAGGTAGACGTTTACGGGAATAGGTTATCGCTTGGCATTTGCTGACATTAAGCTCCAAAAAGTTTTGCTTGCACCATACCGAAAATTTATTCAAGTCATCTTGCAGGCAATGAGAGTCAGAAAACAATGAGATGACTTTGGAAATTCTCATGTCATCAGCGAAAATAGAAAGATTAAAATTCATTAAAATGAGATCTACCCTGAGGGACACCAGATGTTGCTTTAATGGGGTCGAATATTGAAGATCTAAAGATGACCCTGTATTCTCGGTCTTCTAAATAGGATTTGGTCCATGCCACAAAATGAGTGGAAAAGCCAAATTTTTTTAGTTTAAAGATGATAAGTTGGTGAGAAATTTTATCGAATGCCTTGCTGAAATCTGTGGAAATTGAATCGACTTCGTCACCGTCTTCTAAAACATGAAGCGTCCTAGAGACGAACTCTGTTAGGTTAGTGGTCGTTGATTTACCTTTCAAGAAGCCGTGCTGATTTGTGCAGATAGTTGGCCTACAGTACGGAAGCAGTTGTTGATAGACTATGCTTTCAAAAAGTTTGGGTATGCAAGAGAGTTTTGCTATGGGCCTATAATTATCGACTTCGGCCTTACTTCCTTTTTTATGAATAGGGATAATGTAAGATTCCTTCCATAGGAAAGGGAAATTACCTGTTGAGACAGACAAGTTAAATAGGGCAGCAAGAGGAGGACCGAGATGGGTAACACACTCTTTTATTACAATAGCCGAAATTCCATCAGGGCCGGACGAGAAATCATCTTTAAGTTTGGTAATGTTTTCAGATACCAAAGTTGTTGTTATATTTAGCGAGATGGATGACGTCTCAGGATAGTTTCTCATATAGCTAAAGTAGCTAGGATCGGGTTCAGCTGTTTTCTTAGAAAAGGATTTGTTGAAATGACAGGCAAAGAAATTTGCAATGGTTTTTGGGTCGGCAGAAGATTCACTAAGAAATTTAAGAGTAGATGGGTAGCCGTCTGACTTTCTTTTGGTATTAATAAACTGGTAGAAGCGAGACTAATCTAAATTGCATGCGGTAGAGGTACTCAAGGTAAAGAGACTCACAAAGTTCAGAAAAACGATTATATACCGATCGATAATTACTGTAGTCGGAATCAGATCGAGTTCTTAAGAATTTGTGCCACAACTTGTTTCTGTTATTACGGAGAGAGCGCAACTCATTGTTGTACCAGGGAGGAGCAGATATGCAGTCCTTTCGGAAGGTTGTGTACATATGAAAGGTTACCCAGAAAAATGTTTCGTTCGTCATCGTACTTCCGATATTAAAGAGAATTTTGTACTTTTTTGTTTTTACGAAAAATTGGAAACAACACAATGTCTGGTGGAAAGTCAGTTAAAGTTATATTTCCCTACAAAAATGAATCGTTTTTAGAACGTTTTACGAAAAACTCAACTCATACCTGAAGTGGACACCGAAAGTTGTTAGCATGCATTCTCAAATCAGTCAGCAATAAAATGTGTTGCAATGTTAAATTGCAAATATCTGCGTAATATGTCGGGCCTACTGGAACAAAATTATCACCGACTTGGTTATAGAACTGTGTAGTCAACTTTAAACATAAACTCAAAATTAGTTATTTGCTTATAATTATTCTTATAAGCAGTTAACTTACGAAAACCTTTTTCTGGGTTTTTATAAACGAAAAATCCAAAATCGGCCCAGTTTAGATCGGTCCTTTTAGCACTCAAGAAGCAGTATGATTGGCAAATCTCATTATCACACCCACATTCGATGGATCTTATTTGGAGCGGAGCTGCACCAATCTAATGATGAAATTTAATTTAAAAGAAAAACACATTCTACAGACAATATAGTCATACACACTGTGGCTTTGAAGAGCAATGCTATCAATAATGGCAATAGCATCATGACTCGACTGAAATCTAAATAGAATCAGCTGTTAACCAATAGAGTAGTAATTATCGTTTTAAATAAATTGCTCAGTATGAATTTCAGTGTCGATTCCTTATCCATTAGATTTATCTTAATTAACAAATTTCGTCATAAGTTTTGTTCTCCCATAAAAAATTTGTATGAGTGAACAACTGATTGAAGCAAATTATTTAGTTTCAACCAACAGTTGTACACCATTTTGTGAAAATCATATCGTATGTACAATAGTTACATTTTTCTAATACGATTATGAATTTTCTGCGAACTTGTAGTTTTTAACTACATACTTATGGTTGAAATTATACAGATCCACGTAACTTAAGCTTACATTTTCCTATATCGGATATGGCTTAAATCTAAGCCAAAGACCAAAGACCAAAGCTGCTGAGCAAACATCCATATCGGTACTCCCTACAGAATCGGAGATGCTCCGACTGCTCTGACTTAGTTGATTCGAAGAAAAAGAAGAAAACTGATCTGAGGGAATGAGGTAATTAAGATCACTCTCATGCTCAAGATAACTGCGTAATAAGCTCCGGAGATCAGGATACTTAACGAGATTATTGCTCTTGCGATGTTCCTTCGAATCAGCTTAGCTCGTAAAACGAAATTACTCATTCCTATTAGGTTGGTACTGTTGTAAAAACTAGCATTAGGATGGAATTGTACGTACGCTGACTCAGATATTCTATACAGGTGAAAACAAACTATGAAAACACCTTCGAAAACCCGAATAATTCCAATAAACTTGTTCTACATTGAACGACACAGAAGTCATATCGCCATTCTTCACAATGAAGTGTCTACTGGTGAGCATATTCAAAATAATGTACCTAAGTGATATAGTTGGGCCCAGCACCTTCAACATACTAAACATACGCTGTCAAAGGCCTTCTCCAAGTCTATCAAGTAGGAATCCGTACACTTGTTTCTGCTTTTGTTTTATTGGATATCAGATACGGGTTTAGACGGCAAATACTTAGCAACACTTAGTTAGGAGTCCATTGATCACCTTTTCGTACTCCTTGAGCTTCGCTGTTACTCATAATCATTGTCCGGAGAAATGTCTACAAAAATCTTTGACAAATTCGCAGAAAAACTCAACTGTGTTTGGAATATTCTTTGAAGAACTGAATAGGCATCCCAAATATGGCACCAAACATCAGCCCGAATCATACACAGTCACCGAATCTAAAGCACAATGACGACTCTGTCACAATAAAAGACAATCACGTAGTCAGTAAAAGGCTACATAAAGAGAGAATGAATCTCATGATGTCGGCTGAAAAGGGCATTTCAGCTTTCCCCGATGGTTAAGTGGATTGGTACTATAACAAGTGCCGATACAACCGTCTACAGTGGACAGAAGTATCTACTCTCATTAGAGTTCCCAAATTCGTAACCCTACGCACCGCCAGTAGTGAAATTCCTGACACCTTGCTACCATCCAAATGTCGATCTATCCGGTTCCATTTGTCTAGACATCCTCAAAAACAAATGGTCTGCATTATATTATGTTCGAACTATGTTAGTCGATTCAGTCGCTGCTGGCCGAATCAAACAACGATAGTCCGCTAAACGCCCAAACCTCGATGATGTGGAGTAACCAAGCGGAGTATAAAAAATATTTGGATGCCTTCTACAAGAATCATAAAAACTGATAATTCTAAAGAATCTCATGTAATTTAGCTAAATATTCCCACAACACATCACACCACACCATAAGACTCTACGATCGTCAAATGTCTTTAGTTTCTCTCTGCGCACACATCAAACTCAAACACTCAAAGAAACATGACTCGAAGCAAATATATTTTTGTAATACTTGAAGAGATTCTCCTGTCGGCGGGACATAGCCTCCATAAACCACCTAATTACTACATTACATATCTCATTCTTCCTTTCCTTTCCGTCTGTACTCGTATCTTGTACCTTTTTCGCGTGTTTGTATAGTTGATTTCCCTTTTTGAAAAATTCGTATCTTAGTTCATGACCTTTGCTGACATTCGCAAACTACTTACAACACAAATTCCCGTATAAAGAAGAAACCAAAATCTCTTAGCTTTTAAGTACGTCGTCGAGTATATTTGTTATTTTTTATTTAAATGAATTTTGTTATTCGCTTAAGTTCATTTCATTTCCCATCGAAACAACACTGCGAAAGTCTCTGTGCTCCGTTCGGATTTGATTTTGAATTGTACACAACAGAAATTTGTAGCCGTAGTGAGCCGTAGATCATTTGGAGCCCTTTCTTCTTTTCGGCGATGCCATATTTTCTTCATTTAACTCAGTGAAACCTCAGTTTTCGAATTGCTAGTTCTCTATTTTATTTTGAAGCTAGAAATTGTACAAAAGCCCGATTTTGCAGCTCGTGGTTCGAACATTTTTAGCCTTGTGCACTTCCTAGAATCTGCTTCCTGCGGATCTTCGGTCACAAAGAAGTTGTCATCATCAACAGCTTATCCATTGAATTTGTTTGTACCAAGGCAAACTAACAGAAGCCCTGTAATTCTCCTTAATTAATATTTATAAGTTTTTGATCGATGATTTCAGTGTCATGATGACCTCTGTGACTGTACATGGCTTTTAGTCTCGCCAGCAGAATGCTTTTATGTTGGGACAGTAATTGAATTGTTACGTTGCGGAATATGCCTTTTAAAGTTTCGTCTATTTCTTTGAGAAATTTTTACAGATTACTGTTGGACGGTGGGGGTAGAGCGAATTCGCGGAGAGTGCTTTCATCAGTGTTCTGGAGAAGTGTGTCCAACATGCCCTGCTTTAATTGTAGGAATACCTTTAAAAAAACAAAAACACCTCAAACTCCGCAATCTTGTTTGGAACGTATGGCGAACAACAGAAAATCCAGATAGAACTCGTGTCTGGCAAACGGTTTTAGACTGTTTCGGCACATTACACTATGCTGACCTCACCAATTGAGTAGTAGGTGTATTATATCCTACATCTCCGTGTCTCCATCTGATGAATAGCGGGTTCTGTGTGTATATGTTTGTTGGTGGACTGACGCAAATTGTCGTTAGGACATAACACCTACGGTAATTTCATTGGAAAACTTATCAGAATTTTCAAATTGCATAACACTGCCTAGAAGTGACGTCGGAGGTGGGTTTCACACGTGTGTTCAGAGCACGTGGAGTGGCCGTGGTGTGGTGGTACTAGCAATCGCTTCTCACTCGAAGGGTCAAGGTTCGAATCCTACTCATGACAAGTTTTTCATTTGTGTGGAACTCAGTCAGAAAAATCTGCGTGTGAAGGCATAGCACTGACATGTAGATTTGGCTGTTGTAGAGTAGCACAAAACAAGCGTGAAAATTGATAACCTTCAAATCATTCCGGATGAAGAAAAAACTCTCCGTCCTATTCGAACTCTCACCCTCGGAGAGCTAATATCGAAACCAAATATACCTGAGTTTCAAACCACTACATTACAATGTATTCCTTTCTCCTCCTTCTATTTTTCCGCCAGTAAAAAGGGTATCATAACCCCTTAGGCGCGCGTAAATTATAGAAAAAAAAAAAGTTTTAACATTGATCTGAATTCACTGTTATTAAAATTCACAAACATGAAAACCATTGTGCACCGGTACTCATCTTTTCCCCTTACTTCTTTTTCCTCACGCCCGCGCTATGTTCCGTGTTCTTGAAGGGTATCAATAGCCCCTTGAGCGCGCGTAATTTATATAAAAAACAACTCGCTTCTGACTTTCAGTTCTTGTTAAGGTGAATAGCTTAACTCCTTAGAAAACGAACTCCTCGTCACAATCCTTCTCTTTCAGCTGTGCGTGGAGCGGCACTGGATCTGTAGACATGATAACCCTCTCAACAGCATTGCTTCTGTGTGAAGGGGAAGAACTCAATGATAAGGTCCTTCAGTATTTTTGTTTTTTTGTGCCTTGAAAACCAAGTCATGGTGATTTGTTTTCCTTAATGAATATGTTACCAATTACTGCCTCTGATATGTTCGAAATTTATTACTTCGGCATGCGCGTTCGTGTCAAAACTGTTTGTGTCCATGTAGCAAAGCACTGTGTTTTTTGAACCCTAGACCACTTCATAACCTCGCCCCGTTTTTTCTCATGAGTAAAATTCAATCGTTATACGTGTATATAGTGTTCCACGATAGTATTTGTGAACTTGTATTTGGAAGCATGTCTTTTCCTGATGTTAATTTGCTCTCTTCATGTGTAAGTCTGGACGTAAAGTTGTCCCAATGAATGCACCATGTATCGACTGTATTGTTCCTCAGAAACCATTACACATTGAACTTGATCATCAAAAATGCAATTGTGACAGAAAATTATCGAAATTATTGCTTACTATGTGCATTTTAAAGTTAACTATGGAACAAATATAATAATAATATCTACTTACTACTACTTACCAAATTGATGGGCTTATATTTCTGGTTGTTACCGCATGAATTTCAATGAAATGTCCGATTTTATAGTAAAAATTTAAAAGCCGTTAGCATCTATGACATTCTTCCAACGTGATATAAGGTCAAATATTATTTTTTCGTAGAAGTGCTGCAGAAGAATTTCAAATCCCAACTGCAACAGTTGTTGCACCATTACTTGTGAGGTATGAGGTCTATCATTGTCATGCAAAAGGATCGGACCGTGCCTATTGACTAACGCAGGTTGCTTTTCAGCCAATTTGGCATGCATTATGTCGATTTCCTCACAATATTTGACTGCATTTATCGTTTCCCCTGGTTGAAGAAATGAAAAGTGGATTGGTCCTTTCGATGTCCACCAATTTGCCACCATAACCTTTTTTGAGCGAAGATCGGGCTTGGGGATGTGTTTTGGTTTTTCATCTGCATCCAACCACTGCCAAGATCTTTTACGATTATCATACAGTATCCACTTTTCATCACAGGTGACTATCCGGTGCAAAAACGGTTCAGATTGGTTTCATAATGTAAGCGATGCGCAGAGTTTCAGGCGCCGTAGTTTTTGGGATTCGTTCAGTTCATGGGGTACCCACTTATCGAGTTTCTTTACCTTTCCTATGAGAGAAAGGTGTCGACTTATTGTCATTGGGGATGCTATCATGCTTTGTGTAATCTCCCGCACCGATTTTGTTGGGTCCGCATCCACCGTTGCTCTTAAAACATCATCGTCAACTAACGTATCCGGCTTCAAACGTAGTTCATTTTCGAGGAAGAAATCTCCCGAATGGAACTTTCCAAATCAACGTTGTATAGTGCGTTCGTTTACCGCTACATCCTAAAATGCGTCATTAATGTTTTTCATTTCCAATGACGCGTTATGTCCCATTTTAAATTCGTAAAGGAAAAGGGTTCGAATTTGAACTCCCGACAGCATGGTAAATCACACGTCAAGGACACGTACCACTTTATAAAAAAAGGAAATTTAACGCTCTGGCACAGATTTTCACTCGAGAACTTCTTATTTCCGACTGAGCGAAAATCATTTCATGTGGTACAGCCCAATATAAATTCAATTCAAAATTGTTTATAATGCTGGGCAATTCTAAAAGTTAAATGTTTATTTTTACCACAAAATACTCGTTCACCAAAATTAAAAGAAGAATTCCTAGTCAAGATAATGAAAATAAAAACAAAAACAAAAATCCTGGTATTGTGACCATGTCACTAGAATCATTATTTCACACCAAAATGTCACATTCAGCAAATACAGCTCTCACACAGAACCTCTAACTTCTTTCTTAACCTAGTTTAACCCATTACATAAAGGTAAGCTATGGATTTTATCTGTCTCGACTATGCCTTAGTTTTCCAACGTTTTTCATTCAACAACATTTAATCAATCAGCCAATAAATTTATGTGAAATCTTGTCCCCATCTGCGCTTAAGTGTACTCACACCTGTCGCGTTCCTACCAATGCAGTAAGGAAAATTTTCAATTGACAATTTTTGTCAACACATACTCGTATGTAACGTACTCCCTCATCCCGCTCTATAGGAATCGAATTCCATTCAAAATGCTTGTCTACTTACACAATCCTTGTATGAAATCACTTTTCATGGTATACCACTAACTTTGTGGTTGCATTCTCAGCAACCAACTACCATTTATAGAATCTGTATCACACCAAACCGAGAGCAAAGTTGTTTTCTTCTCCGCATTGATCCACTTCAGATCCCATAAAGAGAACTTGAACTTCCAAATAACGAAAGCCAAACCCGAATGTGTTACATTTTCTCACAGATTTATCATGGATTACATTTTCACTTTCTTTTTTTTGTGTTTTTTTTTCTTCCAGCTTCAGCGCTTCAACCGCGCAGCCCACGAAAGATGAAAACACAAATAGCAAAGCTAGTTTACAATCCATCAACAATTAAACCAAATCGAAATGTTGTTATGAATGAAAATGAAAAGCATGTCGATGGGGAGGAGTTCCAAAAGAAACGAGAAGATCGCGACAGGGAAGTGAAAGAAATTCAAGAAATGCTCAATGAAATCACAAACTCTCCACCAAAGGTGAAGAAGACGGTTGACGAACATAAGGTAGTGCAACAGGGGGAGAAGATTACTGTAAGAAAAATTGAAAATACGAAATTAGCGCAGCCAATGCAGAGGAGTAAGACTGAAACGAATATACGACCGTTAGCTACACGAAGAACTCAATTGAGAAAAAAATCTCAAACGACACGATCTAAATCCGCGCAACCTGTGGAAAAAGAGAACCCTTCTCCATCGCAACGTCAAAAGACATACAATGCGGAGGAGGCTCGACGCTACATGCAGGAACAGAGGAAAAAGAGGAAATCTCTTCAAACCAATCCTCAGGCTTCAGAAGGGAAACCTTCTATTGATCGAAACGAGATTAAAAAACGTTTAGAAGATTTGCGCAAAAATACACGCCAAATTGTAAATAAGAACGTCAAATTGGCCAAAAAGAAGACTGTGAATGGTCCAGTTGAAATAAAACAAGGCATTCAAGCTCAACCGTCCACGACGGACGTGGAAAAATTGTCAGAAATTCACATTGACTCTGTCCGTGTAGGAATTTGGACAGACAGAGAGCTGAAGAAAAGTGCAACAATTAGCCACCATGAAGATCCTAGTCCTTTGGCAGAGAATTACAAAAGGATCGGCTTATTGCGTAAGCCAGAATTTAAAGATCACTCATTTAGCGCTCTAAAAGGTTTGAGTATGGACAAAGAAAACTTGATATTGGATATCCTTACTCCCCATATGGCAGAGTCATCCACATCGAGGCTCAACACTGCCGAACATAAAGAAATCAAAAAATCTGAAATGGTTTTGGGTGAGAAAATGGAAAACAACATCGATTTGGAGCAGAATCGCATTCAAGAGCCTGCAAAGAAATGTCCAGGGACTAGTTCAAAAATAAATAGCATTACAGACTTGGATCTTAAAATTCCAGAGGCAAAACTTCGATCTCATGTATCACTACGAGAAAAATCAATCCAAGTTGACAAATCAGCAATAGAATTGTCCAAAAAGAAACCCAAAAACTCAGAGCTACCTTACTGGCTGAAGCCGACTTCAGCCCAAATTTATCCTTATAACTTTATTATGGCCGTTCGCAAGAAACTGGAAGCTATAGCAAGTCCACCGGCTTTGGCATCGTCATCTTTAGAGAACCAGTCGAAAAGAAAGGCCACAGATACGCCTCCTAAGGCAAATGAAAAGAACAATGTTAAGCGGCGGCTTTTAGATAATGAAGATAAACCCTCTGAGAAGTCTTCATCAGCTAGAAGAAACCTTATGAATTCTCTATCAATGAAAAGTCTCACAAACGAAACATCAAACTTCAGTTCGATATCCATTAATTTGCCTGACTCAAACACTGTCAGCTCGTTTAAAAAACCCAGCAGTCCCAAACAAGGACATAGTAAAGCTGAACGTTTTGATGAAGACGACACTACAGTTTCCAGCTCGGTGTTCTCAAGTCCAGAGAAAAAAAAGAATTTAACCCAGAAGTCTAAGAATCTTACACACACTGATGTTAGAAGTCTTAGTCCATTGTCTATGGAAAATATCTCTAACTTACAAATCAAATCCAAGTCGAAACTGAAAAATGTCACTTTAGACAGAGGAGATAATTTTCCAAGGACTTCTGCGCACCGCAGAGTGGACTCTGGAGCAGTTAGCTCCCGATCAGAAGGAAGTATTGACTTCAGTCAACTTCTCGATGATTTCAATCGTAGCTTATCTCAAGTTATCGAAGTGAATCATCAACTAAAATCCACCTTGGATAAGTCGCATAAAATGTTCAGTCCCGAGAAGAAAAAGGGATCAATGCCACCTCCACTACCACCGTCATCATTGCCAGTAGTGACACCATCAACGGATCACAAAATTGGTGCTCTCTCTGCAAAATCCATTGAACTCACTGATTATGTCTCCGATTTTGAGGCATCATCGATTGCTGATGAGAAAAAGTCAAAGGATTCCACTGAAACTCGAACAAGTCGGAGTATTCCTGAAATTCAAATTGCCTCTGCTAAATCAAGTGAAATCGAAACTGAAACAAGCCAAAAATCCGCATCATCAACTGAAGAAACTGTCGAGGAAGAAGAATCTTCTACTCAAAGTTTGGCAGAGGAAATTATTAAATCTCAAAACAGATCCTTTGCATCTCTTGAATCTCAAACATTTGTCATTTCTTCCGAAGAACAACCACATGATTCTCTTCGAACTCAAACTATTCAAGAAATATCAGTCGAGGAGGCATCCAACAAGCAAAACCTATCAGCAAATCACTTTTCACGAGACTCATTGGATGTATCTCCTCGGGAGGAATACATCAAAAGTCACATAAACATCTCACGTGGTGATTTTCAGGACGACGAAATTGAACATTCAGTGGGACCACCACCAAGCTACAAGGCAACAAACAAATCAAAAGAAACACTCGATCGCAGTCAGTCGAATCTAGCAAACACCACCTTCGACAGCGAATTTATGCGAGTATTCAACAAGTCAGATATGGAGGTGTCCACAGTCTCATTAAATAGAAGCGTATCAGAGTCAACTTTAAACTATTCAAGCATTGGATTGGTAAGTATTTGAGATGACAAGTGAATATCATTTTTAATGTCATTTGTCCTTGCACAGTATGAAAAGCTAATTCAAAATGAGACAAATAAGTCTGATCATTTGGCGGCGCTGTTGAAAATGCGTGAGAAAGCATTACTTGATCGCACAAAGGGGCAAATTGCTTGGCTCGAAGTGCAAAAGGAGCGCTATAAGGCCAAAGGTTTGACTCTTCAGATATCTGCGGTGAAAAAAAAGCAAAGGGGAATCCTCCTCAAAATGGAAAAGGAAAGAGAAGAGATAAAAAAGTAAGTAGAGAATGGATTTGTTTAGATGTAAAATGTATTAAAAGATTAAACGATGGGTTATGCTGTGTTCTATTGCTATCAGCGAACATATACGCCAATCGCGATTACTATGAAACAGTTACGTTTAACAAAACTACAATATGCCTTTACAAATAAATATTTCGTTAATTACGTGGCATTTTCAATAAATCAAAAGTGATAATCGTCGTTGATGTGACAAAGCGCTTTTTTGGAATTTTGATTACGATAAAAACAAATGCGTAAAAAAATTGATGATAGCATAGCTTACTCCTCGTAGAAAACGAGAAATAAAACATTGAGCATTCAATATTCCGACCTTCGTATGCTTTAACTACACGCGTTGCTAAAGAAAAAGTCAATTTGTAAATGAAAGAAGCGAGAGCTTCTCAATTTGAGGGGCTATGTATAATTAAAACAAAGCGGACACTTGAACAATCTTCAGAATCATAAGGTTTCTTTAAGGTAAAACCACGTTCTGAAGAGAAACTGTATTGACCTAGTAAGGATACTTACTCACTTAGGCGTCAATCCGTCGTGGACCTGTTCCTCAAATAATAAACCTATTCAGTTAGTGCGGTCTCAAATCAACTGCTTTTAGTTACGCATTCCAAGGTGGTTAAAGTGCAATCTTCGTACGCATTTCACTCTTTGTATTGTTGCACCGGAAGGAAATTCGAGAATCTTTGAGCTGAAGCCTTCATATCTATTCGCTACGGACTTTTCTGACCAGGTCGTTGTACAGCTTGTAGAGTTTGTTATTATGTCTGCTCCTGCAATGATTTATCAGCACCAAAAAAAATCTTGATTTTAAAAGGCATAAAAATATCTTTATCTGCCCTTGGTAACGTTCAGATTTACGCACCATATAGCAGGACAGGAATGGGTTTTGTACAGAATATAGTATTTTCTATTGAAGTGTCATTATTAGACTTTATAGCGGAGCCTTATTAAATTCCTAACTACA
Organism: Volucella bombylans; assembly: GCA_949129095.1. Taxonomy (NCBI): domain Eukaryota; kingdom Metazoa; phylum Arthropoda; class Insecta; order Diptera; family Syrphidae; genus Volucella; species Volucella bombylans. Next base: position 156,768,440 of record OX422141.1, on the reverse strand, counting down.
ATACTTCAAAGTTGTAGCTTTTTATTCTGACGTCCGGTCCGGATTCATCGATGTTTTGTGCCCCTTCTTGTCAAGAAGCATATCCTTAGTGTGGTCTTCATTTACAAGTAAACCTATTTTTGCTGCTTCTCTTTTAATATTTGTAACAGAGACATTTAAGACCAATGTACATCGGTACCGCTCTTTTCTTCCTCCCTAATTTTCCTTCGCCCGCGCTGTGTGCAAACATTTTAAGCGGACCTTAAGCCTTGAACGCGCGCTACTTTACAATGTTGACGCAACACTATTTTCAGTCAAAAGTCGCATGGCATCGCGTCACTTTGTCTAAGCCCCTTTTTGACATCAAACCAACGGTAAGATTTCTTCTGACCTTTAAGGAGCAGCGAGCATTTCCTATCGTTATTCAACACCGTCTGAGGAGTTCGGCATGGATGATGGGAAAAGCTTTTGGTGGTTTGTTACGATTATAGGCAGCGTTAAATCTCATCAGAGCACCTTTCTGTCCTCCCTTGCTTGCCTTACGGCAACATCAAATGTCTTGTGATCAGAGTGATATTCTACCCCGAAGCAAAGTCAATTAGCCTAACTCCGTTTATAAACTTTTTTGTTTGTTTGTTTGTTTTTTTTTTTCAGTATCAGACTTCTTTAACCGTAATGCCCATCTCTCTATGAATGCCCACCAGTATACCCTCAAGCCCTGGCGAGCTCTCTATTTCGCAGTCATTGTAACTTTCAAACATTTCAGACCAATGTACATCGGTACCTCGCTTTTCTTCCTCATGTGCAAATATTTTAAAAGTACGCTTGAGCGCGCTCTAATTAAAAAAAAAAAAACACTGGTAATGAAGAATTAAGCGTCGTTATTAGGCTCGATCACACGCCGAAAGCTGAGAACTTCTTGCCTTACTCCGCTGCTTACAACAAATTCCCAACCAAATTGATGCTGCTTCTGTTCTCTTCTCTTCTTCAACCCACCGCACTTCCCGGATGGTAATGGCATCATCTGAGCAATCCATGTAAAGATCCGAACATCGTTGTGCCTTTTACGCTTTGTAGGGTCGTCAATAGTAAATGCGTCTTCATCCGAGGCCATAGGTTGCTTTTCAAACCATAAATCTTTTTAGGGCCAGATATGAGAGATTCCATTAGTTCATCCACTCCTATCTCTATTTTAGGTTCCATAATCGTCTTCGGGCTTCTAAATATCATGAAAATTTTCACCGCATCGCAGAGCCAACAGAACAAAATTTTAATAAGAAAATACTGCTCACAAAAATCAAATTTTTGCATGAGAAGTAAGGTTAATAATTGTCATGGGCACAACCATGAAAATAAATCCGTTCTCATTCTGTATACCTAACCATTTTGTAGCTTTTTCTCTTCATAACATAACCTCTACAACGGTTGATTAAACACTTTCAAAGCTCTCAAAACGAACCACTGACTGCTGCAAAAATTCCAATTTTATATTAAGATTACATCATAATCTTTTCGAAAACAATTTAGCTACAATCGTGCACGTTATCACAATGCCTCTACCCTTAATACAACCAATTATGTTACAGGTAATGTCAGTGACTTTGGCCCCCACTTTCGGATAAATCCAAATATCTTTCCGTTTATGTAGGTAAAATAAGACGACGATTTGCAATTCACCTTCCCTTGATAACACTCCACTCTAAATATAATCGTAATTCATAATTCATTTTAGCACGATTGTAGAATTTTACCCCCGCCACATGTTGAGATAATAAACGCAAAAATGTCAGATAAAATATTTTAAATCGGTCGACAGTCAGCAGTCGACAGTCGCAAAGAAGAAGGCGCACACTAATTACTCATCACATTCGTACGCGACTCATTAGTTAATCGAAATGTGCACGCTTAGTACCTAACAAATCCTTTGAGACATTGGCGCCATTTGTGTGTTATTTATATGTCACTGCTATAAAGTGCGTAAAAATAGGGTCTTTGCCCTGCTTAAGTGCTCCTCTGGACTTTTCTAGTAATTACAAGTGTACTTCAAAACGCCAAATAACAAGAGAAAGGAAGGAAAAAAAATTTGTCCAAGATCTGCGCCAAATCTGCCCCGCGTAGCAATAAATATTAAAAAAAAAAAAAAAAACAGACAAAAACCACTGTGATGATGCTTCGGCTACGACTTCTGATACTGGTGTTGCTTTATCCATCCATCCATCCAGTAGTCAGCAGCTGCCAAAATTAATTTCACTCACAGAGAGGGTGTACGTACGTATGGTTGTACGAAGACGACGACAACAACAACAATAACGACGACTCCTGCGATGTCAGACAACAGACATAAGGCAAACTTAATGATCATAAATATCAGCGCGCGCGGTACTTCAATTGTGCAAAAGCAGCAAATGTGTGAGCGCACATAGGAAATCCGCCACAAAGAGGATAGCAGCACGCATCTAAAAATAATCTTCCACTAGCTCTGTCCATTCATAAACGAAGATGCTTCATTCTGTGTGGAGATCAGTGAGAGTGCGCGTGTAAACTTTATTTTGTGCGTCTCGGTATCCCCCTATCCGTTTTGTCGAGTGCAAAATGTAAACAAGACAGCTGGAAGCTAACAACAGCATCAAACAGAGCACCAGCAATAGCTTTCGTTCACTCGTTTGGCATCGGCTGCTGTACGCCGACGACGACGACGACGACGACGAGAGCGACGGCGCTCCAATTAATCTAATCTCAATAAATTCTTGTGAATAATCTTATCGTGCTCCAACATTGATCAAACATTGCGCCATTGTATGTCGCATAGACCAAAGTCGCCAGTGCTAGCGAGTCAGTGTCAATATCAGAACCAGTACCAGTAGAAGTACCACCACCACCACCAGCAGCAGCAGCAGCAGCCTCAACTTCAGCAGTTGAACAGTGTTATCTCGTATTTGGTGGTGGCAAATCCCTGTGTGAGTAGTGTAGAGAATTTAAAGAATCTTACTGAAGCTTTAGTGGAGGCAAAAAGCTCCAAACATTTGACGTATACACAGGGCCACCCTCGTATTCCATATACGTGTATACCCTCGTATTTTAGCGGCATTCGCGTAAATATCTTCCTCCTGTGTATACGATATTTATATTTTGTGTATTTTTAGAATTACAACACGCGTAGTAGAGCAACAGAGATAGAGACAGGGCGATCGCGTCCATCTGTAATGGAACCTTATTTTTGATTTCAGTTCTTTTCTTTTGTTCGCTTCACAGATTGCTCCAACAGGCAAAGGTCCAACGAGATTACAAGTTACGTATCCCAGAAAGTCGCCCTTCTTCAGATGTTACACTACTGCAGCAGCGTAGAGCGGGATTCCAGACATCAGCTGCCTTACAAGCAGCATCCTTCTATCAAAAACAAAAACAGCCACACCAGCAGCAACAGCAGCAGCAGCAATACTCACATCGGAATCTTCAACAGAGCCCCAGATCCAAAACTTCAGCAATAGTTAGAGGTTACGAATTAGAAACAAGTCGCAGCTTAGAGCAATTGCTGCAGAAACGCGAAGAGGATCTGAGGCGAAGGCGAGAGCATGTAGAACGACTGATGGAATGGCATCGACGTCTAGATCAAGAGGAGGCAGAGGTACTTCAGCTGGAACGAATGTTGCTCGACTATAATAATGTGCATGTGCCCCAGGAAAATCACAATGAAAATGAAAATGCACAGGGAGAACGAAAGAACCAAAACCAGGCGAAGATGGAGAAGAAACTGATGGAGATCGATAGGAGTTTACGAGAGTTGAGTAACATTTCAAGTGCTGGAGGCAGTGCTGATGCTGCTTGCGCTGGTGCTGTAGATTTTGTACGTACATCTGGAAGCAAATTGAATAAATTATGGCGTCGGCTAACTAGTCAACGAATTGAAAAGTTCGAACCAAACAAGAGATATAAATTGTGCAAGAGTGATCTGGAGCAGCTCTACGAGGAGGCAAAACTGGCGGTTTTGCATGATTTTGGTGAAAATGCTGATCAGATGGAGGTGTTCCTGGGGCAAACATCGCATAGTACTACGCAGCAGTCTACGTTTGGTGTGGAAATACCACAATTGAATCTGAATTTCAGCTCCGGACAGTCCGATGTAGATATGATGAGGGGAAACTACAGTCCCCGTGCAGCTGAGGAAGAATTTATTGGATTCACTGCGCCATCAACTTCAAGCAAAGAAGCATTTTCCGAAGAGTCTGGCAGAGAAGAAATCTCCGAGTCAAAAAGGCGGATGAGAAATGCAAGTGGTTCTCTGTCGTCAGTCCCATCATTGCCAAAAAGTGATGAAAGCGGAAGTTCTATTCAAAGTGCAACAAAAAGTTTTGATAGTGAATGTTCTCATAGAGCAAGTGTTTTGATAACAACCGATGGCAACTCTCGAAGTGCGATGGAATCCTTAGATAATAGTGAAAGAACGCTTATCCCAGAGGTTGTTAGATTTTCAAGATTCAATTCGAAAATTGATGGAAAGCAAATCAGTGCGACAGAAAGTGCAGTGAGTGTTAATATTGGGAGTGTCCTCACTACCGATGATAGTTGTAAAACGACCAGCAATCAGACGAATTTAACTGATGGTATTGTTGAAGCTGGTCAAGACTCAAGAACCTCTATCCCAGAGAACGCTTTAACTTCAGGTGCTGTTAGTGATGAAAGCATCCGAGCAGGTCAGACGGATGATTCAAAAAATATGATGCCAAGCGTTGATGATATTTCCTATGAAAACGAGCGAATAAGTTTTTTAGAGAGTGCTACCGGGGCGAATGAAAAACCAAAGTCAATTTACATCAAAACAAATGATGTTGAAAGTGCCTTAAACTCTGAACTCACCCTTAAAACTGAAAGCAACCGTACGAGTTTGATCAAAAGTGCGTTTGGTTCCGAAGAAGTTTCTATTTACTCCTTGCCGCCGGATACCTTTCAACAAAGTGCATCAGGAACAGGTATATCAGAAACAGATGTGAATCAGATCAGCTCAGGAGAAAATGGCAAAAGCACTACCTCTAAAGTTTATACACAAAGTGGAGTGTTAAATGATTTAACGTCAACTAGTGCCGCTAACATCAGAACCGAAAGTCATCAGAAAAGCTCAACGGAAGCTTATTCTGCCTCTGATTCTGATGCTGGATCAATCAACACACCATCGAATTTCCTGAAAACAAATTCAAACACAGCTAGTGCTAAGTCCGAAAGCAATAAAATTAACAGCAGTGTTTCTGGATCTAAAATTCAATCTGATACTCGCACAGGCAGTTTAAAAGAGATTGTATCAAGGGCTGCTTCTGATGGTCAAAAAAAAAGCTCAGCATCCAGAGTAAGTGAAAATCTAACGAGCATACAGAGCAATTCCTCACACACACTACGTGCTTTGGAAGATAGTGATTCCGCGTCTATCGTAAGGTCTTTGTTAAATTGTTCTAGCATCAGTAGCCGAACTTTTATCACCGAAAATCACTCTGCAACCCCATCGCTTCCATCTGCCACAGCCAGTGTTATTCCTGAAAGCAATTCAAATCTAAGCACGAATGGGCAACATGAATTTGAAGATTGTCCTAGTGTTTCAATTCAAAATAGATTAAGAAATGACTTTACTATCGAAGATCACACATCAAAACAAAGTCCGATATCTTCAGCAGAAGAGCAAATAAACACCACGTTAAGAAGTATTGAATCCACTGAGAAAAGTACAAATTCAAAACATTCAACAGATCCAACTACAAATCTTGAAACAGTTTCAAATAGTTCCAAGCCACCACATTCAACATTAATCGAAAGCGATATTGTCCAAACGCCCAAGGAACCTTCTTTTTCAGAGCAAACACTCCAGTATACGGAAGAGATTGCTTCACACGACTCAAGGAAGGTTCCGTCAGAAAATGCAGTTCAAACTTACTCTTTAACATTTGATCAATCAGTTTCTGAAGCACCAGAATCCATCAGTCCAAATGAACTGCGTTCTAGTGTCATAATTAGTACTAAAGACTCGCATACTGATGCTGAAATTTCGGAAACACTTACAAATGCATTTTACGAGTCAGATTTCACAGAGGGCGATGAGACTAACATCGATGATTTGTCCCTGCCAAGATTCGAAACATCAACTGAAGAGGATCAGTACAGCGAATCTCCGATCAACTACTCTCAATCATCATTTCCATTTAGGAAAACCGAATTGGAGAACAGACTTATTGATTTGGACACAAGTCTTAAGGGTCTAGATGCTACTTTTGAGAAGGCACTCAGCCCGGAAAAGTCACCTAGTCCTCCTCGTGGAGATGTAAATAAGAAAAACCAACAATTGTCACAAACCAAGGAGCAAAGTGACAGTGCCTTAATGCCGGACATAATCAGTGAAGTTGAACTACGTCGTCGGCAGCAAATGATGCTAGAGAGCGAGGTAATGCTTTCCTAAAATCCCCCAATAAAGCCCCGTTTTAATGCGATCTCTTTACATTTTCAGATAAAACAATTTGAGCATGCCGTCCCATACATGTACGTTAGAGAAATTCCAAATAAACCACCACCGCCATATGTACCTCCAGCTCATGGTAGCCCTATGACAACGATATTCCCATCGGAAGACCGAATAAGGGATATCACATATCGACGAACGAAAGAATTATATTGCGAATTATTTAACATAGGTAAGTCTCAATTTAAAACAAATGTTTGCTCAGTTCTAAATAGTTGAATGTTTCTCTAGATACAAACGACGAAAATGGAAAGAAACCGCCGTCCGTACTAGACGAAAATATAACAAACATTTACGAACGAATAATTCTAGATATTTGCAAAGAATATCTAACCGAATACAAACCAGTCCTAAGCTCGGCAGATCCAAATAACTTTCACAGCCAGTTGGCATTCTTTAATCCGCCGGATCGACTGAAATGCATGCAGGATTTTATTTACAAGGAAGTGAGAAAGAGCCTGGCCATGGATAAAAATTCATCAAAGCGGAATCAGGCGTATTCAGTGTACGGTCATAGAGGGAAGCGAGATCATGTAGGTGAAATAATCATTCAGGAGATGTTCGAAGAGGATGATAGGTGGAGTAATTTTTACGTCGAAGAAGCTGAAGTGCTCGATTTGATTATTGATGAATTGATTGGCGCTGCTATAGGGGAAATAGCCACAGAAGTGTTGGAGGAGGAAGTTCTAATAGACCCAAATGCGCCAGCTGCTACAGATGAAGTGGAATAAGAACTTTGCTGTAGTGGAAGTACTTAATTTTTACGTTTATTTATGAATTAGTTTCTGCCGTTTTTATTTTTACTTTATTTTTATTTTTTTGATTCGTTTGTAAGTTTTATTTGAATGTAGTTGTTTCCATAACTTTTTAAATGGAAATAGAAGTGACTTGTAAATTGTGAATATGCCTTGTTGTTGTTTTACTTTATTTTTTACTTTTGTTTTCAGCATCGAAAACATTGATGGAGTAAAAGAAATGTTGGTCAACAACCGCAAATTAACCATCAGATAGATAGCGGAGGACTTGAACATTGCCTATGGATCCGTCCAAGACATTTTGGTTAATGATTTCAGTCCTCAAGACCTCAATTTCATGCAAAAAAGAAACCGTGTTCCGATCCCACATTCATCAAAGGATCATTACCGGAGGCGTGACGTGGGTTTATGTACTCACGCAATCCAGACGTCAGGCAAGTGAATGACGTTCACCAGATTTGGCTCCCTGTGACTTCTTTCTGTTCAATCGATTTAAAAAACCACTGCGGGGAATGCGTTTCAGCAGCCGATAGGAAGTAATGGAAAAATCGCAGGAAGCACTGATGGACATACCGAAAACCGTATATAAAAAATGTTTCGAGGATTGGATCCAGCGCTGGCATAAGTGTGTTCCAGTCGATGGAGATTACTTTGAAGGGGACAATATAGATTTAGATGAATAAACTTGTATTTTTAATTTTCTGAATAAATTGGGAACTTCTTGATCAAGGTGGTATGAAACCCACTAAAAAAAGATTGACAGCTCAACCCTCGCTAAACACAAATAATAGCCATGCTACACTGGCTTCAAAATCGGACGTGTGGGCGTTTTCGAATTTTCCAAAAAACTTAACACGCTCTCTTGTGTTTTAAGTTCTTAAACAAAAGAAAACAATCGTATCGGATATCAGCGCAAACTGTCTTTTTCTTGCGTATAGAAGACCAAAATGTCGAATAAATTGCGTAATTCCAGAGAAATAGCGCATACAGCAATAGCCAAATTTAAGGCATCATTAAACAACTTATTAGCTTTCGAAATCCCAAACAAGGACGGAACATTTCGCGACAATCTTAAGTTTCTCAGATTGGAATATACATATTGTTCTTGAATTTCAAGTTCCCTTTTTTTATAATTGGCGCGCGTTCAAGGGATTGTGTACCCTTAAAATGCTAGCACACAATGCGGGAGAAGGAAACCGTTGCACGTTGGTTTTAAATGTTTGTAAGTTATAATGACTCGGAAATAAAGAGTTTGGCAGGACATTGTAGGGCTTAGGAACGAATCACAATATTTCAGAGTACACAGAAATCAGGCGGAAGAAATACTCTTGCCAATCGCTGTTTTTGTAGGCTCAGGAGGCATTTGAGTAATAGAGTCCGTGGGATTGAGTGTATACTGATGAGAGAGACGGGTTTTGCGGTTGAACAATGTGAGGCAGGAGTCATTACGCCGGTGTTCGAGGGTGTCAACTGACTGAGTGATATTAGCATCACCTATGAGTTTTATCGCACAGTCTTGAATGCTATCTAGCAGTGCAGATATGTTATAGGAGCACCTAAGCAGACATGGACATTGTACTCTGTTGTGATTCACACACCACATGATCCCAGCACTTGCTATCACAACAATCCACTTATCCAGCTGCATATGCATTTTCGGTCAAGTTCATACCCGAGTCATTCACCGAAATTCGAAGCCGCACGTAAATATATGCCATACGTGCTGGTGTACATTCGCCGCACTACCGAAATACGACGCTGAACATGTTTCGTATTTGGGTCAATCCCAGGAAACAATTAAAGAATAATTATGAATGGGATTGCACTTACAATATTCGGAGTGTGGAAGTGAATGACAAATAGGATGACATTCGAAACCGACAAAAGAAAAACCACCCAAGCTGCAAAATAAACTGGAACAAGCGGTGAATGATCGTAAGTGTTATGGGAATGGTTGCGCAAGCCGATTTGGCTACGCACAGAAAAAGGTTATAAAAGAGATACGATGCGAAAAGAAAGTCAGTTTTTTATTAGACTAAATTCAGTCGACAAGGTTGCAGCGACGCTAAAGACGGCGGACCTTTAGTCATTAAAAATAACATATAATAAAAATATAGATATAATAATAACGTCTTTTAATTCAACTCCGGAGTTAGACTCTTCTCTCGTTCGATACGAGAAAGCACGGTCTCGCGACGATATAACAATTTTGGACGGATTAACGCCGTATAGATTATAACCCGATCAGAGGGGGTGAAAAATATGTCTTGCATCGCTTGAGGAAACCTAGACATTTCGCAGCATTTTTGGCGACATCAAATATGTCGTACTGTCGTCAGCATAGGAATATATTGGATTAGAAGTAGCAGGCAAGAGATCATTGATAAAAGTTAAAAAGAGTGTCGGAGACACTTTATCCAAAAGATAATTTCTAATCCATTGAAGAAAACATTTGTCGATCCAAAATGCATGCATTTTCGACAAAAATGCCTGATACCAAACTCTGTTAAATGCCTTAGAAATATCAAGTGTAACTATCTTGCTTTCGCCAGATTAATATACGCTTTGGTTCCACTTATCGCTGAGACATACCATCAAATCACCAGTGGACCTGTTGCTACGAAAACTGTACTGCCGTACTTTAGAGGACCGAAGAAACATTTCTCTAACTCTGACAGCCTCTTAACAGCTCGAGTCATACCATGCCTTTCCCTTTTTTTCTGCTACTCTTAAAGAATCTCGTTCCAAAGAGAATAGTGTCTGTGATTATATCAACAGCGGCATCCACGTAGTTATATTTTTACGATAAATTAAAAATGTTCAAATAAGCTATTAAATCCGCTACAATTGTCTTTCACGTATTGCCATATTGTTCGTTTAGGAATCTTTTCTCTAACTGTGTTAGTATACGAAAAATTAGCTGATATGACACAGTGGTCCGTCGAGCCTAGATGAGATAGCACATCGCCTCAGGGTTAGAAGCTAAAAGCAAGTATGACTATCAGCGTCAAGGATTCGCGTGGGCTGGGTCAAGTTGTTTTTCGCATCGAAGATCTCAACACACCATCCTTCGGGTGTTGTCTGTGCAGAATGTCGCAGCCACCCAGAATTGTGTATATTGAAATCGCCCGTAGTAACGATTTCAGTACGAGAATACAGGGATACAATTCTTTATATGGAGTCAGACAGCGAATCAAACACGTTAAAAGTCGAGCAGCTGTCTAGTTTGGGGCTGCTGTAAATAAAGCAGTAGTCGATAAGTTGCTTACGTAGATGGAATTTTAGCCACAAGCAAATTGAATTCATGTGCCTCCGGTGGCCTCCTTTGACTTCAAGAAACAATGCACTGCTACGTTGACTTGACACCGTATGGTTAGAAGGGCCTTCCACAAGTTAAAAAGAATGCGAAACAAGTATACGAGTACCAATGTTGAAAATTATTTTCAATATGTTTACCAGTAGACTGTTCACCATGAATAATGACGATGCCACTTCTGCTGGATATTCGAAATTAAAAACAGTTTGCAGCAAAGCTATCCGCAAACCGTTCACCAATCCTTTTCTAGTAAGCTCACTTCACAATTTTTATTGAACGATTTATTGATTATTGAGATTCTATCTTGCGCAATAGGGCGCACCTGATTAAAGTGGACAATATTTTCATTAAACTTACTCGAAGTCACATAAGAAGAAAAATATCCTCGACGAATAATCAGAGCTTCTGGGTTTACTATTTGTATCGCTGGAGTGTGCGCTTTAACGCATTAATTCATCCAGCCACAAATCTGCGGATAGGATAATCTATTTCGAAAAATATGGAGTGGTATTTCAAGCAGTTGGAGATGGTTTGATAGGGAATAATACATTGAAGTACCGTCATACTCAAGATTTGGTCATTTGGTAGGAATGCACTATCATCAGTATTGTCTGTCCAATCCACAGGAAAGGAGGTTGTCTCAACTTTCTCAAGTTACATAGGCATCAACTTTCTTAGAATTGCATACGAGATTCTAACTTTCATATTGTAAAATCTTTCGACAACAACGTGACCGGTTCTAACAGTCTGGTTTCAGCTTCTGAAAGTCCATCACTTGTAAAATTTGTACACTGCGACAGATTGAAGAAAAAATCTAGATCAGTACTCATCATCTTTATGTGCTTTTAAAATGACGGCATCTATAGAGGCAAGCTACACGTATCTATGGCTAGTTTTTGTACCACTTCCAAATTCTTCTATAGTATTTCAATAAAGAACGCTTGCGGTGGCGCGCTATCATATAACTTCATCAGTCTAATAACCGAAAGATCTGTGCGAAATTCGCAAACCAATAAACGATGCGCGATTTCTCGACAGCCTAAACAGTTGCCTTCATAAGCCGCCAATGATATTGATAACATAGCTTGAGTACAATTAGCTCTTGCCGGTGCGATTGGGACCACAAAAGCAGTAGCGACCTAAGTGGACTTAATAGTGAACGAATGTTAAACCAAGTTCATGTTCCCACGAAAATTATAACTTGCGACATCATAAGGGATCTTTGCTGAGGGGAATTTGTATAGGAGCTTTATCAACCTCCTCTTTAGCGCCGAAGCACATTTCAAAATAGAATGAGGACATTCTCGATCAGTTCAATATAAAGATTCTTTAGAATGGTCCCATTTCTGTTCATGTAAACTAGAGGCAAGTACAAATAAAACGAAATACTTTACAAGGTGTACATGATCGGCCGAACTATTTCCCTTGGCATTTTCTGATTAAAAAGGTTTCAGCTGTATACTATACAACTTTTTCTTAAACAAATCGTGCGATATACAGCGGGTGAACACCAATCCTCCGGCCGGTTGTATCTTCATAAAATAAACGGAGTAGAGTAGCTGTCCTCATCAACTTGAAATACACAACTGGAAGCAGTAAGCTACTCGTAATTGTAGAGATTTGTGTTTGCTGCCTGAGGCTCAAGTTCACCGCAATCTGTACCACCTCCTAAGGAAATAGGTAAGTAAGCATTTGTCAGTTTGCATCTATTGGTCGTCAAGACTCGTTGCACGTTAGTAAATATAATATGCGTAACAACCTTTAAACCTTCGTAGAATATAGTGCAGTGGCGCATCTTTTTATACACTTTTCAAGAAGTTCATTGTTTGATCTTGGGAAATTAAAACGGTCGTTTCTTATTTACCCTGTAATTTTATGACTTCCTGTTGAGAAAATACGTACCTGTTCGCAGGTAGTAAATGTTTCCGGGTACAAAATTTCCAACAGGTACGAGTATAAAGAGTGAAAATCGATTACAAAATACGGTGTTGGCTGCTTAACAGAACGCAGTTGTCAGAATTGGTTTAAGAAATTCCGTTCTGGAGATTTTTCACTCAAAGATGACCAACGTTCTGGTAGACCAATTGAAGTTGATGATGACCAAATCAAAGTCATAATTGAATCAGATCGTCGTACGACTGTGCGAGAGATTGCAGAGAGGTTAAATGCATCACACACAACAATTGAAAATCTCTTAAAACGTCTTGGACTCGTAAAAAAGCTCGATATTTGGATTCCACATGAATTGAAAGAGATTCACTTAACACAACGAATCAATATTTGCGATATGCATCTGAAACGCAATGAAATGGATCCTTTTTTGAAACGAATCATCACTGGTGATGAAAAATGGATAGTTTACAACAATACTCGTATCAATCGAAAAAGATCATGGTCTAAGCGTGATGAACCAGCACAAACCACATCGAAAGCTGAACTGCATCAAAAGAAGCTTATGTTGTCAATTTGGTGGTGTTGTGAATTTTGAGCTGCTTCCAAGGAACCAAACCATCAATTCAGATGTTTACTGTCAACAACTAATGAAACTGGAGGAAGCAATCAAAGAAAAACGGCCAGAATTGGCAAATCGTAAGGGAATCGTGTTCCACCACGACAACGCTAGATCACACACATCTTTGGTAACGCGTGAAAAATTATTTAACCTTGGTTGGGAAGTGATGTCACATCCACCCTACAGCCCCGATCTTGCACCATCAGATTTTCATTTATTTCGAAGTTTGCAAAACTCTTTGAATGGTAAAACTTTCGCCAAATGCAATCGCATTTGGTCCAGTTTTGTGCTAATAAGGGCCAGAAGTTCTATGAGCACGGAATCATGAAGTTGCCAGAAAGATGGAAGAAGGTCATCGAACAAAATGGAAAATATATAATTGATTAAAGTTTATTGTTTGTATAAAAAAAAATAGTTTCATTTCACACTAAAAAACCGAAATTACTTTCTTGCCAACCCAATATATGGCCTTATCCTAGTGATCGCCAGTGTATGTTATCTCTTTGTGCTCGATAACAGCTCGATTTGCTTCCAAAGTAAGCTTAAAGTGTAAACTTTCAGAAGTCAAAAGAAAAAAAAGAGCATAACATTGACAAACCCGATAATAAAAAACATAACGCATAATCTTGAGCGCGCGCAAATTATGTTACAAAAAAAAAACCGAAATTACTTTCTTGCCAACCCAATACATGAATAGAATAGTCATTTTGTGATTTTGTCACGTTAATAAACATAGTACATATGTAAGTACATCGTGGAAAAGTTTACATTATTTGATTTTGTTTTACATGAATATGAAATAAATAAAGCCGACTTGGAATTGGTCTGGCTGTTGCAGAAAGACTTAACAGGAATTTCTGCGTAGCTTGGCGAGAATGGATTATAATAAAACTTCACAGTGTTAGATCAAGATACACATGTTCGCTCAATAAAACATGACAGAATGTGGATGGATAAAATAAATTGACTTAAAAACTAGATAACAAAAGTGTAATAAAGGAGGAGAACAGAACTGCTCACCAGTTATACTAAACCACATGAAAATGGTGGCAGCAAGGATAGTATTTTAAAATAGATATATATTTACTTAGTAATAATGATAGAATAGTGTGATAACCACTTAAATGTGAGCAGCGACATCTAGCAGAAAATGTCGAAGACCAGAAGATTTCGATATTGGAATAAGAAAGTCTCGACTGGAGAGTGGAATCGAATTTTCTAGCAAATTGGAAATTGTATGGGACGCTGGATGGCGAGGATTGTTCTCGAAGTATGTCATTCGGTATAAATACCAGCATCCCAAAGGTATGCAAGTTAGTTCTAAAGTGTAATTTGAAGTGTTAATTATGAGAAGTGATTAAGTGGTTTAAGTAAAAGATAAGAAAAGTATAAGTGGTTAAGAAATTGGATTGTACTGAGAGAAACAATTAAATAGTGAATTGTAACTGTACTGAATAAAGGGATTTGTATTGAAAAGAATAAGTTCTATTATTTGTACCCACACAAACATTTTACATTGGTGTCAGAAGTGGGATAGGACTTATTGTGTGTAAAAAAAAAAAAAAGTGTTTTCTGACTATTTGAAAAAGCTAGAATGGGTCGAAAACTATTGCAGTTGACCCTCGTCCAACTCAAATCCGAGTTGAACAAGAGAAGCCTCAGCGGCAGTGGAGGAAAAAGTGACCTGGTGCTCCGACTTCAGGAGGCTTTGAACAACGAGGGACATGATCCTGATGCATATTCCTTTGATGTTGACGAGGATGAACAGACAAGTACCGGCAGTGATATGGCTGCGATGATGCAACTCCTCTTGTTAAAGATGGATGAACAGAAGAACAGTCTCGACCAACAAAAGAAAAATCTGGAAGAACAAAGGAATAGCCTCGAACAAAAGCTGGACGAACAAAAGAAAAATATGGAAGAACAGAAGAACATTCTCCAGAACAGTTTGGAACAAAAAATGGACGAGCAGAAGAGCAGCATTGAACAAAAATTCAACGAACAAACCAACAATCTGCACGGTCTTCAACAGAAAATGGATGAACAAAAGAATAATCTGGAAGAACAAAAGAACATTCTCCAGCAAAAATTCGAAGAAATCGATGACAAATTTGAAAGAATAGAGAAGAACGTTGATGACAAATTTGATAGAATAGAGAAGAACGTTGATGACAAATTTTTGATACAATAGAGAAAAATGTTGGCGAAAAATTCGAGGAAATGGACAGCAAAGTTCAGCAACTGGCAAAAGAGCTCGACACAGTGCGAAAACAGAAACTGCGAGAATGTTCTTTAAGCGGTCCAAGGAGAAAAGATTTGAAGCCTCCCACATTCGATGGCCAGACCTCATGGTCCACTTATAAGAAGCAGTTTGAAATGGCTGCCTGTGCAAACGACTGGGACAATAAGGAGAAGTGCTTTGCCCTAGCAATGGCCTTACGTGGTCCTGCAGCAGAATTGCTACAAACAATCGATATCGAAAAGAATAGAGACTATATGGTTTTAGTGCAGGCTATCAAGAAACGGTTTGGGGATAGCCACATGCGGGAAGCTTACAAGGCTCAATTGCAAGGCCGTATGCAGCAACAAGGAGAAACACTGCAACAGCTCCAAGCAGACGTGAGTAGACTGGCACATTTGTCATATCCCACCGCAGGCCAAGAAATAATCGACGAAATGGCAAAGGACGCATTCATTGGGGGAATTGCAGATTTGAAGCTACAATCAGCAGTAAGGATGGGCGGGAAAAGAAACCTTGCTGAAGCACTTGCCTTCGCTCTGGCGATGGAAGCATCCAATCAGGCTTCCAAAGGAATGCATTTCGTAAGGGAAATAGTATCTGGTGAATGCTCCTGCTCAAGACCAACTACCATGCAACGAAATATCCCGCGGGAGAGACGAAGGATGCGCTGCTGGAACTGCGATAAAGTAGGACATTTGCAAGGGCATTGTAAAGAACCGGTACGACGAGAAGGCTGCCTGCACTGGGGTAACAAGCAAATAGAAAGAAAAACCGGCAGAAACGAATACAAAGAAACCGATCAAACTTCCCGAAACCATAGGTTGGGAAATGCTTTCTTCGCGGGGCAGAAGTCTGTAGCAGGATTCGACTCCAGGGTAATTATCCCAGTCTCACAGGTAAAGCAATGCAATGAAGTAGTCAGTGGTAAGGAAGCGAAAGAACAGGCAACTATCCTAACGATCAGGACTGAGCCAATAGAGGGTTGGAGTATAGACGAAATCCGTTCCTCCCAACAGGCAGACAATGACATCGAACCAATATTGGCCTGGAAGGAACACGAGGAAAGACCAAGCTGGCAGCAGATATCAGATCGGAGCCAAACTCTGAAGGCATACTGGGCACAGTGGGACTCGCTTTTTGTGCAAGATGGATTGCTGAAGAGAAAATGGGAAACTGCAGATGGGACAACATCTCGTATGCAGCTAATTGTGCCACGGTCCAGAGTCAACCAAGTGCTCCATGAAATACATGACGGAGTCTCAGGAGGCCATTTGGGAATAAACAAGACGTTGGAAAAGGTAAGGGAACGTTTCTATTGGCTAAGCGCTAAACAAGATGTCGAGAATTGGTGCAAAAAGTGCATAAGGTGTGCGGCTACCAAGGGCCCAAAAGTAAAGCCACATGGACAAATGCAACAATACAATGTCGGAGCACCTTTCGAACGAATAGCCATCGACATCGCTGGGCCGTTTCCCGAAACCTTTAATGGAAACCGATATACTCTCGTAGTCATGGATTACTTCAGTAAGTGGCCGGAAGTGTTTGCCATCCCAAATCAAGAGGCTAAGACCATAGCCGAACAGATAGTCAACAACTGGGTGAGCAGATTTGGGGTCCCAATGGAGCTGCACTCTGATCAAGGGCGAAACTTTGAATCAAAAGTCTTCCAGGAAATATGTCAATATTTGGGAATAAGAAAGACAAGGACAACGCCACTACACCCTCAATCTGATGGAATGGTCGAGCGATTCAATCGGACCTTGAATGAGCATCTATCTAAGGTTGTCAGCAACTGCCAGCGGGATTGGGATCGACACATACCCCTCTTCTTAATGGCCTACCGAAACGCGGTCCATAGCTCAACAGGGCACACACCATCCGAGATCTTATTTGGTCAAACAATTCGGTTGCCAAGTGAAGCAAAATTCGGATCCCCACCGACGGAGCCCAAAGAGGTGAACGAGTACGTGAATGACTTACGCAGCAGGATTCGTAAATTGCATGAAGACACCAGAGAAAAGATGAAGCTAGCAAGCAGCCGCATGAAAACTAGGTACGATATCAAGGCGAAATCTTCCGGTTTCAACGAAGGAGATCTGGTTTGGCTGTATAATCCTCAGCGTAAGAAAGGCAAATCACCAAAATTGCAACAGGACTGGGAAGGTCCATACAAGGTGATAACCCGCATTAATGACGTTGTCTACCGGATCCAGCGTGGGGATCGAGGAAAAATGAAAGTGGTCCATTTGGATAGAATGTGTCATTTCAACGGGATGCTGAATGACGAAGTTGTTCGGGACGAACAACTGTAGGGAGGGAGCAATGTGATAACCACTCAAATGTGAGCAGCGACATCTAGCAGGAAACTCGAAGACTAGAAGGTTTCGATACTGGATTAGCAACTGGAGAGTAGAATCGAATTTTCTAGCAAATTGGAAATTGTATGGGACGCTGGATGGCGAGGATTGTTCTCGAAGTATGTCATTCGAGTATAAATACCAGCATCCCAAAGGTATGCAAATCAGTTCCAAAGTTGAATTTAAAGTGTTAATTAGAAGAAGTGATTAAGTGGTTTAAGTAAAAGATAAGAAAAGTATAAGTGGTTGAGAAATTGAATTGTACTGAGAGAAAGAATTAAAAAGTGAATTGTAACTGTACTGAATAAAGGGATTTGTATTGAAAAGAATAAGTTCTATCATTTGTACCCACACAAACATTTTACAGTATTATAATGCAATGTGAATATTTGGGCTCTAAACCGTTTTTTTTTTGTTTTTTTTTTTATAGGATAGTGAGTTCTTAATCTTAAGTTGAAGAGTTTATTTGTATTGGTAATATGAACATTATTGTTTTTCTGTTTTACATTTTGATAGTATAAACATTTATTTTTATTTTTTTGCTTTTTATTTGCTTATTTACAGTTTAAGAATAGAGTGGGGTTATCAATCTTGAGCCTCGAATTAAAGAAATAGATTTACATTCGTCCTTTTTTTTTCTAGCAAGTAATTTAACCCCTGTAGATTAAGCTGTGTTTTTTTTTGTAAAAAGCCGATAGGAAAAGGCGTTCATCCTCAGTCTCGAAGGGATGAGTGGACCGTTCATTGAGGGTGCCAAACGGCGATGTGTAGTATCTGTCAGGAATAGCGTAGATCACATTATCGTTGTGGATGTTGCGTATATAAGGGTTTGGGTGATGCCTTAGAATAGGAAATCTGAGCTTGGCTAAGTTCGTTAAATAGTTTAATAAAGGTGTGTCTCCAGAAGTTTCATAAAGGATCCGATTTCTGAACCATTTTCCTGAAGATCTTCTGTATTTCCCCATGCATTTTCTAAGAATGGTTCTTTCAAATTTTTGGAGTTCCTGAGCGACTGTCGGTGATATTTGAAACCAGACCGTAAAGCCGTAAGCAATGATTGGACGGATAAGTGTTTTGTACATTAGGAGTTTGGTTTTGGCCTCAGCTTCAGAGGAGTTAAGGATGGTTTTCAGTTTTGCACTTGCAGCCTTGCATTTGTTAAAGGACTTTCTGACATGATAGTTCATTTTCCATCTTTCGTGAAGTAATAGACCCAAGTAGGTTATGGACGGTTTCCTAGGAATGATATTTCCCTCCACATTAAGATACAACTGTTTACTTTCTCTCACAGCAAGATGATGACCTTTTGTGGATGCATTTCTGAATCAATTGAGTTCGCATTTGGTTAAGTTTAGCCTGATACTCCACGATTTGAAATAAGGAAGTATTATTTCGAGGTGTTTTTTGATGCCGTGGAGGGCAAAATGAGGTCTTTCGTGGGAGTCGAATATTATGGTGTCATCTGCAAATTGTTTTGAACTCGAGGTTTGAAAACGTGATGGAAAGTCATGGAGGACAATTTTAAAAAGTAGAGGGCCTAGGATAGAACCCTGGGGGACTCCTGAAAATACTGGTATGGATGAGGATGTGTCACCATCAAAGTGGATATAAAGACAACGGTTTGCAAGAAAGCTGAAGATAATTTTGGTAAAAAAAGTTGGAAAGTTCAGGGAAATTAATTTTGAAAGCAAGCCGTTATGCCAAACAAGGTCAAAGGCTTTTGTGAGGTCCAAAGCGCAAGCGACGGTGCATCTTTTTTTCCTTAGGTTATCTAAGATTATGTTCTGTATGTCTAAAAGGGCGTGTTCAGTGGAGTGTTTTTTTTTAAAGCCGTACTGCCTATAGGGGATGATGCTGTGCTCAGATATGAAGTTTTCGATTTTGAGGTAAAGTACTCTTTCCAGAATTTTTCCTATATTTGATAGCATAGATATGGGTCTAAACTTTGCTATGTCATTGCAATTACTTTTTTTTTTAATCGGAATAAGTTTGGCTTTCTTCCAAAAAATAGGGAAGTAGCCATTATTTATACAGTTGTTGATGATAGGAGTTAGGAATTGAGGGAATGTTGGTAAGCATTTTTTAATTATGAATAACATAATTGAAATTTTGTCTGGTTCTGAAGATTTTTTGTTGTTGAGGTTTAGGATAATGGATTCAATCAGTTCGGTTGAGGCAAATTCTTCAGCGGATGTGGAAGATGGATTATTGTTATGGGAGAATTCAGTTAATATGGTATTTGAGTTCCACGCCAGGAATGAGCTATTGCGAGTTAAAACCTCCAAACAAAGTTCAGAATTAAATTGGGGTATGTTGCGGGACTATAGATTTTTGTAAAAATTTTTTGGAGTAATGGGGTATGTTTTCGTGTATGATAGGGGCTGAGATCTGGTCGAGCGCACGTTTGCGGCCAGTGATTCGGTCGATTTCTTTAAACACTGCTGGAGATGGTCTAAGCTGATTGAGTCTGTTTCTAAATTTTTTGTTCATATGTATTTTAATTTGGTCTTTTATTAAGCTGCTTAAGCAGGTAATGCGTAAAGAGAGAGAAGTGTAAGCTGGGTTGATTCTGTTACCAACTCTGTGAAAGATTCTTTTAAGTTTAACTTTCCAAATTTTCCTGAGCTTTAGGAGTCTAACGATTTTAATGCTTAGAGTTTTGTATGTACTTTTAAATTTGGTTTTCTCCGAGTGGTACTCGGTACAGTCTTGAATGGAACTAGATAGCAGCTGAACAAATTGGTCAATTTCCTCATTTTCAAGGTTTCTGTCAACTGGAATCTGAAGGGCGCTGAGTTTATGTGAAAGATCATTGTTAAAAGATTCCCAGTTCGTGTTTTTAAATGAATTTAAAAGTGGTGGATCTTACAAAAGAGGGGATATGTTACCAATCTCGATTACAAGGAAGACTGAAAACTGGTCGGAGAGAGGGTCCAATGTAAGACAATTAAAATTACGCGCAGCGTGCTGAGGTGCCACCAGATTCGTCGATACAACGAAAAAGTCAATAGTGGATAGAGAACTAGGTCTGGTAGGGCTATTGGGAGAAATAATGTCCATTTTTAGGAAAGCGTTGTTTTGAAACCAAGAGTAGAGATGACCGTTAAGATTTGTCATTGTGTCACCCCAAAAGTTGTGACGTGCATTGAAATCACCGCCGATGACAAAAAAGTCAAATCTCGAAAGGACAGAGCAGAGATCGTTCATGGCCCTAATTAACCTGGCACCGGTGTTGCAAGGCATGCAAAGGGAGACGAATGCTATTGATTTATTTCTGCCCGAAGGTTGCTTTAGAGTTATTGAGACTATTGTTGTGAATATTATATTATTTCTGAATGGGATGATTCTGCCCTTTGTTGTGTCCTTAATTAAAACACCTGTGCCTCTACCAGAGTCATTTCTCAGAAGAACGTAGTTATCGAAGGTCCGCGATTGATTTTCTTCTAAGAGGGTCTCTTGGACCATAACCGCCATAGGAGAGATGTCTCCCAACAACAGATTTAGTTCAGCATTTATCGTGAGAGAGAAGCGAGTTTATGTTGGCAGTTAGGAGCTTTAAGATCATGGTGAGATTGAGGCAATAAAACCTAGATAAGCACCAGGTTTCTCGGATTGATTAAGTTTTAAATAAGTTGGCCAAAATTCACGAACTCTAATAATATAGTAAATTAATCGGTAGACCAAATAATCGGACAGATTCGTTAAGGAAATCGCTAAATGAAGAAGTTGAGTTCGACTGAGTATTAGGAATTTGGTTCACAGGTAACGCTACAGTCGGGGCACCCAGGAGAACATCCGCGTAGGAGCCAGTAGATGGAAATTTTAAGACTGGATGTGCAGCAACCTGTTTAAACTGCACATCTTTGATCAAGGCTTTTGGAGATGCATTTTTTGTTTTCTTTATATATTCCGTGCGTTTTGGGCATTCTTTAAACCACAGTTAATGCATGCGACCCTGGTTTTTGTCAGTGCCTGAATCCAAGGGGCAGGTTCCTGGAACGTGCGAATCCTTGCATTTTACGCATCTATTTGGAAAGGCGCAGTAGGCGCTAACGTGACCAAAACGTTGACACTTAAAGCATTGAAGTATCTGATTGCGTTTAATCGATTCCCATCTAATCCTATGACGAAGAATGTTCTTAATATTTTTAAGTTTATTGAGGCTTTCTCTGTCGTCTACTACGCAAGTATAGATACCGAGATCCATTTTGTTTTCCTTGGACCATTTCGTGGTGAATGGTTTTACTGACACCCTCAATGAAGGGTCCACCCTAAAAATGTCCTCCTCTATCAACACGGTGGTGAAACCATCTGACAGACCTTTTAGGAGAATAGAGAATTTCCTTAATTGCTTTGGAACAAATGAGAAAGCGTCAACCTTCATGTCACAAAGACTTTTCATAAGAAACGAATGTAAATCGATATCTTTTACAAAAACTTTTAATCTACCTAGACCTCTATTCTCGAATTTTACATTATCTAGGCTCTTAGTATAATTATTTTTAAGGAACTCAAGCAAATGCCTAGAGCTTACCCCTTTAGCGAAAATTGGAGGACACCATTCGTTGTCCTTACCTCTTACATTACTAGGTGTAACATTGGATGTTTGCTGAGCCGTCTCATCTTCAATTAAATCCTCCAGTAAGGCAAATCGATTGCTAGGTTGTTGATGTTCTCCGCTTATGGCCGCTTTCTTGGAAGTGGAATGGTTGTTAGCCGCAATCCGCATTTTTCGATGGTTAATGATTTGCTCGAACGAAGTAGCATCGTTTTTCAGTAGTTTTTGTAGGTCCTTTTCCGCCGACTGACTGAAAATAGAGTCGTTTTCCTTATCGAAACTCCAAATAGATTTTATCTCCTTTTTTTGGGCAGAGATTTTTTCAAGTGATTAGGCTTCACTGGATCGTTAATTGTCGGTGCCAATACGGAGCCGTCTTCGTTTACACTAGTACTTTCACAAATATCCATAGAGACCATAGATGTGCCGGCTTTATTGTATGTGTTTGTAGAATGGTGTGATGTGACGCCACCAATGGTTTCCAATATTTTCTTTTTATCTTCCAATGATAAAAGATCGGATGGAAGAACCAAGTTTTTGTTAGTGTTTTTAGGATCAGGAGGACGAGGCGACGGCCTCTTATCCGAACTCATTTTGATACACACCAAATTTACACAAATTTAACCAATTTCCTTTACACAAAGAAATTCAAAAGCAAGCAATAGGGAGAGAAAAGAAAAACACGTCCGCTCTCAACCAGTCTTCACACTCCAATCATACTGAAAGACAATTGTCTTTCGATTTAGCCTTCTTATAAAAAAATAAATAAATAAATCTTATTAGACAAAAAAAAAAACAAACCACATTTAAACACACCTTAAGCTTATTGCATGCTACATTCACCAGACAACACATCTATTTCATGACATTTATCGAAGGAAAAAATGTCAGCTGTCAGTGTCAAAGTGTATTGATTGCATGTTAGCAAATTCACAAGTGGCATACAATAAATTTTCTCGTGATATTTTTATGTTCAGCGAAATAAAAATCAAAACAAACTATTCAAATCAAGTTCCTGTTGTCCCTCCTAAAAATAAACGAGCTCGTCTGCATCACATAAACCTAAAATGAAAGACATACCCAAAACCCCGAAGAACTGCGAGTGGACACGAGAGAAAACCGCCACACTGATAACTCTTTACCAATCCCACCAATGCCTGTGGAATAACTTTATCGAACCCTACAAGAACAAGGACAAACGCCTTAAAGCCGTGGAGGCTATATGCAACCAGTTGAACATCAGTAAAATAGACTTTGGCAAGAAGATCCACAATCTGAGAAATCAATTCAATGCTGAGATGAAGAAACTGGACAAAAGAAATGAATCTTCCTCCGAGGTGTATCGAAGTCGATGGGAGCACTACGATGCGTTAAAGTTCCTCCGAGATGTAATCGCGCCTCGCCCGGGCTTCTCCATGACGTTGAAAGGACCCAGAGTGAGTTATAGACTAAAAGTGATTGTGACGAAATAAATAACTTGTTCTCTTTTCAATAGAAATTCGAAATCAAGTACGGCACGGTGGATGATGAGGAACACCAGCACAATAACACAGAAATTCAGGAAGGCGCAGATACCGAGATTCATTATGAAGAAACAACAGAAGTTGATCGTAATGCCATGGAATTCAGCAACATCCCGGTTGTGAGTAGAGAAGAGATTTTGGAATCAAAATACCATAGACCGAGTGCTGATGAAATGGAAACTCAGGAATATATTCAAACAGTCCAACAGCCTCAGCATCAATCTATCCACCAACAAAGGCAATCGCAAGAAATTCTGCGAATTGAAGACCCTCGTATGCACACATCTTCATCGACAATTGTTAACGTAGAATCAATTCCTCCAAAGAAGAGACACAGAACTGAGAATACAGATGATAAACGAGACCAATGGGACGTATTTGGGGAATTCGTTGCATCCGAATTTAGAAATCTCAACTCGGAGCTATCGAGAAAAAAGCTAAAAAGAAAAATAATGCAGGTCATGCTGGAAGTTGGCGAAGAGGATGACGGCATAAATATCAATATTTCCTTGAACTAGGTTCAGCAAAAGATAGGGCTTAGGTGTAAAATAGTATTATTTTGTAAGATATTTATGTAATTATCATTAATCAATAGGTTTCCTTCTTTTACATTTCAATTGTGTAAACGTTAAGTAAATCCTCATTTTTGAGAACGTATTTTCAAAGTTATTTGCATTTTTGCTTACAGAAAAAATGTAGTGTGAGCTATACTTGATCGCACTTGATTTGTGTAGTCAAGGAGTAATGACAAGTCTTGGAAACAAATGCAGATGGTAATAAATGCGCAAACTGAAAATACGATCGAAAACATAAATGTGTAACAGGAATAGCCCGTATAAAATGGAACACTTTTTCGAAGCTTTAAAGATCTATAACAACCTTTTTGGATTGGTAGTCTGCAGCAAAATTTAATTTTTATCGGTAGAGACGGAAAAACTTCTTACTCAGTTCACTACTTCGTAACATTTTCATTTCCGTCGCCAATGTTTTTCTCGTACACAGTCCAACAATAAAGCCGGACATATGGCTGTCGTGTAGAACAATCTCCTTTAATGTTTTCGGGAGAGTTTCAATATTTCCATTTTTCCCACTTCCGTACGACGACTCATCTTCTTTGTCTTTTATTAAAATAACTGTTAAAATATGTAATGCATACAGATGTCTCTTGTGTAGACAAGTTCACGAGATGTCCATACATCCATGGGAGACAGGGTATGGACCCCTGGCCAGCGCTTACAGTGTTTCAGTAATACCAAGTTGGACCTGTGTTGAGGGCACAAGTTCTTGGTCCGAGTCGAGGCCGACCTAAAACCCCTTGCCGATCCTAGGGTCACGGCACCCAGCGCAACTCCACATCCAAACAAGTAAAACTTTTTCTACGACTTTAAGTTTAAATCTCAGCCACCATGACGCTCCTACTAGGTGGTCTACCTCTTTCAAGTCAAGCCTGGACCGAAATCCGGGAGCCCTGACTCCGATGGTACGGAGTTGTAAGTCCTAATGAGGACTACCGGTGGTGCTGCTACTTAACAGCATAGCCATTGTTGAAATTTCTCTTTGTTCGCTGATTAAGCATCTTCTCAAAATTTAATTGAAAAAAATCGCGAGCCTTTTAAAAAGAAAATTTTCGATTGTCCAAGGTTTGCCCTTGGAGGGTATGTGATCCAGCCTCTTTCCAACTATTGTTTCCGTAAGTAAATGTTCCCGCTCACCTTCTATACATTTCGACGATATAATTTCTGGAAAATTTTCTCTTCGTTGACCAGCCATCTTTAGTCTGATTCCTTGTACCTCGATGATGCATACAAGTACGTCCAATACTAAATGACGGCATTTTGCTCACGTTAGCGCATTCCTACTGCACTAGTACTTGTGTGAATAAATTTTCAGATACCACTACCATTATACAGGCCACGCTATTTTTACATCATCAGTGAGGCAGAAATGACCTTTCTAGACAAGATTTTCAGTCGCGCTTCAATATTCTTGTCTATATCAGCTGATGCGCAAGAGTCTAGAACTTTCTTAGAACCCAGCATGGATCTCCTTGCTTTCCTATCTCCACCTTAAGGTCCACTAAATAGTTTAGGTCCTTTTTCACTTGTGCGCACCACCCAAGGCTGGATCTTACAGTATTGCGTTCTACCTAAGGCGGGATCCTACTCTCTACTGCATTATCCCTCCTGGTATAGATAAAATACTCTACGGGTTTAAACGTTAATAACGTAAACGGAAGAAAAAAAATCCGACGTCGAAACACGACCAAAAGCATCTTCATCCGCTTTCACTAACAGCCTTGCCGTCATCACCAGTTCGTACACTAAGACTTGAATGATGTAGGAATAGGGTAGACACTGATTGGCATCAACCTGGCGATGCCCAATGTTGTAACTGTTACTATAAATCAATTGTGCTTATTTTACCTCCAAGCGGAAATATACTGGTACTGGTTGTTGTCCATCTGGACTCGGCTTGCTGATCTTATAAGCGCGAGTGTTAAACAAGAGACAAAATAGCAGCACTATAAACACGATAGCGGACGAATTCCTTAGACGGAATCAACAGCTTTAAATTGAGGCAAAAAAAATACTTTATTTGGGCTACTTCGGGTTCTTGGAAGAAGATCGTAGCGGATGAGCCTTAACGGGAAAACGACAACGCTCCCATGCCCGAAGTGGGTTACTGACATCGCTTTAATCGCTTAGGAGTTTTCGCAATGGAAATGGTCCTCTAGGTGGGAGTTTGTGCGATCGGGTTAGCTTCCCTACCACGTGAAAATAGTTAGTTATAAGAGACACCAGCCTCGGTTAAGATTACGAGCAGGAACGTTCGCAGACTACGAACGTACGTACACTGTACACCCCTTGTGCTGCTCAAAAACTTGAATTTGTCCTCACGCGGTACAAGGCAGATATTACCGAGATCCAGGAGATACGATGGATAGGACACTTATTACGACGGCCACAAAAATGTGCACATTTAGGGTGCGGATTTGTCGTGGGAGATCGGCTACGGTCAATGATGATTGAATTTAAACCGATAAGCGATCGCTTGGCTATGATCCGCATTAAGGGATCATTAGAAAACATCAGCCTAATATGTACACAAGCCCCTACCGATGAAGCTGAAGACTCCTGGACGGAGCCTGTCAAGATTATGATTTTAAAATTGCACTCGGAGACCTAAAAGCTAAAATCGGTAAGGAAAACATCTTCGACGGATTTATGCGAAAGCACAGCCTCCAGGACACAACATGCAACGGTTTCTGGCTAATCGATTTTGCAACAGCTCGTAATACGGTCATTGGTACCACCAGGTTTTAAAGACTACAAATCCACACAGCAACCTCTCGCACTCCATATGGTCGAACTGTCAACCAAATCAAATATGATGAGTGCGTTCGCCGGGAAAAGGTGACAGAAAATGCACACGTGAAAACGCTGCAGCGCAAAATAAGGCAGCGTGGGAAGGGTATCGAGCCAGAAGAAGGGAGACGACCTTGCGTAAAAAAGGGCCTACACAGTCTTCCAGCTCAAGCATATTGAAATACTCGGATGTTTTTCAGGAAAAGTAAGCGACTTTTAGCTGGTTTCAAGTACGAAACGCAGACTCCTCAAAACAGTAAACGAAACCTTGTCACCGACGCGCTGGGAAAAGTGGATGTGTTTAAGCAGCACTTCCAGCCGCTAGTTAATAGCCATCAGGTAGAAAGAGTGATAGGGCGTGAAGAGAACCCACATCCAGTCAATGGAGAAATGCTTAAAACCACAGTGATTGGGCCAGTGCGGTCGTTGGCAAATGGTTTCAGACATTCACGTAATACAGCAGAAAATACCCTGTATGAGATGTTAAGGAGTGTGATGCCTCCTTTCCTGTGGATCGGACAAAGGATGCTGAGGTTTCATTCATCGACTAAATCCTGGAAATTTTTTCGTGTGTGCTCTCTAACAACGGCAGAGCTTAAATAGATCGGCAGGTAAGAGCTGCGACTCGGCTGCCTTGTTATGTTTGTAGTCACAATGACAGAAATTTTGGTGTTCATTGCCCAAGTTAATTGGTTTCTTCTTCCTGAAGTGATTTTTGGTTGGTTTACAGTATGCAGAAGTGGTTTTCCCAATACCTCATGGTTTTCTTTTTTTCTCCGGGAAAGCCCATGTGCTTCCCTCCTCCTTTGCATTTAGAGGACACGCACCGCACTCATTCATCTCCGCAGCATTACTCCATAGAAGAGTTGGTAAACTACACGTATTTGCTTGCGCTCGTCAGCAAACTACAGTTTTCGCGATTCCGTTTGAGTAAAACCCAGCAAATCAGTTGTAGCATTTCTGACGGCTTCTTGACATTGAGGCCACTGATCTTCAGCACTTAATACAGGTTATAATAGAGTTAACAGAAGGTTGAGGAATACGCGGCTTGGAAAGATTAGGTACGTTTGGCGTTTGCAACCTTACAACGTTACATCTTATCAATTTTTTTTGTGTCTGCGATATCCGTAGACGTATTATGCCTGTAATTAGGTAGTGGTTCCAGTGCACATTGACCACTCGGCGTTTTTGGGCATCCATAATACTGGACGAGTACCTTGCATCGATAGCAGGATGACTAATCACGTTAAATTTTTTATGATCTGCTGAGTGCTATGATCCTTTGTGAATGTTGAGGTGAGGAAACCTCAATGCAATCTACCGTGATATTGCGTCCCGCAGCAACGTAAATTAGCCTAAGTCAATTTGCAGACGTGGTCACAACGCTTTTCGACTGTACCTTAAATCAGTAAATCACCTTAAACGATTGTAACGTCAGGTTAAAGCCCGTAGCTAGTAAGTTTCCTCGAGGAGCTCGACTTTAGTACATATTCTATTTACTTTGCGGGGACATAAGCATATCAGGCTGATGTTGGCGAATTTAGCCTCTATGCGGTTTGTAACAAAACTCGCTCATTGCTGTCGAAATTTATCATGTCGACTGTTAATGCCACCGTAAGACCTGCGAATCCACCCGTATTCCTACTTCTATGGGTGTCTTTCACAAGGCGGTAAACGGAACACATCTGATGCGTAGTCATCGTTACAGCACTGGACATCGTCAGGTTCACACTGACTGGATTGGACATCTGACTAAATTCGGAAAGAACAAGTTGCACGTACTCAGAAAAGCTAAACTGACTAAAAGGTTTATGGAGATAAGCAGTCGGAAATTCACTTGTCCCCTCCTTATACAAATGCTGCACATTAAATGAGAAAACTGAGAAAAGTGGGGTCAATGCACAAATCTTTCTGATTTGTATTCGAATACTCGAAGACTCACCTCCAGTATTCGTTTCTGCTTGGGACGTAAAAACTTCTCTGGCCCAGTGACAATGTAAAGACACCATCTAACTATGTGTTCATCAGAAGCGAATTGACTTCAATCCTGTCGTCTCCAGAAAAGTCCCAGATTCGATGAAAGGTAGTGTTCGAAAGTTAAAATCATGGAACTCAACATGGTTGGAAGCGACATGTCGGGTTAACCACATCAGATTTTGATGAAACACACGACACTGATGTCACGTTCAAGATTGCTAACATTCAACTGCCAACAAGATTGTGAACTCTCCCTTTTCCACCAACTTATTAATTGGTTCAGCACAATTGAAATCAAGTAACGCACAACTCAACTAGCAACTGACCACTACCAAACTCGCAAGAGAAATTGCACTGAGATTTGCTTTCAAATTTCAGCTGCACATTTTTTTACAACGTAACTCTGCAAGAGTACCACCAGTGTAATAATTCCAAATCACTTTCTAGCTTCTTAATCCTTCCAAAAAGAAAGATCTGCTGCAAATCGCATAGCATTCACCCTACTCCCACTTGGCAACTTATTGAGATGAAACTTCCCATTCACTGCAATTTATTGGTAACAAAACACTTGTACACTTTAGCTCAACATTCCTTTTTCATTTATTAAATGTTAATCCTTTTTTTTTTATCAAAAACCGTGTTGGAATCTTTTTTAGGTTAAAATAAATCTAGAGGTGCAGCTGTTCCTTATCGGCCACTTTTTCTTTTTACTTAACCTCCTTAACCTGCAGACCTGGGGGAAGTGACTGCTTAATTTTCTCGGCCTTCTCCTTATCGGGAACAACCAAGGTGTACAGGAAACGGGAGCAACGAATCTTGAACTTGGTGTTGGATGGATTTTTCTTGATTTTCACAGCACGCGCATCAGACCTGCGGGCTGTATTCAGGAATTCCTTGACTTCTTTGATTTCACGCGGCATCTGAAACATATCGAATTCGCTTTGTTATTTAATTTTCTTTCACGGGAAAACATTTAATTTGCCATACTTTGCCTAAATTTATTGAAATTTAATGAAAACTCAGCAGCTCGACGAGAAATCCAACCAATGTTGACGTTTCCACGTTTCGAAAGAAAGAGATGAGGAAAGGATAGAGCCAAGATGGTATCCACAACGCATCCGGCTGTCACAAGTTAAAAAAAAATTCTTATCGATGACAACGACATCTAGCATATGATAGATAAACAATATGAATCGTATAAAAACATTTTATTCAAAGAATTTTCAATTTATAAACAATTATTCGGCCAAAGAAGTCTGTACTGGATTCAAAGAGAAATTTTAACCTTTTCGCTTTTTCAATTGGCGATTTGAGGGTAAACGTTTGGACGGAATTGATGTCATCGGGATAGAAAGGTTCTTCATGCTCCACACCGTCATTGTTGGTGACAGTCACTTTGGCATCTTTTCCTACGAATCCTCCTTGAAATTGAAAGCTGAAGGATGTTACAGTCTGTGGATCATCGAATTGCAGTGCTATCCATTGGGGTTTGCCCTAAAAATATGCTAATGAAGCAGCAGTAAAGGAAGATGAGATTGTTTACCTCGCTGGAGCTCCATGAAGTGTCTTCTTCAGAGTCGAACATAAAGTTCCTGCCATGTTGCTTGATGTCTTTGTTGAGAACCGAGCTAACCCTATTTTTTACAAAAGAAGATGCGATAAATTAAATTCTGAAACTCGGGAATCCACTTACAGGCTCTTGAATTTCACCGAGTCGAGGAGGCTCATCCTTCTAGTCGGCGAGTTGTTGACATTTTCAAGCTGTCATTTGCTGCCGTTGTTTTCCAGAGGGCGTGTAAATAGATATGAAGATCTAAGGCATATGAACATCGTGCTATACCTTATAAAATATTTAACTTTGTTTAAAAAAAAAAAAATTGTTAAACTAAAATATGTAACATGGCGTCATGATGCTTGCTATCAGAAAATCCAACAAAACAAACGTCTTGTGTTTGCATTGGATGTTTATAACAGAAATTGAACCAGAAGTGGCTTTTTATAATATTCTATTTTAATATACCGCAATGACAAGGACATGCTATAACATATTGTCCTCTGATTCTCATCGTATTGTAATCTGGAACCCACACAAGATTCTGTGAATTAAACCTTCCAAATGTGTTCGACGAACTTATATTTTAATACTCGTAACTTTGTGATTGAAGGATTAAAGGTTGTTGCTATGGACAATGTAGTCTATGGCCATCAGAATTGCATATATCTACACTTGGAGAACAGATGCATGCTTATCTAAGCAGACGTAAGTGTAATGATGACTTATGCATTTTCGGTAAACTCTTGAATGTCTATAAAACAGAAGTCAAAATGAACTCGACGCGATTGGTGATTAAAACTCCGATTGTCATCGAGCCACAAGGCTTAAATATTGTTTTTTGTTTTTGTATTTTTTTTATGAATTAAATAGTAAAATATTTTAATTGAATTAAAGCACCCATAGGTCCGGGAAGGTGTGCCCGCTGCTTTGTCTCTCTCTTCAGAGAATTTGCAAGTGCAGTTTAAACTGCTGTTTTGTTTAACTGTCATACCAATACGCTCACACAGGTATCCTGGTGCATTGAAAATTTACCGGGTACCGGTGTTGAAGGGAGTGAATTTTGCCTTTGGACACTTGGTTTTTGGTACTGTCATACGACAGTTCAATTTAAAATTTTAACAGAAGGAGGAGTTGCTGGTGCCACTGGTGGAATTTCAAGGGTTCACTTTGCCGATACCTATAAAATAAAATCACACACATATTGAAAACTGTCGATATTTATTTGGGACGCAGGGGCGAGTGGAAATTTCTACGGCGTGCAGCAACACCGATCATAGCAGTAGAGATATATTAGCTTGAAGGCTCAAAGTTAAAGGCTAGAAGCTGGAAAAATGTCCAGTCTCAGATGATTTGCGATTTGCAAAAGATTGTGATGACCCAGATGTCGGGGAATATAGAATACTATTCCTCTCTTATTGTTCATGCAGACAATACTTATTTAAAGATTTAGCAGAACTAGCATTACGCTACCGCAAGGAATCAGAACTACGCATTATCGATCCAGCAAATTCTACGCTTTTACCACAACACTGGATAGGAACAGTTTCTCAACACAGATTAAAAAGAAAAGCTATCCACTAATATCCTCCATTTTATCTACACCAACGCTTCACGAATGCCTTATTAGGCCTTTTTGGGTTGTCTTCAAATATGAATGACAGCCCTTCGACCGGCTTATGACTGTCCGGTCGATTCACTCAACATGTCTCTTTTGACTTAAATCAATACCATAGTATTATGGGGCTAGACTTAAAGAATCTTTTCGGTTGTTCGCATAACCCTACACATCAAGAACCAGAGCCGGCAAACTGGCCAGAAGGAGATTAAACTGAGGAGAATGTTAAGCCCGCTAGATTTCGTAAAGAGAAAAATATCCTCGCTCTTTCTTATAAAAGCAGAGGCCGGATGCCATTTCTAGGAAGTTGTCAAAACACCGAATAGTAATAGAACCCCTGCATATGCCATCAAATTAGCGACTTTCAGTACAGATCAACTGACACATATGCGGTTGCAAAGCGGTAAACTGCGAAGAAGAAGGTTATTCCATGCGGGTGTTCAACACCGGCCAAAACTGAATAGCCTGTCGTATATTTTAGACATCAAACTCAGAAACACTATGAAATTGTTTACTTCCATAAGTTGAGCTCTCATACCTCTCGTGTATATCTGTAGCTCATGTGAATAGTGGAGCCGAAATGAGAATTTTTGTTAATTCCAAAAAGCAGTAGTGTCACGCTGAAAGAAATTAACTGCACCTTGCCGTTTTCTAAGCGTCAAGCTTAGTCTAAAAAAGTTTTATTTTGATCACAAAGTTCAGATTATTATTCCTTGGTAAGCAACTTGTGTTAGGATTGTCACTATCTGGGGAAGTCCTTTAGCCTCCACCTTCTTATATTTAAAAAAAAAAAAAGTCAATTTCTAGTACACCATTCCTTGAAATCGTCTAGGCATATCTGTGACTCAGACCAGAGCTGTTTCGACACAGAATTACTTACCATAGTCACTTAGACAAGGTTCGTTCTTCAAATACTTCACACTGAAGGGCTGAACAGAATTTGTATCTGTGTCTGTGTCTTGTAGCGCTGTCAAATCAATGCCGCGCGGCTTGCAGTTAAAGGAAACACAATGAAAGCGACTGTCAAATTTGCATCCTGTGTTTTTACTTCTTAATTTTATTACTGCTTAAATAAGTTTGTTATTATTTGTGAATAATGGATATGGACGAACAATAAGAAATTGCTTCTATTATGTGTGTTTTGCACATGTGATATTTAGCAATAAAATTAATGAAAAATAGAGAACGCAGATGGTGGGTTCGTCCTCTTTATAAGGAAAGAAATGAAAGAAGATTTTTTGAGATAACTTTCTAACACCTCAAAGAGCACGATTCCACAAATTCCAAAGAATTTCATTTATACGTACCGCTTCAATGAATTTCTCGACTTCCATTTTCACAACAAAGAAGAGCTTCTGTGTACGAATTCCCAAATGTCAATCTTGTAGCGTACCTTGTAATTCAACAAAATTAAACTTCAGACGCAGACACACATTGTGTTGCGACTTACGGCTTTCCATACATTTAATGTCTTGACAGCTTGTGACACAGATACAGATACAACTATACATTCTGTTCGGCTTTTGAGGGTTCCATTTTCAAAATCCCGTCTTTTGGTTCTTGGACGCAACTATTTTTGCTTTAGGTAGCTTCCACATTTGCGGTTACCAGTGTTGAATTCTGGGCCCTTCGGACTGTTGCTAAACTTCCAATCGAGAAAGAACAAAGAGGCAACAATTTCAGTTTCGCGAAAAATGTCTGCAACTTTTGAACTTGTTGTTGAAGTGTGGCAAGTAGTTGCTAAGTATGTATATGGATCTTGGAGTACACAAATCTATCTAATTGTCTTCAGCACATCCTTAACTGTTTAATTTCGAGACATAATGCCTAAGATTTTTTCAGAACCTTATAATCGTTGACTCCGGCCCTCCTAATAATTTTTCCTGAATAAGCAAGCAGTGCACTTCTACATATTTTTTTTGACGTACCATCTCTATTGATGCTTGTCGCATATTCACCGTTTGCTTGTCACTGTTGAATTCTTATTTGCCTATGGCGAAAAGGGATAGTGCATTAGTTGCCCTTTTATATTTGCTTTCATTGTTCTCCTTTATGTCTACAGCTGTTAGCTGTCAAAAGAACAAATTTCAATTTGTGACAAACTTTGTTTCGAGTTTAACCCGCCTTACGCAACTTTATATGTATTATGCATTCTGAACACCAAAAGTAAGGCCAGAGCAGCCTTGTGACAGATTGCATTGAATTCCTCGGCTAAACCTGAAAGAAAGACGAAGTCAAAGTCAAAGTAATAATATGCGAGCGAGTGAGCGTGTGCCTTAACTTATAAAGATTAGTTAGTCAATTTTGGCCAACGAGGCGGCTTCTACTGGGCAGTTCTTTCTCTACTGCACTCTCCCACCAGATAGGAATTGAAGACTCTTCGGACTCTATTTTATTGCCTTCTCAGGCCAAATAAACAAAGATTGGGAAGTGTTATTCTTCGTTTGATATCTGATGCGGTATCATTATCAAAGTCAATAGCGTAGCCGAGGTAAACAACCTCAAAGTTATACGTTTGACCTCGTTTACAGCTAAACCCATATTTGTCACTTCAGTTTCAAACTGTTTTCAATAGTTCTGTTTCAATAGTGCAAACGCACTATTTACATGCCGACCAATGATATCAATGCCATAAGAGTACGCAACAGTTGCATAGACTTTCAGAAAATTGTGCCTCTGGCATGCGGGTTTTCTCAAATATTATCTATGTTCAAAAAGACACATAAGAGTGCATCACATTTAGGGAGCAACACGCTCGAAGCGAGTTTTACAAATGCTTCTCTATAGATGCTGTCACATGCAGTTCTGATAAATAAGTGGTGGCTATCGACCTTAATCGTGGACTAACCTGGCTTAAAAACGGCCTGATAAAAGCTAATCACATAGTTGACAAATAATTTCAGGCGTTTACGCAATACAGGAGGCAGGACCTTGTACCCGGTGTTAAAGAGGCTAAACTGCCCCAACAATAGAGGTATCAGAAGATCTACTTTCTCTGGCATCAAAGGGCAAAATATAGTAAGGCATCACGTATATTTGGAAATAAGTTGGTATATGCTCCCTGCCAAATGAACTTGGCAGATAGCCCACTATATATAAATTTCTGGAAGGAAATCTTGACTTTTAACGCCCAAGGGAAATGCTTCGTTTTTGGACGTCTTCGTCCTATATCAATCTGCAGAAGTAGGTTTTTTTATATCATCAGCAATGACTGTTACTCTACTACTATAGTCCAACGGTGTCAAATCGCAGCTCCGAGGTGGCCAAACGACATCAGCTCTGCGGCTGATAATGCGATCTTCAAAAACAGGGCGCAAAACATCGAGTGTAGCTTCGGCTGTGTGGCACGTAGCGCCGTCCTGTTAAAACCAAATGTTGCCAACATCCTCCTCTTCAATTTTTGTGAACAAAAATTCGTTCAACATGGCACGATAACGATCGCCATTGACTGTAACGGCCACTCCTTGCTCATTTTCGAAGAAAAATGGCCTCTGGACCAAAATCAGCACGAAACAGTGACTCGTTTTGGGTGTATCGGCTTTTCAATGTATGCGTACGGGTTTTTTGTGCCCCAAATGCGACAATTTTGCTTGTTTACATACCCGCCAAGATCAAAATGAGCTTCATCTGAAAAGATGATTTTTTTGGCAAAATCGGCATCTTCATTTTCAAAGTAATGTCGCAATATTTCCCAGAGTTATTCAAGCGTATACGCAACCATATTCGTTCAGCGGAAAGATAAAACTAATTATCTGTCAAATCAGACATGAGCTAGGTGTTACCATTCACGAAATAAGCACTAGTTGAAAAAAAAAACGTTAGATGGCGGACCCTTTACTAAAATCCTCATTCCCTCAGGTTTCTGTTCGGGTCACATACTTTTAACTATTTGGTAAAACTTTCGAACCCTGTTCACTAAGCAACATCTCTCTAATTGCTCGTTCATTTTTCATGCTCTTTTCTCTAAATTAGCCGATATTCTTCGCACTTTTCCTTTTTCGCAGTGCCGTTTCGCAGGCGATTTGTTTAGTAAGATGTGCATGGCTACACATATTTAAAGCATTGCTCCCAGGTTTCTACGAGCTACGAACCTACGACCTCTTTTGTGTAGCTTCTTTCTGAATACATTGTCATATATGACCTTAAATTGCGGAGTTTCTTTTTTGTACTATGTATATCCAAAACACAAGATAAACAACGAAAATAAACCTTGTGTCGATAGTAATTTCCAAGTTTATAAAACGCCGAAGCCATACAATT
The DNA here is from genome assembly GCA_949129095.1 of Volucella bombylans. NCBI lineage: Eukaryota > Metazoa > Arthropoda > Insecta > Diptera > Syrphidae > Volucella > Volucella bombylans. Next base: position 156,731,930 of record OX422141.1, on the reverse strand, counting down.
TCTATTGCCCGACACTGTCTTGAAGCGAAAATGTAATCATTCCACAAGACCACATGCCTCAAACTCTCATGCAAACACAATTCTATCGCGCGACAACAAACCAAAACTTTTCGCCAGTTCGATTTATTTTCTGTCAGTTGTTGGTTGTGTGACGCGCTTTCGTTTTGGTTAATTTTTGTTATTTTCTTTTCTTAATTAATTTTGTTGACATATTTACGTTACGTAAAGAAGCGCTTTTTTTGTTGCTTTAGTGCAAAAATACAGTTTACACTATTAAATTTGACGTAATTGCGCAATAAATTTCCTAACTTGGGGAGTGCCAGCGCCTGCCCTTTTCAGGACAATTTCCTGCCTCTGAAGGTAAGTTCAATAATTTTCAATGGAAGTGCATTATAATCCGTTAAAGTGAGCTTTGGTCGATATATTTTTTATTTTCTTTTTCGTCTGATAAGAACGCAACTGGTTGCAATTGGAAGTGGAATTGCAACACTACCACAGTTCCAGAAATTCCGTTGAATCACTAGAGTTTTATGGAGGTTTCATGTACCTAGCCACTACTTGTGTTTACTACAATATTTCTTTGTTAATGTCTATCTGGTGAAGCATTTTGGTATCTTTCAAATGTTACTTTCGATTTTGTGGGCTAAAATTAGGTCAAATAGTGTCTGTGAATCAAGATGACAGCATTAACTTGTTATGTGTACATGAGCTTGGAAGTTACAAGTGGCTGGTGTCTATGCAAATGTCTGTTTGTGTCTTAAATAAACAGATTTTTGTTTTTGTTGGGGAAAAAATAAGACAAATTGATAGAGTCGCAGTGGATAATTAATTCAGTTTACATATTTACCTCATGTGATTGACCAAATGGCTGAGTCCAAAGTCCACGGATACTGGTATTGCCGCTGGTTCGCTGCACCACGTTCACCAAAGTTGTCTTGCTATGGTGCGCAGCATTTGGAGTATTGGTTTTGTTGGATGATTGCTCAAGATTCCAATCCTCGTTTGTGAGTGCGGGCCTCTTTTTGTGTATACGAAAACAAAGGCCGAAAGGCGGAGAGGTGAGTTTCAAACGCAGAAGCAAAACGAAGACAAGGTTGATGTGGATGGTAGAGGAAAGAATATTGATATCAATTAGAAGAGGGGGAGAAAAGACACACACGCACCAGTTATGGATCTTTTCGGAGTTTAGGTAACCTCCGTATCGACGTACAAAGGTGCGCCTATCGATTGGTTTTTGGTTAAGCCACAAGGTAGACAAACATGTTTATTGAGCAAGTGGCCATTGTGGGATTCAATTTTAGAATTATCTTTTAAAACCCAGTCACCTTGGTTATGAAACAATAGAGTTGAACCTCCCGGTTGAGTCCGGCCCTTTGGCGCGAGTTTTTGTCAATCGCTTAGTAATATAGGTTTTGTATTTTTGAATATATATTACTAGTTGAGCATGCTTGCCGCTCTATTTGAATTTTACAATAAACAGTTTATTCAACTCTTGCCTCATTGATTAGCAATTTTGACTCGACTAATATAGTTGTACCAACAGCTATTTTTATTACTTACTATTGCACTTGTATTTGGCACAGGTATAAACTTCATTTATTGGAAACGAATTTGCATTTGACCTACAATATTTTGGGAACTAATGGTTTTACTTGTCAGTTTAACAGAGGCGTTAATTGTTGAATTGATTGGTTAGGATTCGCTGATATTTAAAGTCGTGTGACTAACGTTATTATAATGGTCTTCATGCTACTACCATTATGTTGATCTTCTCATTCTTAAAGATATTGATTGATTGACATGGTTTCGATGTGATCAGTGCCAACTCCGGACATATTCATTTGGTTTATACTTACTCGTATACCTAAACCTGAATGTGTGTGGGCTTATGGAAAGATAAGTTGGGGATGAACGCTAAATTTTGGAGCAGAAGAATTGGGGAAATTCTGGGTTCTGGGAATTTTTTTCTTCGATGCTACGTAGCTGCATTCCGAACGCGATTGTGGGGTTGCGTCAATTAGGTGTTAAAGATCGTGGATCTGATTTTTCCAAATATAGTCGCAGTTCGTTATTACATAGTTGGTGTGGCGAGAGCTAAGGCGGAATAGGGGCACGGGTATAAGGCACCTCGCCCTAGGGGAATAAGTTACGAAGCAACAACAAGCTTCGAATACGGACGGATCGAAATTTTCGTAGCATCTCAATATTCATAAGGGACTTGGATAACTCCTGATCAATCAACGGCCAACCAGATTGGCCACATTGCAATCGAAGCAAGGCCCTCCTGAAGTATTACGGATGTCCGAACGTTCCAAAGAGCCAACGTCTACCTTGTTGTTAGTAGTTTTACCAGTTAAGAAAGTTTTACCAAAGGTTAAAAAAATCATTCCACTGACACAAACACTAAACTGAAGCTTGTAGAGACGAACAAGGGAACATAGTAGTTGAGTCGCAGTCGATGATGATGATTTGGAAAGAGCATTTCTGATTGGTCTATATCAGTGGGGCTTTAGGCCAGAAAAGTCCACCATCGACCAAATGTTCACGTTACGTCAAATCATGGAAAAAAGCCATGAGCTCCGAATCGATACATGCAGGATGACGATGGAGAATGTACGCTGCTCCATCAAGGTGCTTACCGAGACCTTTGATGTCGTCTATGCGCTGTCATACGATTTCTTTAACATCATTCTTGAAAGAATAGTGCAAAACTCACGTGCCAACACAAGAGGCACTATCTTTCAAAAGTCCACCCAATTACTCGCATTCGCCGATGATATCCGCTATCCGCTATTAATTCAGACACCAGCGCTGATATGAAACGAAGAATAACTCTTGCCAATCGCGGCTTCTTTGGGCTAAGCAGCAATTGCAGAAGCAGAAGGCAATTGACTAGTAAAGCCCTTTTTTGCGAATCTTATTCTTCCTTAATAATCCCAGTCCTGCTCTATGGCGCAGAGGGTGGGGCTGTCCACCGACATCGATGTAGCCAGAGGAGTGAATGTCCAACCACTGAGGTGGCTGTGCTATGTAGAGCACCCATGCTCCTGTCCGAAAAATCTTCGAATCCATCCCGGTAGCGTACGCAAATGGAAGGGGACCTCATCCTAATTAGGATGCGGAACTGTAGGTTGCTAACTAAACATCGAGCTGGCTGGGGACGACACCTTAATTAAGCAAGTAAGAAAAATCAGACAAAGAACTACTTGTACTGCTTATATGTTCCTTATACTCGAATATTTTAAACCTTTTATACAAAAATGAGTAATAGCTTTAGTGATAAAGTGCCTATAGTACCAGTGGTACCAGCACCAACGAGCACATGCTGCATATGCCTAACCCACTTAGGAATTAAGTAAAAGCTTTGGGCCTCGTTAAGATGCCAGTAAGCAGCCTAGAACTTTTCCAACTGAGGGTGCACGGGAAAGTCCTGACTTCTTAAAAAAATCGGGTGTGACTACTCTTAAAATGCCGGAGCACGTGTTAAGTTTTTCGGAAAATTGGATACAGAGAGAGAAAGATGTTTGGGCTCAATGGTTGTTTCGCTCCATGGGTGGCATCCAACATTTAATGGGGAGACTAAATTCTTAGTGGCAGTTGCCTTGTTGTTGTATTTTAGGCAAGCATTCATCTCACGAGATTTTAGTTGCCTGAAAGAAAGTTTTTTGGAAAGCCACACTACCACTTGAGCCACGGCCACACATCATGTCATCTGCATTTGTCAACTCTCCGTCAAGCCTTGTCTGACAAGTTCTTCGACGATTTCATTTTACGCGGTTCCATTGTGGCCTGGAAACGACGTGCCCAGGTAAACGACGCATAGGACTACCCTACTTCCAATTACAAAGAATCTATGAAACGCAGACGAAGCTCGGGACGTTTTCAAGAAATGAAATCTTTTGGAGGTCTAATTAATACCAAGTCTTACATTTGTAGCTTTGGGGCAATATATTATATATAGGGATAAAGAAAGTTTTTTTTTTTAAATAAATCTGCGTGCAGTGTACAGTATGACTGTTTTTTTTCCATTGAACAAATTAATGTCTCTTTCTTTACCTTATATCATACGATCAGCATGTATTCATCGTAACATCTATAGGTTTCCTAAGAATTTACGATGTTCGCGCCCTTAGACATTGATAGGGGATTTTCATATATTTGAGGTATCTATGACTAACTTTTACCACAATATGCGCAATGAGCTGACTAAGGGAACATGCGTATACTGACAAACTCTGACGCTGCCGAATACGTCAGAACAAAATGGTCCCATACATTACGGAAGCTGTGCAACTAGTCAATAAACGATTTTCTTTTTTCTAACTTATTCGTGACATTCAGAGTTCGCCTATAACCGTCCTCGTAAAAATAAATCCCACAAGAAGCCATTAAGACATTGGTAAACTACGCTTACACATCAGGCTTTAGGGGATTAAGGGAGCTTGGGATGTACAATAATTGAAAATGATAAAATTGAATCGATATTGGTTCAGACATATATTTCCAAATATGTTATGACAGAATTCAATAAAAAGGATTGAATACTATAGTTTATCCAAGAATAAATGTCAGTACAGGGAAGATAGGACATTTGCCTCTTAGTCTGGTTGCAATAACATGCATAAATGTGTCCCTCTTTAAAGCTCTCATAGGGTTGCCACGGTATATCTGATGAACCACCACAAAGAGAAAGAGCATTTCGCTTAGGGTTACCATCTCCCCATTTAAAATAAACAAATAAAAATATTGCTGAACGATATAAATTTCATTTATCTTTTTCCTCGCCATCCAGCGCCCCATATAATTTCCATTTTGCTAGAAAATTCGATTCCACTCTCCAGTCATCAATGGTTGAGACTTTGCTATTCAAATATCGAAATCTTCTGCTCTGTAAATCTAGATGTCGCTGCTCACATTTAAGTGGTTATCACAATATCATCACTAATTGCACAGTCAATGAATTCTAGTTTCGAAACACCGCGAAAATAACCCTTTTTTTCTTAAACACAGCTTTAACACCGACACAACAGAGTAATTTGAACCACTATTATTTAACATAATATCACTAAAACGCACATAGTCCAACAATAATATGATCACTTATTGCACTGCTTTGTTGCAATGCATTAAAATAGCGCGCTAATAAAATTTAAAATACAAAGTCGAAAAAAATGGTTTGACTACATTTTAACGGTTTCTCAAAAAGAGGAGAAAAAAACGCAAATGACAACACCACCACGCATATTATTACACACAAATTCATTTTTGTGTTCTCAAAAGCTTCAAATCGAATAATCTCTGTAACAAAAAATCAGTAACGATGTTCTAACATTTGAGAATGGTAACACTGCTTTGATGAGATTATTTTCAATGCACAACCAGCAGTAATGGCGAATGGTGATTTTATGATCATTCTGCCCACGGCTATCGGGCAAGCAAGTCATAGGGTGGCTGTGGTTAAATCTGAAAATAATTACAACAACAATTGTACACAAAGTTCAGTGGCTTCCTTTGTGTTTCAGTGGTAATGTGCCATTGAGTCCACCTACAGGCATTACTGTTAGAAAAAAACCTTTCCCATAAGCCCTGTACTGACATGTTTTGTTGGATAAGGTATAGTGAACTCTTCGTGCTTTTTAGCAAAGGAAGTCCTCGTGGATTAAAACACAAAATTGTGCCAAACTTTTTGACATCTTTATTTCAATACAGGTAGTAATTGGACTGTGTCATTATACACTCGGGACTTTCTCTTGTACTCGTAATCTTTGATGAGTCTAACTGTTGGTTCCCAACATACAGGACTAGCTATCCAATAACTAGTCCAAACAATAATCACAGCCACTTTGCCAACAATTAATAAAGAACTCAAAACGAAACTACACAATTTAAGACACAGCCACCTTGCCAACAATAAATAAACAAATCAAGTGTCAACTGTCAAGGTGGCTATGTCAATGAGATTGATGAGCTGTCCTTCTCTCTCCTGAGGCGGAAGCATGGGGCATTAATAAGCACATCCAACAAACATATGTGTGCTATGTGTGATTATCAAGGTAGTAGTAGTAAATACATCAATGTATTCTATGTCAATTGTTAAGGAGTATAAATGTATTAAAACAGCATGTAAAATGTATACTAGTGTAAGTGGTAAGGTCATCGACCATGAACAATGTAAAAGAACAGCTGATAGGTTTCCTCTTAAAGACCAACAGACTGTTCTTCATTCTTGTATATACATCAGCCGAGACAAGCCAATAAATTAATTAATTATAACGACTGAACATTGTACGCCTTTTTATTCTTTTTCAAACCACAATTCTTCCTGACGACACCTCAGTCAGGAACATTGGTCCTTCGATCCTTAAGAGTTAAGAACCGCGACTTAAAGAATCAGTGAAAATTATAAACTACTCGTAGTTCGAATCATCTATTCGAGGAAAATCATTGTTTTAAAGAATCGGTAAAGTTTAAAAGCAACTCGAATCATCTATTCGAGAAAAGTTAAGAAAAAACCAACGGACATTTAAAAGTGTAAAAGCAAGTCACGAAAATCAACGGAAATCAACAGTTCAACAGTGTAAAGCACGCCAAGCGGACATCAAACAGTTCAACAAGGTACAGCAAGATAACCAACGGACATCAAACAGTTCAACAAGGTACAGCAAGCCAACCAACGAACATCAAGACAGCTATACAAGATACAGCAAGCTACGGAACATCTAACAGACATCTAACAGACATCTAACAGACATCTAACAGATATCAAACAGCAAGACCAGTAACGATCATCAACCGCTGCATCACGAAGCAACAACAAGAAAGTAACGCTCACTCAACAAGCTGAGCATAAAGGTGAGAAATTTCCTCCTTTTACTTTTTACATTTAAACATTTAACATCTAATTAAATAATTTTACAAATCACTGTATCTAATAAAAATTTCTAAGAAACACGAAAGGATTTAATAAATAACAAATTAAAACAAAACTATACATTTAATCAATTGTGTCCAATACGTATAAAATATTTAAATCCATATAAAATTAAAAGTGAAAGTGAACATTTTTAAACATGTCTAAATTGGCTAAATCTATCGAAGCCCAGGAAGTTCTTCTTAAAGAACTCCAAAAAGACCATGAAGAATTTCAAAAAGATACCTCTGCGCGAAAGTCCAAGGGTTATATAAATGCGTGGATAACGGACGTAGAGGAAATATTCAAACGCGCGAAAAAGGAACATTCCTCGATCGTAAACAGTACCGCAGACCCTTTAAAGGACAAGTATCAATCGGACGAAACATATTCAAAAATAAAACGTATTTATTTTAGTTTTATTGGGCAATTGCACGACGAAATCGAAAGGTTCGCTGAAGCGGCTAGTGCCAACCTTGACGCATCTCGTCTTAATTATTCTAAATTATCGGTTTCTGATATACGGCTTCCCCGCATTCAGTTAAAATCATTCTCGGGAAAATTTGAGGAATGGTACGAGTTCCATAATCTCTTTCAGAGCATGATAGATCAAAACGTTGATCTTTCAGATATACAAAAGCTGCAATACCTTAAAACCTCAGTCACAGGTGAAGCAGCACGGCTAATTCAGCACCTTCCGGTTGACGGCAAAAATTATTCCTCGGCTTGGGAAATTTTAAAAGAAAGATTCGAGAACAAACGGAAACTCGTCAACACACAATTGAGAATACTGATTGAACAAGATAAGTTAGGCCAAGAATCTGCAGTGTGCTTAAAATCGTTACACGACACTAGCACCGAATGCATTCATGCATTAGCAAACTTAGGGGTAGCAGTCGAAACTTGGGACTGTATCCTTATATACATCATTTTTCATAAGCTTCCTCCCCAAACACAAAGGGACTGGGAAGATAAGTTAGGCACCTCAAAGTCTCTTCCGGATTGGAAAACCTTTTCATCCTTTATTGAGGGCCGGTTTAGCTCATTGGAAAACATTAATGAGTTAAACAGATCTCAAAAACAACCAACTCAGGGAAGTTCCTTTAGGAAAGCCAACAATTTTCATGCTAATCCTCAACCGACCAACAAACAGTATCCTTGTCGAATTTGCCAGTCGTCTCATGGAATTCGGAAGTGTAAAAAATTCCTAAGCATGGATATTAAGAGTCGAACGGAAGTAACCAAGAAAAATGGTATTTGTAAAAATTGCCTTGGCTACGATCACTTTGCTTCAACATGCAGTAGTAGCAACAGGTGTCTGAAATGTGGTTTGAAACATCATACGCTTCTACACTTTGGTTTACAAAACCCGAATGATACCAACAACAATCACTACCATTCTCAACCTGAGACTCAAAACAATACCAGAAATTACCTTGTCCAAAACTCGGCCCGACCAACTTCGAGTCAAACAAATTCTAATGTGTTACAAAATTTCAACACGCATTTCAACCAAATGCAATTAAATGTGTTACTTGCAACGGCAGTTGTAAGGGTAGTGGCGTCCAATGGAACGCATCATTTGCTAAGAGCTCTGATAGACCCCGGATCAGAAGCTTCTTTTATAACGGAAAACGCTACACAACTTCTTAGTCTTAAACGGCAAAAAACGTTGACTTGCGTGACTGGTCTAGGTCAAGCTTCTACTGGCACGTCGCACTCACAGGTCTGTCTCACCATTTTCTCTCAAGTTAATGGATTATTCCATCTTAATATCAAGGCATTCGTGTTAAGTCACCTTACGTCCATGCTACCAACTCACCAGGTTAAAAGGGACAATTGGTTGCACTTATCAAATCTGCCGTTAGCAGATCCTTCGTACAACAAACCTGGGAAGATTGATCTGTTAATAGGTGCTGACGTCTACGCATCCATTATACTTGAAGGGCTGCTCAAGGGTGCACATGGATCACCGGTGGCTCAAAGAACGGAATTAGGTTGGATCTTAACAGGAAGTACCAACACCACCTCGCAGTCCCGATCCGTAATAATAAGAAACCACTTTAATTCTCTAGATGAGCAACTAAGGCAATTTTGGGAATTGGAAGAAAACCTAGATGAGAGAAAACTTACGGTAGAAGAAGAAAAATGTCAACAACATTTTACAAGAACCGTGAAACGTAGAAGGGATGGCAGATACGAAGTCAGATTGCCATTCAAAGACGATATTCGACCAAGGCTGGGAAACTCGAAACAAGCAGCAATGGCGAGATTCATCCAATTGGAAAAGCGTTTCGCTGAATCCCCAAAACTAAAAGAGTCCTATTGCAAATGTATGAACGAATATGCTATCTTGGGACACATGAAAGAGGTCAAATCAAACACACAACCAGCAATTGGAGAACACTATTTTTTGCCACATCACGCAGTTTTTAAGGCGTCGAGTACAACAACTAAACTTCGCGTTGTCTTTGATGCCTCGTGTAAGACCACCAACTCAAAATCGCTAAATGATTATTTATTGATTGGGCCACGTCTACAGGCGGATATCGTCGATTTAATTGCTAAATGGAGAAAGTTCAAAATAGCATTTTCGGCCGACATCAGCATGATGTATAGGCAAATATGGATAGCGCAAGAAGACACACCATATCAACTTATATTATGGAGAAATAAAAAGAAAGAGCCAATAAAAACTTACGCCTTAAACACCGTCACGTTTGGCACGGCATCAGCACCATACCTGGCTGTTCGCTCCTTACATCAGCTTGCTTCAGACGTCTCAAGTAGTTTTCCACACGTTGCCAAGGCACTGACAGAAGGGTTCTACGTTGACGATCTCATTTATGGGTCCGACAACGAGGAAAGCGCAATAGCCCTCCAAAAAGACCTATTATCCACTCTCCATTCAGCAGGATTCCCGCTTCGCAAGTGGGCTAGCAACTCAAGTAGAGTTCTAGAGCAAGTTTCTGAAAACGAAAGAGAAATCAACTTGCCATTAAATTTCGATTCTCCAGATGCAATCAAAGCCTTAGGTATTCAATGGCATCCTGCAAACGACTTCTTCAAAGTCAATATCACTTTACCTACAGTGCAAAAACATACGAAAAGATCCATCCTCGCAGACATCGCTCGCCTATTCGATCCGCTTGGTTGGGTTTCTCCATGTGTCCTTAAGGCAAAACTTATCCTTCAACAACTTTGGCGAGAGGAAGCCACCTGGGACATGCCAGTTTCACAGGAAACAGAAAGGCGATGGCTCGACCTACGCACCGGATTAGTAAGGTTGCAGGAACTCCAAATTCCACGTTGGATTGGATACGATGACTCCGCCCAAGTCCAGCTGCACGGTTTCAGTGACGCCTCTGAAAGGGCATATGCAGCAGCTGTATATGCACGGGTTGTCAAGGGTTCTAGTGAGAGCATACACCTGGTAGCATCTAAAACCAGAGTGGCTCCAGTTAAACCAGTGTCTCTACCACGTTTGGAGCTCTGCGCTGCTCTTCTTTTGGCGAAACTCCTGCGAAAAATTATAAACTCGATGCAGTTTGAAAACCCCGAGACTTGGGCGTGGTCCGACTCTATGATCGTCATATCATGGATCAAAGGAAGTCCTGCGAGTCGTACGACATTTGTCGCAAATCGGATAACCGAAATTCAAAATCTGACAGGTGTAAGTATCTGGCGACACGTCAGCACAAAAAGTAATCCAGCAGACATCGGATCCAGAGGAGCATCGCCGGAAGAGCTCATCAACAGTAAACTGTGGTGGCATGGGCCAGCGTTTCTCAAAAACTTCGCCACGCAAGAGCATGCACAGGACATTCCAGAAACTGATGTGGAATCTAAACGGGATGATAAAGAAGATAGAAAAAGGTCAATCTATGATTCCACATTAAGAAACATTCGTGTTCACTTTGCTCACCTTGCATGTCACTTGAGTGTCATTAACAACGCCGTCTTCCATCAGTTTTCAACACTACGGCGCCTGGTTCGTAGTATATCAATATGGCGGAGATATATAAACAACATACTTTCTGAGCACAAAATGCCGCTAGACACACATCCAATCACATCTGATGAGCTCATGGCAGCCCAACATAAACTGATCAAAATCATTCAAGGTGAGCTATTTTTTGAAGAAATTAAAGCCCTCAGACTTAAAAGGCCCATACCCAAGGGAAGTTCGATTCTCAACTTGAATCCCTTTTTAGACACAGAGGAAATATTACGCGTAGGAGGTCGCCTAGGCAACGCACCTCTTCCCTTTAACCAACAACATCCCATCATTCTGAAGGATTCACACCACTTCTCTAGACTGATTGTGAATGAGGCTCATCTAGACACTTTACATGGCGGTCAGCAGATGATGATGGCAGAAATTCGAAGAACGTATTGGATAACGAATCTCAAGGGGATGGTCAAGACCACCATTCATAAATGCGTTCGATGTCACCGCTACAAAGCAAAAATGCAACAACAACTAATGGGTAGCCTCCCAACAGAAAGAGTTACCATATCAAGACCCTTTACTAACACGGGGGTAGATTATGCTGGACCAGTCGAAATCAAAATGTGGAAGGGCAGATGCAACAAAACCTCAAAGGGGTATATAGCAGTATTTGTGTGTCTTTCGACAAAGGCCATCCACATCGAGTTAGTCAGCGATCTAACAGCAGCAGCGTTCATAGCAGCATACAGACGATTTGTCTCAAGACGAGGATATTGCGGGAATATGTTTAGCGACTGCGGAACCAACTTTAAGGGCGCAAATAATGAGCTTAGGAAAGACAGCAAATTTATTTCTTCAGAATGGTCAGCAGAAGTGTCAAGGAGCTTGTCATCACTAAACACATCGTGGCACTTCAACCCGCCATCATCGCCACACTTCGGAGGTCTGTGGGAGGCAGGAGTCAAATCCATAAAACACCATCTTAAGAGAACAATTGGCTCATCAAAACTAACGTTCGAGGAATATGCGACGGTCCTCGCACAAATCGAGGCGTGCCTCAACTCCAGGCCGTTGTGTCCTATGACGTCTGACCCAGAAGATCTGTCTGTTTTAACACCTGGTCATTTTCTCATCGGAACCGCCCTGCGTGCACTTCCGGAAAGAAACCTTCTCGACAACAAAATAAATCACCTTGACAGATGGAGATACTTGCAACGGCTCGCTCAAGAGTTTTGGAAGCAATGGAGTTCAGCATATCTCCACCTACTCCAACATCGTCCAAAATGGCTTCAAAAGCAGCCAAACATAAAAATAGGAGACATTGTTCTTGTGAAAGAAGATAACCTACCACCAACATCATGGTTACTTGGGCGGGTGCAAGAGTTACATGCTGGTGCGGATGGTCTGACGCGCGTGGTGACCATAAAGACAAGTACGTCGAACATAAAACGCCCAATCGCGAAAATATCCCCCTTGCCGATTTCAAACACTCTAAACGACCCATGAGAGCCCTTCGCGTAAAAATAGACCCGACAAAAAATTTCCATCGCGTAAAAAACAAAACTTCGTTCCACAAACACACTCAACTTCATGAACCTTTTAAACCTATGAACTTTAAACTTTATGAACTTTTTAAAGAAAAATGAACAGTAAAAACTAGTTAAATGAATTCTTTAAACCAATAGAACAATAATATGTGACAGAAGGCAAATAATAACACGTAATTAAACCTAATAAAAATAAAAAAAATTAATAACAACCTACCTTGAAGCTAAAGACTACCAATGAATAAATAAAATAAAACAAAAATAGAGCTCCAAAGAACCTACATATATACATACATACTCACATACACGCATCTTAAGCAACGGTTGACAGATGAAATTCAGCATCTTGCAGCTATATTAACTATCACATTATTTTATTAAATAATAATTTTGTTGTATAATATCTAATACTTTCCTTCTTTTGCATGGCCGGAGCTAACCATCCCTAAGATCCAGGTATCTGAATTGATGAAGACAGCCAGAACACAAGGCTTTAATGACGCACGCAGCTCATCCAGCATGCAGCTCATCCAGCTCGCAGTTCATCTTCCACCACATCATGTCAGCTGAAGGCGGGGGAGCATGTTGGTTCCCAACATACAGGACTAGCTATCCAATAACTAGTCCAAACAATAATCACAGCCACTTTGCCAACAATTAATAAAGAACTCAAAACGAAACTACACAATTTAAGACACAGCCACCTTGCCAACAATAAATAAACAAATCAAGTGTCAACTGTCAAGGTGGCTATGTCAATGAGATTGATGAGCTGTCCTTCTCTCTCCTGAGGCGGAAGCATGGGGCATTAATAAGCACATCCAACAAACATATGTGTGCTATGTGTGATTATCAAGGTAGTAGTAGTAAATACATCAATGTATTCTATGTCAATTGTTAAGGAGTATAAATGTATTAAAACAGCATGTAAAATGTATACTAGTGTAAGTGGTAAGGTCATCGACCATGAACAATGTAAAAGAACAGCTGATAGGTTTCCTCTTAAAGACCAACAGACTGTTCTTCATTCTTGTATATACATCAGCCGAGACAAGCCAATAAATTAATTAATTATAACGACTGAACATTGTACGCCTTTTTATTCTTTTTCAAACCACAATTCTTCCTGACGACACCTCAGTCAGGAACACTAACACTGATTGTATCTCTGCTACAAATATGTCACATAGACACGACACGATATAATTCACCTAGTGTGAACAATTTAGACCGGTAAGCATGATGCCTATCTTGGAAATGGTAGCGGAAAAATGTGCATATCAACAATTTTATAAATACATTTGTCATAAAACAACATTTTAATCGAAAACCAATCCGTTTTCTGACCCAACCACTACTCTGAAGCGTCCATTAACTGGTTAGAGATGAACTGGAAAGAACACCGACATAACAAAAATAAAATAATAACGCTCTTAGATTTTTAAAGAGTTTTTGAAACAATTGACCGAAAGATACTCGTACTTTTGACAAAATATACAAAATATGGTGTAAAAGAAAATGGGCTTAAATGGTTTCATTTTTATCTGTCTGAGCCAACCCAAAGAACTAACGTAAATTGTGAAATTTCTAGTAATTTTTATACGTGTCTTGGTATCCCCCAAAGAACTATTTTCGGACCTCTGTTATTTTTAATTTACGTAAATGATATGTAGAGATGTAAAAAAAGAAGTAAAACTGGGGAGGTAGTAGTAAAATATATTAATAGGAGTTAGAGTAAAGATAAAGATAAAATAAAGAAAAGAAGAAACGTAGAAGAGTAGTTATTGATATTGTAGCTCCCTTTGCTGGCTTAGCCGTTAAAGGAAGTGTGTTCCAAAGCCTGGTAATGTAGATAAAGAAGAGGAACGAGGAGGTCAAATAATTATATGCAGGGATTATGAGATTATGTGTTCTGATATATTGAGAGAATCGTATCCTATCAAATAGATAAGCAGGGGATTTATTTTTAATAATTTTGTTCATGAACACACAACATCGAGAAATTGTTTGAGGGAACAACCAAAAACAGAGTTATGGTAGTGTGAGACGTGGTTCTATCGGGGAAGTCCGTAGACATACCTTATCATATCATTAAAGGCTACAAGTAACTTATGTTGCGAGAGGGAATCAAGCTTGCAATAGACAAAAGCAGCGTAGTTAATTACAGACAGAAATAGCGTTTTCACAAGTCTGAGCTTTGTTCCCACAGCCGTGAGGTTAGAAGAGAGCCATAGTTTAGGCAGTCCAGCATAGATTCGCCCAATAATATAGTTTATGTGGTCAACAGCGGAAAGTGATATATTTAATTTGTAACCCAGATTCGTAACCGCGTCAAGAAAATTGATTTGTCTGCCATTCAGGAATGCTGGTGGTATTCCGTCCGTGTCAAAGTGTTGTTTGGATATTAAAATCAGTTGTGATTTGTTTGGGTTGAGATGAAGTCCGTTACATTTAGATCAGTCATAAATTTTGGACAGGTCTTCAATTAATCTGAGGACTAAGTCCGCAACATGTCTGTTTGGTCTCGTTTTAAACGAGCCAGGAATGACTGTCTTAAGCGTGTGAAATTTCAATACGACCAAAATTTGAGGCAAAAAATACTACAATGTCCCAAAGGTAGTAAAAGCTTTTGGTCGTTTGTCAAAAGCATCAGAAATTCTGCCTCATCCTCCATCCCAACGCTCATCTACAATGACATTCCAGCTGTCAGCTCTTTAGACAAAGGAAATCTGCTAGCTGTACACTTTGCGGCCAGCTCAAAACTCCCAGATTGTGCTTTGTCTCCGCCTACACTTGAGTGCGTTGAATTTTTAATGGGACGAATCCACTTTCGTACTCGTGTAGTAGCAAGAGTACTTAAAGATCTTAACATTCACAAATCCACTGGTCCAGATGGTATATCTTCACTTCTCCTGAAGAGGTGTTCTTCCACACTGGCAAAACCACTGCGTAAGCTTTTTCATCAATCCTACTCTTTAGAACTCTTTCCGAACAAATGGATAACGGCATTTGTCCAGCACGTTCCTAAAAAAGGCAAATTTTCTTCTGTCTCCTCCTATAGACCCATTGCACTTACGTCCCTTCTTTCCAAGGTCGTGGAAACGCTGATAAATCGTCAGCTCATGAAATACCTCGAAACACGAATGCTTCTCAGTATGGTTTTCGTAGCAAACAGATCCACTGGTGATTTAATGGCATGTCTCACCGAAAAGTGGAACCAAAGTCTACACCAATCTGGCAAAAGCAAGATAGTTGCACTTGATATTTCTAAGGCATTTGACAGAGTTTGGCATCAGGCTCTTTTCTCGAAAATACGTACATTTGTGATCGACGACTCTCTTCTTTAATGTATTAGAAACTACCTTTCGGAACGTTCAATTCAAGTTGTCTTGGATGGTTTCAAGTCTGATATTCACAAATTAAATGCTGGTGTGCCCCAGGGCTCCGTTCTGTCTCCGACACTCTTTTTAATTTTTATCAATGATCTCTTGTCTGCCACTTCTAATCCAATATATCCCTTTGCTGACGACAGTACTCTCTGCTTTGCATATTCGTTTCCGGACTCACGTCCCTGCTCTTCGGACGTAGAACGGGAACGGAAGAGTATGTTAAGCTCATTAAATTCTGATATTAGCAGCATAACTAATTGGGGAACTATCAACAGAGTGGAATTTAATGCTTCCAAAACACAATGTTGTCTTATTGATGAATGGCACTTGCATTGTCAAAACCGAAAAACTTTCCATTCTCGGTATGTGTGTCAGTGACAACTTACGTTGGAATGACCACATATTCGATGTCGCCAAAAATGCCGCGAAATGTGTTGGTTACCTCAAGCGATATAAGAAATATTTCACCCACTCTGACCTGACTTCAATATATAAGGCGTTTATCCGCCCAAAACTGGAGTACAACGCCCACATCTGGTCAGGTGCCACAAAGACCTCTTTTCACCTGCTAGATAGGATCCAAAATCGTGCGATAAAGCTCATAGGTGATGCCAGTATTACACAGTAATTCGACACCCTCGAACACAGACGTAATGTCTCCTGTCTCACCTTGTTGTATCGCTATTTTCACCACCAATGCTCCACTGTAATTGCCAGTAGCATTCCGCCCCTTCATGTTTTTAACTGTAACACCCGTCTCGCTATGAATTCTCATCAGTTTACCCTCAAGCCCATCTTCGGACGTACTCTGAAATATCGTGATTCTTTCCTAAGCCGTACAACTCGCTTATGGAATGCCCTGCCGAGCTCTTTATTTCCTAGCCAGTATAACTTGCAAACATTTAAAATCAACGCACATCGGTATCTCTCTTTATTCCCCTCCCTAACTTCCCGCTATGTGCAAACATCTTAAGGGTACATAAATCGCTTGTGCGCGCGCCAATTATAAAAAAAAAAAAAAAACAAAAAAAAATATAGATCTGTGTATCATCAGCATATAAGTGGATATCAACATTGAACAAAAGACAGAATAGAATCGGACCAAGTATAGACCACTGAGGAACACCAGCACCTAAGAGCCAGATTTCTGACGAGGCGTTGTTGTGAACGACTCGAGATAATTATAAATCAGGCGCACCAAACTTTCACTAAAGCTGAAATATAATTTAAGTTTTTAACACTATAAAAAGTCTTCGAGAATTCAAGCAAACATAGCACCGTTAAGTAATCCCTATCAAAATTAACCCTTATGCCCAAAACACATGTGCAAAAACCTGCTTGCAGTACTGCTGGCAGCTCTGCCCGTGAAACAGATGTGCAGATATTTTTTGAAGTCAATCGCATCGGCTGCTGTCATTTTGCAGCTACTGTCACTTATGTGTACTGAATTGAAATCTCATTTACTTTGTGAAAATTGTTTTCTTGTGAGCTGATAAAAAAAGGATATTACAAAATACAATAAAGTTCGGAAAGTGATATTGCTTTTATGTGTTTATCAATCATACTGGAAGTTTTTGTGGTTGTGCCAGTTAGCGCTGAAGAATAAAAAAAGGCGCGTATGGATTCGATTTATTTATACAGAAGATGAAAGACAATTTCAACAAATTATTTCTGGTTATAAAAACTGAAGATAAGGACGAATTTAGGAAGGCTACTCGAATGGGAATAGATGAATTCATGCTGCTAAAACAATTGGTTGAAAGAAGATTAACGAAACAGGATTTTATTCGGCAATTTATCAGTGCGGAATGCAGATTAGCAATAACATCGGTGTAAGTTTGTGAACAATAATAAAGCAATTAATTCAGTAAGTAATTCAATTTCAATTTCAGGTATTTGGGGCATGGCGTTGCCCCACAAATGTTGGCCTGGTCTTTTCGAGTGGGAGTGTCGACAATCCGGCAAATTATTTTGGAAACCTGCGAAGCTAACATATTTGGGATGAACTGGAAGGGACTTACTTAAACTTGACTGAAACTACTTTTTAACAAATTGTATATATATTTTTATTTAATTTGAAAACATAATACCGACTTCATAGTAACAAACAAAAAAAATAAAGAAAAAACTAAAAAAATAAAAATAAAAATTATTATTTTTTAAACATAAAATTGTTAAAACATTGCATCATTTTGATCTGCAGGTGAGAAAATTCTGCCATAGAAAGATTGACTGCATCCCCTTGCGTTGCAAAGCCTTCAAAAAAATGTTGAGGAAATTACCTGAAGTGCTGTAAATACAAATTAATCTCATTGTAAATGCATATGTCTAGCCAATGACTTTTCATTGGCAAATTCCACATCTTTTAGAAACATCAGTTGATCCATCCACTTGCATTTTTTTCTTGGAGGGATCACTCTACTTCCTGAAGGATATTTTTTATTTTTCAATTCTCTGTAGAATTTGTCTATCAGAGTTCGATATCTATCTTTTAATTTCCTGGTTGAAACAAAAACAAAACCCAAACATGTATGAAAACATATATTTATTGCTGACCACATTAAATATTTACCTAGAATTTTCATTTTTGTGGAGAGCTCCTCAAATTTTTTGTCTCGCAACATTATATTTTTGTAGTGCCGGCTCCTCTTATTATACAGAAATTCATTTTCTTTTACAAACTCAATAATCTGTTCTTCCATTTTCAACAGATAAATAAACAATGAAACTTCAGAAATTAGTGATACCAAATATCATAAATTTCTGTTTCTTTTTTTCTTTTTTTTTGTTGTGCCTACACTGTCGATTGCAGCGAATTTAGAAATAGAGATGTGTTGCAGAACAGCACTGCATGCAGCATTTATATGTAGCTTCGCGAACTAAAACATTTGTATTCTAATTTCACTGCACACAGAACTCTGCACATGTGTTTTGGGCTTTATATCGTCGAGAATTTTGACCATAGTTCTATATCAGCTATGTTTAGCTCGAAAGCCAGACTGCAATGTGGATAACAGACTGTGTTGCTTGATGAACAGTTAACGAGAGAAGCTAGGTCTTTTTCGGAACGGGTGTGACTGATTTAAGAAACTTATGTGATTGGCTTAAACTCAAATATTCAATGTAAAAGAAGACACAGTGTATGGTTTTAAACAGTGTTGATTGCATTTAAGTACTAGAAATATATTCATGTAGACCTTGACCTTCAAATGAACTTTAATAGTCATGACATTGACATTTATATCAAAGAAGATATCTAATATCTCAAAAGGATTCGGAAGATATTTCACAACACTTTGTGTCATAAACATATTTAAAACTATAATAAAACTCCACTTCGAATTATGCTCAACAATTTTGTTCATGGCAATAACGGTCACATAAGGCGGCTTCAAGTGTTTCAAAATAAGGCCATGAAAATTATTATTCGAGGTGGTTTGTATATACCCAGTGGTTTGATGCTTGTACTCGTATGTCTGAAATGAATGAATGTCAAGCAATGAATTTTCTCCAATGTTTTGGTGTTCATACATATATAAAATAAAATACAACTTGGTGCCAGACTACCTGTCATCGAATTTAAAATTAAAAAAATTAAATGGCAAACTCTGATTACCATCTACAATTTTATAGAGATGTCAGGAGGCAGAATATGGTTATGTATAGGGGTTTGAAATTGTTTAACGAATTGGCTGAGGATATAAAAACTTAAAGTTGTGCAGATTTAACAAAATTGTTAAATAAAATATTTCATAATTCGCTAAGACTTTAATTTAATTTAATTTAAGGTGAGATGGTAGGCCATCAAACCTTTCACTTCAAACTTCTTTCATGGTGTTTACTGTATGCCATGTCATGACATCTTGTTGAAACCACATGTCCTCCTGATCAAAATCATCGATTTCATAGGAAAGGAAATTCGGCCATTGACTGCAACTATTTGATCTGCTTTGTTTTCAACAAAGTATAGAACTGTGTCAGTGCTTGACATGTAATGGTCTTTCTTGAATCACTTTCCTAGTTCTTATCTACTCGTAAATGACTGTCTGCTTATTGTTCTACTCATATTTTGAGAGGTGAGAACGATGAGGCAGTTCAAGATTACCTTCGGAAAATCAGTATTAACTGCCTTTTACTCCAGCGCCCAATCTGAGTATGTTTTGTATGGTGAAATGTCTGTAGGTTTGTGTTCTTGTGTTTCCTATCTTACGTGTGGATGCAAATCCAAATCCAGATATAAAACTCGCTATAGATAGCAATATGAAATGCATTACTGTCTTGAACGTCGTGAAACAGTTCTGGCTCTTGAATCACATTTCAGTCTCTTCTCATTTAGTTTCGGTTTTTTTTTTTATTAGAAACGAAAGATAATGAGATACCGATATGCATTGGTTTTGAATGTTTGAACGTGATGACTGGGAAATACAGTGTGGGAAGGTATTTCATAAGACAGTTGTGTAGCTTAGGAAAGAATCATGCTATGTCCGGAGGTTGATGATGGGAAACTCATGAGCAGTCAAAGAGAAAGATAGGTGTTGCGGTTGAACATTTAAAGGGATGGAATGTTACTGGGTATTTCGTTGAATAATTGGTGGTAGAAATAGCGATAGCAAAAAGCAAGACAGATACATTACTAAGTTTTATCAGACAGTTTTGAATCCTCTCTAGGAAGTGCAGATAGGCTTTTGGACCACCTGACAAGATGAGAGTATGGAACTCTATAACCCTAAAAGACCTCTATATTGACATGGGTTAGAATATTTCTTAAATCGCTTGAGGAAATCTAGACAATTCGCAATATTTTTGGCGTATATTCATATATTTAGCCATTTCAACGTAGCATAATACACAATTTGAATATGGTTCTTGGATAATGTCTTGGTATACCTTACTTTCACCGGATTGGTATAGATTTTGTTCCACTTTTCGGTTAGACCTGATTTCAAATCACCAGAGGGCCCGTTACATCCTACTAACAGATATTAAGAAGCTTTCGTGACGCAAGATATTTTATGATTTATCATTCATTTTTTCATACTTTTGCTGCTACACGAATGCGGAAATGAATTTGTCCCATTGAAATGTCGATGCTTTGTAGTGTATGTGGAGATGTGGTAATCTAGAAGCAATGAATTGGTGACAAAGTGTCCAGCAAGCAGATAGATTAGGTTAGAACAAGGAGGGCGTGCGCTTATCACTTCGGCCGGGTTAGGCCTATTGTGATTCCTTCAAGTTAAAGCTCACCCATGATGCCTTAAATTCAGTGAAATCTTCTGCCTCAAGGTGCTTACCTACAAGACGGAGATTTGTTCTGCTTGACGGTTACAGTGGCAAAGGATATGCTCTGCTGTTTTTTCGTCCTCGTTGCACATAGTTGCGACAGTTGTTGTCTTGTGCTATTCCCATTATTATAAGGTGTTTTTTGACGCTGCAGTGACCCGTTAGGGATCCATTTACTGCTTTCCTGAAAGGGGTACCTTCAGTTTCCGTCCAGTAATGAAGTGCCCTTGTTTTCAGCCAGTTATTTATACCATTCGTGACAGCAGGAATGTTGAGGCAGAACATTTACTGGTCGATTTGTCTGCTCTTTCATTACCATCGTAACCACTGTAACCAAAAACCTAGATTAAATAGACTTTATTGGTGCTGGCTAGTGTTATGAGAAGTATAATGCAGTCCCAGACAATTTTTGAGAATATCTCAAAAGCGTTGATAGCAATTAGGGTCGGTTTGCTCTCAGAGAGAATATAAAATGTTCTTGCTGGTGACAAATCTGTTTAAGCTCTCCCTAATGCAGAGCTCTATTGCGTGTATATCAGCTTGAAATACAGATATGCCTGCTCCAACTCCTTTGTCTGTGTTGGATTCTTCGATGTACCACACCAATGAATATTTTGTGAACAGGGTTTTATTCTGGTCGCGGTTCTATCGATGAGGGAATGTAACCTTGAGTTTTATGGTTGAAGTTGTACTTTTTAAGACAGTTGTCTGTAAGACTAATTCCTAATATATCATAGTTCCTTTCTCCCGAGTTCCAGTAAAGGTTAGGGTTAGGTTTGGTAAGAGTGGCTGTTGGAAATACCAACCCACTTAGGCCTATTGGCCCATTGTGATGCCACATGGATCTATGATCTTCTTACTACTGGAACCAGTTTGAGCTTATAATAAAGCGTAGGAGACTGTTAACGTCTATTTTTTCTAGATCGTTTAGGTCGTTGTAGAAGAAAGCTCCTAGATGAAGCTTCCTTCTCTGGGAGAGAGCTGGGCATGTGCAGAGTAGGTGGGGGATTGTCTCCTACTCTTCCTCGTCCGTGCTACAAAATCATTCTACAGAAATCATTAGTAAAAGCGCCAAGCCTTCTTGCGTGCTTGCCTATGGGGCAGTGTCCAGTAATGATACCTATTATAGCGCTGAGGTGTTTCCTATCTAAAAGGATCAGACACTTAGAGCGACTCAGATCTAGCCTTGGCCAGATCTGTTTGGTCACTAGACATGTTTGTCCAGCAGTCCACCTAAGGTCTGTTCTTTTATTGGCATCTAGCTTTAGTGTTAGTTTGCACGTAGCGATTGGTATACCTATACTACCTTTGTCCGGTAGGATAGGTAGAGTGGTTTCAATTTTGGCGAGTTCATCGGCTCTGCAGTTCCCTGGAATGTCTCTGTGGCCCGGCACCCAACAAAGGTGAATGTTGAACTGCTCTGCCATCTCCATGAGAGATGATCGGCATTCAAGGGCGGTTTTAGAATATAATGAGACCGAGTCCAGGGACTTGATGGCGGCCTGACTATCCGAAAATATGCGGATATCCTTTGCAGATATCACGTTTTCCTTCAGCCAGGACAGAGCTTCTTTAATCGCCAAAATTTCCGCCTGGAACACGCTACAGTGATTTGGAAGGCGGAAAGAGAGGCTTTGATTTAGCTTATCTGAGAAAACACCGCCACCAACTCCGCTATCGGTTTTAGATCCATCTGTGTAGAGATGGATTGACTTGTCCTCCATGAAAGCATCCTCCTCCCAGAACGATCTAGAGGGGAAGCTTACATGGAAGTTTTTGTCAAACCAAAGTTCAGGTATGGTGTAATCGATGTTCTCTGTGAGGATTCCTAATGTATTAAGAATATTGGCGTGGCCAAATGAATTATTTGTCCACTGTTTAGTCGCTTTAAGGCGAATAGCTGCAGTCGCAGCTACTTGCTTGCTAAAAATGTCGAGGGGTGTCAAGTGAAGCAGAATATCTAATGCCGTTATCCAATTCTGGAAAGGATATCGACGCTCCAAGATCCGAGGTTGTGAAGTCAGGTATTAAAGGAGGAGGAGGTTGCTTATCAGCATCCAGCTCATCCTTTTTGTACACCCTTAAATGAATGGACTCGAATCCGAACCGAATCATGCCTTTCGTCTGCGCCAGAGGATTAAGGGATTCCTTATTGATCACAATTAACGCGCATCTATAAGAACCCCTTAGTTCCTCCAGTTTCGCGACTTTCCAGTCATGAGTCGGAAGAGTCGGGTTGCTGAGCCGGGTGATTTCCAGAATACTTTCTGGAGATGAGGGTTCGGCTGGAATCCAGGTACGAGTTCGAGGTCTACTCGGAATGTCTTCCTTAGATACGACCTCGAGTTTTGCACCTGGCCAAATCTCTCCTAAACCATCGATGGCCTTGGTGAAGAGATCGAGAGATCTCTGGTTTGAACAAGCGATGAGTTTGACATGGCCTTGGTGCCAGCCAGCGTCGCTTGTGATAGGAGGTGGTCCGGGGTTTTCCCGCATGATGGCCAAGAAGTTGCTCGAGAGCTTCAGCTTGACCAGTTGCCACCGTTCCGGTGTGATGGAACCGTCGGTATCGCTCCTGTAGATCACCGCGATCACCAATCCTTTAGGACTTCGTTGTAAGACATCAGAGATCTGCTGTTGGATGGCCCAGGGTTTGTAGAACTATGTGTTTTGGGCCTCTTGGAAACCGGTACGGTTTCTTCCAACGATCTCTGGCGCTTAGAGGAGTCTTTTGGCGTTTTGGGAGCAGTGGAAGCAGTGGGAAATCCGTCTTTTAGGATGTTTTTAGCCCACTCAACCTTGCTCTTTATTTCCTTAGATATATTTATAGATATCCTATCTCCTTAGATGGAGCTTGCCGTTGCGGCTGAGCTCCAGATTCCTCCTTGGTGGGAGGAGTTTTGGTAGCAGCAACAAGTCCGTGGCCTGCCACAAACTTGCTGCTGCTAGGGGTGGAGGAAGTGATAGGACCATGGCTTGCCACAGTCTTAACACTTCCTGAATTCTTATTTTTTGGCTCGTTCCGTTTGCCTTTAGAGGATGGCGCACCATGGCCTGCCACAGTTTTGCCTCCTATCGGCAATGTAGGAGCCTTGCCGGTAGTCGGTGTAGTCACCGTTCCACCGCCCGGTATTGAAGGAGTACCGGCCTCGGTTTTTGTTTTCTTGGTTTTTTCCATAAATGGTCACACGAGTAGCGGAGAAAGGGGTGTCCATCTGTACAGAGATCCGCTCTATACAGATAAGGCTAGCTAATCCGGAGGTCGCCAGGTATCCGGATACTCCGTTCGGGACTGAGCTATTTTTGTAGATACTGGGCCCTCAGCCAGGTTGATCTTCAGCACGGGTCGTATGACACCTTGATCCAGCCCAGGGGTAGGAGGGAGTGCTTTGGTAGTTGGGAGGGGGGGGAGCATCCTTTGGTTTCAGGGCTCGTCTGGAGAATTTCTTCTCGAGATTCATTGACCCTACTCAGCCTCTACAACTCGACAAGTTCGATGCTCGCGGTAGAAGAGTTCCAGTAAAAGCCTCGGGGTGAATTATTTTGGAGTTATTCTCATCCACTGAGATAAGTATTTTGGCGTTTGCCAAGGCTTCTTGCTGTATGTGCAGATGAAGAGGTGGGAGTTCAGTAGTACCTCTAATGCTGCGGTGGGTGCTTTTCTCATTGCATCCGTAGAACATGCACAGGCAGGTCTTTGAAGTTTGCTTAGTTCAGCCTGTATAGACTTTTGTTTAGTTTTATGCCACCATACACAGCAAATGCTTTTTTGCAATGATCCGGGGAAACCCCTAGGATCATTAGATTTCACTCCATTTGAAAAGTTTATAGTTTCACGATTTATATTTTTACCGTTAATCATGTGCTTTATCGAGTTGTATAAAGTAGTATCTACTTCTGTGATTTGGATTCATCTGTATATTTGGGCATGTTTCGTGTTGTCAAGGAAGAAGCCCACCGCAATTTCTTTGTCTCTAAGGGATTTCTCAATCTTTGTAACGAGCATGCGTTGTCGATTTTCCTGGTTGGTAGGCATATTGGTTTTGTAAATCGGATATAATAGACCGTCCTTGATATGTGTATCAAGTACTTTTCCATTGTTTTTGAAAAAAAAACGAGGTGAGCTTATAGGTCTATATGATTTGGGTATATCTTTTCAGCCTTTTGATATGTAACCCTAGGCAAAACTGGGTCTGAATATGTATAACATAAGCGGGGTTATTCGTGTGAAAACTTTTTGGAGGGGTGCGGGGAAGATTCCATCTTCACCAGAGGCTTTGAATGAGTCCAATGAATTGATGGCCCTTTTTATTTTGCCTTCATGAAAAATTTCCTTTGACCTCTTCCAGCGTTCTCTAGTTGGTCTATTGATCTTTCTTTGAAGAGGATTATCGGGAGCAATGGATGTGGTGTAATTTGGGAAATGTTTTTCCGCTAAGAGCTATAGCGACTGTAGACCGCTTTCCACATAGGTGTCATCCGGTTTTTTCAATAGAACGATTTGATTTTTGTGCTGTTTTGATAGATTTCTGTGGATACTAGCGCTGCTTCGAATGTCAGAGAGATCTTAGCAGAAATTTTTCCACGATTCTCTTTTAGCTCCTCTAATCTGTTGGTTATACTTTGTGAGTGTTTCAAAGTACTCAGCCTAAAGTACATCGCGTTTCGCCCTATTAAAACGCTTTCTAGTGTATGTTCTTAATTTTGCGAGTTTATTATTCCACTATGCAGTAGAGCGTTTGCCTGACTTTTCTTTCTCTAGACATGATAGGCATAATAGGTATATATTGTAGATAGATGATAGGCAGATTTAGTTGCAATGTCTCGTATGCTTTTACAGCAATTGACCGTGGATTCCGTGAGTTCTAGGCCGTCTTTCGGAAATTTTAGAGCCTAATATAGGGTTTTCCAATAAGGATTTGACAACTTTTTTTTTAAATAAAACGCAAACCATTTGAGATATTTCAAAAACTTTATTATCGGCTTCAAGTACAATCAAAACATTTATGAATGGAACTCGACTTCGTTCATATGGCCACCGCGGGCACGTTTGCAGCGGTCTATTCGTTGGACCCAATTTTCAACGACACATTTCGGCCGAAGCGGCCGCTATTTCGCGTTCAATGTTGGCTCTGAGCTCTTCCAACGTCGTCGGCGTGTTGGCATAAACCAATGACTTAACGTAGCACCACAGAAAATAGTCAAGCGGCGTTAAATCGCACGAACGAGGCTGCCAATCGACTGGCCCATTTCTTGAGATAATACGCTCACCATACTTACTCTTCAATAAATCGATTGTAGCGTGTGCTGTGTGGCTTGTGGGATCATCCTGTTGAAACCACATGTCGTCCAAGTCCATATCTTCCAATTCGGGCCAAAAATAATCGGTGATCATGGCGTGATAACGCTGACCATTCACAGTAACGTGACGATCGTTATCGTCGACGAAAAAATATGCCCCAATAACGCCGCTGGCATGCAAACCGCACCAAACAGTTATTTTTTGTGGATGAAGTGGTGATTCATGAAGCACATGTGGATTTTAACTCGAACAATAACGCATATTTTGCTTATTGACGAACCCATTGAGCCAAAAATGAGCTTCGTCGCTGAAGATGATTTTGCGATGAAATTCATCATGTTGGCGCATCTTCTCCAGAACCCAATCGGAAAACGTACGTCGCTTCAAATGGTTCATCGGCTTCAATTCTTGAGTATGTATGGGTGTAAACCAAGATCCTTACGCAAAATACGCCATAATGTGGTCTGAGCGATGCTCAATCCTTAAGAATGCCGTGGAATTGACCGATTTGGATCATTTGCTACGGACGCCTGAACGGCAGCGATACTCGTATTTTCCACACTTCGACCAACCCGTTGTCTCACTGACACCGCAACATCACACAACGAATATGTAGACTCAAATTTTTGCACTAAACTTGTTATTGCCTGTCTACTAGGGCGAGAATTACGACCGAAAATTGGAGTTAACGCTCTTAAAGTTGCAGTCACCGACTCCGAATTTCGGTTGAAAATTTTTATAATTTGTAGACGTTGCTCGTTCGTGTACTTTACCATGATGAAAATGTTGAATTTACTGAATAAATTGACAGTAATAGTTTGATGATTACTGAAAGAGTGCGTTCACAAACGACCCTTTAATATGTCGAAACAGAGTTTCGATGAATAGACATTAATGTTTCACTTGAAACATTCCAGTTCTTAGTAAATTTTTTTTTATAAATGAAGTGCATAGAGTGAAGTCAAGGACTTATTCTCAATTATGAAGATAGGGCTATTTCTGTAGTTGAGAATTTCAAGATTATTTTTGTAAATTAATTCTAGAAGAGACTCACCTCTTTTGTCGATATTTGACCTTGATTATGTCATATATCCCCTTGTGGGTCCTAGGGCCACTACAACGCCTACGCGCCATCGTGTGCGGTTTTTGACAATGTGCCTCAGCTCTCCCCAACTCTTTCCAAGTTGCCGTGCTTCCTTCTCGACTGTTCTACGCCATGTAGTTCTAGGACCGCCGCGTATCCTGCCATCCTGAGTAAGCGGATTCTATTGCATCGCGTGGTTAGCTATGGACCTGTCACCTTTTCGGAAAGGTTGACCAATCCACTGCCACTTTCGTCGTTGTATGGTTGTGCCAATAGGTTCATGGCCGGTTCTCTCATAAAGCTATTCGTTCAAGATACGATTTGGCCACCCTTAGGATTCTACACAGGCACCTATTAACGAACGTTTGCAGCTTTCTTGTGATAGTAGTGGTCACTTTCCAAGTACCACATCCATATAGAAGCACGGACTCAACGTTGGAACGAAACAGTCGTAGCTTGGTGTTTAAGCTAATTGCATTACTTCGCCAAATTTTAGATAGCATCCCAAACGCAGACTTCGTCTAACCTATTCCGCTGGCTATATCCAGTTCGGTTCCGCCATCGGTTGAGAAAATACTCCCAAGGTATTGGAAACTCTCTACTCTCTCAACCGTTTGTCCAGAAATGCATATACGAGTATGTTAGTTGGTAAGTTCGGTTCCAGACTGATCATTTTTGTTTTTGCCGAGTTAATTTTCAGCCCAACGACGTCTGCTTCCCTTGGCCTCCCAGGTTCTCCCATCAATTGGGAGCAGTAGCTTAGCCGATGCAGTTGGCGCAGCTCGAAAAAGCTCTGCGGGTATGCCATCAAGTCCTACCGCCTTATTGGTTTTCAGTGCTTTGATCGCGGTAATGATCTCTTCCTTACTGGGGGGAGTGATGCGAATTCGGGCATTTCTTTCCACGGACTCCTCAGTCTGACTTGGGTGCATATTGCTGGCGAATACTCGATTCAAAACCGAAGCAAAATGCTCCTTCTATCTCTTGAGCTGATCCTCATCCCATATGAGCAACGAACCGTCTAGGCCTTTCACTGGGTGTTGAGTAGAGTTTCGGTCACCTATTAGCTCTTTGGTGATTCTGTAAACGGTTCTGCTGTCGCACCTAGCTGCTGCTTCTTCTGCTACTGTAGCCAGCGCATTGATGTAATTACGCTTGTCACTCCGCACGCTACGCTGTAATTCTCTCATCTTCATGCGATATATGGACTCTAGCTCGATCCTCCCTGCTGCTGGAGTTACTGCAATTCGAGTTCTAAGCTGTTTACGTTCTCGATCCTTCTCCAGGTATCCTCGGAAAGCCACGCCCTATGTCTTCCCTGAGATCGGCCGACAATCCTTTCTGTACCTGATGTGAAAACAGTTTTCACAGTATACCAATGATCTTGTTGGCGCAATGTGGGATCTCTTAGTCGGTCGAAGTTGAACCTGGGTATTTTCGTGTCGTTAGAACTTCGAACGGCAGCAGTGCGTAATTGGACAGTCGCTATCATAAGATGGTTATCTCGTACCAACCCCATGTCCGCTCCTCTTCTGTTTCCGACGTTTTTTTTTTTATAATTTACGCGCGCCTAAGGGGTTAGATACCCTTTTACTGTTGCCAGAGCGCGGGCGGAAAGATAGAAGGAAGAGAAAGGAAAATTGTTTTTGTAGTGGTTTGAAACTCAGGTGTGTTTGGTTTCTATGTTTGCTCTCCAGGGGTGGAAGTCCGAATAGGACGGAGAGTTTTTCTTCACTCAGAGTGATTCGAGGTATATCACAGTACTTTTCTTTTCTGTGCTTGAAACTCTACAACCTGCCTTCACACGCAGAATTTTTCTGTCTGAGTTCCAATTACACAAAGAAAAACTGACTTGCCATGGGCAGGATTCGAACCTGGACCCTTCGAGTGAGGGACGTCTAGAAGACAAAAATGGTCAATTTGATTTCTTAGTCCGTGAATGCTGGTTATATCAACTCCAAACTTTCGACTTATTATAATCAGCAGAACATTGACTATTTCCACCATAGTCAGTACGTAATTGGAAAACTATCCATAAGTCAGAAACTATGATATCATCTTGACTTTAGTGCGCAAAAAAATATTGACAGCTATCTGAGTAATTGCGCTGTGAAATCCTAAAACTTGAAATTTGTATACCTCCATACATGACAGTAGCAAATACTGCCCACATTCTGCGCAATTATTTTATCAGAATAGAAAAGCAATTCAAAGTACCCCTTGACCATGAAGAGAAATGTTTTTACATTGACTTCATGGCACCCCGAAACCTTTTCATAAAAAATAAGTTTTACTATGTAGAGACGTCCAGCTTTTAAATAAACAATTTAAATCAAATTAAAATTATAAATTTATTCCGACCACAGCAAAGCCGGATTGAGGTCAGTAATATGTAATATTTTGTTTGCACTGTATATTTTGCGTGTAAAATACAATACCACAATAACATATCGATGTACGCTAAGTCAATTTACATTGAGACTCGCAACACGACAATTCTGGCGGATATTTTTTGTACTCGAAAACCCATATTAATTTCTGACAGTTCGCTGGCTAATAAATTTGTAAATAACTTCGTTATATTCAAATACGTGTTGGATTAAAGTGTCGGGCAAAGACATGGAAGTTTTGAAATAAGTGTTTGTGAAGTTTTTCGGTGGCTTAGTTTCAATAGAATCTTTCAAGCTTTGAACGTAGAAATTGTTTTTCTTGTTAGATTTTTATTGAATATTAAGTCCATAGTGAGTAATATAAAGTGTTCATTTAATATATTGTTAAACAAGTCAATAAAGGCAGTGAAATGCAACTTAAAATTCGCATAGATGGAATTCTATTAATATTATAATACTCGTAGCAAAATATTTCAAAGGGAATATTTCAGTTGTGCAAATTGGCTTGGTTCTTAAGTTGTAATTAAAGCAGGATCAAGTATTGGGTTGTATCACAAGTTCTCAAGTTCAGAACGTTAAATTTTCTTTTTTTATAAAATAAAGTGGTACGTGTGCTTGACGTGTGAGAATTTTAGGATTCGTTACCATTGCCGTTATTTTTTCTATTAATTACTTACGTTACGAATTTAAAATGAGACAATGCGTCATTGGCAATGAAAACCATTAATGACGCATTTTAGGATGTAGCGGTAAACGAACGCACTATACGACGTTGATTTGGAAAGTTCCATTCGGGAGATTTCTTCCTCGAAAATGAACCACGTTTGAAGCCGGATACGTTAGTTGACGATGATGTTTTAAGAGCAACGGTGGATGCGGACCCAACAAAATCGGTGCGGGAGATTGCACAAAGCATGATAGCATCCCCAATGACAATAAGTCGACACCTTTCTCTCATAGGAAAGGTAAAGAAACTTGATAAGTGGGTACCCCATCAACTGAAAGAATCCCAAAAACTACGGCGCCTGGAAATATGAAACTACAAACTGAACCGTTTTTGAACCGGATAGTCACCTGTGATGAAAAATGGATACTGTATGATAATCGTAAAAGATCTGGGCAGTGGTTGGATGCAGATGAAAAAGCAAAACACACCCCCAAGCCCGATCTTCACTCAAAAAAGGTTATGATGACAATTGGGTGGACATCGAAAGGACCAATCCACTTTTCATTTCTTCAACCAGGAGAAACGATAAACGCTATCGAATATTGTGAGGAAATCGACATATTGCATGCCAAATTGGCTGAAAAGCAACCTGCGTTGGTCAATAGGTACGGTCCGATCCTTTTGCATGACAATGCCAGACCCCATACCTCACAAGTAATAGTGCAACAACCTGATATTTCCCCAACGGATCTTTTCCGCAATCTGGATTCATTTTGCCGGCAGAAGGTCTTCCGGAACCGAGCAGCAGCAGACCGGAACCGGTCATAAAAGCCTTTGAAGATATTATTGCTTAAAAAGTCAGCACTTCTACAAAAGAGGAATATTTGACCTTGTACTCGTATATTGGCTTTTAAATTTTTACTATAAAATCAAACATTTCAATTTCAATCAAATCTCAGCATTCTTTCACTTCCACCAAGCGAAATAGTCCTTTTGAAATACTCTGCTAGGAGTATATGCATATATATTGTACATATGTGCAGGATTCCATTTATGCAATTTCTCAGACGCATTTAACTATTTCTATTGATTTATTTAACTATGATATTTAGAATAAAAAAATACCATATTACACAGTATTCACTAAATATTTAATAAAAAAATAACAGCACAACAATTTCTTCGTGTTTCGCAAGTGCTTTGTTTACATTTTTAAAGCGCGATTCTATTTAAACTAACCCATCGAAACCCTTCACAAACACTTATTTGAAAACATTAATTGATTTAATAAAATTATCAATCATATAGTGTTTTCGTTTGGGCTGTCAGAAGGTTTTTTGTTTAAATGGAACACTAAGAACTTCTTCGGACTTTTATATTTTAAATATATTTGTTTGCGAATCTTGAACACTCAGAATAATAAATTGAAAACAGAAATCTAGTTTGACACACAATACCATTTGACGTTTATAGATTTTGACATAAAATCGAGGAGAGAAATTTCGATTCTCAAATGTAAGCGAGAAGCAAGATTTTGATTATAAAAAAAATGAGGGAACTGGTTTTACATCACTTTTCTTCTTCGGAACTCGGAGAAAAGCCCAAACGAACACGACATTGTTCCGTACCAAATTTGAACTTCCCACACGAATTTGTTCCAGACAACGAACAGTCAGAAATGAATGTGTTTTTGAAATAGCGTATTGACACCCGGAACGAAAATCCTGGCGGATATTTTTTGTACTTAAGCCCCTATGTCAATTTCTGACAGTTCGTTGGTGGGAGCAAATTCAGTTAAAATTCGGTACGGAATTAGATTAATAATTTTTTTAAAGAAATTGTTGTTTTCAAGTGCGTGTTTAGTTGAAATGCCGAGAAAAGATACGTAAGTATTGAAATTCCGTACCGAATTTTAACTTCTCATACGAATTTGCTCCCATCAACGAATTGTCAGAAATAGATATAGGGGCTTAAGTACAAAATTGATCCTTTTCCAATTGTCTTCCCACGGTTTTGACTCCATATTGTTAAAATGGATATCTTCTTATCTTAAGAACCGTTACTATAGCGTTCGCTTTAGGTTAGCCTTCTCAACCCCGTTTGTAGCCACTTCTGGTGGCAGCAAGGCAGCCATCTTTTTCATTTTAGCTTTAAACGATCTTGAGAGGATTATCAAACACTGCTCCGTATCCATTTATGCCGATGACACTAAGTTCTCGAAAACTATTTTTTCACCCCAAGACTCTATTCTTAATGTCTCCAAATGCCAATCTATGACTTTGTCTCGTAAGTATAATAAATCCCCCTCTCGACTTTATTTTCTGCATGACCAACCTGTACCCCAGGTTCAATCCCTTCGCGACCTTGGAATTTTATACGACAGAGGGTTAAACTTCCGTTCGCATATTGATGAGATAATCCTTAAAGCCAACTCATCGCTCGGTTTTATCAAACGTTGGTCTAAGGAATTTTGCAACCCTTATGTGACAAAGTCACTTTACGTTACCCTTGTCCGGCCCCTCCTTGAATATGCCAGCCAAGTATGGTCCCCCTTTCAGTGAATTCATATATCCCGATTTGATTCAATTTGCTCTTCGTGGACTACCCTGGAGTCACCCATTACCTCCCTATCGCGACCGCCTCAAACTTCTTAACCTGAATACCCTCGAAAGACGCAGAGACGTAGCTGACATTCTCTTCATTCATCGACTGCTCTCCGGTTCTGTGGACTGCGCTTCCCTCTACAATTCTATTTCCTTCAACACTAACCCTCGTAATTTACGCTGTCCTCGTCTCTTCTATATCCCAACCCACCGCACCTCTTATGGCTCTGAGCACTTCTCGTCTTCAATTTGATCTCCTCCACCATTCCTTTGTTAGTTTTTAAGTCCTAGATTTTAAGTTACTTTAAGCTTGCATTAAGCGAAATAAATGGGGCCGTTAGCCCCCACTAAATTAAAAATTAAAATCTACCTAATGAGTATAAAACAGTGCTTCCAAATGCTATTTTCTATGTTTGCGATGAACCGATGCAAAGAATTTTCAGAAATGTCAAACATGTTATGTCCCGCCAACAACTGACACATTTCACCAATTTAATTTATTTCTTAAAAATAAATTAAATTCACAAATTCACCAACCCACAGATGAACTGCAATTAAACGTCATACTCGTATACGAGTATATGAATCTGTGCTACAAAGTTTTTATGATGAACTCTTAAGGGGAGTTGGTGGTTTTTTATGACAATCGATAAAATGCGTGCAAAAAAACACAGGTAATGTCTAATATCTACATTCCGTGCGATTTTTTTTAAATAGATGAATAAATACCTGACAACATTTTAACACTTGTTATCTACTTTACGAGTAAATTAATGACTTTAACAACTGCTAATCGTCCTTGTCGTACTCGATAAGAGTAAAATCTTTTCGCGTGTCCCTGATAGTTTCTCCAAAATACTAGAAGTTCCACTTCCATTTATGATATCATACAAAAGTTATGTATGTTTGTGCGAGTACACGTACCGTATCTTGAGCACGAAATTATTATCTCTGAGGCTCTAAAACGAAGTCCACATCAAACGCAAACTAACATTTCAAAAAAAAATGATAGAGTGGCGGCAATAAAATAATTTTTGTCTACGTAAATTGTTTGTCTAATCTCAGCTCACTTACGGGAACAAGTGCCTATTGTGGCAGTGAAGTGCTTTTTTTTTTGTTTTAGATATCATCAGTTCTAGACTATCAGAAATGACCCCCAATGTGAGTTATAAATTAATAGAGAGGATTTAGGGGAGGCAAATTGCCGATAACGCACCGGTAGACATACAAAAATGCAGGCGCGTTGATAAAATTTCGGCTGTTTGTCATAAAAAAAATTGAGTAGAGCGCGCAAAAAAAAATCGCTTTACTAAAAAAAATCATGGCCATTTTTTCGCTGGGCGTGTTCTTATAATAACGCTTCCGTTTGCTTGTAGACTGACCCAAATCTAACAGTAAACAATTTGAATTGGAAAATTTTTTTTTCATTTTATTGTAATTAAAAAGTGCGAAGCAACATAAGTTTATGCTTGATGGTGAAATGCATACGATCAACGATGTCGGCAGTCTGCAAGCGTCTCGGCACGATCTATTTTCATCGTCAAAAGTGCATTGACACACACGCAACATTCCGAGTGACTCTGTGAGTGAAATTTCAATAAGTTGCAGCGTTAAGTGGAGTTTTTCTGTTTTTATTAAGCTGCAGGGGAGTCAGGGGAAAAAAAATTGCATGGAGCGCCATACACGATTTCAGCGAGTCTTGCTGCATTGATTGTTAACTGGTTAGCTATTTAGAATAGTACACGTACGAGTATGTATCTACATAAAAAAACAAAAAGGGGAAACCCCCTTCATTTATCGAATGCAACATTCTCTGGAGCTTTGAAACTAAAAGATTCTAAAAATTATGCATCTTAAAATGGCGAATGCAACCAAACTATGCAGCATTGACTTTTCCTTGGAAACGAAACGACTCTAATCGAGCACGTGGAATTACCATAAAGTGACGTACAGAGAGGTTTTTACATACGAGTTTTTATGGATTTCCCAGCCTAAGTCTGCTGCTGGGTTTAATTTAATTCGAAATAAAAACTATTCGTGGAGATAACTAAATGAAGTGTTTTTATT
This sequence comes from Volucella bombylans, assembly GCA_949129095.1. Classification (NCBI taxonomy): domain Eukaryota; kingdom Metazoa; phylum Arthropoda; class Insecta; order Diptera; family Syrphidae; genus Volucella; species Volucella bombylans. Next base: position 156,696,739 of record OX422141.1, on the reverse strand, counting down.
TTCATTTTTTTATTATTTATTTGTACACTTGTTTTTACAGGAAACCAATGAGTGATTAGTTCTATTTTGATAGTGCAATACGATAACTGATTGGTCTGATTATTCAAGGCAGCAATAAATTAATTGTTTATCTTATACAATAAAAATGAATTGAAAAACATATAGTCAGGTGAATAGTTTTTGCCTGGTTTGAGAACAAGAACTACGTTTCAGATCCCGCAGGTCAAGGCCAGACATAAGAAAAGTAGGATGGGATCTTAATAGTTTGTTTTTGAACAGCTTTCGCTTTCGTTTCGACTAGAATTCTGTTATGCGACTAATGACACACTTGTAATATTATTGTAGTAATTCGCCAAAAGATACCCTTTTTCGGATATACTCGGTTTATTATATCACAGCAGGCCAACTTTCTCGTATGGTGACTATCTTGCGGTAGAAGTAATGCACGTCGATAACACCTTACGAGCTACGACATATTTGGTTCTTAAAGACAGATTGTCTTCATTGTTGTAGAGATTCTTTACTTTTAGTTTAGTATAGATCCCGTTAGATTTTCTGAGAATTTCTACACTGACTGTTTTGATCTATTCGCTATAGTCGGTTTTCCTTCCGTAGTCGCTGCAAATGTGCTTTCCACCATTGAACGGGTGAGTTTTTTCTGCCAGGACACGCCAGCTCAAGTCATTTTGTTAGGGCGCCGTTAAAGGTCGATACCTCACATTCGATTCCGAATTCGATATATGGTATGAACTTATGGTTTGACCTGGTAGCCTCTGATAATACTTTCCAGCCGAAAATCTGCTTAGCGAACTTGCTGATATGCTTTCGTAACAAATGTTGGCTGAGAGCCACATTGTTGACAAACAGGTCAGATATGTATCTATAGGCAGTATGAAATCCAGGCAATCATCTGCCTTTCACGTTGCATTTGCTACGACCCCAAAAAGTATTCTGGTCATTAGCAACGCAGCATGTGATAAGTTCTATCTTCGTGCAATCATGGTATTAAATGAGTTTATTTGCAGTTTTTGGTGGTGGCAATTGTAGCGAAACGTAGGGCAAATAAGCTGACGCAACGGCGAATTTGTCCCGTTTTCCGTTTGTTTCTTATTCCGCAGCTGGCAATTCTTGATTGCAGAATTACCCAAGTTTAGACGGTGAGAGTCATTACGGCACTGAAAGACAACTTCTCTGCTTTTCCCATCGCTCGTCGTAAACATCCGAACACGGATACGTTTTGTTCACATTTATAATTTCTGAATGGATATGTTGTGAGTTTTCGCATTCAACACAAGCAACTTCCTACGTACAGATGCAGGAGCAAACTTGGAATACTTAAGGTTATACTGAGAAAATGTGATAGGTTAATACTCATGGTGTCATGATGAGCTTTTTCTAAGCCCAAAATGAAGAAGAGTAGTCACCTTCGGTGACCTAAAACTTCAAAAATCTTATTTCTTAGTAGGGCTTTTCAGCACAGTTTTGCATCACCCTAAGAGTTCTGTTTGGTCGTCATTCAGACTGTTGTCATTGCTGGTCTTTCCAATATAAAGCATCAGGAAGGAGAAAGCAGCCGTCTTATAGGTAGCCGGTCTCGTCCCTTTTCATGGAGGTACATTTTTGCCGGCATCCAAATTCCGTCATCCTGACCTACGACTTTTGCAAGTAGGGGTCCCAACAATCCGCGCCCAGGCCGCAGTTGAAAGATCACAGGACGATTATTGTTATGGCGAGTACCAGGCACAGACCTTAACTAAACGTGGGGACTCAACTATGAACTATACAACATCGATCTGTCGAAGGCAGCTGAGACATAGAAAAATGTAAAAATTTTAGAACTATCAACTTATGCAATGCACAGACGTAAAAAGAGACAACAACTATCGTGTACAAATGGAAGTAACTAGTTTAAGACCGGAATAGTTGTAGGGGCTCGCGAGGTCCAATATACCGGCATTTTCATTTTTAAAAATTAATTGCGGTGGTACCCTGATTTTGACATAGCCCATAGACTGCTCTGATTTCATATATGTACAAACTGCCGTACCTAAAACTGGATAAGTTCACATACTTCCAGTCCACGCTAATGGTTTCTGGACCAGTCGTGTTAAGAGCTATTTTTTCAACATTATTAGGGAGCTCCCTACATTTTATGTGTCATTAACTGAATATTTAATAACATGAGAATTCAGGAGATGAACTAATAGTAACTTATTTACGCTACGCTATCTTTACGACCCTCAAGCAGCCACCTAAGTAACACACCCCAACTCAGAGGGAACCATTATTGTCATTTTACCGGATTGTGAAGTGTCACTTGACTTGATTTTTTTTCGCCAATAAAGTGTGTTTGCAAAGAACAGTTCGCCTCTCGTTTTATTTTCTGCTCCCAATAAATTCAGAAAATCTTTGGCCATCCTCTGACTGAGCTGCCCGAAATACACGTTTGTGTAACAGTATGTTAGAACCCGATATACTGAAGAAAGAATAAATTGCAACCGGAGATTACCGGATATCTGTGTGAGATTTAGTTCTTATATTCTCGGTTGTAAGTGATCAGGCGCTGTTGCCAATGTGTAACCAATTTTTCATGGTCGATTCTCATGATCTCGCAGCAGTGTACGGAGATGAAGTTTGGACTCTTTCGCACTTGATCTATGGGTTTAAAGGCCAGCACCAGCACCTGTCGAAAAAACAAACGATCAGAATCGTTCCGACTTTATATAGTAAACTTAAAGACTGGTACCATTCTCAGATTGATTTCACTCCTTGCATATGCCACATCCAGAAATGAGAACAATATTTTGCCGTACTTTTTTACTACAAATAAACAAATGCAAATGCAAGGGTTCAATCTGAAAGCTTAAAATACAACAATGACAGCTTGTGGGTTGGTCATGGTCTGTAATCATTAGGTAAACCATACATTTTTAGAATTCCTGGTGAAACAGCTTGGTGGCCAACGTGTCTGCTTTGTTGTGAAAAAACCCGACAATCGTAAAAATCCACACTTTTGTTGCGTCTTGCAATCACTTTTCATAGTCATTCTCATAAGACACCCCCCGCACCCGCAACAACTTATTCTTGAATGTGATATTTCCAATGAATAAAATGTACACACGACTGCAACGTGCTCAACGGTCAATAAAACGAGCTTTTTCTTGTTCGCGAGAATTGCAAGCTGTTCTCATCTGTATAACTGCTCTGTTCACGTCATCTTCTCAGTAAAGCTCAAGTCCGAGTTCAAAGTCCAAAGCAGCAATTAATTGGTTTCTCCGCAGTGGCACACACTCGCTCGCCTCTCGCTTATTAAATTGCCGGTATTGAAGAGAGACAATGAAACAAAAACAATATCAGCTCAATTTCGCAATAAAAACGAGGAAACTCATCCCCCTCGTCGACAAGAATGTATGGTATATGTATAGTATTCTGCTGAGGAAAATACTTGCTTTTCAACTGACAAGTGTTTGAGAGCGCCATAGTGATGCTCTTTGCCAAGTGTAGTGGAGGATGGTGTGTGTGTTTTTATAGCTTAACCGGAATGAACCGGTGACATGCTAATATCTTCCACTTAATCAAAGTGAAGATTTTTGGGATAAAGTCCATATTAGAGCGGATAATGATGGGTTACGTTGCCGTTGCGGTAGCTTCTTGATCCAATTGTACTTTGATCTTTCGATGGGGATTGAATAATAACACGTTTCTTCTGCCCCCTTCAATAATGTGTCATGGAGTGAAGAATTAGCATTGCCAAGGGCATGGCAATGGGTATTTATAAATCTGTTGGTATGTACATATGTACATTGACGTACAGATTTAATTATTTAATAACCACTTTTCCTTTGCGTCTTATTTTTCCATTATTTTAGTGATCGTCCCAATTTAACGGAGATTTTATAACATCGTTGGGTTTATTGTCAGTCATTAAGTTTTGTGATCTTTTTTCAACCTGTGATTTGAACAAATTTAGCGGTGCGATTTGGAGAAACGGTGAGATTTTGGGAAGTACTTACATATGTATGCACCTACATGGGTGAAGTACATCAGATTTATCCACTTACATTGGGTTTATACGTTGCATTCCAGAGCTATGGTATGTATTGTACTCGTAACTTGAGGTAAATGACCTACCCTACTTCACCACCTTGTGTTTTACTGGATTATGAATCTCAAGCAAGTCAGAATATTTTGACTCCTATAGATTATATAGATTCATATAGATTTTAGTTTGAGAATTTAATATTGGGTCTATAGACGGATTTCTGATCTACCCCTTCAACCTCTTCACTCTCTGTAAGTGCCCAATATAGAGAATCTGGGTTTCTTTTCTTTACTAGATGATTATAATAGCCGACCAAATGAACAAGACAAAGTCTGTGTCTACTCGTAGTTAGCTGTCCAAAATATTGAAAAATATTTCTTTAAGCTTAACGATTAAATTATGGTAGATCCGCGCTGTAAATGACTGCAGTAAAAGACAATTTAAAAAAAAAACATCATAATTCGAAAACGGCGTACTACAAGCGTGTTGTAGATCGGACATACGTTTCGAAAATGCGGCATTATTTATGGAATGCAATGCTTGCCCAGGCGGGAAAAGAGCTAGAGGCATACACCTAAGCAGCAGAACGGTACAAGAGGAGACACGACTAGATTTGAAAAAAAAAAAAATATATATATATAATTTACGCGCGCCTAAGGGGTTAGATACCCTTTTACTGTTGCCCGGGCGCGGGCGGAAAGGTAGAAAGAGGAGAAAGGAAAATTGTTTTGTAGTGGTTTGAAACTCAGGTGTGTTTGGTTTCGATATTCGCTCTCCAGGGGTGGGAGTCCGAATAGGACGGAGAGTTTTTGCTTCACTCAGAGCGGATTCGAGATATATTTCACAGTATTTTTTTTCTGTGCTTGAAACTCTACAACAGCCAAATCTACGTGTCAGTGTTACGCCTTCACACGCAGAATTTTTCTGTCTGAGTTACAATTACACAAATGAAAAACTGACCTGCCATGGGCAGGATTCGAACCTGGACCCTCCGAGTGAGAAGCGAATGCTAATACCACTACACCACGGCCACCCCAATATTAGGAAGCGTGAAGCTCTAGTAATGTGTCTTGTTTCAATATCGTGTTTGAAAGTATTGTTCGCAACTCAGAAGTCTATACAATTTCTAGCATAAATGGATGACATTGATATAATTGGATGAAATCAGCGGGCGGTTAGTGGAGCAAATAAAATATGATATATTCGGTAATCAAAATAGGACAAACCCCAACGCCCTAGAAAAAAACATAACATTAGACAGAAGAATAACTCTTGCCAACCGCTGTTTCTATGATCAAGGTATCAAGCTCTTTTCTCCAGCAACTATGAAGAGACTAGTCAAGGCCCTCATCACTCATTTCCTCATAGATGGTCATAGATGGTGTAGACGCATGACACTTTCTTAAGTGGATAAAAGCTTTCTTCGGTTCTTTGAACCATTCTCCCTTCCATGTTCGGTCCTATCTGCATTATCTGGGTGTGGAGAAGATGAAACATCGAAGAAATAAAGAAATATACTGGCTGTACAGCAACACAAAGAATTGGGCTTCACCCAACTCGACGTGAGTAACTGAGGGCAGTTAGTCTTTACTAGGTGGCTGGAGAGACATACCATACTTGTCCCCATTTTTAGATCCAATCAAAAGTAAAATATGGGTAGAATTGGTGTTGTTGATGGTTGAGGCTCGGCTTGATTTTAGCTTGACTCCCTGGAATTATTTTATCTTTTCTTCCTTAATAAGAAGATAAATTCTGCCCTAGTTTTTATTTGCCGCAAAAAGTTGTTTACTTCTGATTTAATGATTGATTACAAATAGATGACACTTTGCATTCTTCCAAGATGCGACACATTCGGATCTCTCCACGTGAGATCTAGGTATGAAGGCACAAGGACTGGACTACTCTTGGTGGAATTCCGTTCTAGAACGAGGCTTTATGACTACACCTGAAGTTGTGCTCTACTCATATTCTATTACTGCTCATTAGTCATGTGTATGTTATACTTGTATTTACACAGATTTAAAATTTCCTGTGGGTTAAAAATCAGACAAACCACCCTCACACTTTCGAAGTGTCGAGTCTTTACCGTATGTATACATTTTTTTCTTTCTCTGTTTGGATCTCAAGACGCCTCACAATCCTGGTTTTTTCTCTCTTGGAGTGTCTTCCGATATGACTTATCGGTTGTCGTCTTTTGTAGGTATCATTATAACACGAATAGTATAGAAATCACATCTGATATCTTGCCAACCTAACACCGCGTCTACACGAGACATCGCTGGTGTTAAGAAAATTTTTTTGAAATCAAAATGTCCAGTGGAGACGGGTAGTTTGCTGACAAGAAATATTTCAAGAAATAATATATCTAGTTTTATTCAAGACATCTATGTAGGTATCAGACATCACAATCTGTTCGTAAAAAAGAACAAGAAATCTACATCTGCGGCCATTTTTCTACTATAACGTAGTTGCTTACCAACCAACTTACTCTCACAGAATGAAATGTCATGCAATAACTTGCCCATCTAAGTTAAAAGAAAATATGTCAGACGAAATGTCTGAAATTTAGTCTGACATATTATTGTCTCGTGGAGACTCGGTGTAAGGGTAGACAGGTCTTTATCTCGTCTATTGGATCTCATTGCATTGAAGGGGTTAAATTTATTTACATGTTAGCATATTCCTGAGCAGTGTATCGAGATGGCATGATGGCATTCGCAATACACAATCACTGTGTAGCATACAGAATAATGCGCTATAAGCGAAGGAGCGTAACGTACGGCAGTATTGCACAATGTGTCTATGCGTCACTACTTAACAAGGGTGACATCTCTATCTGTTTCATTCACACTAGTCGAAATGGCGTGTTTATCCGTCTCAATCACGGCATCACTGTCTGTCTCGCTCACACTTGGTACTCATTTAAACTTATTGAAAAGAGTTAACTATGAATAGGATTTCTTTAACAAAATATTTTTGTTTGTCCTCAATTAAGCGTTAGTCTAGCAAGTGTCATATCATTTTGGAATCCAGAATAAATACGCCATCTTTTAAAGTTACTTGCCAAAATGGCATAGTACACATTTTTGTCAGTACAATCAGTTCAAGTTGGGTGATTAATGATTTTCAGATACATGGATGGACCTTAATTTACAGAAGAGTTACTCAGGGTTACGTGACAAAAAAATCGAAGAAAAGTAAAGATTTGCGGTCACAGCACTTGAAAGATCGTCACAGGGTGTCAGATCTCAAAATTTTTTTTTGAATGCCAATAATTTTAAAAGTACATGACTTAGACTTTTTTTTATTAATTTTGTGATAACCGACACCACTTGACCTATCACCCGTTTCCGGCTTGTCGTTAATTTTTGGGATACCCTGTATAATTCTTTATAAGTGTTATTGATTTGCTTACAGGGGGTTTACAATATATGATCATTTAATTCCCGCTTTTAATATTTTAATTTATCGATCAACGAATTGATCCAGCTTTGTTAATATCTGGTAATAAATCTGGCTTACTCACACAGATGCTTGTTGGTTTTCCAGATTTATTATCAGTAAGTTAGTCAACATCGATTCCCAACCACCTTTTTGATTTCTCATTTAAGTGGTACCGAATTAGAAATAGTAACAAAATGTATCATAGTAAGCGAAAACTTATCGCTGAATAACAGCTCTAGTTTAATTCCAAGCAAATCGTCATGTTCCGAAGTCTACAATTTTGAAATTTTGATATTTATCTGCAAATGGGTGGCCGTAGCTCAATCCCAACCGCGCCCGAAAGCATTTTTTTTTGAGGCAACTACGAGTAAAATCATGCAACATGAGTGGTTGCTTAGAAAACAACAATAAGTCAAATTACACTAATAATTTAGTCTCTTCATTAAATGTTGAATGAGGCCCATGGAGCGAAATAGCCACTGAACCCAAACATCTTTCTTTCTGTTTGTGTCCCATTTTCCGAAAAACCTAACACATGCTTCGGCATGTGTAGTACTAGTCATACCCACTTGAGTGTTTTTTTATAAAAAAAAAAAAAAGATATCAGTTTTGAGGTGCTGGATTTCTCGACTTGTTCATTGATCACAACCTTCTATATCACCACTCACGAGTGTAATCTTTTCTTCAAAACACAAAACATTGATTTACTAGAATCAATGAGTTAATAACTATGGCCCTTGTAACTATAATTTCTATTATCTTCCATTAGTAATCGACTTAAGTGATTCAAAAACACGTTACGTAAGTCCTCCAAGAAATCAGCCACTCGTGCCCCTGTTTTGTTTTCACCTTAACTTCCTCCACCCGATCAGTAAAAGAGTGAGGTGTAAGAATCAATTTAACACTGGAAATACGATATGTAGACAGACCTTAGACCTGTCTAATCTTTAAAGCGATAAAAGTTGCAAGTATTGTAGTAAGTAAGTAGTAATTTGATTGGTAATCAAATCGATTCGAGCGATTACTAATTGCGTTTTGTCCTCGATCATATTTTATCATGTGCCTCCAACCTCCGGTTTCGCTTAATATTCGCAAAGTTTAGTAATAGCTAAAAACACTCGCAGAATTTTTTTTCCATATTTATATCAGTGCGTATACCGAAGGAAGAGATTTGTTTTTTCTATTTACTATCAGTAGGGTCAAAGTCCCGTCTCCTACAGAGTACTAAAAACAGAGCTTTACTGACTGCCGATGTGGTAAAAGATACGTGGTAAAATGTACAATATATAGGGGGGCCTGATTTTTATCTGTCGCTTCATCATAATTACTGCCGCTCGACACTTGGTGCCGAAGGCGAGCTTTTTTCCCATTGAGAAGGTATTGGTGAGGGCTATTGTACATAATCCCGTCACTATAGCTCATGATCATGTTGTTTGGCTGGCATTCGCATTCAGCAATCAGTCAGTGCTCGTCTGGCACCGTATCAAGTTGTTTTGTTCCAATGAACTGATCGCCTACAAACGACATTCGATTAATAATTTTTAATTTTTTTTTTGTTTTCATTGATAAAGCAAAGTCTGAAAATAATTTCTGAGTGATTCATTGTGAAGGGTATTATCGGTTGATATTTACGGAAAAGTGAAATAAAAGTGAAGTGTTTTTCGATTTCGATATTGGCTGTTTATTGGCTCATTAAGATAAATTTCAAGTTCTTACAGCGGTCCTTTATATTGTAGCAGGTACCATACAATTTACAGATTCAATGATAAATGATAAATTTCATTCAATAACGCTTTCAAGGCACGTTTAACCACGTGTGGAACGTATTTGGAACGTGTGTATTTGATCTAACCAAAATCTGATAAATCCATATATCACACACATAGATTTTCCCTATGACTGCGCCTTAATTAGCCGTAATGTCAATAAGCGGTGTCATTACATTTTTCCATATTTCTCAGTAGTTGATGACTTAAATATTTTTTATTTTCATTTGATTGTGTTTAATCAAAAAAATTGTTTTTCAACCTATTAAATGATGGAATGTTTTCTGGCTTCGAAAAGTCGTACCCATATGTATATTTTTTTGGATGAATTTTTTTTCGGTTGATAAGAAATGTCCTTGGGCTTGAACTGAGTTGTTTACCTACACCTCTTTCAAGCTCGTTTTCAGAGACAAAAGTTGTTTCATTAATCATGTCAAACAAAAATTGATGATAATTAAATGTAAATGAATTCATGTGAAAGTGCGGAAACTGTTGCATAAAGGCAAAGATTATTGTCTTTGCCATTTTGGGAAAATAATTGTTTCAAATTATACTTGTTTATTTATTGCTTAGTTTTTAGCTAGAGCTGTGCTAGTCATAAAAATTAATTTTTAGCAAGAATATCAGTTTTTTTCCAAAGTTATCCTGGATTTGCAATTGCCGGGATTACATACAATGCACCCTAATGACATATAGAATTCTTAATAAAAAGTATTGGGATGACGCGCAAAAACGCAATACACATCACAATGTTTGTTTAATGGCTATTATATATTCTTATCACTACTCTTAGTTGGCTCTGAATTGTTTAAGAAAAACTAATTGTGTGCAAGCATTTGCAAGCCTATAATCAGTCGTAGAAAGCGCAATATCGTCGATCACGTGCAGCGTTGCAATGTTGTGTTTGGCACAATTATAAGCGATTTATCTTTGTTAAACCACACACAGATGAGGGATTGATTAATGCTTGCACAAAATTGTTTATCAAATTAGAAAAAACAAACCGTATCTTGCTGTGTATGAGTGTGCTGTGCATCTTTGCATCGTTGTTGTAAGGTTAGGTAAAGTGGCTGGTTTCCCAGTTTCCTACCGACAAGCCACTAGTCACGAGACCTATAAAGCATAAAAAGTGTGGAACTGAAGCTAATTGATGATGTTATTGAATTGTAAGACTGAAAAGTTCAACAAAAAACGGTTTGTCTAGTGCGCCGTGTATAGCTGGATATACTCGTAAGTAAAGAAAGTGAAATAAAATTTTGTTTTCGTTTGGGCTCCTACAACTTTCGAAATGAGTGTTATATGTTGTATTCTAGCGATGTTAAAAAGTGTCCGCTGTATATGAGGTTTTGTATTCTGAATTTGTTGTATGCAGTTCCATGTATGCAAGTGCAAAGAGACTTTTCCCTACAGGAATCCCAGCGAGGGATACAATTCCTCTGTGGATAAATGCAGAAGAGTGTATCCAATGTTGGCCATTTCGCCGGCATTTATTTCCCGTCTATGTTCCTATGGTCGGAAACCCAGAGGATAGTGATTTTGAAACGATTGTTAGCCTAAACCAATGCCTACTTGCAGTTGCCAACTCTGTCACCGTCGTTTATTGTGCCATAGCACGTGAAGCAAACAAATTTGTTTATCAATTGCATCCAATAAAATCGGCATTATTGCGGGGTAAACAACTCTTAGTACCGGTCCTTGAAGTGGATGCTTGTTGAAAAACATAACATGCGCATTTCCCACCGTATATCAAACAAAGTTGCTGCTATTATTACTGGTAAAAAACACTCAACACTTTTCAAAAAATAATTATGAGAATGCCATTAAGAAAACTCATTCCGGTCCACTGTATACACAAAGTTTTGGTTCCTAGGATCCTTCTTGTTTACTTTCTTGTAAGGAACTCCATTCACTCAAACCTTGATACGCTCTGGTAACTCTTCTTAGTTCCTACTTCATGTATGAAAAATGTATGGTATGGTACTGTAATACAAGGGTAGCCCAAACGCCCTTCTGCACTTCAACCAGGTTGATATACCATATTCTGGCCCTCTCTTCCTTCCGTTGTTTAATATTTCGATAAATTTGGATGGACCCTTTCGACGAGATTGCATTTAGATCCTCTTCATGGAGAATGATATTTGTTAAGAAATTTTGCTCGTCTACATACGTTTTCAGAGATGTTTCCCAATCTGTACAAATGTTTATTACAAGGAAAGTGACCCGTTAGTGCTGCTCACATTACTCTTAACATATTAGTTTACTATCAAGTTGAAGTGATAATTCGGTTCTATTGTTGTTATAATTTTTTTTTTTTTTGAGTGTTTAAGACCCTCTAGATCATTCCAGTACAATCCAATATAATCTTGCCCAGTGTTTTATTTCCTGTTTTAAGTCGTTATGCCGAAAGCCAAAGCTTTGGGTGGCGAGGTTGTTGAGTGTTTTGTGACATTCTATGAGGATCTTTGATAAGTACGGGTAGCTAGTGCTTTGAGTACCGATTGACTGTAGTATAGAGTATAGTTATGTTGACTCTTTCATGTTGTTTACTTAATAGAATTTATACAGCAACTAGTTCCGCATGAAAGGTGACATCTTTATGTTGCTTAGTGTAAATGAGAAGTGGGTTCGAACTCCTACGACTCCCGCGCCTTGAGACGTTGTCGAACCACTTTTGTGAATCATTGTTCAGGTGCTTTGTCTCTTCTTAATTGGTTCCTGATGAACAATGAATTTATTTTGTTTGAAATGATTTACGCGATGTAGCTTGAGTGCTTGTATGGCTGCTTCCTCTTGAATTGCTACTTGAATTAGAGCTAGATCTAATAACGCTTCCATCCGCCCATTTGGAGTCGTTCTCATAGCCCCTGAATCTACAGAAAGGCGAGCCGTTGAATCCTGTGGTTTTTATCATTTAACATTTAAAGATGATTTCGCGACTGGCAAATACAAAGGGTATTCTGTTGGTCCAATATTTGACCACTTTTTCGAGCATATGTGGACGAATATGCACAATAACTTACCGTATATTGTCTTCCAGAGCTTCAATCGTTAATAATTTATCCATGTGGACAAGCGTTTTCACATACCTCCTCAGAAAATAATCGATTTAGATGGTCAAGTTATCAGATCTCTCTCACCAAACTTTGATTTCATTGAATGGATCGATGTGACGTAAAGCTGGAAACAAATATTCGTTGATTATCATTCTGTATCATTATTGACTGTAACGCTTCATTTTTAAATAAATAGGTCGAGATAGTATTGTCCTTCACCATATTTTTTTAAAGAAATGTGGAGCTTATTTCTAAGAATCTTGTCTTTGGAATAGTTCTCAATTTTGCCTTTAATTCAACTGTTTAGACGAATTCTTCCCCAGCTTCTAATATTTGGGGTGGTATACCACCTTGATCCCAGAATTTATTCAGAAAATTAAAAATACAAGTTTATTCATCTAAATCTATATTGTCGCCTTCAAAATAATCCCCATCGATTGCAACACACTTATGCCAGCGCTTGATCCAATCCTCGAAACATTTTTTATATTCGGTTTTCGGTATGTCCATCAGTGCTTCCTGCGATTTTTCCATTACTTCCTATCAGCTGCTGAAACGAGTTTCCCGTAGTTGTTTTTTAACTCGATTGAACAGAAAGAAGTCACAGGGAACCAAATCAGGTGAATTCGGTGGCTGTTGGATGGTATTTGTTGCATTTTTCGTCAAAAAATTACGAATAATGATGGCACTGTGTCACGGTGCGTTATCATGGTCAAAGTCCACGAGTTTTCTGCCCACAATTCTGGTCTCTTTCGGCAAATTGCTTCACGCAAACGTCTCATAACGCCCAAATAACACTCTTTGTTTACTGTATGGCCTTCTGGCAAAAATTCATGATGCACTACACCGTTGTAATCCATGAAAACCGTGAGCATTGAGTTTTTTTTGACTGAAAACGACGTGGTTTTTTTTTGTTCTCGGCTCATTTGGTGAATGCCATTCACTTGCCTGATATCTGGATTGCGTGTCGTACTCATAAACCCACGTCTCGTCTCCAGTAATGATCTTTTTGATGAATGTGGGATCGGATTCAGCCTCGCAAATCATCTCTTTTGCGACGTCAACGCGACGTCTTTTTTGCATGAAATTGAGTTCTTTGGACATCGACTTTGCTGCTACATGACGGAAACCCAAGTCATTAACCAAAATGTCTTTTACGGATCCATAGGCAATGTTCAAGTCCTCCGCTATCTCTCTGATCGTTAATTTGCGGTTATTGACCAACATTTCTTTTACTCCATCAATGTTTTCGTCGGTTTTCGATGCCGATGGTCTGCCACTGCGTTCATCATCTTCAGTCATCGATTGACTCACGATCACTTTTGAACCGCTCGTGCCACTGGTAAACGACCGTTTTTTTTTTTTTTAAAGAATCGTTGCCGAAACACTTTTTCAATATTTTCAACGTTCGCGCACCATTAAATCCATTTTTTACGCAAAATTTAATACAAGTTCGTTGTTGCAAATTTAAATCCATTTCTAAAATTGTAAAAAAATCGCCAACACACACAGAGATAGATGTACTCTTGGCTACGTAACTTTTGCAAATGTCAAGCTATGACGCTAAGATTTAGAGATAATGTCAACAACAGACTTACCAACTTAATAAAAAAAAAACAGAACTCAAATCGGAACAATGTTAGCGCCACACGGTGGTTATTATACCACAAGGTGGTACATATGTAAAATATTTTTAGAAGTACGAGTATACAGATTTTCTAGTTTAAGATGGTTTGATGAACGAATTCATGGCAATCTTCAATGTCAATGTCCACATTGACTTACAATATAATCTATCATAATTACTTTTAGAGGTTATGAACAAAATACGAGTACTTGTTATGTGTTATTTGTTAATTCATTAGTTCCATTTTTCTTCGAATTTAGTCCAAAAAGTCAAAAGTACGAGTAAATATCGTAAAAATTATAGCCAGCCGGTTTATTCCCGAACTTAACTAGCACTTGTAATGCCGGTTAAATTAAGTTTGCAAATGGAATTTAAAATAACATTTGTTGTCCTGTCTTGTAGTTACATAAATCGAAGAATATAACAAATATTTAGCATAATCAGAACAAGCTCATATTTCTGTGTTTACTTGCTCCATTTCTGTCGTATTTTTTTATAATTTCGCGCGCACAAGGGATTTGAGTACTCTTAAAATACTTGCACACAGCGCGTATCTATATACATATGTAAACCTTATCAAACCGAACCGACTTATGCGTCAACAATTGGGGTTCCGATAGCAAAGTGTATATTAAATCTGATACATACTCGTACATTTGCTTGTTTCCTATATTTGATAGGGGATAAGAAAAGAATAAAAATTTAAAAAGAAAACCCCCAAGCGCCTTACACAGTCTTGGGTTACTTTGTTTACTTGTCAATTGAAGGTGAAGCGTAAATGAAGCACTTCGTGACGTTTCTTTTCATTACGGGTCTCGGATTTTTGATACATATTATAAAACAAAATAAAAAAATAACAACTGTTGTTTTGTCAATCGTTGAGTACCTATACTTCATTGCCGCAAACCGGGCAGACATTGTGGTGACAATCTTACCAAGACATTGATTGATGGTCGAGGAAGTTTCAAGCCCAGTAGCCAACTAACTGCCTAGTAACAAAAACATTTTTTTTTTTTTCATTTTGGATTATGCGAAATCAGCTGGTAATGTAGTACAAGGTCGTCTCTAAAGAAAAAAAAAACAACTACATAGGTAGTTCGACATTGAACGCAAATAAATTTGAAAACCAAAACAACAACCAGAAAATGTAGTCGACCATTTCAATGACTTTGAATACCACTCATTTGGTTAGAGACACTTTTATGTACTCGTATGTATAGTTATATCAGCGACCCAAACTCAGATGTACAGAAACCGACGAAGTAACTCAAAAGCTCCTCAATTTGTGTTTTTTTTTTTATTTGTATAACTACGAGTAGGTATATTGTTTATTTTTGTCTTATATACATATTTTTTTTTTATTAAACTTGTTTGCGCGGCTTGATGCCGTGAAGGGGCAAAGTCCATATCTATTCGTTTTATAAAACGAAAATTTGTAAGTTTGTTGGTAAAGGGATGTTTTTTATTATTATGTATTATTATTTAGCGGTGAGGAAAAGTGATTAAGTAATGAGAGCAATATGCTATCGTTTAGTACAATACATCAAAATAAATTGTGTTTTCAATGCTCATCCATTTTGTTTACCTTTCAAACTAAAATCGAACATCAATTTATACTCGTAGTTAACTATAAAATTCTATTGGGTCGACTCGTTCTCCAAGTCGATTGTTGTTCTGCAGTATTTATTTTAATCACACGTCTCATGTGGCAATAAAATTGTTTGTTTAACCGGCAGAACACAATGCTCGTAGTCACCTTACAGGGATGTTGTTTGCAACGAAACTGAAAGAGGAGAAAATCCGCTGTTGTTGATTAATTGTCATGCTGTTAATTACATTTTATATTTCAAATAAGTTAACGTAAGCGTATTTTTTATTGGTTTCTCCTTGAGAACTACTAACATCTTCATACATACATATCTGGAGCTATCGGCATACAGGTAATTTTTATGATCAGCAAGCGATGGTTTGTCTTGCCATCAAGAGCGACTGATGTGCATTTCTCTAAACAAACGATGTCACTACGGATCGTTGATTTCGTTTCTCTTTTATCTCATCTTCCAAGCTGCTCAACGAAAATGTTTCCAAAATTCATCCAAGAAATCTTGAACTCAAAATCGTAAAGGATATATTTGAAAATTGAGCCGTGAGATCGGTTTTACTTGTTCTCCAGAAGAAGGTTAGCTAGGTTAGATAAAAGTAGCTGTTGGAATAACCAACCCACTTAGGCGTATTGGCCCATTGTGATGCTACGTGGATCCTTCTACCTTTGGAACAATTTCAGCTTTTAATGGAGCACAGGAGACCGTCTCCGGGAGAGAGCTGTGTATGTACAGAGTAGGTGGAGTATTGTCTCCTCCTCCTCCTGCTCCTCTTGGTATGCCCCTAATACCTTTCTCAGGGGAGGATAGGTAGAGTGGTTCGAATTTTAGCGAGATCGTCGATTCAACAATTCCCAAGCACCCGGCACATAGGTGAATGTTGAATTTCTATCTTCCTGAGAGATGATCGGTAATCAAGAGCGGCTTTAGGATTTTGTGCGATTGGGTTCGTCGAAGAAGCAATTATCCAGAGTTTTCATTCTTCCACCAGCACGGCGAAAATAATCATGCAACGAGTGTCAAACAATTAAATTTCTTCTTCATACTTGCAGATGCTGCAGTAGTTGTTCTGTATGAAAACCAATAGCACAGTCGACTAAGCTTTATTAATGAGACCAACTTTATCTTGCCTACGGTTCTAGCCATTGTGCATGTATCCATAATGATGTAACTTATGGTGGCTTTATTAATTCCTACATCATCAATGAAATTTTTCAAAGAGCCTAACGGCAGTATTAACCCCCTTAGCTGCGAGTTTGTCTGCTCCTTCACTTAGAAATCTTTTAAAAATTTCTCCTACTCAATGGTCTTTGCAATCTAAATAATGGTTGTAGTCGCAGTTGCGAAAACAACTTAAACGATTCAAGCCTACTGTACGCCATCATACAGGAAAATTTAATAAGGTGTAAATCAGGATCGATAGTTTCAGGAAAGCCTCTGGTAAAGCTTTCATTACCTTGCGGCCACTTTAGTATAAATTCTTTAAAGATGTTGGTCTAAAATATGAATCACTGACGGCTTTTATTTCCAAGCGCCATTGGAGAAGACCCACAACTGCTCTGTTTTCGACCAATCCAAACGACATATCCTTGGTATTGTATTATAATACTTGTAAATAGTATTTCACAGTGAGCTTTCGCTCCTATGCCGACCTTCATTAGGAATCTTTCGATGTAGAAAGCTGTTTGCTTCTTAGTAGAGTCCATTGACTTTTCCATTGAACTCTGCTGGGGGTTCTAGTAATGAATTTCATGTCAAAGTTGATGATCACACACAGATAATTACTTTTCATTTTTAATATACTCGTACATATCTATGATATATTTCATTTAAATAACTTGGAAGCGTGCTAATATGACCCTGATGACCTCATATCCCCTTCCCTCTTAGGATGGCTCTTAAAATGTGTACAGCCAATGTACAACAGCTGATTAAAAACTCAACATATCACTATACCACAGTCTACATATTCTCCCAACTTTGTTAGAAATCTCGGATTAACCTAGCAAGCTGAATTGGAAAGACCTAATCAATACAGCTTTCTTTATCTTGGTGGACTGAATGCACATAATTAACGGGTGCGATTAGGGGTGGTAAACGGCGTAGGTTTTCACGTGATTGTCATTTTTCAAAATCTTTTCTATCAAGTAAGTGGTTGGTGGAGGACACCGCCTTGAGATGTCCTGCTCTTGACTGTTTTTCTGCTATTCGTATCTTCAGCTTTCCGAGATTCAGTCTACCTTCAAACAAAAGTTCTGATTGAGCTATAATAGTTTCCGCTAACTTTTGTAGTATGATGCTTTGGATGTTATCCATTCCTCCTGTCTTAATGAGTGAGAAAGAGTTTAGGGGTGGGCGTGGTGTAGTGGTACTAGCAATCGCTTCTCACTCTGAGGGTCCAAGGTTCGAATCCTGCCCATGGCAAGTCAGTTTTTCATTTGTGTAATTGGAACTCAGACAGAAAAATTCTGCGCGTGAAGGCATAACACTGACACGTTGTTGTCAGAGTTTCAACCACAAAAACGAATTATAACTTCGAATCACTCTGAGTGAAGAAAAAACTCTCCGTCCTAATCGGACTCCCACCCCCTGGAGAGCTAATATCGAAACCAAATACACCTGAGTTTCAAACCACTACAAAACAATTTTCCTTTCTCCTCCTCCTACCTTTCCGCCCGCGCCCTGGCAACAGTAAAAGGGTATCTAACCCCTTAGGCGCGCGTTAATTATAAAAAAAAAATGAATGTTTACGTCAGCCATTACAGTGATTTCCATCTCATCTAATTACTTTGTATGCCCCCTGGAGTCTGAAAAGACAATGCATTCACGGGAGTGTGTATTTATTAGAATATTGGCGTTGACGCTTTATTCAAGAGTATTTGCGGAACTTTCTTCACCATTTCTTTTTCCCAAATCTGTTTGTTTCTATCCTAGAACTGCTCTTCCCTATGCGTGTGTAAAAGCTACACGTAAAGTATGGCCGGCCGATCTAGTGCCACTTTCTTTTCCATATGGTGAAGTCATATCGTTAGCCTGTAAAGTTACTAGTTGAAGATGCAATTCGCTTAGAAGATAATGCGAAGTAATCTATTAACAAAGAATTGCCGGCCACTTTAAAAGTACTACATCTTAGATTATTATTGCCTTTTAAAATTTCCGATTAACTGAAATACTAAAAATTTAACTACGTAGACTAGAACTATTAATGTTTGTTCTTAAAATATTTCCACTTGTTGCAGTATTTACAAATCTGCAAAGTGTGTTAAATCATAAATTTGGCTAAACAGCGTTTTTTCTTACATGGGATGAAAAAAGCTAAAACTTAGCTTGTACAACTATTGCTAATAGTATTCAGATAGAATCCAAAATAGGAGTCAAACTTTCTAGTGTGAAAGATTTGGCTCATACCTGATAAAATTACCTTTTCCTGACTGACACAGAAATAAAGAGCGCTCTGTGCTTTAAAAACAGTAATACTTACATTAACCGAAGTCGGACTATTTAATATAATAGATTTAAGGTTCTATTAGTGATATTTTATTGACCTTCGACTTATTTATTATAATATATGTAAGTCTCATGATGTTATATCATTTCAAATGATCTTAGGAACGGTAACATTTTTTTGACGCATATTGACGTTGTGTTCCGACCCTCACCTTGTCGTCGGACAAATATTTCCATAGCTTAGCAGTACCTTTTTTTTCAACTAATTAGTCCTCATAAGAATGCTTTTTTTTCAATCGGTTTTTGTTGTGAAAATTATTAGTGTCTTAAAATTCATTTAATCTAAGATTAACGATCTCCGTACAATTAAGGTAATTATATGAAGGTAAACCCTCAATTTGGTAATGGAAATATAAAATATGCAAGAACATTGGACTTCGTTTGCAAAACAAATTTATATTACCTGGTGCAATCGGAATTTCATTACAGCGATCGTACCACAAATGAGCGACCTAATTATTATTAATGAGACACGCTTCTCTATGCAAATACTTTACCTGACAAAAACACCGGAAAACAGTGATTAATAGGATTTTGAACTCGGGATACATTATAAAATACGTAAACAGTCATTTTAAAGGGAAAGTAAATTAGATTTCAAAATAAATCGTTGGGTCCAAATGTAATCTTCCAATAGCGATAACTTTTAAACCGTGTTGTCATAGTGAATAGACCTATGTAGTACTATACATTTGAAAATCGGTCCTTAATTCGCGAAACAAATTATGGTCTTCATAATCGATGTTCACATGACGCCAAACTAACAGCGCATCAACCTTATGTGCGTACCGAAGAAGGTGCAAGTAAAAGTGTTGGGGTGGATCCACAATTGTCAATTCGGCGTCTATCCCAATAGTATGGTCTTTAAAAAATTTGCGGAAAGATCTCGCCCTATATTCATATAAAATCCAGCTGGCGCAGGAACTAAAGCCATGAAAGAGTGGTTAGACGCGGGAGTTCGCTGATTGATGGCTTGAACAATTTGAAGTCGACCCTTATTTTTATCTAAAAATCTAGTTTAGAGACGAGGCTTATTTTTGGCTCAATAGGTTTGTGAAAAAGCATAATTGCTGCTTCTAGAGTAAGGATAATCCAAAAGAGATTCGTAAGAGTCAGTTACACCTGCAAAAATTCACTGTTTTGTATGATCGCGCAGGTGGTGGTGGTTGCACCATCAGTCAATGGCCAACGCTACCAGATAATGATCGGTATTATTATTGTACTTCGAAAATATGTCCGACATGAGTTCGGAACAATTGTGGTTCCAGAAATATGGGCATACGTGCTGTACTAAACATAAAACCATTGCCTTACTGAGAACTCGATTCAACGACAACATTATATGGTGGAATTGTTAGACCTGTGAATTGTTTACCGAGATCATGCGATTTGACGCATGGTATGTATAGGCAATGTCCATGGTGTATGCTAATAAATCGCAAACTATTCAGTCCTTGGAACCCAATATCCAGCGCGTTAATGCTGAAATAGGGACCTAAATACTCGTAAGAGTGGTTCAAATTGGAGAAACAAGATGCGCTTAGCCAAAAACAGCGAAGAAAGATTTTTTATTTCATCTCAAATTTTGTCAATCAAATAGTGACCTTAATGTTCAGTCACATTTCATGCCACAGTTGTCAACCGTTTGATAAATTCCCTCAGTCAGTTTAATGCTCTGAGACAGAACTCAATTGTATGGATTCCTCTGATCTACTGGCGACATTTTGTAGAGCTTTCTCACAGTCACAGGAGGGTAAAAACAAACATACATTTAGACAGATCAAGCATTTCCTTAAAAATTCCTCCAGAAATCCTTCGTATTTCTGTTGCTTCTCAGTAAGAAAGTCTGTAGGGGTTCAGTGAGGGCGCTGATGACATAGTGTCTTGCGTTTTCTAGTTTAGATATATTCCGCAATCGTCTGGTATTAATGTGAGCTCTGAAAGGCGAAACGGAAATAGATTTAAATTTCTTTCTCGGATAGGTTTTTAAAGTAACATATATGCGAACAGTGACTGATATATAGCTAGGAGTAGAAACTAGCATCAATGGGAGAATTGTTTTTCATTTCATAAGCGCAAAGAACTTTCTATTATTCCTCCCTAATCCCTGCTTTTTCTCCTGCTCGTTGTTATGCGTAAAGATCATTTAAACCTAATTAATGCCTAAAAGAGAAGAACTCTTACTAAAAGTGGCATAAAAAATATAACTTATAAAAGACACATTAACACAAAAACATCTGCAGCGTTTTTGTTTATCACTTCAAGATCTGTTACAATGTTCATCCCATAAGCAATTGGGAAACACACGAATACAAACGCATCGATAACAACAAATGCAGACAAATTACTCAAAACCTGATTTACTCAACAGAGGCTCAGACAGAAGTGCAAGGTACTCTCGATTATTACATCAGTTGACACCCTCAAGTTAAAGTTGAATCTACCTACAATTATACGATTACATCTTTCACAACAATGCCAAAGTATCCCGATACCAATAATAGACTCGCACTGGTAACTAATTACAAGCCCCAATTTTACACGTACCCATTTTCTTCGTACAATTACAATCACGAACTACACGTTCACAGAACGATAAATAGTCACGTTGAAACTGGGCACAAACATCCAACTCGTCCTTTATGTGCTTCCGAGCTGACAAAATAAAATTGAGTTATTTTATAATAGTTTGTTACTGCGATTCATTAAAATCGCAATTAAAATTTTATCTGACATCGAAACACTACCCAGCCAGCTATACTCATGTGTTGTGCTTGACCCTGGCTTGCTAACACATCACTTAATGTTATCACCAGTTAGCATTTGAATAGTGTGTCGTCAGACCGAACAGCATCCTTTACGTCATCGCGCCGAGTCAGTTCGATAACCTTTTGCCTGTAAGCGTCTCCCACTTGAAAGCTAATGACTGACTGTCCTAAAAATAATTAGACAAAAGTGATAGACTGATACTGAATTTGATTTTTCCAATTGTTTTTTTCTACTTCTTTGTGATGTACAATCTCTATTAGTACGGTTGTTTGTGCGAATTAATTAAATCTATTGAGCGTTTGTTATATCACCCAATTGAGATGAAGTTCCTGTCAATTTTTCTATTTCAAGCAAATTTCCACGACGCCAATGCAAATTCTATGATTAGGTAATATTACAAATAGTCGCAGATACGTTCTATTCGTAATTTTTCTTTGACGAAAGATTATTACTAATTTGAAGAAAGTTTCATGATAAAGTCTCATCACATTGACTGGGCCCAGTCCAATCAAACTAAACTATACAGAGTCAAGGGGGATTTTCATTTATTTTTAATCGGGTTATGATAGTTTGTTTTAGGCATATGACAAAGCCGAAACTATGATAGATAAGCTAAAATAGTCTTACGGCAGTCAAATCTTATTACAGAAGCATTAGGTCAAGTTCGTCGACAAAAATTCCAAATTGTTTCACATAGAAAAGCTACTTTATTACAATATAATTTCAATTTAATGCCTAAATTCGGTTATATACAAAAGTCTATTTAACAATTAACAAAATTATTTATCAGAGTTATTCTGTTGTTGCTTATGATCAGCATTCGTAAACCAAACCACCATTGTCGCTATTCTCTCATTTGATAGACTAATCTGTGAACGTGATGTCATTTAAAAGGCTAAGTGGAAAGTTTTTTGTCTCATTCACATTCAACACATTCTAACTATGTTCCTCTTGTTAAAGCTAGACGAAATCATATAGAGTTCTTTTTTTCTCGCCCAACATTCGAGTTCACTAAATCTATTGCTTACATCCCGTCGCAGCCTTTTAAAATGTGACATTCATTTCTACGGCGTTTTGTGTTTCCCTCACATTGTAAAAGTAAACATTTGTCTAACATTTCTATTTCTTTCGTTACAGCCCTAACATTTTGGTTAATTTTTAAGACGTACCACAAGTAGCCGCTATGGCCGAAGCCCATTCAGCTGTAGCATTCTCATTTTCCATCACCCACGAGGGATGGGACATCAACTATGATCACGAGGTTCTAAATCTCGTATGGGAATCTGGTGTTCGTTCTTGGAAAAAACGTATCGCTAGAGCGAGAGTAAGTACAAAGCTTATTTCCCAGATAACGTAACGTAGACGCTAATACAATTTCACTTATTTTTTTTTTTTTTTAGAATGGAATTCGCAATGGTGTCTATCCTGCACACATCCAAAGTCTCTGGCTTGTCACAGCGATAGCGATTGGCCTACATTTTATGGGCTACAATGCTCCATTTAATTTAACCAACAGAATACTACTTCATCTTCCTACAAATACGGTTAACTACCAAATATTAGCATGCTTCCTAGCATCTTTGATTATTTGGTTAGCAATTTGTTTCACCATGCGATACACACTTAAACTTCTGCTCATATACAAAGGCTGGATGTATGAGTCAAGAGCACCTGGTAGTAGAATATCATTTAAGACGATCGCCTGGACAGCAATAGTAAAAGTTCTATCCAGTTGGAATACGCCTGGTTTATATAGTTTTCAAGGTTCCTTACCACGTCTTCCAGTACCTAGTGTGCATGATACAATGCAAAGATACCTGAGATCTGTTCGTCCATTGTTAGATGATGACAACTACAGTAGAATGGAAAATCTTGCAAAGGAATTTGAGAACACTATTGGTAAGAAGTTGCAATGGTATTTGATGCTTAAGAGCTGGTGGGCTACCAACTATGTTTCTGATTGGTGGGAGGAATATGTTTACCTACGTGGTCGCAGTCCATTGATGGTCAATAGCAATTTCTATGGAACCGATGCTATATTCCAACATTTGACCAAGAACCAAGCCGCTCGTGCTGCTAATGTGATACATTTGTTGTTATCCTTCCGTCGTATGATTGAACGACAGGAATTGCAACCCGTAAGTTTCCCTACCTCAGTAATATTGTAGAAAATGTCAATTGTAACAAAAAAAAACAAAAACCTTTTTTCTCTTCTAGATAATGATACAGGGAATGATTCCTCTTTGCTCGTGGCAATATGAACGCACCTTTAACACTGTTCGTGTGCCTGGATTGGAAACCGATAGAATTATTCATTACAAAGATTCTAACCATATTGTTGTACTGCACAAGGGTTGCTATTATAAGGTTATCATCTACTACAAAGGACGTCTACTCAGACCATCTGAACTACAAGTGTAAGTTTGTTATCACAACCACTTCAGCACCAGTGCTAATTGTATGAGTTATAAATTTTCAGACAAATGGAAGAAATACTCAATTCCAAGGCAACTCCACTTCCACATGAAGAACACTTGGCAGCATTAACCGCCTGGCAAAGGTCTAAATGGGCTGAGATCCGTAATACTCACTTTATGCGCGGTGTCAACCGAGTGTCATTGAATGCAATTGAATCATCTGCCTTTGTACTTTCTCTGGACGAAGACCCATTAGAATTCGATTTACAACACCCAGAGAAATTAGATAATTTTGGAAGACGTTTGCTCCATGGCAAAGGTTATGATAGATGGTTTGACAAATGCTTTACCGTTTGTATTGGAAGCAATGCTAGAGTTGGATTCAATGCTGAGCATACCTGGTAAGTATTCAATTAACATATCTTCGATTCATGGAAGAAATTCAGGACTCTCTCTCCCTCTTTATTTTGAATAATTGATCCAAAAAATGTATTGCGTCAAAAAGGGGTGATGCTGCTGTCGGTTCTCATATGTGGGAGCACATCGTTCTTGATGAAATCATATCCAACGGGTAAACAATAAAAAAAAAAATCGTTTATTTTGATTTAAATGGCAACGGTATTTATTGGCAATTAATTGAATTTTTGGGCGGGCATAGAACCTCATGAGTTAAATAATAATAATTTGTTCTTCCAAATGTATAATAGAAGCACTTTTATAACAAACACCAATTGTAAATATATTTCACTGTCATCACATTTTCTAGGGCCGACGCACCGGTTATGGGACATTTATGGGAATACATATTTGGTGATGATGTTCATGGGTAAATAGCTTTTATTACTTTCTACTAAATCTAAAGTAGAAAATAACGAAAACTGCTGTTTCTAACGCACTTATTGGCGTATTAAAAAAAAAATTGTAAATATTCATATTCGTTGAAATTCGAATGAATTAAAAAAAAACAAAACATTATAGTGCTTTGTTAACTAACAGCGGTGTACGCAAATTAATGTTAAAACATTCATGCTTATGCTTGACTAAATATAATTAATTGTATATAACAGATATGATGAAGATGGAAACACAAAAGGTACACCAGAATTTACTCCACCATCACCGATCCGATTGAACTGGGAATTGGCACCATGCGGAGATAAGATCGAGGAAGCCACCGTTGATGCGACTAATCTGTTGAATGTAAGTATTTTTTTTTTTTTTTTTTTGTTTATGTTTCATAAATGTTTATGTTTTTAAACAAAAAAAGTACGATTGGTTTCTTTCAAATGGATTTCTTGAATCTTCGATTACAAAGCTCGCTTAAGTAGTAGATGTTAATGTCTATGAATGTTCTATATTATATCAAATTGCTTGTCGAAGATTATAACAAGATTTAGCTAGAATATATCAGAAACACAATGGGTCTGATTCGATTAGGGTTTTTATTTTTTTACGTCTAAAATATATATACAATATGACTTATAACTAGACTTACAACTAAAATTAGAATGTCGGCTCAACAACAGGGGCCCGACGTATTTCTATTGTCTATTTTCGTAGTTTAAAGAACTACGTTCATGCCTACTTAATCTATTACATGATGGTTTATACATTTTTTTAAAAAATGTTTTAAAAGTAATAATTGGTATACAAAATACAAATTTAAATGGAAATATAAGGAGCTTTAACCCCTATAATGGCTGCTGTTTCTATGGAGGTAGAAGTCTTTGTCGTTTTGGGAAATTTCGAACCGCGGGTCAGTCATTGCCCAAGTACTTAAATATCGATGTAGTGGTTCAATTGGGTCTACTAAAATTAGCTGTACTTCCTCATTTGGGTGGTCGGTTAATCTTTGTAATATGCGCTTAGAAAGATTAACCGTATATTTATCCAGCGGTGTTAGAGGTGCACTCGAGTAGAGTATTTCGTTGCGGAAATATTTGAGATTGTCTGGACGTCTATGTAGACCCGTGCAAATCCTAAGAACTTTGCGCTCAAAGATGAGGATCTGCTTCATATTGCTTGGTAACATTATAAAACGAATCGGACATCCATATTTTAAAACAGGTCGTATCAGCTGTTTTTATATTAATAGTTTTGTCTTTAGTCCGGCTCGTTTTCTTAGGAGAGGATGAATAAGATGAAGCGTGTAGTTGGCCTTTTTGATAGTGGCTTCGACATTTAAATCTTTCGTGGAACTGTATTCCTAAATAAGCTGTACAGGGTTTGCAGGTGATAATGCTGTTGTCCTAAAGCTTTATGGTGACATTTCTGCATCTGGTGGCTAATAGTCGCCTAGTCGGAGTCCGGAAGCATATGACTTCTGATTTGCACGGGTTGATTTATAATCCCCATTTGAGGTAGTAGTCCCAAAGTGTCCTTATGTGGTGTTCAACTCTAGAGGCGGCTAGTTCAGGCGACACAGAGATAGCATAGGTAATTGAGTCATCTGCGTATAAGGATGTTTTTGTTGACTCCAAATTTGTTGGCTGATCTGCGGTCATAATGTTGAACAGAATTGGTTCCAGCCTCGACCCTTGGGGTAGTCCGACACATATCCGTTTGGTTGACGACATCGTGTTATGAATCTGCACGAAAAAGAATCTTTTGTTAAGGAAATTTTCTATAAATCTTACCAAGTGATGTGGAAATCCAATTGTCATTAGTTTAAATAGTAATCCTTTAATCCAAATGCTGTCAAAGGCTTTTTCCATATCCAATAAGCAAGCCACAGTGTTTTTTTTTATTAAGGCCTTTGGTTACATCATGGTGTAGCTTCAGGACTAGATAAATAGTGGAGTGTAAGGCCCGGAAGCCATAACTATGGGTCTGAATATAAACCACTTATACATATAACCTGTGGTGTAAATTTGTTAGCTACTGTTCCAAATTGAGATATGTTCAATTTGTCCCCAGGTCTACCTTTTAATTTCATAATACTCTTTTAACTCCACATTTCAAGAGTCCTATTCAACTAAAAAGATATTCAAATATAATAGGTCGCCTATTGGTACCACTACCTAAGTTAAAATTCCTAAAATGTAAATTACTAAATTTATAGCTTTGTACATTGACTGGGAATAATAATAATTATTATTATTATTGTTGAGTTTCTGAATTTCTCATACCTATCCTGGGCTGTGCCAAGATATTAGGCTCTGATGCTGTACTGTTGCTATTATTTACGAGTAGTTATTGTTTTATTGCAAAAATCTTCTTACTATGTTACATGTCGCCTGTAAAACAGCCTTTTGCATTTGTTCTAAATTTCGCTCCATATTCATTTTCTTAAGACTTTGCATGAGGCTTTTTGGAATCAATCCTGTGGCAGAGATGACGATTGGATTGATTTTAACGCTCTTGGTTGTATACATTTTTTGAAGCTCATTTGCTAAGTCCGTGTACTTGTTTAACTTTGTGCTGATGGTTGTTTGGATGTTATGGTTCAGTGGAATTGCAACGTCATATAATTCGATGCAGTTTTCCATTTTGTCGAATAAAACTATATCGGGTATATTTGCAAAAATAGTCCTATCTAGTCTATCACAGCAGTCAAGTTTTCCAGAACAGGAGGGGCGTATAATTCGAATATCTCTCAGAATATATTTCCTGTAGTTCCTGGTTGGTATAACTTTATCCTGAATGGCAATGACAATTCCCTCAGTTTCTGCATAAAGCATGCCCTTTTTCAGCCACCTGTTTGAGCCTTCGGCATCTATATGGCTCTCAGGTAGATCCTTCCTGTGGATTCCGTGTAAGGCTTTTAATTTCCACGATTCGATTAGTTCCGCTGTTGTTTTTACATTATCTGGCAATGTAAGGTTGTTTGCGCTTAGGTTCAGCAGTGTAAAACGGTTGTCTGCCTCGATGACGACTCTTATTATTTCCTCGGATGATAGCGACATGAAATAATTTCTTAGTCAGCTCTTTTGCTGGTGGTGCAATGCAATGATGTCTACTATCCCTCTCCCGCCTTGGGTTCATGGTAGAGTCATTCGTTCTATAGCACTTTTTGGGTGGTGTGACTGCGCTCTTGACATATGCGTTCTGACCGACATGGCAATCTGATCAAGATCAGTGTCAGACGATTTGAGCACTCCAAAAGAGTACGTTAGAACCGGTACCGCCCATGTGATTATCGCTGTCAGTTTGTTTCCAGTCTTCAATTTTAATTGAAGTCTGTTGTTGAATTCCTTTCTGAGGTGTTCTTTTATTTCTGTTAAGTACAACCCTTTCAGCTGAAGCATGCCTAGGTACTTAGGGTTTTCCAATAAGGACTTGACAACTTTTTTTTTAAATAAAACGCAAACCATTTGAGGTATTTCAAAAACTTTATTATCGGCTTGAAGTACAATCAAAATATTTATGAATGGAACTCGACTTCGTTCATATGGCCACCGCGGGCACGTTTGCAGCGGTCGATTCGTTGGACCCAATTTTCAACAACTCGGCCACACATTTCGGCCGAAGCGGCCGCTATTTCGCGTTCAATGTTGGCTCTGAGCTCTTCCAACGTCGTCGGCGTGTTGGCATAAACCAATGACTTAACGTAGCACCACAGAAAATAGTTAAGCGGCGTTAAATCGCACGAACGCGGCGGCCAATCGACTGGCCCCTGTCTTGAGATAACACGCTCACCATACTTACTCTTCAATAAATCGATTGTAGCGTGTGCTGTGTGGCTTGTGGCATCATCCTGTTGAAACCACATGTCGTCCAAGTCCATATCTTCCAATTCGGGCCAAAAATAATCGGTGATCATAGCGCGATAACGCTGACCATCCACAGTAACGTGACGATCGTTATCGTCGACGAAAAAATATGGCCCAATACGGCGCCGGCATGCAAACCGCACCAAACAGTTATTTTTTGTGGATGAAGTGGTGATTCATGAAGCACATGTGGATTTTCACTCGAACAATAACGCATATTTTGCTTATTGACGAACCCATTGAGCCAAAAATGAGTTTCGTCACTGAAGATGATTTTGCGATGAAATTCATCATCTTGGCGCATCTTCTCCAGAACCCAATCGGAAGAACGTACGTCGCTTCAAATGGTCCATCGGCTTCAATTCTTGTGTCAACTTGATCTTGTATGGGTGTAAGCCAAGATCCTTACGCAAAAAACGCCATAATGTGATCTGAGCGATGCCCAATTTTTGAGAACGCCGTGGAATTGACTGATTTGGATCGCTTGCTACGGACGCCTGAACGGCAGCGATATTTTCAACACTTCGACCAACCCGTTGTGTCACTGACGCGGCAACGTCACACAACGAATATGTAGACTAAAATTTTTACACTAAACTTGTTATTGCCTGTCTACTAGGGCGAGAATTACGACCGAAAATTGGAGTTAACGCTCTTAAAGTTACAGTCACCGACTCCGAATTTCAGTAGAAAATTTTTATAATTTGCAGACGTTTGTCGTTCGTGGACTTTACCATGATGAAAATGTTGAGTTTACTGAATAAATTGACAGTGACAGTTTGATGATTAGTGAAAGAGTGCGTTCACAAATTAAATTCAAAGTTGTCAAGTCCCTATTGGAAAACCCTTTAGCTGTCGCCATCGGCCAGTTCGATAATAACCTGGTTTTCATCTATTGGATATCCATCCATTGTGGCTTGGACCTTTCCTCGAAATAGGTTGACGATTTTGCATTTTTCTAGGCCAAACTCCATACTGATGTCGTCGCTAAATGCCTTCACCATGCTGATTAATCGATGCATCTTTTAACGCTTGTATTTTGGCTAGTTCCTTGCAATTGGTATCCGATTTTAGATCTACTAATTAATTTGCTTAGTGGATTGAGTGCATTTATAGTATACCATCTTTAATGTTGATTAGGTCACTACTTTGTCCCCCTAAACATAATTTAACATTCCATATGGACATGAGGTGTTTCAATGTGGCTATGATGTTATTACTTATTCCATAAAGTTGTAATATTTGTATCAGGTACGTATGAGGCAGGGAGTCGAACGCTTTTTTGTAGTCTATAAAACACATGCTCAAGTTTTTCTTCTTTTTTACAACTTGTTGCACTATGACCGAATCTATTATTAGCTGATCTTTACATCCTTTTGAATTGCGACTGCAGCCTTTCTGTTCTTGAGTTATGATGTTGTTCGTGCTGCAGTGGCTATACACTATGTTTGCTATTACTTTTGTTTACAGCTTGTAAATTGTGTTCAAGCATGTTATAGGGCGATACTGGGCAGGGTCTCCTCCATCTCCACCTGTGGGCAAATGATATGTATTTCCTACTGCTAAGTAGCTAGGTATTATTATTATTATTATTCGAGTTTTATCTAGTATGCCAAGGGATTAGGCTCTGTTGGGTCGTAGAATGTGTTCTAGCCCGTTCGTATCGGTTTGTTGCAGGAATCATCGCGCTATGTTGCAAGTATTCAGGATCACAAATTGCTGCATAATCTCTAGTGCGTCCTTATGATTATGTTTTTTCAACTGGACAATAAGGTGTTTCGGTATCAGTCCTGTAGCCGATACAATTATTGGCGAGATGTCCACTCTGTCCACATGATACATTGTCTTGAGTTCGTTTGCCAGATCAGTGTATTATTCAATTTTTGTATTATAGGTCGACTGCAGGTTGTTGTTGAGTGGAACAGTCATATCAAGCAACGATATTTTCTTTCCAACTTTATCAAATAAGACGATGTCTGGCCTGTTAGCTCGTTACGTTCTGTAATCATCGGTATATCTCAGTACAGCTTAGAACTACTGTTTTCAAGTACAGGTGGCGGTTCGTACTTGTAGTATGGAAGTTTTTGCTTAAAAAGGTTATTTTGCATAGTCAGGCCTTGGTGTATGATTTTCGCTACCTGGTTGTGTCTTGCTGTATAATAATGTGATGCTAGGGGCCCGCACACCCACCTACGATGTGGTCAATAGTCTCTGAATTTCTCTGACAGCGGCAGCATGAGTTATTTTGTAAGTCTTACCCTAATACAAACTTACGGTAATTTTTAGTTGCTATAACCTTATCTTGGATAGCAATGACAAAGCCATCCGTTTCTGCAAAGAGAGACCCACGTTGAAGCCATAAATTTGAGTTGGGTACATCGATAAAGTCTTGTGATAGTTGGGGTGTATTCCGTGTATGCTTTTGCTATTCCATGCGTCCATGCGCTGTTCCCAAGAGAGAACGTTGGGTGGTATTTCAATCTCACTTGATTTAAGTTTAAGCGGAGTATAATTCTTGTCCGCTAGACACATTTTTCGAATTAGATCTGAAGTTTCGACTTGGTTTCGGAAATAGTCTCTCAAGTTTTTAATTTGCAAAAAATTTAGATTTGGTATGTCGAGGAAACCACCTCCATCGTCTTCATAAGAAAGGGTGACTCTTTCGATTGCACTTCTCGGGTGGTGGCACTGGTATTTAGTTAGGGTGGTTCTTAGTAATGTTGATATCTCATCAAGGTTTGTATTTGACCAACTAACAACGCCGAAGGGATACTTAAATACTGGAATGGCCCAGGTGTTGATGGCTTTGCGCTTATGTCCAGCATTTAAGTGGGAATTCAGAACTTTAGTTAGTCTCTGCTGAACTTGACATGTACCGGCGTAGCCTTCTTATAGGAGTTTGTAGTTCCTTTATCGAACGTAGCGAGCGGGAGATTGCTGATTCGATTCGTTTTGATCTACTGTTATTAATTATAGAGTAAACTTCGCTGTCAATGATGGAAGACTTGCTTCCACTAGCATGGTTTTGATTGTGCTAGTTAGAAAGGCGTTGAGACTGCATCGAACTGCTTGATGGTATGGATTATTGATGATGTTGAGTGTACTCTTAGATGCGCTAGCGAACATAAATAAGGCATAATCTATTTTACTTAAGACTAAGGATTTTGTTATCTGACGTAGAGTGGTAACATGTGCATTAAAATTTGTTTGAGCTAAATATTTAACAATACTGGTTCTTGCAGCTGAGCTCTTTCTTAAATTTATACAATGCTCTTTCCAAAGATGTGTAATAGATGAACTTAAGTTCTAGAATAGTCAAAGAGGTAACATTTCCAATAGTTTTTTTTATTAATTTTTAAGACTAGAACACAATAATTCTTCTTTCTACAAATATGTAGCGTTTTTGACTGGAAATAAAAAAAGGGTCTCTTTAAGATATATTCGAAAACTTCAAATTTGTATCTTTCAATAGCAAGCATGTTAAATTTAGTTTAAGAATCACTAGTTTTTTGGATTAAAGCAATGAAAGCGAACATAACTTTCACTGTTTATACCAACTGCGACCAAAATGTGAAGGCGGGGGTAGACAAGGAACCTGTCTTCAATACCTGATGCCATGATGGATTCTAGTCGACTTTCTGCCTAACGCTTCCAACAGCTTTAAAGTCTACACTCATACATATACAAAATATGTCGTTATACTGGCAGTTGAATTATGCCTACCGAGTGTCATTCATAGGAATGTGCTTTCAGTAACTCGGCTCAAAACAGAAGTTGTTCTCTTCACAAGAAGTAGTCAGCTGAATGGTCTGACCCATCTAGTGTTTAAAGGGATCACCATCCGTTTTTCATAAAAAAAAACTACTATAGAAAACATCTAAAGGTCTGTCGATTTTTGGCGGCTTAAACAGCTTCCGGCAAGACTTGGGGCTTGTCTCTTAGGAAGGTCTACACAGCTATGATAAGATATATTATATCCTATGCGCCGGTTATTTGGTGGACATTCTTTCACGCTCAGCTCTGCTCTAGACGCACTGATGAACCTCCCTCATATCGTCGACTGCATTCTTTCAATCTTTCAGTTAAAAAGAATTGATCTTTGATATATCACGCACTGGAGTTCTGATGACCTTAATAAATTCAAACAACCTGTTCTAAGGAATGAGACAGCAAAAAAAACGTAGTCGGGTCTTTACAGATGACTCCAAAACCGATCTAAAATGCGAGGCTAGTATTTTTCTGGGGAGCGATGTAGTTAAATTTCGTTCCTCGTTGGTAAAATTTGTGTCTGCCGCAATGCTACGATAGCCAAACTACGCTTGAAGACTTGTTTAACCTTCCCAGCACTTCCAAGCTAGTTTGAGAATCCAAGGCAATCAAAATGTTGAATTCATGGTATTTGTGTGCTTCCTTGGTCACATTTTATTGCGGGAAGTGAAATCGCCGATAACTCTTTAGGCAAGACTCAGAGGAGATTCTCCAGGATCCGAACCAGCGGTAGGACTGCCTGTGTCCTCAGTTAGAGCTTTCATTAAGGACTTCGTTTCGAGCATAACGGCATATGGCATGCAGTCCAAGATATCTGCAGATTAAACGAATGCTTCACGTCTTCTGCTAAAGGTGACATAGCACCTAGTAATGCTTGCAGTAACCGTGGAGCACTTCCTTTGTGAGTGTCCGGCTGCAAGTACGTATCTTGTCTTCAAAACGAACGTTTGATGTTGTTTGTGGTCTTAATGGTTAGACTTTGACTTTAAATCTATCTAACGAATTTTGTACATCAACGTGTTAATATTTAATGGAAGATCTGCATAGACACAGTATTTTCGTAGAAGATTATAAAATTATAAAATTGATCGGCTGCTCGATAAAGAGAGCAATTTGTTTCGCTGTTGTAGCGATCGATGAAATCACACATTTTTCAAGTTAATTCTATAAAAAAGAAATCAGTAATCGTACCGTTAGAATCTCCTTTCGTTGCTTTCAAAAATTTGCACCTCACATTCATTTATATGTTAAGGAGAACATATTCCAACAATGGATTTAAGGCGATAACAGAGGTTAACCTAACTTGAGATTCAGGCTTCCTCACTTCAAATACAGACCGCCTCACCTAAGCTTTTCTTATTTTTTTTTTTTAAATAGCATCTTCACTGGCTTGATTTGAATAATAAAACTTTCTTAAAATATCAACTAATAACTATGTTAAATAAGTGCTGGCGGCAGTCGTCTAAGACGGCTCATTTCTCATGCCTTACAATGTCAAGGCAGCCTGAAATCAGAGTAGGACAAAGGTAGGCTTATCCCTTCTGAAGGAATTCCCTCTCCCGTCCATTGCACAAGAACCTTTGTGCTATTTTTACATAGCTGAGATTCGTCAAGACGGAAATGAGGGTGGCAGTAATGGGCAAAGCGTAGTTGAAAACACTCATGTTCTCAAATTTTATGATTAAATACCCTTCAGATTCTAATCAGGGCAAGGACGCGTATACTCATATGTACATATGTGAGTGATATATATATTTAAAGTAAGCAAACCGTTTTGAACTTACGATGCCTCTACTACTTAACTATTTTGGAAAGATTCTGAACGTGAATTTCTTGGAAAAGTCTTCCAAATTTGTTCGTTAACAATCACTTTTCCCTTAAACCTTTTTAATATGGATTTTTTCTAAATCCCTGCTCTCCAATATGCTTCCTTTTGTATCTTCAGCAGTCCCAGTGCAAAACACTACTACGATATATGTAAATGTATGTCCGTGATTAGTTTTTTTTGGTTTGTAACTTATATACACTAAGATGCAAAAAAAAGTCGCACTCAAGTAAATGTGTAATATTAATTAATTAATTTTATTTTTACTTACAGGATGTCGAACTACGTATTCTCATTCACGACGCATACGGCAAAGGATTCATGAAGAAATGCCGCATATCTCCTGATGCATACATTCAAATGGCTCTGCAACTGGCGTATTACCGTGATGCTAAACGCTTCTCACTTACATATGAAGCCTCAATGACGAGATTATTCCGGGAAGGACGTACAGAAACTGTCCGTCCATGCACAATTGAATCAAGTGTATGGGTTAAAGCTATGCAAAACCCAGAAACCACGGTAAAAAAAAAAAAAATTAAATTTGTCAATTATTCATATTAAATGAAATCTGTTTTTGATTCTCAGAACAAGGAACGAGTAGAACTACTTCTCAAGGCGTGTGAACGTCATCAATTGGGTTACCAAGATGCCATGTCGGGCCGTGGAATTGATCGTCATTTGTTCTGTTTATACGTTGTATCAAAGTACCTGGAATTGGACTCTCCATTTTTGAATGAAGTTCTCAGTGAACCATGGCGTCTGTCAACTAGTCAAACACCACACGGACAGACACCGAAAATGGATCTTAAGAAACATCCAAATTGCATCAGCGCTGGTGGTGGTTTTGGACCTGTTGCCGATGATGGTTATGGTGTGTCGTACATCATTGCTGGAGAAGATCTGATTTTCTTCCACATTTCAGCTAAAAGTAGCTGTGAGACTACGGTAAGTTAAAAAAAACCAAAGTGGTTTAGTTATAAGTTATATAAGTTATGTTTTCTATTTCAGAGCGCGCATCGATTTGGTGAACATATTATTCAAGCGCTCGCTGACATACGTACCATGTTTGAACAACATTTAAAAGAGAATCCTATTCCCAAAAAAGGAAATGGAGCTCTCAAGAAATAGGCAAAAAATTCTAAAAAAACAAAAAACATCAACTACGCTGTTTTACGTTAAGACTTAGATGTAGTTGTAAGATTACGGTAAAAAAAATGCAGGCACGTTTTATCAGAGTAACGATTCGACTACCTTCTCTCACTTTTGGCTAAAGCAATTGTTTTGGCAGGAAGAAAATCACAATGCGTATCTTCTCTGAGACTGTCCGAAGTAGTAGAGTGAATGATTTTTTTTTTTATATAAATATGTATACATAAATATTCTTGAGGAGATTTTACACTTCTATATGCAGTGTGCATTTACAAGCGTTGTAGTTTATTTGTTGACCATCAGCCATTTACAGAAGGACGAAGAAACTCATTTTATATTAGGCAAATTCAATGCAACTTTTAAACTTATCTAAAGTAAGAAAACGATACACTTCCTTTTGACTAGTGAAATTAAAAATAATTGAATTGATTGATTGTGAGTTAGGTTTTTAAACAATTGCCTCGATTACTTCTCATTAGTTGTATTAGTGAATAATAATTTGTTTTTAAGTGTAAAGACGAATTATTTGTTTTTTACAAACTGTTTTTCATTTTCTGTTTTGTTACTTAGAGTTTTTAATTAATTATTAAAACTTATATTTATCAATTGTTAAGCTAATTTTAGATTATAAGTTGTAAAGAATGATGTGTATTTTATTTTTTTTTTTTCGTTTTTAATGATAAGTGAAAACAGAAAATAATAAATAAAAAAATAAAAACAAAAATAAAAGTAAGTGGTTTGATTTTGAACGCATTCATTGGTTATCTGTGTGTTTCAGATGTCCCTAGTTTAATACCAGCGGATCGCATGCATGTTACATCTTTTCCTTGAATCATCTTCTAAAATTTTCACGAGTAACTAAGGGCTACACATACGTATGTAAGAGTATGTATAAAGAATGGTGTCTTTTAGTGCAATATTTTATTTAATATAAAATGTATAAATAGCGCTTGTACGATTTGCCGTTGGAACTATGTATGTGGTTTCACTCTTTCTTTAGCCACTGTAAACATTTCAACGCGATAACTTGATTTACTAGACGACAGTATTCTTTTAAAGAGCGTGTTTGTTTTGTCGTGTCATGTTTTTTACAAAGGAACAAAGAGCTCCCAGTAACTTTGGTTTTATATTGGATAAAACCGCCACCAACATTTTAAATGTTGAAAACTTTATACTACGATTAAAGACTGATGGGTGTAAATCATAAAATAGCATAGAGCATTCCATCAGGCTGATATAAACTATTCCCTATAAGGTCAACCATAAAATCCGTCGATCCGCATTTGTAACCAACGGATGTATAAATTTCGAAGGTAAAGTAGGATAACTTTGTATTTTTTTAATCAAAGGATGAATTGCCAGTTCACACATTCACATATAGAAGTTCACTCATTCATAAATTGCGAGTAAGCACAATCATTGGTTAAAGCATTGATCAGCAAAAACAAAATGTCATCGGCTGTCTTCTGTCAACGTATGTTGACAAGGTATGCGACGGATTGTATGGGATGGTTCTTTCCGGCAATACGTCACCACCGTGAACAGAACGTCGTAGCAGCGTGTTCACGTATGGGTCGGGACCTTCAGTTTACTCGACATTTGCAACGGATACGGCGTGCGTGTCCGGGGGTTTACCACATGGGCGACTGTTTATGGCAATGCTCCTGCTAATTCGTCATCCAGTTTTTGGCCAAAAAGTTAGTTTCTGAGAACAATGCACCATTCTCACCGGCCACAGATTCGGCCAACCTTTTTCTATTCTATAAGCTAAAGACTGCCATGAAAGGAGAGTGTTGTGAAGACTTAAATAAAATGTGACGACGTATTCCGGAAGAAGTTTCCTCAACGGCTTTGCAGAGACTCTAAAACTGGTCAAAAATTTGTATAGAGAAGGCCCTAAATCGTTCCCTCTTTTTTTTTAAAAACAAAAATCAGTGCTGAAACTTTTTGAACAGTGTATGTACTTATGATACATATGTGAAATGACGGAGGCTATGAAAAATTATTTTGATGTTTGATGTTGACCTTGATGTTTTGATCCCAGTAGTAAGCAATTAACTTAACCACTAACGCAACATCACCAGCAGAATGCAAAAGTGACCAAATGGCATTTTTTACTTTAACTCGATGTATAATCTGTGGTGAACCTGAACCTAAACGTGTAGATATCTCCATTTAATGCTATTTTGCACATACCACTTAAAATTGTGTGTGCATTGATTCAGGCGTTGGCCAAGAATTAGAACGCGTTTAAGGCAGCACATGGCAGATATACCATATTTGCACTGCCAACCCTTTCGTATAATTGTAGCTTATGATATCTGTCATTCTTCATTTGAATAAGTTCCTCTTCTTTTTAACATTGAGCTAACTTGGTCGTTTTATATTCAAACTCCTGATGACTTTTTAATAGTCCAACACACGCAAGATGAAAAGAAAAATTTCATATTAACTACGACTGTCGTATGTCTAATATATGCATAAACCCCAACCGACGAACACTATCAATAAGAGCTTTAACAGCCGCTTGGAAGAAGCATGCGTTCGGAAAACGGTATCAAAAACGTATTCAGAGACTTTAATGCTAAAATATGGACCAGTTGAAAAGTATTCAACGAAACGAAAGTCATTTTCGAAGTTCAAGATTCGGAGCGGCGGTGAATAGTGGCACAATGTTTTACGCAAATGGTGTCACTTAGCCAGCAACAGATGAGTGAAATACAAATCGAATCAACAGATTAATCGAAGGTCTCATACCACAGATATATCAGACGAACGAACTACCAAAGCTCAACTAGGCAACGAAAAGACAGTGTGGCATCAATAGAATAAAAAGCGTTGGACTAATTAACAAAAAACAAACCAAAAGAAAACAAGCAGTATCCCGACTCAAAAAGAAGAGTCCCTGTATTAAAAGCAACACGGAAACATCAACTCTTCATGATTTGAACAAGAATTATATCACACAATGATCCACAATGAA
The DNA here is from genome assembly GCA_949129095.1 of Volucella bombylans. NCBI lineage: Eukaryota > Metazoa > Arthropoda > Insecta > Diptera > Syrphidae > Volucella > Volucella bombylans. The sequence continues at coordinate 156,658,073 of OX422141.1, read as the reverse complement.
TCGTAGATGCATGTAAACACCATTTTTTTACAGCTGCTTAAGGCACATTAGTTAGAGAATATGAAGAAAATTCAACCCAGTGAACAGTACCACAGATGCTATAGTATACATAGATATTGCTCGCCGAAGGAAAAAATCTCACCAGTTTTTAATTGCCTGTTTTTACTTCGAACTTCAAGTTCTGAACAATTTGTATGAACAAAATGTATTATAAAACCGAAGTAAATTCTTGGGATCATATGCAGTGGGACGAATGTATGGGAAAAACGGCGAAATTAATTTCTCTTGTTTTAATGACCGAAATCTAATTATTTTACATGTTTTCACTTATTACATGAAAGTACATACACAAACCAGCAATAAATGGCCCGCCCAGCATAATTCAGAATATAAGAGTTTAGCAGCGAACTTTTTTTTGGAATTCAAACTTTATTTTATGATTTTACAAATGTTTCTTAATTTTTATTTTCAGTAACAAATTTTAAATTTATGCCTCAGCAATATCGTTCAAGTCAATAAATTATTCTTGAGTAGATATTGATCAATACTCGTATCTGGGTCGAACTTAGACAAGTGCGAGCTTTTGGAACGAATATTCGAAATAAGTGGGTCTGAAGTAACTAATAAATGATTAATTAAATCAATCACTAAACTTATTCTGGAGCACTTTCGACTATGATCTAGTCTGGCCTTTCGGATTTCTATATGTCGAGCTTCCAACGCTTCTTCAGAAAGTACTCCAATAGGCAAATGGAGAAAAGAAATTATATCTTTTGAATGAACCAGAAGCTTATGGACGCTGCTAGGCATGTAGTACCAACTGTATTGGGAAAGATACATGGTTTTCATTTCTTCCAATAGTTTCAAGAATCTCTCTACATTAATTTCACGACCAGTTGCAATTGTCCTTAAAATAATTCTGAAATTTCGTTTGAGTTGCTGGTCTATACCTGTTATTTCCGAACTCAATTCAGGATTTGAGAAAAAGCTTCGAGCAGTGTTTCCGTCATTGTTTGTACCATATCCAGGTTTAGGAATGTCGACAAGTAATCCCATTTTCAATCTAAAATTTTCTTGAAGTATTTTTTTTTCTTTCTTTAAATGCTGTTTTATTTTCTTAGTCGCGTATTTGCCACGTTTTAAAATGCAATCTGTAGGAGATGTGCAGCAAGCACTCGAAACATCTGATCCATGAATGAAGAGATAAAAGGCCAAACCTGTAATTATCCGTGTTTGGTATCCGATCTTCTACAGAAGGAAGGTTCATTTGCGAAGGTTTAGCTCCACAGATATAACAGTTTTGAGCTGCATTTGTCCCGCTCAATGTATTTATTGCGCTACCATCAAGCACCATCATTAGCATAGTATATTTGATATCAATGTTTCTGCCATCAATATTTATTTCAAAATGTTGAAGATGTTCGATAATTTCTTCCATGTGACTCTGCTCGGAAGCAATAAGAGCACTACTTGATGGTTGATGGTATCCACTAATTTCAATGGTACAAAAGCAGTAACAAATAGGAAGTTATCCGTATTGTCACTATTTTCGAATGTTTGTTTGTAATTGCTGTGTCCTGAACTGCCATCAAAGCCCCATTTGCACACGAGATCGAACGAAGTAAAAGTAAAGTTTGTAGTAACTTGGAAAACAGTCTTGGTGGACACCGTTGATGACAGAACGTAGAAGAGCGTACTTTCTCTTTGACAAATTCATGTCGAAGTACAATGCTAGTCTTTGCTGCAAAGTTAAAGTCTTATCAGATTTTTGCGGAGAATTCGATAAACGACTACCCATTTTTGCAGCATAGTTAAGCTCCTCTGTACTGTGTTGCGAAGTTACGAGTAGTTCCTGAACCCGACGTTTTATCGAACGTTCGCTACACTCTTCAAAGCTTTTTAATGGTCTTCCTCTACTTGTCCCTGGTTGACTTGGATTATTAAATTCATTTATACGACTAAGCACATTAACTGGCAACGGCAAATTAAGACTAAGCCATCGTTCATTAACTTGTATGAATTTGTCATTTCCTTTGACAGCTTTCCCATTTTTGCCTCAGTTTAAGACAAAAATACGTAGAAAATTGTTGAATTTGAAGTTCAACATCTTCAGTCCACTCTTCCAGGCCCAGCAGATAACTAATTTTTACAGTTACAGTTAGTAATTTCACTGACTTCTCACTTTCAAACCAAGTTTGCAGCAGGTCGCCATTTTTGTTTGATGGAGTTCAGCCTACAAAAATGTCAATAATTAAAAAAAGCGCAAATTCGCGCAAAGTTTCTTTCATGATTAAGTTAACAAATATACAGATCATCACAAAACAAGAAAGATCTCAAGGGGGGTATTTGGGGTATTTTAGGAAACCTTACTTAAACCAGAAATTTTCATTTTTTTAAATTCTAATTAGACTTGCACTTCTCACTTCAAAAATCACTTATAAACTTATAAACTAATCAAAACTAAAATGAAAAAATATGTCAGAAATGGAACGATATGGAAAAAAACGATGTATTGCACCCGAGAATCCACTTTAGAAATGGATTCTCGGTGGAAGTAACCCTTCTTCTTCCCACTTCAATAAAAAGCGTTCCCTCTCTTTCGGACAATTTTCCTGCCCGCGCCAATGTGAACAAGCACAAACAACTACAGTTCACGGAGCTGCTCGGCGCGCTTTCTGGCTTTACCTCATTCGTCGTCGACTCTCGACCGATTTGGATGTTTATTTATATGACTGAACAATTTTTCTTAGTAAATTTTGTCAGCAGCGGTACTTTTTCAGGGATATAATATTTTACAGTTTATTTTTCGATAGTAATGGGTGACAAGAGATTATCTGGAGTTCCTTGATCTGTTTGTAGGAAAACTAAAAGGAATTACATTGACTTGAAAATTTTTAAATGTCCTTCTAGGGAAAAAATGAAATTTTAAATAATTTTTGGATGAAGGCATGTGGTTTTAAAAATGAAGGCAAATACAGTAATGTCTCGCTAATCCGAATCACCTTTAATCCGAATATCGCGCTAATCCGAACGTCTATTTTTTCTCATTATGTACTCTACAATCCGAACCTACCCTGATTTTTGTATGCTAATTATACTCCGAATTCCAACTAAAAAAACATACGAACGCACTGGTTTTCACAGTAATGTTAGTTTTTACCGTAATTTTGTTCAGCCGTTACTCGTTTTACGCATTCTGAGCTCGTATTCTGGCGACCACAATTCTGAATGCATAGGTTAACACCACCTAAATAAATAATAATTGTTCACCAAAGACCGATATCCCTCCGTCAGAGCACTAATCATCACTAATCACTGATACATCGTCTGTGGAAGTGGACCGCAATAAACAAAAACCGTCGTCATCTTCAAAGCCGCTTATTACACAGTGTAGTTAGGTTACTTGTAAACCAGGGATAATTGAAAAAGGCATTCTTAAGTTGTACGTCGTTGAGAGCATATCGAAATTGTTATTCGAAAATAAAGTTTAAAATAAAAACCTTGTCCAGTTTATTAACTAAGATTATATTGAATTATAAGATTTATTGTTGCTTCCCTGCATGCATTAAGCTTTGGTTCTTTCCGGCTAAACATAAATAGTTTTTTTGAGTTCAATTTTGTTCAAAAATGGCAAATAAGAGGAAGCATACAACACTAACATTGAAACAAAAATGTGAGATCATTGAGAAACTCGAAAACGGTGTTTGTGGGAAAAAACTAGCTCGAGACTATGATGTTGGCGCTTCCACAATATCAGATATTAAACGCAATAAGGAAAACATTTTGAGGTAAGGTACACATGCGTTAATTAGAAACTGAGCATTAAGTACCTAATTTTGTTTCTGTTTTTTATAGATTTGTGTCAAGTGGTGGAAAAATTTTAAAAATAAAAACAACAAAATCTGCGGAGTAGTAAGAAATGGAGAAGAGGTTACACGAATGGTTTCTTAAACAAAGAGAAAAAAATGTTGAAAATGAATGGCCAAAATTATTTTCAAAGACGTTTATGGTGCAGAACGTTCTTTGAATGCAAGCCGAGAATGGATTGCAAAATTCAGAAAACGTTTTGGAATTCGAAATCTAAAAATATGTGGAGAAAAACTTTCTCCTAATTTAGAAGCCGCAACCGAATTTCGCAACAAGTTCTCCTAAAAAAGTAAGAGAGTTAGACCTTTCACTGTGCCAGATTTACAATGCTGATAAGAGCGTCCTATATTGGAAACTTTTGCCAGAGAGAACACTTGTAATCTCCACGGAAAAATCTGCTCCTGGACGGAAAAGGAGCAAAGAGCATTTCACTCTCCTGGCCTGCACAAATTCAACAGGGTCGCATCAGCTTAAAATGTTTGTGGTTGGCAAATCAAAGAAGCCACGTTCCTTTGATACAGCGAATTTGCCTGTAGATTACGACTCTACTGTAAGCGCCTGGATAACATCTACAGTTTTCAAGAAGTGGTTATTCCACTCATTGCCCCAGGTAAGAAAGTTTATGCGTTCTAATGGGCTGCCCGAAAAAGCATTGCTATTATTGGATAATGCGCTATGCCACCCACCAGCAAATGATTTTACAACTGAAGACGGCATGATAACAACATTCTTCTTACCACCTAATGGCACGTCACTGATCCAACCCATGGATCAGAATATCATAAGAATTACAAAGCTGAACTACAAAAAAAGTTTGTTATCGCACGTCATGAGCCAAAATGCTGAAATAACCAGTGTTTTGAAAAGCATGACGCTAAAGGACGAAGTTTTTTTCTTGGCTATTGCTTGGGAATATGCTTTCACAGGAAATGATGAAAAACTGTTGGACAGTTTTGTTATCCTTCACCGAGTCAGATGAATGGGATCTTGAAGACGATATTCCGCTAGCTCGACTAATGAACCAAGCAAATAGTATCCCAACTTCTGACATAGCAAATTTTGCGCAAACTATCGAAGGTATATCGGGAATTCAACTGACTGATAATGAAATTATCGACTGGATGAACGACAACAACATTCAGGAGAGTACACAGCCAAATAGCGAAGAAGAAGAACCAATACAACAAGAGAAGGTTAAGCATGAAGATGCAATAACAATAAATGCCTTGACTGCATTGCATGGGCAAAAGAAAAAACAAATGCTTATTACTGATTTCACGCTCCAAACTGTATATTATATTAATAACAGCTATATTAACATAATCGAATATGTTATGAATTTGTTTTAAGTTTCTTTTTTTAATTTTTATTATTATTGCAATTTTTGGTTTTAAGCAGCAATAAACATGAATTTTTGTCATTAAATAACACCTCTTTTCTTTGCCTTTTCCTGTACTCGTTAGTCTGAATAATTCGATAATCCGAATACCCCCTTGCAATAATTGATTCGGATTAGCGAGACATTACTGTACTTTGTTTGTGGAGGTCATTTTTGTCCCGAGTTTGTAGGAAAAAAATATCTTAAGGCGGATGCTGTTCCTTAAATTTAAATTCTGATTTGGATTCAAACTTGAATTTAGAAGATTTTAACTGAACGAAGAAGAACGTCGAGCAGTTGCAGCATTTCGTGTGCAAGGTGCGATCAGTTGTTCGAAACATATGCAAAAGATGCAACCTTAAAAAAAAAAAATTAAGTTACAAACTTAAATTAAGAAATTTAAAAATAAAACATTATAAATAAAATAGAGCGCATACTGCCATAAAAATTTTTAATAAAAATAAAATATCTACGACGTCCCAAATCGAAAGGCTCAATATTTCAGACCATTCTAAAACATTTTGTAAAATGCTTCTGAAAGAATCAAAGACTACAAAATACAACAGCCACGAAAAAGAACTTTCCCAAAATATTTATTATAGGTAGATCACTAACAAAGCGCCTATAAATTTTTGAGAGATAGACTTGGCTTTAAACTTCCTCACATTTCCTCTTTCTGTAGATGGACTCCTTTAAAAGGATATGAAAACAATAAGTCAATGTTCGCTTTATTAAACCAGCGAGAACGTTGTGTTGTCCTGATATTTGATGAAATTAGGATAAAAAATGTTTTAATAGATATTTTCGAAGACCTTGGTGTAGAAAGAAGTAGATTGTTTGCTAATGAAATATGTGTTTTCATGCTAAATGGTTTGTTTGATAGTTGGAAAAGTATTTTAAACTATTTTGTGTCAGCAAACGGTGTAAATGGGGATAACCTAAGCGAAATTATAAAATGTCAAGAACTTGGTCTAAAGGTATGTGCTATTGTCTGCGACCAAGGTTCCAATAATAGAAAAGCTTATAAAATGTTAGGTGTTTCTGAAGAAAACCCATTTATAATTTTTAATGATGGCCTATATGAAAACGTGGATTATTTACTAACAAAGAGAATTCATCAAGACGTATTAGTAAATTTATTTTCTATTATTCGCTTCAAAGGTGGTTACAACAAAACTATGAGCATAGCAAAGACCTTCTATACTTTGCTCTCCTCGCTCTATTACGGAAGCATTGCTCGTAGAAGATAGAAAAAAACATAGCATCCAAAAACAAAAAATTAAATTTTTTTTTGGAAAAAAAAGTAAAACAACTATTCAATAAACACAACATTAACCTTCCTACGGTTCTCAAATATAATGTTTATTATCAGTCAAACTTGATTTAAAAAAATTACGTTACGAAAAACGGAAAACTTCTATAAAACAAACAGAACACGCAACTTGATAATACAAAAATTAAGAGTAACAATCGAACTAGGACGTACGGGTACGTCCCATTGAATGGAAAAATGGTTAGATTTTTTCCTTTGGCGTGCAATATCTATGTAACCTATAGCATCTGTGGTAGTACGTTCCCCTTGCCAAGAAGAGGTTTGCATAGTATTTAGGAAGCTAAAAACCAATAAAATCGATATAGACGATCGATGTCGATTGCACCTTACTGTAAAATGTTTGTGTGGGTACAACTGATAGAACTTATTCATTTCAATACAATCGCTCTATTTAAAGCACAATTACAATACACAAAACATTCGCCAGAATGTTCGCTAAAAGTTTCCATTCTCCAATGCTTGAGTCTTCTGCTATTCAAATAAGGAAATCTTCTGTTATTCAAATATACTTAGATGATGCTGTTCACATTTTAAGTGGTTATCACAATACCGTTACAGAAGCGGTTACGAAATTAAAAAAAAAACAAAAATGTTTGGGCGAATGGAGAATAAATCACAACTATGAACTGCATAATCTGCACCAAAATGAGGAAGAAATCTAATATATCGGCTGTTTCAGCCACTTTGAGCGAGTGGACGACAACGATTACGTTAAAAGTGTTTGTTCGAGATATAACGCATTTCAAGCATAAAGCTATAGTGGGTTCTTGAAAGCTTTGTGTCACACAATGTAACCTGTAGGATAAAATACTCATACGACTACCATGAAAAAAAAGTTCTTGGAAATAATGACAAAGTGGGATAAGATACAATTAGCTCATGTTAATCAGCGGTTTAACTATTCTAAATATGTTGTATTACGACAACGTAAAATAGCACATAAATAGACGAATCAGCTACTGACCTACTGTTGGACTAGGCCATCCATATCTTCCGGAGTATAGACTGCAATCAGACAAACAAGGCACGTAAAACTATAGCATAGCAGTTACCGATTATTGACCTGAGTTTTAGAAAGCCGACAGAGCAATAAGTATTATTAAAGTTCATGTCAGTCAATACAGACTTATTGAAGCATAATATAAAGGTCATCAACCTTACCCAACTCCACAAGGTGTAGTGGCAAAGCTAATATGTGGGCGAAATATGTATCTACACGCGTTACATATATCTTTAAACTGCTAATAAAGGTCTTAAACTTAAAGTCATCATAACTGAATTTAGAGAGAAGGGACTCATAAAAGTTATTTTTCACTAAGATTCAGGTTTGTAGTTTCCGCGCCTCCCACTTAATTTGCAAACTCATTGGAGCTCAAACTCATCGCCACGCTTGTGAAAATCGAACAAATGATTCGTATTTGAGTTGCAGAATGTTAACAGTTATATATAGGTATATGCACAACAGTGACTTAAGTTTCCTCTAATTGGGAGGATTTGCTTTCTTCGGCTCAGTTACAATATCCACTAACGACAACAAGCCTCTTGTTTCCTCATTGTTTTAAGAGATTAAAGGGCTGACCAGAATGTTAATCTGAAGCTTGAATCTTGAATCGTTGTCAAAGTGCCTGTTCACATTGGTGCGGGCATGAACATTATCCGAAAGAGAGGGAACGCTTTTTATTGAAGTGGGTAGAAGATGAGTTATTTCCACCAAAAATCCATTTCAAAAGTGGATTTTCGGGTGAAGCACGACGTTTTTTTTCCATATCGTTCCATTTCGGACATATTCTTTAATTTTACTTTTGACCGTTGATGAGCAAGGATGTGTGAAGAATAGGAAAAAAGGTAAGTTTGAGGCCAACTGCTCAAATTTAAAAATTAAAATTGCTCCGATTCAAGTGTTCCACTTGTCAAAAAGTCTTTCAACCCCATGAAAATGTGAACACGACGTTCATGGTGGGAACTTTTCAACTTCGAGATACAGATTCACACAGTTACGCATTGTGTTGGCGCTTACGGCTATACATGTATTCAACTTTTGACAGTTCGATATCAGATACAGTACGTATTGTCAATCGTCGCTGTGATGTTCAACGTCTTATATAAAGTTAACTTAGTTTTTCGAGAGAGGGCTTTACTACGCAATTGCCATTTCAGCTGAAAGCCAACGATTGGTTATTCCATTGAAATCCGTTGGATAGCATTGGCGTAGTTTAGAAAACTACCAGTTCGAGCAGGTGCTGTACCAGAATAGAAGGAATCGCATCTATGTCCGGGAAATAGGCTATCTATAATGCCCACACGAATTCTTGCAGTGCATCCCCCTAAGATTTTTCGATGATCGCTACCACTAAGTGGTGGTATTAAACCCTGGAATGAGAAGATTTTTAATTTTGGAACTGATCAAGTTTCAGATTCACATTCTTGCCTCAGTTCGCGATAGATGACTGTTTTTTTTTTATATTAAACATTGTATCAGCCTGCGATTATAGAAAAAAAACTAACAGAATAACCTCAACCACTAGTCCCCGTTTGAACACATTCATATTTTAAAGCTGTCAAAAATCACCTTTGACAACTAACAGATGCTGTCATTTTTGAAAACCATTGTATACGAAAACATTTAAATGCAAGCAAAATGGTAAGCATTTCAAACATACGATTTATTTAACATTTTAGCTTAATAATATTATTATAAAAACAATAAAATTATTTAGTCTGTCACTCTGCACACAGATTGTGGTGACATGAAAATCGAACTTTTTTGTGATGATTGTCCTAAGGCATGTGAGAATTTTTTGGCGCTCTGTGCCAGTGACTACTACAATGGATGTCTGTTTATTAGAAACATCAAGGGTTTCATGGTACAAACTGGTGATCCCACAAATACTGGAAAAGGTGGCACCTCTATATGGGGTGGAAAATTTGAAGATGAATTCAAAGACTCATTGAAGGTAAAATGGATATACATATAGTATTTTTATATTCTAACCAACAGTTGTAAAATGATAGCATTCTGACAGAGGCATCGTATCGATGGCTAATAATGGACCGAACTCAAATGGGAGCCAGTTTTTCATTACCTACGCAGCGCAACCAAATTTAGATCTAAAGTATACAGTTTTTGGAAGGTAAACTTACAAGTAGTATCAGTGAAAAGGAGAATTTTGTAGGCTCTATGTTTTGATATTCTATAATTAGGGTGATAGATGGCTTTGACGTTCTTGATGAATTAGAAAAACTTACGGTCAACGCAAAAAACTATCGACCGCATGTGGAAAGAAAAATTAACAGTATAACGATGCATGCAAATCCAATAGCTAACGCGCAAGAGGGTAATTAATTTTTTAGGAAATAAATGTACTTTTTTATGTAGACAATGAATCTGATTTTGTTTTAATTTAGTGCACACTTTCGAAGTACATTTGATATATTTTCGGATCGGACAATTATCGGATGTTATAGGCCACTGCAAAGCAAATATCACTGTCATTCACCAAACACTCTAAGATGCACGTGAAAAACTAACAGCGACCTATTTATATGCAGATTTTTGTCAGAGAATGTCTTAGTCAAAAAGTTTTGACCTTGAGGCAATGTCTGAATATATCAAGGCTTTATTCGCCATCATAAGTTTGATATAGACTTTCCCCTTTTCCTTTTACTTGAATTGGCGCCTTCCTAATCTATTCATTCCTATCAAAATCTAGATGCCTTCAGTCACGCACTCTAGTTCGCTGAGGTCCCTCTCTAGTTGTACGAACGGCTTGTTCGTCCCCTTCGGGTTGGGTTCGAAAAATTTCCGAACTGATGTTCATTCGCTCTACATGTCGCAACTATCGAATTCATTGTATTCAGACTCCTCTTAATAGTCGATGTTGCCTGTACAGTACGTATTGTCAATCGTCGCTGTGATGTTCAACGTCTTATATAAAGTTAACTTACTTTTTCGAGAGAGGGCTTTACTACGCAATTGCCATTTCAGCTGAAAGCCAACGATTGATTAGTCCATTAAAATCCGTTGGATAGCATTGGCGTAATTTAGAAAACTACCAGTTCGATCAGGTGCTGTACCAGAATAGAAGGAATCGCATCTATGTCCGGGAAATAGGCTATCTATGATGCCCACACGAATTCTTGCAATGCATCCCCCTAAGATTTTTCGATGATCGCTACCACTAAGTGGTGGTATTAAGCCCTGGAATGAGAAGATTTTTAATTTTGGAACTGATCAGTAAAGCAGCCTTCGGTCTAAAATTTCTTCGGGAAAATTCTATTCTTCACTCATAATGGTTGAGGCTAAATATCCTGCAAAATCTTTAGGGTAGCCATCATATCTTGCGTCTACACGGGATCCGTATACGCTTCGGTTTGCTGTGGTCTCTCCCTCGTATTGGAACCTTGCAAATGTGGACAAGATCTTTCTCTTCTACTCTTTGGACCACTCTCCAGGTTCTAGTATTAAGACCTGTGTTTTGTGCATCCAAAGATGCGAGAATTTTATCGTTAGCTAAGACGATGTTTTGCGGAAAGAACCCCCTTATGATGTGTCCGCACCTGACCATCCAACTATACGTTTACCCAAATTTTGTGCGCTTTCATATTTTAAATTGCTCTACATCAACTTCATCTGATGCCCCCATTCCCGAACTAGTTCCTAATACACTGGCGATCACTAGGATGAGGCCATACATTTTGCAGTCGATTTTCACTCTTTATACCTGTTGGAAATTTTGTACCCGGAAACTTTTACTACCTGTGAACAAGTACATATTTTCTCAACAGGAAATCATAAAATTGAAGGGTAAATAAGAAACTACCGTTGGAATTTCCCAAGACCAAACAATGAACTACTCGAAAAGCGTAGAAAAAGATGTGCCACTAGGATGAGGCCATTGCGAATATTTCGTTATAGGAGTTCACATCAGTGATTTTTTTCAAAGTTTTGTTAAGAATATTTAAAAAAGCGTTGAAAAGAACTGTTTTTATTTAGTTAAAAAAAAAGGATTCCCGAAAGACTTTGACAGCGATAGAAAGAGGAAAAAATAGATGCTTTCAATGAGTTAGGACTCTCAGGCCGAGAAACTGCAAGGAGACTTAATAGAAGTAAAAGTATTTGTTATAATAGGGTTTTAAGAGGGTTGAAGGTAGGAAGAAAATGGTTTGAGCAGGATGGCCTCAAGTATAAGATTATAGAGGGCGTTGGAGATGAGAAGATGACAGGAAACCAGTATGTGGACCGGACTGGGAAAGGAAATTAAAAGAACGGAAAGGACGAATCAGAGTGAGAGAGTGGCATGCTTGCGAGGCACGGCTAGGCTCGCCGGATGGGGCTGGTTCTTGTCCTCACACCTTGACAGGATCTACTACAACAAAAAACATAAATCCAATACTAACCATAATAACAGACGGAGCAGCCCATGACAGCGCCTGTTCACATGCTCTTGAAACAATATTTTTTTCTTTTGTACTTTTTTTATTATATTGTGATAACCACTTAACTGTGAGCAGCGACATCTAGCAGAAAATGTCGAAGACGAGAAGGTTTCGATACTGGATTAGCAAAGTCTCGACTGGAGAGTAGAATCGAATTTTCTAGCAAATTGGAAATTGTATGGGACGCTGGGTGGCGAGGATTGTTCTCGAAGTATGTCATTCGAGTATAAATACCAGCATCCCAAAGGTATGCAGATCAGTTCTAAAGTGTAATTTGAAGTGTTAATTAGGAGAAGTGATTAAGTGGTTTAAGTAAAAGATAAGAAAAGTATAAGTGGTTGAGAAATTGAATTGTACTGAGAGAAAGAATTAAATAGTTAATTGTAACTGTACTGAATAAAGGGATTTGTATTGAAAAGAATAAGTTCTATCATTTGTACCCACACAAACATTTTACAATATTCTTGGGCTCGCCTTACTCCAGAAATGGTAATTTGTATCGCTCACCAACCACACGGTTGTACAATAACAATAAGTGTAGACTTAAAGCCACTCCCGTCGGTCGCATGGTGTCGTAGCTTTAATCCCCGCACCATCTAGATCTTACATGGGCAAGTGTGGGCTGAGATCTCTTCGAAAATAATTCATGTAGTGGACGGACAAAGGCCTAGTTATTGTGATTGACTCCGAATGTTTTGCCACACTTTCACCCTGAGCGCCTGCAGTTAATTCTGTCAACGTATGCACATTACGTTGACGCGTTATTGGCTATGCGTCATTGAAAGTGTATGTGATGCGAAATTTAACCACAACATGATGAGGAGCAAAGCCAGCTGGTCGATTTTGAGAGACAAAAAAATCAGATAATCTTCAAAGCGTTTCGTGAATTAAAGACCTACGAGGGGCGTTCAATATATTCTCGGTATCGAAAGGAAGGAAAATGCGAATTCAATTTAAATTGTTTTTATTTTTCAATATAATCTCCCCTAACATCAATGCATTTGTTACATCGTGGGATAAGCTTTTTTAAACCCTCAAAAAAATAAATTTCCTCTTTCTCTGCAAAATACCCATTTATTGCCGACTTGAGTTCTTCATCATCCGAAAATCTTTTTCCACGAAGACATTTTTTCAAATCCGGAAACAGGAGATAATCACTAGGGGCAAGGTCTGGACTATAGGGTGGGTGTTGGATTTCTTCGAAATCACAATCTCGCGCAGCAGCCTTGGAAACTCGCGCCGTGTGAACAGGAGCGTTGTCATGAAGAAGCAACACACCCGCTGCGAGTTTACCCCGTCTTTTCTTTTTAATTTCCTCCCGCAAATTATGCAAAGTGGAAGCGTAGGATGTGGCGTTGATGGTTTCACTTTTTTTTTGTACTCAATGAGCAAGATTCCCTTTGAGTCCCAAAAAACTGTGGCCATGAGCTTCCCGGCAGACGGAGTGGCTTTGAACTTCTTCGGGGGGTCTGTTCCTTTTTTATGCCACTGCATGGACTCTTGTTTGCTTTCAGGGTCATAGTGGTGGACCCATGTTTCGTCCCCAGTAACAATTCGATCCATAACACCGTCCGCGTTCTCACTACACATCTCCAAAAGCTCTCTACAGCATGCGATTCTCACTTTTTTCTGAGGCGCTGTGAGCATTTGTACCCCCATCCACCTTGCACTGACCTTTGAAAGGTTAAGATGGTCATGAAGAATGGTGTGAATGGTACCAATTGAAAGCTTGGTGATCTCTGCCATCATTTTCACCTTTATTCGGGCATCCTCAAGAACAAGTTTTTCGACTTCTTTGATGCTTTCTCCCGTACAAGCAGTAGCCGGGGCGCCGGAGCGGGGGTCGTCTTCAATGCTCACTTGACCACTTTTGCACAGTTGATAATGAAGGTGCGGAACCCTGGTAAACAGCCACCATCTCTTCATGAATAGTTTTTTTACTTTTTCCTTGCTTAGTGAGAAATTTAATTACAGCGCGATGCTCAATTTTCACCATCATCGTCTCAGTTGCCATTATGATTCTGTTTAACTAGAGATAAAACGCGAATTAATAATCACATTTATATGAAATTTTACATGGATGCACTAAAATAATAGTATTACTTGATAAATATATTTATATATACAACCACAGCTTCACCCCGATACCGAGAATATGTTGTACCCTCGTATGTACTTCCAAAAAAAAAAGAAAAAAGATAACAGAGACAACAGCCTCAGTCGAACTCCAAGAACTTCTGGACAGAACCGCCGAAAGTGTTATTGAAGTAGATAAGGTAGAGCAAAGTACAACGATAACCTTAATATGCAAGTGGGGTTTTGATGGAAGTTCTGGACATAGCACATACAAACAAACATTTTCTAACCATGAAAATACGTTTTCATTGGGTTTTGTCCTCTTAAACTGGTAGACATCTTCACTGGTATTGAAATTTGGACGAATCCTAATTCCTCATCAACGCTGTACTGCAGGCCTATAAAATTATCTTTTATTAAGGAAAGTGCAAAAATTGTGGAAGACGAGAAAACTGAGATGAATAAATTGATTAATGAACTTGCAAGCTACTCTTATCCGAAAAGTGGTGCAGTTATAGAAATTTCATATAAAATGCTGCTCACTATGATCGATGGCAGTGTATGTAACATTTTATCAAGAAGGAATACCGCAGCAAAATGCTACATATGTGGGACAGCTTCTAAGGAGTTGAATAAGGAAGCAATCAGCGGAAAAGTACCCATCCAAGAAAATTACCGTTTTGGACTTTCCACTTTTCATTCTTGGATAAGGTGTTGTGAATGCTTGCTCCATATTTCATACAGACTACCCTTTAGGACTTGGCAGTTTGTTTTCGAAAACAGAAAGAAGGAAATTCAGAACTTATTTAAAACCTGAATGGGTCTTATAGTCGATAAACCCAAACTAGGATTTGGATCTCCTAATGATGGGAATACCGCTAGAATATTTTTTGCAAATCCAAAATTAACAACAAAAATTACCGGAATCGACGAAAAGCTAATTGAGAATTTCTACATTATTTTAAGGTTCATTGCATGTGCGAAACCTATAAATATACCTAAGTTTAGTAAGCTCTTGCAGGAAACAAGACAGACTTACTTACAACTTTACAGTTGATGATATGCTTAGTAGTGTGCACAAACTACTCATTCATGGTTCGGCCATTATTTCATATTTCATACCGGTAGGGAAACTCTCAGAAGAAGCTTTAGAAGCATGTCACAAAGAATTTAGAAGGCATCGTCTTACCCACACAAGAAAATCGTCAAGGATATATACTAATATACTCCTTTTCAGACCATAGATACATCCAATTCAGTCTGAGTGATGCTCCTCCTTGGCCAAAATACAGAGGAATACTGTCAAAAACGTTATCCTCTGAACTATCAAGTCCCCCGCGTGACACCAATGAGCTTGACATGAAAGTCAGGGAACTTACTCTGGCTCTCAATAAGGCTATGGCCGCTTCCTGCCCTCTTATTCAACCAAGAGGCAAGAAAAAGCCACATTGGTGGACATCGGCACTGGGACTGCTCAGAAACGCCTGCAGAAAACTTTTCAACGCAGCAAAAAGCACAAGAAAAGTGACCGACTGGGACTCATATAAAGAATCCCTCAAATTATACAAAAAAGAACTGAGGAAGACAAAGCGACAATCCTGGAGGTCATTCTGTGAGAAAATTACGGAAACCTCTGAATCATCGCGGCTAAGAAAAATCCTCTCCACAAATCCTATGATGCCTAGCTGTTTGAAAAAACCGATGGCTCTTGGACAACCTCAAGTGATGAATCACTCAACCTGCTTCTGGACACCCACTTCCAGGTAACTCCCAACTCGCGGCCAGTAGCAGCCCAAACAGGCCTACTGCAACCGTGACCAAAATTCATGGTCTGATTACGAGAGGCAAATTGCTCTTGGCGCTACATGGCTTCAAACCATACAAGTCTGCTGGTCCAGACGGTATTATACCTGCCGAGCTACAGAGGTCCTCAGATATTATTCTACCAGTGTTAGAAAATATTATGAGGAGCTGTGTAGAACTTATCCACATTCCCCTGTTATGGAGAGAAGTCAATGTAGTATTCATTCCCAAAGCTGGAAAATGTTCTCATGTAGTCCCAAAGGACCTCAGACCTATAAGTCTATCATCATTCCTTCTGAAAACTTTAGAACCACTGATAGATATCCATATTCGAGCTAAAGTTGATCCAAGACTTCTGTCTACGGCTCAACATGCCTACTGTAAAGGAAATTCGGTGGAAACGGGTTTGCACTCTCTGACTAGCCACATCGAACGATCCCTACAATATAAGGAGTACACAATGGTTGCTTTCCTAGACATAGAGGGCGCCTTTAACAACGTCAACACAAGCTGGGTGAGACTTCTGCTAAAAGATATGTCAGTAGAGGTACGCTGCAAGGCTCTCCCTTCTCTGGAACTTAGTAGTTAACGAACTACTGATATACCTGGAAGCGGGTGGTAGCAGAGTGATTGCCTATGCGGATGACGTTGCCATAGCCGTCTCAGGAAAACATCTTAATACCATTAAAGAACTCCTCCAAGTAAATCTCAACAGATTAACCCGCTGGGCAGATCGCTGTGGATTGGGAATAAACCCCCATAAAACTGATCTTGTCCTCTTTTCTAGGAAATATAAAATCCCAATCATAGACCCTCCTTCAATAAACGGTACCAGTTTAGTTTTCTCCGATACAGCAAAATATCTGGGTCTCATTTTTGACAGGAAACTAAACTGGAAACCTAACATTCAAGAAAGAGTCAATAAAGCTACAATAGCTTTATTCTCTTGCAAGAAAGCCATTGGGAAGAAATGGGGCCTTCAACCTCGCATAACCCACTGGCTATACATCTCGGTCATAAGGCCGATACTTACTTGCGGGGTGGTCATCTGGTGGACGGCCTTAGAATATGCAGTCAACTGCATTAAACTAAGCAGAGTCCAAAGAACAGCATGTCTATGCACAAGCGGAGCCTTGCGCTCTACCCCCTCTGCGGCATTAGATATTCTGCTTCACTTGACACCCCTCGACATTTTTAGCAAGCAAGTAGCTGCGACTGCAGCTATTCGCCTTAAAGCGACTAAACAGTGGACAAATAATTCATTTGGCCACGCCAACATTCTTAATACATTAGGAATCCTCACAGAGAACACCGATTACACCATACCTGAACTTTGGTTTGACAAAAACTTCCATGTAAGCTTCCCCTCTAGATCACTCTGGGAGGAGGATGCTTTCATGGAGGACAAGTCAATCCATCTCTACACAGATGGATCTAAAACCGATAGCGGAGTTGGTGGCGGTGTTTTCTCAGATAAGCTAAATTTAAGCCTCTCTTACCGCCTTCCAAATCACTGTAGCGTGTTCCAGGCGGAAATTTTGGCGATTAAAGAAGCTCTGTCCTGGCTGAAGAAAAACGTGATATCTGCAAAGGATATCCGCATATTTTCGGATAGTCAGGCCGCCATCAAGTCCCTGGACTCGGTCTCATTATATTCTAAAACCGCCCTTGAATGCCGATCATCTCTCATGGAGATGGCAGAGCAGTTCAACATTCACCTTTGTTGGGTGCCGGGCCACAGAGACATTCCAGGGAACTGCAGAGCCGATGAACTCGCCAAAATTGAAACCACTCTACCTATCCTACCGGACAAAGGTAGTATAGGTATACCAATCGCTACGTGCAAACTAACACTAAAGCTAGATGCCAATAAAAGAACAGACCTTAGGTGGACTGCTGGACAAACATGTCTAGCGACCAAACAGATCTGGCCAAGGCTGGATCTGAGTCGCTCTAAGTGTCTGATCCTTTTAGATAGGAAACATCTCAGCGCCATAATAGGTGTCATTACTGGACACTGCCTCATAGGCAAGCACGCAAGAAGGCTTGGCGCTTTTACTAATGATTTTTGTAGAAGCTGCATGGACGATGAAGAGTAGGAGACAATCCCCCACCTACTCTGCACATGCCCAGCTCTCTTCCAGAAAAGGAAGCTTCATCTAGGAGCTTTCTTCTACAACGACCTAAACGATCTAGAAAAATTAGACGTTAACAGTCTCCTACGCTTTATTATAAGCTCAAACTGGTTCCAGTAGTAAGAAGATCATAGATCCACGTGGCATCACAATGGGCCAATAGGAATAAGTGGGTTGGTATTCATAACAGCCACTCTTACCTAACCTAACCTAACCTATACACTAATGATGATTTAATGACGGTTCTGTTGCTTAGATCTGATCCTGCATGTTCTCATTTAAAAATCCCGTTTCCAAAAAGTCCATAGTTCTAGACGATGAACTTAAGAACTATCTAATAGACCCGGAAAATGTTGAATTATCTTCAGCGCTCAAAGTGCCTTACATGTATTTCCTTCACAAATTATTTATATATTTAATATGTATGCTCTTTTTTTTATTTTATTTTAATACGTTTGTGTCAATACTTAGTGATGTCTGCACTTGTTATTGTGCATCATCAAAAAATAGGCTCCAAATAGTGAAGAAGCACTATGAGATGTCAAAAGGAAGCAATCCCAAGAGGGCGGGTGTTTTCAAAAAGATCATACCAACTAGGAACTGCATAAGTTCCGTTCTATAATGCAGATTTTCCGCAGAATTACCTTAGTCAAACTGTATTACTCCTGCGTTCGAAACGTCAACACGTCGTCAACCTTGCACGGATTAGTTAAGCGTTTCGATTGTGGCGGCTTCATGAAAAAAATTGAAAACCTGATGAAGTCATACAAGCGCATTAAAAATCGCAACAATGCATCTGGATGAGGTGCTACCACTTGGGATTATGTCGAACAAGTAGTAGAAGGCACAACATAGAAGAATTATTTTCACCTTCCTTTCAAAATGAAACTGATTATGCGTTTTTGAAGAACGACGTCATTGAAAATAAAGATGAAATGCAAACTGCAAGAAAAAAGGAAAAAAAATGAAACAAAGGACGTATTTCTGGAGTTTTTAAAAGAATCAGAAAAGGGTGCCTTGTGCCACAAAGAGATCTTTGAGAAAGAAAAAGTTGAAACCTTCACATTGGAATTCATAGAGCCTCCAAGAATCTCTAGACAAATTGTCATAACTATTTTTCGGCTAAAAAGTATTTTGTTCTAACACAAAATATGTGAATGTGATTTTAGTTGTTTCTTTTTCATGTGCAATGAATGACTATGAATATTCCTTGAAAGTGAATATGTAAACCTTTTCTTTTGAAAAAAGCAAATCTAAGATTTGGCTAAATATTTCGTTCCTTTTCACAGACATGACGTTTTTGAACGCAAAACAAATGACGAAACGACCGTTGGAATTTCCCAAGATCAAACAATGAACTACTTGAAAAGCGTATAAAAAGATGCGCCACTTGGATGAGGCCAAGAAGAAAGGAGAAAATGAATAAAATGTTTACATTTTATGGTTTTAAAACATTTATTTATTAAGTTTTTCTACATTAATAATAAGTATGCCAGCCATTTTTCGATATGACCTCTATAAGACGGTTTGGAATAGAATCATATAGTTTTTTTTTAAATAATCAAGAGAAATTTGGGTCCAGGCATCACGAATAGCTTCGATTAAAGTGTCCCTGTCTTCAAATTGTCTGCCGCCTTCATACACTTTACGAGATAACCATGCCCAAACATTTTCGATTATGTTTAAGTCCGGTGAATAAGGCGCCCATGGCAAAAGTTCCACGTCTTCTGATTGAATCCAACTTCTAACAGCTCTGGAAGTGTGGATGGGAGCATTGTCTTGTTGGAAAATCAAAGGCAGGATGGCAAAATGTTTTTCACTTTTGGAAATGACCGTTCCAGCAAACATTTGCAGTTATTTCCGTTCGTTGTTGTGGACAAAGTCTCCAACTCGATTGTGCCATAGTAGGTAATAGCTCCCCACACTATTTAGCTCTTCCTTTCTTAGATCATGGAAATAAAAGTTGTAACCATCGGGGCCGTCAAGGCTAAAATTGTTTTCATCCATCCGCGTTTCCATTCACTGCTCCAAGCGACATGTTCCCCTGCAAAATTCGTTCGATGCTCCTTGTACGCTTGCCTCAAAACAGGTTTCTTTTTAAGTTTTCTCCTCTGTACAGTACCACTTTTTCAGATTATCCTTCGGACCGTTGCTATGCTGGCTGATACTCCGCTGTTGGAGCTTATTTTAGTCGCTAGCAGAGTAGAATTAGAGGCACGCCGTAAAATTAACCGCTTTTCTCGCAATGTTGTCGCTTATGCCTTTTTAATTTTTCCCATAGTGTTGTGGATCCGCAAGATAACTGTTTACAAAAGTCTTACTTCTATTAAGCCTACTTGCAATTTCTCAGCTTGAGAGTCCTAACTCATTGAAAGCATCTATTTTTCCTCTTTCTGTCGCTGTCAAAGTCTTTCGGGAACCCATTTTTTTTTTCAAACTAAATAAAAACAGTTCTTTTCAACGCTTTTTTAAATACTCTTAACAAAACTTTGAAAAAAATCGCTAATGTGAACTCCTGCAGCGAAATATTCGCAATGGCCTCATCCTAGTGGCACATCTTTTTCTACGCTTTTCGAGTAGTTCATTGTTTGGTCTTGGGAAATTCCAACGGTCGTTTCTTATTTACCCTTCAATTTTATGACTTCCTGTTGAGAAAATATGTAAAGTTTCCTGGTACAAAATTTCCAAAAGGTATAAAGAGTAAAAATCGATTGCAAAATGTATGGCCTCATCCTAGTGATCGCCAGTGTAAGTCTGGGCAGTGAATACGTTCAAAAACAAACGAGCAAAGGTCACGCGGTTATACTAAGGTAGAAGTACTGACGTTTATGAACACACGCGGCCTTTTCTACTAGTCTTCAAAAAACTTGCTGAGAATTCCTGTGCTGCCATCAAGTGCAAAGTGCACCTTTAAAAATGAAAGACACAATTAACCCTTGAACCCCAGTGTCTGTATCTTGTAGAAAACACAATAAAACAAAAATTGTTATCTTTATTTATTTATTTATTTCAAAACAAAATCATCAATATAAAGTTTATGCTGATATAAGTTCAATAAAAAAAAAAGAATTACATTTTGTTTATTTGTTACTTGCTGTGTGTTGCAATAGTGATTAATTAGTAATATATAATATACTCAAGTTCAGAAACCATATCGTATTTAAAAATAATTAACAATGGATATATATATTTGCATATCGTATGTTCATACTATTACAATTCGTTTTTAATTAAATGAATGGTTAAAATATTGTATAATATTGTATAAGTGCTAACTGAAGAAAAGAAATACAAGTGAAATTGATTATTGAAAAAAGAAAAAAAAAATTACCATACAGAAAAAAAGGTTACCATTGTTTACTTTGCTTATAGTTTAAAGGTTAGTTAGAAAATACTCTTAACGTACTGTTTACTTGAAGAGAAGTTACACAAAAAAAAGAGACTAATGAAAAAACAACGGTCACGCAGATTACTATATAAGTTTGTGTACCAACAAATTATTCGTGTCTGTCTTTTCATCTGCTCACAGAACATAAGTAGCAATCCACGTATATCCTAATTAAAAATTAATAAATTACTCACGATGGTTTTATGAATTTAAAAAAAATAATAAAAATAAAAAAAACTAAATCAAAAGTACATATTATGTATTGACAAAATGACGCGCAAAAAGATTGCTGACGTGATACTGATTAAGATGTGACAAAAAAAAAAAATAAACAAATCAAATTCATTGATGCACAAATTACCTAAGCCTAAATTTTTTTTTTTATGATTTTTTTAAAATGTTTTCTTCTTTTTTTTGGATTTTTTATATATTTTTTTTCTATGTTTTATTTTAAATACGATATTAGCTGTCCCTTTGTTAAAGGACACGCACTCTTTTTGTTAAAACATTCAGACAAGATGGTAGTGATGGTATTTTCTGAATAAATTATTATTTTTGATATCCGGTTGAACCTTGAACACTTTAAGATGACAGTTTTTCGGTTACAAGATGAAGACATCTGATATTGAGTTTGCTTTTGTTTTTGTTGTGATATTCATTTATGTATTTGTTGAAATACTTGTGACGGGTAAGTTGTTTACTCTTCAATGTTGTAAATGAGGAAACAATTGTTATTGTCTACTTTCTCAGCTGGTGGAGCAAATGGTGATTTGCGCGATAATGGTTGAAAGCCAAGAATCAAGAAAGTTTGCACCAAACGAGCACGGTCTTTACGATCTTTACGCATGCACAATACAACAGCATCTACGTCCAATTTTTCATCAGCAAATTCCAGCAATGAAATGAAGGTATGCTTAGAAGCTTCTGGTGGTAGAACTTCCGGCATTACTACGTACAAGATGTTGTTGACTGGGTTAAGAACCTGAAATTAAATAAAACTTTAGTAAAACTTAATTAAGCGAGATTTGTATTGAGATAGTTTGAGTTTGTAGATAAATTAGTTGAGGCACTAGCCTTTGATGACCTTTTATCACTGTGGCCCGCAGCCGAACCGATTGCGACATTAGAACTCAGTCAAGATTCCGCATTCTAATGAGAGATACGAATAATTCTTTGGGTGAACTGTCAACAACATGTAGGTAGCCTCAAGCTAGAGATCACAGAGGTAACAAAGTCATGTGCGAAGGAGGCAACTGTAGTCGAACAGTCCGCACAAAGCAGTGGCCGCTCAAAATGCCTGTGACTAGACGAATCTACTAAATTGATGGCATGTATTCGGTGTAAACAGGTTAGTTTTGTGAGCAGCTGGATGCAACCTCAAGCTAGCTTGGTTGTATTATAGCTAATACTCCCAGTGTGGGGTCAGAGAGAATGTAAAAGTTGTTACAAATTAAAGATCTCCTTAAAATCTGCCTGCTGTTGTGTAATGATTAGACTATGCTGCAATTTATTTCATTTTCTCTCGTGAATAGTATACCGGCGCTAACCAATGCTTCTATCATAAAGGAGAAGATGTATTATTATTATTAATCCTTACGACAGCTATATAAGTCGTTTCCATAGAACTTGTAGTACACACAAGGGTTAAATGTGTTTCGTTTTATGAAACCAATCACAAATGAGCAGATGGCAACACCCAGGATATTATTTTGGTATTGAATGTCCAGTTCCTGCCAAGGCAGCTTTAACATGTTAGTCTCCCATCTGGGACAAGTACTAAGTACTTCCTTAGATTAAGGTTTATTCTTTTTTCATGCTTTCTTCTTTTAGAAAACATAATGGAAGTACTTGTCTACGTCCCAAGTCTCAATAGTGTTACGGGAAATAACTTGTTAGAAGACAAGGTTGAAAGGAAAGTTTCTTAGGTCCCGAACCTGCGTTAGGACTACCTGCGTTCTGGTTTCATGTGAGCACAAATACAGGTGACATTGTCCACTTTCTTGCTGTCCTTCAATAGAGAAGACAATATGCAGCGTACTGGCGACGGAACGGGGCAATCCGGTTTTCCTGTGAGAAAGATAACGACATCGAGGAGCATTATCTCTATAAGTTTCTTATCTACGCTCACATAATGTTCCAGGTACTCCGCGCTGATGTAATAAGTGGTAGTACTGTAGGCACTTTATGACTGAGAAATTTCATTAAAAGAAACATACAAGTGGTACAATGGACTTGCGTTATGTTTGAGCAGAAAAAAGCAAACAATTTTTATAATAATCATCATCATTAGGTTTTATGCACTTTTGACTATTAAGTAGCAATTGATTAATGGGGCATTTGTACAGTAACAAGTAGTATTGTCTACTTCTATGTTCTGGGTGCACCTAATATTGGGACAAAGTCTGTGTTATGTAAGACACCAACGACTATCTATTTGTCCTTACGCGATTTTTCGGTCTAAAAGTTCAGAGTAGTGACTTTAAAAGAGCTCGTTCCAATAATGTTGTAAAAAGTTTACAAAGTCACAAGTCTCTTTTCAACAATCGAACAACAGCCAAACACAAATTCATACGAGTACGGATCAGTAACCTATAAATTGGTAATTGGCCAAAATTGTAGTTCAAATTATGTAAACTAAATGAAATTTTATTTATTTTCCACTGCAGTAATTTTGTGTCCCAGGTATTCATATCCTCTATCTAACCAGTCATAGTGTCTAGACAAAAATAAAATTTAAGATAGCACCAGAAGTACATACAAACGCTCCCCATTTCCATAGTGCTTTTGCAGATAGTCTGACAAAAAAAGCCAAAACGAAGCAAATTCCTCTAAAAGAAATCGTTTGGTGCTCTGCCTTGACAACAGCGTACAATACTTCTCTATTAAATCCATAGCGAATCGCACTACTACACTCATGCAAAAACCAAAAGATACGAAGAAAAACCCTTTTAGCGTGGACATGAATGTATAATTTCCATTCGTTGGGTATCTTTCCATTGGTATAGGCTTTTCAAATAATACCCTCTTTATATGCTTGTATTGTAGATAAACTACAATAGGTTGACATAAGGACAATAAGATTTTTTTGTGGAAATTTCTTTAATACATTTTCTCTCTTCTTAGGATGGCATCCACTTATAGCCATAACGATTATGCAATCACCCTTAATAGTTGGCATCATGGCAGGGGAATAATGATAAGCAGATTCACTGAAATCGCATTGACTCAAACGTGACTTGTCCATGCGATCTCAAACCCTCTTATATCCATTAGTGCTTGTCATGAACAGGAAAAGGGAGAAAAATGAAAAATAACTTACCGTATCCCATTTAGTGTATTTGCTCTCGGTAACATGCAATTTGATGGTAATGCGCATTGGTCGTTCATGTTGAAGGATCTTCTTGACAACCTCTTGGCAATCGTCATCGGAGCAAGCAGAAATAACATCGTCAGGAGTCGAATCAGCAAATTCAATATCAGAATATTCCGAAGATGTAGTGGAGATATAGCTTCCAGCTGAGTCTACGGATATTTTACGATTATAATCTAAAAAAGCAAAAGAAAATACATAATTTCATTCCGTACGTAGAAAGAAAAATAAACTTACCAGTTAAGAGTGACGCCCTATCGTGATCTGTTCTGTGGTGGGTAGGGACATCAGGACCACCACAGAGGCCCTACACCGAGAGAGATGCAGTATGACTCAGTCGACATGGTAGTGGCGTTGGATGAGGTAGACATAGTACGCGATTTACCGCAGCTACTATTTGAACTTGGAAACTCTCTTCTACCACTACTACTACTAAACATTGGATCGCTATAAAAATAAATTTTAAAACAAAAAGAAAATTAATATTTATTTCAGTTTTACATAATAAATCAATCATAATGAATATGGATATATTGTATTTTGCAATTTGATGGGGGGAGCCGGTTTCTAATAGAAATTCAATTTCAGCGAACATTACTCTTTTCTTTTGTTTGTCTCTGTCTTTCTTTGATTTCTGGTAGTCAAGTGTTTGTGGATTTATGGTTTTTTTTATTGAAATTCAATGAATAACTTTTAAGCTAAAGGCACGTTTATAAACAAAAATATAGCTGTTAATACCATTATGAAACACGATTTCCTAGACAATATTGCTGAAGATATACATGATTAAGTTAGTATTTATTTGAAAGCTTTGGTTATATACAGCCCTATTCTGCTTTACGCCGGGGGGAATGTTTATGTCAAATACGAGTTTTCCGATCCTGCTATCCGTTCGAAGTGAAACACTCACTTGTCGATAACGCAGGTCAGTATTTTCCACTATACGAACGAATTGAATGTCCTCATAAAAATGATTAGAATCTCTTGTTTCCGAGTCAAAATTGAAATAAAGTGCTGCACTATCCATATTTGTTTTTCTTTCCACATAAATTACACAGCTGAAATGGCACTTACATTTCCAATCGGATGACGTTTAAATCTTCGAAACTTTGAAATAGAAAACGGTAAGGCAGTTCACCCGCCGTATAGCAGAATACCGATCGAAGTGAAAGTGAATCGAATAGGTGAAGCGAACGTTCCGTCCGCACGAATAGCAGAATAGGAGTGATAATAAAAAATTAGTACTTGACTTGGTTCAATAGGAAATATCAAAAGGTAAACTAAATCAATAGAAGATTTAACATTTTTTTCCATGGGCATATGAAGAGGATTAGACCTATTAACCAGTTGATAATTGGTTTGTTTCGATTGTTAAGGGTTTTCCAATAGGGACTTGACAACTTTGAATTTAATTTGTGAACGCACTCTTTCACTAATCATCAAACTGTCGCTGTCAATTTATTCAGTAAATTTAACATTTTCTTCATCATTGTAAAGTACACGAAAAATTTTCTACCGAAATTCGGAGTCGGTGACTGCAACTTTAGAGCGTTAACTCCAATTTTCAGTCGTAATATTCGTCCTAGTTTAACAAGTTTAGTGCAAAAATTTGAGTCTACATATTCGTTGTGTGATGTTGCCGTGTCAGTGAGACAACGGGTTGGTCGAAAATATCGCTGCCGTTCAGGCGTCCGTAGCAAACGATCCAAATCAGTCAATTCCACGGCGTTCTCAAGAATTGGGCATCGCTCAGACTACATTATGGCGTGTTTTGCGTAAGGATCTTGGTTTACACCCATACAAGATCAAGATGACTCAAGAATTGAAGCCGATGGACCATTTGAAGCGACGTACGTTCTCCGATTGGGTTCTGGAGAAGATGCGCCAAGATGATGAATTTCATCGCAAAACCATCTTCAGTGACGAAGCTCAATTTTGGCTCAATGCGCTCCCATTATTCCGATTTGAGTTCTGTTTGTTTTGTTAAGTTGGTAAATCTGTTTTTGACATTCCCTCTAAATCTTAGCGTCATAGCTTGACATTTGCAAAAGTTACGTAGCCAAGAGTACATCTATCTCTGTGTGTGTTAGCGATTTTTTACAATTTTAGAAATGGATGCAACAACGAACTTGTATGAAATTTTGCGTAAAAAACGGATTTAATGGTGAGCGAACGTTGGAAAAGTGCTTCGGCAACGATTCTCTAAAGAAAACGGTCGTTTACCAGTGGCACAAGCGGTTCAAAAGTGGTCGTGAGTCAATCGAAGATGATGAACGCAGTGGCAGACCATCGACATCGAAAACCGTCGAAAACATTGATGGAGTAAAAAAAATGTTGGTCAATAACCGCAAATTAACCATCAGAGAAATAGCGGAGGACTTGAACATTGCCTATGAATCTGTCCAAGACATTTTGGTTAATGATTTGGTTGGTGCCAAAAGACCTTAATTTCATGCAAAAAAAAAGAGATTGTGTTGACCCCATCAATATTCGTAATTTTTTGACGAAAAATGCAACAAATACCATCCAACAGCCGCCGAATTCACCTAATTTAGCTCCCTGTGACTTCTTTCTGTTCAATCGAGTTAAAAAAAACCACTACGGGAAAGCGTTTAAGCAGCCGAGAGGAAGTAAGGGAAAAATCGCAGGAAGCACTGATGTACATACCAAAAACCGTATATAACAAATACTTTGAAGGGGACAATATAGATTTAGATGAATAAACTTGTATTTTTAATGTTCTGAATAAATTCCGGGAACATTTTGATCAAGGTGGTATTCTCATATGCGTCACTTATGTTTTTGGCTGCCAGAGACGCATTAATTCCCAGTTTGAACTCGTAAAGGAAAAGAGTACGAATTTGAACCGTCGACAGAATGATACGAGTATAAAAATTCCTAAAAAAAAAATAACTATACATGCAACGGACCCTAAAAGTAGCACACATCAAACACTGTGTTGTAAAGATGTTCACTCGACAGCTTTTAATTGAGGACTAAGTGAAAAATCGGACATTTCATGTGGTACAACCTAATACTTTGTCATAGGTTTATTAATATTTTTTTTTTTTTTTTTTTTTTTTAATTTACGCGCGCTTAAGGGGTTAGATACCCTTTTACTGTTGCCAGGGCGCGGGCGGAAAGTTAGAAGGAGGAGAAAGGAAAATTGTTTTTGTAGTGGTTTGAAACTCAGGTGTGTTTGGTTTCTATGTTTGCTCTCCAGGGGTGGGAGTCCGAATAGGACGGAGAGTTTTTCTTCACTCAGAGTGATTCGAGGTATATCACAGTATTTTTCTTTTCTGTGCTTGAAACTCTACAACAGCCAAATCTACGTGTCAGTGTTATGCCTTCACACGCAGTATTTTTCTGTCCGAGTTCCAATTAAACAATGAAAAACTGACTTGCCATGGGCAGGATTCGAACCTGGACCCTCCGAGTGAGAAGCGTTTGCTACTACCACTACACCACGGCCACCCCTAATAATAATCCGCAAAACAAGTGAAAACTTGACTTCTTTGCAAAACCATACAAAGAGCAATCACGGCCTCGGATGTAGCCCATTTCTGAAGCCAAACTGAGATGGACTGATGTCGTCTTTCAGTTTATTGTACATAAATAGCTCATCAAGCTGCTAATAGGTCTCTGTTTACTACATTGTGACGCTTTATCCCTCTTAGGCATAAAAATGGAATGTAGTAACATAGACTCATCCATAATACTGCGATAGCTGTATATCACGTACTATTACTTTACATATTCCACCTTTCTAGTTTTCCTTTCGTGCTCCAAAGAATCTTGTCATTCTTATCTTTCAATAAACATGTAAACGTAGGGCACTTTATAAAGTTTAAAACTTACAAGACAATCCGTCCATTCAAGGCAAATTTCGATAACCACCAATATACTGGGCGAGCTTGGACGTTGCAGAAGTTGAACACTAAGTTCTCATATATTTTCATACATTGTATATCAATCAGGTGAGTGATTTTTCTCAGGTCATCTCAATAGTATAGATTCCGTGTATTAAAATTGCTATTCCGATTTGCACTAAATAAAAAAAACATTTGTATACTCGTAATTTCATCAACTGACAAATAAAAAATGAATTACAAGATTTCTAAAATTTTAAACTGAACTATCTATATGTATATGTACCTATAGTTAAGAAGAAGTGACATGGAGATTATATTTTTTTAAATTATCACAATTTATGTCCTTCAAAATGCACGAAATATAAATTCGTATAACCCAGACAACATTTGCTCTCCACACGCTCATTTAAAAGATTAACTTCTTATCGATTTTTTCACTAATTCAACTCTGAAAAACCGTAAACTCCAAAGATTGCTAATCAGAATAACAAGTTTCCCTCTGCGATTTATATTAAAGATAAATAAAAATAAAATGCGACATTTTCAACGCCAAATCCTATCCAGATCTCTCTTATCTAAAAAGACTATCGAGTATAAATAAATTAAAATTCGTAAACGCAACTTGTTTATTAGAATATTTCCACCCATTCTCTAATTTAACATGAATGTGTATTTATTCAAATAGGAAAACAGATTTAAAATCAAATAGACGGTTGGCCTTGCGTAAATATTTTACCATAATCTGAAATGACGTGCATGTTTTTCGTGTACATAGTTTGGCTATGAAAAAATTAATAAAGAATAAAAAAACAAGTAAACACACATTTATTGTACTTTTATTATTTTTATTTGATTTTTTTGTAATTGAATCACGTGATTATATACTGTTCTATCAGGGCAAATCAGCTACAATATCTTTTTGCTGCCGTCGGGTATTTTTATCGAAACAATTTATGTGTGTTGGGAAACAGAAACTCTACAAAAAATTAATGCCAAAAGTATTCTGTTAAGTGCTTGTTTTGAATTGTTTCTTTTCTTGTCTATAAATAAAGATTGCGTGCGCTAAATAACTTTTTTAACATTGCTCCTGTGCTACTAAAGAGACAATGAAAATACTCGTACAATGCCAAAGTCATAAATAAACGCAAAATACTCGTATACGTAAAAATATGAGGCAAGTTCGTCCTTTCTTCTTAAATAAATGAGAGAAAAATAAGTCACAACTCTGTGTCGAACGTAGTCGTTTCTCTGTTTGTTAAAAAAAATTAATATGTGTTTTTTTACGAAAGCATCGAGAAGCAGTTAAGGTACGAAGGCTGTGTGATGGAATCATTTTAGAAAGCCTTAGGTGCATTTATCTTTGGAATACCTTTAATCCTTCTTCTGATACTATGTATATACCAGAGTTGTAAAGAATGCAATCATTTTTAAATGCATTCTTAAAAAAAACATTCAATGAATTCAAAATACTGATTGCATTCATTGACTTTAAAAAAGAATGCAACGAAAACGAATGTAATCAGCATTCAGTTAGGGATGTAATGATTGCATTCATTTTCTTACCATTCAATTGAATGCATTCATTATTGAATTCATGAATTCTTTTGCATTCTTTGCACTCTTTTGCATTCTTAAAATACTTCAATTTATATGGTATATGGTATACATATTCGTACATCAATGGATTCTAAGAGAACTAGCTATTTCGGATCATTGACCCAATGGTAGTGTCCGGTAAAAATTTAATTAAATGACCATGATGTTTGCTACATAACACAATCTGTATTATATTACAATAAACAGCTTGTTAATCGATAATTCCGCCATTTTGCTATCTCACAAACGCTCATGTCTAACCATATGCAATTAACAAGTTTTTTTGGCTTTCTCATATGAGTTGCCTTGGTGATGATAGTTTTTTGTAATGAATCCTGCAGTTGCCTGAAAAAGGTACTCACCTAGTTTCAATGACTTTTTCTGCAGCGATTCTGAATCATCCATTATCATAGCAATGATGTTTATATATTTTTCCAAATTCGAATTTCTGCACGAAAACAATATTTGCCCTAAATGGCTTGTAATCAAGTAAAATTCGTTTGAGCTGCGGATATGTTCACACAAAAAGAAATTTGAAATGTGAAGGTGTGAAGGGAATAAGAACCTACTGCCATGAAAGGTTTTAGTTGGAATAATTTATCTCTTTTTTATCGTGATAACGAACCTGAAACCAGTTAATCGTTATCGGACGTTAATCGCATAGAATTCTTAAGTTTTATCGATTCATTGTTTGTGTATATTTGAACACTGAGTGTTCTATCTTTTTGTCAGTTATAACGTTTATCTTATTTCGAAATCATTCTTTATCTCATACTAGCAGCCACAAAACAAGTCTTAGAACAATGGACGTTGTGTGGTGTCACAGAAAATAACGAAAGTCAACGTGTGGTGGGTGGCTAGAAGCCAGAATTGATGCCTGAAGCTAAATTGGTGGCCTTCGATTATAACATTCGTCGAGCAAATGCTTTTGAAGAGTTGGTCTACCAACAAAGAAATTGCTTATTACAGCTACAATTGTACATATACAATGTAGTAGTGATGGTAAGAAAAACACATCGAGGGCATTGCACTGGCATATTTGATTGCAAATTAAATGCAGAACGGCGTTTGTTTTGGTGATACCCAATAAATATCCTGGGAAATAATTATCTTACAAAGTTTTATGGCAATCAAATAAGGCATTGTTGGCTATGTTGATGTAGTTTTGAAACGATGAGCTCTGCATGAAATGAAATAAGATTGACGTTAGCCTGCATAGCATTGTAGTAATTAACATTTCTTTAAGTAAAAAGAAAGGCATTGTCTTCTTTAGCTTTAATGAAAAGAAACAGCATTACGCTAGATTTTGATTGATCCCACGAAAAGGAAGTAGACCAACGTTAATTCCGTAATTCTGTAGTATCAACAAGTTCTGGTGGGCCAGGTTTTCAGTAACAGTTTGTCAATATTATTCTGACAAAAGACACGACATTGTTTTGTCTTTTGGAACTGTAAAAAAAAAGTTCAACACTTTGTTGTTTATTAATGTTATATTAGCATTTCCAACCCTTTAAGGGAGGTATGATATTAACAGCAGCTAGCAAAAGAGAAATAGTTTTAGGTAAGAAGTAAAACTTTATGAGTCCATTTTGTGCAAAATATCACACAATGCCACTAAAACAATAGACGCAGAAGTAACCAAAATGGTTCTAGTTGTGAACAGAGACAACAAAAAATTGGCCAATCAATTCTGGAAAAGATATCTCAATTAAAATCGTTGTTCATCATGACCTTTATTGAAAGCGGTTAAAGATACATATCTCAATCGTTTTCAAAGGATGATTCATCGAAAGATGATGGAAGATGGGTTTCAAAGATAAACTACAAGGAACATTAAGCTCATAGAAAAACAGAGCATCTGACATCAAAGATAGCTAAAAAATTTTAAATGTAAAAGTTCGGTGAAGCCTAGTGCAATATCGCAAGAGAAAAGCACCAAATTTTAGGTGGTAGAAATCACCTCAGTGTAAAACTGGAGTGTAAAACTGAAATTGACCTTAATCCGAGGGATTTATTTGCT
Source organism: Volucella bombylans (assembly GCA_949129095.1). Classification (NCBI taxonomy): domain Eukaryota; kingdom Metazoa; phylum Arthropoda; class Insecta; order Diptera; family Syrphidae; genus Volucella; species Volucella bombylans. The sequence goes on along the minus strand of OX422141.1, from coordinate 156,625,799 downwards.
GGGGCTCATTTTTAAATTCATTTCACCTTAGTAGATAACACGACTTCACATGGCAACATACTATGAATTAAGAGTGTACTCCTTGAATACTCGAGATATAGATTCGACTAGGAATCGGAGCCGATAGTTCTTCCATCGAAGATTTACACTAAATAAAGCCTAATGAAAGCGATGTTGTGTAAAATAAATTTAGTGACCTCCTTCAAAGAAGCCGTACGAAGTAGTCGACGTAAATGGAATTCCTGCGAAGTTTATTAAACCTGGACGCACGAAAACGAAAGCAGTTGACAACTACAGAAAAAACAATATTGTATCCTATTTTGCTTTACTTTTATTTTAAATAGCGCTAAGGTCCGGGGTGTGGAACTGGTCATCAAATATCAAGACTCTTCATCAAGCTCGATCGTATTCTAGCTGTCTCCAATTACGCATGCGATTTGGTTGAGATTCCTTTACAATTGCCTGCGTCTTAAGCGCTGCTGCTGTTCATTTGTTTGTTCGCCAGCAATCGTAATCATTGTATTCGGAAAAGTTCTTTGCATAGATGGATCTAAGATCACCTGAAAAATTATTCTCTCAAAACAACCCGCTTACAGCCCTTTTTACATAAATACTTGACCAAGTCTATGCTTCTGCACCATACGCGTAAATCAGAACACTGATGATTAGGATCTACTATAAAGCTAATTAATAGTTGTTGGCTTTACAACCGAACTGCCTGTTTACCGAAATAAACAACGATTCCAAAACGTACTTTCCGTTTGTTCTCAACGCTGACGTTATTGTTAGAACTAATGTTTCTTACTCGAACCAACGTACTATTTTATAACTGTTTAAGGGCATTCTATACACCATTCATTACTTGAGGCCGTACAAGGCTGTGGACGAATTGGCCATACCGCGAAAATGTATACAGCTTTACTGTAATTGCTGATTACAATGTTTCATTAAACCCTGCGCTGAACTCAGTAAAGCAGACGCACTGAATCACTTGATCTACGCAATCTCTAGCAGCAGCAGAAGCACTTAGGTGGATGTCAACACAAAAGGTACTATTTCCAGGAAGTGGTAATGGATTACTGGGTACAAAATGTTAACAAATGGAGAAGCTTCTAAAGAACTTCAAAGTTAGGTCTATTTCCAAGGAGGCGAACGACATCTGGTCTAGATTCTCATGAAGTTCAATCTTCTAAAAAAGCTGATCACAAAATCGATTTCTGGACATCGTAACTTTTAACATTGGGTGAAATTTAACAGATTTTTTTTAAGGCGAAAATATAAAATACTGAATTGTAAAAGTTATCTTTTGTTAACAATAAGTTGACTATCTTATCAATGCAATAGATTGCCAATATTTGTTTTCCTCCAAAATAAGGTCTTCGTTCGAAATTTATAATATCAACTTCTCGTGTTAACAAGCAAAACTTGTTTTTTTTTTTTTTACTAAAACCCACTGCCCCTAAATTTAGTTTTGAACTTGTTAAAATTAGCTCACTTGTCTCAAAGTTGAAGTACAAATACAAACACGTGCTCTATCCATTCTACCCATAAATTAGGTGGTTTCTGTGTACACATCTGGATGTATTATATATGACACGTAAATTTCCTACTAATCACGTTTGGTTGTAATCGCTTCTACAAAACCTTTAGAACTTCTATGCAGTCTGAACAAACCCATGGCCATAAACAATTCCTGATAAGGATGATTTTATTTTTAGAATGAAAACAAGAACGAAAACAGAAAAATATAAATTTAATCGATAACGTTGCTAAACGTGACTCTAATATGAAAGAAATACATAATAGAAGAAATAGAAAAAAAAGTCCAAGTATTGTAATTAGCGGTAACCGTGTGAGCTAAACTATAAACAAAAAAACTCTCCCAAGATCTAAATATTGTAATGAACCACCATGAAGTATGTAGATAGATTCTTTCATCGCAAGTCACGAGCTTTTCATTTAAATAATGACTCAGCAATTAGATTACGAAATGTGAGCAAAATCAATTTTATTAGTTTTGCCTGCTTCACAGCTACTCGTATATACGAGTATATGGTATAGTTCAACAACATTTTGTTCTCGAACTTTTGACGATATAGAGACAGAAAGTATTGTTTATCATGTGTATAAGAAATTATTTAATTACATGTGAATATCATTTGAAAACGTAGTGAGAAAAAAACAATACATAAATACACGTTGACCTAGTTTAAGAGCAAATTACAATTATGAAAATAAATAATTTACGTCATTCTAATTTTCAAGTTTCCACTCGTACGGTGAATGCTGTAGAAACACTTTTGCGATCTTATCTTAATGGAGGAGGACGTGAGACACAGCACGACTTGGAAAATTCTCAAAGCAAAAATGATAATTTTATGTTGAAATTTAATATCTTTGTGATGTAAATATTATAACAAAGTCGCGTGCAGTGACTGCGTGTATTATAGGAGGGGTACGTTGGATAAATTCATGGTCGGAAATTGTAATTGATCGAGGGTGTTGCTACGTTGAAAATCCAGTTTGACGGTTCAATAAAAATAGTTGACCTCTATAAATATCATGTTGCACAATTAACAACTTCAAACAATTAATACTAACATGTAATTTAACTTGATGTCTCTTCACTCATGCAATGTAAGCTAATATATAATGGACGTTCTAATGTTTTGGCGTCTTACATTATCTATTGACCTATTGATATAGAGTCAACGGATCAATTGGTGAAGGTCAAATGCTAAGAAATGGTAAGTTCAATCCCAGTTTGAGGTCAGATCATCGGGTAGAATCCTACATCAAAATTAATCAACTAATTTCTCAATCAATCAACGTCTAAAGAATATCAAGTATTGGCTAAGCACTTCCTTTAGATTTAAATGTTTATCGATGAAGTCCATAAAAATTATCACTGATCACTTGACTTTTTATCAACTGAATACGATTGGAGACTTTTTTTTGAGACGATCGAGACTCACATCTCATGCGTTCGTGCAGCTACTGGCCGCTCAGCAAGTCGAATCTAAATAATTAAGAAAGAAGAAAACGTTTATAGCCAAAAACGCACCACAGAGTAGAGATATCATCGTGCTAAGAGATTTAAATGGCTAGGAAGGCATCGACACCCAAGGGCACAAGGCACGTGATGTCTAAACTGCAGTTCAGATAACAGAATAACGAAATCGAAAGGTTTTCCAACTTCTATAATGTCAATCGCCTTGCCATAGACGGAGCATCATGATTGATCATCGTGATTATCAGCAAGTCCTGATAGCAAATCAGCTGGATATAACTTGATATACAAATAGAAAACCGAATCGCTTACCTTTAGCGGTAAGTCGATATTTAAGAATCTCTTTTATAGGAGACAACTGCAGATGGGATGACTCTCCAGGTTGACGGCAGGCCAAACGGATGCTACCCGACGTCTTTAAGAGGTCAGCGGTCTTCCTGCTGTCTCTTAATAGGAAAAACTGCAGGCTGCTTACTGGCATCGTGAAGGGGCACTACACTATTGCTAAGCACTTTAATATGCTGAGTGAATAACATCATGCGAGGTTTGCTATGAAAGTGATAACGGCACCGCGGAGCACTGCCTCTGTGAATCGGACTGCTGATACTCGGCCTTGACGTGGTGAGTGCTGGTACTGTAGGCACTTCATCATTGAAGCGCTGCTTACTCGTCTTTCTTCGAAAGAATGAGAAATTTAACTAAAAGGAACTTACAAGAAGTTCAATGGCATAATTCTTTGTCTTTGTGCTCTGTTCCAACAGAACAAAAAAACAGTTCTACTACAAATTAGTTAAACTCAAATTTATTTTTTAAGAGAAAAATAAACTGGGAGTAGCACGAGAGGTCGGATGCAGATATTTCGAAATAACATCTAAAATTTACACAAACTTTTCAGTTTCAAAGCGGAGCAAAGACTTTTGAATTAGAAGTACGATGCTGTGATTAATGTTTTTTTAGGCTATCCTATCTATTGTATAAACAGATATCGAGTGTGCTCAAATCTGGACTTTCCGACGGCAAACCAGTTGATGTTATAAAATCAGAAATTCCTGCTAGTTTTAGATTTTATAGCGAGAGTCTTGTTGGAAGTTCCATTTCTTTCCATTGAAAATAACAATGCGCACAACATCCTCTAAACTTGTTCACCCATTTTTCGCTGAAGTGTTCATTGCGACGCTCCCGTCTAACTATTATGCAAGTGCGATAATGGCAGCGTTGAACTTTTGGAATGTTTTTTATTTCTTTATGACATACTCGTATCATATAATATATTTTATTGTTCTGTTGGTTTTAGACTTCTTCCTCAGTAATAATATCCATAAAAAGATTATCTTCATTACCATTGTCCACGTGCCACTACAAAAAGCACTCGCATTTTTCCAACCAATTTTTAACGTTAGGTAAAACGTTAGGCTTTCATGTAAGAATCATCCTTAATCAGCTTAGGCATGAATTCGATAGTTATAATCGGTTTCCTGGACATGAATTCTTGTTTTTGAAAGGGATTTATGCGAATTAGTTCATGCGTTCTTACAGGCGCACTGACACCAAGTATAGATAAATACTTTTCGGACTCTATATATTGTAATTCGTTGAAATGACGGATAATAGGCCGAAAACAAACATACATGTACATAAGTACGAATATATACGGAGAAGTCGTTAGGGGCAACTGACACCACAAGGCATCACAATATGAATTGAACACGATTTGGATTTCAAAAATCTGATTATGATTTTGCGCTACTACTCGTACGAATATATCTATCTTTTCAATTTTCTTAATATCTACATTCGTAAATAAGACGATGTTCAAGAAACAGATAGTCAACTGCAATTACATCAGCCATCATTGATTGAATTCGACTGTGTTTCGGGATAATGCCGCATGGAGTCATTTTATAACACCCTTTCAATGCTTCAGTGGTTGGCATTAAGACCGTCGACTGTTACTTTTTTATTTTTTTATTTAAAGAGCGTATAACTAAACTTATGATGCCAAAGCATTTGTTAAGTCTTTCTTCTGAAAGAAAGATGTTTGTGCTCAGTGGTTATTTCGCTCCATGGATGGCATCCAACATTTAATGGGGAGACTAAATTATTAGTGTAAATTGGCTTGCTGTTATATTTAGGCAACTATTCATCTCACAAGATTTTAGTTGCCCGAACCGTCCGATTGGGAAGCCAATACACTACTACTTGAACCACGGCCACCCACAAAGTTGAGTCACGAAGTAGTGGAGTCCAAAGTTTTTCTGAAGCGGGCTTGGACCTATTTTTGAGGTCTATTGAAAAATAGAAAAATATATTTTCCAAAGTAACCTTCCTTTTGAAAAACAAGGATAAATCTTCGAAAGGCAACATTTCGGTCCATGAAAAAGAAAGTCAACACCAATAGTATTGTGGCCAGGCAAGGTGATCAAAATTTATACGGTAAAGCGAACTTCCATTCCAAAAAATAAATAAATCTGGATGCACACTTAAAATCAGTTACACATCAGCAAATAAACAATAAAGAAAACAAGACTTATCACCAGAGTAATAACCATCGAATTAAACAAAGTCCATAGGTTAATACGTCAATAAAGTAATTCAGCTCTTATCAACTAATTCAATTTTCTTATAAACATTAATCAAATTAAATTAAACGACGCGATAAATTCCATATTCCATATTCAAATACATACCGCGCCCACACCAACTGCGGTTGTTTCGTTTTCTTGTAAATGCGTTTTACTCTTTGCTAGATCGTATATAAAAAAAAACTATTTTCTTTTTATCTTTAGGATTCTATGGCTTTAATAAATATATTTCTAAATTGTTGTATTTTCTTTTATTATTATTTTTATGTTTTATCACAGAGCCAATATCACAGATCAGTTGCCAAGTTTAGGTGTTCTTAACCTTTAATGCTTGCACTTCGCGCTCACATTCGATGTAGACTAATGTCGAAAGGCTTGGTAAATTCCTTTATATATCTGTTGTAAGGTCTATCTCATTTACCCACTAATGGTCAAATAATTTTGTTTCGCAATTGAAATTGAACGACCACACTACAATAAATGGCGACAACGACAACGAACGCAGTTGGCATTAAGCACAAAAATTTATCCAACCATTTCACCGGCTCTACGACATCCAACTAAAAAATTTTGTGTATTAGGGGTAGCGCTGTTGGATAGAAATCAAATTAACAGAATTACCGTTGGCTTTTGAAGCACACATATTACGTAGTCGTAGGCATGCGAATGAGAAGAAAAAAGAAAAATACATAGAAGTATTTTAGTGAATAAAATTGAGGTTATCTTTTCACACATAAGGTATGTAGTCCGCCAGATACACTGCATACACAGTTCACAATTTAGGAACAGCTTAGGAGCAAATAACCAGAGCGAAGCATCTCAGATTAGTTCCTTACAATGGGTACCAGTCCGTGTTGAGTAAACAAAAGTAATGCGCAAAAATAAGAAGAATTTTAAATTAAAAGAAATTTTTAAAAAATCCTCACAGTAGTCAAAAATATATAATAGTCTGACGCAAGAACTTCAACAAAATGTTGACATGTGTAGTTGCAGAAAAGTCAACAAAATATAGAAAATTTAGAAAAATTTAATTTAGTATTTTTTATTTTGGAAATTCTTTCAAATGTGTTAAAGAATATAAATAAATATTTGTTTTTCATTCGAAGCAAATGCATGCAAAAAAAAGAAAACAAATCTTTTAAATAAATGTGAATCAATTTAGAATTATTTTCGTTTAATTGAATTTGTTTGTTTCCCTGATGTAGAGAGGGTTTTCCTAATTTATTTATTTAGAGATTCTTAGATTTAAATTTTATTTTTAAAACAAACAAATATTTAACAGAACCTGATAGGGGAAACATAATTTTAAAATAATAGATTGTATACAAATCTATTCTCGTCTCATACTTAATTGCAAGTTCGAAGAATAAAATGTTGGTTTTTTGTTCTGGATAGTGAAAAGCCATGAAAGCTGATCTCTGAAGGATGTCCAGCGGACAATTCTCAAGTTTAAAATTTATTAGAAAAATATATACAATTTGTACCTTAATATTTATTTTTATATGTTCGAATTTAACAATTCGTCTAAACAAAGATCATTTCTTTGAAAGCATTCTTACAGCCGGACCCTTACATTCGCAAATATGCGAGAGCAAAGCGTAGGTTGTACAACAGCAACGATGACGCATGTTTTGCTGTAGTCTGAAGCGTTCGAGGAATGTTATTGTAAACTTTTGACTTGCGGTATGTCCATAAAAAAAATTCGCACAGTGTGTGATCTGACGGCCGAGGTGGCCAGAGAATATCCATACTTGCCATACTCGAAAAAGTTGCCCACTACTTCTTCATCGAGAGCCTAGTCTCGTGCGGAGTGGCATAGTGTTTGGATGTTGTGACTGTGGCAATAAAAACCCGTCGAACATTCGGTAATGCACTTCAGGGAGTCTCTGCTTAAAAAAATAAGCGCAAAATATCTTTCAGGTGGAAAGCATACTGTGGTTTTTATACACTCTTGATGGCGTTATTAAAGCTTGTTCCCACAACAATATCGCATGTTCTATTTATTCCTACAGCCATCGATATGAAAATGTGTTTTGACACTGAACAGTATGCTCTCAAGCATTCTCGCTATTCGAAAACTTTCCAGCATTGCTCTGCGTAGGTTTCTCAAAAAGGACAATCACTTTCGTTTAAATCTTGTACAATTTAAAATCTATCGAATTACACGGAATCCGCGTAATTTCGTCTCTAATATAAGCCAAATGTTTTGGGGTTACTTCTTGTCTAAGGATTGACATCAACGATTAAATCAGTTGCGTGCTCGCCTTAACGTCGAATATTGAAGATAATTAAAAAAGCGAGACCAGTGACTTATGGCGACGGCTGATTTCGTAAACATTACAAGGCAATTACAATTTTAACTTGAAAATTTTCCTCTGGATATCTTTCACCACTTAGTTCTGGGTACCTTTTTAAACATAACCAATACAATATGCAAATTTTGAATTTAATTTAAAAGCAAATAATGTTCTAACATGTTCTTACATTAATTTGTGAAGAGTGACAAATATCTTCCTTCAAATATGTTTGCAGCGATATGAACAGATCTAAAATGAATAGTTTATGTCGAGAAAAGAGAAACTACTAAGTTGACACAATTAGAAACTCCTTTCTTTTTGAAAGGCAAAGGAAGGCTTCGTATATACTCCAACCCCAAGTTTCTGGCCAGTGGAATGGTTTTTGAAGTAATAATCAGTGAAGGTAAAGGTTTTTTTTTTTTTTTTAAATGCCTCAACAAAATTCTTAGGATTGAAGCAGCAATAAAAACAATGGATAACTGAAGATACACTCACTGATCGATTACTTGGACTTGCACTTATAACTTTTAACTTTGTGTGTGCCGAATAAATAGTTAAAAGTTCCAGTTGCAGTTAAGGTTGATATTAAAAGGAAAAAATTAAAGAAATCTTTAGCGGAAGAAAAAATTAGCCAAATACATAGATTTTAACCAGTGGACTAGACTAATTGACAATTTGGTGGAATCGTTGTTTAGCACTCAATCAATTGTTTTATAAGTTTTGCATTCTCTAGCTTTGACTAAAATAAATAAAGTCAGCCTTAAAACAATTTTTATTGAAATGTCAATGATGTCACACTAAACAAGTCGAACTGAAAAAGTATTATAGCAATGGCAAGAGTCTACGATGGGTAATGGGTGAGAATTACGATTATAGTTGACCGTTGTGGTGTAAAGTCTAAGCCATTGACATCGGGTGTCATGTCTCGCCGGCAAAATATATGTTTTAACCTCATTTAACACGAAAGGCATCTTAGCCATTTTTGCTTCCATGGCCGCAAGTGTTCCAATGAGAGCTCGCTGAAATCCAACCATAAAGTCAATGTCGTCAGCGTATGTTACGAGTAGAAGCTTTACATACTTTTGAAATGCTGTGCTTATGGTGGTATCGGCCCGTGAATTCTACATAATTCTTTCAAATATATTTTTGTAAAAAATTTACGAGTTTGACAGTTATGCCAAAACTTGGCATGACTTGGCTGTCAAAAATGGCCCTAAAATGGTAGGATATTGATACAATGGTGGAGTTACTAGATACAATTTTATGCGTTCAAATAGTACAGTAGATAAAAACTCGTAGGAGATGTTGGTGACTGATTTTTCTATAATCGATTATCTTTTGTGAGGATCGCTTTTCCGAGATTTCATTGCACTTTCCCACTGCCCCGGGTCGGAGTGCCTTCGAATCCATTCTGTCGGGTAAAGGAGAACTACCTACTCCTTAGGTGGCGCGTTCAAGTGAAAAACCTACTTTGATGAGTGCAACTGAACCAAACCAGGACAGTGCTAAATGGAGGGGTTGAGGCCAAAATCCCCCCCCCCCCCCGAACAGTAGCGCCCCCTAAAATTAGTACGTCTTTTGCTATAATGCACTTCCTAGTACATACAGTTGCGGTCAAAATAATACTAGTGGAAGTCAAAATATAATTTTTAAGTGGTTTATTTGTTTGTTTTGACTGTTGTTTGTGACCTTTACTGTAAAAAAAACAGTTATATAATGAGAGCACAACAATTTTTGTACGGCTATGTCTGAATACTCTTTGTTTTGTTGCGCAAATTTGTCGAACGCGCTCGTGTTATTAATGAAAGTTGTAGATTTCGTCCAGTCAAAATAATAGTAGTGCTTTTTCAAATTTAAATATTCTCATATTTTAGCATTGGAAAGTTCTGCAAAGGTTAGAATCTTGTTCTTTTATGAATTTTTCATAACATTTATTAAAAAATCAGCAATGGGTAGAGGTAAGCAGGCAGTGCACACCTGAAAGGCGCGAGGATATAAAAAAGTTAATTGCTGAAGGTAAAACCTATTTAGAAATCCAGAAACTAATTGGCTGCTCAACCAACAACAATTAGAAATGCAATTAAGTACTCGCCAAGGCCGGAAACACGTGGCCGTAACCCGGTGATGTCGCCAAAACTGATCAGAAGGGTCGTCAGTCATTCAAGGATCAATCCCTTTACTAAAGCTACGAAAATTAGAGACAAATTTAGAGTAGATGCTAGTGTTAAAACTGTGCGTAAACGATTGCGAGATCACGATCTGATAGCCCACAGTCCGCGGAAGATGCGCTTACTGACAAAAAAAAAACATGTAGCCAAAAGAATGCAATTCGCGAAGGACTACTTAAATTGGCCAGCAGAGAAGTGGAGAACAATGTTGTGGTGAGATGAGTCTAAAATCGTTTTGTATTTATGTCAGAAGGCCTCCAAGTACAGAATTTAATCCTCAGTATACGAAAAAAACCGTAAAACATGGAGTATCCAGCATCATGGTTTGGGCATGTTTTTCTTTTTATGGTGTTGGTCCCATCTACCGGATACAACAAATCATGGATCAACATCTATACATGAAAATATTCGAGGAAGTCATGTTGCCGTATGCTGCGGAGGAAATTCCATTGATATAGGTTTTCTTTGGGCAATGGTGCAACAGTCTTGGATGTCGATATCGTTGGGAAGGTGTCCAAACTTGGTAAACTCTATGCCACGACGTTGTGCTGCAGTTATCTCTAATAAAGGTGACGCAACTAAATATTACTTTGAGGTAAAAAAAACATTTTTTTTCCTGATTTAAATTTTAAGCTAAATTTGCATTTTTGTTATATTTTAAGATAGATATTCAGCGCACTACTATTTTTTAACCGTCCGTCTTTGAATACGCTTGGACACATTCTAAAATATTGCACTTAATATTACTCGTAAATTCTAGATGAAAGTTTGATTTTAAAATAATATTTTCAAAAATATAATATTTATTTGTACAAAGTGGATTGAATTATTTTTGCATTCGTTTTCTTACTACACAAGTTTCACTACTATTATTTTGACCGCAGCTGTATACGAGTATCAGCAATTTAAACCGTAGTTAAGAACTCTTTTTTTCTTATTCAACTTTTTAGGTCATAAATGCAAATCAGAAATTATTTATTTTTTAATTTTTATTGCAAACTGAGTTCGATATTTCTAAAGATGCTTTTAAATATCTTTATCTTACAATAATAAAACAAATTGTTGATGCTTATAACTATGTATCTGGTGGAATAAAATTTCCTGACCAATTAACTTCCGCAAACCAGATTTATAACGGATGCTGGAGGAACTTCTCAAACAATAATACGAATAATGAATAGATTAAGTGGCAGTATTAAAAAACTACTTCCGCTAATTTACAGCGTCTGTTAGATACTATCGCTTTGATAATTACAGCTTAATTACATTTTACCTTAAACGAAGCAAATAAAGGCATCTTGCTCTACTTGTGATTCACATACAATATTATAGTGATTTGTGGGCTCGTTAAATGTACACACGTCCATACAAACATACATATGTATGTATATTGATTTATACAATTTATACATGAGGTAAATGGTAAATAACTTGGTTCTTACTGACCTCTAAACCGCTTTTAACTACAATTTTCTGAATGTATAATTTACTGCCACCCCTTACGGAACTAGGGGGTAATTTAACACTAATAAAGTATGTCGTGTGTTTGTCACGTGTGTCTAACGAAATTATAAAATTATACACATGAGCTTATTGCGGGGAGAACTCTTGAATTTCAAATGAAGTTAGATTTTTCTAAATTTGTAATTGATTATTCTAATCAACCAGTCAGACTTTTCTAAAATGTGCCAAAATCTCTTTAGGTCTGAAGGGCTTAGTTGACGTCATTAACGTGTTTAGATAAATAATGTTAGTTGGTTTATATTGTAAGTTGACTTTGGTATGTAGCAACATACAACATTTTCAATAATGATTGTAGCTATTTTATTTAAAAGCAAACAAATTGAAGACATCTCTTTTATCTTCCATTGAATTATGGCTGATTGCCTTCATAGCAAGTTTTATTGTTTTTTTTTTTATAAAGGTATAGTTAAGGTTGTTTTCTAAAAAGTGACAAGATATTTATATTATCATTATTAGAAGGAAGTATTTCTTATGTTTAGGAATAAATAAATACAGTTATGTACAAAACAATAGGACCATCGAATATCGTTTTAAATTTTATTGAAAAATTCAAATATTTTGTAAATTTTAAGAACTTTTTTTTTCATTTTATTGTTATTTTAATTAATGAAGAAAAACAATAATTTATAAAAAATGAAAGAAAAATCTTCATATTTTTATAAAAAACTAAATTTTTTTTTCATCAAAAAACATGGATAAAAATCACTGCACGGACTCTTCTCGGCGTGAACTCGACCAGTGTGCGGCGAGTGTTCGTCGGTATGACCTACCAAGCTGTTTGTATTCTACTCCACAACTCTTTTTTATTCCTACGCTTTTCGGCACCAAGAGGCTTTTACACGAATACCCACAAATTTTCCAGGGGATTGAGGTTTGGAGATTGGGAGGGCCCTGTCATAGGGATCGACATTATGTCTTTCCAGCAACCTCTTTCCTTTGCCCGCCGTATGCTGCGGGTCGTTATCGTGCATAAAATGCCACTTTAATGGCATCTCCCACACAGTATAGGAGAGCTTTTATCCAAAACAGTGAACCTACACCATACCATGAAAAACATCCCCAAAGCATAATACGTGCGCCTCCTTGTTTGAGGCTTTCGCTGGTGTACTGGGGCTGGTATGCTACATTCTTTGGACGTCAGACCCACCTCTTACCATCTTAGGAGAGATTTTATCCAAAACAGTGAACTTACACCGTACCATGAAAAACATCCCCAAACCATAATACGTCCGCCTCCATGTTTTTCATCGGACCACAGAATATTTCGCCTCTTTTTTTTCTGGACATATCCATTCCAGATGTTGTTTTGCAAATTGTATACGATTCTTTCGGTGCCTTTTGGTAAGAGGTGGTACCTCGCTGGGAACTGGCAAATCCAGTTCACGTTTAATATCTGCAGCTCACTTAAACGGGTTTTTCTTTTATTTTTTACAAGGCGTTTGTTCGTGATGGATCTGTTGGTGTGTTGGATTTTGGGGGCTGTAAGGCATTAAAAACAAAGGTTTTTGATCTCCCAATTAGTTTGGCGACCTTTCACTGTGATTCTCCTTCCTGTGTGAAACTTTTGAATCAAATCTCTTTCGGTTGTGGAGCAGTGCTGACCGAGGCCATATTGCCTATTTCCATAAATAATTGTATACATCTAATACATAGTTTTATTTTTTATTTTTATACTTACAGTAGTATTACGCGGGCAATTTATGCAAGTGGAAAGCAGTACAACGATATTGCGGAATTGAAAGAATCCAATAGATCAGAATGAGAACAGATCGACTAAAAATTGTTTGTATTACTTAGCGAAAGTTAGACAATATGGGAAATAAAAGTGCTGGCAGACATTATTAATAAAATAAAATATTAAAATGTTGTTATTTAATTTTAAGATTCGCCTGTCCTATCATTTTGTTTCACTCAGTTTTCGATGTTACCACCTAAGTCAGAAAATGATGAGGTTTTCCAGTTAATATTTTTTGGTAGGGCGGTCATATCGCATTCAATTATGTAATGATTCAATCAGTTTTAGCAAATGTTACGCATACTTTATATTTCTTAAGAATAAGGATGTAACTTTCATTTTGTCCCTCATTAATCATACATAATTCAATAGTCACGTTCATGTACTACGAGTATGTTTGTATAAAAAGTGGGTGAATAGAACGTGTAGGAATGTTTTATAAATAATGTATGATTGTTACAGATGCGGTGCCTGCTTTCATTATGTCTCCTGACTTTACTATATTTACCAAAAAAAAAACAAATAATAAAAATCAGCCTGAATATACAAGAAAACAATTTATATTTATTTCCTGGTGAAACAGTAAAATGCGCATTTCGGAGATCTCTACGCATAATTGCTTAAACCAACAACGTAGTGCGACATTATTCCCCTTCAAAGATAAAACACATACGAGTACCATTTTGAAAATACGTAGTTGCATGTAAAGTAGGGTCATAATTTAATTTATATCTGGAACCCATTTTCTGTATTAGATCATCATCACGGCCTTTGTTTTCGATACGTGAGTGCAGATGCTGTTTCTGGAACAGGAATTTGGTGTTAGGTTTTTCTGCCGACTAGCAAAAAATCAAAATATGGGGCCTAGAGCTTTAGATACTTACACAGTGCCGCGAGTAAGCAAATGTTATCGCTATGCACTTATGTAAGCGGGTCTAATATTTCAAAATGTAACGTTCATTTGAAACTGTTTGATAAACCTTAAATTGTGTCAATTTCATTGTGAATATATTAGCTTTGGACTTCAGACCGCAAACTTAACTTAAGTGAACATCTCGTTCTACAGGGGACTCTGCACCGTCGCTAGAAAATTTGCAAAAAGGTCTGAAATTTCCGAGGCATTTGTATGAACACAAAGAACGCCGAGCGTACTGGACGTTCATCAATCAAGTTGACAACACCAGAAATTGTCGATAGAATTCATGATATGGTGCGTGATGGACTATTGGAAAATTAAAGGCCTTAAGGGGAGATACACGAGTACACCTAGCATGGTCCAAGAAAAATTGATTTTTTTTTTTTGCATTTTCTTGAAGCTTGAGGAGGTCTCAAGAATATCTAGTGAAAACGCCAAGTCAATATTTCATGAAACGAGTTTTGCGGCGTCGAACCGAGATTTATTCATTTCCAAATTTTCAAACGCGTTTTTCTAAAAACCACGTTTTTCAAATCGTTACAAAAAATTTCTCGAAAATCAATGAACCGATTGCCTTGCATTTTTTTGTGGTTATTCTACCATTATCTAGTACTAGTCATAGGATTTTTTTTCGATACTTAGTTTTTGTTTTATAAGCAAAATAATAACAAATTCAAATTCACTATTTATGTTCAAACATCCGCCATTTCGTCATAAATCAATATTATCACAATCGGCTATGACAAGTATTGTATTAGAACTAGATTATATAGGGTTTTCCAATAGGGACTTGACAACTTTTTTTTAAATAAAACGCAAACCATTTGAGATATTTCAAAAACTTTATTATCGGCTTAAAGCACAATCAAAACATTTATGAATGGAACCGACATATGGGCACCGCGGGCACGTTTGCAGCGGTCGATACGTTGGACCCAATTTTCAACGACTCGGCCACACATTTCGCCCGAAACGACGGCTATTTCGCATTCAATGTTGGCTCTGAGCTCTTCCAACGTCGTCGGCGTGTTGGCATAAACCAATGACTTAACGTAGATCCACAGAAAATAGTCAAGCGACGTTAAATCGCACGAACGAGGCGGCCAATCGACTGGCCCATTTCTTGAGATAACACGCTCACCATACTTACTCTTCAATAAATCGATTGTAGCGTGTGCTGTGTGGCTTGTGGCATCATCCTGTTGAAAGCACATGTCGCCCAAGTCCATATCTTCCAATTCGGGCCAAAAATAATCGGTGATCATGGCGCGATAACGCTGACCATTCACAGTAACGTAACGATCGTTATCGTCGACGAAAAAATATGGCCCAATAACGCCCCCGGCATGCAAACCGCACCAAACAGTTATTTTTTGTGGATGAAGTGGTTACTCATGAAGCACATGTGGATTTTCACTCGACCAATAACGGATATTTTGCTTATTGACGAACCCATTGAGCCAAAAATTAGCTTCGTCACTGAAGATGATTTTGCGATGAAATTCATCATCTTGGCGCATCTTCTCCAGAACCCAATCGTAGAACGTACGTCGCTTCAAATGGTCCATCGGCTTCAATTCTTGAGTCAGATTGATCTTGTAAAGGTGTAAACCAAGATCCTTACGCAAAAGACGCCATAATGTGATCTGAGCGATGCCCAATTCCTGAGAACGCCGTGGAATTGACTAGACTCAAATTTTTGCACTAAACTTGTTATTGCCTGTCTACTGGGGCGAGGATTACAACCGAAAATTGGAATTAACGCTCTTAAAGTTGCAGTCACCGACTCCGAATTTCGGTAGAAAATTTTTATAATTAGCAGACGTTGCTCGTTCGTTGATGATTAGTAAAAGAGTGCGTTCACAAATTAAATTCAAAGTTGTCAAGTCCCTATTGGAAAACCCTTTAGTATCTAATTTAATAATCTTTTGAAGAAACGCCAGTGGGTACCGTCTACGCAGATTTTTTTAGGACGCTCCAAGAATCATACAATATCCTTGTATATTTTTGATATTTTTAAATAAAAAAAATTAAACATATTTCTGAATGTGTATACTTTTAGATAGTTAAGCTCCCAATCCGAATTTTGAAATAGTTTTCCTTAAAAAAAATACACAAAAATTACCTATTTCCAGCTCCTAGGTGTATATCTCACTTAAGGTTGATGATGTTGTAGGCATTTCAGATTATATTGATATAAGAAAGCTGTCGGGGTCATATGTGCGGCGATCCCTAATTCTGCCCCAAACACGGAACCGGACGACCACTTCAAAGCAATTTTTGTACACGTTCAAGAGCAATCCGATGAACTTGGATTCATCACTACACACCAGAAATGATTGAACAGCCAAAACAAAGGATTTCTGCTTGCGAACATGCACTAACAAAAGCAAAAGCAGTCCTATCGGTCGCACAGGTCATGGCCAAGGTTTTTTGGGATTCATAGGAAATGATAAACAATAATAATTTGGAAAAGGGAACAACAATATGCAGTGTTATTGTAAAAATTCAACGATGATTTGATGACGAAAGTGATATTTTGCCATTACAATGGTGAATAGACCACACAGTTCTAATCAAACGAATCTTCAAATCCTGATTCTCAGATCCAAATTCACCACTATTTTTCGAAAACAAACTCATAGTTTATAGGCTTTTCGCAGCAAGAACTTTTAAATATCTTGAAGAATTTCAAATGCGTTCTCTAAATCACTGTAATCTTATAACATCATATACGTTGGCTACAAGATGTCAAGATGTCAGTATTATGTAAATCCGAACTATAATAAACAGCTTGTATTTTTAGCAAAACCTTTTTCTGCATAACAACGTACATAAATCAAAAGAAAGCAGGAATTGCCTAGACAGCGTCGCAGAAACTTTTTTATATCTTATAAGCTCTTCGTGTCTATCGTATACCATTATGTTTGTGACATTCGTTACATAATTTAGGAAACAAAACCATGTAACACAATTGGAAAGCATGTCGTTTTCACTCATCCAAAGGAACAACTTTCTATTGACCATAATTCCTTCAATTAGTGTCCGATTGGACATACGAGTACACAAATCCAATTGAATGGTTTCAGACAGAAAAAATCTTTAGACAACCCAGAAGGTTATCCATATTGCTCACTGCTGTCATTTGTTACAAACCTTATTCTGAATATTTCCTCAGCCATGAAACGAAAATAATTCAAATCCATTTATTTAAAATGGTCAAAGGAAGCAATAAAGATAAAATCGTATGAAGTTCGTTTCTCCCTCATAACATTGTTTCGATTATTTTACAATTTCATGCAAGTATGGTTTGGTATTCATCTTTCCCTTATAACATCTTTATTGTATGAGTAGAATCTTAATCTATCGGACGATATTCTAGATTATGGTTAAAGTTGGATGTATCCGTTGGGGTACAAGGTGAACCTCAAAACCGCAAGTGAACCAAACTGACTCCTGGAAACCATTAGTCTATTGTAGCAAAAAAAAAAGTTCTAATTAACAACAGATGTGTATACGTAGAAGTATGCATAGAAACGACTAGAAAAAACTTCACGCGATTATCGAGTTTTCAACTAATTAAAACCAAACAACCTCTGCTCTGAAACTCGCTGACATATCAATTAAGCCGATTCACAAATATTTTATTTACTGTTTGAACTACTGTAGCTATGGGTACATTTATTTATGAGCTGCATTAAATGTAAATTTCCACAGCAAAAAAACTGCTAGAAAATATATTTCTTTAATAAAGATTAACTGTTACAGTTATGCATTGTCAGCAAATAAACGTATAAATTGTGTCATGTCACTTGCAATAATTTATTTTGGAAATAGTCATACATCTTCTAGAACGTAATGCGGAATTTTCTAGCACCTCTTGAGCTGGCACGTAGTTTATTTCCAGATTTTATCGCTATGATACTATTGTATAAGAGATAAGCTTCATTGTTATTGTTGATGATGGACTCTATGAATTGTTTGCCAATATTATCAAAGCTTATCTTGTTTTATTGCTGGTCGGTCTTGTTGTTCTGATTGCTGTGAAGGTGATTATGCTTTTTAAAAAGTAAAATATAAAGGTTTAACCAATTACTATAGCAGATCAGAGAGCATTGTAATCCTATTAAGCTTTGAAGAGAAAATACAAAAATACATTAGCATTGGTATACCATAAAACGAATTTGAGCAATTTTGAGTTATACAATTATGTATTCCTTTTTCGATCTCTTTTTCGAACCTCAACTGGAACTTGAGCCGCTATTACTCTTTGAACCCGATTTTAGGAAGACCTTGATTTTGTTGATTTTCTCAGCCGGAAGTTTGACTCACATCGGTTTCCTTATGTGGAAATTATTAACCCGAATGTGCATTATTTTTATTAGATCACGTAGTCATTCATCGTCCAGACAACGACCGCCGTGTATAACAAACCTTTAAGTTTAAATTGCCTACCTTCTCAGGTGTCGGATAGAATAACGCGGCCAGTTCTATCATATTTTCTTGAAACATTAAGGTGAATCTTTGCTGATAGATAGGAGCTAATGGTTGAATAGCGAATCAGATAAATATTTTACCAATCTAAATCTGCGAAGACTGCCATCAATTACATAGACAAATTATCCAAAATTACATACTATGTGGCTGATGAAAGTAAGCCTTATAATATTCAATATTATATGAAGATATATTCGTACCCAATTATTATGAAAAAATCCACTTAATATGTTAAAGTTTTGGGAAGGAAAAGTTAAACTGCGGCGGTTTCCTCAAAGAAATGGATAGTTTCATGTACAGCTAGGAAGTCAAACCAAAAGACCTACAAAATCACACATGTATCTGCTCAAAGTTTACGATTAATGTGATGTTCTGATTTTTATCCAATTCTATTATAAATTTCTTCTAAAAGAGAAGAAAAAATATATAAAAACTTTTTTACTTCTTTTCCCCTTTGCTATCTTCAGACAACCAGCACACATCTTGATAAGCAAGCAATTTTGCTAACGTGATAGGATTACATTTATTTATGTATACACATACGTATATATGTTACATATTCATGACCAAGCCCATTCTATGAAAAACATGGACAAATACACGGTGCATATGCGAGATCTAATAAACAAACTTACAAATGAGCATAAACTAACAATTAAGCGAAATAAATTATGCGAAAGCTAAGTGAAACAACAACGAGTTGAATCACCTTTTCAATGGTATTGAGTGGGATTTCTGTGCTGACTCGAAATAAATATAAAAAAAACTGTTGGCAAAAATACCACAGATAAACTGAAATACATACTATCATAAAAAATAATTCTAATTGGTTATTAGCACTGAACTGGAACCTTTAGGTCACGTAATATTTTGAGGTCATATTGAACAACAAAATTTAAAATATTACAGCCAACGTTCGTGAGCAGTTGGTATGATATAAAACAGAAATGAATCTATAACCCGTAGAACAAAGAAATCATTAAATGAAAATTTACACGACATCATGACCTACATACGGTCTAGATGTGGGATTCTCTTTTCTTTTGTTTTGCTTTGAATCTGCATGTGCCTTTTCAACTTGGTTATTTAAATAAAAAAAAAAAAGAGGTACGTTCGTTGACCCAAATGTTTAAATGCGTTGTAGCGATTGACGTTGGCTTACTCTGTGCACTTTCAAATCTGGACTATAATTTAACAGCAATCGGTACAATATCCAAGTGTAAGAAACAATTTTTCTAAATTTGCAAAACTTGAAAAAACTAAGCGTGCTAACTTCTCACACGCTTCACGGCAGATTTTAGAGTGAATTTTCTTAAGGGTTCCTATCATCAATGCTGTTGTCATGCGTACAACCATCACATCCTATTAAGGTCCACTTCACTATATAAGTAAATATGTACCTACCACTACGATTCTGATCTTTTTGACTGACTTTCCACTTCTTCCGGAAAAACGCACCCAATTGGCAACAAATTGGCTTATGAGTCACAAAAGTTTTAGTTAGAGAATTCGGAAACTTCATAGATAAAAATAAATATTAAATGACTATCCTCATCAAAAAAAAATACAAAATTCAAGGCAACAATCATTTGTCATGTAACGATAATTGAATACATCTTTGTGACTAAAAAAATATATGTACAAATGTAGTGGCGCGTCATAAATATTTTGAAAATCAAATCGTTTCATATTTTTACTCCGTTTATCAAAATTGTATAAATATTTGTATGTTAAAATAAATATTTAGTATATCCAACAAAAGCAATAAACTCCAGTCAGCCCCCTTGAAATGCTCATGCCAACCTTCGCGAACAAATCGAAACGAATGCTGCGGCATTCTAAATCAAGAAGTAAATACAAGTTTCCTTAACCAGAAAACGTGTATACATATGTAGATAGTGCTTGTAGTCGTTTGTTAGCCTGATGCGATCATTCTCGAAATGATTAACATAAATGTATACGAACACTTACACAATAGCACATTCTTTTTCGGAACTAGATTCTCCATAAATCTGAAGGTTTATATGATTATTTCTCTTTTCTTCTGGTTTATTGTATCATCTGTTTGCTTAGTGCAAATGATATTAGCCATTTTCTTGCAGCTGCTGCTTCGTCTATTACTCTTCTGTGAGATTCAGAATGTTCTTATTTATTGGAAAAGTACTGAGCAAATTTCCAACTGCATATATTGATCGTGTATTTAATGTATTACAACTACATGCACATGCGATTGTTGACTGTACCTATATTGAGTAAACTTTGTTGGTTATAGTTCTCTAAATTGAATCAATAAAAATTTAAAGAAAAGATAAATTTAATGCAAGTAATTAACAAACAAAGTTTACGGTGATCGTATGATTTTATAACTTCATTGTCTCATTCATAAATTTTATCGTACCGAGTACGTATCTGCGAAGAAATTCTAGAAACAATTGTTGATTTTTATTGCAAACTTCGGCTTTAAATAGAAAACAATTAATCAATGACGTTGCAAAGCATTTGATACGAAACAGCCTGTCTAACAATAATGCCATATATGTATATGATATTTAAATTGGAATTGTAACAATATCATAACCACACATCGTTTTCAATTTAGGATTGATTGTTTCAATTGATCACAGCTAAACCGATTTGCATTTTGCTGACCAAATACAACAATATTTTCTGTCTACATGGGTTCAATAGTGTTCTTGTGATCTTAGTAGTATTTTCAGATATCTTTATAGTTATTGGTACACAAAGAATAAACAAATTTTTGTTTTGGGTGTGAAAACATTTGGTTTCAATAAATGCATCTCTCCTGCTTACTGTATTGACGCAATTACGAATCTCGGGTGTTGGTCGGAAAAGTCAAGTTGCTGAAGGCAAATTGTATCCTCAAAGAGCTAGGAACTGTCAAAAGGAAGTAAATTAAGCGCCATCAGGTCGTTTAGCTAAGTTATTACAGACGCAAAGCAGAGATTCCACTGCTCTCCAATGTAAGCCTGCCCAAAAATTCAGTGCAAAAATACAAATGTCTTCTCATTAAAAAAACTAAAGACTAAAATAAATCAACGAATTAATGACGCAAGATTCTGGTGTAAATCAGGGTCTAGTCTCTCCAATTGTCTGTGTTTTCATCTTCTCTTTTTTTTCAGATTGAGGGAACCTTAGGTCTTAGAAAATTTCACTTTCAGATTTTTGTCAGTTCTGGGTCAGCAAAATATTTCTTCCTTTTCTCAATGTTGACGTGGGATTAAAACCCAGACCCACTAAAATATGACTTTCTACCTGGGCATGAATGTTTTGTTTTCAAATCATATCGTCTTCGATGTAAATTTTCATTTTGCAAGTGTTGCGATATGGGAAAGGTCTCATCAAGTGAACGCAATAAGTTGTATAAATTTTTCCTAGTGTTCTACGTTTAATTCAAAATAAAATCTGCAGGATTTAACTCATTCTCTCTTTTTTCTTTCCTCATATGCTGTTTTATTTTCGTTTTCGGCTGCACAAAACAATATAGCAGCGGTTGCAAACAGTATTCCTCGTTATCGCTCATTTTGTATTTTAAAAATATTCGTACATAATTACTGCAAACCAGAAAATTTCGAATTGACCTACTCTTTACAAAACAAATGTTCAAATGGTTCATTTCAGATTTCACTGTTCCTCTATCTGTCAAAAATTCTTTCATTCCAATGACGCCTGTTTTTGTGCGTAGCCACTTCGTTCAATGTCATGCCTTTCAATCCCATGCTTGTGTGGCCAGGCACTTATTCACCGGCATAGACAGATCCGACCAATGACTATACTGCAATTTTATGGAGGGCAAACTGTTTTTTTTTAATATATTAGATTAGAACAACTCACTAGGGCTTAAACATGAGATCTTATTTTATGTCAAGTGCTATTGCGAATAATCGATCCTTGGTCATGTGACACGTTCAAACGCTGCAGCGATTAGACACTAGCTTCGACTGGGTCTAATAATAAGCACGCATTAACCTAGGCCGCGATAAGGTTGATTTTCTGTAAAATACTGTTTCTGCGGCCTTGTTTAAGTATTGTGTTTGACTATAAATAAAATCACAATATTTAGGTGGAACGCTTTGGATGTTGCATTTGTTGTTTACCGCAATTTTATTTCTCTGGTAACTTTTTAAAATCCATTTCAATTAAGAGACCTAACTACTTCTGGAAAATCTCAGACATACGAGTAATAACCAGTAGCAGCTATACTCTTCTCAAATTCGTAATCTAAACCTGACTCACAATTTTTCCCCAGACTCATTCACGTGAATCGTCAACAAATTACCCGTGAGTTGTGAGATTATTAGTAAACCTTGTATATCCCCACCCGTTTCAGGTTATATCATGAAATTATACACTATTCCGACGTTATCCTTTTGCGAAAATAATTACAAAAATTTCGAAAGATTACTGACTACAACCAAAAGTCACGTGGTAAGTGGTGGGTGAATGACGGTGGTGTACACAACGTGTTTCTCAAAATCTAGATTTCAACATTTGAGAACCGAATGACGCACATTGAATCACATATGTATGTACCTATTCACATGTTCATCAAGTCAACAGAATGCCAATTCAAATTTGTATTGTTATGAAGGTAAAAGCGACAGACTTTCCAAAGTTTTTAAATTATCAACTTTCGCTTGTAAAATATAAAGCACTTTGGCTACATGGAAAATCCTTCTTAAATTTGAATGGTAAAACAGGAACTAAAAACGTCAATGCAGTAATTTATACGATATCTCCAACTGGGACAAGTAAACACTTTTTTGGTTGCCCCGAAATTGTCATAGCAACCGTAAATATCCTTTGTTTATATTGAACATACAAAAAACAAAAGCACAAACTCCACATTTAATTAACCTTAATATCAAAAAAGAAAGAAAAAAAGACCTTGATTAAATTATTATTGATTGCAAATTGGTTGTAAATAAGGTGGCAGACAAACTCATCAACAAATAAAGTTAGCTTTCTGTAAACAAATTTGTATGACTTTCAGTTGTGAGTATGAACACGAGAATGGAATGCAAGGAGAATGGAGAGTCGCGTAAATTGAAAACGCCCTTTAAGGGTGTTCCTTTGTCATACTAATATTGATATTCCAAGTTTTGCCCTTAACTTCTGTATGTGGTTAATACGAATATTGTAAATCAAGTCCGACAAACGAGTACAAAACAAACACGAGCTTTTAATTAATTCATGAAAATTGCAACAAAACGACCTTGATTGCTTATTTGCGTTGCAACGTATCAAATTTGTATTTTATTGCCACTTCACGTAATGAATGAATCGCCAAAGCACACATCAACAACAAACTTCATTCAATCAAACTTTACATCCAATCGGTACTCAATAAACTTGGTAAAATTTATATTTATCTAATGTAAAATTTTAAAACAGAGCCATATGTAAAGAGCATTTGTTTGTATGTAAATTTACTAATTGTGTATTCTGCTGAACAAAGATTTACTTCGAAGATTATAAAACCAATTCGCCAACAAAATCAATAACTAGTCTCACTTTCTAGCACCACCCTTTTATTTATTGTCTCCAAGAATATATACAATAGGAAATTTTCCTTTGGGTCTGAAATGTAATAATATGCCCTGCGTATCACTATGATGATATATGTATATCTCGAGTTACTACAACTAGAAATCTATCGACCAGAGTTTTCTCTTTATTTGGCTTTGATGCTGAGCAGAGGTCATGTGATTTTACCCCACAAAGCGAATCTGTTCAGCTGCGTTAATCATACTGCAAAACTGGTTACAGATTCGTACAGGTTTTTCATGAGTCGCATCTAAATATAATAAAACAAGTTTCTTTGTGACGTACGAGCACGGCTCATAATTTTGTTGAACGTACATGTCAATGATATTTACAAAGAAACGTGCCCCAAATTTACCTATTAACTTTCTCATTAATGAAGAAAATTTATGAGTAAACGATAATGAGTTTCTTCCCTGATATATGTTGAGTTAGGGTTCTTTTACTCTACCTTGTAAAGATCTAGGTACATATACGCAGTGTAGACCGTAATACAATATTTGTTGCTACGGTTTGCAAGAATGCTGACCTACTTAATTCTTATTCTGTGTAAGTTTATTGACACGAAAGGTGGATCAGCATAGCTTGTGTGGAATTCATACTTATAATGCATATGCAAACTAAACAATGTATTTGTGAGATCATCCGCGAATCCATATTGAACTATTAAACGTACCGTGTCTCCATAACCAACCCATTAAACGGAAAATGTTTTCCAATTGAATAACTTGGCGAATAGAAGATTGTAGGTCTTGTCCACGAACATCGATTAGAAACGAAGACTAAAAACTAGAGTCCGACCGAAGGTGAATTTTTTGGCCGAAGCCGAATCTAATGGAGATTGTATTTCAAAATGCTAAAGAGCCTAAAATATAGTGATCAGTTTGATAAAATTGATCGGGAGATATTTTCTTTTTTATTAATTTATTTTACAAAGACATAAACAGCAAAATAGCCAGTAAATTATTGCAGAAGACTCTTTTAAATAACACATAAACGGAACAATCAAAATGAATGCTTAGCAAAGAAATAAAAACAAAAAATAACCAGAAAAAAAAAATCCAAAACCCCAGGTACATTCGATAACACGTAAATACAACAAACAAAGTTAATATGAGAAGACAAACGATGAAGTAGAATTAATAATCAAAATTAAGTAACTTAATATTATATGCAAGAAACAAAAGTTTTTGTACATTTTCTCCCTGCAAATTAGCCCCGATCAGCATAAATTTGTCCAGCTACACTAGTAGGAGGAGCTGATAAATATTTGTTAGCTACTTCTTTCAAGTAGGTATAAGCTACCTCCTACAGAAACGAAACAAACATGAAATGAATTGCTCGAAATCTCCTCCAAAACACGGTGCATATAATAGTTTAATTTTTGCGGAAAATGGTTCGGCTTCGGCAAAGGAAATTTAAACCGAATGTGACCGAAGCCGAAGCAGAAGCCACTAAATACTAGTTTGTGTTGATAATTTGGAATAAAACAGTGCGGGGCCCTGTATCGAAGGCTTCAGTTAAAATTCAATCCTTCGAAATGATGCATTTCTATTTCCTGAAATTAAAGAATTTACACATATTTGGATACTTAATTGGGTTCCTAAATATAGGTAAACTTTCACTGACTCTTAAATAATTTAGGACAGGGATGATGATATCAACCTCAAATTGACGAAGATAATCGATCTAAAGTACTTGCGAAACAGAAAACATCCTGATAATGTAAAAACAGTCATCGAAAAACTCTTTCAAAAAGCTTGTATTAATTTGACTGGCGATGGAACATGGAAAAAGCTAGTATATACTTCCTTGTACGGCGTGACACCATTGACCGGATATTATTCTGAAAAAATCATTGATATTTTTGTGAGAAGTTCCTACTGGAAACAGTGTGGAAGAGCTACAATCAACAACTCATATGGAAAATCTCTCCAAAAATAATTCCGGCTGGCACGAAAACTGTGGAATTAGCTGCATACATAGCTGCCGGCATATTCAATGAAGGTACAACACAACTCTTGTATTTTATGAATGCAATAAGAATTTCATTTGGGCCCAATGTGCATTCATATGCCGAAAGAGAGGATGCACAACACGTGACATCTCAGATGACAGAGCGCATAAGAGCATACGAGAGGGCAGAATTATCCACAGATAACACCAACTCGAGGTATTAGAAGCTGCCAAAGGAGGGTTTGTTATATAACCCTGGAATAGACGACTCGGTTATTATGTATATGTAAAGTGCTTTTGAAACTTTAAACGCGTTTTTCTCAAAACTGTGTTTTTGAAGTCGGTGAGCAAGACTCTTGGAAACGGTTGAACCGATCACAACACAAGTTTTTGAAATATATTCTTTAGTAATTGATCGATTGTTCTGTTCTTTCTAGGGCCTAAATTCAATTTATTTTTTTTTTTAAGAAACCACCATTTTGTCAAAAATGAGTATTTTGCTTATTCCTTCGATCAAATACGAGATAACACATTATATATTAACGAAATTTATTTGGTTACAAATGAACAAAAATTCAAAAAGTGCAAAAAAAAATAACGGAAACCTTAAAATATGATAAACAAAAATTTCGCGAGTGCCTACAACGTGCAATAGAAGTGGCAGACGATAGATACGAGAGTGATGTTAACATCCTGGCGAGAAATGCTACAAAGTGCTTAAAAGAGTCAATAGATTCTTTGAAATGTAAGCGATTTGTTGATACCTCGGGCATAAATCAGTGATTTAACAACGAACTTAAAATAATGCGTAGTAAAAAAATGTATAAACATAGGTTGGGTGTATGGTCAAATTCACCAAGTGACTGCGAAAATTACAGACTAGCTAGAAATAATTTTAAATCAGCGCTTGAAAAGGCAAAGAACGATTTTGTTACTAAAAAAAATACAAACAGCTTTGGTCTTTAGCAATGTGGAGAACCATAAAATCATTAGTGACATGGGGAAAATCCATGAATAACGGTTTGAGCTGCTTGACCATCCGCCTTATTCACCAACTTCTTTTTGTTCCCTCATCTAAAAACTGCACTCGGAGGACAGACATTTTCGTCAAATGAGGAGGCAATCACCTTCGTGAACAATTATCCAAGTATTATTTGGACGGGTTAGAGAGATGGGAGCATCGCTGGGAGAAGTGTGTAAAGTTACAAGGAGACTATGTAGAAAAATAAAAAAAAAATTTGAGAAAAAATGTAAACTCAAAGAATGGGGAATTGGCCCAAAAATACTCGGTTACATTACTGCTTTCTTGAGCAACAGAAAGTTTTGCGTAAAAATCGGTAACGTCTTTTCTAACACCGTTCAGCTTTTTAATGGCATCCCTCAAGGATCACCACTATCTGTGTTACTTTTTTCAATCGCATTTGATGAAATAAGTAAAATCATAACCAGGCATAAATATTTGGAACACTGTGCTTACGCTGATGATGTTTACATACTTTGTGGGCACAATGATCCAAATTTGTTACATTCATCCCTATCTAATGTCTTAAAGGACATTATAGATTGGTCTTCAACCAGTGGTGCTACTTTGACACTCAACAAATGCAAAATCCTCCATATTTGCCGGAAAAGATCTTGCTCAGTCCCAGACTTATATGTAAATAATGTTATAATAAAATCAGTACCTAATTTAAGTATACTTGGCTTGATGTTTAACTGTAAATATAAATGGAAAAGTCATTGTTTAGAAATTAAGAAATTACTAGCTGCAAGGAGCAATATAATTAAGTATTTAGCCTCAAAAAAAAGTAATGCTAATATCAATACTCTTTGTTACGTAACAAGAATGCTAATATTAAGTAAAATCGACTTCATCGACTCCATCGAAGAACGCTGCATGGAAGTATCGGCGAAACTGCTCTCCAAAATCTGTTTCCCAACCGGTTCTATCCTAGACACAGATGTGCTTCTATGCTCCAATCGGAAAACTAAGCAAAGAATTTCGTCAGCGATAGGAAACTCGTTAAAACTCGGCAAAGTTTTAAGTATTCCATACAAATTTTTCCCCAAACACACAGTCTCGCAGCCACCGTGGTCCATCAAGACGGATTCTATTAAATTGAATCTCTGCAAGTACCGAAAAACACACTCAAACAATCGTATATATCAGTCAATGTTCCTATGTATATCCTCGGATCTGACTTCTAAAGGATGGGCATTTTTTTACACGGATGGTTCCAAGACAATAAACAATACTGCATTCGCCGTCACCCTAGAAAATGGTACACTCCTCAAACAAGGTATTATGACGGAGACTGCCTCTATCTTTACTACAGAAGCACAGGATATTTTAGAGGCGCTGGTGTTAGCAGATAATACGCAATGCAAGTACGTCATCTGCTCAGACAGCCTTTCAGTACTACAGGCAATTGCAAACCCAAAGTATGATTCTCAAATAATCTGCCGTATCCGAGACATCCTCTTGAAAAGACCGGACAAGATCAAATTAATGTGGGTACCAGGACATGCAGGTATACGGGGCAATGAAGTCGCCGACCACGCTGCCAATTTAGCTGGTGTTAGTCCAACCTATATATTTGACACATACAGCAAACACGACTTACAACGCACAATAAAAAGCAAAATAAAACAGGCACAAATGAACGATTGGAAACTATATCTTCACTTTTATTCGAGCAAAATCAATCATCAATCCCTGCAAAACACCGCCAGCTTATCCACCATCCGTCCTTAAGTCAACCACCACTAACTTCCTTCGTCTTCGCCTTGGACACTCTGTAGCCACTCACCAATACCTACTAAGAAAGGAGTCGCCCCAATCTGCTCCTCATGTAATATCCACATCCTAAACATGGAACACATCCTTGGTTCCTGCTTCTTCTCTTCAAACACGTCCAGCAGTCACCTCAAGGACAACATTTTTAAAATATTAGACAATTCATCCCTAGAAAACTTAAATATAATAAATAAACTTGTAACATTATTCAATATCATATTATAGTATATAAATGTACATTAAATCGAGCTGAAAGCCTTTGCAGCTAATGCTCAAATTCTTGTATTTACATGTAATTTATTTCATGTCAATATTTATTGATATAATAATAATAATAATAATAATAAAATGTCTTTTATCATTGTTCGGTCGGAAAATTTTCAGACAAAATAATCAAAATATATGTTGTTATCTAAATGTGGCATAGATTCAAGCGGTCTCTCTAAAAAAAAAAAAACCGTCGGAAATAAGCAAATATAATTTTATAAGGCGCGTAATGGGATCAACAAGATGGAATCCTCATAGTCGTGCTATTATGAAAGTTTATTGAAGTCCACGTAATCTAGCACCGTCACAGCAGTATAACTCTGATAAAACAATATTAATCGTAGTGAAGTCTCTTATTGTCCCAGTGTTATCTTTTAGAGTCTAAATGACCTCGTTATGTTTATGGTTGAAAGACTATGATCATATACATATGTATGTAAGTATGTATACCAAGAAACTATTTTCTTGTTTCAAGAAATCCTCAATACTTACAATATTAAAAGCTAACTTTTTCAAAGTACATACCATAATAGTAATTTCACAGTGTTATGATAAACACTCCAAAACCTGTTCCCGTACACGCATTTCTATTAGTTTCCCGCAGAAAAGAGGAAAATGAGAGATCAATTCATTCCCTCTCTTTTGCCGATTTCAGTTTCAGAAATTTATTCGAGAAAATTCGCGAAACCCGTATTTTTTTTATTGTTTATAATTATGTAATAATATTCTTTTCTTTTGCAAAAATAAGTGAGATTTAAATATGCATATGTACATACGTAGAAAATTTATTGATAAGATTGAAATTTCAGATGAAAAAATGTTTTTGGAATGGTTTTAAAAACAAAGTACCTATATTGGAAAACAGACAAAAAAGCTCTCCAAACACGTTCAGGCGTTTACAAATGGCATCTACAATAGTTAGATGCACGATACGAAGACAAATTATGAGAAGAACTTATGTACATACATATCTCAAGTCTTTCAGACTCATTTGGTTAAAGCTGATTTTTGAAATCCTTTTGAGAAAAAATAGGTTAAATAATGGCAGTTCAAAATTGTCTAAAATCCATTCGCTTGGTAATTTTTAATTACCGAATGTGACAATTTATATATACCTACATGTATACGACCAAAAGGTCCGCGAACAGACCTAGTGTTAACTTTTATTTCGTGGTGTCATTTTTGACAGTTTTTTTTAATAAACTAAATCAAATAGACTTACATATATCAGAGGAATGCATGTATTATTCAATCTTATTTCTAAAATCGGGACTCTTTTAGAGGATTATGTAATTGATGGTTGTGATCCTTAATGTGGATAAATTTCGTATCACATTCACTCTTGATGACGGAAAGCGTAAAAAAGAAACAAGGCGTTGCCAAGGTCTCGATTGCAAATATTTCGCATTTGTTCGTCCATTATTTGCAAAAATTTGTGAAAAGATCTTGGCCCTTACTCGTATTAGATCCAGCTGTAAGAGGTTAGATGATTGAGGAGCTTAAAGTCTGCCTCTTTTTTTCTTTTTGTGTGTTTAATGACAAGGTGTGGCGTCAAGCTGGTGACATCATCAGTCCTTATTTTTCCAAAAGTAAGGCCGGAGCTGGCGTTACAGCCAATGGTCAATGTTACTGGACAATGATCAGTGATAATTTCTTAGAAAATCACACCATTGATTGATCAGAATAATATGTGGCGTCAGAAGGATGGCCTTACATACCATATTGCTCATGAAATCTTGGACATGCTCAAAGCATACCGCCAAATGTACCTGTGATCGTGCCATTTGACGCCACTCAATTCAATTCACTTTATTACAATTATTTTTGTACATTAAGATATATGTTGATCTTTTATATTATGTACAATACTTAGATTTAACAAAATTCAGCATTAAGAAATAAATTAAGAAACAGATAAAAGGATTTAAAGAAAGGAGGATAAACGGGTGGTATATAAAGAAAAGAGAGATTGTTTTAGAAACGGGGAATGAACTGCACTTTTGAAGCGTGTGACATTAAAAATAATTCTTGTAGTTATTGGTAGAGTTCCATACTTTGATAGTCTGTATAAAAAATGAACAGGTTGAATTAAGGTAAACGATAATGTAGTGATATTAGAGTAGGTACTCTAAGTGAACGAGAAAAATTAAGTTTTTAATCTTTTATAGCTCATAACTCAATAGCCCACTTTGCTTTGATGTACGATGATAAAACGCAAACTTTTCAAACGTTGAAAGCCAACATTAACCGCGGTATTGGTTAGTAAAGCCTCCAATTGGCCCACATTTCGACCGTAAGGATGCGACTTGTCAAAATCAGTCTAAAATCGTGTTCAAGACAATATCATGACTCTTACTCCATAATAAGCAAACATTTTCGATTTATGCTTTGTTCCTGTTATTGTTTGTCAAAATAAAGGTCTATAGCTCTTAAACACGGCGTGTTCAGGCGTTTTATATTGCTCTTTTATCTTTTACACCACCCGTTAATCTTACAGACTTTTGCTTTAGGCATCGATTGTTTACGCTGGTTTATTTAAATATATGATGAAATTTACTTCATTTAGTATAATCTTTGTAAATGCTTGTTGAAAAGAATCTTGTTGAAACACCCTTTTAATATCCAAAATATCCAAGAAAATTTGCAATTTCGCCCATGTGCACATTCAACGAGTAATATTTCGTTTCTCCATCTTCCTATCTAACAAGTGCAAATTCAATTTTACAAAAATTGGCATTCGGAAACGATATCTTTGCCAACTCCAACACCAAAATATCAACTTCCTGTCTAGAAGGGGTGGGGCGGTAACAATACACAAATGACTTCATCACGAAGAATAAGAAAACAAAATATTTTTTTTTTATTAATTTAATTGCCATCACGTGTCACCCCGTCATTTATTTCTCTAGCAAATTTAAGCAAGCATACACATATATAAATAAGCATGAACAGCTGTATCCATACATAAATTTATATCTGTATGCAGACATCAAGAGCCAACTGTAAGAAGAGAAAAAAAAAATCGAATAGCTTCCATGATGTGTGGAAAAAATAAAGGGGGGTGTTGCAAATCACTCTCCCCTTAACCACGTTCCATGCCAACTCCAGAACAATAAAGAACTCAAACGTAATGGCGAAGAAAAGAACATGGCTGCCATTGACATGCAGAAATTTCTCCACAGCTATACTCACTCAAAAATTCTCATCCCATAAAAAAAAGAAGAAAAATAAAAATATTAAAATAAAGTAAAAAAATTATATCAAAACATCAATTCAGACAGAAATGGAAATTCTGTTTTGGATAATCATTTTTACTTTACTTACAATACAGTGTCGATAATATAGTCCGAAAGAAATTTTTCTCATTTCTTTTTTTTTGCACACACTTCCAATATAAATGTGAAATGATATTGGAAATTGGTATTAGAGGAAAAGTGAAAGAAAAATAATAGGATATGCCCCTACCCTAGCACCCACCACCAAAAATTACAGAAAAAAAAATTAATTTCGAAATTGTTCACAATTTTTCTTTTTAATTATTTCAACTCCCACCATCATCACTCATATACAATATTTTCTTCTTTTTTTTTCTTTGAATCACACTATTTCGGGGATATTTATTTTACTTACAGTTTATTATTCATGTTAGAAGGCATATTTAAACTTAATGATTGCAACTTCACTGAAACTGAAAACACTGATAAATTAAATCGAATCGAAGGCTTAAATTTTTTTTTGTATTGCTTTTCGCTTTATTTTAGGCAAAGAAATATGTGAGTATGAAACTTTCCCGGAATTTTATCCGCTAGCGAACTTTCTGGATTGCTATCCGTTAAGAAACTGATATTCCAGTCTACCGTGGCAGTGGACCTTTATAGAGAATAGATGATGACAAGTGCCACGGGAAAATGGAAAAGAAACGTACATTTCTAACGGGAATGCATCCAAGATTTCAGGGCGAATCAAAGCGCCAAAAAGTGATGCCAAGTCCCTGAGTTCAACATCAGTAGACGCAAGCATAAACCGATTGGTATGACATCATCGTACTTCGTACCTGAATCAATCATTTTAGTTCTCTTTTTCAGAGATTTCGTTGGAGTGGATGACACTGCAGTAGATCTGCTGCGATTTTTCAGCAAAAAAAATTTACAACTACTATTACTATGCTATTGGCAATCTACAGCCATTTAAATATGACGAAAGAAAATAGGTCATTTAGATTTAGCTTTGACTTAATAAAAATATTTTGAAATGTGCAATTTTGTCAAAGTAGATATAGCTTTTAGTTAACTTAAATACTTTGAAGTATCTATTTTTTATGATAAAGTATTCAAATTTTGTTCTTATCACCCCTTTTATATCTTTTAAAAAATACATTAAATCAAAATCCTTAACATGATGATGACGACTTTTTTAAATTTACATCATATTTTTCGCAGAATATGAATTTACTGCGAAATTCAACTACTCAGGTCCGAACCCTGGATGACAGCAAGATCTCGTCAAACGACTGAATCTTGTTGTCTCGTCTGCATTTTCTTTGGCATCAACATCACGATCCATCTATATTTATACAATAAGGAACGTGTAGTTATTATGGGAGATTGTTATATTGATCTCGTAGCAAACGATAGTAATAGAAGAAAAATATGTAGCACCATAATTGATCAACGACTTATACAAATATATACAATAATTGAGCAACATATCAGAATCGTCGGTTCAGAATTCTAAGGATTAGTTAGTCAAACGTTCTGATTAGTCGAGAGCGCGAGAATTGACTTCAAAACTAGGTGACCTTTCGTGTGATAGTGGACTAGATTTTCAGTCAAAAAATTTATCCTTGCAATTTCAGGCAGTTGAAGTAACGTCAAAAAATCAGCTGATTTGTAGGCTTTAATTTAAGTGAAAATTGTACTTCATTATATTGTTTGATAAATTGTTTTCTTTTGTAAAAATTAAAATGTTTTTTTTTTAAGTAAATTTTGAGGGAGTTGACTATGAGTGGGATGAACCGGATGAAAGCATGCAACGAATGATGAATGATAAGTTTACAGAGGAAATTAAAAAGTTTTGCTTACTTTCACCAAATTGCAGATTACAATTTCGTTGCAAATTAGATGGAACAGTAATTTGCAAAGATAAAGGACGGAAAGGGACGGGGACCGATGAACGAAGATTCGCCCGCGTTTGTAGATGTGTGTAACTCAACTCGTAACGATGGAATTGAGGGTGGAAGTGTTGGCGAGAGCGTGAAATCCAACGAATATATTTTGCGAAGATCTATGATCACACACGCCTTAAACAAACTTGTTACGTCATCTTTTACAATTTATGCTACATATTTACCTTGCAATATAACAGATTGTATGCGATTTCTGTTTTCTGTTTAAAAACCTATATATATGAAATAAGCTGTAATTGCTCGTACAATTCCTGGATATTGTGTTCTTGATGGCCAATTTACATACATAGTCTTTTACGAGATGACATAAAACATCTAGTATCTCGCAAAATATTCAATGCGCTGCACTTTTCGAAAAATGAAACTGATCACCAGCCGAAAAAAAAACATTCCTGCTTAATGAGCATTCAATAGCGGTTTGTCCTCAATATTTTCGATGCGCACGGTGTGTCCAACTTTTAGATAAGGTTCTGTGAGACAAATAAAGAATATACGATAGACTTACTAAAAAACAAGTCCGACTCATCCTGAAACGGACACGATATTCATCCAAAGAATACGCTGGAATAACTTCTTCGTAGTAGTTGTGATTCCACGTTGGTTGTTCATGTAAATCGGACATCACAAACAACATTGAATTTTGCAAGATCGAAGGAAGGAAGAAAAATCGTTTGCAACAAAAAGCATAACTTGACCTTTAACGTAAATAGTTTTTTAGCAGAAGTGTTCACATAATCTTACTTACATAATATTTCATGAACTATATCACCCATTTTATGCTCTATTATCTTTTTTAGTAATATAAATAAATTATTAACAATTCATCAACATGTTTTAAGTAAGAATTGAAAGCAAATATCCAATTATGTCGTATGTGACATATATAAATGTCAACTGTATTTGCGAACAATTTTGCCGTTGGTTGGGTATGACTTAAATTTCAGTCTCTAGAATCCTGAACGCGCTTATTGACTATGTATTCTTATGTATCAGTAATAATGTGAACTATAATATTTTGTGCAACGGTAACCGAAAAAGACAAAATAACCACGAAACGATAATAGTCGAGATTACCCCGGGATAAAAAGGTAAGAAAAATTATCAGAAATACCACTACAATCAAAATCGGTTCATGTATACACAATTTTAGCCCGCATTATTCATCCAGTGTGCGCTTGAAGTGAAAGATACCACAGTCTTACCAATGTGCGTTGGCCCCATAGATGAACCAACCTTAATAGCAAACTTTGGAAAACCGCTTTTCTACTGATCGCCTCTATCCGTGGGACCCTGTCTGTGAATACGTGTGAATTGTCATCAATGGCAATTTCCATACCATTTTACACAAAACCCGTCCATTTTACTCAAAAAAGTAATGTACATTACACATACCCGGTTTATATGACAGCTCAATGTGCATTTCGTCAATCCGCATTAGTTCAATATCCGTAGAAATGGTGGTGTTTATATGAAATTATCCAAAACCAAATACAAAATAAGCGAGAGAAAATTGAGAGAGGTTAAAGCGGCCCATACACAACACACTTGTGTGCACACTTCGGTGTGATCATCAGTGTCGCACGCATTAGTTGTTTATCGAACTTGGACGTAGAAGGAATAGTGCTAGTAGCAGTCGCAGTCCCTAATTGACATTTTGAAACATTTTTTTATCCGATCTGAACACTACTACGATCAAACAAAGACTGATATTTTGTATGAGCGCGCGCGCACCAACCCATCCACAGCACACTTCTAGGAACACCGACACAAAAAATTAAAATGTTTTGATTTTGCTCACACAGTGTGGCAACCGCAAAACCGGTGCGCGGACTGCCCCATACACAACACACATTTCAGCACACCGACACAAGTGTGCTGTGTATGGGCCGCTTAACAAACAGCTGATTGAACTGACACTTGACATTAACACTGGTACATTGTTCTTATTTCTTTGTCTTTCCATATATATCGTTAGCAATCCCACATTTTAAATATCCAACTTATTAAATGCCCAATGATGAAAGAATGATGAGCGCGCGAGAGAGTAAAATGTTTCATTGCGATTTGAAAGTGTTTATATGATATTTCAAAGCGATTACAAATTTTCAATGCGTTTTATAAACAGGAATGAACGAATGCGTGTTGAATATTCCAATGCGGTTTGATGTGGTGTTTATAAGAGCGTATTGAACCAATACGCATTGCGTCAGTGATAACTAAGCTGTCATATAAACTAGGTAACAGACGCGTGCAAATCGCTCTCATTGTAGCAAATTTTGGCAGGTTATAAAGATGCACAAAGTGTTGGTAGTTCACTTACAGTGTGTCTGTGCGGAAGTTAAGGGTTTGCAAAGGTTTGAAACCATTCACTTGAGCAGGTTGAAATTGACTGCTGGGGAAAAAAATACGAGCCAAGAAAGGAATGTAGTCGGGTATTCACGGATGAGTCTAAAACCGATTTAGGATACAACGCTGGTGTCTTTCTGGAGGACGAGAAGATCATATTTCACACAGCGTTAGGAAAACTTGAGTCTGTTTTCCAAGCTTAAAATCCTGATAGCATCTGTAGTGACAGTAAAACTATGCTGGAGCCTTGCTGAACCCTCTTACGACTTCCACGCTAGTTGGAGAATGCAAGACTTCATTGAAAGCAGCTGAAAGTCTAAATTCAGTTGAGAGTGAAGCCACAATAGGATCACAAGAAACGAAATCGCCGATGAAGTTGCTAGCCAATGCTCAGAGGAGAATTTTTCAGCAGTCCAACGTTAGGTCTACCTACGTACTCAGTCAGGGCTTCCATAGACAGTTGGGTTTCATGTGAGCATTACTGCATATGACATAACTCTCCAGGTTGCCGGCAGACCCAAGAATGCTTGCCGATGTCTCTAAGAAATTAGCGGTTATCCTGCTGTCCTTCAGGTATCGTGAAGGGGCACTATGCTTTTGCTAAGCACTTAAGTGTGGTGAGCATAAGAAATACAACATCCTACGATGTTTGCTGTGAAAGCGATGACGACACCGCAGAGCACTACTTCTGTGAATGTCCGGCCTACGCTGACTGGTGGTGGTGCAGTAGGCACTTTATCACATATTATCACTCATTAATATGTCCTTCTGAGAGAGAACATATTACTGAAGCACCAACCCCAGTCTTAAAGGTCCCAATCTTCTGAAGAGTCAGTGCTTCCTGGCTCTCTGACATCTTCTCCTTCTGGAGGAATTCTAACTTCAGGCATACGCACTACCCTCAGAGCAATTAATTCTGGTATATGACTTCTGCTTTGCTTACTGGTACTACAAATTCAGAAAGGACACATTCTACTGATGAAGGTTCTGACGCGAAAAAGGAAGGAGTACTTGCTCGCTTGGAGCGAAAAAAACTGAATTTTGGAATTACAACGTGAATTGTACGAGATGGAACCAGTTGATACTCGAGGCAGAGAACGAATGTACTGCGAATATTGAGAACGTAGTGTCTTAATTTTCTAGTGATGATGACTACGAGATGAGGACGTGAATCGCTGACAAAGAAGACATCATTAAACCACTGAGCTGTGACGGACCCACCAAATATTTCAGCGCTCGTCCGTTGTCTACTGATGCAGCTAAATTGGTTCCTCGAACAGTATGCGTCAATACCTGGGAGTCGCTGAAGCAGTTGTTGTTCAAGGAATTTGATACACAGATGAGTTTATGAGAAGTTAACTCAGCGATCCCCTCTTCGACACTATGTCATCTCGATGCAGGAAATCGCGTCACACTTAGACATTAAAGAATCTGAGCTTGTTGAATTTATCATCGAAGGATTGGGGGATATGTTGTCAAACATCTCAATCCTAGGTATATGCCACAAAACCCGTTTCTGAACTAAAAAAATCTTCTGCCAATAATCAAGAAAAGGAAAAGGAAAAAGTGTTTTACTTTCCATATCTTCCGTTAAAAATTTTACCGTCAATTGTCCAAAAGTGTAGAGATCTCCAGGCTCGTGAATTCACTGTTTCGATACGGGCCACACCTATAAAAATTGCTAAAGAGCCACAAAAATTAAACGTGTTGGAGCTGTCAACTCGGACAACTATTCCCACAAGGCCAATGGTTGTAGTATTGATGAACATGTTCATTCTAAGGAATATGTGCACTAAATTGTTGCTTTGTCCGCTTTCACACGTCGCAAGTGTGTAATGCGCATGTTCTGGTTATTTTCTTTTGAATTGTCATTCAGTGATGCCGCAACTCTACATGAAGACTTTCCCCTTCTTTGAGTTTGCATGTTATTTGACAGTTCTCTTTCATTTCATCTTTGGCGCTCAGTCTTTCATAATTGAAAATGAGCCCCGTTGTTAATTCTTTGGTCCATTTCTGTTCATCCGCCATACTGAAATGTTGTGCTCGTAACACAGCGAAAGAAGTAATGAAGCAAATGCGAAAAAGAAAGAAGGAGAAAAAGAAATGTCAAAAACTTGCAATGAAATTGCTACCCACATGCAGTGGGAATTTGGTTAATTGGGTATTTTTTGTTTCATTATCCCTCTCTTTTGCACTCATTTGAATCTTTCGAAACTTGCGACGTATGAAAGCGGACTTTGTAAATCTCTGTTGGATACTGGTATGTAGTCCAGTCTTGATGATGCTTGTTTCAGCGAGATTTCCGCTCCAGCGGAAGAGATAAATGTGGGACTTAGCCTTGATCGAGCGACCGCAGATAAAGTTCGTTTTCTGAACAGTTATAACATTGAGCTGCCAAGCTTCATTTATTTTCATTACAGTTTGTCATTTTATCATGGAAAGATGGACGTCACAACAACGATTTCAGCTGTGGTGGATATATGCAATAAAGTATTTTCAAATATTAAATGGCATGAAACAATTATTGGAACAAATTTAATAAATAGTCATATAGTTAAATTCATTGTTTTATATTTAAACTAAAAAGTATTACCCTTTTAAAAAAAACACAGCATTCCATATTCACTATCAAACTTTGCACTTTCTCTAGACTCACTCATTTGTCTCACTTTCCAGTGGATTTTCTCTTCCATTATTTTCCATTAATCATGTGGTATTGACAAGTCTTTTTATCACCAAAAAGTTTTTTCAACCTTCATTCTTCGGCGTTTTTGTTTACATTTTTTAGATTTAAAACAATTCTACCTCTCTTTAATTAATATGTTCGGGTGTAATCCGAAGGATTACGATTTGAAAATAGAATTAGCAAAATGTTGCAATGGCTTAGCCACTGTTTATCTTAGTCAATATTTTCCGAATTCCCAGCATGTAGCAGTGAAAAAATATCGAATGGACAAGGCCAGCAAGGAGGAAAGCAACATGATTCGTGATGAGATACTTACTATGCGACAGTTTAATCATCCCAACATTCTATCATTCCACACAGCTTTCGTGCACGATTCAGAGATGCACCTTGTTGCTCCACTTATGTGCTTTGGTAGTTGCAAGGATACAGTTAAAAATTGCTTTAGCACTGGTAAGACTTCAAATGGTTTTTCTTTTAAAAACATTTTCATGAAATTCTTTGCTGTAGGTTTTCCAGAGATTTTCGTTGCGCTAATATTGCGCGACGTACTGGCTGGTCTTGAATATATTCATCGCAAAGGATACATTCACCGATCGATTCGTGGTAGTCACATTCTCTTAAATCAAACAAAAGCAGTTATTTCTGGATTTCGAGGGTGCACTAGTATTGTAGCGCATGGAGAACGTGCCAAAACACTACATAACCTTGCTCCGTTTAGTGCAAAGAGTCTGAATTGGTTGGCACCCGAGGTGCTGGAGCAAAATCTAATTGGGTATACAGAAAAATCGGATATATACAGCGTTGGTATAACGTCTTGCGAATTGGCTAATGGAATGGAGCCCTATGCAGATATTGAACCGACATTTATGTTCACCGAAAAGATACGAGGAAACGTACCCACTCTACTGGATCGTTCTACCTGCCCCAGTGAGGAGATGATTGGTTAGTTAAAACATCTCTCAGTGAGATGATTCAATTTAGTAAACTCTAATCGCATACTTATCTAGATCCAGCCCTTGTAGAGAGTAGTATTGCTCTCAAAGCTGGTCAGATATATAGTCAACGGGTGTTCTCAGACGAATTTCATCAGTTCACAGAAGGTTGTCTGGAGAAACGACCTGGAAGTCGTAGCAGTGCTATGCAACTACTTAGTCATCCTTTCTTCAAGCAGTGCAGAAATACAAGCATTTTAGATCAGCTAACGCGATTTGGCTTGGAGACATTAGATTATACACAATTGAGAGGTAATTCGTAAGACTGTTTGCCTTTCTTTTTATTTTTAGATTTAGAAATTTTGCACGACGCTGCAAATAAAGGGGCCATTGGACATTGCCTATGTTTACGAGTGCATATTTCCTTTTTGATCTGAAACTTTTGAATCGTGACGTTATTCTATCGTTAGCTTTCTATCTAACTTTCTCTAACTTTCCATGATGCTTTCCTTCTTGAAACATTGACTCGTTCGCTTGCAGATTAGGAGGAAACAACATGTAAATTCCCGTAGACAAGCTCTGTGACTACCGGGTGTGCTAAAGCAGTCGTTTCCTTTTTGTTTCGAATCTCTTATTTCGTAGAATAAGTGCTCATGTAAATGTAATATGTTATTGCTGCTATCTCTGATCCCGCATTCTGATCCAATATTCCGTATTACGTGTCTGCTCTAGATACATCCAAGTGTTCATCCGGTCAAAAAGGTGTCGTATTTTTTAAAACTGGCACTAACCTCGATCAGCAGTATTTTGATTTGGTTGAAACAACCTTTCACCGCCGTCTTGTTGGAAATAAAAATAGCCCACATCCATACCTATAAGATCTCGCCATAAAAATTGGATGCTCATCGTTCAAGGAAGAAAATATCTTGGCCCATACACGACACAGACACATCGCTGGTGTGTCGTGTATAGTCAATTTTGCACAGACCAGCGGGAAAATTCAAATCGTAAACATGAACAAAAACACGGAGAGACAAGTTTTGATCGACCCGACGACCAGGACACGACGAAACGATACAAATTAATGTTTGTGCAGATTGTCTGTACCGTGTGTGAGGAAGGGGTGTTTGCACAGACTTAAGGTTTGCAGCGACGTGTCTGTGCGTGTATGGGCCCTATTACCGGGCACGAGAGACAAACTAAGACGATGGAAGGAATACACCGAAGAGCTTTTTATAGATGTAAGGTGCCAGGTAGAATCTTTTTCAGATCTGAGGGACCGGAAATGATGGAATAAGTCATGAAAGTACTAAAAGAGTCGGAAAATAGTGCAATTTAGAAAGATCCCAAGAGACTGGTTACAAACTATGTTCATAGCGAACCGAAGTATTGTGACTACAGAACAATTAGCATGATCAACCGTACGCTAAAGATCTTCCTAAGATTAATACCCAGGAGAATGTACAATAAACTTGAAAAATAAATTAGTTCCTATCAATTAGGAATTTGAATTTCACAAACGTACATGATTTGTGTGTATCTAATTGCAACGGTAACAGCTATACTGGAGTCGTTCGCCGACCAGCTGGCCGGCAAAGCAATTGTGTACGAACAAGTCTATGAATACATTTGCAAAATGATACAATAACGCATTCTGCCGTTATTGTATCTCCTACGACGATCGGATAGCTTGTGTTTTTCTTTCTGTGCTTGCCTCAAAGAAAGGTTTAATATTTTATTTAATTAGCCTGAAAGGAATGAAAGGATTTCGTTTCTGAAAAAGGTGCATCTCGATATGGAACTATGTTAGATCACTTTCTCTTTATTAGACATGGCAAGAAGAAAAAGAACAGAACTTTCAATTCTCGACAAAATCAATATCTTAAAGGTAAAAGGAATTCTAGAAAAGATATTATCGAAAAATACGGATGCAATGGCTCAACTATTACACGTATTTTACAAAAATAAAGCGCAATATGTAAGATTGTCGAAGGGAATAAAAACTTAAAGAGAAATAGCGTTCGTTCAGTACACAGTGAAGAACTGAATAAGGCCAATTGCTCGGTGGTTTAACGAAATGAGAAGCCAGAGTGCTGTGGGCGCGCAGTTATAAGTGGACCACTTATAACAGAACAAGTCGTAAAATTATTAGCTATGGCCGGCTTACATAGTTTTAGGTAGGATTAAGTTAGTTTTAAGAAAAAAAAAAATATATAAAAACCAAAAAAAAAATTTAAAAAAATATATATAAAGGGTCCGCCATCTAACGTTTTTTTTTTCAACTAGTGCTTATTTCGTGAATGGTAACATTTAGCTCATGTCTGATTTGACAGATAATTAGTTTTATCCTTCCGCTGAACGAATATGGTTGTGTATACGCTTGAACAACGCTGGGAAATATTGCCTGCGATCGACTTAGAGAAGATGGCGATTTTGCCAAAAAAATCATCTTTTCGGATGAAGCTCATTTTGATCTTGGCGGATATGTAAACAAGCAAAATTGTCGCATTTGGGGCACATAAAACCCGCACGCATACATTGAAAAGCCGATACACTCAAAACGAGTCACTGTTTGGTGCGGATTTTGGTCCACAGACATAATTGGGCTATTTTTCTTCGAAAATGAACAAGGAGTGGCCGTTACAGTCAATGGGGATCGTTATCGGGCCATGTTGAACGAATTTTTGTGCACAAAAATTGAAGAGGAATTGGCAACATTTGGTTTCAACAGGACGGCGCTACGTGCCACACAGCCGAAGCTACACTCGATGTTTTGCGCCCTGTTTTTGAAGATCGCATTATCAGCCGCAGAGCTGATGTCGTTTGACCACCTCGGAGCTGCGATTTGACACCGTTGGACTATTATTTGTGGGGTGCCGTAAAAGATAACTGTTACGCCGACAAGCCAGAGACAATTGACGCTTTAAAGGACAATATCCGTGAAGCCATTGGTGAAATACAGCTGCACACAATCGATAATGTGCTTAAAAATTGGACCGATCGTGTAGGCTACTGCATGGCCAACCGAGGCAGCCATTTGAATGAAATTATTTTCCATTATTAACCGGAAGGATAAAACTAATTATCTGTCAAATCAGACATGAGCTAAGTGTTACCATTCACGATATAAGCACTAGTTGAAAAAAAAAACGTTAGATGGCGGACCCTTTA
This sequence comes from Volucella bombylans, assembly GCA_949129095.1. Lineage (NCBI taxonomy): Eukaryota > Metazoa > Arthropoda > Insecta > Diptera > Syrphidae > Volucella > Volucella bombylans. The sequence continues at coordinate 156,582,168 of OX422141.1, read as the reverse complement.
TATACATGTATTTATATATTATGTATATACATATTATGTATGTATGTATATATTAATGGATGTCTATATTTGTGTTAGATGTAAGTAGGCTAAGTAGATTAAGATTTATTTTTAGGTAGTTTGTAGGCTTTTAGTTTTAAGTATTATAAACAATTAAAAAATGTCCGTTTACTAAGTTGTTGCTTAAAATTTATTTTCTTAGTTTTAGCACAGATAATAAATCTATACAGATGTCTCATCGCTGTAGAAAAAAATTGTTCAATTTTTGTCGGCTAGCCGACACTCGTCCAGCCGACACGAGCTTTCGGAATAATGTAAAGCTTTTTTATTTTCGCTCTTTCTTGCTTTGTTTACTGAGAGATTTTTTTTTTCTCTCACCACAAGTTGATGGCAGTGGTAAAAGGAATATGAAAAACAATTGCAAGGGTTTTGCGGGAAGGGGTATGAAGACTTGGCTGTTTGTTTTCATTCGACTGCAATAGGAAATTATGTAATTTTTCATGAATTGGTATTTTGTTTGAGCGTATGGGTGTGTATGTAAGAAAGAACAATTCAAAGGCGGGAAAAGTCGAATATTTCTTTACATTTTGTAATTGAAGTTTGACGAGCAAAATATTAGGCATTCGTGTTATTAATACGCAGTGCAGATACACCTGTGTGCAAAATAATAGCAGTGTTAGATGCTTAACTTTTTATTTTACAATGAAACCAATTATATAGCACCTGTATTTTAATTATTTATTTTTTCTTTCTCTAATGTTCTAAAGACATAGTATTGAATTTAAAATTAAGTAACTAACCTAAAATACCACCTTGATCAAAAGGAATTCATTCAGAAAATTAAAAATACAAGTTTATTTATTTAAATCTATATTGCCCCCTTCAAAGTAATCTCTTATCGACTGCAACACACATCGCAATTTTGGATGAAATTGAGGTCTTTTGGCACCAACTTCGCTGCTACACGACGGAAACTCAAATTATTAACCAAAATGTCTTGGACGGATCCATAGGCAATGTTCAAGTCCTCCGCTATCTCTCTGATCTCTCTCAATGTTTTCGTCGGTTTTCGACGTCGATGGTCTGCCACTGCGTTCATCATCTTCGATTGACTCACGACCACTATTGAACCGCTCGTGCCACTGAAAAAACGACCGTTTTCTTTAGAGAATCGTTGCCGAAACACTTTTCCAACATTTCCAACGTTCGCGCACCATTAAATCCGTTTTTTACGCAAAATTTAATACAAGTTCGTTGTTGCAAATTTAAAACTGTTTTTAAAATTGTAAAAAATCGCCAACACACACATATATAGATGTACTCTTGGCTACGTAACTTTTGCAAGCTAGGATTTAGAGGGAATGTCAACAAAAGATTTACCAACTTACCAAAAACTTAAAAACCTCTTGTTTAACATCAGCCCATCAGTTTTCAATGATATTAAGATCTGGAGACTGAGCAGACCACTCCATGACATTAATCCCATTGATTCCAAACCAATTTTTAGCCAATTTACTGGTGTGCTTGGGGTCATTATCTTCGTGATATACCCAATTAAGCGGCAACTTACTCTTAAGGTACTCGTAAGTTTTGAATTTGGGGAATAAAAAAAAGTCGCAGTCCGGACTCATTTGACAAAATCACTGATAAAAACATGTTTCTTCTGGGATTGGTTTGATTGAAGCTATTGTAAACAACCTGATTGCACCCTATCAGTGCGGTTTCACGCCTGCAAAGTCCACAATCGATTAGATTTCCACACTCCGGCAGATCTTGGAGAAAACCCAAGAAGTCCAGATCGATACCCACCACCTGCTTATCGATTTTAAAGCTGCCTATGACAGCATTTAGAGAGACGAGCTATATAGAGCAATGTCTAGTCTTGGCATCCCTGCCAAACTCGTCCGCCTGTGCAGGATGACGATGGAAAACCCCCGCTTCTGAGGGATATGTTTGCCTATTGTCGGCATTATGATTTTCGGTCTTTACATACAAATATTTTGCGTACAGTTTTAAAAACTCCCTTTTACATAACTTGAAAGAAAAGGGAGCTATATGTACTCGTAAATAGCATATACATACATTTTCCGAATAAGTTCGATGTTGCTCAATGCTTGGAAATTTATCAAATTTTGTAGGTACGAGTACTTAATGTCCTGAGCACAAAATTAAAATCGGGAAATTGGTCTAGCGCTCATGTACATACGTACATACATATATCTTCAACCCCATAACATGTATTAGCCGTAAACACCTCGTGCATCAAATATCAACCACTTTTATAGTGTGATGCAACGTCATACTCACCCCCTCCGGCACGTCCACATCGTGGACCATCGATCTCATGATCTTCAAAATTATATTCCTACCCCCATTTAATTTACGAGTACATTGCATAACAAGTTACAAACAAAATAACAAGCACACGTACATAAACCCAAGTAAACCGGTTATGCTGGCCAACGTCAACGTATGTATTTTTTTATTTATTTCTTTCGTTCACGTAGTGTTTTTGCACGATAAACGACTTTGCATGGGTGAGTGACAAGTGGCAAGAGCAAAAAGCGAAAAGAGATAAAATGATTTTTCTGCTCTTTGCAGCTTTTTAAAAAAGCTTTTTCTTTAGTTCGATTTCATTTTCATAGGACAAAACTTCCCATATGAATGAGACATCTGTATAGATTTATTATCTGTGGTTTTAGTGTGTAAAAATAGAAATAAAATTAGACTGTAAGGTTCGTCGAAAGACATAGTTTAAGTGTTAGGTTTAACTTAGAGTGTCCGCATGGGGCCAGTAAGTTAGTATAAGATAATTTTAACTTATTTAAGCTAATTTTTATGCATTTTTTTGTCTAGCATATAAGAGTAATTTAAGGTGTATAAATAAAAATGCATATAAACTGAACTAAACTGAAGTCGTAAAATTCGCTCAAATCTTGAACGTTACTGACTTTGAACCAAGCAATGGCTGGCTTTGGAGAAGGCAAAAAAAGGAAAACATTAGTTTCAAGAAATTTCACGGCGAAAGAAATGATGCTGATGTTCCAGCTGCATCGCAATGGATCGAAAATATTTCACCAACATTATTAAACGGATTTGAAAAAGACATTTTTTTGGGCTTTATTACAAAATGCTACCTTGTGGAACTTTGATGCGAAAAGGGGAAGATCCCGCAGGACACAAATTGAGCAAAGACAATATAACTTTATTGTTTATTTGTAATATCGTTGGATCAGAAAAATTTGTCTATGCCAAAGGAAAGGCAAAAAATCGTCATTGCTTTCGAGGTAAAACGATTCCCATTCCGTACTTTCACCAAAAGGAATCATGGATGGTTACTGAATTATGGACGCAAATAATAACAGACCTCGAAAAAAAGATGAAAAAGGAAAATAGGCAAACACAATTATTTGTCGATTTGCCATAAATTGCTTAATGGCGTGGAACTTCAACATGTGAAAATTGGTGCGTATCTTGTCGTATCTTGCCCCCAAATAGTACCAGCATTGGATCAGGGCATAATCAGGTGTTTTAAAGCATATTGTAAGGAGGAATCTTTTACGAAAACAATTATTGGCACTCGAAAATGAACAAACTTTGCCAGATTTCGTAAAATCAATTAATGTTTTCGAGGCATGAAAAATTGCCAAGCGTTCCTGGTGGCTTGTTACTCCCCGGACTATAAAAAATTGTTTTAGGAAAGCTAGGTTTGTAAAAGATGGAGTCGTTGTGGATGAAGAAGTATTGGAAGAGACTGATGTGTTCTCAACAGAAGAAGAGTTTGAAGAGCTACTGAATTGCGATGATGAATTAGAATGTTTCAGATGTTTAACCGATCAAGAAATTTGTGATGATGTGGTTTCAATTGAAGAATGTTCAGTAACGGGTGGTGAAGATTTGGATATGGAAATTCCAGTAGTCGAGAATGTGCTTGAAATTCCTTCAAGGAAAGATGCACTTAAGGCTCATGCAACTTTAGTTACGTACCTGGATGGAAACAACCTTACTATCAAAATTCTAAATGAAATAGAGGATCATTTTTTTGAAACTGCTGGAAAATCAATGATTCAAAGGAAAATTTCAGATTTTTTTCATTAAATGTATTAACAATTTAATTTACTTGAATTTAATAACATTTTTGTTTTTTTAAGACTAAGATACGTACATATTGGCCTATACAATATTTTTGTGTTTTATTATTATTATTATTTTTTTTTTTTTGTGAATTCTTATATTTATGTATATTTTACTTTATTTTTGATTTCTTTGCATTAGTAAATAAAAAACTTGTAACTAAATCTAATTATTTATAAATTTAAGAAAACACCCCCCTAAAAACACATTTATATGCTATTACAAGGGTCCCCGCATAATAGGAATTTAATTGAAAACCCAATTTTATACCCATGTGCATGTGCTATTATCCGGGAACTACTGTACAGATATGAACGGCAGCAGACTAATCAGAAACCTATATTGGGGTCAGAAAGCATAAATAGCAATGAAAAAAGAAGAATCAGATGAAGTAGAGATTCGTAGAGCAGTGAGACAAGGATGAATTTTATCACCATTACTTTTCAATATGTACTCCGATGAAATATTTACGGAAGCAATGGAGTCCATATTAATAGCTTAAGATACGCGGATGATGCTATCATTATAGCAAGTTACATAAATAAATTAAATAATGTGATGAAAAGGCTCAGCAGTATAAATACTAACTACGGACTACGCATAAACACCGCCTAAACGAAATTTATGGTATTAACTAGGAAACAACAAATACCGAACCTTGAGTCACAATAAAAGTAAACAACAATAACATGGAAAAAGTCAGCAATTTCAACTATCTAGGAAGGATAATTAATAATAACGCTAACCCTAGTAAAGAAATAGAGTGTAGAATATATAGCAAGCGAGGGCGGTTTCTGTAAAATAAAAAAAACTATTTTGGAGCAGAGAAATTAACTTAGAAATCAACATGGGAATGGTTGAATGCTATATATGTCGTCGGTATTGCTGTAAGGAATATAAACCTGGACGTTAAAGAGAGCAATGATGAGAAAAATGGAAGCATTAGAAATGTGGACATATCGAAGAATATTACGCATAGACAAAATAACAAACGAAGAGGTACTACAACGGATAAAGGGGTAAAGAGAACTTTTATTCTTAATTAAGGAAATAAAACTCGAATACCTAGGACACGTCTTACGTAACAACAATTGCAATCTTCTCCTACTTGTCTTACAAGGAATCGAAGAAGATAGAAAGAAGAAGAACGGCAGGGGGACAAAGGCTATCATGGATGTTAAATATGCGGGAATGGCTCAATCTTTCCACCATAGAAATAATTGGAGGTGTGGAGAGGAACTTGAATAAGAAAAAGAAGGGAATCCATTCACGGTAACAGCCACAAATGCTTCATTTTGGAATAAATAAGGTCCAATGATGCCTCCTGATCGAATATCGCACCAAAGACTAGCAAGCTGTGAATGAAAAGGCTTCTCAGTAATCATACTTGGTTTTTGTAAGTCCCGAATGTGGCAGTTCTACTTAATAATGAGCCTTGTAAGATGCAAATGTGCTTCATCGCTCTAAATGATTTTTTGGTTTAGTTCTTGATTAATTTCATGCATTTCCAACACCCAATTGGCAAAGTTACGAAGTTGCTCATGATTGATAGGCTTAAGTTCTTCAATTGAATATTAGTCTTTATGGCCCCAGTCTTTACGCAAAATTCGATGGAGTGTTGTTTCTGATATGTGCAATTTCTAAAGTCGACGTAGAATCGACAAACCTGGGTTTTTGGTCATACTTTCAATTACAGAGCAGTATTCCCAGTTGTTCTTTTGTAAAGGACTCAATTTCGGTTCTTCACATCATTAACTTGTCCTAGTAGCTCAAATATCTGAAACAATTAAATTATTGCTGGCGAGAAGACTCAAATTTTCGAACTGTTTTACCAAATTTTTCCCATTTTCAAAGTGAATTTTAACAATTTCGATGCGTTGTTCAAGACTTTATCGTTCCATTTCTGTTAACGGTGTAGGTTTTCCATTTGATATTATGTTTTGCAACATTTTATTGGAAAACCATGTACTTTAGACTGCGTTAGAAAAATAAAGTGGAAGAAAGAGCGAAGTATAAGCGTTTTGTACGACAGTTATGCCGCACTTGAGACCTTGTTGGTTTTGAGTAGAATGCAATAGTAGGCCCAACAAGGCTTTCGTTAAGAAACTTATTACTGTAAGCATAAGAATCCACCTCTTGCTATAATTGTTGTAAGAGTGGCGAAGACCTTGCCTAGCATCTCCTCTGTGACTATGACTATTCGGTTTATGCTTGCATCAGGCTGAAAATGCTAGTCGCTAATTTTGTGAATGCTATTAATATGGGTACTACGACCACTTTACGATTAGTTTACTCATCTTTATACGATAGACTGAGAAATTTCATTACGAGGAATATTGTATAAGAATTGCAATAGGCTTATTCTTAATTTAAATGCTTTCCTCCAATACACAAAGTAAAGTCAACCACTGATTTTGCAATTGGTCAGACAGCATATCGTTTTTAATGTCTAAGAATTACTCGTATGTCAAATTAAATCAAATGCGAGTTCCTACTTCAAAGTGATCCTTAACGAATACGCCTCTGCAATGAGACTGTCCATTAGCTAAGTACTTTCAGCTACATACTTAAAATTGGTGTATGTCTGCCATTTATACATGAAACGAAGTTCCCTTCCACTAGATTGACGTAGGTTCGATTACATTCAAAGACAGAGGATTCATTTTCATTTGATTTTAAAATTTCCAGCTCACTTCATAGCTCGAGATACATATGTTTGTTAAGGGCGGAAGTGTTGCGATCATGGATTCTTGGATGTACATTGGTAAATTCTCAATCGTGTATTTGGGCGTTCGCTGTGAAAAATTAGCTTTCTTAATCATCTTGGTTGGTCAACGTTTTCTCAGTTTGGTTCGCATCAAGTTCTAATTTTACTACTACACCCATGCAAATATGGTCATATGCATGGGCATTGAACAGTCGTAAAAAAATCACGTCTGGCAATGTTCTGAGAGTTGATTTAAAATGAGATCAGCGCTTTCTTTTTCCATTTGTTTATATTCCATTGCATGAAAGTCCAGATTCAGAGATTGCACCTTTAAGCGTGATATATGGAGAGTGCTTATCCAGTACCAGATTTTTGCACATTCTAGTTTTTTGATGATTTCTCATCTGCTTAGTTAATGGTGGCTTTTGGCCCTAACGATTAAGTCCAAAACTTAGCGCAGCAAAAAAATGTTTCCAGAAATTTTAAAGCTGCCATTAATTGACATAGTGTTCTAGTTTTCTGCATTCACCAATGTCAAATTCCGGCCATAACTCGGTAATGCATTTCTTGACATCATAAATTTTTTTTGGTTCCCTCCCGGAAATTTCTATTTCGAGTCAAGCCCATAAGTTCCCTGCACTAAGTTAAGTACTCAGTTATAATATCATATTAGATTCATGTGTTAGAGCATTGTCGTAGCACGATTTTTTTTACGAATAAGACGTGTGCGCTCAGGTATCATAATTTAAAAATTTTTAAGTAAATCAAAGCCGTTCTTTTCCCCTTAAAGGGCTACCAATTTCGCCATTATAAATGGAGAAAGACATACCCACCGAACTTAATATTTTTGCACAGGTTTTATAGTGTGTCTGGTAGGAGGGTTGTCTGAAAAGTTTCCGACCGAACAATGATACAAAACATTTTTTCTCAAAGTTTTTTTTTTCTACATAGTCTTCTTGTAACTCTACACATTTCTCCTAGCGATGTTCCCATCTCTCTAACCCGTCCAAATAGTATTTGGCGTTTTTCTCTGCAAAATAATTGTTCACGAAGGTGACTGCCTCCTCATTTGACGAAAATCGCTGTCCTCCGAGCGCAGTTTTTAGATGAGGGAACAAAAAGGGCTAGATCTGGTGAATATGGCGGATGGTCAAGCAGTTCAAACCGTAATTCATGGATTTTCGCCATGGCAACCGCTGAGGTTGGAGACGGCGCGTTGTCTTGGTGAAACAGGATTTTCTTTTTCGCGGCACCCAACGCGCGGACAGCTTTCTCATGCCTAAAACTTGATTTAATATGTAACAAACACGTTCTTTGGATATTTTCATAACCTCTACTATCACTCTCACTTTAATTCGGCGGTCGTCTAACACCATTTGGTGAACCTTATCAATGTTGTCGTCAGTGGTTGCAGTTTTTGGACGTCCCAAACGTTCATCATCTCACAAGCTCTTACGGCCACGTTTAAATTGAGCTGCCCAAAATTTCACTGTGGTAAATGATGTTGCAGAGTCCCCATACACAGAGCCCAACTCATTTTTGATTTGCGTAGGCGTATTGCCTTTTAAAAACAAGAATTTAATAACAGCTCGATACTCGATTTTTTCCATTTTCACAAAAAACACTCACATCGACTCACTCAAACGACTGTCAACTAAAAACTGCGCGTTCGGTAAGTAACTGTCAAAAAATGCACAACTAGCATTCACTAGATTTTATTAACGAGTGCCGCTATCTTTACGTTGCGGTCGAAAACTTTTCAGACAACCCTCGTACTCCGCTTCAACTGAATAGGTACAACATTTTTCAAAAGTTTGTGCTTCATTATTTTCAAATAGAGTGCATGCTGGTAGCTATTTGTCTATGATGTTGAAAAAAGAAATTAGAAAGAATAATTCAAAAAGCACCGTTATTTTTTCTCTAGCTCTCCAGCAATTTATTCCATGTGGACAAATTAGTTTTTTTTTTGTTTTGCGTCAACTGAATAAGTACATGGTCATCATATTCATTCTTTACGTGTATTTTGCGAAGATTACGCATTTTTAGTAATTTAAGTAATTGTTGAAGTGGCCTAAGTGAAAATAATTGTGTAGATTTAAATTTGGATAAACATGGGTAGAGCAAAATCCCTTAATAATATTGAACAGGCTCAAATTGACTTACTACAGAAGCAGAGACTAACCGGGCATGGTATACCTAAAGAAATTGATCAAGGTTTTAATGTGGTCTATTCTTACTTGAGAAACGCTATCCTCAAAACTATCAAGTCCCCCGCGTGACACCAATGACATGAAAGTGAATGAATTTATTCTCGCTCTCAATCAGGCTATGACCGCTTCCTGCCCTCTAATTCAACCTAGAGGCAAGAAAAAGCCACATTGGTGGACATCAGCACTGGGATTGCTTAGAAACTCTTGTAAAAAACTTTTCAACGTAGCAAAAAGCACAAGAAAAGTGACTGACTGGGACTCATACAAAAAATTCCTCAAATTATACAAAAAAGAACTGAGGAAGGCAAAGTGACAATCCTGGAGGTCATTCTGTGACAAAATCACAGAAACCTCTGAGGCATCGCGGCTAAGAAAAATCCTCTCTACAAATCCTATGATGTCTAGCTGTTTGAAAAAAAAAACCGACGGCTCCTGGACAACTTCAAGTGATGAATCACTCAATTTGCTACTGGACACCCACTTTCCAGGTAGCTCCCAACTCGGGGTCAGTAGCAACCTGAACAGGCCTACTGCAACCGCGACCAAAATCCATGGTCTGATTACGAGAGACAAACTGCTCTGGGCGCTGCATATCTTCAAACCATACAAGTCTGCTAGTCCAGACGGTATAATACCTGCCGAACTACAGAGGTCCTCAGATATTATTCTGCCTGTGGTAGAAAATATTATAAGGAGCTGTGTAGAACTTATCCACATTCGACTGTCATGGAGAGAAGTCAATGTAGTATTCATTCCCAAAGCCGGAAAATGCTGTCATGTTATCCCAAAGGACCTCAGACCTATAACTCTATCATCTTTCCTTCTGAAAACTCTAGAACGACTGATTGATATCCATATTCGAGGTAAAATTGATCCAAGACTTCGGTCAACGGCTCAAAATGCCTGCTGTAAAGGAAAGTCGGTGGAAGCGGCTCTGCACTCTTTGACTAGCCACATCGAACGATCCCTACAATATAAAGAGTACATTCCTGGGACGACTGCGCTGTCAACTCTGCAGGTAGACGACTCACTTGGGGAGTTGATCTGTCTCATGCTAAAAAGTAGGATAATCAACTCCAAACTGGGTGAGACTTCTGCTAAAAGATGTGTCAGCAGAGGTACGCCGCAAGGCGGTGTCCTCTCTTCCCTACTTTGGAACTTAGTAGTTAATGAGCTACTGATATACCTGATATACCTGGAAGGTATATATATAGGAATATAGGAATGGAGGACAAGTGAATCCATCTCTACACAGATTGGTCTAAAACCGATAGCGGAGTTGGTGGCGGTATTTTCTTAGATAAGCTAAATATAAGCCCCCTTTTCCGTCTTCCAAATCACAGTAGCGTGTTACAGGCGGAAATTTGGGCGATTAAAGAAGCTCTGTACTGGCTGAATAAAAACGTGATATCTGCAAAGGATATCCGCATATTTTCGGATAGTCAGGCCGCCATCAAGTTCCTGGACTCGGTCTTACTATATTCTAAAATCGCCCTTGAATACCGATCATCTCTCATGGAGATGGCAGAGCAGTTCAACATTCACCTTTGTTGGGTACCGGGCCACAGAGATATTCCAGGGAACTGCAGAGCCGATGAACTCGCCAAAATTGGAACCACTCTACCTATTCTACCGACACAGGGTAGCAGAAGTATACCAATCGCTACGTGCAAACTAACATTAAAGCTGGATGCCAATAAAAGAACAGACCTTAGGTGGACTGCTGGGCTGCTAGCCACCAAAGAGATCTGGCCAAAGCTGGATCTGAATCACTCTAAGTGTCTGATCCTTTTAAATAGGAAACATCTAAGCGCCATAATACTATAGGTGTCATCACCGTCATCAATGGGCCAATAGGCCTAAGTGGGTTGATACTTCCAACAGCCACTCTTACCTAACCTAACCTACTTGAGAAACAAAGATTCGTACGGGAAGAAATTTAAAGGAGGTAAAAAAACGGCCACAACCGCGGTCAATAGAAGAGCAATTTTGCGATGTGCGCCTAATTCTTCTGACTCAGCTGCGAAAATAAAGTAAACAGCTGGGGTTAATGCTAGTGTTTCGACATTTGGAAGAGTAATTAATTATGCCAATCATCTAAAACTTCAAAAGAAGCCACCTTTAAGCCCTCAGCGAAAGCGTATGCGGTTGGTATTTTCGAGGTACCATATGGCTTGGCAAGAAGAATGGCGTTGCGTTGTTTTCTCAGATGAAAAAAGTTCAATTTTGATGGACCTGATGAGTTTAATTATTACTTTCACGATATGAGAAAGGACCAGCGCTTTTTAGCCTTGAATCATAGTCGAGAGCGGTTAGCTATTATGGAGCTGTTGAACTAGAATTTCAAACAGCAAAAATGACCGCAATAACTTATAAAGAAATATTTGAAAAGGAATTTTCCGAAATTTTGTGATATTTTTGTTCTCATTAATTGGCCTTCCGCCAGGACATCGCACCCATTCATACGGGGCAGATAGTTAAAAGTGAGCAAAACGTGGAATTTTTTCACTGGCCACCGTATTCACCGAACCTAAATCTTATGGAAAACGTATGGGGATGGTTAGTCCGAAAAGTGTACGAATCTGGTCATCAGTTTGTAGACAGAGGATCACTCATTGCAGCTATTAAATTAGCCTGAAGAGAAATTTCGTTAAATTTCTTAAAGGCACTTTACGATTCCATGCCGGACCGAATTTGTGAAGTGATTATGAACAAATAAAATACTCTTTAAAAAAAATTGTTTTATTTCATTCCATTAACTACTTTGTGTAATTTCATTATTTGTATGTACCTATTCGGTTGACGAAAAAAAAACACTGAATTTTTCCATATAGAATACCTTGCAAGAGACCTAGAGAAAAAATAACGGTGCTTTTTGAATTCATCTTTCTAATTTCTTTTTCCAGCATCATAGACAAATAGCTACCAGCATGAAATATTAAATTCATGCACAATTTGAAAATAATGAAGCTCAAACTTTTGAAAAATGTTCTACTCGTACCTATTCAGTTGAAGCGAAATGTAAAAGAGTGCCTTACCTTTTTTTCTCCAGACGTATATTTTGACATGAAAACAGTTCATTCGAATCACGGATTCGTCCATCCAAAGGACTTTATTGCAGAATTTTTCATTTTGTAAGATATCCTGTTAAAAGAACTCTTTTCTCTTTTTTATGTTGATATTTGCTTACTTAGTTTTTTCAAGAAGTTCCAGGGCCGATTTTTTTCCGAAAGGATAAACGAGTAGGACAAAACTTTTTATTCATTTTTCAACATAGTGCCCGTGCTCTCTATGCAAATACTTGGCCGGTCGTAGAGGTTTCGAAAGGCTATCGAGAAATCTTCTTCCGGAATGACCCGTAGCACCTTGTCATCAAAACGCTATCCTTTCATGGAAGTTTTCAACATTTTTTTCTGTCGGAACAGAGCATTAGAGGTAGTTCTCCACGGTGTCATCATTACTTTCACAGCAAGTTTCGCAGGATGTTGTGTAGTGCCCTGTCACGATGCCAGTAACCAAACTGCAGTCTGGGACATCGGAAAGGTCGTGTCCAGTGCGTGTTGTACGAACGACCACTTCTTGACCACTTGAGTGTGCAGTCGATGATAGGAATATCAAGGGGCGGTAGATTCATCAATTCGTCTACAGCGGAACCAGGCGGCCCCCCTACAGCCAAGCCAGACCTTTCTTTAGAATCTGGTAAAAGCAGCAATATTTTCGTGAGAGCTAATTCCACCAGACAACCGACACATATGATACCATATATTGTAATTTGCCTTATCATAGATGGAGTTACACATGCCTTCAAAATGTGCGTTGTCGAAAATGCGTCAGACATATTCGTTCTTGTCGAGTGCGCCTTCAATTCTGCCTACCAGATCCTGAAGCGCACTTTCGCAAGATTCTGTGCGTTGGTACTCGTGTTGCATCGCAGACAGAGGATGCATTCGTAAGGTAGTTTTGCATACATGGATCTCGACATTTCTTTCCATGCTCTTCAAGATGAAGGAAGTCAGGTTTATAGGCCTGAAGCTCTTGGTGAGCGTGTAGTCTTCCTTTCCTTTCTATAAAAAAGGTTGACCCATACACAGCATTAGCAATTGTAAAAGGAGCTTCATATAGTAAAATAAATTTCTAATTTGTAGAGTAAAAATACTTTAAAGAATAGTCATATTCAAATTTCATTGAATAGAAAAGTCAGCCAAGGCCATATCCAATGAGTGGACGATTGATGATAGAAACAGATTTATTTGCCAAAAACTGGGTTAGCAATAAGTCGCCGTGCGGTACAATTCCGGTTGCTAATATGTATTCAGTTGCTCAAACAACATTTTAGCCGTGGCTCGTGATAGAGCGAGACGCACGTGTTCAACATTCTTGTCTGTAATGTAAGTAAAAGCTTTCGGTTGCGATTTTATTGATTGGCCTGTGGGTCTTTTAAAGAACTTTCTCTCAGAGAATGTAAACTGCTTTATCTACCACTATTGACACATTTATTTCACACAAAGTTAAAATCTAGAAAATTCTTATTCAAACCCATAAACAAATATTCTTACCGCAAATTCATGCAAAACAAGACATTTAAACCACAAGAAATTGCAAAGTTACAGAAAGAAAAGCCAACTGTGAAATTCTAATGCAAAAAAATTGATGGACGCTTTATTTGCACTGCTTTGCCTGATATCTAAACTCAAAATAAAAGCTATCAGCCCTTCTTTGTATCATTGAGAAGATTTAAGAGTACAGATAAATTTCTGTTACTAGAACAACTACATAATAAACATATGGTGCAGCGACAAATTTGAGGACAGTCTTTATTAAGGGGGTAGTTTCAGGTCCGAGGTTAAATTTTGAAGGTTTTAAGGATTTTTTTTTGCGGAAAATGAAATACAATTGAATAATACAAAACAGTTTTTGTTAAATAAAAAAAAATATTTTAACGTTTTGAATTTCGTTTGAAACAAAACGAAATGAATCTTTTTTAAGCTGTAAGTAAAAATTATGGAAGTACTTTCACAAAATGAAATAATTTGGCTTAAGGCCCCATTTACAATACTGCGAGATGCGATGCGTTGTTCGAAAACGAGAGCGCATGAACTGTCAAAAGTATTTCCGTAACATGTAATTCAATGTGTTCGTTTACAATAATGCGAATCTCGCAGCGAGCATCGCAGTCAATTTCGAAAATCTGGAAAACTCTCGCATCTCGCAATGCATGACAGCTAAATTGTTGTTGTTTTCATTTTGAGCTTGTTATTTGTGAGTGGTGTTTTTACGCATCATTGTAAACAGATGTCCGATGTCTGAGTGCTAGAGCTCTCGCATTCGAATTCGACTGCGACTCTCGTATCGCATCTCGCAGTATTGTAAATGGGACTTCATTCGTAGAATTCGAGTGCGACCCTCGTATCGGATCTCGGAGCATTGTAAGTGGGGCTTTACGCTGCATTTAAATGTTTAAAGGTTATAATGACTAGGGAATAAAGGGCCAGGTAGGGCATTCCATAAGCGAGTTGTACGGCTTAGGAACGAATCACGATATTTTAGAGTACGTTCGAAAGTGGGCTTGAGGGTATACTGATGAGCATTCATAGCGAGACGGGTGTTACGGTTAAAAATTTGAAGGCGCGAAATGCTACTGTCGATTTCGGTGGAGCACTGTTGGTGGAAATAGCCATAAAACAGAGTGAGACACAAGACATTACGTCGGTGTTCGAGGGTGTCCATTGTTTAAGTGATATTAATATCACCTATGATATTAATATATATATATACTTGGGCGGATAAACGCCTTATATATTGAAGCCAGATCAGAGGGGTTGAAGTATTTCTTACATCGCTTGAGGAAACCCAGACATTTCGCGGCATTTTTGACGACATCGAAAATGTGGTCATTCCAACGTAAACTGTCACTGACACACATACCGAGAATAAAAAGTTTATCGGTTTCGACGATGCAAGTGCCATTCATGGATAATGGCTGGGTGGTTAAATTTCGCTTTAACGACAGTAGACAGCATTGTGTTTTGGTTGTCATTAAATTCTACTCTGTTAGTGGTTCCCCAATTAGTTATGCTGTTAATATCAGAATTTAATGAGCTTAACATACTCTGGCGTTCCCGTTCTACAGCCGAAGAGCAGGGACGTGAGTCAGAGAACGAATCTGAAAAGGAGAGAGTACTGTCGTCAGCAAAGGAATATATTGGATTAGAAGTAGCAGACAAGAGATCGTTGATGAAAATTAAAAAGAGTATCGGGGACAGAACAGAGCCCTGGGGCACACCAGCATTTATTTTGTGAATATCAGACTTGAAACCATTCAAGACAACTTGAATGAAAGGTAATCTCTAATCCATTGGAAAAGAGAGTCGTCGATCCCAAATGCACGCATTTTCGACAAAAAAGCCTGATGCCAAACTCTGTCAAATGCCTTAGTAATATCAAGTGCAACTATCTTGCTTTCGCCAGATTTATGTTATGTACGCTTTGGTTCCACTTTTCGGTGAGACATGCCATCAAATCACCAGTGGACCTGTTGCTACGAAAACCATATTGCCGGTCTTTGAGAAGTTTTCGTGTTTCGAGATACATCATGAGTTGACGATTTATCAGCGTTTCCATGACCTTGATAAGAATGGACGTAAGTGCAATGGGTCTGTAGGAGGAGAGAGAAGATGATTCGCCGTTTTTAGGGATGGCCTGGACAAATACTGTTTTCCATCTGCTCGGGAAGAGTAGGATTGATGAAAAAGCTTACGCAGTGGTTTTGCCAGCGTAAAAGAACACCTCTTCAGAAGAAGGGGATATATACCATCTGGACCAGCGGTTTTATGTATGTTGAGATCTGTTGAGAAAGTAGATTCGTCCCATTGAAAATTCGACGCACTCAAGTGTAGGCGGAGACAAAGCACAATGTGGGAGCGTTGAACTGGCCGCAAAATGTGCAGCAAGCAGATTGGCCTTGTCTAAAGGCCAAACTTTCACTTTTTGCGACGTCAGATACCCTCTTTTCTGCGTTGTATATGCGAGTGTCATTGGCCCGTTGTGCAAAGTCTGCGCCTGCCCGCATTATATTGATTATTTTCAAAACAATTTTTTGGCCTTCATTAAATATACACGCTGCTGTGAGTGTTGCAATATCCAAAATAATAGCGCAGGTATGAGCGCCGCAGCTGCAGGGTAGACTCTCCCCTATTATTTGTTGTACCTTTAAAATGACTTGGTCTAAAATTTTCACAGTATATTTTCAACTTATTAAACTTTGGAAATATGTATGCAAAAAAAAAATGTTTTTTCAGAAATGTATGGTCTCTAACTTTACCGTTTTGTCTTTGGAAGGTGACTTTTAAATAAATATTTTCCATGCAGAGTTTAGATTTAGTTACGCTTTTCTTTATTTTCATTTGCATTCTGTTTATTTTCAGATGAAAGTCTTGGCCTTTGCAATGAGCTTGCCGATGTTAACATAAATGGAAATTTCGAATGGGATTTCTGAAGCAATAAAATCTTAGTGTAAATAGCGCTTATTTATTTAAAACTCTTTATTTGCCCACAATGGAAACAAAGCTGCGTAAGTTATCGTCAATTTCTATGTTTTGGATGGTGTGCCCCATGCACACTTCATAAATGTTTAGTGGTTAAAGAAAGGAAAACTCATATCACCTCTTGTTAAAAACACAATTTTTTCTTTATTATATTATATTGTTTTAATTAATTTTTAATAATACAAAAAGAAAGAAAACAAATGTAATAAAATTAAATATTTATTTGTATTTAAAGACAAATTGCTTTTTTATTTCTCTCTGTGTGGAAAAAACCAATAAAAAAAAATAAAAGGGAAGAAGAAAATACCGATAATACGCAACAAATTTATAACTTTGAATACTTTTTGTTGAAGAAACAAAATAAAAAAAAATTAATGGTTTTTTAGGAAATATTTGTGTTGGTGGAAAATGCGTTTGGTTGTTGTTTAACCGCTCATCACCATCCTGACAAATTCTTCGTAGTTCACATTGCCCTGTGAGTCCTCTTGATTGGCAAGTAACTGCTCGACTTCTTCATCAGTAAGTTTCTCACCTAAGGTGGTGAGTAAATGCCTTAGCTCAGCAGTAGAAATGAAACCGCTGGCATCTTTGTCAAAGTGACGTAGACCTTCGATGAAATCGTCGGCGGTATCACCAGAGCGTGCCTTAGAGATGGCTTGGTAGATCGGAAGGAAAACTTCAAAGGAAATACGTTCGTCCGGTTTCAATTGGTGGGTGCACTTTTTCACATCGGACTCCGTGGGATTTTGGCCAAGAGCACGCAAGCATTCGCCAACTTGGCTGAGTTGGATCTTTCCATCGCCGCGATTGTCAAAAAGGTTGAAGGCTTCTTGGAATTCTGAAAAGGAAAATGCATTTATTAGTTTTGTTGATAAAAATGTGTTTGCGGAGTTGAGGTGTTCAATCGTATATAAATATAAAAAAATAACCAAATAAACACAACACACATGACACAGTTTGCTGGAAAGTATTTAACATTTAAATAAAGAAACAATTTTGAAAACAAAGATAATAGAGTTAAGCTTTCCAATAGATATACGAAACGAAGTTTATATTTTCGATATCGGAATGATAAGCAAACAATGTAGGCAATTTAATTGTTTATGTGTGGCTTTTGCAACGACATTATCTGAGTATGAATACAAAATTTCGTGCAATTCGTTGTGATCATAAGTTGTGTAGTAATCCTAAGTGAAATAAAAGCATCGAGCACCGCGCCATACAAGCCAAGGGAAATGTAAAAAATAAAATAATTCACGAAGTGATGGTGGCTGTTTACAAAGTGTCTAAACCTTCATTATGCTTTTAGTTACTACTTACTACCTTTACGGAGATAATATGGAAAAAGTTAAGAATATTGTACCTAAGGATGACCAGATAAAGGACAGAATATTCAGTGATGATTAACTTATCCGTCGGTACTAAATATACTATCCTTCAAGACCTTCGCGAATGCTTACGACACTTCAAGAAGAGGGTCGGGTCAAGTGGTTTAGCAAGATCTTGGTGAGGATTCGTTAAGCATTTTTGAACGGATTGTTACTGAACATAAAAAGTGGGTTCATCTCTATTACACTCAAAGCCAGCAGGAAACCATGCAGTGTCATAAGAAGGATGCAGACCTCCCAAAGAAATTTTAAAATAATGCTCTCAGATGGAAAAACCATAGCCAGCATGTTTTGGGACTCTAAAAAGGATTTTCCTGATCGAGTACATTTAAAGACGTGAAACCATAAAACAGGCATTTTACGCAACCACTCTCCGCAATTTGAAAAGGAACAATTCTAGGAAAGCTGCTGCCGTTTTGTGCCCTTATTCACGACGAGATAAGGTGACTTGGTAAAGATCTGGCACCTTCGTCCTGGGAACCGGTTTTTTCGACGATGAAGAGCTCACGGAGGCGATAAATGCACGCTCTTTTAAGCTAAGAGGAAGGGTATTTAAAGGTTATCGAATTATATTGGTATTAGGTAGGTAGGTAAGAGTGGCTGTTGGAAATACAGCTTAGGCCTATTGGCCCGTTGTAATGCCACGTGGGTCTGTGATCCTCTTACTAAAGGAACCAGTATGAGCTTATGATAAAGCGTAGGAGACTGTTAACGTCTATATTTCGTTTAGGTCATTGTAGAATTGTCTCCTCCTCTTCCTCGTCCATGCAGCTTGTACAGAAATCATTTGTAAACGCACCAAGCTTTCTTGTGTGCTTGCCTATGAGGCAGTGTCCGGTGTTGACACTTATTATGGCGCTGTGATGTTTGGCCAGATCTGTTTGGTCGCTGGACATGTTTGTACAACAGTCCACCTAAGGTCTGTTCTTTTATTGGCATCCAGCTTTAATGTTAATTTGTGCGTAGCGATTGGTATACCTATGCTACCCTTTGCCGATAGAATAGGTAGAGTGGTTCCAATTTTGGCGAGTTCATCGGCTCTGCAGGTCACTGGAATGTCTCTGAGGCTAGGCACCTAACAAAGGTGAATGTTGAACTGCTCTTCCATCTCCATGAGAGATGATCGGCATTTAAGGGCGATTTAAGAATATAGTGAGACCGAGTCCAGGGATTTGATAGCGGCATGACTATCTGAAAAGTATATATAAAATTATTTAAAATTGTTGTGCTTTTGCTTTTACGCTCATACCGAATATGTATGTATGGCAGGCACATTCAGCTAACCAAGAAGCGTATAAAGCGGCACTGCAAAAAAGGACCAGGGCCGCTCGCGAGCTTTAAGAGCAGAAGTAACGAGAAGAAATTGAGAGTTTGTACTCCAAGAATAACGTAATGGAAGTTTTATCTACAGATAAAAAGAACGTGTCAAGGCAAGAAGACCCGCACAGAAACCTGTAGAGATGTAGAAGGAAACCTTTTACTAGAGTTACAGTCGGTGCTGAGACTAGGGAAAACTTTTTCTGAAGACTGTATAGTGGCGAAGAAGCCCAACACTCCGGCTTCAGCCAGAACAGGCTATTCAACTTAGACGATTATACCCAAAACTTCGGCAATGGATCAGACGGATTATCGGCCGAAATATTCCAAACTGCTCGAAATGACTTTGTGGAGAGCATACACAAACTCATTTTTCAGATCTTGTCATAAGAGTGTATGACTGATGAATGGAATCTCAGCATCGTGTGCCCGAGTAGATTTCTATCCACAAAAAAGGAAACCCGCTCAACTGCGCCAACTATAGAGAACCGAGATCTTTGATATTACAGCAGGTTTTACAAAATGTGACGCGCTGTCCGTGACTTTTTTACCATCATACTTGAAAGAATTGTGCGGAACTCACTAAAGGCACAATCTTCCAAAAGTCTGTGCAACTATTAGCGTACGCAGATAATATCGACATAATTGGCAAACCTCAGCGTGCTGTCACTGGTGCGTTCACTTATATTGAAACCGGAGCTGCCAAAATGGGTTTAACGGTATATGAGAGGAAAACAAAATACATGTCCTCAACAAGGAACGCATAACACCGACGAATTGGATATAATGTCAACACTACAATTTCGAGGAGGTACGCGACTTTGTCTACCTTGGCTCTGCTATAAATTCTACCAACAACACCTCAGCAGAAATAAAACCAAGAATCACTTACCAATCTCAGCTTCTGTGTGCTTAGAAGGAAATTCAGTAGTAAGGTCCTATTCCGGAAAACTAAGAAGACTCTATGTACAACAATGATCATTCCACTCCTACTTTATGGCGCTGAAACATGGACTCTATCGAAAGCGGATGAAGACATCCTCAGTCGTTTCGAGAGAAATACCATTCGAAAAATATTCGGTCCCGGTTGCGTTGATGGACTTTTGGAGGAGAAGATTCAACGACGACCTATACGAGCTGTACATCGATTCGAACACGGAGGGATAACACAGTAGATGAAGGCTTAGGTGGAGCGCACAAGTAGAACGGGACCTCAATCGACTTGGAGTGCGCAACTGGGGGCAGTTAGCTATAGACCTATGTAGATAACAAGATAGGCTTGCTAGTTGATGCCCAGGTTCACCTCGAATTTCTAAGTAAGAAATTAAATGGCAGTCAATGCAACTTTATGGGCGGCAGGTCAACATATGATGCGATTCAGAGTTTACAAATCATGAAATCATCATCACTGTTGAGGCTTTGAAAGATCTACATATCGATTTCATCGACTTGGAAAACGCGTTCGACAGAGTTCCCAAAGAGCCAGTTACACGGCGCTATAATCGCAAAATGTACCCGAGACGTACTTATATGTATTAGAATTTGCAATATTTACGATGACGTGAAATCGAAAGTTAAATGCACAGCGAGAACAATCAGAGAAGTTAAATTTGAGGTAGAGCAAGGCATAGTTTAAAAGAATTGCTTTTTAATGTTGCGCAAGTCCGGAAAAATTTTTCTTCTTCACACTTCCCTAACTTTCCTTCGTCCGCACTGTGTGCATGCATCTTAAGGGTATCCCTTGAATGCACGCAAATTATAAAAACAAATAAACCTACGCATAGGAATGTTGAACAATATACGAGAAATATAAAGGAATAGTGACACCAACCGAAATAAGAAAACGTGATCAAGTAAGATGTACGCGCATATGCGTAAAACCCCATATGTGTGATTTTTTTTTTGCAGTTGTAAGTCAGATTTCGCTGGAGAGCGTTTTATAATTCATCAAAGAAGATGTTTGTTTAACTGATATATATATAACTGATATATATATAACTGATATATATATAACTGATATAAGAAACCGAAACTGGAAAACCTTCGGTCTGAGCAAATCAGCTTTTTCGGCTATGTTCAACGAAAGTCCATCCGGTACTCGCCATCTCCGCGTATTACATATGGTGGAGCAAGGTTGTGTGCGATCAGAATTTCTTGCATCAGTTAGCGAGTAATCTACATCAACAACGTGTTGTGCGAACTTGTTTCATGAATACCTGTGTTCACCTTCTAATGTACATCTGGTTAGGAAAATTAATTACATAATTCACTATACGAAATGCACTGCAGTGCCTGGGTACCACCAAACGGTGAACCGTCATGTGAAAACTAATAAGGTAACAACAAGCATAATCTAACGCCAGAGGAAGTGGCAGTTGATAGGAAACTTCTCATACGGCAAAAATAGCCCTTTTGAATCAAATCAAATCAAAATATGCTGCCCAAGGCAGGCAAACATGGCACATATGTATCTCCTCCATTTGAACTGGGCGTTCAAGATGGCAAGTGTCCAGCATTGTCTCCAATGTAAGACACAGGTATGTTTCCAAACAGCCTACTAATTAAATCTAAAGATTGAATCCATCTGACTCTTTGTTCATCTTCTATGAGCTTCTAAAATAAAATAAGTCCACAAATAGGACAGTCTCAAAGATTAAAATATTAGATTTCCATTACGTCAGACACTTATCAGAGCTTTGCAGGAACCACTCAAGTAAAAATTTGCTAACTCTTTCAATGACACTTTGTCTGAGCAATCAAACAGTTGTTCTATTTGCACTCTTTTCTCGAAAGATGTATCGTTCAAAAGAAAACTGACAAGAAGACTTTGAAAATTTAATTAAAGACAATTCAATTAGCAATGTTCTTCACCATGACCCTGTAAGAAGCTTACTCGTAAATGGATTGCACTTAGGACTTACCTCAATTATCGCCAAGAATTATGTCACAAGGTGAAATATGAATTTAAAATCTTACAGCAATTAAATATAAAAGAATCCACTCGTAAGAGCGATTTCAAATGATTTTAAGTTGCAGTTGGAACTCGAGTACCAGTAGATGCTGCTTATGCCTAAACACCACAATTTACTACTCTTAATTAAAATCTGTCAACTTATAATGAATGCAATTGAGTTCAATACAAAACAACCATGAAAGCACAAGAAAATGTTGCAGAAACCCTATTAGAGTCTTCACGCTAAACAACCGAACAACACCTGGTGGCACGTTAATTCAAACTAGTCGACATTAGACACTACAAACTCGAGTTTTCTTGCCCCAACGGTTTATTTAAAACAAGTGAATTGAAAAATAAGATAACAGATTTCTTCTTCAAAATTCAGTCAAAAATAAATTTAACACCAAACATCAGTACTTAGAACTCAAAACCAGAATTTAAAATTGAGTGTCCCTTTGGAAGAATGAGTAATTTCAAATCAAAGTAACACACCTTCAACGGTAGTGAAGATATTTTTGTTTAGTGGCTCGTACATAAACATGGTGATAGAGTTAATGCACTTTTAACACGTTTTAAAATATTTATTTAATTGTTTTATCAATCCTCTGAAGTATCAGTGCTATAGAACGTCTTAATTAGCTGCGACACAACCTTTCAATAAATTTAAGTCCGAACAACTGTGTAATACTAAGTGAGGTCTTACGTGAACAACCGCGAAAAAATCGCAGCATGAAATGGAAGAAAGAAAAAACAAAAACAATCGAATAGAGAGGTGAGCACAACAAAATAAGTACAAAAATTAAACAACAAACTGGGTAGCTCTGTGCACACACTGCGCACAAATAATAGCGCAAATGTGTAAACAACAGCAGAGAGACATGAAAAGCGTGATGTGTGTGTTCTTAAATGTTGCAGGTGATGCAGTTAATGTGATTTAATAGCGAAATTGTTGACGACAATACAGAATCTGTCACAAGGATGATGTTACAAGTTGGACTCATTGAAAAGGTGCGTTTGTTTGAGCGTGTGGATGGAAGTAAACCGAAAAGCAGAATTTAATTGAGAACTTTATAAGTGAAGGTTTGGTATGCATTGAATTAGAAACGTTAAACTCATTTGGTAATAAAGTAAAAAAATAAATAAAAGAACCACTGACTAATGAAGGTCCAACAACAGACTCAAACGATATGGTAAGATTCATTCTGTATAATAGACACAGAAAGCGATGCGTAGAGCTAAATTCTACCAAAAGGAAGAAACAAACATTAGTTATTCTATTAAATAAGAGAAAGTGTATACTAGAAAGTGGCTTATGAGGCAGAACAGCATAAATGCGCTGACTACCAATGATAGTTGTTAAAGAGTCAGACTTTACTGCACTACGAGCAGCATACCACTAAAGATGGCATATGATCGCAATCGAAAAACTAAATGCAACGAGGTATCTTCTATTTAATTGGTGGTAAAGTTTAAATGTCGTTAAGCTATTCAATAAGCTACAGCAATTGTGTTTCGTTTCTCCTTGTGACAGTCATGGCAATAATCTAAAGCGTATGGATGGGATTAATAGGAAATGGACATCAATAGCAAGCTTCCTTCCAATCCATTTGAATCTAATTGTGGAGATCATTTTACATAACATATTTCGATCAATATACCGATAAACAAATGCCAAGTTCACTTATGACAGAGATAAGGGTTACACATTTTGCTGGATAGCAAATCACTTGCTAAAGTTTGTAATTACACATTCTATGATCCTTTTATATATATAATTAGCGTGGGTTTTTCTAGTATTAAAAAGTTTGCATACAGCGCTGGCGAAGGCAGCTTAAGGAGGAAGAAAAAAAGAGGTACCGATGTACATTGGTTTTAAATGTTTACAAGTTATAACGACTAGGAAATAAAGAGGTCGACAGGCATTCCATAAGCGAACTTATTATACGTCTTAGGAACGAATCACGATATTTTAAAGTACGTGGGCTTGAGGGTGTACTGATGAGCATTCATAGCGAGACAGGTGTTACGGTTAAAAGTTTGAAGGGGCCGAATGCTACTGGCGATTTCTATGGAGCACTGCTGGAGGAAATAGCGATAGAACAAAGTGAGACTCGAGACATTATGACGGTGTCCCAGGGTGTCCATTGTTTGTGTGATATTAGTATTACCTATGAGTTTTATCGCACGATTTTCAATCCTATCTGAAGTATTGAAGTATTTCTTACATCGCTTGAGGAAACCCAGACATTTCGCGGCATTTTTGACGACATCGAAAATGTGATCATTCCAACGTAAACTGTCACTAACATACCTACCGAGAATGGAAAGTTTTTCGTTTTGGACGATGCAAGTGCCATTCATGGATATTAGCTGAGTATTTAAATTTTGCTTTAACGAAAGCAGACAGCACTGTGTTTTGGAAGCATTAAATTCCACTCTGTTGATAGTTTCTCAATTGGTTATGCTGTTAATATCGGAATTTAATGAGCTTTGCACAGGCTGCTGTCCACGTTCTACAGCCGAAGGACATGAGACCGAGAACGAATCTGAAAAGCAGTGACTACTGTCGTCAGCAAAAGAATATATTGCTTTAAAAGTAGCAGACAAGAGGTCATTGATGAAAATTAAAAAGAGTGTCGGAGACCGAAGGAAGCCTGCGGCGCACCAGCATTTATTTTGTGAATATCAGACTTGAAACCATTCAAGACAACTTGAATTGAACGTTTCGAAATGTAACTCCTATTCCATTGAAGAAGAGATTCGTCAATCCCAAATGCACGCCAAATTCTGTCAAATGCCATAGAAATATCAAGTGCAACTATCTTGCTTTCGCCAGATTGATGTACGCTTTGTTTCCACTTTTCAGTGAGACATGCCGTCAAATCACCAGTGGATCTGTTGCTACGAAAGCCATAATGCCGGTCATTGAGAAGTTTTCGCGTTTCGAAATATTTCATGAGCTGACGGTTTATCAGCGCTTCCATAACCTTGGAAAAAAGGACACAAATTCAATGGATCTGTACGAGAGAGAGAGAGACAAAAGGCTGGACAAATGCTCTTTAAGAGGAGTCCTAAAAAATAAGAATGATCAAAAAGCTTACGCAGCGGTTTTGCCAGCGTGGAAGAACACCTATTCAGCATATTTCCTTTATGGCAGCAGATTTGGTGAGGGATGTCGTGGGTAAATTATTTTATTATCCTCAGGGCAGTAGCATAAAGGTACACAATGTAAACAATCCAATAGACAAAAAAAAACTTGAAATGTCTATTTCTTTAGCAACCTCATTGAAATAGTTGACCTCATTGATCGTACATCTCATACAAAAACAACTTTTGCTACGCACTTCATCCCTTACCCGGATACATATTATATTGTATAAGCGACCCCATTTAGGAAAGGCCTAAGACTAATTGAGTTAGAAGGAATTCTTCTCCTTTCCTCTGGTGCCTTGTTGAAAGAATTAACACCATTCCAATCAACAAGTGTTACAAACGGAAATAGTACAACTTCCAATTTAATTAGACATCGGTGGGGAGCTTATGCAGACGGAAATTGACATTGTCACATTGGCGAAAAAAAAATGCAAAACCATCCAATTCCTGAAAGGCTCTAACCCCTTCTCCTCTTATTTTTCACCACTGTTTACTATTTGGCAATATTTAATTCGAAGCAGAATGACCCATATTATACCTCGCAGAAGCAGTACATATCCTCCAAAAGATGCTGATTTCACTGAACCGATATAAAATTAATTTTGCAGCTCTTCTAGTAAGTCCTGCTGTGCGACTGCCTGCCTGTTTTTTGGAAATTGCGAAGCTGCAATAGAGAATAAGTTTCGGTTGCTCTCAGCTATCCGGATAGTGACTTATAATTTGTTGGCGACTATAGCCAACTATAAATCAAGAACAATGCTTGAGTTCTGAAACGTTAATACGTTCTCGACGCGCAGGAACATCAACTGGAGCGAGAATTTATGTTGTAATAGTTGTATTTTTTTGCGGTAGACAGAGAAAAAGTGGTAGGATTCTAGTGTGTTCACTTTAACATTTGAAAAAAAAAAATGTTCTTCTCTGGAAAACTAGCGGGTAGTGTGCGTGGGTTCGATATAGGGCTAAAGCTTATTGGAAAACCGCAAATCAGCCTCTTTCACAAGAAAGTACACAAAACGATAGGATATTAACGCCATTCAGAGGCGGGTCAGAGGCGAAAAGAACAACTTACACATCCGCACTGATGCAGCCTACCACTTAATGTACGATCGTGATCGTGACGCGGGGTGTGTGAAGGTGCTCATGATATTGGAGATCGAATCGAAAATTTTTGTAACGCCAACCGACTCGTCATTGGCGACATGTCGTTTAAAAACGACACCTGCTCTCTCTAGAAGGTCAGGTGGAATTCTTCTTCAATTCTTCAAATTGCTGTGATCAGAAACAGCGCCAAAATGCTAATAGCATCCAAGTACAACACAAACAGAATCAGCAGCACTGTACAAACAATTATTAACAAATACTGAAACTCTGTGAAAAATGATTTTGCACCCAAAGTATTGAGATATGTTGGTAAAAGGCCGATTTGGATCAAAGAACATACATTTAAAGTACAAATTACAGCAGGTTCAGCAGTAAAGAAGACCAACACGAAGGAAGTTCAGTTTAGTATGATGCGCGACTTGACTACCCATGAGCTGCACAAACCGAAGAACAAGCAACCAGAAGGACATTTATAAAATACATCGAGATCTACCGGGTATATATTTGTCCAAGCAACACCATGTGAAAAGTTTGGATGACCTACTCCTATTTTTAATGCTGATGAGGAGAGAGAAACTAGGTGGAGGTAAATCAAGTGATCTCAAACTTAAATGGGCTATTCGCAGCAATCAATTCTCAAATATGCAACGGACTTATTAGTAATGCAAACTTTGTCAATGCCACCTAAGCCCTGAAGGGTAACCTATCGACAGTAAGCTGTGCAAAGAAAATCGACTAAGCTACTCTACTCAGCCATAAGAATTGCATGGAAATATTAATGTTTCCCTAAAGAGTATAATAATGGTCAACAGGACGACCTCAAAGAATGCAGGAATTGGAGAAGTATTTGCAGTTGCTTAGCAGTGACAAAATTAAAAGCCATTTAGACTGAAAGCACACCGGATCAGACAAAACGTTCTTTGTTTCAACATACACCAACCGAAACACAATGTAACAAAGCAAATCATTTGGCGTGAGTTAAGCAAAGAAAAAAACTGAGTTCGCGACTTATTTATTGTGAAGTGTTCGTCACACATTCTCAACGAAAACTCTCAAATAAATGAACGCTAGTGGAAAAAAATAAATAAAACAACAACGAACTTTTGTTTCTGAAAAACATCTTTCTAGCTTTCGACGACGAGACATGTTTTGTTTCGCTTGCTTTGGTGTTTGGATTGTTGCTGCTTCATTAGTCAACCAAAAACGTTTTGACAGATCCGGTGTGTTTTCAGCCCTACATTCAAACAATCTATGTCGAGTCAACCACATAAACATCTTACGGATCTTCATAGAGCAATGCATCGGGTTAAGTTTCCAGGGATAGGGATTTTATTTTGTCAGCTTTGTGCATCTGGGACCATCCAGAAAAACTCGTGGCAACGATTATGAAAATACTAGATGCCACGTTACACACTACGACGCGTCACAAAAACTCCAAGCGCAGAGTTACACAGTGCTGCATACATTCAATACTGTTATTTCTTATATCAGTGATGTACTCGTACATATACGTGCAGCACTGAAGTAGAAAAGTCGAGGAATTCAATGTGCAATGACATCCCCTCTAAAACATTTTAACTACGCTGATGTTATGATTTTAGCCAGTTCTAATGCTCAAGTAAATGTTGCGGTGCAGATAGTAAAAAAAAAAAAACGCTTCGCGAATGGATGTCTAGACGTGTACTCGTATATTCCTGTAAGTTTTCTAGCTGGCCCTACGTTTGTAGATCCACCCATTAATGATAATCTGCTGAAACATCATCTGTCGAGAACTTCAAAATTAATAATTAAACTACATCTCCCGACGGATTGGCTGCGTAGTTCATATAACAACAATGTGATCACAAAAGTCCGAAAAGATTATCAATGAACTTACTCCCCCGAAACTGGTTTATTAGAATAAACAAAGTACGAGTACACTAATTTAGTGGCGCTACAGTTCGGGGTGAACCTGAGCCTCAGTTAACAAGCCTCTCTGATTAGGCCGCTTTTTTAGCTAACTGCCCTTCTACTTGTGCGCACTACCTAACGTGAGGTCTCCCTCTACTGCGTTGTCCCTCCGGATTCGAAAACCCTGTGGGCTGGAGCATTGGCGTCCACTCGCTATACATGTCCTATCTATCTCAGGCGACTTAAATCTTCTCCCCCAAAAGTCCATCAATGCAACCGGGACCGAATATTTTTCGAATGATATTTCTCTCGAAACGACTGAGGATATCTTCATCCGCTTTCGATAGGGTCCATGATTCAGCGTCATAAAGTAGGACCGGGATGATCAAGGTCTTATATAGGAACTCCTTAGTTTTTCGGAATAGGGCCAAAGAAGAGAAGAGCGATTGGTGAGTGATTTTTTGCTTTAATTCTGCTGAGGTTTTATTGACAGAATCCTTTACTACTTCGAAATTATAGCTGTCGACTGTGACGTTCTCTCCAATTCGTCGATGTTGTGTGCCCCTTCTTGTTGACAGCATATAATTCCGTCAGCTTCCTTTTCAATACCAGCGGATGCGTTTGCGGGTGACATCCCTCTGAGTTCTCCCAATTATCTCGATACATATCATCGCCATACGCTTGTTGTTGCACAGACTTTTGAAAGATCGTGACTCCGCTGTTCACTTATGAGTACCACATAATGTTGAAGAAGTCACATGACAGCGCGTCACTTTGTCTAAATCATTTCTTGACAGCAAAGGTCTCAGCTAAGTCATTATCGACCTTGACGCAGCAGCGAGCGCTCTCCGTCGTCATTTGGGACAGACAGACGAGTTTGGCATGGATGCCCAAACTAGACATGGCTCTATAAAAATGCTGTCATATACGACCTTAAAATCTATGAAGAGATGATGGGTATCGATTTGGACTTCTTGAGTTTTTTTTAGGATCTGCCGGAGTGTCAAGATATGGTGGATTGTGGTCTTTCCTGGTCAAAAACCGAACGAAAGGTTTCAGACGTTCACACAATATGGCAAATAAGATATTGTGTGCTAGATTGAGGAGACTTATACCTCCATAGTTGGCGTAGTGAGAGGGTCTCCTTTTCTGTGGATCGGGCAAAGGATGCTGAGATTCCATACACTCTTCTGACAAGATCTGAGAAATGAATCGGTGTCAAAGTCATTTCAGCCTCTTTGAATACCTCGGCCGGTTAGCAGTCAAGTCCAGCTGATTTGGTGGGTTTTAATTTAGATATTGCTATCCTTACTTCATTCTGTTTAAGTGGACGTTGTCTATTCTGCCTGAAGACAGGATGTTTGGCTTCTTCGCCGTTATACAGTGTACGTATGAAGTAAAAACAAATTCAATAAAGCAATGAAGTCCGAGATCCACAGCCCTGTCCCTTTACTCAGTGTGTTATTCGTATTTTCATGTTTGTGACCAAAGAGAGAGAAAGGAGATCTACGGTGGCTCCAAATGGCGAAATTTTGGTCCAGAAACTACTTTTTTCATTTCTTAGCCTTACTAGTCGAAATTAGGGCCGTTGCCTACGAGAATAAAAACTTTTTATTTCGGTCTTCGAATGCGTTCTGAATATCGACTTCATTCATGTAGGCTTTCTCCTGCAAGAAAAGGTTGGAGTGCTTGTTAAACTTTTGCTCGAGCATTGCTGTGAGAAGCGAATCCTATTGGATCTCTTACGTATATGTGGCACATACTATTTCATTACGCCGACTTCTTCAACAGTACTTATCTGTAGTGATTGTCTTGCCTGGAAAATTAAAGTGAATTTGTATGGCGGCTGACCATTTAATAGTCACAACTGTCTTCTTTTCGAGAAGCTCCTGCTTAAGGTGATAACATGACTTACACATCCATTGCAATTGAAAAACATCTGCCAAATAAGATCAGCTATGATCGACGTATGTTTCTACACCAAAAATGTACGCATACACTGGAATAACTGTTCAAGTCTTAAAGACTAGTACGCGACTAAGCGCATTCATTGTGAGTAAGGTTTTGAACGCAGCCATTGCAACACTGATTGTCTTCGAATTTTTGCAATCATGAAATGGGACGACAACAAAATTTGGGTTTTAATAGCTGCCCTTCGCTTACAGTACAGCCAAAATGTCCGAAGATAAACGAGTTGGAAAGCACCAAAAAATACCTTCATTCGCGTACACTTCTGACTTCGAGCTATCAAATCCGTACAATACTGAATAAGACGAAAACCGCTGCGAAAACAAAAAAATCTTGTCGCAGGTGAGGACAATTTAACAAAAATTCATTTTTCGCAGTGTCAAAGAAGATTTGGGACTCGGATGGCATACAAAAGACACACTCGACACTTACTCAGCCGCTTTGAAGCCGAAATCTCTCCGCAGCCAGTAGGCGAATTCTGCTCGCGCAGAATGGAGGGAGATCTCAATAAAACAGATTGATCGAGTGCATCTTCAGTCATCAAGACGAGCATCAGAACTCTTTCCCAGAATCGAACGTTCCCCGTCAGTAGTGGTGGTAAGGTATGGAGTGAGTTTTGGAAGCGTTACCGACCTTAATTTTTACCAGAAAGGAGTCAAAACTTTGACGAAAGATTATCAAACAACTATTTTGGAAAACACCGTGAAGCTTCTTTACCACAATACTCATCAATAAGCCGTCGACATTCAAACAACGCTACGGACTTCATATCACGGGATGATGGGCAGTTAATGGCCCGCTGGGTTACTAGCTAGTGTCTGTTTTAGGGGAAATATGCGACACCACAATTTTAAGTCTTTAAAGCGGGTCCTTCTTAGGTGGTGGGTGCTGTAATCGATGAATGGCCAAAGCGATTTTGGCCAAGCTAGAAGGTAAATGGTGGCCGTTTAAAATAATCTATTCTTCGAACGACCCAATAAATAACATAAAAATATTAACAAACTCTAGTTGTTTGTTGTTCTAGTTGTAGAAGTGTTTATGACTGGACCTTCACAAACATCCGTTGAACCTACAACTCTACAGATTTGAAACGTGCAAAAACTCCTTTAGTACACTTGCATTGGATTATCGATTTTTCTTTCTCTTCCCCGCATCATTGAAACTGTCTCTTTGAAAGCAAAAGAAAAAAACCCATTCACTACTCCTATGACGTCAAGAGCTAATTCTAGTTGTCAAGATGTGATAAGCACTTTCGTAATCAACTTTCCGTTTATCATATTAAGTGCCTTACCCCATCTAACCGCAGCAACTTTGCGAAGCAATAAAACCTGTCAATCGATTCCTTGACAACCAAAAGCAAATAAGAAAAAAAGAAAACCGTTTATGAAATATTTTCCACTCGTTTGAATGTGTGTCTCCATAAAATTGCAACCCAATGTGCTGCAATTGTAATTCTCTGTTCATCTATCGCTCTAGCATAAATTACTTGTTGCCAATAAGTAGACCAAATGCTCCCTTATTTGGTAGCAAAACAGACGAGGTTACACAAGCGCAAACGCGACTAACGCACGAAAAAACTACAAACTAAAAGTAAAACCCACAAAAAAAGAAGTCTCCCCGTATTTAGGCAAAAGTAATCATTCTATTCGCAGATGGGCAGATGTTTTTAACTATTGCTACTACTATTGCTGCTGTTGTTGCATGACACGAATAAGGCAACTAAAACTACCGAGTTATACGTTCGAGTACATTCATATCTGCAATGCGGATTTTTCTTTATCTGTTTAATTTATCGAATAACTCTCCATCTTTATAAATAGTTCGATCGAACCAGCAATACGCTCTGACTAACTCCAGACGATCGAGCAACTGGATGACGACGGATCGTCGTACGACAAATTTCATTCCTTCCTCCATTCAATTGAATTGCGCAAATTCCGGGCCGTCTCTTCGAAATTTCACTTTTGTGTGGTTTGTTGGCATTTTTGCATTTGGGAGTTTCTTCTTCTTTCTCTCTGTGATCGGTTTTCATATATTTTGTGTGGAATGGAGTGGCTGCGGCAGCACACAATGTAAAATTAAGCACTTTGTGTGTCATCAAAGACGTGTTTGGGCGGTGACTCACCCAGTGAAGATAAGATTTTAAGATTTTTCTTTATTGGAATGGAATTCAGGGTGTGAAAGGACAATGGTTCAATTAAAATCAATTGAATTTTTAATTGGATGCACGATAAATTCGAAAAAACAAGGAAATAAAAACAAGGAAGTGTGTTGTTGTCGATATGACTTACCTGCCAATTGGTCCTCTGTGTAGTTACCCTGAAATAAGTAAACACAAAATGCACGTTTAATTTATCGCCAATGTAATGGGATGGTATATTAATTTTAGGTTTACCATTTTTTAGATGAAAACTTGTTTAATTCACAGATTTTTGGGTAAAAAAAATTTCACTTGTAGTGATGATGACGGCTGAACAATACACAACTTCACCGTTTCCTTTTAATTGGCAGCGCCGATAGCGAATTTCGAAGTAAATTTTCGAAGTTAATCAGTTTTGACAGCGAGCTCAGTGCAGGGATGTTGGTTGGGGCTCTTGAAACAAATGTAGAGTAACTCTATTATATAACCCGATTTTTACTAAAATATTAACTAAATCATTTTTAAAACAAATAGGAAACATATGAGCCGCATAACTTATTAACATTGCCTTAATATTAAGAAGAGTAATGAGTAATATTAAGAGCGTCCGTATATTTGGTATTTTTTTAGAAAAATTCTTATATACTGTCGAATTTTTGTGGCAGTTTTGTTAAATAAGATAGAAAGAGGCGATTGGAGAAATGATAACTTTTTTATTTCACTACATAAAAGCAAAGACGTCACGTCAAACTATAACAATTACTACAGACAGTTGACAACGTAATACAAGATGTTCGAGAAAAATTGGCGGAAACTTTAATTTTTGTTTGATATAAGGGGTGTTATTTTTTTACTTATATATCTGTCATTAGATATAAATTTCCCACCGTGCGTATTGTTTGATAAATCATCATGTATAAACTTACACCAGAATTATCTTTGAAAATCGTTCTTTAATAACCGAGACATAGAACGCTATTCGTCGTGTTGTGGACTACATACACTCTAAACTCATCAACGTAATGCACTTAAAGAAGAACATTTAACGCCTGTAAGGGAAAGTGTGGCCCAAGATCCGAAATTGTCGATTTGGCCTTGACCGCCTATTATGTGGAAAATTTTTCGAAAAGAGCTCGACCTACACACCTATAAAATCTAGGAACTCAAACCATAAGACCATGACTTACGTCGGTGTTCACGGAATAATCTCTTGAACAGCTTGAATTTGACCCTTATTTTTATTGAAAAATAGTGCTTAGTAACGATGTTCACTTTGGACGATATGGGATTATGAACGAGCCCAATTGCCGTTTCTGGAGTGAGGCTTAACCTGAGAGATGCATGAGATACAATCACTGCTGACATTATCGCTTCTTATTTTTTAGAAAATGAAGCTGATGCTCATGCTGTAGTCCATTGCCAACGCTACTGTATTTTTTCGAGAATATAAACGACATTGGTCCGGATGATACATGATGGCATTATGCGCTATACTGCTTATGAAACCACTGCCTTGCAGAAGACTCAATTCAACAACTACATTATATCACGAAATGAACCAGTGAATTGGCCGCCGAGATTGTGCGATTTAACTCCACTCGATTGTTTCTTGGGAGCCTATGTAAAGCCTTTAGTGTATGCTAATTAGGCGTAAGCTATGCAGACTTTGAAAAACAATATTCCACGTTGATAGATCCCCAAATAATTAAAAATTTGGCCTAAAATTGAATCAATAGGATGAACTTCCAACTGCATACCTATTATCTACGATGCATACATGGATAGGACCAACGTCTTCAAAATAGGTAAGAAAGGCTCTTATGTGTTGTACGTGTTGAAATTCCAATTTCTTTTTATAGTTGTGTCAACAACTGCCTTAAACTCAGGAGGTCATTGAGAAGCCAGAACAGGTCCATTCTGCCTTATCCACTAATTCTCACACTCGCGATACAACCACTCTCTAGACTCATGATCATAGTGTACGTGGCCTTCATCTTGCTGGTACACAATTAATTGGCACTCGTCCGTTCGTCCAATAAAGTTTACGCCCACAAAGTATTTCCAAAATGTAAAAAATTCAAATGTCTTCCTATTCTCTGAGACTAATACTCGTACTTATTGACGTATTGCAAAATGTCGTTATAACTTAGAGGTTTCTCCGCTCTAGCAGGTTCTCTGAACCTGAATTTGAAGATTTTCTGATGAATGTCATAACAGTGAGTGTAGTATTTTTAGAGTATCTTCTCTGGCATTCCAACCTTCTGTAATTTGTATAAAGTCTATCGGACTTTGTGTATTTTGGGACCCTTCTGAATTTAAGATCGCGCAAGTAGCAAGTACACATTAGGGTGCATCAGGGACGTAAAACAATAAGTGCTGCCTCAAAGTATTTGCGTCAAAATGCAGATTAGATTTTAGAGAGATAGTGTGAAGTCCAGGAAATGACTCATTCTCATCTTATACTTGCTACTGCCATAGAAAGTGTTCTGAGAATTAACTCGAAGCTCACACAGAATAAGGTTTTTAACACGAAGTCCTCTACAAAAACATGTGTAGTTCTAATTAAGCCACATTTTTATCAACAGCTCATTTATTTTCTAACTCATTTCCCTTGAAAGAATAAACAACCGCCAACCATGTTGAATGTATTGCGATCAACGCAAGGCACCCCAGGCGAATATAGGCTCGTACAACTATCGTGATATAGCCAGGATACGGTTGCGCATATCCCCAACACCGTAATGACAAGAAAATACTGTGAGGGAATGTAATATCGGGTGACTACAATCGCACAAAAACGCCAGAGCCTTTGCCGATCCAGTATGCCTTAGTTTCGCAAGAGCCCCTATTCCACCAACATCAAGCACTCCAAGCCAATGACAGTGCTACCAAAAAACCGTTGGAGATGTTGACTTTGAAGTGCTTTATTTCTCTCAGCCAACGTAACCAAACCCTAATACAATGAAGGATACCGGCTGAGAAACAAGAAGACCGTGCTCTAAGAGTAGAAGAGTCGGAATGAGATTCGACAATCTTGCCGAAGTTTAAAAAGGACACGCCAATTGTACAAAGCCCGCGCCTCATGCTGTTAAGACGGAGAAGGGAACATAATAGTGGAATCGCAGCAGATCAAGTTCTGTAGACTGTACATCCGCTTTCAGGCAGAATGGACTATTCAAGTTGGGACAATAATTTTGTTGGATACATAAACGATTTAAAGATAGCCATCAAACCTACCAAAGTATTGAGGTGAACCCACCATTTTTTTAAAAACCAGGAAATATGATTTGATAAAGAGAGTTCTTTAATCAGTTTGCTCGATAATGTTATGTTAGGCATATAAGCGAGCGGGATGTCATCTGTACCAGGCCTAAATGCGCCGATATCAATCCAGGAAATCTTTCATTCATTCAAAAAAAAGTCGTAATACGAAAAGAGAACGTCTTTCATAAAGCAGGGCATGCACATAAGTGTACACGCATAATGCCTGTTTACATTGGCGACGTGATGAAAGTCCTCACCATGAACGTCGTGCTCACATTTTCATAGGGTTTAAAGACTTTTTGACATGTGGAACACTTGAATCGGAGCATTTTTAATTTTTAAATTTGAGCAGTTAGCCTGAAACTTACATTTTTTCCTATTCTTCACACATCCTTGCTCATCAACGATCAAAACTAAAATGTAAAAAATATGTCAGAAATGGAACGATATGGAAAAAACGACGTGTTTCACCCGGTGGAAGTAACCCTTCTTCTTCCCACTTCAATAAAAAACGTTCCCTCTCTTTCGGGCAATCTTCCTGCCCACGCCAATGTGAACAGGCACATACAAAACAAAAAGAAAGCGCTATAGCGCTATGTCCTTTATAAGTGGGGGGGGCTGGGACATCGTCTTGGCAAGCAGAAGTTTCCCGTATCTTAGGGTCCACAATGGTACAAGATGGTTTGATGAAAGCACTGTAAGAGAGATTGATCATATTAAAGTGACGGTAGACATTTGGAAGAATCACTTCTGTAGGCTGTTTAATAGCGAAGTCGACGAACAGATGAAGCCGACTGTCAAACATGCTGTTCAACCCGTCCGTGAAAACTTCTATCGACCTGACCAAAACGAAGTAATGGTATTAATAACCAAACTCAAATTCTATAAGACCGCAGGTCGGATGAATGGAATCATAGCATTTTTTGTCTAAAAAAGAAAACGTCAACTATTACTAGACATTCCATAAAAATAATCTTGATGTGGTACTATGTAAACGTCTAAAACCGATCATCATCAACAATGGCCACTAATAACATAGAGAGAAACCAGTTTGATGTAAATGGGGCATTTGTGAGTATTGAGCAGAAGCTGTCAATAAACATAAATTGTCGCATCCAAGAGAATTTATCAACAGTGAACTCCAGTAATAACATAATCGCGGGGATCAGTCGAAAAATACGAGTAGCTTTTGGCAGTTGCTGTTTCTATTTGCTAATAAGGCTTTTGAGTAGAAAAACTTTTTATAGAAAACATTTTACAAGACCCTCATCAATCTTGTCTTGTTACACAGCGCAGAGACATGGACATTCTCAAGAGTGGATGAAAACTGTCTAGCTACTTTAAGTAAAAGATTCTCTTGACGAAGTGTGGAGAACAAGATATAAGGAACAATGAAGATTAGGAAGACATTACTCATGGTGACACACGCAGTTTAAAGGGGATCTGAACCACCTCGGAGTGCGTAACAGGTATAAACAGGTAGACCGATGAACCATATCGGCTGTACAGACATGAACATGGACACTAGGCTTCGCTTAGCTGCCTAGATCATAATGAGTGCATGGGCATCAGTAAGCAAAGGGTCGACCTGACTGACGAGGCCTACACCGCCCCGATCTTTAAGATGTCATCAAAGGAAAGTTAAGTAAGATTATATGTACATTGTACAATAACGCGAAAGTATTAATACAACTAAATTCTTAGTTAACCTTCGCAAAAGTTTACAAATCATTAAGGTCAGCTCTAAAATAAAAGAAAGAAACATACCTTTTCTCTTTTGATTTCGACTAATACACATATGCATGCATGTACTATACACAAAAATAAACATCTCTTGCAAAATTTTGTGATTGTAATTACAACTTCTATAATAACGATCCCCTGAACACACCTAAGGCAATTTTTTTTGCAATAACCCTCACAAACTATTACGAATTCCCTTTAACCAGCGATTCTTCATCGAACTGCACATGCAATATCCAAGAACTCGCAACGACCTTCACCGAAATGTAATAATTCCAACGAAACCAACTTATAACAACCCTGCTCTATGGATGAATTTTCTCCCAACTGCATGTGTTAAATGAATCTACCTTGCAATGAATTCATCGCCCACTCAACAGACCAAAAACAACAAAAACATTACTTAAAAGAAAAACAGAGACGTACGGAAAAATAGCTCTCGTTCAATCTTCAGCTACCTTTCTTAAAAAAACAGCAAGATATAAACCAAAAAAAAAAAAAAAACACTCAAAAACAAGTACAAAAAGCATTTTCGCTTCGTTGTGATATGAAAATTCAATTCATTTCAACAAAATTCCGCCGTAATTCGTCTTCAAATTTTTTTCTCTCACCAAAAGAAAAAATCTGTCAAGCGAAAAAGTAGAAAAAAAATATATTGCAAAACAAGACGAATGCAAGGGGACGGAATAGACACACAAAAAAAAATACAAATACAAATAATAATAAAAATAAGAAGAAAAAATAATCTAATCACACGCAGATTGTGAAAGACAAATGAGCGATGTGGAATCCGACAAAGTAAAAGCAAAATGAAACCAACTAAAGTGCAGCACCAGGGGCAATAATAAAATTAAATAAGTGCACACAAAACGAAACGAATCACAGGGTGGAAAAAATAAAAACCAAGAAAATACGTGAAACAGAGTCAAATTAAATTACAGAAAAAAAGTGTCATTGGGAAATTTTCAAAGGGGACGCGATCAAATCGTATATTTTCCACACAATTCGTTTTTTTTCCTTTTTTTTTGTAGTTTTCGTTCCAGTCTGGTATTCTGTCGTGTCTTTGTGGCTCTTGTGCATCGTCTCGTTTTTAAATTTGATTTTTTTACTGTGAAAATTGTTTGGAACGTTCGTCGTTGGTCGTTCGTTCGAGGTGTTCGTTTTAGATGAAAAAATTGACTGCATCCTCCCCTGCATCCTTTTCAGCTTTACTTTGTTATTGGGACCACGGTTTGTCGATTTAGACAACCAGTCATAACAACAACAACAACGAGGACGACTACTCTTTATACTCAACTCTTGTCTACAACGGGTGTAGCGACAAAAGGAGGATCAAAGAAGGGACACAAGTAGAGAACCGTTTTCGCCTTGTTTTGAACGTCAAGTCGGTGGAAATGACAAATTCAGGACGAAATCGATACGATGTAAGTTGTTTTTTGTTTTTGCAATTTTCCTTTCAATCTGTGTGATTATATTTGTCGTTTCTCGCTCATCGTCATATTTCATTTCATTTCACATTTCGAGTGACATTTTGCATCGTGTAGTCGATATTTTCGGTTTGGCGCCCACCCCAAGAGGTATCGTCGTTACCTGGCTCTCACCCTCGGAGCACCCATAAAATTGATAAACCATCGTCTATCTATGATACTATCACTATCAGTATCTAACCAGTGCCCCATCAGTCTGCAATATCTTGTTATTGAACGGGTGGGCTCTCCAGCTGTACTCGGTTGCGTGCATGTGCAGTTGGGTAATATTTTTGTTCACTGAAAAAGAGAAAGGGTGGCTTCGGACCAACAAAGAAAAAAAAACAAGCACTCAACGGGAGTGCATAAGGGTGAAAGATGAAGATTTTCACATTGAAAATTCCAAAACAAAAACGCACATGATTGCCTTTTTTCATCTTTTATCGCTTACTCTGCTTTATTCGAATCTTCTTTTGGGGGTGTGTAAGTACGAAACGAACTCGGTGAATTCGGCTCTTTCGATTTTGTTCTCTGTTTTCGTTTTACCATTCGTAAGAGAGCTCTTTGGCAAATGTGATATGTGTTTTTTGTTTTCTGATTTCTCTTACTTTTTATCTATTCGGGTCAATCTCTTTGACTAGAGGGTGGCTCTGGGTCTGGCTAACGGGTGGTTATGGTATGTGGCAACGATAGGCGGGGGAGTTTGTTTTGGTTTTTCAAATGCCGTATCAGTGACAGATAATGGCTTTTGCGTTATATGTGTGAACTGGGGGTGGAAGTAGAATTTTCAAATAATCTTCCAACAGCTCGCATGGCATGGTCAAGGCGAGTCTTTTCACTTCATTTTTTATTATTTTGTTCATTTATTTTTGTGTTATTTCTTATTTTCTTGTATTTGTATGTTTTTGTTTTCAGCTGTTTATACTGTGTGAAAGCAGCGCGTAGATAAACACTTTTTCGTATGCACACGAATATATTTTTTGTGCTTGCTTGAAAGTGCTTCGGGAGAAATTCGTGTGTCCTCGAATTCAATGTCAATGTCATGACAGTGCGGATGACGAATGTCTGGATTTTAAAACAAAATATTTTCTAACGATAAGGCAGTTTTGAGCTCGAAACTGATTGTAGCCATGACAATGTGCGTTGTAGGTAGGAAGAAGTGAATAAATTTGAACCCGCAATAGAAAACAATCTTAGGAACGTACGAGTATGGTATATCGTTCGATTAAGACTGTCGTTATTTTTAAGTTTGTTTTGTTACTACATACTACTAATTGCTCCACAATAATATAGGTACATAATGCCAACCTGATAAGATCGTGTCAAACTGCTGACAAGAGGATTTTACTAGTTTGAGATAGCTTAAGCAGAATGCTTGGGGTAAGGTTAGGGAAGCTCCATTTCGTCTACCTGAATTTCGAGATATGAAATATCGTCGGTTCTTAATTTAGTACTACCTAAACGATAACATATTTCGCAATGGCACACAGTGTTCTTTACAATTTTAGCAAGATCTTAGACACGAAAATTGTCGCTCAAAATAAAATAACGACAATTGAAAAACAAAATTATTCAGTTTTGCTGTACAATGTCTTATCAATATAATAAATTAACAGTCTCTCAAAATCGTTCTTCTCCTATTCTACATTTGCTAGCACATGTTACCCATTATAAAAGTGGTAATAACCCCAATATTGGTCGGATGTTGTGGGTACTATAAAATTAGGTACCGATCGATGTCAACTTGGATAGATGCACAGATCTGTAACTATAACTACGCATCAATTGTGCTTATTTTGGCTTTCAATTTTAGCCACCAGGTTCTAGTTTCATCCAACAGGGTTTGAAGGATTTGCAGACACTTTACGCAGGGTGTTTTGTGGTTTATTTATATTTTAAAATGTAAATAC
This sequence comes from Volucella bombylans, assembly GCA_949129095.1. Taxonomy (NCBI): domain Eukaryota; kingdom Metazoa; phylum Arthropoda; class Insecta; order Diptera; family Syrphidae; genus Volucella; species Volucella bombylans. The sequence goes on along the minus strand of OX422141.1, from coordinate 156,541,277 downwards.
CTCAAAAATTTATAAACCGTGGTGGGGGAGGTTGGCGTCATTTGAATCTTTGAGTATAGTCAGTCATAATGTCGCAGTGGTCAGCATCGTGCGTTCACTTTCGAGGCGTTCTTTTAAAAGTGGCGATGCATATGTACATGAGTGCGCCGACAAGTGTTTTTGCGTTACAATATTCGGCGATGGGCCAGTTCGTGGGTGCAAAAGTTTTGCGAAACTCTGAATACCCCTCAGACAGGGCCCATCAGAACAACAAGGACCACAGAAAACATTCATGAGTTGTGTGAAAATCCAACAATCTCAGATCGGAAAGGCCAGTTACTTCGGGACTTCCAAAAACTTAAAATTTCATTCCATTGGTGCAATTTTCTGAAACAATGTTGGAGAGAGAAACGAGGTCCACTTCTACATGAATGTGCACGTATGTAAATAAACCAAACTGTAGCTACTACGCTCCACAAAAACGTAATCTGAAACTTAAACACCAAAGACTCGGTGTTCCGCGCACCCTATCGGCGAACGGAATCAGCGGACTTTTTTTTTTTAATTCCAGAGAACGAGAGATAAATGTGAATAGCGAAAATTATGGTCGCATGATCACAGATTATTTTTTTTACCTTATTTGCAAGCACATCCGTCTTACTCATCACACACGTGGTTTTAAGGTGATGGGGCGACTCCCCATACCGTTAAAACCTCAATGAATTGGCGTATAGGCGTCCCGTGGACACCGAGATCTCCAGACTTATCTCCCATTGTTTTTTTTTCTATCTACGCTAGACACCCGCGGAGTTACGCAACTGAATGAAAATATCCGCCGTGGATCTTACGACATCAAGCCAAGCAGGCTTCAGCATGTGGCATGAAGCACGGTGGTCTGCATCCAACAGTGTGTGCTATTAATTGGATATCGTTAAAATAAAATCCACATTCTTTCTCTTTATGTTAAACTGAGCAATAAAACAATACTTCTTCGGTTTTAAAACATAAATCTGCAACCGGACACCCTGATGAAGTCACTTTAACATTATGGTACAGTGTGTGACAAAATTAAAGCAACTATTAATATTCTGCAGCACTACATTGGCGTACTAAAGGAAATACGATGAAAAGTTATTCCTACATACAACTTTTCGTCATAATAATACTTCAAATACTATACAGGGTGTCCCGTAAGTCATGGTCCAAACTGAAACTGGTAAAAGGGGGCGTCATGGCCTCTCAGAATTTGATAACTTGTTTATACCAAATCATAACGATTTTTAAGTAACGGCTGTTTTTTTAATTTCAAATATTCCCTACTTTGAAACAGTGTTTTGGCCACCCTATGCAAAAATTATATGTAATTCTTGCAGCAAAACATTGCGCTATAGTTGAACTAATTTTAAGCTATAAAAAATTTTCCAATTATCTTTGCCATCTCGTCACAAATAAAAAAATAATCGAAAAACTTTGTCAAACCCTTTTCTTACTTGAAAATTTAAAACAGCACCTCGAAAAAAAATGTACTGGTCAGCGCTGGCATTCCCTTTTAAAAATTTGGTCGGTAATTGCAGTTTCCAAAAAGCTATAACACTTACCGAAGCTACGCTTAGATAAAAAGTTATAACAAGTTTAACTTCATCAAGCATGGTTCTAAAACAAATAAAAACTAAACATTCTTTTCTAAATTTATTTCTTTTGTGTACTACTGTCATCTAGTTTCAATTTTAATAAATTATCTCATCCTTAAAATACTTTGTTCAATTTTACCAACATGGCGGTCTTTTACGCCATTCCGCCACACTTCTTAACTATTTTGGCCAATCTTTGTTTCAACCTGGAATTAATTTAATGCCACCAGCGATTTTTAAAGTTTTCTTATCAAAGTGTGTAATTTGATTTAAAAAAAAAAAAAAAGTGTTAATGCACTTTATTTACGGTGAATGTGGAGGTAACGGTAGAGCAGCAGCAAGAACTTACGCAGAGCGATACCCAACTGCTCAACATCCTGACCATCGCGTGTTTATAAGAGTGCATAATTCATATTCGGAGGAAATAATACCGGGAAGAATTCATGGATCAGGAGACCTCATATATATAACGAGGAAGAAGCCTTACGAGAAATTGAAAATGATCCAAGTACTTCGGTTCGAGCCATCGAAAGAAAAACTGGAATATCAAAATCGATAGTACACAAAATTTTTAAAAGGAACAACCTCCACCTTTTTCACTTGTAACGAGTCCAGACCTTAGTTCCAAGGGATTACCCACAAAGGAGTGAATTTTGTCGAATAATGTTAAACAAAAATCAAGAAGATCCAGATTGTTTCGACAAAATTTTATGGACTGACGAGTTGTCGTTTAACAAAGATGGATTCACAGTTGGCAAATAGAAAAATCCATATTTGATACGTGAGTGCAAATCACAATACCAATTTAAAATTAATTTGTGGACTGGAATTTTGAATGGCCATTCATAGTTCATAGGACCTTATGAACTACCAGCAACACTAAATAGTAAAATTTTTTTTTTTTTTGGGTTTTTTGGAAGACAGACTGTTTTATCTCTTGGATGACGTGCCCATTGCCATAGTCCAATTAATGTTGGTCCAACATAACGGCTGCCCTGCTCATTATGGAAGAAATGTAAAACGCTTTTTAGACAACGTTTACCCTGAAAGATGGTTCGGGCGTGGTGGAGAAATTTTAGCTTAAAATTAGTCCAACTATAGGGCAATGTTTTGCTGCAAGTATTAGAACAAACAAAAATTTATCTTGCATAGGGTGGCCAAAACCAAAACACTGTTTCAAAGTAGGGAATATTTGAAATTTAAAAAACAAACAGCGGTTACTTAAAAACCGTTATGATTTGGTATAAACAAATTACCAAATTCTGAGAGGTCATGACGTCCCCTTTAAGTTTCTGTTTGGACCATGACTTACGGGACATCCTGTATATTAAGGAATATCAACTTTCCATTTAGTGTAAAATGTTTTAAATATCCAAAATAATCAAAAAAACAAATGCATTGGTAAAATGCGACATTGACAGAATGAAAGCAATTCCGACTGAACTTGAACATCTGGTCAAAAAAACGACAAGTACCCGAAATTTATTCAGAAAATTAAAAATACAAGTTTATTCATGTAAATCTATATTGTCCCTTTCAAAGTAATCCCCATCGACTGCAACACACTTATGGCAGCGCTTGATCCAATCCTCGAAACATTTTTTATAATCGGTTTTCGGTATGTCCATCAGTGCTTCCTGCGATTTTTCCATTACTTCCTCTTGGCTGCTGAAACGCGTTCCCCGTATGCTTTTTTAATTCGATTGAACAGAAAGAAGTCACAGGGAGCCAAATCAGGTGAATTCAGTGGCTGTTGGATGGTATTTGTTGCATTTTTCGTCAAAAAATTTCGAATAATGATGGCACTGTGCGACGCAACGGTGCGTTATCGTGGTGCAAAATCCACGAGTTTTCTGCCCACAATTCTGGTCTCTTTCGGCGAATTGCTTCACGCAAATGTCTCATAACGGCCAAATAATACTCTTTGTTTACTGTCTGGCATTCTGGCAAAACTGGCAAAAATTCATGATGCACTACACCGTTGCAATCCATGAAAACCGTGAAAATTGCCTTCTTTTTTGACTGAAAACGACGTGTTTTTTTTTGGTCTCGGCTCATTTGGTGAACGCCATTCACTTGCCTGATGTCTGGATTGCGTGTCGTACTCATAAACCCACATCTCGTCTCCAGTAATGATCCTTTTGATGAATGTGGGATCGGATTCAGCCTCGCAAATCATCTCTTTTGCGACGTCAGCACGGTCTCTTTTTTGTATGAAATTGAGGTCTTTTGGCACCAACTTTGCTGCTACACGACGGAAACCGAAGTCATTAACCAAAATATCTTGGACGGATCCACAGGCAATGTTCAAGTCCTTCGCTATCTATATAATGGTTAATTTGCGGTTATTGATCAACATTTCTTATACTTCATTAATGTTTTCGTCGGTTTTCGATGTCGACGGTCTGCCACTGCGTTCATCATGTTCGATTGACTCACGACCACTTCTGTTTTCTTTAGAGAATCGTTGCCGAAACACTTTTCCAACATTTCCAACGTTCGCGCACCATTAAATCCGTTTTTTACGCAAAATTGAATACAAGTTCGTTGTTGCAAATTTAAATCCATTTCTAAAATTGTAAAAAAATCGCCAACACACACAGAGATAGATGTACTCTTGGCTACGTAACTTTTGCAAATGTCAAGCTATGACGCTAAGATTTAGAGGGAATGTCAACAACAGATTTACCAACTTAACAAAAAAAAAAAAAACAGATATCAAATCGGAACAATGGGAGCGTCACACGGTGGTTATTTGATCAAGGTGGTATTTGCTGTTTTCTGTTTGCATCTATCATTTATTTTATTAATAATCCATTATGAACTGATAAGAATCGAAGTTTAAGTTTGGAAATTTTTCTTAAGGACAATTCAAAATAGATCCTAGAGAATTGTCACGGAAAGTTTTTAATGACTTGGGATTCCGCATTCATTCAAAAACTGCAGGCAGAAGGTGTGACGTGGGGGTATTAAGTAATAGTGCTGCGACGAAACCATTTGTATTGAAGAAAAATAGGGAAGCGGAAGGCATAAAGTTTGTGAAAGATCATATTAACTGGTTGCTACAGAAATAGAAAACAGTGCTATGGTCAGGTGAATCCAAATATGAGATCAATCGATTAGGTGAAAGAGCGCACGTTAGAAGACCAAAAGGAAAACGCTTAGACTCCAAACATTGCCAGGGCCAATATTATGGTATGGGTTGTTTCTGCTTCTAGGGAATGGGGCTATCCATCAAATTATGGGTATTTGAAATGCCACTTGTAATAAGGCTGCGACGAAACCATTTGTATTGAAGAAAAACAGGGAAGCGGAAGGCATAAAGTTTGTGAAAAATCATATTAACTGGTTGCTACAGAAATAGAAAACAGTGCTATGGTCAGGTGAATCCAAATATAAGATCAATCGATTAGATGAAAGAGCGCACGTTAGAAGACCAAAAGGTAAACGCTTAGACTCCAAACATTGCCAGGGCCAATATTATGGTATGGGTTGTTTCTGCTTCTAGGGAATGGGGCTATCCATCAAATTATGGGTATTTGAAATGGTCAGGGGTACAAAGATATAATGAAGAACATTATGTATACATACGCGGATGACAACATGCTCTGGTGCTGGATATTCCAACTTGATAATGAACCTAAACACAAGTCTGGGCTCTGACTGATTGGTTAAATGTGGGAGTGTGTGTTCTGGAATTTCCAGCGCGATCACCCGAACTCAAATAGAGAATCTATGGAAAATTGTAGATCGCAAAATTTGGACCCCAGATAGGAGAGTACTCCAAGGCCTCTCTTTTTGCAGCAATAAAAGAAGAATGGCGGAACATCCCAATAGCTACAATAAACAACTTAATTGAATCCATACCCCACCGATGCCATGCAGTCCTTTAAAATAACGGATATCCAACAAAATATTAATTAATAGAGTCAATATTTATTCTCAATTTAAGTTGTTCAGTTGCTTTCGTTTTGTCAATGCCTTACAAAAAGATGGTTCTCTTCTTCAATGATTTTCCTATAATAAATAATGATACTTCAAAATAAGTGGAAAATAATGTTTTTTTCAGGAAAAAAATATTTGAAGTGTCTTTATGCTTTAAATTTTCAAGTTACTCGTATACCTTTTTCAAATAACTTTCTGGTCACATGCAAAGTAAAAAGACAGATAGAATATTGAAAGTTGCTTTTGTTTTGTCACCCACTGTATTTTGAGCTAAAGTTAATAAAGAATTCAGGACTGGTAAGACTGTTGAAAAGGTGACAGAGAATGGGACATAATGGGCAATGCCAGTTATCAAAATTCCGATAGGGATATCCGGCCACTCGGATCCAACGGTTCTCAGTCTCCGTCTTCACCCTCAGGGTTGGGAATTATAACCTTGATTTGTGCGTGGGTATAACGACTGAACCACATATGGTAGAATAGAAACCCACTGTTACTAAGAAATCAAAATTCTCGTATGAAGACAGATTTCATGGTGACAATCGTGGAACGCGAAAGCGAACAGCTGGCAGAGATCTTAGATTGCAATAAACCAGAAATAAGTTACAGTTTCAAAGTGAACGTAGTGCATATTCTGAAGGGGAGAAGAGAAACGAAACGAAACGAAACAGATCGGTGGAAAAAAACAAAGACTCCCATAATTCAAACTTAATTGCACCAAAAGGAATCAAAGAAATTTTGAAATAATATGGGTGTGTTCAAAAAGCTCATCTTAACAAAGAACTACATTAGGTGCGTTCAATAATGCAGTTTTTCCGCAGAACTTGTATTCATAAACATCAACATATAGTTATGTTTGCGCAGATTATCTAGGCATTTCAATTGTGGCTGCAGAAAATTTAGAAGATTGTAAGAACAATTGAAATAATATGTAATCAAAAAAAAAACCTTTTTCCTTTTGAAAAAAAGCTAATCTAAGATTTGGCTGAATATTACTTTTTTTTGCGCCTACATGACGTTTTTGAACGCAAAACAAATGTCGATTGTCCTAAGATACACATGTCTGCGCAGTAAATGCATTTAAAAACACACTAGGAAAGATCTGCGATTGTACTAAGTTAGAAATGCTGACGTTTATGAACTCACCCTATGCTAAGACAATGGAATTTCCTCACAAAGAAAAAACCTTGCTTATACAAACACTTATGCAAGAAATCTTTTGATGAAAATGAAAGATGATTTTCTTATAGTGAATAAATATTTGATTGAATTATATATTGTCCATTCTGGTCCAATACCTTTTGCCATCTTTCTGGCAGTAGCATGGTTCCACGCTCATAAATTTTTTGTTCTTTGCTGGCAAAGATTCAGGTTGATTTTTGATTTTTGAAGTAAAGGTTTATCAGTCTAAAAAAAATTTGTAGAGATCGGAACAAATAATAAGCAGAAGGTGCCAGATCTGGAGAATTTGGTGGGTGTGGCAGTAGATCCCATCCAAGCTGTAAAAGCTTTTGGCGAGTTACCAAATTTTTATGAGGTCTCGCTTTATCTTGGAACACTACACTTTTCCTATTGATCAATTCTGACCTTATCTGTTTAAGTGAATCATTCAAGTTGGATGGCTTTCGAAGTGCTTTGCGCCAGTTCATGTTTCTTACTCCATGATCTGTTGCATTTAACATTGTTGTAGACAAACCATTTCTCGTCCCCAGTGATGATGCGGAACCCGTATGTCGAGCTTTGAGATTAAAAGTTTTAGACACTATTGGTTTAAAAATAAAAAAAAACAATTTTCTTTTTTAAACCGATGTTCTTTATTAAGTTTATCTTTAAACTTTGTTTGTTGGAATCTATCTTAAGACTGAATTATCATTTGTATGGTTACCTTTATGTAACCTATGCAATAAAACATAAGTTGCAGTGGTTGCAAAGGTGATCGTCCGGTAGTTCTTAGAACTGACACGAGCGGATACTTTGTAGACATTGTGTCATCATTTTTATTGTGATTCAATGATCACGCGGGTATCGTGTGTCGTTCGTTTTGGTGGGAACTCGGACGGTCGCCTTTGCATTACAATTTTGCTTTTGTTTTAGATTATGTTCTTGTTTTTCGTGGAAGTGTCACCTGCAACTGTAACAATTAAACCTAGGCTCTTCAAATGATCATGATCGATAAATTTAATCTCTCAGCGATCTCACTTATTCTTATTCGCCGGTTTACATCCATTAATGCCTTTATTCTGACTTCAACTGGCCTTGCAGAACGTGGTGCATCTTCAACAACTTTTCGAAGTAAAAAAGTAAAATATGTCGAAAATGCTGCTTTTCATTTTCCATATTTGAAAGGGCACCAACCAAAAACTACTGCGTAGATACAATCGAACTTTTTCGCAAGCAAGTCTTTCTATATCAGCTGTCAAAATAATAATGATTGTGCGGCTTAAGTGTGGAGTTGGCTGTGAAAAAATACAATTAAGTCATCTGTTGGGAAAAAACGAAATTGCTTGCCGAGCAACCCAATATAGGAAACAAAATCAATTGAAAGTCATAAATGAACTACAAATAAAAATCAATTTATTAGAGCAAAAATAGAGCTGCAGAAAAATATTGAGATTAAATGCGTTCCATTGAAACCATACGAAAATCCGTATGATGTGGACAATGCAATTGGCAAAACCTTCGACTTGCAAATCAATAAAAGCGACATTGAAGAAATTTCTACCTCACCGATAGGATGGATAGAGAACTTAAAAATCTCTCAGTTTGTTTCACACGAAAGCAAACCAAAATTGGTATTTGCGAAAAAGCAAAAGCAAAGATAACAGTGACATACGAAGAAGTGTGTAAAAACATAAACAAAGAAATAAACTCTGTGAACGCAAAACAAAATATTTACCTCAACAGCGAGTTAACCGCTCACTTCAAAAAATTGCTCTGGTTAATTAAAACAAAAGCAAAAGCAAAAGCGGGAAACTGGAAATTTGTGTGACTGAAAAACAACAAAGTACTCGTAATCGCTGGAAAAAACTAAGGAGATGCAGTGATGGAAATAATTTGGCAACACTTACGACAAAAAGTTAATATACTATAGAGTGACCAGATAAGAACGATAGGAAAAACCATTTAAATAAAACAACAACGGTGTGAGATAAAAAATTGTTTCGGAATTTATTTTGAAGCTGCGTTCATGCTATTATGTGTGGAATAGCACATTATTCAAATGGCACCCTCGGCATCACTGGCAGTGTTTCAAGCGGTCGGTCGGTCCAATATGTGCGGCTTTATCCGGAACTACTTTCACGCAACTCCTGTCGATATTTCCCACACTGACAACTTTGAGTTAGTATGTGTCAACATTACGCTCCCCAAACGCTTACGTACGCTTTACGTACTTTGTTGCTACATTCACCCATCTCAACCAATTGAGTCATATCGAACTGTAGTTCACGCAGTGGATTGTTTGACTGATGATGCACAACCTGAAGATTGCATTGTTGTAGTAGGAGATTTCAACCTCCCTCACCTTAAATGGGAGCCTTCCGATGATTCGTCTCATTTTGTCTCACTAAATTCAACCTCTGAAATAGAAATATTGATGGTGGACTGCCTAACCAACTTAAGTCTACGTCAGATAAGTGGAATACCTAATACAATGAACAGACAACTCGACCTTGTCTTCACATCCAATTCAGATAACTGTGTCCTTTATAGGAGTGATCATCTTCTTTTTACCCTAGACCGCCTTCATTCCCCCTTATAAATTATATACTTATATGAAAATATCGATTCGGAAAATTGATTTTCATTTAACTTCCGAAGAACCGACTTTAACAAACTTAAAAACCTCATAAGCAACATTAACTTTGACTTTATTGCTGAGACAACTAACATTGATCTTGCTTTATCAACGTTCTATTCGTTAATTTTCTCCTGCTTTGCCCAATCGGTTCCTGCTTATCAGCTCCTCCCTGGTTCAATAAGGAGTTGCGCTCTCTCTGTAATAACAGAAACAAGTTGTGGCACAAATTCTTAAGAACTCGATCTGATTCCGACTACAGTAATTATCGATTATCAACCGCATGCAATTTAGCTTAGTCTCGGACCCTAAACGCTAGTTTGTTAATACCAAAAGAAAGTCAGACGGCACCCATCTACTCTTAAAATCTTAGTGCAAATTTCTTTGCCTGTCATTTTAACAAATCCTTTTCTAAGGAAACAGCTGAACCCGATCCTAGTTACTTTAGTTATATGAGAAACTATCCTGAGACGTCATCCATCTCGCTAAATATAACAACAACTTTGGTATCTGAAAACATTACCAAACTTAAAGATGATTTCTCTTCCGGCCCTGATGGCCTTCCGGCTTTTGTAATAAAAGAGTGTTGTACCCATCTCGATTCTCCCCTTGTTGCTCTATTTAACTTGCCTGTCTCAACAGGTACTTTCCCTTTCCTACAGAAGGAATCTTACATAGCAATTCATTCCTTCATAGCAAAACTCTCTTGCAACGACTGCTTCCGTACTGTAGGCTAACTATCTGCACATGAAAGGTAAATCAACGACCACTAACCTAACAGAGTTCGTCTCTAGGACGCTTCATGGTTTAGAAGACGGTGATGAAGTCGATTCAATTTCCACAGATTTCAGTAATGCATTCGATAAAATTTCTCACCAACTTATCATCTTTAAACTAAAAAAAACTTGGCTTTTCCACTCATTTTGTGGCATGGACCAAATCCTATTTAGAAGACCGAGAATACAGGGTCATCTTTAGATCTTCAATATTCGACCCCATTAAAGCAACATCTGGTGTCCCTCAGGGTAGATCTCATTTTAATGAATTTTAATCTTTCTATTTTCGCTGATGACATGAGAATTTCCAAAGTCATCTCATTGCTTTCTGACTCCCATTGCCTGCAAGATGACTTGAATAAATTTTCGGTATGGTGCAAGCAACACGTTTTGGAGCTTAATGTCAACAAATGCCAAGCGATAACCTATTCCCGCAAATGTCTACCTCCCCCTCCAAGAAACTACTTCATCTGCGATGAGCCTATTCCTTCCACTACTCAAGTACGGGATCTAGGAATAATTTGTGACAGAGAATTTAATTTAGACTCACATATTGACTGCATTATAAATAAAGCTAACTCTGCACTTGGCTTTATCAATCGCTGGTCAACCCTTACGTTACAAAGTCCCAGTACATTACTTTTGTAAGGCCTCTTCTCGATGCAATATGCAGCCAAGTTTGCTCACCTTATAAACTAAACCACATTCAAAGAATAGAAGCAGGCCAACGCAGGTTTATCCGTTTCGCACTTCGTGGTCTACCTTGGGCCGATTCATATGGATTACCCCTCTATGAAAATAGGCTAAAACTAATTAGCATGCATACCCTGAAAAAACCTCATGAAGTCGCTGATGTATTTTTATCCACCAGTTACAGGCTGGAAATATCGACTGTTCGAGAATAACGCAAAATATTGCATTCACTCCCAATCCCCGTAATCTAAGATCTGTCCCACTCTTCCTGTTCCGAACTCACCGCACCAACTACGGTCACTTTGAACCCATATCTAGAATGTTGCGTATAATGAATAACTACGTCGAAGTCTTTGACCTAAATAGAAGCAAACAAGAAATAAAAAAAGCACTGCTCAATATGCCACTCCCTTAACATCTCCCTCGTCCACCATTTCTCCTCACCCCATTAGGTATAGTTTTATTAGTTTTTAAGCCTAGCTTTAAGTTTTTGCTTGTTAATAAGCTTAATAAAGTTGTCCGAGGTAGACCGGGGCCAATAAAAACATCGTGCCGAATGTTGGCCTCGAGCTCTTCCAAAGTGGTTGGCTTGTTAGCGTAAACTAAAGACTTGACGTAGCCCTAGAGAAAATAATCGAGTGGTGTCAAATCGCAGCGGCCAATTGATGAGCGCCCGCAGTGAGATGGCCCAGTAGCCAAATTTTTCTTTCACAACTTCGAGCGTTGCATCGCTTGTATGGGGCGTAGCGCCGTCTTTTTGGGACCACAGATCGGATACGAGTATGTTGATGTTGTCGTGCTCTGACCACAGAAAGTCGGTTAGCATCCCCCTATACCTGATACCATTGACTGCAACAGTGCCTTGTTCCTTATTTTGAAAGAAATAAGGTCTGATGATGTCCACATGCCATAAAACACACCAAACAGTCAATCTTTGTTGATACATTGATGTTTGTCCGTACACTTCTGGATTGTGTTCGCTCCAATAATGGCAACTTTGCTTGTTGACATAGCCGCTAATCCAAAAATGGGCCTCGTCCGAGACTATGATTTTTTGGCCAAAATCCGGATCTCTGGACAAAATTTGCAGCGTCCAATTAGCGAACTCACGGCGTAGTCTATGGTCGTCCGACTTCAATTCTTACGTCAACACAATCTCATATGGATGCAGGTCCAAATCCAACCACAAAATAAGCCGGGCCAATGCCCAATTCAGCTGATCGTTGCCAAATCGAATCGACATTTCTGGGTCTTCCACTACGGTGGCTATGTTTTCTTCATTTCGGACCAGTCTCCGTCTGGTAGGTTGCTTAAGATCCAAATGAGTGTACTCATGCTCAAACTTTTACACAGTGCGACGAATTGCCTGCACACTGAAGCCATGATCATGACCGACTTACGACGAAATTGCGTATTTACAACTGAGTAAGCATTTCAATATTTTTAATAAAACCTTGCATGATGACACGGCAAACCTTACTAAATATTTTGACAGCTGGATGCCATTGGTAACTTTGACAGCTGCTGAAACATAACAATTGGAAAAACTATCATTGCTAGCTGGTCATCTGTTATTATGGCTGAATCCAATGAAAATGAAACTACTAACAGACATTATAAAAATGGATTTACTTGTATTTTTTTTTAAATACTAAAAATTGGTATAATTGTAGCGTGAGAAATTAATTTAAAAAAGTAAGAAAATAAATACTACACAATTGACAAATATAAAAGAAAGAAGGTGGAATTTTGATAGTTTATATTAAAGGTGACACATAATATATTCAAAAATAGTTACGAATTATGTTTCTTATGAATGCATCTCGTTGAATGCTGAATGCAGTTTTTTTCAATTTCTAGACCACCAAGACAATGCCAATGAATTTATAAACGAACTAAGCCAATGCATCCACAAAATCGACAATCGATTTAATTGGCTATGTCAACATAAATAGAAATAACGTGTTTCATCTTATCATAAGTAGTTACCTCTCAATGATTGCTGTGAGAGGACTTGTTAATGTGATCAAAGCAGTTGATCACTGTCTGGTTCGTGCGAAATGCAGAAATATCTCATTGGCAGGGGCATAATTCGGTTTCTGCGACCACTACGGCATATACTGGTCGATAGCAAAAGATGAGGCGACCAATCTACTGTAAGAGAGCACAAAAACACCAATATATCCACTGCAGCGAACTATAAAGAAAGATCGAAAATTTCAATTGGAAACATTTAAATGCGTTTGACGAGAAGGCAAACGATTTCTACTAAAATGTCTGACAACGCTTCACTCGAGTTGTTAAATCTTAAATGTTCAACATATGTACTCTGTGGTATATAAAAAAGATCAAATTACCATATTTGGATGACAAAAGACCCAAGGAATGCGTGTCTGAAAAGAGATTATATCGGATATCCAAAAACAATAGAAGAAATCAGGACTACGAACGAGAATAGAAACAATGCCGAAACCATCTAATCAAACAAATAAACAAAACAAAATGCAGTTATTATAAACATCAATTTATTAAGGCAAGAAGGAATCCTAAAGAAACATGAAAAATTATTAACTCAATACTTGGAAGAAAATTAGTGAAAAAACTTTGATTACAAATCAGTTTGCACAAATATTTTCATTGGAAATCAAAAATACAGTTCACATGTGCGAACATACGAGTATGTAAATTTTACGTCAGTGCCTCTAGTAGTATACAATTCTCAATGTTTTTTGTCACAAACTACCGACCAATAGAAATCCTGTCCATAACGAATCAAGTTTTAGAAGAAGCGATTTATAAGAGGCTATATGAATACTTAGAGAAATTTGAAATCTTGGCGAAAAATCAGTTCGGATTTAGAAAAACCAGAAGTATCAATCGACTGATCGGAGACGTTCCAAACAAAATCAATGAAAGCCAAGAGAAAAACTAAAATGCAATTGTATTGTTTATTGATTTTAAAAAGGCATTCGACAGCATACCACCTTGATCAAAAAGAATAACCCGGAATAACCACCGTGTGGCGCTCCCATTGTTCCGATTTGAGTTCTGTTTTTTTTTTCTTGTTAAGTTGGTACATCTGTTGTTGACATTCCCTCTAGATCTTAGCGTCATAGCTTGACATTTGCAAAAGTTACGTAGCCAAGAGTACATTTATCTGTGTGTGTGTTGGCGATTTTTTACAATTTTAGAAATGTATTTAAATTTACAACAACGAACTTGTATTAAACTTTGCGTAAACAACGGATTTAATGGTGCGCGAACGTTGAAAATATTGGAAAAGTGTATAAGAAAACGGTCATTTACCAGTGGCTGGCACGAGCGGTTCAAAAGTGGTCGTGAGTCAATCGAAGATGATGAACGCAGTGGCAGACCGTCGACATCGAAAACCGACGAAAACATTAATGAAGTAAAAGAAATGTTGATCAATAACCGCAATTTAACCATCAGAGAGATAGCGGAGGACTTGAAATTTGCCTATGGATCCGTTCAAGACATTTTGGTTAATGATTTGGGTTTCCGTCGTGTAGCAGCAAAGTTGGTGCTAAAAGACCTCAATTTCATGCAAAAAAAGAGACCGAGATTTGCTAGGCTGAATCCGATCCCACATTCATCAAAAGGATCATTACAGGAGACGAGACTTGGGTTTATGAGTACGACACGCAATCCAGACATCAGGCAAGTGAATGGCGTTCACTAAATGAGCCGAGACCAAAAACACCACGTCGTTTTCAGTCAAAAAAAGAAGGCAATGCTCACGGTTTTCATGGATTACAACGGTGAAGTGCATCATGAATTTTTGCCAGAAGGCCAGACAGTAAACAAAGAGTATTATGTAGGCGTTATGAGACGTTTGCGTGAAGCAGAAAACTCTTGGATTTTGCACCATGATAACGCACCGTCGCACAGTGCAATCATTATTCGTAATTTTTTGACGAAAAATGCAACAAATACCATCCAACAGCCACCGAATTCACCTGATTTGGCACCCTGTGACTTCTTTCTGTTCAATCGAGTTAAAAAACCACTACGGGGAACGCGTTTCAGCAGCCGAGAGGAAGGAAGTAAGTAATGGAAAAATCGCAGGAAGCACTGATGGACATACCGAAAACCGAATATATAAAATGTTTCGAGGATTGGATCAAGCGCTGGCATAAGTGTGTTGCAGTCGATGGGGATTACTTTGAAGGGGACAATATAGATTTAGATGAATAAACTTGTATTTTTAATTTTCTGAACTTTTTGATCAAGGTGGTATCAAAATCATCAAAATATTCTAAAACAGATGGAAAAAGTGGGTGCCAGGGGATTACTAACTCTCATTGTTTGATAGCTCCTTTAAGAATGGAAAATATAAAGTAAAAATAAAAGATTTATTAAGCAACGAAGAGTTTTCGAAATATGGAGTTCACAAGGTTTAAAGTTGGGTCCATTGATTTTTATCATTTACATGAATGAAATACTTTCAGCCCTTAAAGATAGTACTGTTTTTGTTTACGCAGATGAAGTCAAATTTATGGTGTGAATAGAAAACTCTGGAAAATAGGATTTTTTGTGATTTAGGTAGAACTTTATTGTACATATTATTGAATGTCAAACATAATTTTTATAGAATAATTTATATAAATTGGCGGTTGTGCAGCGTTTCTCGGATGACCTCTCCTTTTTGGAAGGGTCTGTCAATTTTTTTATTGTACATAACAACAGCTAGAGAAGTCCGTAGAATTTTTTTGATATATTGGTTATTGGCCGAAGGGCGCCCTTCCAAAGTCAAACTTGCAAAATTCGCAAAAAAAACCGGCAACAAATTACTAACAACAAATGAAAAAAACCCCTACTTATTTAGACAATATATTTCTAAAGATCTAGTTAAAATTTGAAGTGAATTGGTTGAAAATTGTTCAAGTTATGGGTACTGCCAACTTGAAAAATGCACTTTTGAGATAAACGCGTTTAAAATTTTAAAGAGACTCGCTGCCTACCTGGCGGCCTTTTACTATACTTTGAAAAACAAGTACTTCGAGATATTTCCCGGCCATTATATTTTAGGATATCATATTTGAGGTCCTAAGGGACCATTGAAAGCAATAAAAAACATCGATTTTTTCAAAATCCTAAATTGGCCTAACCCCTTAAAGAGATATTCTTCTGCAAACAAGCCCCTATAACGTTGCAGATAATATTGCAATGTAAAATGTAATTTTTTGTCTAAAGATACAATGGAATTGAAAATTCAATCAGCAACGTGTCTCGGAAAGTGGACGTGTACAGTAGAATTAACAAACCAAAAACTGCGCTCGGTATGATGACTTAAATTTGGAAAAACTATATTTTCAGCACTAAAAGCAAGCTGAGTCTGTTTCGATCCAAAATAGAATGTGTGCTATTGGTGTAGTACGTGGAAGGTGACTGTCGTAAAGAAGCTGCAAACCTTCGTTAATCAATGTCTACGCAACACATAAAGGTTCTTGTGGCCGAACTGTATATCGAACGACCATCTAGATCATCTAAACACGAAAGAGAAAATGGCACCTTACGACGCGAAGACAGTAGTTCCATTGTCTGGCATAAGGCAGACGAGTGGGTCGCCCAAGTTAAACGTGGATAAGAACAGTTGAGGAGGAATCACGAAGCTGGAGGAAACATAAGCACATTGCAGAAGTCAGAATATAATGGGGCCCGGATGTTGTTGACTCCCTATGCCCCACGAGGTGCTCGAAGAACTAATCTATGATATTATACCAACGATTTGAAGGAAAACAACAACAAGCTATGAAATAAGTGCTTTACAATTCACAATATGCATAGGTCGACGCGTGCGAAATTTCATGAATTGCTCGTCCGTCATAATCTACGGATTTAACCCCAATGATCGTTTCCTCTTTCCAAAGCTGAAGACACGACTCAGTGGAAAAAGATTTGGCTCCAAAAATGAAATCATCACTCAAGCAAACGTCTGTTTTAGGGACCTCAACAAATTTTATTGAGCTCTCAATGTTTTTTTTTCGAAAAAACTATTTGTAGTGGACAAAATCACGGACTTATTTTATCCACGCTCGTATTTAGTCAATTATAGCCTTCTAGGGCTTACAACCGCATTGATAGGGGCACATCAATTCGCTGACAAACAGTTTTAGGGGTTTACGCATTGCGACAGATAAGAGGCTAGCGTCTTTAAAGTTGTTGCAGTTTAAGTTTCCTTTTGTACGAGAATATAAATATTGCTATACTTACATGATGTTGGTTGGGACTGACGTATGTCTTGGCTTTTATCCGCGTGAACGTTAGCGAAGGTGGATGAGGATATCCTTTACCGTCTTGAAGGTAAAATGGTTCGAGTGATTTTTTGTCTGTGTTGACGGGGTTTAGAGGAAGGGATTTAATGGTGAACTCTACAAGTTATTCGTTATTCGCCTAAGGTGCCTAGGACATGTAGAGCGAATGAGGGAGGATGGACAACGTATTAAAGGAAGATCTCGTCTCATATGGTGCGCACAAGAGGAGGGGGACCTCAACCAACTTGAAGTGCACAACTGGATGTAGTTAGCCAGAGACCGAAATAAATGGAGAGGGGTATTGGTTGAGGCCCGATTCCTCCACCCCGGACTGTGGCGCCATTTAATTAAGTAAGAAGTTGTTTTTCCTTATCCATTTCCTTGTTCTTCTCTAGAGGTTCGTGTTCAAATCATGTTGCCTAGATATGTTTCTGTAGTAAAAGTCTCCGAACATTTTACCGAGATGCACATCTCTATTTCCTCGATCACTTGCTCTTGCTCTTGGTCTTGCTCTTGTCGTCGTCTTTTGCTTGTAAATCTCAAGAGCTATTTTCGCTTTTCTAAGCAGAACTGCTTTGTATCCAGTTTTTTTGCTACATGTGTTTGGGGTTAGTTTTTATCAATCTAGAGGTGTAGTACTCGTAGTAATGGTCGAGTGAAATCCAGCACATCAGTTGCGGCCTTTCCGATAACTTCTTGGCATCGATTGCATTTTCGAGAGCTTACATTGCCGGTATGTATTGTCGATGAGCTCGTAGAAATACGTGTATTCTTTGGTAGCATCTTTTTTCCCTTCATCAAGCTGATGTTATTCTCTACAGCAGTCACCGTTTTTCTTCTTCCTTTCGTTCGTTTTCGCGAATTCATTTACTGTACGTCTGTCATTTATGATGTTGATTGATATTTTCTGCTGAACAATCGCGCAAGTGAGATACGAAAGCAGTACCCGGCGATTATAGTGTATGCCCTGAATATTTGAAATGCTAACTTACCTTTGTGCTAAATACTGAGAAATTGCGTTGTAAGGTTTAGGCTTCCTTCTATTGGGCTGTTCAAAAAGTTATTGCGTTTTTTTCATTTGATTAACAGGCGCGTTTATTTAATATACCTAATCAACATTAATGAATGATGTATTGGGCGTTTTGTTCGAAGACCTTTTGCCATCCCTCGAGCAACATTATAATATCGCGCTCATAAAATATTCTATCTTTCTCTGCAAGAAACTTCTCAAGGTGCTGCTTGATTATGTCTTCAGAAACAAACGTTCTACCATTCAAGCAGTTTTGCAAGCAGCGAAATAAGTGAAAATCAAATGGCGCAAGATCTGGGCTAAACGGTGGATGTGCAACACATCATAAACAAGCTGCAATAATTTTTGCTGAGTGACCAAACTTGTGTGTAGTTTCCCATTGTCGTTGTGAAATATATACAACATCCGTACGATTGATCAGCTCGTGATGTTTCTATGCGATGACATCACTTAATTTCTGTAGCTGCTCACAGTAGATATCGGAATTAATCGTTTTGTGCTTCGGAAGCCGCTCATAGGAGATTGGTCCTTCCAATCTGGATGTCCACTTTTGTTTCTCTTTCCGATGCAACATTTCGCCTATTCCAATTTTTTTTTTTCAGCTGACATTGTTGTAGATAATCCGTTTTTCGTCGCCCGTGATGATACGCTTCTAGAATGGATCGTTTTTTTTTTCGCGTTTGTTGAGTTGATCGCAGACGTTTATGGGCTTCGTCGGATGAATTTCTTTCAACTTACGCGCGGACAGCTTTCTCATGCCTAAAACTCGATTTAATATGTAACAAACAAGTTCTTTGAACATTTCCATAACCTCAACTATCTCTCTCACTTTAATTCGGCGGTTGTCTAACGCCATTTGGTGAACTTTAGCAATGTTATCGTTAGTGGTTGAAGTTTTTGGACGTCCAGAACGACGTTCATCATCTCCCCAGCTCTTACGGCCACGTTTAAATTCAGCTGCCCAAAATTTCACTGTGGTAAATGATGGTGCAGAATCCCCATACAGAATTTAATAGCAGCTCAGTACTAATTTTTTTCCATTTTCACAAAAAACACTCACATCGACTCACTCAAACGACTGTCAACTAAAAACTGCCCGTCCAAAATGACTGAAACTTCGGTAAGTAACTGTCAAGAGATGCACAACTAGCATTCACTAGCTTATATTGACGAGTGCCGCTATCTTTAGGTTGCGGTCGGAATCATTTCAGACAACCCTCGTATGTCACGAACAAGCCAATATAACATCAGCTCAAAACTTTTCTGCCTTGAAACGCCATGTTTAATGGCGCCTAAAGTTATAAAAATGGAAACATCTGGCAAGCCTAGTCGTTCTTGTAGCTGCTATCTCACAATTTTTTGGTATTGCAAATAAAACAAAGTCTATTGCTCTACACAATTAAGCGAAGATAATTCCCACGAGTGTAATCAAACTCTCAACTCTCCACATAGTTCCCAGATGATTTCGAAAGTGCACACGGGCATGTAATCACAACAGGGTGCACATAACAAAAAATTAAATAAAACAAATATGAATTTCTTATCTTCCCAGTTACATTCTATTCAGTTTCGTAATGGGTTGGTGGTATGCACAAAGATGGAGTACGAATTGTGAAATGAAACATGAAAATGCACTCAATAAATTTAAGAGCGAAATTGTGGACTTGACTCTTTTTTCATAAAAGCTCTCATTCGGTTTCATCTCAACAAATTGAATTGGTGTTGTGGCCTGTGGGTTGTGATTCTCCTTAGAAACGTGAAAGTCTCCCCTTTTTACAATCTCTTTCACTTCGTTGTCTCTTTTGTCTAAATAAAGAAGGAAAAACTGGTAAAACCAATTCCCACGTCGAAGAAAGAGAGGGCTCTGTTGCGCTGTTGCTGTTGATTCTTTGTGTGTTCCGTTTGTGTTCGTGCGATAGTCGGACGTAGATACTTGTTTTTGTTCGTGGCTCTGAGGTTTTTTTTTCTCCCTTTATTGCATTTGAAATTTTTCTGCTCCCCAAAGATACAAAAGAAAAAAAGAAAACAATTTAATCACAAAAATCAGCTGTTAGAAATAAAGGAAAAATCAAGTTTTTACTTTGCTGTTGTCCCCTTAGCCTCATTCACTAAGCTGCGTTGTTAGAAAAGTGCGAACGCGTCAAGAAGACACGGGCCAAAGTGTATCGCGAACGCATCTGAGAATAGAAAAAATCAAATCAAAACAAATAAACAATTTTCGGTTGTTGTTTACTTGGAGCAAAGAATTGGAAAAAGTTTTTTTTTTTTTTTTTTTTTTTTGGTTTATGAAAATTACGCAGAAAATTAGATTGATTTGCTGGCTTTGTGTACATACATACGTACATATGCATGTTTGTAGATATATAAGTATTGCTGCAGTCGTTCGTTTTTATGTTACATTTTTTAAGAGTTCGAATATAATAATCGTTTATTCGTAAATCGTGTTTGAATTGTGTTGTGTGTTTTCTGACTTTCTGAGAGGAAAAACAAGTAATGCCACAGGAATGACGTGGAAGGAGCATAGCGTGAAAGTGAGTTTTGCATTTTAATAAATGTTTTATAGACACTAGATGTATGGTACCAGCCAACTATTCCCCACCCACCCAACAAAAGGTGTACTTACTGCACATAAAGTATCTCTGAATCTACATACCTGCATACATATGTACATATACGAGTAGTATCTTTTATATCTTGTTGTCTTGTAGTCTGTTCTGTATCCAAGGGTGGCATTCATTTATTTGTTGAACGTGCTGTTTCCAAGTGACGTTAGTCTTTTCCAACGGTTCACAGGTTCACAACGCCAAAGAATTGCCTCTTTCTGAAATATGAATCAGGAGTATGGGCTACAAGTCCTTTTGCTCGTAACTAACTGCTTACCAGGTTACGAGTCAACTATTGGCATGAGCGTTGTATAAAAACTTGTCCTGGGACTAACAGTAGCTCCTTTGTTTGCATTTAACTGAGTGCAGTCCTAACAGGGACTTGTGTATGGTGTACGTTGAATGGTGCATGGTTGACTATTCAACAACTTGAATGGGGTCATGGGCATTACAAGGCAATACCTTAACCTAATACATGAGTAAATAGCTGTTTGCACTTTCCTTTATGTCATACGGTTCTTGGACAATCCATTGCGCTCCTTTTAATGCAACTACATATATCGGAATGTTGAACACGAAAAAAAAAAAATAACGAAAGAAAGAAAAAACTAGGAAAAAACATGTAACAGACCGACCAACAAACAGACAGAAATAGAAACGCGAAGGAGGTACGAATGCATAAGTAGAAAATCAGGAAAAACAAACAATGCTAAGCAGTGCAGTAAACCAGCTGTGAATCGAATGGAGTGCAAGCTAAGGTATTGCATGATTGCAGTGTTGCCGTTCCATTTTCATTTGTCTACATATTGTACATATTCGTACGTATAAAAGAACTACACTACATTGTACAATTAGTTTATTGATTATAAGTTCTCTGTCTGCGTTTTAGACAAAAAAAAAAAAACTGGAAGGTGATAAAATAGACATTTGAGACTAGACAGCTTTTTTGACTTTCGTTTAACTTGAGTTGAGAAGAACCTAGGCCTCAACTCACACGTTTCACTATTTAGCGCGATCGTATGCCTTTCGTCCCCACTCCACAACAATTTTGTGGAATGCCCTTCACCCTTAAGCACGTCAAATAGAGCAAGGCCCACATTTATGGCGTTGTTGTGTTCGGAATGAACTCAAAACCTCTTTGGCGACAGTGATGATTGGCTCAAGATGTCGTGTTCGATGACTTCCGATTCTTTTGGCCTCCGTATTTGTTTATCCTGCGGTTTATGCCAGCAAGGCTTACCTACCAATAGCTATCGATGCGATTGACCATTTAATTGGCCTGTTTGACTCTATAGACGATATCCTTATTTTCATTCGACGACTTTAATCTTTCTCAGCTACAGTGGAATCCATCAGATGATCAATCGTTTTGCATTGCTTCAAATGCCAGCTCAGCTAAGGAATGTCTCTTCTTAGATCATACTCAAGTCTAAGCCAAATCAGCGGTAAATAATTGACACAACTCTCATCCTGCGACTCTCAGCGGAGCCCCCCTTAACTTTCACAACCCAACTACAAATGATGCCGTATCCATTTTTTATAGAGAAATATTTAATTCTTTTTCCCTTTGCGTTCCGTTTTCCCGCCTTAAAACGGCATCTACTAGTGCTCACTGGTATAATCGCAAGCTTTATTCCTTACGAAATAAGAGAAACAAGTTATGGGCTGCTATGGTAATGAAGTCGATTTAGTTACAACCGATTTTAGCAAGGCCTTCGATAAAATCTCTCATTGATTAATACTTTTCAAATAGTCTGATGTCGGCTTTGACCCCATACGGTTAAAATGGATATCTTCGTACCTGAAAAAATCGTTTTTACCGTATTCGTTTTAGGTCAGCTCACTCGTCTCTATTTTTGACCACCTCTGGAGTTCCACAGGGCAGTCATCTAGGTCCACTGCTTTTTATATTAACCATAAATTATCTCGATAGGATCATCGAACATTCGTCTGTCTCCCTATACACCGCTAATACCAAATTTTTTAAAAGCATTTCCTTACCCCATGACTCCTTCCTCCTTCAACAAGACCTTGATAGTTTTTCGATCTGGTGCCTCAAAAATTGTTTGGAACTTAATATCGCCAAATGCTAATCGATCACCTTTTCTCATATGTGTCACCAATCTCCTCCCCGACTCTACTTTCTCCACAACCAACCTACATATCTCCTCCATTCAATCTTTTCGCGACCTCGGCATTTTGTGTGATAGGGAGCTCAACTTCCGTTTACATATGAATGGGATAGTTCTTAAAGCCAACTCTGCGCTAGGTTTTGTAAAACGGTAGTCCAAAGAATTCACTAAGTCCAATACGTGACCAGGTCCCTCTATATTACCTTTGTTCGCCTCCTCCTAGAGTACGCCAGCCAATTGTAATTCCTATATCATGGTGTTCATATCCCGAGAATCGAAAGCATCCAGGGCCGTCTTCTTTGATTTGTTCTTCGAAGTATGCTCTAGAACGATCCTTTTATTCTTTTATCCTTAATTATTTATGCATCTACAAATCACTGCCTATCGATTTCCAGGTTTGTCTTACTGTGTCGAAAAGCATTCGTGCCGGAATTGAAATCAGCTCTCTGGCTTTCCTTAAAAATCTTCCGAGTTCCTTGAGTTGGGAGAGTAGATAAGCTATTTTTTTCTTTCACAGAATTGTTTTCTAATTTCATTGGGTCACAGCTGTGATTTTTTTTTAGGTGATACGGAAATTAACTCGACGGCGTAATCCCATGAATCTGGATCGCTAGAATCAAATATCTTCCATCGACAAAGCAGAACGGTGTTAGTGCTTGAATCCCGGAAACTGTGAATCGTTGTTCCGAATTAAAAATAACATTGGAATCTACTTGCTTCGGGTATATGTAAGTTTCGCCAGGTAGCGCTTTTATGGCTGCTACACCTGGGTAAAAGTTCAGCGACTCGACTATCCAATTATTCGTCCTTTACTTCCTCCTTTCCCTCTTCCCCTTTTTGTTCGCCAAGCATTAACTCTATTTTATTTTTATTACTTTTATTATTTTCGCTACTCTAGTAGCTTAGTTGACCGTAGCGGGTTGGTCACCAAAATCACCAGATCTTTTACTTTCCACAAAATCTCGTCAGATCCGCACACATTCATTGGGCTATAGCGTGCCTAACTTACGAGGGTGTTAGCAACAGCACTAACAGGTTTTGCTAGGTTTTGTTCATTTCCATTCTAAGCTCCTCAGTCAATGAGTTCTCTCCAGTCATAACTGGGAACTCCACTAAGAGAATTTATGGATGTGTGTGTGTTTTCTTTGTATACCGAGCGTATGCAATTTTCCCCCATCGAACTAATAAAAATTTCCCTACAAAACAAAGCAACCGCAAAGGAGAAAGGAAACCCGAGCGAAAGATAGCTCTTGTGTTATGACGAAAGATTATCTAGATATAATCCAATAAGATGTTATATCTCGATCCAGCCAACCTCTGGGTCGCTGCTCTTATTAAAACTAAGTATAGGTATGTGTCTTGTTCAACCTTTTGCCAGTCTCTAACTACAATATTCCGGTGGATCGGCGTTCAGATTTGGGGAAAAGGGGACTGACCAATAGCGTGTCACTCCTTACAATTATTTATTTGTTTTGTGCTTATGTTTTTTTTTGGACATTTCTGCCCTCTGCTATTTTATTATTCTGTTGTTCCCTCGTTGGAGGCTGTCATATATCTCGGCCGTTCGCCTACATGTATCTGCTGCTCCCTCGGCGCTCCATATCGGTAAGGTGCGTGGTTAGAAAGGGGATGTCGTCCCTTCACTCATCGAAACTAATTTTTACAGTTGATACGGCTTTGGGGTGTGTTTGATTATGTTGGGCGTCCACCTGCACACCACTGTTGCTCCCTCGTTGGGGTGTAACTACGAAAGAGATCATCGTCTCCACACCCATTGATCGCCTTGCTTTGTGCTAGCTCCCTGGCTAGTTGCATCCACATCAATTGTGGGATTTAATGCTCATATTACTGGCTGTGGTGTCCCTCAACCTTAGTGTCAATTGGCTTTTGTTGGGGTGTAAGCTCCACTGATCGTCCT
The DNA here is from genome assembly GCA_949129095.1 of Volucella bombylans. Lineage (NCBI taxonomy): Eukaryota > Metazoa > Arthropoda > Insecta > Diptera > Syrphidae > Volucella > Volucella bombylans. The sequence goes on along the minus strand of OX422141.1, from coordinate 156,516,499 downwards.
CCCCCACCCGTTTGCATCGTTTTGGGGTGTCTGGGCTTGAAAGTACAACATCTTCCGTTCCCATCCGTCGGCGATTTTCAGACGGACTATATGATGCCGCTCGTTGCGATTATTCCTTTTATCCTACGGCCTGCGACAACGGTGTTCTTGGTGGACCTCCATTCGTAACTTGAGCTTCTGGTTCGTCGTGAGTCTCCTTACCGTCCTTAGAGCTTCACCGACCAAACCTCCTCGTTCTCCTCTGCTTCAAGTTGTAAGAAATGAAAACGCCCTTTGCTTGGTCTGCGTGGTAAAACATCTGGCAAATTTCGATGATAATATTACATTTAGCGTTTGTATGGGGCAAGAATCCGCAGTATTTTGTGGCAGAAAAATGGTGCTCACACTTAAAAGTTTAGTACGTATACATGACAGTAGTGCCTCTGTCATTGACATAGGCAATGTTGGGCGATGTGTTAAATTTATAAAAGGGTAAATTCCTGCGACAGAAAGGAAAATGTGAAGAATGTTGATGACCTAATAAGAAATACGCTTCTCCGCGCAAGTTTCCACATATTAAAATACCGATAATCTGAGCCAATCAAATGGTTTTGCCATATTCAATGAAGGTCGTCGGAAAATTTGGTCCAAAAAACGATAGAAACACAAGTTGAGGCTGAGGTTGGAAAAGGTGGAACTGTAGGCTTTTTTAATTTTTAGTTGAAACTTAAGACAACTTATGTTACTTAACCTACCTAAACTACCTAATTTCACTTAAATATAATGGGAATGGTAAGCACTCGTTACATCTTGACTCGAGTGGGCACCACATCGATTGGGTGTTTGGATGTTTGGCAGTCGTCAATATCGTGCACAAGTACTGCCGAGACTCAACAGGTGTCAGTAGGCTCTCGAAAGCACCCCTTCATATTGACGAGACCGGCCTTTCCTTAAAAACGCCCTAGCTAAGCGTAACCTAACTTGTATCTAGCAGGAGTATATTACTTAAGTAACGCACCAAACTAGGGAAGTATTATAATACTCTCCCCTTCTTTAAGCCACCAAAATGCTGTATATTGCTTTTCAGCACCGAACCGATCCCTGTCCGCGGGACTAAAATAGAGCAGCTCCAAAACTTTGACGTCGTACCTATCATAAATGAGCTGCGTTAGCGTTGGTATAATACCGGGACAATACCCCTGGCTTGCATTAACCCGTTAGCGTCAACATATAGAAATGCCTCCGGCGGGATAAATCGTACTCTCGTGGTACCTTTCATTTGGAGAATAAGCCCCGAAGATCAGGCCATTATCGTTGCTCATCGCTCTTGCAATGAGCCTTCGAATCACCTTCATCAGGAAATTGTCAATTATATTTAGATGAGCCCTATCGTATAGGACTTTGTTGGAATAATACGAGGGTGGGTCAATAAGTCCGTGACTTTTGGAATAAAACACAGATTTTTTGATAAAAAAATAATTTTATTTTTCAACGTAGTCTCGCTTGAGCTCTATACACTTTGTCCAACGCTTCTCCAATTTTTGTATCCCTTCCAAAAAAAATGATTTGTCGAGGTCCTCAAAATAGGCCTTTGTTTGCGAGATGACTTCATCATTGGAGTCAAATCTTTTTCCACCAAGCCATTTCTTCAGGTTTGGGAACAAGAAGTAGTCGCTCGGAGCCAAATCTGGAGAATAGGGTGGATGAGGGAGCAATTCATAGCCCAATTCATGGATTTTTGCCATGACAACTGCACATGTGTGCACCCTTGCATTGTCTTGGTGGAAAAGAACTTTTTTCTTGGCCAAATGAGGTCGGTTTTTTTTCAAATCGTCATTGAATCGGTCCATTGAATATTCCCCATTGATTGTGCTTCCCTTTTGAAGGTAGTCAATGTGGATTATCCCGCGTGCATCCCAAAAAACAGTCGCCATAACTTTATTGGCTGACAAACCCACCTTGGCCTTCTTTGGCGCCGATTCACCCTTAGAAACCCACTGTTTTGACTGTTGTTTGTTCTCTGGTGTGTTGTGATGGATCCATGTTTCGTCCACGGTTACAAAACGGCGCAAAAACTCCTCCATATTGCGATTAAACAACGCCAAACCTTCCTGTGAAGTTGTTACACGAAATTCACTTTTTTCCATTTTCTCCTCAAATTAGTGAGTAGTCTGATAAAAATAGCTGTCAAACACAAACTAACTGACGCAGCAAGTTTAAATTTTGACAGGAGTCAACTGACAGATGCCTGTTGACAGGTGCAGTGTTGCTGTTTCAGTAAAGAGGTCAGAAATTCAAAAAGTCACGGACTTATTGACCCGCCCTCGTAGTTTTTGTACTCCGCGTACGAACCTGTCTCGGTTCTAAGACACTGCCTCTTAAACACTAGAATCGTTTCCATATAATTTTACGTCATATTGAACCACACCGGACAGACATAAACGATAATTGGCCTGACTAGAGCCACGTAACACATGGGCTTTACCCTGGAGTCAAGTTGACTGCTTTGAAACAGTATTTTTATTGGATCTAAAGCCTTCCTTTTCCGTCTCCCGAGTTGGGGGTGTAAACATTTTAAGGGCACTCAAAACCTTTAAGCGCGTTATGTTTGTCAAAATATACATAAATACTTATCGAGCCAGATACCAAGGTGTCTTACTACGCTTCTAACCACCAATGGTTGCCAGTGTTTTCTGGTATCCCTAAAACACCATCTCAATTTACAATAGTTCTAAACAATATTGTTTCAAACTTTTCAAAATTGATTTTCAATTTCCAATCGTCGCAATATCCCTTAATATCCACGTTGCAGAAGAGAATTATTGATGACCTCGATTTTTGGATCTGATCTGTGCGCCACTAAATCGTATGCGTACGCTATAGCGTGATTGAGAAAACCAACTACAATAGATCACTATTGCAAATGTTAGACAATACCGGAGAAATCACCGCCCCCTGTGGCAAGCCATAATCCTGTTGTAAATCATGTATAGCAGAGGTCTCGGTACTCCCACTCTGTTCAGCTTATAGAGAAGCCAATCTAATCATACGGTGTCGAAGGCCTTCTCAAAGTCAAAAAGGGAAACGCCTGTACACTAGTTCTTGCATTTATTCCATTGTATGTCGGGGATCGGCTTCGACGCAGCACGAATAGTGTCATGCTTCGCCCTAAAACTAAACTGATCTTCGGGTACTACGCTCCATTGACTACTTTCTCGAATATCTTTCAAAAGTTCGGAAGTAAACCAATTGACCGAAGATTAGCGGGGTTACGATTATGTATCCAATACGTCGGAGAATGTGCATTATTCAACGCATTGTTAAATACCTAAAGTATACATTTTATCTTAAATAATTTAAATAGCCTCAATCAATTAAGCAACAATCATCTCTTTCTTTGTTTGTTATTCACCAGAATATTCGTAGTGTGGGACAAAATTTTGATGTGCTTGTCTGTAACCTTGAAGCTCTTGTTACTTTACCGGATCTTATTTTTGTTACAGAGATCTGGATATTTACTTCCGAAAGATATGAATACTCTATTCCGGGCTATAATTTTTTTCCATATCCAAATGATAACTATTCCTCTGGCGGAGTAGTAGTTTTTGTGACTGACTTGTTGGAAATTGATTTGAGCTAAAGGGTTTTCCAATAGGGACTTGACAACTTTGAATTTAATTTGTGAACTCACTCTTTCACTAATCATCAAACTGTCACTGTCAATTTATTCAGTAAACTCAACATTTTCATCGTGGTAAATTACACAATGGTAAAATTTTCTACCGAAATTCGGAGTCGGTGACTGCAACTTTAAAAGCATTAACTCCAATTTTCGGTCGTAATTCTCGCCCTAGTAGACAGGCAATAACAAGTTTTTGATGTTACCGTGTTAGTTAGACAACGGGTTGGTCGAGGTGTCGAAAATATCGCTGCCGTTCAGGCGTCCGTAGCAAACGATCCAAATCAGTCAATTCCACGGCATTCTCAAGAATTGGGCATCGCTCAGACCACATTATGGCGTATTTTGCGTAAGGATCATGGTTTACACCCATACAAGATCAAGTTGACTCAAGAATTGAAGCCAATGGACCATTTGAAGCGACGTACGTCCTCCGATTGGGCTCTGGAGAAGATGCGCCAAGATGATGAATTTCATCGCAAAATCATCTTCAGTGACAAAGCTCATTTTTGGCTGGTTGGTTGGTTCGTCAATAAGCAAAATATCCGTTATTGGTCGAGTGAAAATCCACATGTGCTTCATGAATCACCACTTCATCCACAAAAAATAACTGTTTGGTGCGGTTTGCATGCTGGTGCCGTATTGGGCAATATTTTTTCGTCGACGATAACGATCGTCACGTTACTGTGGATGGTCAGCGTTATCGTGCCATGATCACCGATTATTTTTGGCCCGAATTGGAAGATATGGACTTGGACGACATGTGGTTTCAACAGGATGATCCCACAGCCACACAGCACACGCTACAATCGATTTATTGAAGAGTAAGTATGGTGAGCGTATTATCTCAAGAAATGGGCCAGTCGATTGGCCGCCTCGTTCGTGCGATTTAACGCCGCTTGACTATTTTCTGTGGGGCTACGTTAAGTCATTGGTTTATGCCAACACGCCGACGACGTTGAAAGAGCTCAGAGCCAACATTGAACGCGAAATAGCGGCCGTTTCGTCCGAAATGTGTGGACGAGTCGTTAAAAATTGGGTCCAACGAATCGACCGCTGCAAACGTGCCTGCGGTGGCCATATGAACGAAGTCGAGTTCCATTCACAAATGTTTTGATTGTACTTCAAGCCGATAATAAAGTTTTTGAAATATCTCAAATGGTTTGCGTTTTATTTAAAAAAAAAAAAGTTGTCAAGTCCTTATTGGAAAACCCTATACTTACAATTTTCAAGTGCGGATACTCTAAAGTTTTGTTGTAAAATAGGTAATCAAATTTTTATTTTTATTTGTACGAGTATTTACCTATTGCATACTTTTGAAACAAATCTTTTTTTGGAAGAATTTTCTAACCTTTTGTATTATGAGAGGGGAGCTAATATCATCATGTTAGGTGTTTTTAATATCAATTTTTTAAATTCAAACCCGTTATCTGATTCTTACTTAAATACTATTGCTGAACATGGCTTCATTTTGTTTATAAATAAGCCAACTAGGCCTATCGCAGCTACATGCCTTGATCATGTTTTCGGCAGGTTTTCTAAAAGCACCTCTCAGAATTGTGTAGGCATAAATTTTGAATTAGTCATAACGGATCACTGTACGACAGGCCTTTTGGTTTTGCAAAAAATTAAGATCAGAATCGATTCGTAAATATTCCAAAAAATTGCAAAATAGAATATGACCACAGATGCTATAGTTTACATAGATATTGCACGCCGACGAGTAGGCATGCGCCGCGCCGTGCAGATGTGTCTGTGGTTTCTGTTTTCATCCCTTATCTTCATACATAAAATAACCACAGTTCACGGAGCTGCGCGGCGCCCTCGCTGGCTGTGTAGTTGCTTTAACTCATTCGCCTCAGTTGTTTCCTGCAAACTTTATAACAGCCTTCCGGGTTATATTAGACTCTTAAGAACCCAGTTGAACTTTTAAAAAAAACTAAAAATAAAAACTTAGCTTCTTGGATATGAAAAAAAATTTCTAATGCACTTTTTTATATTTTTTACTTATTTAAAAACGAATGAATTATAATAATGTTTACCCCACATAAAAAGTTAGAAATTTTGAAGAGACGTTAACACTATTTTTAATAATTATTAATATAAATGTCACTAACTATTCTTAGGTAAAATAGTTTGTTTAGTTTATACTTGAATTTAAAATTTACGAGTATGTCAGTCTAAGAATAATGAAAAAAAAAACACTGCTTCCAAGGGCAGGTGTCTCAATACGACGTTCGGGATATGATCTATTCCCGATGAATTTTTGTTCTTCAGTGAGTCAAAGATGGGCAGGAGCTCATCTTTTCGCACGAACAAATGAGCGGAAACTCTTGCATCGGTGACGATAACGAGCAAACTGTTGACTTCACTAACAAAGTGAACAGGAATAGATCGGCTCATGGAATCGTATTGGGGTTCACAAATTTATTCAATCCCACAAGCGGCGGCGTCGTTGCAATGCAGATATGTGTGAGATAAGTTATACCGTTTCACATTTCAATGATTAACAAAAGAAGGTCACCTTAAGTCAAGAAACATTCAAAACCACAGAACTTTATTTTCGCTCATACTCGTACCTTTTCAGAGTTGTTGTGTAGTGTGTACCTACTCGTAATTTACGTTACTTTTCACATAAAACAAATTGGATGATCGTCTTTCTTACTCGTAGAGTTCACATGAATTTGAAGAACTGAAGTTCACTGATACTGATTGGTTCGACGAATTGTTGGTGTATAATGCGCAATTTAACAATTTCGCGGGTAATCGACATTATTCAAAATTTCCTGCACCGCAAATATCTGTTTTAATATTGACGCAGTATCCAAATTTTTTATTTTTTAATTTTTTTTGTATATGTTATGTACGAGTATGTATTTTCTCAATGTCACTGACTCACAAATTCACACTCACATGATGAAAATTCTAAATCACAGTGTGTGCATGTTTATCCGAGCTAGAGGTAGACGAAAGGTTATTTACTTTTACGATGAGAAATTCTATATTTGTATCTGTTAAATAGATTAAGCGGTAAATGTTCTCAATTTCGAGCTCTTAGCACGTATTTTTAATAAGAAAACGCATAAAAGAAAGGAAACACATAGAGAGGTTACAGCTTATCTGAAAAAAAGTGATTTGATTTAGAAGTGTTTTAGGAAGACAGAAGAGAGCGTTGAGTAGTCCTTGATGTTTTAAATCAATTCGATGAATCGTAAGAATATGAGAAATAATGAGCCTACGCATTAGAGTGTAGGCAATTTGAGTCATTTAAAAAATGAATAATAGCTTTTGAAGCAACCTGAAAATGAGAGTGATATTAAATTCCTTTCGGAACTGCTCCTTTATCTCATACATCACGAGTTGATTAAACATCGTTCTCTCCTTTTTCAGAAAGCTGGAGATACAAGAGTACGTGCGTGTATCTATGGTAGTATCCACTTGCTTTTAAATCTGAATCCGTTCAGAAATTTCTCTACTTCGATCTTAGGAAACAAGTAAGGTTCGAATATCTTGCATTTTGCAGAATGAGTAGAATATTAAAGGAGTTAGATAAATCCTTGACAGCAACGGAGGCCGGCTCTTGCTGGTATCTCAGACTTCCTTTGTATTGAACGTCACTTTGTTTTGAATCAGAAAGGTCAGCACGGTTGTGTACATCTTGTCACGTTTATACTTAGACTACGTGCTTTCTGCACGGCACGTGTCTGAGTTTTTTTTTTCAGTTTAAGTTACAGACGTAATTAAGTGTACGTCATATTTCAAGTAAGGCTATCGGAAACTGGCATTCAGCAGGTTCTTCTTAAAATTAAAAGCTTTTATCTGTTAGACTCTGGTCGTTTCATACTTACGAGTATGTATTTATGCACTTATTTTCAATACGTACAATGTTGTGCAAAACATACCGGATTTTTATCGAACATCTTTTCTTTGGTGAATTTTATCAAACAGAAAGAACCTAAGTAAAGTCTGTTGTCAGTTTAAGAAAACTTATTGTTAATAAGTATACAAATAAAAGAAAATAAAGGTTTTGCGATAATATGGTATGTTTTGTTATACAAAAAAAAATGAACTTAACTCGGCAACGGCCTCTGCAAAACATACCGGATTTTTGTTACACTTAATATTTTGTCCAGTTTTTTAAGACCTCCTCGCATCTTCTAGGCATTTTAGGATGGCATCATGGACGACACTAAATTCTCAAAAATTTCTTTTGGAATGTTCTCTCATACATTCATTATTGACGTCGTAAGTGCGTTTTTGGATGTGTGCGTCTATGACCCTACCCGTCTTTTTAAAATGGCCCACAAATTCTCAATAGGGTTTAGATCGAGCGATTGAGAGGGTCATTGCAACACAACAAAATTTTTTCTGCGCAAACCACTCCTTAACCAACTTTGATGAATGTTTTGGGTCATTATCATGTTGATAAAACCAACGCAGTGGCATCTTCTCCTCAGCGTATGGTAGCATTTCGGGTTCCAGTACATCCCTATACTGAAAACAATCCATAATACCAGTAATCTCATGTATTGGTCCACAGCCTCTTCCATGCTTGACGGATGGACGACAATGTCGTGACTGAGGACGTGTACCCTTCTTTCGTCTAACATGAATACTTCCATCGGAAGCAATCTTGTTGAACATTACTCTCGTCGCTAAAGAGTACAGTTTTCCACTTTGTAGCTGACCAATTCAAATGGTTTCTTGCGAATTCCAGTCTAAGAAACGATTAGTGTTAGCAAAGTAATCAAAGACTTACTAGAAGAATAAAATGGTACCTTTTTTTGTCTATGCTTGGCAGTAAGTAGAGGCTTTTTCTCGACCAGCGAACAGCGACAAGAACAAAAAAAAACAGCTTCTCTTAAAAGCTGGCGTACGGTGCTTGCTTCAATTGAAAGATTGAGCTCACTAACAATCTTCCTTGAAGGCAAGAAAGGATCTTTAAGAATCATTTTCTTAATTTTCCGATCGTTTCGGAGTGTAATTTTTCTGGGACGTCCTCCACAGTGAATGGTTTCGACTGGTTTTCCATTCTGGAACTTTTTTATAATACTCGTACAACACACTGTCGATTATGGCATTTTATAATTTTTGGCTTTACATTTTTGTTTTAGCCGCTACCACTTGATTTTTAACCACACCACTGTATTTATTTTTGGCCATTTTATTAGTAAGTCTAGTTAAGTCTATAACTCAATTCAAATGATAGCCAAAACCATTATCAACAAGTTAAAGGCCAAGAAAATACGATACTTTTGCAAACTGTTTTGCACAGGCATGGCATTGAGTTGAGTTGATAAAACATCAAAAAATAATGATAGCAATGAATCGTTTTTTTTTTATATTTGTAAACTTATTCAATAGGTTTTCTTAAAGTGCCAAACAAGTTTACGTACTGTATTCCTGTCCCTTAGAATTCTTCAATGAAAAATGTTCAAGAAAAATCCGACTGTACTTTTTATTCCATTAGAACTGTTCGAACCTGCAGTTTATTCCAATTTTGTTGCGATTCGTGGTCGACTTTTCTGCGTTGTTCAAAAAGTCAATGCGTTGTTTTTTTTTGTTTTTTTTTTTATTTAATATAAGTAATCATCATTAATCAATGATGTATTGTCCTTCTGCTATCGCTCGGGCAACTTCATAATATCGCGTTCATAAAACTTGCTAATGTTCTCTTCAAGAAACTTGCCAATGTGCTGTTTGATGAGGGCAACAGAAGCAAATGTTCTACCATTCAAGGAGTTTTGCAGCAGCGAAATAAGTGGAAGTCTGATGGCGCAAGATCTGGGCTTTATGGCAACATATCCCAACCAGCTGCAACGATTTTGGTCGAGTGTGGAATGTTGTGTGTTTTGTTGTGCGCTGACATCAGTTAATTTCTGTAGCTGCTCACAGCAGACATCGGAATTGATCGTTTCGTTCTTTGGAAGCAGCTTGCCTTTTCGATCATACGCTTCAAGAATGGATCGTTTTCTTCGCGTTTGGTGAGTTGATCGCAGACGTTTATGCGCTTCGTCAGGTAAATTTTTTTCAATTCATGCTTCCAGTGTACACTTTTAAAGCGGTAGTAAGCTCCCGAACCGTTGAATGCTTATTTGCTAGCACAAATGCTTTGATTTTAACGTCGTCAATCTCGGAAGGCATACCGGAGTGATGAGCGCCTTCAACTGAAAAATCACCATAACGGAGTGATAAATAGTAATAAAGCAAAATATGGCGAATAAGCTGTTCAAAATCAACAATTGCTAGCACAAAACTCGACCGAATTGCGCCAAATTTTTTTTTTGTTTTTAGGTTAAGTGTCGTGCACAAACATGCAACATATTTGTCACGCTCAAATACAAATAAACGCGGCCAAAGCCATTTTTGGCAAAAAAACGCAATGACTTTTTGAACAACCGAATATCTCGGGGTCAGTTCTGCCTTTGTTCTTAAGGGAACCTACCTATTCACTTAGGTGGAGCTACAGTCCAGAATGGACCATTGCCTCAACCAACATGTCTATCAGCCAGCTCTTAGTTTGCGGGCTATTTTCAATTTCGATCGCCAAGTTTTTTGAAGTCACTTTGCAATTGCTCGCGCCACCTGATGTGGGGATTACTTCTGCAGCATTTTCTCTCTGTCATTCAGATATCTTTGTAAATCGATTAATTTTAACTCTCGCCGCCGAATTCTAACTAACGCCGCCTCACCTTTAATACTCGCTGTGTTCTGCTGATAATTTGAAAGTCAGCCGTACAGGGAAGTATAGTATTTAGTAGTAGAGAGTTTTGAAAAATTCCGACTCTGGTATTGGCTTGCGAGCTTTGCACAATGCTCTCAAGTGAATGGTTAAAAAATCGACTTTTTGACATCATATGTCTCTGACATCTCGCGCTTCACGTGCTCCTTTTTCTTCTTTCTAGGAAGCCGGTGCTGGTCTTCCCTTTTTTCGATTATAGAGCTTCCTTTGTGCCTGTGTCCAGCGCCGCTCTATGTTTTTTTGTTTTCCTGCATACGATAGTAGGGATTTGTTGTCAAACCGCGAGTTTCACTGTGGTAGTCGGGCGAAACCTAATCTAATCGTTTCTGTTCTAATGTCTCTAATCGAAATAGATTAGAGGCGACATCAGGTATGGCTTGTTGGCGGCTTAGCACTGAGTTTTAGGACAAGATACTGCATGCGTATGACGTCAAGTTAAATTAAGGGGCACTTGATTTGAAAATGCCCGGGCAGCTTCTTCTGATTGCTGCATTCTTCTTAGCGGCGTAAGGGATATCCGAATTCGTACCTTGGTCACAACAAAGTAGTGATCCGAGTCAATGTTGGCGCCTCGGAAAGTTCGAACATATATACGAGTACATACGAATACTTTAGACGCGCCACTTTGATTAATATTGCTGATGGTAGTTTGAGCATCTTATCAAGATGCAGTCACTGCGTGCTTGCTACAATACAAGAACATTTTGCCCCCAAGCGAAGTCTATAAGCCTGAATCCGTTGATGGTGGTTGTGTCCTGCTGGTTATCAAAATTATTTTACTTTTCTAAATTTGGGTTAAGATCGCCAAGGAAAATGTTATGCTCGTATGTGTCCTGATTGTCTTGTAGAAAGCAATCAACGTAGTAGGTTATATGTCCCAGTTTTTACTCTTCGTGCACCCGGTCCATTTCATAGAACTTTTTGAATGACGGTTAGTTTTGATTTAGAGCACTTTAGGTGTCTGTAAGACAACCTAATATTCCACGTACTCGTATAGTACCGAAAATCGTTTGCCTACATTTTAAGCAGCATGAGTCATTAACAGTGATATCTTTCGAAACACTCGGTTATTACAACCATATATTTTCTATTACGCTGGCCTGGTGAGCAGCCTTTAATCTGTAGGGTCCATTGGTCAAGTGTTGCTGTTGACCCAATTTCGAGTTCTTCCGTCACTACTTCCGCCGCTACTTCAGAAAGAGGATCTCCAGGCCAAGAAGCTGGACGCAGGCAACGCCGTTAATGTCATCTGGGAATTTCTTCTGCTGTTCTTTTATCCAACGTTGAGTCCTGCTCTGCACTTGCAATTTTGCTGCAGAGATTTTAAGACCACCCCAATTATATATAAAAAGAATATAACAATAACGTTACTAGCCTAATCCATGTTTAAGCAGTCATACGATGATTCGATTACACCTACGAGGTATGTTCAGAAAATAATGGGAATTTTAGGTTTTTGAAAATAAAATTTCGTCTGCATTAATGTTGTCGCCTTCAAAATAGTACCGATTAGATATTATGCACTTGTGCCAACGCTTCTCCCAATCCTCGAAACACTTCTCAAACGTGATCTTCGGTATAGCCTTTAGCTCTTTCAACTATGCGCTTTTTTTTTGAATGCCTCCACTGGGACGATTGAGCCTTAGTTTCGACGTCATATCCCTAAACCCACGTTTCGTCACCTGTTACAACACGTTTCAGTAATTCTGCATCGTCGTTGATTTCATTTAGTGACTCCTGAGCAACTTGCATTTGCCGCTGTTTTTGTTCAATGTTCAACAATTTTGGAACAAATTTTGCTGCCACGGCGATTTTCAATTGAAAAACAATTGAAAATTTTATCATACTTCAGGGGCATGTATACCAATATGCAATAATAAAAAAAATTGACAATCGGACCCTCCAAACCCTGGAAATTTCAAAATTCACATTATTTTCTGAACACACCTCGTATTTACTGATACTTACAGCTTTAACCACTTACATGAACTTGCTCCTTACATGCCGTTTAATAGAAGTCACTATTCTTGTCTTCCCTTGAAAGAGCAGATACCGTCAGTGCGGCATAAAATGAAAGGTTGAAAGTTTATGAGTTCAGTGAATTTCTCCATCTTGTAGCATTGTAGCATGTCTTTCTCACAGTTGATAGATTTTACGGAAAACATTCAGACATACATATTTGTGGGTACAGAGTTAAACAAAATGCAACTTCAAGTATTTCATGATAAGCATTTTATTGGATATAAATTCCGTGGATTTTTATTGGATCCAAAGTCGGCGCTCTGCTATTTCGCAACATTTTTTCACAGGTTTGCTTAAATTGAAATAATTTTTCTCTATATTTTCTTTTCGTCCTATTTTTCGTAATATTTTGTGCGGGGGTGTAGCTTTTATTGCTAAATTAATTAATTTGCCTTGCAGAAAAACCATATTTTACGGAAAAACCTTTTTAATTATTCATACGCACTAAATAAAGATACAAGTAATTAAAAGAGAAATGTTGTGTTTTTCATTTTTGGCACTGAAAAGTTATTCAATTAACAGATGCATACTATTTTTAATTAAGAAAAGCATAAAAATTCTCGACCGCTTGAGGTGTTACTTTTAATAATTTTGAAAGAAAACAAAGCAAAATTCACTTACCTAATTTATTACTCTATGGTTTTTAGAGGCAGGTCAAGGGATTAGGTTTCGAATTGATGGAGTTTTACAGCTCAATTGTCGTTGGCCTTTGGCAAAATCTTAAGCCCCATTTACCTATATAACATCGTCATGCGACAAAAGCAAGAACTGGGTGTAGGTAAAAATCGGGAATAGCAGGTTGTAAATGCGAATTTGGTTGGTGCAGTGTTTTGTTTTTATTGTTTTAAGGGCATAACACCAATCAAAATTTGTATTCGGTCAGCCAGCGATACAATTTTTACTGCACAGCTTTCCGTAGTATCGTCGGTGCTTACGTTTGCGACGAAATACAATAAGGATCTTGCAGGCATAACTCAACTTCCGTAAATACAGGCCATCTGTTTTGTATACGGTCATCCAACAAGCTCTTAAATCAATAGAAAAACACTTTTATGAAAAGTGGTGATATTTTTATTATAATCTAAAGTGCAAACTCTGAGGTTAGTAGTGGAATACAATATCTGCTAAATGTCCGCCCCGGCTCTGCCTTGCTAACATTGTAGTAAAATTTCAAAAAAAGGATGACGTTGGACGCGTACTACGTAACACTTAAACGCTTAAAGGCTCCTAGGTATTTATCCATAGAGACCACACTGAAACTTCACGCAATCGACGGAAACGCATATTTAAATTAAAAATTCACATTGAGTCAAAATATAAAAACGTCAAACCCGTAGTGAGTGGGGTTTTGTCAGTGAATGTGGGATGACACTCCTCCAAAAACAGCTGACCGATGACATTTCTTCAATGACAGCTGCGTGGAAATGCACTGGGTGGAACCACAATGGGTGGAAGCGCAAGTAGCAGTTCTTCGTTTTTGGGGTCTCGGACTAATATTTAATAGCATTGCCGTCCGCCGAAATAAAAATTTTAACAAGGAAAATGATAATTATATTACAAATGAATTTGATAACCATGCAGTTTTGTCATTTAATATTTTAAGCTATAACGTTGCAGGTTTAAAGAACAAATTACTTTTTTCGAATTTCTATAATTATATTAAGAGTTTCGATATTTTTATGTTTTTTTAAAACTCATGTCTTAGCCAGTGAAGAAACTAGATTTAGTAGTATTTTTATGGACTACAATACGAAATGGATTCCAGCAGTCAAGACTAATATATTTGGAAGAGGAAGCGGTGGTGTGCTGATATGATATTGTAAATCTCTGAAAGAAGTTGATTTAAATTTTAAGATGGTGGAAAGTGCCTGTGTTCTCAATGTAAAAATTAATGTCGGAACCCTTTATATAGTATCGATTTATTTGAACTGCAGTCACGGACCTTCTCCTTGCATATATCGCAAAATAATTTTATAAGTGGACATGTGCCATCGATTATAAATGCAGCTCGAAATTCTAAAGATGAATTTTGCGATATTAAGGGCTCTAAAATTATGGAAATTGCTGATGCGTATGACTGCAAGATCTTAAATGGTAGTTGCAAATGCGACGTAGATGGTGAACATACTTTCATCCGTGGAGCATCGTGCTCCGTTATAGATTATTGTTTGATGACCCGAAATTGGTGCTCAATAGTCAGGGATGTTTCAATAGCTACTCAAATATTCTCCGACCATATGCCCTTAGAAATTTCATGCACTACTTTGAAGGCAGGAGTTACGGCAAACTCAAGGCAACTGTCTCTTCTTCCGAAGTTGGGTTGGAATGACCGTTTTCGTTCCTCTTATTAGAATAATTTGAACACCGAGCTTTTGAATCTGATGGAACACAATGCAACTCCCAACATCGACGTTCTAACACAAATTATAAAAAAGTTCTGTGCCGCTTAGCTATGTAATACAAGGTAATACAAGACGTATAGTGGTAGGAAAGCAGAAGTGGTTCGATAGTGACTGTATGAAGGCAAGAAAAATATCAATGTCACTTCTAAGACGCCTAAGGAAAGAATTCTATGGAGAAACAAACAAATATTTCAAACGCCTTTGTATTGAAAAAAGGAAATAATTTAACCAGCAAATCATAGCAGTTCTCAACTCTTCAAAATCTGCAGGTGAATTTTGGAAGGCAGCTAAAATTGTATCGGGAAAAACTAATATGATCTCGTCGACTTTGCAAGTGCTAGAGCTGAGAGAGTATTTTAGAAATCTACTCAACACTCCACAGTTTTCTCCATTACCGCAATACGAGCTCTTAGATACGGCATTTACTTTTTCCGAAATAAGAAGTATAGTTGATTCTTCAAAAGCAAGGAAAGCTCCAGGTGATGATCGGATCCCTTTCGAATTCTACAAGAACAGTTCCCCTGAGTTTCTTACTGAACTTACAAGGGAATTTAATAGAATTTTTGAAACAGTCAGAATTCCAGAAAACTGCATAAAAAAGGCGAGCTAGATAATCCTGCTAACTATAGATGCATTTCCTTTTTAAATACTTCGGCAAAACTATTCAGTGCTATCATCTTTAATTACGCAATGGATAGCAAACAATAATACGAGTATTTTAAATGAATACCAGGCGGCGTCCAGAAAACATTATTCAACACTGGATCACATTTTTACCCTTACCAACATTGCGGAGATTTTCAAGCAAAATCGTAAAAAGCTATATGTATTCTTTGTTGACTTTCGTGCAGCTTTTGATTCCATAGCGCGTGAAGCTCTATTCTATAAGCTTTACAATTTGGGTTTGTCAAGTAAAGTAATAAACGTATTGAAAGCGATGTACGAGTATAACAACAACGTGGCGTATGTATGGAACGGAGAGTTTGTATCGGAAGAATTTGGAACGCAAATAGGAGTTAAGCAAGGATGCATCTTAAGCACCTTACTATTCATTTTATTTATAAATGATATAGTTGAGGAAGTAGGAGGTGAGATCGAGCTTGGTGGTGTGAGTATACCAGCGCTAAAGTTTTGCGGACGATATATTGTTTTTGTCTGAGACAATTGAAGGAATGCAGCTTGTGATGAACCGTCTTGAAAACTACTGCAACCAATGGAATTTGATAGTGAATTTATCTAAATCAAAGGTGATGATTTTTAGAAATGGTGGAGGAAGATACTCTCGCAGCGAAAAGTGGTCCTATCGGGGTGAAAGTGTTGAAATAGTGAAAGAGTATAAATACTTGACAGTGTTAATTACATCTAACCTCAGCATAAAAAAAACATTTCATACGTCAACTATCGTCAGCTAAAAGAGATATTTTATCAGCCTGGGGACGTTGCATCGACAACAAGTATATCGATCACACATCGAAAAACAATCTTTTTCGCGCAACTTCGGCCTCTATACAACTGTACGGGACCCAAATTTGAGGTTATTCTTTTTTTGAGGAAGTTGAGAAATTCCTTAGATACTTTGTGAAGAGAATCTTTCGTCTTCCAGCATGTACACCAAACTATATGTTGCATTTAGAAACTGGAGTCCCGGCTCTTTTTTTTAAATACCCTAAAGCTGCATGTAGACTACATTATGAAAATAATGGAGATGGAAGAAAGCAGATTGCCGAGGATTGTATTGAAACATTGACAAGGGGGCCCTTTAAATATCTCAGTTGATATTCAACTTTCAACGT
Source organism: Volucella bombylans (assembly GCA_949129095.1). Classification (NCBI taxonomy): domain Eukaryota; kingdom Metazoa; phylum Arthropoda; class Insecta; order Diptera; family Syrphidae; genus Volucella; species Volucella bombylans. The sequence goes on along the minus strand of OX422141.1, from coordinate 156,499,882 downwards.
TAAAATCTACGTTCACCAATGTTTTCAAAAAAGCTGGCAGTGCCATATACGACGGATATGTAGCTGAAGCTCATTCTTCACAACATAGGCTAGTCTACAGTAGGCTGAATTAAAACCTCATTGAAAGCGCTTCTACCTATTTCCTTAACCGCTATTCCCTCAATATGATAAGCACTATATTTAAACTTCGAGGAGAATTAATAAGTCTTTATTTTATTCCACATCGACTGGATCTTCCAGTTATCTGTGACCTGTGCAACCTTAAAGAGAGGGAGGATGTTTACCATTTCATCGGAAGATGTCCCATTTTAAGAGAATTCCGCGTGAGATATTTCGGAGTCACTTTGCTGGACTTAGATGAGGTTATCAATATATTGAACGGTAGTCATGGGTGGGAAGTTTTATAAAACTACTCTACAGCTGCCTTTCGCTACAGAACCCGGATTTTAGAAGGCGATTTTTGAACGCAATTACTGTGCATAGCATAAGTGTTTACTAATTTATTAATTTTTTTTTTAATATATTAGATAAATTGTCAACCCGGTGGACGGACTTACGCCACACCATAAACGACTATGTATTCACTTTTTGTAAAGTAATTCTTTTGATGAAATTTTTCATCACGTATTCTCATAATTGCTAATGTATTTCGCGAATAAAAACTCTGATGTTTTCTATTAGTGCATGAATCGTTGTTGGATAATCGTTGTAGACCTTACCGTTAACATAGCCCCAAAGAAAAAAGACGAATGGTGTTAAATCGCACAATATCGGCGGCCAATTGAAGTCTACATTTGGAGAGATCGCGTGTCCAAGGAATTTTTCACGCAATGCAGCCATTGTTTCAGCAGCTTTGTGGCAGCCGCCCTGCTGACAATAAATGTCGTCTACATCCGTAGCATCAATTTCGGTCGCAACAGCGTTATTTTCGAATAAATCTGACCCAATAGCGCCGTCAGTGAAAAACCGCACCAAACTGTCGCTCGTTGTGGATGATTTTCGGGGCCCCAGATGCGACAATTTTGTTTGTTTATACGTGGAGTATACCCAGACAAATGGAAATGAGCCTCATCACTCAGAATAATTTTGTGTAACAAATCACGATCTTGTAAGTCATTGTGCGTGATCTTCTGGCTTCATTTCTTGTATCAACTGGACCTTACAAGCATGTAGGTCAAGATCTTTATACAAAATGCGGTGCGAAAACACTCGGGTTTTTAGTCACACTCTCAACTACGGCGGCGATATATTCTTCATCGCTGAAAAAATGAAACGCTGCAATTGTATGATTTTATTCTTTTGAATGGCTGTACCGAAGGAGACATGGATGGTCAATATACCTTTATTGGAGGACAAGGTAAGTCAGTAATTGATTACTGTATGGTGAACAATGATTGGCTAGACCTCATAAATAAGTTTGAGGTGCTATGCAAACATTTCTCTGATCATATGCCAATCGCAGTAGAATGGAAAACCGAACCTGACTCGTCACAATCAAATCTTCAGTTGTTACCTAGACTTAAATGGAGGGATGAAGAAGCTAAAACCTTTCAACACAAACTAGACGTTTGGCTCTCAAGAATTCCTGCTGGCATTGAGTCTACTGATATTCTTTCAAATGAAATAATAACATGCATGAGAAATTCGGCAAACAGGTTTAGCTCTAATGTAGCAAAAGCATTCAAACAAAAATGGTTTGATAAAGAGTGTATGAGAGCAAGAAAAAAATCATTTGCTCTTTTAAATGCATTCCGTAATTCCAACAATGAAGGATTACGAAAATGGTACGTTCAATCAAATTCCCAATATAAAAGTCTGTGTTTTGCAAAGAAACTTAATTTTGAAAATAAACAAGCCCAATCACTTGGTGAAACAAAGAACACAAAGGAATTTTGGAAGCTGGCGAAGGATATTAATGGTTCTCATCACATAATAGGCACAAATGTATCCGCCGATGATCTTTCTATTCATTTCTCGAAAATGCTTCAAACGAATTCCAACTTAACTTTTGCTTATACTGAACCTTTCTTCACCGATGATATACTTGACACTGAGATATCTATTTTTGAGATAAAAGCAGTGCTTCTGAAAGCTAAAAATAGAAAAGCTCCGGGTGAAGATGGTGTACCTTATGAATTTTTTAAGAATGATTCTCAAAGTTTTAGTATTCAACTGGCTACGCTTTTTAACAAAATTCTTATGAATGCGGAAGTTCCATCCTCGTTCAAAAAAGCTGTTATATTCCCAATACATAAAAAAGGTGCCATGAATGACGTTGCCAACTACAGAGGTATATCTTTTATGAATATCATAGCTAAGGCACTCTGTGGAGTTCTTGTTAGCCGATTGGAAAACTGGGTAGAAGAAAAAAATATACTATCCGATTTCCAGGCTGGATTTAGGAAAAACTATTCCACAGTTGACCAAATCTTCTCTCTGACATCGATTGTCAAAGCATATCATGCTAGAAATAAAAAGGTGTACACGTTCTTTGTCGATTTCAAAGCAGCGTTTGATTTGGTAAATCGGAATGCGCTAATATACAAACTTTCACAGTTAAGTGTCTCAACCAGGTTTCTACATGTTATCAAAAATATGTACAATGACACAGAAGCCAGCGTGTGGGATGGTTCACGTTTCTCTGAATGGTTTAGAACTGATTCAGGTGTCAAACAGGGATGTCCGCTTAGCGCACTTTTATTTGCACTTTTTATAAACGACATTGTAAACCACCTTCCTGGAGGAATTAGAATGGCAGGAATCCAAATCAATGTGTTGCTATATGCTGACGACTTGGTTATATTATCAGAATCGAAAGACAATTTACAATTGATGATAAACCGGCTGTCTACATACTGTGAAAAGTGGGGACTTGAAATCAACACTGAAAAATCAAAAATTATGATGAGATTATGATCTCGCGTTCCAATCGAACTGAAGTCGGAAGCAATTGGGTGTACAATGGAAGGCATTTGGAAGTGACAAATGAATATAGGTATCTTGGGGTGAACCTTAACCCAAGGCTAAATTTTAGTAAGCACCTTGCCGAAAAAGCCAAGGCCTCTCAAAGTCTTATAAACTTAACATGGAGAAAGATTTTTACAAACAGCCGTATACATTTGTCTACCAAATATCAAATCTTCAATTCAGTTGTGAAGTCAACTCTGTGCTATGCAGCTCAAGTTTGGGGAATGGAAGAGTATGAGGTAACTGAGAAACTTCAGAGGAACTTCATCAGAAAAATTTTCAATCTACCAATCAACACACCGAATTATGCGATTTATTTAGAAACCGGCTTGCCAAAGATATTTACCAGCACCCTGAAACTACAAGCTGATTATCTACTTAAAGTCTTAGGTTTTCGAGATGAACGTCTGAGTAAAAAGATGCTGCTATAAGAAGTTAGGAACAAAGACTGGTGGTTTAATAAATGGCAACAGATCGCCACTTCTTTTGGCGAAGATATAGAAATTGATCCAAACAACATTCTTGGTGTAAAGGAAAAGCTTTATAGAATTATTCAGCTGAATGAAGACTCGGTTCGAAATCTGCTTGTAGAAACAGCTACTGAATCTGAAAGCCGAATATTATACAGTCAGTTGAAATTTAATCTGTGTAACAATAATTATTTTCAAAATTCTCTAAGTCCCAAAGATATTTCTCTAATATTTAAAGCAAGATGCGAATTATTATGCCTCAACGGAAGACCTTACAATGGGAGTTACAACCAGTTTTGCACACTATGCAACACAAGATCCAAAGAAGACTGCTTCCACTTTATAGTTATCTGTCCAATTTTTCGACAAGAGAGATTTGCGTATTTTGGAAAATTCTCTCTCTCAATGCAGGAGACAATACAAATATTGGATGGACCAGATTGGATAAAACTTGCCAATTATCTAAAGGAAACTTGCAGATTTAGGAAACTAATCATGACTGAATATGATTGATCTACGATAAAAAAAAATAATAAAAAAAAATATTAAATGAAAACTGAAAATTAAAATAATAAAGTATATTTAAAATCAATAGAAGAAATTAAAGTTGTTAGTCGAGCTGACGGCAATGCCAAAGCGTTTATATTCATAAATAGTTAATGTAAATGTATGTTAAAAATTGTAAATAAATGAATGGATTACTTACTTACTTACTATTCTTCATCGGAGTCTTCACATAACTAACCTGTCCGATACGTTCAAATTTATCGATGAAATTCATTATAGCTACGCGAGAAGGAGTTTGATGATGACCAAAAGCAGTACGAACATTACGAAATGTTTCCGTGTATTTTCGTCGTTTTTTTAAGTGAATTTTCAATATTTAAGCACTTTGTATGAGTTTGTATCGATCCATATTTAATAACCTCATAGTTTTTATGTATGAAAAGTCATCGCAATGATAGTCGAATGTTGACAGTTTAACAAACGGCGAGCAATTTAAAATGACACCTCTTGTTGGATGACTCTCTACTTAGTGAAACATAACCATACCAAACCACGTCTATATCTTTCAGATCAGTCAGATCGGAAACAGCCTTCATACGAACTAGTGCCATTATTCTACTCTCACCGGGTCTCGCCATTTATGTAGATTGCGAGAATTCACCAGCTTATTTCTTGCACATAGGCCCAACATAGACAAGAGTTGATGTGGTGGGTGCTGCTACTGTAGGCACTTAATCGCTGGAACGCTTTTTCATCTTTCTACGAAAGACTGAGAAATTTCAGTAAAACGAGCATGCAAAGAGTAGGATGGACTAATTAACTTTCATGAGTGCTCTGTTCCGGCAGAGAAAAAAAGAAATTTTATCACTTTGCCATGTCTGAATTAAACTTGAATTAAATCTGCACCAAATTGACTGCTACTTCTGTTCTCTGTAGCAGTCATTGTAGTGTATCATATGCCCCCGCGCTGGAAAGCCAAGGACTTTAGGCAAAAGTGAGCAGATATTGCGGAGCCAGTAACCCGCTTCAGAGGTATGTAAGCCGCTGCTGACCCTACAAGCCTCCATTTCTTTTTCAACATCAAAAAACACCAAACAAAGGCTGCAATTCCAGTGGACGGAAATCACGTGAAGCGGTCAAGACCATCGACGAAAACAAGGACCAGTGCGACAACCAGCAAAGGTCGTAGTTTTGATCGACGGAAGTCGGCTAATGCGGTGAAATCCCCGCTTTTCGTCGTTGCGTCTGCTTAATTTTCCTATGATTCCCTACTGGATTTCATTCTACCTATAGATACATATCTGACCTGGTTGTCAACAATATTGGCTCTTAGTCAACTTTTGCTACGAAGGTAAGACAGCAAGTAATCGACGACTTAACGCTATCCAATAGGTATGACAAGGAGATTACTGACTGGAAACTACTATCAAATATCTCCATGTGAGACCATTGGTACATAGAATTCAGAATCGGATTTGAGGTCTCGACCTGGTTGCAGAGGAGGAATCCGCAGAAAACCAACTGGACACGATTTAAGGAGGAGCTCGACAAGTCCAACAGTGCTCCTGCTAAGTTCAGGATAAAACAAAAGCTAGAGAAAGCTGTTCAGCACCTGAAATAGCATATCCAGCTAGTAAGCAATTCTTCGGATCGCCCGTTCATTGGTAGAACCCAGATCTGCAACGTGTTCGTAAGGAAAGATCGAAGCAAAAATATTATAAGTATCTAATTCGGATTTCGAAGAGTGTCTCTTATAAAAACTTTGCGAAAACACTGAAGCTCTCGGTTAAACCAGCAGTCTAGTCCTCAATAGGGGAAAATAAAACAGGCTGGAATCATTCAGAAAACCTGATGGCACCTACACTGAGTCGAAAGCAGAGACTCTCCTGCCCATTTTTCAGACTCGCTTCCCAGAAAACCTAATCCGAACCAGCTCGCAATACAATTAACGAAATACACAACGAATAGCACGCCGTAGCTATATATATCATATCGATGGTGGTGACGCATGAGGCCATAAAACATGCTGTTGCTTCCTAAGCTAAGTAGTTGGGTGTCACAAACTGCTATGGACTAAACATGTTAAGTCAAAAGACTCTTAAGGGGCTGTCGGTCTACTGGCAGTGCAAAGGAGCTCACATGGGGACATGAGGGCTGTCATCGAGAAGGGCCTTTGGATCTACGAATATGATGAGGCCATTTATGTCTTATGAGAGAACGAGCTCTCACAAAAATACGTCAGTGTTGCTTTTACCAGATTCCAAAGAACTTGGTTGCACGGCAGCTTTCCCTAGCACGCCTGTCTCCGCTCTAGGCGAATTGATGAATCTCAATCCCCTTGATATTCATATCATGGGCTGCACTTTCAAAGGCAGCTTCCGTTTAAAGAGAAGTGACACGCACTGGAGCTTTGACAACCATTTGATTCTGGTCTTCTGGTCTTATGGACATGCCGTCTAATACAATGACACAAAAACTCCTGCTGTGGAAATAATACGGAACCGACTATCGAGGACCGGTTTCGGTCAGAATCTGAGCAAGGAAAAGAATGTAGTCGGGTTTTCACGGATGGGTCCAAAACCGATTTAGGATGCGACGCTGGTATCTTTCTGGGGGACGACAAGGTTATATGGTATTTCACTTCTCGTTAGGAAAACTTGCGTCTGTCTTCCAAGCGGAGATATACGTAATCCATCCACGATTGTGATTGTGATTGAGAAGCATTTGCATCTGTAGGGACAACCAAACTAGGCTTAAAGACTTGGTAAATCCTTTTACGACTTCCAAGCTAGTTCTTCTTAGACTGACTGCATTGAACTCAGTCGGAAGTCTAAATTCACTGTGTCTTGCCTGGGTCCCAGACCACAATGGGATCACAAGAAACGAAATCTATGATGAACTTGTTAGCCAAGGGCTCAGAGGAGAATTTTTCGAAAACCGAACCTACTTTAGACTTACCCGCGTCCTCGGTTAGGGCTTCCATATTTTCATAAGAGCATAACTGCAGATGGCATGACTCTCCAGGTTGCCGACGTCTCTAAGAGGTCAGCTACTCTCCTGACTCTCAGTAGGAAATACTGCTTACTGGCTTCGTGAATGGGCACTATACTTTTGTTAAGCACTTACATGTGCTGGGCATAAGTGATACAACACCCTGTGACGCTTGCTGTGAAAGTGAATGTCCGGCTTACGCTCGCATCGGGCTGCAGGTACTTGGTGTTGACGTGGTGGGTGCTGGTACTGTAGGCAGTTTATCACTGAAGTGCTTACTCATCTTCCATTAAAAGGAACTCACAAAGAGTATAATGGACTAGTTCTTTCTTTGGGTTCCAACAGAAAAAACAAAAGAAAAGAAAAATGCACACTTTCCGTTGAAAAGCAACTCATGTTAGAAGTCTTCTATGCTGAGTGCTGACGTTCATCTACCGTACGTCCTCCTTCTGAGGTTGAGTCGTGTCTGATAGGATATTGTAGTGTTGCCATTTTCTCTTGCTCACCTGTTCAAGACTCGCGTTTACTCGTATAAATACAAGATGGCGCAAAATTAATCATCCAATTTTGTTTTTGAATTACGTTTTTACTAAATAAAAAAAAAATGATTTTGAGTGATGGAAATCTTTATTTGGACCTTTACCATTGTTTCTGTTAAGTGGAAAAGATGATATTCGCGCGATCTTGCTGGCCATGACAAATTGCCAAAACGGGAAACTACGCGACCAGGAAACGCTTCCTTCACAATATCCATTGTGGCTCGTGCTGCGTGTACGGTTGCACTGTCTTGTTAAAGCCACATGTTCACCAAGCCCCGCTCATGCATTTCCGGCAGTAAGAAGTCGTTTATCATGGCCCTGTAGCGTTCGCCAATAACAGTGACTGTATTGCCGATGGCGTCCTCAAAAAAAAAAAAAAAAAATCGCTCCTCCCGCGTGAACGCCGCCCCACACAGTGTCTTTGAGTGGATTTAATGCCTCTTCGTGCATCACACGCGGATTTTCAGTGCCCCAGAAACGAAGATTTTGCTTATTGACGTAACCACTTAAGTGGAAATGCGCCCCCCCTCATGATGATTTTCGACACAAAATCGTCCTCTTCGTTGTTGAGATTGAGGATGGCTTAACAGTATTTCACACGCGACTGACGGTCAGGAGGCATTAACTGATGTACTGTTTGCACTTTGTACGGGAACATGTGTAAGTCCTTCACTAAAATTCGCTGTAGGGGTCCGTCTGGTGATGCCCAATTGCGTGGCCCGTCGTCTGGTCGATGTTTCTTCGTTCTCAGCGACATCGGCCGCCACAGCCGCGATATTCTCGGCCGAACGACCAGTCCGGTGGCGGCCACGCCCTGCATGGTCTCTTGTGGTTCCACTGTGTCCGAGTCGAGTTAGCTTAGCGCCGGAATTTTTTCCCAGTTGGCGCGATACGATTAGGAAATCGACGTCGAAATTCACGCTGCACCGACCGACTGCAATCGACACAATTATTCCACGCTCTTACGGAGTATACCAACTTCCGATAGGGTGATTAATTTTGCGCCACCATGTATGTTACAGAGCGTGTCAAGCACAAGGAGGTAGAATAAGTATAATTGATGCGTAGTCATATTTCCAGCCAGGTTGACACCGCTCAGTGTCTACTTTAAGTGACACTTGCTGAAGTGCGAATTCATTTTGAGAGATTGGCAGCAGTCAGAGGCCATTGACTTTTGAGTCAGATCGTCTGACTTCGCAAGCAACTGGGGAGGCTGAAAACTCGACTACAGTAAAGGGTCTATGCCCTTCTGACAGAGGCTAACTTCAAGTGTGATGTACTTAGGGACGTCAACAAAACATCATCGGCAAAGGCAAATGCCTCCAATTGAATAAATTTGTAGCAGCTCTGAATATACAATAGTATTAAGTTGCACTTGCTTTCCTACTACTGATCCTACTCTCCTACTACTGATCCTACTCTCTCTAAATGTGTAGACATTTAGAAACTCTTCGAATAAATTATAAAAAGAAGATAAAATTAAATTATTTGTTGATGGAAACCGTTGTTGAGTGATTGGTTTTCGACTACTTGTCCGTTGGGATATATGTATTTGAATTGATCAACTAATTGAATATCCTTCTGTTTACACAAATCTGTCGATGGCTGGCGGCGAACCGGGAAATGTGAACAATCTAAAATGTTCAACACAAAATAAATATTTATCCCCGTCTAAACCTGGACGTCCTAGAATGTTTTCAGAAATATCAAACTCACCCACTAAAACCACATGCCACCATTCCAACTGCACAGTCTTTGTCTTCGTTGCACCGGGGAAACTAGTACCCCTCTACAATACAAAATAGCCATCACATATTTACTTGGCTAAGCGTTCACTCTACACAAAGAACAAATTCAAAACCCCTTGAAAATGTCAACCCAACATGGCAACACTCCAACTCCAAGATTGCCATTTAAAATAAACATTAAAAAAAATAAGACGCGAAAAAAAAATCGAATTAAAAAAAGGAGAAAAAGTAAGTGCTCACAATTACCGCAAATATTAAGTTAAAGGTACCAACGAACCAACCAACCAACCAACACATACGTCAGAGAATTCCTCCTCCGATGAGAAGCAGGAGGAGGAGATTGGCGACTGCCTTGTACGTGTACCCTTCTCATGCTCCAACATCATTACATGCCCCAGCGCTCTACCTCTACTGTCTCTTTGGTTGCATTCCGTTTGTCTGTCCATATGCTATTCATCTTAGAACGATACCCTCCCCTTCCCCTTTTATCTAACCCAACCAACTAGTCAGTCAGCAAAGCTCCAGCAATTCTCGGCATGAGGTAGTGAGTGGTTCGCATCCGATACTCATACCCGCACCCGTACCCGTACTCGTATCCGTATTGTGCACTATTTTTGAAGTAGTTTTCCTCAACTTCTCGCGATGTGCTTCTGTGTGGTGGGGCCACAACCATCCACATCAGAGCTGCCATTGCGCCAATATGTGTGTGCACAACAAAGAACTCGCACTGCATAGTCTATCCAAAGATATCGCCGCCGCCGCCGAGTAGAAAGATACTTTTTGTTCTCGTTGGCGATGAGGTTGTTTTCTTTTTACTTTTATACTAAGACTTGTTAATAGTATTTATTACGACAGAAGAAGCAGGAAAACAAAAGCAATACCTACAAAGAATAACGAAGGAAGACTAAAATGTAAATATAAATTCTCTCGTCTACTCAAGGGTGTACATAACTCTATTTGGTTTGCTCGTGCTGGTGCCGACTCTGATACTGGTACTGGTGGTGCTGGTGCTGGTGCTGGTGCTGGACTCGTGTTCCAGAAAAAAAAAACAAAAAAAAAAAACAGTAATGGCATTGAACTCGATAGCGATTTTATAAGTCTTTCTTTGGTTTCCTTTTGGAACGATCACGGTCTCCACCAGTCTTTCGACAAAAGTCTTTAAAGTATCTAAAATCGGTGCAGTCTCCAGTTAGTCGACAACAGTAGCAACAAGACGACAAGTGTATCTAAAACTTAGAGACAGAGGGTGGTGCACTTTCTATTACCCATTTTATTTATCTAAATGATACCCATACGACTACGAATACGAATACGAGTACGAGTACGACAACGAATACTACGACTACGAACGAGTACTCAATTCGAGTACTCTCGGTTATTTTCTTTGTCCCACTGAGTCGCTGTTGCACATAATCGGAAAAGGTACCTACGTTCCCGTAGCTGCAATGATACTCGATTACGATGTTACGACCACGACGTAATACTTGAATCATTCTTTTTCGGGAACGTGTCATAGGGTTTTTGCTAATTTTTGTATTATTATTTTATTTTTTTTATGTTTTCGTTATTCGCTTCATATGGTTGTTCATTTGTTGAGTCGTTCGTTCGTTTATTTCGTGCTTTTTTGGAGCTCGTATATCTATAACAATCAAAGCGACAACTACTGCTACAACTACAACGACGACGACGAAGACGACAGAGATTAGAGTAGGTATGTGCTCGACGAGTTCAATCCTCCCGTCGATGGGGGTAATAACATTTTAACTCGATCGAAACGATTTGCAAGGCATTTTTATGTAATCCCGGGGGAGCCAGTTTGTATTCTCTTCCTCATCAGTAATCACCACCGGCACCATCACCATCATCATCATCATCATCATCATCATCATCATTATCGTCATCAAACAGAAAAGAATATCAATCATTCCCGCAGAGAGTATCTAATTGTACATGTATTGTTCTCTCATTTATATTTCTTCTTCTCTCTCCCTCTCTCTTTCTCTCTCTCTTCTCAATCTAAAGGGGCATTCACATTACTGCAACAGATAACAACAGAGCTAAACATCAATAACAGCTACAACATCAGTCAGGACAAGTCTTGGAACGCTCGTTGTTTGTTTTAATTTTTTTTTTACGTCGCTTACAACGTTCGTCCACTAAGCGTCAAGTGAGGAGAGTACAAGGACTTGGATCCAAATATCCAGAGGGTGGATAGACAGGTCAACAAAAAAATAGAAAAAAAAAACAAAGAACGGGATTAAATAAGCTTCTCGCGTAACAGTATAAAAGTCTAAAAACCACAAAAACGATTTTTAATTCTCAAAAACGAAAAAGAAGACCAGATAAAAAAATTCAATTCAAATAACCAAACGGGCGGTCTAAAGTGTGTGCGTGTCAAAATTGTGATTCTTCTCCGTTGCCGCCGTTGTCGTTGTCATTGTCGTTGTCAGTGTCGTCTTCGTTGTCGTTGCCATCGTCATCGTCGACGGGACAGAGCTTCGGCTACGGTTACGGTTAGAGTTTCAGTTTCAATTTCAGTTACCGGGGCATCGGTCGCGCGTATTCTCTAGAATACTCGTCGTATATTTCTATTTGTTTATTTCAAACAAAAGAAACAAATATCTATCTTTTACTCTCTGATTAATCTATCTCATCGAGGCGAGCAGAGTTGAAAAGCTCACAGTGATCGTTGGCGGCGGTTATCTCTGGTCGTTTTTGTTTGTTGTTTATTTAATTCATACATCTACTACGGCGTTTGGGTGGTGTGTGATTAAATGTTTATCAAAAATAATTCACACTTAGATAGCGAGCTGTTTTGCAGCAGCAGCAGCAGTGGCAGCAGCAGCAATAACAGCAGCAATAACAGCAGCAGCAACGGTAATCATAGTAAAACCGAAAAGTATCTAAGGCAAATTCAACTTCAACAACAACATCAGCTACAGCAATTGCAAACAACAACTAGTGTTATTAAAACAACAGCATTACGAGCAGCTACAATACCAATAGCAACTGTTACTCATACAAGTGCTGCTACTACAACAAAGGGTAGCTCCTCGTTAATAAAATTAACAAAAATGGATGACGATTCGATGGACGAGGAAATACCTGTAATTATTATATTATACCTCAAACATCTCTGTTACTTTTTTTTTTTGTTTTTGTTTTACTACTTAGTTAAGTCTGTGTTCAAACTGCATTCAAATTTAATGATTTTGTTAAAATTTTGACACTAACGTGGTGAATTTATATGTCAAAATTTGAAACTGTTGGTACGTGAACGAAGTTCAATAAAGTGTTGTAAATGTTGTAAATCTTATTAATATTCACCCCTCGTACAACTGTCAAAAGATTTAAATTTTAACGCATTTCGGACACAGCCTTAATTTTATTTTACTCCGTGTTGTTTGTTTTTTTTTCGCTTTGTTTATTTTTTACCGTGTTCATTCTTTTGTGCCGGGTTGCACTTCCGGTTGGTGGTAGTGTTCTTATAATGTATTTGGGGCCGCCCCCCTTTTGTGTCACATGTGTTTGTATTCGTTTGTTCGTCTGATAAATCTCTTTGTCCTCCTCCTTTGTGTGTGGCTATTCAAAAAAAAAAAAAAAAAAAAAAACAAATGAAATGAAATTCTAAAATCGTTCATGTCTACTTCCTTTATTTGCTGGACGAGTATATTTCAAAATGTATGCATATTTAAAGATTGCCTTTTGGTGTCGCATTCTATTTACCTTTATCGCTTTAATCTTGAAACCACAAAGGCAATTGTTTACATTTTCTTTTTATATTCATATGTACATATATTCTTTTGATTACAATTTTATTTTTCCTCCAAAAAACGAAAAACGTACGTTGTCGTATGGAAAATAAATTTAGGGCGGTATAAACCGGTATTAGTTTTCAATGCATGTTACACTGGTCAGTAAAATGCATTATCTCGTCTACAAACAAACGAACTAACGAACTAACTAACCATCAATCGTCGACCGTCGTACTTCGTCAACTGGGAATGTCGTTTGGCGGATACTAAAATATTTGTTCGAATCAAATTGTTGTAAACAAATGCACGATGAGTGTTTCTGTAGATGGAGCATGGAGACTACAACTCCATTCCGAGGGTTGTGGTAAATTAGGTGTATTTTTAGACAGCAAACGGTGCCTAATCAGCTTTCGAAATGCGTTTTTATTAGCTGCTTAAATTGAATTGAGGATATGTTTTCGGTTTCTGGATATTTTTGGAATCGGAAGTTTATTGAAATTTAAATTTTCGTCCCTTCGTAATTAGGTCGATGTGTGCTGGAAGCAAATATTCAAAATGTACTCGTAGGCATAGGTATACAGAAAATATTTTTAGAACATAGGAAAGGGCTGAATATGCTTAAGAGAGGACCAGCCCCTAAGTTTGCGTACGATGTGTAGTTTGGAAAACCTCGTTAGTGAAACCCAGAGTTTGCTGATGTTTTCTGCATTTGGGTAATCCAAATATTATTCTTTGAGTCTTCTCGTTACACTTGGCAAAAGCAGCTTTTTTTTTTTTTGTTTTCTTTAGGTGGCGCTATCTGTTAAGTGCGATCTTGCGTTAATCGCCTCCATTTGCGCATACTAAGCTGATAAACGTCCAGTTCCTGTTGAGTGAGCCATCTAAGTCGAGGGATGGATACGGAGATTCTCCTGGCCGGAGCTTTGATTATCATTCGTTCAACATGAGTAAGACATACATATAAGCCAATGGATTTTGGCCTTTCTGTCAAGGACAATGTCGCTGTAGCCCATACAGTTCATCGTTGTATCTTGTTAAATTTGTGTTTATACAAACGTGACAAAAAATCACTCATATTCTTTTGATAAAGTCCATATCTCCGCGCACTTATACAGTGCTCGTTGTTCATGAAAGGGACTATTTTTGGTTTTTCAGTCAAAAGAAACAGCGGCGCACAAGTAAACAATATCCTTTATTCGTACTACTTCAAAATTAGAATTTCCTGTTGTGGCGGGGTGTCCAAGCCCTTGATGTTAGGTGTTCTTTCCTATCGACAGCATATACGAGTACATACCTTCATTTACCACTAAACTCATCTTTGCGGGTTTTTTTTCAATCACGCTGGTGACAGGTCGCTATTTCTTTTCATAATGTCAATGCCGTCAGCGAACGCGAGCAGTTGCACAGACTTTTGATATTTAGATTGTGCCTAATGGTATTGGGCTGTGAGTTTGGCACATGTCTTTCGAATATGATGTTGAAGAAATCACATGACAGCGCGTCACCTCAACGAAATTCTTTTTTGGCTTCAAAGCACCGAAACTTCCGAAGCACTCGGAAGTTTCATTACTTATAATTTTTTATAATAGTTTATATATGTATCGCTATCAAAACTACTTCTTAGTTGAGTGGACGGAGGTGTTGTTGGTCATCGTCCAAGTCGAATGGTTCATTCTGCCTGATCTCGGAGTGTTGAGTCGTTAAATTGTCTGCAGAAGTAATTTGTCCAGGTTTTTAGCTCCGACGGTGATTCTACTAATACGTTCCCATTCTTACCGCTGCATGCCTCTGTTCGGGATTGGCGTCCCGAACGTCCCTGGTGCGTTCTTTTGACTTTTTGATAGAACTTGCGAACATCGTTCCATTAGTACCACCTCTCCAATGCCTTAATCGGGCATTCTTTCCTTTTCTTTTTAAGAAGCAAGTGCTCCTCCCGTCTTTTCGAGCTTTACGAGCAGCTCTGTACCTTCTTTCAGGCACTCATTTGTATGCTTCCCGTTTCGCTGCAAAGACTTGCTGACATTCTTCATCAAACCAGGGGTTTGATACTAGCAGCATAAGACTTCTCGTGAGTTTTTTTTTGGAGACTCAATCAGAAAAGTCTATTCTGATTATAACTGTTCGCCGTCCGGGTTATCTGCATTCGCACCCTGACTATAACAAGGTAGTGGCCGGAGCCGATGTTAGCTGCTATAGAATATTTTGAATATTTTGTCAATATCATCAATTTGGTTGATGGTTTGTTTTTATCAGGAGCTAGCGAGGCCCCTTCGTGGCTGTTGAGGTGCGGAGAACCTGTGTTGGCTATGATGGCATTTCGCGCCGCCGTAAAAGGCTATGATTTAGAACTGTGTGGCTGAAGATGCTCTTTTTTCCTAGCTTGTCATGGAAATCATCAATAACGATCATAACGTCATTCTTAGGACACTGCAGATTTCCTCAGCCTGAGGTTTTCCCATTATCAGTTGCTGAATGTGGAGACTTCCGCGAAATGTGGTGCTTCTTATTAGATTACACTTTGTTATACAGATACAAACTTGAAGCACGGTTGACATTGTTAAAATCCACCAAAAATTGTGAAAATTTGGCTGAAACAGTTCGAAGAGTTAAAAGTCGACGGGAGCACTTCCTCGTCCAGCAATTGTGAAAATGATTCAGAAATTTTAGATATTGGGGCGATTTAGTGATGTGAAGAACAGAAACCGTATCCGACGCTCAAGAATAACTTGGAATATTACTTCTGTAGCTCGAACTGTGGGCGAAAACTCAGGGTCCCCATCGATCTCCGGACTTGGGCGTACCACTACAACACCTCCCCGAATTTCGCATATTGACTTGGGTCATAAAGCTTGACAGATTCAAGTGAAGCAGGAACCATCAGCAACGTCGGAATTTTTCAAATTGGGTGAGAAATGTTGCTGTTTGGGCAGTTTTTGGCAGGAGGTATCATTGAGCCTTACTTATTTCAAAATAAACTGGATGTGTCTGTGACCATGAATGAATTGCGATATTGATCCATGATCAGTGAATTTTTATGTCCGGAAGACATGGATCTGTGAGATGTTTTTTTTTTTTTTTCGAAACCAGTGCTCTTTTGTGAGCGAAGTTACCTTGATGCGATCGAAACTGGCCACCGAGATCATGCCATTTAGTATCGTGCGACTTCTTTCTTTGGGGCCATGTGAAAGAGAAGATTTATACTAACGCCCTCTAGACAATTTAGTCGCTTAAAGCTCTTATCGATAAAATAGACTCGTAAATGTGCGCAAATGTGATGAACAGTTTTACCAAGGTTGTGGTTGTCGCAGGTATTGGTTTTTCATCATCAATGGAGTCTTTCTTCTATTGAATGAAATAGAAATCAAATCTTATTTTATAGAAAAAATTTTTTTTTGATAAATCAAAATGAAATCTCTTATTGGAAAACTCTTTATTTATTTCTCATACATCGTAGAACATTGCGATGCGTATGTTAAAGATGGAGGAACGACTGTCGTGTATAACAAAGCTTTAAGTTTATGTGGCATTTTTCTGTCACAAAATACAGCGGATATTTCCCGCCATTTAGGCCAACCCACACTGATTTTATGTGCGGCATCGTCATAGGAATTTCCTTCGTGGTTAATGACATGTTTTTGGTTTTTGAAGGATGGGAACAATAAGTTGTTGGCATTTAATGTTTGAATATATCTGTTTGAATATGTCGGTGTGCAAAGTGTGTTAAGTCATAAATTTGGCTAAACAGTGATTTTTCTTACATGGAATGCAAAAAGCTTGTGCAACTATTGAGGAATGAGATCATAATATGAACAGTATTCAGATAGATCAAAGCCAAAATAGGGGTCAAACTTTGTAGTGTGAAAGATGTGGCTCATATCAAATATTCAGCAGTGTTTCCTGAAAAATTACCTTTTCCTGACTTAACATACTTTGCACACCAGACACAGATATATTCGGGCATATTACCACATCAATTACGTTTTATAATTTTTGAGCACTCTTTCGAGTGAAGTCGCATGATCTCGAATTCCAATTGGCAGGTGCATTTCGCAAAATCACCTTCTCAGCGAATTGTAAATTCTCAAAATATATGGTTCGACCACATTTGGGTTGGGACCACATTTCCAAATAAATTTTCGTTTATCGCGTTTGGTAGCGATATCTATTGCACATAACTCGAGATCCTGCCTAATTTTTTAATTTTGTGTCATCACATCATCTATGTATTCAAGAACCAACCTCTACAATGAGCATGGAACTTGTCGAGAATTTCTTAAGGATTCTGCTCACTCCAAATGTGATAACTCATTTGTTTAGCCACCGGTGAAGGATAAGATCTATCTGTGAAATCGTTCACGTAATGGACGTGTAGAAGACAAATTGTTGAGAGCGGTGAATAAATATTTGATGCAACCAACTTGGACCTTGTTATTAAATGTAATGTTGATGTTTCTGGTTTAGATTCGTAAAATAAAATTACCCGCTTTTGGCTCTTACCAATTATTAGTCAAATGTTTTGCTTAGATTTGTGGTTGGTTTGTTAATATACGTAAATATATTTCTCCTTTTAAGTACAACATAGAAAGAGATAGGGTGGGGGTCAAATCAGCGCTTTCAATTGGACGAACTTTCATATCTCAACCCTTTTTGACATTTTTTCACCGGAAAAAGTTTCTTGTAAAGCAGCCCAAGCTGTCTTGTTAGAATGACATGTGATCGAATTTGGACACAAAAAAGGTGCCATGATAGCGATCACCAGTAATTGGTACAACGTTGTCTTTTGCATCTTCAAAGAAATAAGGCCCAATGATGCCGCTAGGCAAAGCCACTCTAAGAAGATGTACTGGTCATCCGTGTATCAGTTGAGGATTTTCGGTACCCCGATAGCCAAGTCGAAATCAGCTTCGTCGTTCACGATGGTTTTTTTTGTTAAAAATGGTGGGCGTCTATATCCAGTTCTAAAGCTTTGTCAATCCAATCACTCTCGTCGCCGTTTATAGTCATTATGCGGTTGTTGTTGGGTCAATTGAATTTCATACGAGTAAAAGTGAATATTGTACCGATTTCGAAGCCGTCCGATTCTGGTCGAAGACCAGCGCAGTGAATGTCGACTTCGTATTTTTACAGCAACTGGGATTTTTGTGAAATTGTCTCAGTAATTCATTTACGTCATGTTATCTCGTCTCAAGAAACGTAGGCTTCACATGCCATGAAAAGTTGCTCTTTCAATGGCCCCATCAACGTCGATGAATTTGTCCAACGAGTACTTTTTCTTATCACATTCCATTCTGCCTACTATTGTAGATTTTGAAGAGCAGTTTCATGCGTTGGTATGCACGTTGCATCTTATAGGAATGATACATTCACAAAATTGTTTTCAAAACCATTCTCCAGAGAGGAAGTCATACTGCTATATCTGGAGCTCTGGGCTAGTGAGTAGTCATCTCTATCAATTTTCTGTATAAAAGAAATCCCGTGTCAGGCAGGAAGCAAAGATTCAGTTCAGTGTTGCCATCAGAGGGTATATAACTGTTTGCAGCTTAATTGGATATATCCCCAGTTGAAGTCATCACTGCATTTGTGACCCCGGTGATAGGCGGTTATAACCTAGTTACTTGGAAAGCGTGTTTTGAGCACGAAACTAAGTCCCTTGCCAACTTAGTGTAGGTGTTTTTTTTTTTTTTGAGTGCTCCCAGTCTGATTAATTATTCCTCTTTCGATGGCTTTGACCAGCTTTCCCGTTTCACTGGGTGTTTCGATGTTTTCGCCAAAGTCTTTATAGGATTCGATTTATGAAAATTTCAAGCATCATCTAAGTTAGTTTTATGTGAGTGATCAGTTAAGAAGTTTTACGGTTTTCTAGGGGATTCTACCATAAAAGAAGCGATTAAAAGTTCATTCTGCCAGGGCACGTCATCTCAAAATATTAGTTGAGGACGTCGTTCAAGCTCCTTTATATATTGTCTTGTTCTGAGCTTAAGCGGGATTTTGACAAATTTGCTCAATTTTGTGATGACTACTCTTCAGTAAGATCAAGACCTTTCACCCGATTTGAATGCTGGTGCCCGGTAGTACTTTCCGATGCAGATGATCAGACCCATCATTTTGGGATCACAATATGCAATGAGTTCGACCATTGGAATTCATATCGAGAACTGAATCATAAAGAGAGGTAAGGTGATTCAACGACGAACTTATGCCATTCGGCTTTCTGTCTTGGAAAGTTCAACGCCACATATGCGGTTTTTTTGTATTTTTGGATTTGTTTCTATTCAAAACATGATAAATAATTTTCCATTCATTTTTATGAATTTATTTTCACTAGAATTAGCTTAAAATAGCTTTCTATTCTAGTCATACTACTACTACAAGCATAAATTGCTGCCAAATGAGTTTTGAATTATTTTTAGCTCCTTTATTAGGCTATTTGCCCTCCAGCACGACCTAAGATGACTAGAGCAATCATCGATCACAACACGATACCATGTACAAGGTGGCGGAAAATTAATCATGCAATTTTGTTTTTGGATTACTTTTTTACTAAATAAAAAAAAAATGATTTTGAGTGATGGAAATCTTTTTTTTGGACCTTTACAATTGTTTCTGTTAAGTGGAAAAGATGATATCCGCCAAGTGGCTGCCGCCAGTGTTTAAACACATTTGTGCCCGTTTTATCAAATTTTCGATGACTTTACGCAAGATTTCCGGTGATAACGGTATGCATGGATTGTATGGATTATCTGATGCTTTTTGGCATAAACCCGCAACTTCAAGTAGCCCCAAAGAAAGAAGTCTGGGATGGTTAAATCGCCAAAACGGGAGATTACGCGACCAGGAAACGCTTCCTTCACAATATCCATTGTGGCTCGTGCTGTATGTGCGGTTGCACCGTCTTGTTGAAACCACATGTTCACCAAGCCCCGCTCATCCAATTCCGGCAGTAAAAAATCGTTTATCATGACCCTGTAGCGTTCGCCAGTAACAGTGACCGTATTGCCGATGACGTCCTCAAAAAAATACGGCCCAATTACTCCTCCCGCGAGGACGCCGCACTACAAAGTGTCTTTGAGTGGTTGTAATGGTTCTTCGTGCATCACACGCGGATTTTCAGTGCTTAAGTGGAAATGCGCCTCGTCGCTCATGATGATTTTCGACACAAAATCGTAATCTTCGTTGTTGAGATTGAGGATGGCTTTACAGTAATTAACACGCGACTGACGGTCAGGAGGCATTAACTGATGCACTGTTTGCACTTTGTACAGGTACAAATGTAAGTCTTTCACTAAAATTCGCTGTAGGGTCTGTCTGGTGATGCCCAATTGCGTGGCCCGTCGTCTGGTTGATGTTTCTTCGTACTCAGCGACATGGGCAGCCACAGATGCGATATTCTCGGCCGAACGACCAGTCCGGTGGCGGCTACACCCTCCATGGTCTCCTGTGGTTCCAATCTGTTCGAGTCGAGTAGCTAAGTGCCGGAATATTTGCCCAGTTGGTGCGACACGATTAAGAAATCGACGTCGAAATTTCCACCGACCGATTATTGGTTAAAAACATCGACACAATTATTCCACGCTCTTGCGGAGTATAGTGCTCCGTTGCTTGTCTGTTTGTATACTGCAGCTGTCTAGTTCACAAATGTCAAATATGATTGGCGTACGACGCCATTTGCAAAAATTATACCATCTCCTGATAGGGTGATTAATTTTGCGCCACCTTGTACATGGGAAGGTTCAATTTTCGGACAAGGGCTCGCTTTTATGTATCAATATTTCGGTGTCGACCGGATTAAGCCATGCCATTCAAAACGAACTCTAGTTGGCTTGAAATCTAGACTGCCAGTTGCAAAATCACCAGTATGTGAACCAGTTTTTGAACCACGGATGAATGGTTTTCACCTGGGGGCGAAACGAATACTTTTTGGTTGACAGGCCTTACAATGTTTTCCCAAATAATCATTTGATTGAATTTCGCCAAGGTCTTGACTCCTTTTTCCCAAAAATGAAGGTCTGTAACGCTACTACTTTCTACTATGCTGCTACCGAAGTGGAATAATTGGCACATTCGATGACCGAATACACACTCGATGTGTTTATTGAAGATGCTCTCGTCAGTGAATAGAATGGCTCTTCTCGTATTGGTTACGCATAGCTCTCTCGATGTACATCTTACATTTTGCTTCAATGCAACTGTGAATAAATGTACAGTGAGTCTTTTGTCTTCTGTGGACATGTATTTTCTTAAAACACTGCTATAAAATTTTCTGTTTTTGTTGAAGCTCTTGCCTGATTCGACGTTGATGGGATTTGATGGCACTGGGAAGCCTTACATTGCGGGAACGGCCGGTTTTTTGGCAGTCTCGAACTACTTCACAGTACAGTAAACAAAATTATTCTAATGATCTTGCCCAATTCAATATAGCCCCATTCCATATTTGTAAGCAACTAAATGTCACATGTCAAATAGCAGTCAACATGAAATGTGTTCAATTGAAAACCTTGAGTTGTGTATCCGTATGACCAGACTACTTCATATCTTTCAAATGATTGTACTTGTTGTAAAAGCAAATGCACTGGGGTTTTATCCTAACAAAATTTCATTGTAAACCCAAAAGTTGTTGGGTCGGAATACGAAGGTTGGTACTTACGTTTTGAGAAAAGCAAGTAAAAACAAATATTTATCATGGCTTTATTTGTTTTTCAAAATACTCTCCATGAAACATCCGTTTTAAGGGCATAAATCGCTGCTTCAAGCGTTGAAAAATGTTGAGCTCGTAATTTGCTATTGATGTGAGAGCAGAAAAAAAAGTCATTGGATGCCAAATTAGGGCTATACGGTGGATGACTCATCAATTCGATGTATGTATTTTGTGGTGGAGAAAGATCAGTTTTACATTGTTCTCGTGGCCACATGTCCAGTTTTGCCGAATAAACAGTCGAACATTTGCTTCAAAGTGCTTTGTGCGCGATCAAACATTTTTTGTTGGATTTTGCTCGTCTTGAAAGACTGCTGATTAGTTTCGGGCTCATATGCATAGATCCATGATTTGGTGGCTTGTCACGGTCTTACAGACATCTTTTGAAGCCCCGCGATCGATTTTAGTCAACATTTCTTTGAACCAATTGACACGAGCCATTTTTTTGAGCGATTATCGAATTAAGCGGTATCCAACGCGAAGAAATCCTTTTGACAGCCAAATGTTCATGCAATATTAAATGTATGCGAGTGGAACTAATGCCCAAGTATCAGTTTCACGATAAGTCATATAACGATCTTGCAATATCCGTTCCCGCATAGGATCGATGGAGCGAACGACGGTTGAGTTCGGAAAACCAGCGAAACACAGTGGCCCGGGAAGGTGCTTCATCACCAAAAGTCGAATCGAGCTGATCGGCATACTGTTGTTGAGTTAATCCGCGTCGAAAATCATAAAAAATCATCGCGCATAACGTTCACTATTAAATTCCATTTCTTGGCTGAGATGAATTTTTAAAGTCTCTGTAAAAACCGCAAATAGCATTCGTATGTAAAACGTTCTGAGCACGTTTACCATTAGAAAGTCAAACTTAACGTTGCTGATGTCAGATTTGGCGTATCTACACCGGTAGTGCCATATATCGAAACTTAAGTAGCCTCCCTCATTTATTTTAAAATAAGTTCTCGTAGTCAGCACAAAGTTTATTTGAAGAACGCTTAGACATTTGTTGGTAGAGAGGTTGTTGAGAGCCTTGTTTGAAATACGCTTAATATTATCTTTTATTCATAAAAGCTTGTGTTAGCAAACTACGATTTTTCGTAGCTTCACCCTACTTAATGAATAAAATTAAAGTCACTTTGGACACTGGATCCTTCTAAATAATAAGAAGAAACCGAACACCACACGAGTGTATTGTCATTATTTTATTTTATTTTTATCGCCTCCGTAATGGTGAAAAGGGTGAGAAAGCATTTTTGCAAACCGAGCACAGACAAAAGAACAAATAAACAAGAAATCCATAGTCACCGTGCGGTTCTTGGTCTTTTATGCCAGTTCAAGGCCGATTGAATTAAAATTCCAACAATACCAACTCCACTCTACTAAAGTCTGCCTAGACTAATTTCTTACCTGAATAATAATTGCTATCGATTTTTCCATGGCTCCCATGCTGTCACGTTGGCATGTCCATTTCATTAATTGGTAATTTCAGACGATTAAAGCGATCCGACAAACACATCATCAGCCTCTCATTGTTAGAGTTAGAGTCACTTGTATCCGGATAAGTGTGGTGTTTTTAAACCGGTTCTGTCCTATTTGTAGGCACATGTTTCATTGCTACCCCAAAATCCACTATGATCTCGTAACTTGAACTGAAAGGAATTTACGGCCTTTAAAATGAACTCCATTAAGTATTTAATTTCTTTACACATCCATTATACTGTAACATCCATCGCCCTGTCAATTTGTACAGACTTCAGTTCATAGACCATAATGAAGGTCATTCAAACAAAGGTATGCGGCTAGATACTGGTCTCGCTGTAGACAAAATTATTTATCTTATCTTCCGTTTCGAATGTAATCGCTGTCACATCATAAAGACTGTCGTATAGGTTGCCTCTGTGAATAATGAAACAAGTCGCAAAGAATATCACTTCAGTATTCTACTCCTCACTTGCTATTTGTTTTATTAGTTTTCTATCCGTTTGTCACACCGGCCGGCTAAACACAAAGCAGCATAGCAATTCACCCAGTCAACAGTCGGTTCCCACTTTGTAAATACATAATTCACGCGCGAATTATTCGATTTATTTGAATGCCAACACCCGTAACCGATATTGTCAATCCATGGATTGGCATGACCACATAATAATGAGTTTTTGTGGCGAAAAGTAATCGATAACTTCTCATATACTCATTCCCATCCGAATCCAATTTCCCGATTGACCATGTGGGATACACAAAAAAAAAATTATTTATTAGTAATTTACACGTACTTCCATTTGGCCGGGTTGGGGGGGAGAATCCCGAAATTTAATAGTGCTACTCCGTTGTCGATCACTGGATTTCCTTCCACTAGCGAACTCATAAAGTTCAGCAACATCGCTCAGCTGCGAATGACGGTAATTATTTTGTTTATGTAGCGACGAACGCTGGCACACTTATTCATTATTTCGCCACATGAAAACAACAGCGAAATCGTTTTTAATTTAATTAAATGTCGCATGACTAGCGCACTTAAGTGTTTATTTAGCAAATACTGACAGTCAAATGCGCGTTAATAGTTCTATAACACTTCCCTGATGCCTTGTCAGTTCGGCAGTTTTTTTTTGTCCGTCAGAATGCTGTGCTGTGTAGTCTCCGTATTAACTTCGCGCTGAAACAACGCTATCTTTGCCACACACAGAGATTGTTTTGCTTTTGCGAAGTGTTAGGTAGGCTATCGGTATTAAATGATTGTAAGCTTATAAACGCCAGGTAAACGCTCTCTAGAGACTGATATGTTTTGATTTTTCCTTTTCTTTGCCCAATAACGACCTCTTTTTGTTTAGCCATGTTGTTGCTCTCTTACATGGTTCCCTAACATCTTTATTTGGTTGGGATTTGGAGCGTTTAACTTACGAGTACGAGTAACATATGTGCGGTCTGATTTATCGATAAATCTTGTTAAAGTGTTTTGGAACATGAATGGCGTTTAAATCTGGTGAAAGTAGGACATAATCACAATTCAGTGGGTTTTTTGACTGATTTGGCAATTCTGAATCGAACAATAATGATTCGATGGCACTTCAACCCAAACCACAACGAACTATTCAACCATTTTCAGACAGCTATAAAATTACCCTTGCTTGTGACACAGGTTGTTCGAACTGTAAGTAGACGATGTGGTGACATTTTGATTGAATGTGTTAAATTTTGACACCTGACACGCGTTACAAATTTATTATGAAAACCATTTACCAAAAGTAATTGATTATTTTCCTTATAAATAACTAGGGAATGCCATCCGTGGCGAAACGGATTATAACTTTGATGCGAATAATCAAGATTTGACACTATAAAATCGCAACCAATGCACGCGAAACCTCCATTTTCAATATAGAGTAGCATTTTAGATATGTGGGTCAAAGCTGTCGTCGGATTAGTCGCAGTAAAAAATTGAATTGTCGACATTAATGAGCGCTAGTGAACTTAGTAGACTCGCCTTTGTATTCAAATCATGTTAGGCATATTGACGCCCGCTTGGCCGAAGCTCAAACACTTTCTGATATCGACCATCTACTTCCACGAAGAGATTTTTACGATAGATTTTAAAATTGGGACCAATTTTAAAATATTAAAAGTGTCCACATTGAAATTATTTCAAAAGTTTCTAATCACACTAGGTACTAAAGAATAACTTACCAAGTAAATAGTTTTAATTTTGAAAAAAGGAAATGGTCAACAAATTCGCGGCCTTCGTTTGAACAAATTTTTGGAAAACCCAGCTTTTCAATGGTTAAACTGCGAGTACAGAGCAGTTATTCGTCTGTTTTACACTTATGGATCTCATGTTTGGTAAGTCGCCCTAGCATCCGCTTATGAGCACGCATTTCTGCGGCAGCACTCCGGCAATCTACCTCACACTGCTTTGAGAAAATCTACTCGCTTGTAGCTCAACTCGGGCTTGATTTGTGAGGGAAAATTGAGATGAGTTGAT
This sequence comes from Volucella bombylans, assembly GCA_949129095.1. NCBI lineage: Eukaryota > Metazoa > Arthropoda > Insecta > Diptera > Syrphidae > Volucella > Volucella bombylans. The sequence goes on along the minus strand of OX422141.1, from coordinate 156,474,234 downwards.
GAAATTTTCGCATAAAGGACAGTAGAATGCCTTTCAGGACTTCAGAAACATCTTGCTATTCATTCTTAAAGCTTAAATTAGCCCAGAATTAATACCAAGTACTTGGAACTACTTTTCATATCTAAAACAGTTAAAACTTCTAATGCTTCCGGAAGGATCTCAGACCTATTAGGCTATCATCTTTCTTCTCAAACACCGTAGAAAGAATTTTCGTCCTTCACATTAAGTGCAACCTCAATTAGAGGCTAACCAGCTCTCAACACCCTCATCAAAATCGTCGATGGAAACGGCATTACACTCTTACAAGTCATTGCAAAATCAGTTCCTCTCAAGGAGTATAAAGGGTGGCTTTCTTTGATATCGATGGAATGTTCCACAGCCTTGAAAGAAACTTCTTCTTCTCTTCTTATAACTTTTCTTCAAAAATTAGGTTTAACTGACTCTATCTGAATCTATGACAAGTAAACCGTCCAGAGGAACAACCGAAAGAGACGAAATAACTCTCCATGTGTCAATCTGTCCAAAATGGAGCTGATCTACTTTACAAAGAAAATCAATCCAATACAAGCTAAGTGGCATCTCCCTTAGTTTCCCGAAGGGTACCAGGTATCTTGGTCTTATTCTAAACACCAAACTTAGTTACTTACTTAGGTGGTGCTACAGTCCGTGGTAAACATGGGCCTCAACTAACAAGCCTCTCCAGTTAGTCCGGTCTTTCTGTCCAATTGCGCACTCCAAGTTGGTTGAGGTCTCCTTCTATTTGTGCGCGCCACCTAAAGTAAGGTCTTCCTCTACTCCGCGTTAGATTCGAAGACTCCACGGGCCGGAGCTCTACATGTCCTAGCCAGTGTTCTTTCTAGGTCGATGTCGCTGTACAGCTCGTATTATTCGTCGTGTAATCTTTTCCTTCAAAGCCGTCAGCGCAAACGAGACCGAATGTTTTTCAAAGGACTTTTCTCTCGAAACGATTGAGGATAAAGTAGGAGTTGGCTGATCGAGGTCTTGTATAGAGACTCCTTAGATTTTCGGGACAGGGCCTTACTACTTCTTTGCCTTCTAAGCCCAAAGAAATAGTGATTGGCAAGGGTGATTGTTCTTTTTATTTTGGTTGAGTTGTTGGCAGAATTTACAAACACCCTTATTACCTCGAAATTATAACTGTCGACTGTGACATTCTGTCCAATTCGTCGATGTTGTGTGTCCCTTCTTGTTGGCGGCATATACGAGTACTTTGTTTTGCCCTCATTTACCACTAAAACCATTTTGGCAGTTTCCATTTCAATACTAGCGAACTCACCGGTGACAGTCCAGTCCGTTGAGTTGTGACAATTATGTCAATATCATCGGCGTACCCTAGTAGATGCACATATGTATTTTGAAAAGATTGTGCTTCCATTGTTCGCTTGTGAGTTCTGCACAATTCCTTCAAGTATGGTGTTAAAGAAGTCACATGATAGCGCGTCACCTTGTCTAAAACTTTTTTTGACATCAAAGGTCTCGGCTAAGTTGTTAACGGCCTTGACGGAGCAGCGAGCATTCTCAATCGCCACTTTGCACATACAGGCGGGCTTAACAGGGATGCCAAAACTAGGCATGGCTCTATATAGCTCGTCTCTATAAATTCTGTCATATACGGCCTTAAAATCGATGAAAAAATGGTTGGCATCGATCTGGACTTCTTGAGTTTTTTCCAGGATTTGCAAGATTATGAAGATTTGGTCGATTGCGGACTTTCCTGGCCTGAAACTACACTGATAGCAGTCAATCAAATTGTTGGCGAAGGGTTTCAGACGTTAACACACTGTGGCAATGTTGAGGAGGAGACTTATACCTCTATAGTTGGCGCAGTTGAGCGGCTTTCTTTTTTTGTGGATCTATTAAACGGTGCTGAGATTCCATTTATCAGGCATACACTTTTCTAACAAGAATTGAGGAGGAATCTCCATAAAGTTATTTCCAGCAGCTTTGAATAACTCGGCCGGTAAACCTTCAGGTGCAGCCTCCTTACTTCGTTTTGGTCAGGTGGACCAATTATACACTCTGCCTATTATACCTATTATACAATCTGCAGGAGAAGTTTTTCCATATACTCAGCACCGACTGTGACTCTACTACAAGGTTTCTTTCTTCATCGCTGCAGGCTTTTGTATGGGTTTTCTTGCCTTGACAAGTTGTTTTTACCTCTTGACCATTAGTTGGTTCGTCAGATCTTTTTAATCTCTTCCGTATAGGGTTGTGTGCCCTATGACGGCGTAGGCCAGTAAATGCTACTGGCCAGACATGCCTTTGCAATTTTCGCCTGCATGAGTAAGGGTTTACTTATGCTACGGACTTGATTGTTACACTGCTAGTACAATTAAAGTTATAGGATCGCCACGCAGGTCCCCATGAGGTGAAAAAAAAAAATGTCGCAGAACTGCTGATTTTAGTTGTCCTCTACTCATGCAAGAAGACCGTAGGCTCAAAGTAGTGTGCCTAAGTATAGTATTGAAACTGGCTGCAGTATAAACTTCAATCATCTGATTCTAGAGACAACGCCAAATAGGCTGGTTAAACATTGCGGCGTATCTCTGAATGAGGTTACCAAATGGCAAAGAATAATACTGTGTTAGGTTCTAGGTCACTCGCAAGTTTTATAAAACTATCCCGCTTTTGAACTTGACAAACTATGATTTCCAGGAACAAATAGTAAGCAAACACCAATGTCCTACGTCAAATGGATGACACATTATAGACGGAACTGTTTGGCATTGACACTTGTCTTGGCTCTATACAGCTCGTCCCTATAAATGCTGTCATGTGCGGTTCTAAAATCAATAAACTGGTTTTGAGTATCCATTTGAATCTCCTGGGATTTTCCTTAAATCTGCCGTAAAGTGAATATGTGGTCGATGGTAGACTTACCAGGCCTTAAATCACACTGAAAAGGGCCTATCAGATTGTTGATGTAGATAGATCAACGATAGATAAAATCTTGGAGTCTGATTCATCTATAGTTGGGGCAGTTTAGAGAGTCTCAAACTGCTACTGCAGCCTTATCGGTCTTTAGTTTAGATGTCGTTATCCAGATTTTTTTTAGTCGAAGTTTTTGTCGATTATCACCCACGTTGAATGGTTCAATTCTGTCTCACTGCGGAATTTTGTTGTGGTCTCCAGAGGCAATCTTTTCAAATCTTCAGAATCGACTTCAACTTTATCTCTGCATACATCGGTTCGGTATCTGTGGTTTCGACTAGTTTTTTTTCACATTTTCGTTGAATCACTGAACATTGTTTCTGCAGAAATTTATTTTTCCTTCCTGTCTCCTTTTCTCATAGAGTTCTTGGGCAGATCTCGTCCTCCTTTGTAGCGCCGCCTTGAACGCCTCTTATTTATCTGCACGTATCGGGTCACACCGGGGGTTCCATTGTGGTACATAACATACATATGCATGTGTGGTCTCTGATTGATTTTGGGTAATTTCCCCATTGGCATTTTTCGCTTGATGCCAGGAGCATACAATTTCTCGAGTGGCTTAGAAAAGGTTCCAGCGGTCTTCTTCTACGTTCGATGTAAAATTTCTTCAGACTACTTCTTTGATGTTTTTGCGATCCGCGATATTCAGCAACATTCAGCAACATCGATTTACGTGAACTCATTTTCAGATCTGGTGTCGCGTTAGCTACATTTGTTATCCAACACGGACGATCAAGGACGTCTTCGTGATTTAGACTTTTATAATACATCTGGTCGAGGAGTTCATAGATACAATCTTTGAAAAAGTCGTGCTTTTCCGAGTTTGGTCCCAAGCGCATGTAAGGTTTACGAGTATATTGGTAGATTTAGCTTTAGTGCGTACGCTCAGATAACTGCAGATCAAGACTGCATCCAAACAGTCGCCGTTTGCTCTTTCTATAATAATCACCGCAGTACTGCTGTCTTAATGAAAAAGCTCGTATGCGCCAGAAGTCATAATTTGAATTAGAGGCATACTTGTTACCATTAATCAGTGCTCTATTGTTCTGTTGACCTAAAAAGCGATATTTCCACCTGGAAAAGATTCGAATAAGCAATTGAAAAAGCCATATCTTCCGCATGACACCGGAATGGCACGAAACAAATTAGTCTCATGTACGAGTATGCCTCTCTTTTGCATGACTCTGTCCTTCTTCAGGACGACCTTGAACGGTCCTCAATCTGGTGCCTCAAAAAGCCAAATGTCAATCTGTAACCTTCTCCCGTAAATGCAACCCATCTCCCCGACTTTATTTTCTCGATGGTCAACCAATACCCCTGGTTCAGTCTTTTCAAGACCTCGTCATACTCGTATTATTCGACTGTGAGCTTAATTTTTGTTCGCACATCGATAAAATGATCCTTAATGCCAACTCATCACTCGGCTTTATTAAACTTTGGTCCAAGGAATTTTCCAACCCATATGTAACCAGATCTCTCTATATTACCTTCGTTCGCCCTCTGCTTGAATATGCCAGTCAAACTTGGTCACCCTTTCACCGAGTTCATGTTTCCCGAATCGAGGTTATTCAAAGTCGATTCCTCCGATTTGCTCTCCGTAGTCTGCCCTGGAACCCTTTAATCTTACCTCCTTATCAGGACAAAGAAGTTTGTTCTTAATATGAATTCGTTTGAAGAACGTAGGAATATTGCTGACATTGTTTTGCATTCATCGACTGCGCAACTCTATTTCCTTCAACTCCATTCCACGTAATCTATGTTGTCCTCGTCTCTTCTATCTACCAGTCCACCGCACTTCTTATAGCTCCAACGAACCAATCACCCGTATACTGCAAAAGGTCAACTCAAACCTCTCCGCTTTTGATTTCAACCTGAGCACTCCTCGTCTCAAACAAGATCTCCTCCACCATTCCCTTGGTTCTTAGCACTTAAGTCTGTTTGTTAGTTTTTAAGTTAGACTAAGCCTGTACTAAGCCAAATAAATGGGGGCCTCACCCCCACATCTGCTTTGTAAGGGCTAAGGGCCTCTGTTAATTTCGTACATTGCCGAAAGTTGCAGTACACATGTTTATCGTTTCCACAACAAGTTCATCCATATCTGAGGCTGTTTGTTGCTTCGCAGCATATAAGAGCAACCCAATTCACAACCGTCAATCTGTAGGGTCATATCCGTCAGAGGATAGCGCAAGTAGCCTACAATAGGGATCACCGTCGACAACCTGGCTAGATATCGAAAAATTCTCATATGACCTGCGTTTCGAATAGGTCGGTGTAGCTCAAATAAGGTTATCGCTGGATCTACTTTTGATGTCGCCGTTGAATTCATCTTGGGGTGAACATGACCCCAAAACGTTCATATTTTCCTGGATCATGCAAAGCTTACCCAGCAGTGGTTATGCAGGTCCGTGTTCATTTACATTGGCCTAGTCAGACCCAGCATACTGCTGAATATTGGTGATGGTTGTGCTCAGCGACTCCTAATTCCTTTCTTAAGCTGGGCTTTGGATCGCCTATGGCAGAGTTGCCGTGAATTATTTCAGTCTTTGTTGTTAGTTTTTGTTTTCTCTTTTTCATCCTGCTTTTAATGCCGTTTTCTATCGACAATGGCTAAGTCAAAAATATAGGTACTCACCATATAACGCACAGATATCGCACATTACTTAATATTTTGCCTGAAACGTGGCATTCCTTGTCTATTCATTACGCAATATAATCGTGCACACCAAAGCACTGTGAGGCATGCTACTCGTGTTCCTACTCGCTGTAATGGAAATGGTAGTGGCAGTGGATTTTCTAGTTGATTTTCCCACTTTTCCATTGAAGGGTTCTTTTTTTTTTCATCCACTTCACAGTTTTCCACTTTGTTGTTGATGGCTAAGGGAGATGGGGGATTTTTCCTTCCCAGGCCCTTCAACCTCATGTATCGGTATTATATAAACATTGCGCTCCACAGAGAGAGGGAGAGTGAGATTGGTTAACCCTTAATTATTCTTAACATACTCGTACACTCACCCATACGTGGAAATTGACGAAGAGAGCATATTAAAGGCTACCTGGTTAAATTGCATTTACCTTCACACATAGCAAGCTGAACTGTCGACATCATGAACTCATTACACAATGTGAACGAAGCGCGGAATAAGGAAATCTGACACCACCCCCACCTTTATTCCACTATTGCCACCATCACTTATAGCACCAGTGCGAGCACCAGCAGTATTATCATGAACTAAACCCTGAACCCGCATTTGCTTCATCATCATGAATATTCGATTTCATGTCAACTACTCGTATGTACTCGTACTTGTACTCACTCGTATCTCCAGCACGTCCCCGTGCATAGCTTGCAGTTGGTATCTTAAATGGGAACACTCGGTCGTGGACTGATAATATTTTGAAAGCGCAATACTCATACACACCTCGATGCTAAACGTCACATGAATATCCGCGCGGTGTAAATTGAACAAGTGGATTTACCTATCGCCCCTCCTGAGGTGTCCACCACACAGACCTAACTCCAGATATTGATTTGTAATTAGAACCTTTACTATCTAAACCAGACAGAAGCAGATTACATCGTTGATGTATGTGCATTACGAATGCACTCGTTTACGGGTTTACGAGTGGCGTAAGCAACACACTTTCGAGAATTGGTACTAAAACAGGCTAAACTAACGAAGTATTCTACTGACAGTGAATGTCTTATTTCCATTAGCAATTATCCGCTTCTGATTGAAGATCTACGACTATATATTTACGTAAAAAATACGATGGTTGCTGATGTGGGGCAATGTTGGGCGGATTAAGAGCGAATTCAGGCCTCGGCCTATTGACTGCACGTTCAAGGTCGCAGAATAGAAGAAGCTGACATTTCCCTATTTAGAGTGTGATACGCTTAAAGCCCTTGAGGCCTTTTTGCAGAACAAAAGACAGCAAGTGGTAAGAACAAGAAGGCATACAAGAAAAAGGGTGAACAACAAAGGTGAGGCTGTGTATCGTTATATGTATACGCATGAAGAGTGCGTGTTGATGCCGTAGGTACGAGTATAATCAAGGGAAGGAAAAGTTTGCGAAATCGTATATGATATCTTGTTAAATGAAGAATTGTCTACGAGTTCTTCTCTCATTGTCATCGTTTGACAATGCCAACGAAAGAGGTACAAGGGTTTTCCATTCTCTCCGATCCGGAGTTATCCGGTCCCGAGTATGTCGCTTCTATCCACGATGACGATGAGATGATTTCTGGTCAAACTAGTAGTGTTATCAAATTTTCGCTAGGGTAGGTTGGCCTTGAAGTTTACCCGTTGTTGTTCTATAGAAATAGAATTTATTGCCGTCATTGTGGATGATTTTATCATTTACAGGGGGATAATGGCTCTCATGATAAGCTATCGGTGGCTGGGTTTCAACGGGTGCCGCAAAAGCTTTTATGTTTTCTGGTTGGCTTGGTAGTTGAGCTTCTTTAGCAGTTTATGTGACTCTGGGATAGCTGCATCATAACCGGTCAGTGGGTAGAGCTTCGGTTCATCGTAGAGGCTCTCTATCTTAAAGGTTTTTAATGGTGTTTAGTTGCGATGGAGCCCGGTACAAGAACGCAAAATCTTCCTTTCTGACGGCCAAATTGTTTTGCATTAGGGTGGGTGAATTAGGGAATCAAATGAGTTAGGCACAAGTGGATAACTTCCAGACCCTATTGTCATCATGAATAGAATATTTGAAAATCGGTCTTCAATTTGCAAAGATTATGATCTTTTGTTGGTCCTCATAATAGACCATTTGAGCTAGTTATCCGTCAGTTTGTGTATAAATTTCGTAGCACATATGTATATTGTATTGGATTGTACCACATGAAATGACCGTCCGAATGAACATCTGTGCCAGAACGTTAAATTTTCTTTTTTCATAAAATAAAGTGGTCGTGTGCTTGACATGTGAGAATTTTAGGGTTCGTTACAAGTACCGTTATTTTTTTGTTCTATTAATTATTTACCATGCTATCGGCAGTTTAAATTCGAACCCTCTTCCTTTACGAATTTGAAATGGGACATCATGCGTCATTGGAAATGAAAAACATTAATGATGCATTTAAGGATGTAGCTGTAAACGACGTTGGTTTGGAAAATTCCGTTCGGGAGATTTCAGCCTCGAAAATGAACCACGTGGGAAGCCGGAAACGTTAGTTGACGACGATGTTTTAAGAGCAACGGTGAATGCGGACCCAACGAAAACGGTGCGGGAGATTGCACAATGCATGGGAGTATCTCCAAAGACAATAAGTCGACAACCCAATACTTACGAGTAGATGTCGCTACAATTCGGGGTGAACCTCGACCTCAACTATCAAGCCTCTCCAGTTAGCCCGATCCTTAGCTTACTCCCTCCAGTGGTGCACTCCAAGTCGATTGAGGTCCCCTTATACTTATGGGCGCTACCTAAGATTATGTCCTCCTCTACTGCATTTTTTTTTTACAATCAAGTGGGTATGATGACTACACTTAAAGTGGCTGAGCACTGTGTTAAGTTTTTAGAAAAATGGTACAGAGAGAGAGAAAGAAAAATTTTTAGGGCTCAGAGGTTATTTCGCTCCATGGATGGCATCCAATATTTAATGAGAAGACTAAATTATTAGTGTAATTGTACTTGTTGCTGTATTAAAGGCAACCACTCACCTTACATGATTTTAGCTGCCTGAAAGAAGGCGCGTCTGGTATTGAACCCCGAACCGTCCAATACCACTTGGGCCACGGCCACCCACGCCACGCGTTGTCCCTCTGTGTTAGATTTGGAGACTGCGAGCCGGACCATTGCTAATAATTCGCTCTACATGTCGCCATACACTTCGTATGGTTCGTCGTTGAATCTTCATCTCCAAAGCCCGTCAACGAAAACTGAACCGAATATCTTACCACTGTCTTATACATCTCCTTCTTGATGCCTTCAATTGCCAATTGCCTTCTTAGCCCAAAAAATCAGTTATTGGAAGGAGTGATTTTTAATTTCTACTTAGGTCTTGTCGCAAAATTGATAACAGAGCCAAGGTAGACAAAGTCCCTTACTACATCAAAGTTACTCGGGTAGCTGTGATGTTCTGTCGAATTCGTCGATATTGTGGGTAATTTTTTTGACAGCATATATTTGGTTCTGACTGCTGACTTTTGCCAATTATGGCGCTATCACTGTCGTACGCTAGTAGTTGCACAGACTTCTGTGCCTCTTGTGCTCACTTGTGAGTTCCGCACAATTTGTTCAAATTTGATGTTGAAGAAGTTAAAGTTAAATGACAGTGTGTCACCTTGTCTAAATCACTTCTTGAAATCAAATGTCTCGGTGAAGGCATTATCGACCTGTGAGCGCTCTCCATCGTCATTTTGGCAGGTATGCCAAAATTAGATAAGGCTCCATAAGTATAGCTCGTCTCTATAAATGCTGCAATATGCGGCCTTAGAGCCAATCAAAAGATGGTTGGTATCGATGCTGAGATTCCATTCATTAGTCATACGCTCCTCTGACCAGATCTGAGAAATGTTGGTATGTGCTCTCCACAAAGTCACGTCCAGCAGCTTTGAATACCTCGGCCATTAAGCCGCCAAGTCCAGCAGCTTTGTGGGATTTAAGTTTAGATATTGCTATCCTTACTTCGTTTTGGTCAGGTGGACGGAAGTTTTGGGTATTATCGCCTAAGGTGAATGGCCAATTATAGATCGTGACTAAAGCCACAAGGTAATAGCTTGCGACTGAAGTAAGCAACTGGAAATCCACCCTTATTTCTTACCTTACTTTTGGTTTAATGAGTCTTTGAACAGCAAAATGCCATTTCTGTTCAGTCCTTATTTTGTCCAAAAATGAGGCCGGATCTAGCGATACCATTACAACGCAACGTAATAACCAACGTTATCGGGCAATTAACAGTTATTACTCGTATTTCTCTGAAAATATGGACGAAATCTGGTTATAGGAGGATTTCGCTATGTGCTATATTGCCTACGAAACCACTAACTTCCTGATGACTCGATTCAACGACAACATTATAGCGCGAAATGGACCGATGAATTGACCAATAAGCTCGTGCGATTTGACACCGCTCGATTGCTTCTTCTGAGGCAATTTAAAATCCTTGGTTTATGTTGATAGGGGCTTAGGGGCTCATTTTCAACGCGTTATTGATGATATTGGACTACAAATACTCGAAAGAGTATAACCTTCGCCATATATAGTGCAGTTAGCAATTTTTGAAATAAAAAAAAAAATTGCGAAGTATGACATTCGTTCAACCAAAGAAATAATTTTTTGTTTTAATTCATTAAAGAAGAATATTACGAAAAATATTTAAAAAAAAATTATAAGTGGAATTGACTTTGCATTTCTTGCACATAGTGAATGACCTGCATGGAAAACAATTTTGGCATTGATGCTTTGTTTTTTGCCGTTCCGGATAGTGGTTAGTTGAATTCATGACGCCGTCCTATTGTTTTTTTTTTAAGACCGGTTGAGCTAACTGGAGTCGAAAGTTGGGAATTCAAACTTGTGTTTTGTCGTTTCGGTGTGCTCGAAGATGAAGCAGGACGCCCCCTTTTCAGACTCTTTCCACTCTTGTTCAAGTGTTCTGCCACTGCTAGTTTGAAATAAAAAAGAGGCATATATATGTCACTCTTCCGCCGCCACAAAACCCAACCATTGACCACACACAAATGCAAAAAGTGAAAAAAAATGTTGAGATACCAATTTTTTTGATCTTATATCAATTCGACACAGACCAAACATGGAATTTAAAAGGTCGACACCCCCCATATATTTTGTGGTTCTTATGGCTTGGAACCGTTGCTACCAACCGTGTCACAACACCCAAATCTGGAATACCGTCTGGAATGACATTACTTTGCTCCCCTGCAAATACATCAAAATCGTAGCTAAATCCTGATATTTCGCTTGGAACGAGATTTCTGGAGACTACCACCTCGATCAAAACGTTTCCGGAAAAAAACTTGTATTTTTAAATTTATTCATCTAAATTTATATTTTCCCCTTCAAAGTAATCCCCATCGACTGCAACACACTTATGCCAGCATTTGATCCAATCCTCGAAACATTTTTTTATATTCGGTTTTCGGTATGTCCATCAGTGCTTCCTGCGATTTTTCCATTACTTCCTCTTGGCTGCTGAAACGCATTCCCCGTAGTGCTTTTTTAATTCGATTGAACAGAAAGAAGTCACAGGGAGCCAAATCAGGTGAATTCGGTGGCTATTGGATGGTATTTGTTGCATTTTTCGTTAAAGAATTACGAATAATGATGGCACTGTGCGTTACCATGGTGCAAATCCACGAGTTTTCTGCCCAGAATTCTGGTCTCTTTCGGCGAATTGCTTCACGCAAACGTCTTACAACGCCCAAATAATACTCTTTGTGTACTGTCTGGCCTTCTGGCAAAATTGCCAAAAATTCATGATGCACTACACCGTTGTAATCCATGAAAACCATGAAAATTGCCTTCTTTTTTGACTGAAAACGACGTGGTTTTTTTGGTCTCGGCTCATTTGGTGAACGCCATTCACTTGCCTGGTATCTGGATTGCGTGTCGTAATCATACACCGACGTCTCGTCGCCAGTAATGATCCTTTTGATGAATGTGAGATCGGATTCAGCGTCGCAAATCATCTCTTTTGCGACGTCAGCACGGTCTCTTTTTTGCATGAAATTGAGGTCTTTTGGCACCAACTTTGCTGCCACAGGCAATGTTCAAGTCCTCCGTTATCTCTCTGATGGTTAATTTGCGGTTATTGACCAACATTTCTTTTACTCCATCAATGTTTTCGTCGGTTTTCGGTGTCGATGGTCTGCCACTCCGTTCATCATCTTCGATTGACTCACGACCACTTTTGAACCGCTCATACCACTGGCAAATGACCGTTTTCTTTAGAGAATCGTTACCGAAACACTTTTCCAATATTTCCAACGTTCGCGCACCGTTAAATCTGTTTTTTGAATACAAGTTCGTTGTTGCAAATTTAAATCCATTTCTAAAATTGTAATAAATCGCCAACACGCACTGAGATAAAGGGTTTTCCAATACTGACTTGACAACTTTGAATTTAATTTGTGAACGCACTCTTTCACTAATCATCAACCTGTCACTGTCAATTTATTCAGTAAACTAAACATTTTCATCATGGTAAAGTACACGAACTAGCAACGTCTGCAAATTATAAAAATTTTCTACCGAAATTCGGAGTAGACAGGCAATAACAAGTTTAGTGCAAAAATTTGAGTCTAAATATTCGTTGTGTGATGTTGCCGTATCAGTGAGACAACGGGTTGGTCGAAGTGTTGTCCGTAGCAAACGATCCAAATCAGTCAATTCCACGGCGTTCTCAAGAATTGGGCATCGCTCAGACCACATTATGGCGTATTTTGCGTAAGGATCTTGGTTTACACCCATACAAGATCAAGCTGACTCAAGAATTGAAGCCGATGGATCATTTGAAGCGACGTACGTTCTCCGATTGGGTTCTGGAGAAGATGCACCAAGATGATGAATTTCATCGCAAAATCATCTTCAGTGACGAAGCTCATTTTTGGCTCAATGGGTTCGGTTCGTCAATAAGCAAAATATGCGTTATTGGTCGGGTGAATCACCACTTCATCCACAAAAAATAACTGTTTGGTGCGGTTTGCATGCCGGCGGCGTTATTGGACCATATTTTTTCGTCGACGATAACGATCGTCACGTTACTGTGAATGGTCAGCGTTATCGCGCCATGATCACCGATTATTTTTGGCCCGAATTGGAAGATATGGACTTGGACGACATGTGGTTTCAAGAGGATGATGCCACAAGCCACACAGCACACGCTACAATCGATTTATTAAAGAGTAAGTATGGTGTTATCTCAAGAAATGGACTAGTCGATTGTCCGCCTCGTTCGTGCGAATTAACGCCGCTTGACTATTTTCTGTGGGGCTACGTTAAGTCATTGGTTTATGCCAACGCCGACGACGTTGAAAGAGGTCAGAGTCAACATTGAACGCGAAATAGCGGCCGTTTCGGCCGAAATGTGTGGCCGCATCGTTGAAAATTGTGTCCAACGAATCGACCGCTGTAAACGTGCCCGCGGATGGCCACCGCGATAAACGAAGTCGAGTTCCATTCACAAATGTTTTGATTGTACTTCAAGCCGATAATAAAGTTTTTGAAATATCTCAAATGGTTTGCGTTTTATTTTAAAAAAAAGGTGTCAAGTCCTTATTGGAAACACCCTATAGATGTACTCTTGGCTACGTAACTTTTGCAAATCTCAAGCTATGACGTTAAGATTTAGAAGAAATGTCAACAAGGAATGTTACCAACTTACAAAAAAAAAAAGGAACTCGGTGGTTATTCCGGGAACTTTTTGATGAAGGTGTTATTACAAAATAATGCCATATTCCATCGATTTGTTTTCAGTTTGCATGTGTATGTGGCTACCATTTGGTCCATTGTGTCAACGTCGTGTTTAGTTTTATTACAGTCTTCTATGAGGTTAGGTTTTATTATTTATTTATTATGAAACATGCTCAATAGCGTGACGAATCGGTAACGGCGGGTAACATATGACAACATAATAGCTTGTAACTTATGGTCATATTGGCTTTCGACGCATATCACTCAATACTGGTGGAACTTCATTTCTATTTTTCCGAACGTTCCCAATATAGTTATACGAATTTTATTTAGTTCTTCAGCCAATGCGTAGGAAGTAAAAAAGTTGTAGCACCTAATATTCCGTCAAATCCAAAATAATAAATCGTTTTCCTTGATTACGTTCAGGAGCGGTGTTTCGGTCACGGCCAACTTAAAGCTGTGTATTGCATGCGTAGTACTATAACTCGACGAGTCACACAAAACCCACAATTTGATACTTCTTCTGCCCGTCGAAATGAATTGCTTCTACTCAATTTAAATGGCTCAGAAGAATATTCTATTTTTTTATCCTTTGACCAATACTTACCATATGCTGTGGATTTACAGATATTTCTTCAGCTATACTTTGGTCAAATGGTTCGATGTCTTCTTCATCGTTATCGTCATTTTCGGAACTATCATTGTTTCGTTTTGGTCCGATGGAATAAAATCGGCGTCTTCTTTTTCGTCGAATAAAAAAACACTACGAAACATAATTTATGCACTAACGATGTTGAAGACGGTTACACTGTACCTGATCGTATACACAAGAACCGATTCGTAACTATTTAAATTGGGAGAACCCTACGCATGGGCGTCAACTAATTATGGGAAATTTCGATTATTCAAACTGCTATTTTCCAAAAATTCAGCGAAATTCAGTGCTAAATTCGAAAATTGTCAGTGAATTCAGAAACGTCAAACATTTGTGCAGCGATGCGACATCACTACTTATTTGCGATGTACAGTTTATGCTGATGCGTTGCTTATCGAATTTTTCGTTGACGTTTTAGAACGCATTGTTTACATTAAACATTTTAATTTCAAAATGGAAGTTTTGCTAATGAGAGTTTTAGTCGATAACTATGATCGTAAAGACAATAAATATATATTTAAATGTGTAAATGTGTGAATCAAGAAGAAAACGGTCGAAATGCGTACGGACTTTAATAAGCAGATTTAAAAGAAGGAAAATTCCTAAAATTAGAGATTATTTCAAAGTTATAGAAGAATATCCAGACGATGTATTCGAAAATCATTTTAGAATGTGCCGCTCCACCATCGATGTAAGTTCACTAATGATTTAACTCTTCTTAATGAAAACCAAACCATTTTTCTTGGATTTGCGAATATCAATAAATCCTTTTTATACTGGTCGCGTGGGATACTCCTTAAAGAAATGTTTGTACATTACGCTTTTGAAATTTTTCTATTATCACCTGAAGCCGAGGCAATAAACACGCAGGAGGGTATACAAAAACGCAACTGTTTATCAATGCTTTTTTCTGCTTGATAGGACAGATAGATTTTATTTAGTGTCTTGTAGCACAAAAAGATAAATATATAGGAATTTCAATAAAACTTAATAAAAAACATAATATGTAGGTACTTCAATAAAACTTAATAAAAAAATATCAAAAATTATAATTCATGACACCGAACATCGTGCAAAGATCTTCAGGTAGATAGATACGTACTATCACCATCTATTCGCCTCGCAATTCTTGAATGCGGCCCAGTTCTGCAATAACTTTCTGTCGCTCCAACTGCATCACTTCCTTAAATCGTTCTTCTTCTTTTTTTGCCTAGTCTTTCAAAAAATCTAGAGCTTCACAGTCTTTAGTTTTGTGGCGTCTGGTGGGAAGACTTGGAACGGGTCCTGGTTCTGAAGTTGAGTCAAAAGATACTTCAACTTCATCTTCCATAGCACTAGATGTATCACGTGTTTGAATGTTTGGGACGGATTCATTTGTCACATTCAGACTAGGATGCAGAACAGAAGATGGAAGTGTTGACATCAAATTTTCAGGTGGAGGCTCAATCGTATGCTTTGTCCCATAAGCTTGATCAAGTTGGTCGAAATATTCCCAATAAGTAGCGTCCCTTCCAGTTTTTTTTTTTATTTCGATTCTTTATTCTTTTATATGTTATCATAACATTTAAGAATTTTTGGTGGATTTGTGTTTTGTTGAATTTTAAGTTAGGAACTTCTTCTTGCATTGCTGAAAGAATCCTTCCCCAAAGAAATGCTCTTGACTTTTTCCCGGAGGAAAATTCTTTTTCATGCCTTCAGTCTTGTCGTTATTAAAAGTTTTACCTCCGCGGCGCTGAAATACTTCCTTTCTATACTTTTCTTTCTCTTCCGACATTTTTGATCGACGAATCAAAAGCGCATATGGTATTTCTGTGATGCTTTTTTTCGTTATGTTTGCGCATCAGTTTGGCCAATTTTGCAAAAATGAATACTTTACGATGAAAGTGATGCCAATTTTTTGCATTAATGAACATTTTGCAAAACATCATGAGCATCATGATGCTAGTGATGCTTTACTGAATTTACACTGTATACGGTCGTAAAACAAATTGGTAAAAAAGGTGACTTTTTTCTGATCTCTATAATTTTTGTAAAATTAAAGTTTTTTGGGTTTTTTTTTTTGTTACAGATGAAAAATAAAGTCTACAGCTTGCATGCCATTTTCAAAAAAAAAAAAAAGAAAAAGTTCTATAGTTAACAAATGTTTCTATCTGACAATAACAGACAATACCAATTTTTCACTGACTAAAAAAATCCTTCAAAATTTACCTTGTTTCGGGACTTTCACCCCTTAAAACTTAATTAAGCCGGCTTACGTAATTGTGATGTCATATTAAGAGAAAAATGTCAGTTTTAAAAGGGTTAATCCCTTCCTAGATACGTCAATCATTGTTTGCTACAGAAAACCCGTCGACATGGTATATGTACATGGAGAGGTATGGTAATGGTATGAATTTTGTGTCTTACTTATTGTTCCGGCCGTGGTGTCAAGTATCACATTTTCTCCATCCATCCGGCTTAAAACTGTTTTTACTTTTCCTGTAGCTTTGCAATTCTCTGAGAATTGAGGAGCTGTTTTTTTTTTTTTTTTAATTATTCTCTGTTTTCAAACGGATTTGTGTCCACTTATGGGGGAGTTCCTGGTGAATCCATTCTAGCAGGGGTTTCCAATTAATTTTAAAAGCTCGCTTATTGCCCGTGAGTTTCGGTATAGTTATGTTCATCTCGTTTTAGTCAGGTTGGAAATTTTGTTTGTCGTCGTTATGGTTTTTAGACTCCTCGCTTGATGTTTCAATGATTTCACTCATTTCCATATTTCGTTACAAATTAAAAAATCCAAAAACAAAGAAAAGAATTTGTCTTTGTCACTCGTTCCATTAGGCCTAAGCTAATGAAAATGATTGTACATAAGAACTGATAAGTCTGTTATGAATTGCTTTTTCCGCTGAAGAAAACAAATCAAATTTCCATAAGTCATTCCGTTTCCCATGAAAAGCATACAATTTCCCCTAGTTAATGTGAAAATGATTGCCTTTAAGTTAATTGGTACCAATTCCAAATAGTAAACCACAAAATAAGCTCCAGAAAAATGAATTCACAACCACATTCACCATGTTATTGTTATTGTTGTTTGGTCTATACCTTTTAACGATTTTCTCAAAAATTCTTTAACCACACATAGGGGAATGAAGAATCTACATACTACATACCAGTGTAAGAGGCTCCGTTTCAGAGATACTTTGCTCTACGGATTTGTACGAGTATCTTGCTTTGATATATTTCCACATTATTTACTCTTGTTTGTATGATATTTATCATAAAATGCAATATAACGTTTCTTTCATACTTTTATTTTTATATTTTTATCTTTTTAGCAAACATTCCTCAGCTCACCTGAATCGGATGATGAACCTATAAAACAACTGCCAAAGGAAATCCTACTTCGCATTTTTTCATACCTAGACGTTGTTTCGTTATGCAGATGTGCTCAGGTAAGTCCGTTCGTACTCGTATGTTACCCGCTTTACAATTGTTTTGCATTTTATTTTATTTTTACATTCTTTAAGACGACTGTATCTTAAGATGAGTGAACTAGTGCATAAGTTTATTATAATCGTTTATGTAGTGCACGTACATATCTACATAGAATAGATACTTTTATGTGCACCACAAAATCTTAGTGGAACAAAGAATCTCTTCTTTGTACGAGTACGAGTACGTGCATGAAGGCAGATAATAGATGCACATTGACTGACTTGACATTAATTATTGAAGGAGCCCCCCAGACTCAACCCTGGCCACACTAAATGATTTCAATTTCAATTTCAATTAGAAATGCGTGTGCATTCTATGTGCATACATACGAGTATATCTGGTAGAATTCATCAGTTTGTGTTGATTTGTTGATGCTGATGAATATTGAGAATGCAATTAGATTCTAAGATAAAAGGGTTGACATCATACTGCACCGAATAGGGGGACTGAGATCGGAGGTTCCAATTTGATTTCTAGTGCTTACGCGTTGATTGGCTTGTTGGACCTTGGTCCTTTGTTAAAATATCATTTCATACAGACTGTTTCTGTTTAGGTTTAGACTACTATGTAACTATACTTGTAGACTATGACTAGGTGATTTCATTCGTAATGTTATCGTGATCGATAGCTAGATAATTGACGAGTGATATCTGCTTTATGTAGTTACTTCAGTCATTTGTGGCAGGTTTGCCAGCTTTAGTGTTGGTTATCTTTTAGTGAAATACTGCTGAACATAAGATATAATGACATCAATGCGAGTTACATATTTATTCATTAGCCAATGTGCTATGAATGTGTCCAATCGAAGAACCGGTGTAATGATTTTTAAACTTTTTATTAAAATTGATATAAACAATTGGTCTTGGGCTTCTACTGTTTGACCCACTCTACCATTTCTTATGCAAAATGGAAATCCAGTCGCTGTCGTGATTTGTTCTGCAGGTCGAGTTTGAACAGCTCGATCGGTTACGGACTAGGTGGGGTGAAAAGTAACCTCCTTGGGAATGAAAAAAATGTTTACTAAATGTTTTTTTTTATTTTATTCAATATAGTCCCCTTCCAGCTTAATACACTTATTCCAGCGATTTTCCAACTGTTTTGATCCCGTCCGAAAAGTAATTTTTCGGAAGGTCTACAAAATACTCCTCCGTGGTGTCGATGATTTCTTCGCGTGAGCTGAATTTTTTTATTGATGAGTCATCTTTTGGGGTTTGGGAAGAGATAATAGTCCGAGGGAGCCAAATCGGGTGAATACGGTGGACGCGACAGCAATTGGAGCCGTAAGTCATTGATTTTAGCCGTTGTTGCGATGTTCTTGTGCGCCGGCGCATTGTCTTGCAAAAACAAAATTTTTTTCACTTCATGTGAAGCCGTTTTGCAGCGATTTCGGCCTTCAATCGCTCCAATAATGCACAGTAATACTCGCTGTTGATGGTTTTTCCTTTTTCGAGGTAGTCCACGAAGAGTATGCCATGACAATCTCACAAAACCGACGCCATAAGCTTTCCGACCCATCGAGCCTCCCTCGGCCGGCTTCAGTCCATTGCCGGGCACTCATTTCTGTTCTCTGGTGTGTAATAGTGGATCCAAGTTTCATCAACAGTTACCAATCGACGCCAAAAGTCCGCCCGATTCCGCATCAGCAAGTCCAAACACTCTTTCGAAGTGATCTCGCGTTCGTGTTTTTGGTCAGGAGTGAGCATGCGCGGCACCCAGCGCCAGGATAACTTTTTCATATGCAGAATATTGCCCAAAATATGGAGTGTACGCTTAGTACTAATCTTTGTGGTATCTGCTAGCTCGCGCACCTTCACTTTCCGGTCAGCCAACACCATTTCATGTATTTTTTTGACATTGTCCTCTGTAACCGCATTGGAGGGCCTGCCGCTGCGGACTTTGTCGGTGTAATATGACGGAGCATTAGCCCCATAATATTTATCCAATTTCTCTTTTGTTTCTTTCGCCGTTTTGCGAATAAAAAAATAATGTTTTATGAGAGAACGAAAATTGTTTTTGTCCATACTCAACATGATGCCAAACACGTCAACAACAATCAGCTGTCAAAACAAAACTAAAGGCAGTATCGCACTGAAATTTAGCATGTCTGCCTAAATATGAACGAACTTCAAGACACTATAACCTTTCTTGCAGTAGCAGCGAATTCTGGCGGTCAAGGAGGTTACTTTTCACCCCACCTAGTAATCCCGGATTAAGTATCTGGCAATACCACATACGCCTTGGATGTTTACGGTATTTCAACAATTAAACTAAAAACAGCACCGAAGAAGGGAAAAAGAAAAGTTAATGTGAGATATCGCAGAAGATTGCTCGATTTCTTTGGGCGACAATCGTCAACAGATAAAGACGGGTCATAGAATACACGGGTCACAGCGATTCGCACTGACTAATACTAGCTACATTGAATTGTTCAATTACCTAAATGGGTTAATAAATAGTTTATAACGCTACATACATATGTAATATACGGAAGCAGCAATGGCAATATGACTTTAATAAAAACTAGATGGACTCCATCAACTCCTACAGCACTTGGTTTTATAGACAAAAAACTTTCGACTACATTCTCTACTACTCCACAGAAACAGTAGGACTCCGATAAGTATAATCTTCATTTACTTCTGATGTGGAATCGATAAGAACCTACGATTAAGTTCGTCGCGATCGATTTCATATGAACAGATTACGCCATAATTGCCGGCCATATATGTAAGTTGGTATTCAGGGGGTAGGAGTAAAACTTTTTTTTTTTGCAACTCTTATTTTATGAACAACACTATTTCTTAAATGTTTGCAGACTTCGTGGAGATCATCTACCCGAAAGCACTTCCATCTGTGGTAAGTCTAATCGCGTTATGCCATTAAAAGACGAATTTCATTCAGTAACCAAGCCCTGGTTTTTTCTCTTTTCGTTCCAGTTCTTATGGGTACGTGGGCATCAAAGAGATGATTTACGTAGTTGTAGCAGCTTTTCTATTTGATCTCCTTTTTGTAGCCCATCGTATTTTGTGGTGAATATGTTACCC
Organism: Volucella bombylans; assembly: GCA_949129095.1. Taxonomy (NCBI): domain Eukaryota; kingdom Metazoa; phylum Arthropoda; class Insecta; order Diptera; family Syrphidae; genus Volucella; species Volucella bombylans. The sequence continues at coordinate 156,453,729 of OX422141.1, read as the reverse complement.
TTCAACTACATGTTAACAGAGTCAAAATCCAAAAGTTGTTGTTTTTGATTCGATTGCTTGGGTCATCAACATTGGACTCTTTTCATTTCAGACGTGCACGTGGGCGCAGATATACGAGTATTGTTATTAGTAACCCTCAAGTGGTATTCTTTTCAATTGTTCTGTCTTCTTCTGAGAGCTGACATTTTAGTCATCAGGCTAGTAATCGACGCGTTTAAAATGTAATCTGTGAGCGATGACTGCTAAAAAGTCTCAGTTCGATGTCCTACACATACACCGAAAAACAGCAAAAATTATTTTTGACGTCACTCCGCTTTCGCCAGACAATGGCGAACATTTTTGTTAGACGTTTTTATCCATATATATTTTTGAAAGATTTTAATGCATGCCATTAGAAAATTGTTTCGAATGGAGTAGAAGAACTATTGTACTTACTCATACCCCTTGTATTCGATATTTTTTTTCTTTATTACTAAACTTCTTAAACAATAGCTCAGTTATCAGCGGACCGAATTTTGACCAAAACTTCCTTCAGCATTTGAAATTTTTTTTTTTTATATTTTTCTATATTTTAGAATATTCCTTGAGGCAATTTTGAGCAGAATGCAGAATCTTTTCTTTAGACAGTCGATCTCTCAAATCGGAAGCATATTGCAATGCAGATGCTAACACAACTTAAGATTGTGTTCCTTGCATTGACTATTAGAAAAATGTCTGTCTTTGTTGACGATTCCACTATCTTACGACGGTGGACCAATACGTTCGTGCCTTTTTGAATGAAAGATAGTATTTTCAGTTAAAAAAAGGTTTCTTGAAGTCCTTAAAATAGGTCGTCGTTGGAGCTGTGTTTTGATCCGTTGGAGCCGAAACTGGAAATATATGACGAATGATGGGGCGATTCGTAGCCCAATTTAAGAAATTTCGCTACAATGACTATGCACGCGGAACCTGGAAGCACTTTCTTCATGGCCAAATGCCGCTGAATCGGTTCAATACGATGCATAGAACTCGCCGTTGATTATTTCCTTCTTTCGAAGGTAATTAATTTGGATTATGACGCGTGTATCCCAAAAAACTGTAGCCATAACGTCATGTAAATTTTAACAGCGTCCATGCATCACCTACCAAACATGTGATGCTGAACAGACCCTTTGTAAAAAGTGTTTTTTTTAGAGGTATACAAATTCAATATGAAATAAAACACTTGAAGCTAATGTTAATGTCTATGATATTAGCTTTATTTAGTAGATAATTTTATGCCATTAGTATTTAAATATGATATCAGGCATATGCGCGCCACGGCTAGCTCGAATGAAGTTCAATTTTCGACAACTTTATGGAGCAACTAGTGCCGTATATCAGCAATAACATGGTAAATGTTGACTTCCAAATCGTCCAATGTATCTGGTTCTTCGGCATAGACTAAAGGTGTGATGAGATGTGATCACAGGATCGTGGAGGCCAGTTCACAGGTCCATTACGCGAAATTATGCGCTCAGCAAATGTTTCCCACAATAAATTGATGGTGTCGCGCGCCGTGTGGCATGTTGCGCCATTTTGTTCAAACCAAAGCTATGTCACGTCAATGCCATTCAACTGAGGAACGAAGACGTCAGAAATCATGTTTCTATAGCGCTCTCCATTGACGGTAACATTCTGGACGGCATCGTCCTTAAAGAAATATGGGCCAATGATTCCACCAGCCCATAAAGCACACCAAACAGTGAGTTGTAATGGCATCTCGACAAAAGCTTCTGGGTTTCCTCCACTCCAAATTCGGCAAATTTGCTTCTTTACATTTCCATTTAACCAAAAATAGGCCTCATCGGAGAACAAAATTTTGCGTTGAAAATGAGGATCAAGCTGAATCATGTTTTCGGCCCATTCACCGACCGAACCGGTCGCGCTGTTTCAACTCTGGCATAAGCTGGATGTTATAAGATTTTAAGCCAAAATCTTTCCGTAAAATCTTCCACAAATTGGATGGGCAATTGCTGTGCACGATGGCGAATCGACTCATTCGGATTATCCACAACACTGCGCTCCACAACGGCGATAACTTCTTCTGTTCGCACTGTTTTTCGTCGTTGGAGATGCGTATTATCCACTAGAATGTACGTGGTGCGAAAACGATTCATCGTGTTCCGAATAACTTGCTCAGATTGACGATTATGTCGACCGTAAAATGGAAGTAGCGCACGATAAGTTTGGCGAAATAAGTATGGTTTTCAAAATAAGTATGCACAATTTGCACGCGTTATTTTGGCGTTAATCTGTTCATCGTAAAATGGCAAAACGTACAAACACAAATCAACTTTCAACTGTCAAATTGACAATCTGTAGAAACAGTTTACCAGACAGACTGACCTTTAATTAAAGATCACTGAATTTGCTGGTAATACTCTAAAGACTTCTTCCAAATCATTTTCTACAAATTCCCACTGGTGCCAAGAACTAACCCTTAATACTACTTTACCACGAATTTTGAATCTTATCTTGTTACTGGTCAAGGGAATATGGCAAATTGGTCAATTTCCAACTATAAATGAAACCCATGATATTATCATGTCAACGCAGTAAAATTTGCCAAAAGCACGTTTGAGGCGTTAGACAATATTATCTAGACGGAATGATGTACCCATCTCAACCCAAAACAAACCCTTCGCAGGGTCTTGTGTAAAAGAATTTTCAATTTCTATCAAAATAAAAGAAGAGCACAAGACTTGTTTCCTCCCAACTTATCGAAAAGTCAATGCTCTGCAAATTAAGTTGTAATCTTCAAAATAAACTATAACTTCCGTTTGACTATCATCCCTTCTCGATTCACTGTCTGCCACTATACACATCCCTTCACAAATCGTGCCTGAGTATGAGTTTGTATGAGTATACCCATTCTCGATAAGCGGAAATTCCCGAGCAATGACCCATAGCACTTCACACTTCTTGAGATGAAAATCAAAACAAAGCGAACCCATAAATTCGACCATCTACTGCAATTTCTTTGTGTTCACCAAAAGTGGAGACCACACGAGACACGACACATATACACGAACATTCGTAGTCCCTTCAATGCATGCAAAACAACGACACAACACACAACTTTTTAAACTGCAACTTTACACCCTTAAGCTTGGAATTAATCAACAAAGAAGGATCCAAGTTTCTATCGAAATTAGTCTGCTTCCAGTTTTTTCCTTTTTTTTTTTTCAAAATGAAATTGCACGCTTGCATGTCGCCATCGTCGTCGCCAATATTCATAGAATTGAAGAAAAGACGAAGAGGACAGAGAGTTCGAAGGGCACCAGGAACGTCATCACAACAAAGGAAGTAAAATGAAGCCAACTGCTGTTACACAGTCTCCAGAGTTTCAATATCGTGTCGACGATTGCACTGGATGTGGATGACTTCAACGATTCCCGTCAGGAAAATAAAATAGAACTATGTATGATATACCAGGACAGGGCAGGGACCGGGCAAAGTAGGAAAATAACGAAAAAAAAAGGAACTCATGCAACATGTATAGAAATCTGTATACAAAGGCGTAAGTAGTACCCCGTACAACAATTTAGCTGTTGCTGACTTAAATGTTGTTATGGGGGTCAAAGGACGACACAAGTCAGGCAGCCAGCAAGCAAGGAAAATAGTCAGTCATTCAGTCAGCCAGACCGCAATTAAACCCTTATATTCCCAGTTAAATTAACTCGAACGAATAATCAGGCACACACAAAGAACTTTGATCTGACTGGAGAAATATGTTTATCACCATACCACGGAACGAGCTTGTTCTGTAGACGAGAGTAATAAATTTTCCTTTTGGTCCCGCTGCTCCGGCAGAACACATTGAAAAATGAAAAGACCCCTCAGCCTTTTAAACTTGATAGCTCTTCTGGTTTTACGTTTTTGTTCTATCAGGGTTTTTATAATTTTTTTATTTTTTTTGGATTTTAGTGCCTAATTGTAAATTAAGAAAAATGCCAGTATGCACGTTGGATTGTCCTGGATTTACAAGTATTTTTTTTTAATTACATTTACGAGTACTTGTCGATCTCATAAGGGTTGCATGAAACCATGAAATTATTAAAGCTGTTAATAGGCTTGACATTAAAGGCACTGTTTCCAAAAATGATTTACTTAAATAGACAGCTTCTACATTAGTAACTACAAAAAATAGCATTGAGATTCTGTGGGGTAAAAGGAAAACTATTTTCTTTTTATCTTATATAGTGTCATCCAATTCGTGGTCCAGATTTGACATCCCTGTTTCAATCACACAGGTCAAACCGAACTGTCATCCAAGACTGTATATGTTTAATTTAAAGTTTGCCATTTTACAATATGGCTGAACGTGTTAAAATTGTGAAAACTTACTAAAAAATAGTATTAGTAGCGTCGACATAACCGTCCATCTGAGCTTACTATAGGCAAAACTGTAAAAAAAATTCGAAGAGACTGGCTCTGTTACAGATGTCTATCCACCATCGATATGTACGCTTTACAGAAAATATGGCTGCTGTTACTGGACGTGAGGAAGGTCCAAATCTATCGAAGGCAGTTGACCACGGAATGTGTACATTAGCGTTTGGATGACCAATTTTCACACAACTCGTTGGATACGTTAACAAACAAAATTGTCACATATGGGGAACTGAAAATCCACATGTAACTATCGAAAGACCATTGCATCCACAAAAACTCAGTGTATGGTGTGCAATTTGGTTTGGTGATGTCATTGGTTCATACTTCTTTGAAAATGAGGAAGGTGTAACCGTCACCGTCAATTCTCATCGCTATAGACAAGTGTTAAAGGAATTTTGTTGGCCTCAAATCGAAGATATGGATGTGGAGGGCATGTGGTTTTATCAAGAAGGTGTGCCACATCTCACACAACACGACCCGTTTTAGCTTTATTACAAGAAAAATTTCCTGGATGAGTTATTTCGCGTTTTGGTTATGTAAACTGCCCACCAAGTTCGTGTGATCTGTCGTAGTTGGATTTCTTTTTGCTTTTTGTGAGGCTATTTGAAAGATACTGTTTATGTACACAATCCGCAAACTCTTGACACTTTGAAAACCAATATTCGTCAAGTTATGGCCAAGTTATTGCTTGATATGTGTTGAAAAGTCATCGAGAGTTACCTTGTCAGAATCAAGCCCTGCAAGAATTCCCGTAGACGACATTTGAATGACGTTATATTCCATTCATAATGGCAAGATCAAAATAATAAATTGAAGTAAAAATTTGATCGAAATGTAAATCATAAGTGTTTTTTTATTTAAATTCACTTTTGAAACCACAAAATGGATAACGCTGTATTGCAAGATTGCCTGAAATTGACTTCTCCTTTCAACTGACCAAAATTTATCATTTAAGCTCCATCAGAATCATATCTTCCCACGCAGCTTAGGTCATTAAATTTTTTTCGCGATATTTATTTATTTCTATGCACACGAAGTTGGACTTAAGGCCTTGCCCGCTGACTTTTTCCTTTATCGCCATCATCATTATGACTTCTACAAAAAAAAAAAAAATATTAATGCAGGCACTCTGGACTTCACAATGCCTCGGCTCTGACTTCAAATAATCACAGGCAATACCTAGATTACTTCCAGTGATATTTCGTAGTTGATTCGATTATCTCGTCTCGACTGGAGGACGCTGACTTCTTCATCAAGGACATCCGCACCTAGTCATGTGGATCATATTAGATTGGATAACTAGCTTAAGCATGAATTCGCTTCGAACTATGCTATTAGGTTACGGCGAGGAACTCCAGCACTGCCTACGAAAAAGTCTCAATGGAGTCGGACAAGAACTGTATCTAATCTCTCTGCAGATAACTGCTCTAATATTGTGTCTTAATATTTATATTAATTACTTGCAACACTTACTTACTTAGTCAACGACGCTTAAAAGCTCTCTTGCTCTCGACTACTTGATCTTTAAATTAATGGTTCACCCATACTTTTCCTTAGGAACCATATGGCAGCGATTGGAAGACCAATTAAGCCGAACCATTCTGGTCTATTCATTCAATGTTGACGAGCTAGTTTAGTTGAAGGATTTTTGCATCCCGGACTATATCCATATTATTACATAGCTCAAGAGTTCGCTGTTATATTTTCTCCTATATTCGCCCTCCTTAGTGATAGGAATTCCACGCTGTTTTTTTATGAATGATCCCAAGATCCGCTCTCCTGCCTCACTTATTGTTCAGTACTCAGCCTTAAAAAGGCTCCTTCCAAATTCAGTGATTTTCTAATAGGGATAACCGGACTCTCATTTGTGAGAGTTTTTTCGTATTTATATTCAGTATATTTTCATTCTCATTTAATTCGGAGCATTATAGATGTCATAACATTTCGAGCAGCCAATGGTGAATCATATCACTATCTAGTTGCAGCCACGGTACGTAAAAATATCTCAGACCCCACAACAGCAGAGAAATACTGCCAATGGAGAATTGCATTGCTTTTTGCAGCCGAGATACTAGTACGTACATTACGTGGGGACAACTTGCACTGGTTTGATAAAATAGGCATTCAAGCCACATATAGCAGGAACGGGAGCGGCTCGTGCACTCTCCGAGCAAATGAGGAAGGAACACCATCAGCTTCTGAAAAAAAAGAGCATGAGAAGCGAGCAATCGATGGAATGGAAAGGTGCGACTTCATGAGAAACGTTCGGAAGTATTACCAACAGATAAAAAGAACGCAGAGATGAACTAAAAAGAAAATCTAATAGTAGAGTCACATTCGGTGCTGAGGTTATGGAGGAACCTGTTCTGCAGATTTTTAGATGGCGAAGACTATTCAAATTCCGCTGCCAAGCAGTATGAACCATTCAACTTGGGAGATGATAGCCAATATTTCCCCCCACCCCACCAAAATTAAGTAAAGATAGTAATATCTAAACATAGTTAGGCTGCCGTAAAGGACAGATTACCTGTGAAGCTATTCAAGTCTGAAGCAGATGACTGAGAGCATACACAAATTCATTTCCACGATTGGTAAAAGAAAAGTATGTGTGACGAATGGAACCTTGGACCTATTGGCCCGATCTATAAAAACCTACGCTAACTATAGAGGAATCATCTTAACATCTCGTACAAGATACTAACTACTACACTGTCTGAACGCCTGTTGATCAAATACATACTCGCATTCATACTACGTCAGATCGATACACGCCAGTTCTTTATCGATTTTATTGCCGCATATGACACCATCTCTAGAGACGAGCTATACAGACCTATGTCTAGTTTTGGCATCCAAACTCATCAGATTCTGCAGAATGACGATGGAGAACGCTCGTTGCTCGGATGTATTACAATGTAACTATGACTTTTAATATACAGCGATATTGACCTGGTCAGAGAACGAATCATCTGAGATTGCTAGGGCACGTATTATTATTAGGTTATTACACCCTTAAAGTATTTGCACAAAGGGCGGGCGAAAGAAACTTAACGAGGAAGAACAGAGAGGTACTGATGTACATTGGTCTTAAATGTTTGCAATTTATAATGACTAGGAATACGTCTTAGGAACGAATCCGAAAGTGGGTATGAGGGTGTACTGATGAGCATTCGTGTGTTACGGTTAAAAGTTCGAAGGAACCGAATGCTACTGGCGATTTCTATGGAGTACTGGTGGTGGAAAGAGCGTAAGAATAAAGTGAGACACCAGGGATTAGGTCGGTGTTCGGGGGTGTCCATTGTCTGAGTGATATTAGCATCACCTATGAGTTTTATCGCACGATTTTTAATCCTATCTAGCAAGTGCACACATTTTTTTGTATTGTACTCCAATTTTAGGCGGATAAATAAATGCCTGGATCAGAGGGGGTGAAGTATTTCTTACATTATTGACGACATCGAATATGTCTTCATTCCAACATAAGTTGTGATTGATACACATACCGAGAATGGAAAGTTTTTCCGTGCAAGTGTCGTTTATGGATAATGGCTGGGTATTTAAATGTTTTGCAAACATTAAATACCACTCTGTTGATAGTTCCCCAATTGGTTATGCTGTTCATATCGGAATATAATACTCGTACGCTGCCGTTCCCGTTCTACAGCCGAGGAGCAGTGACGTGAGTCCGGGAACAAATATGAAAAGCAGAAAGTACTGTCGTCAGCAAGGGAATATATTGGATTAGAACTAGCAGACAGGAGATCATTGATGAAAATTAAAAAGAGTGTCGGAGACAGAACAGAACCCTAGGGCACACCAGCGTTTATTTTGTGAATTTCAGACTTGAAACTATCCCAGGCAACTTGAATTAAACGTTCCGAAAGATAATTTCCAACCTTGCTTCCTCAATGGAGGAAGACAGCCGTCGATCCCAAATGCACGCATTTTTGACAAAAGAGCCTGACGCCAAATTCTGTCAAATGCCTTAGAAATATCAAGTGCAATTATCTTGCTTTCGTCAGAGTGATTTATGCACCATTGCATCTGCTTGATAATAAACGGATGCAGAATTTTTGCTGGTCTTGTCGCAAATGGACATCAGTCGTAATGACGTAAAACACATTTAAGCATCTACATTTTTGAATGTTTTCAGCGGCCTGTCTTAAGATTGTCTTCCTGGTAGTACAGGGCCTATATTTTGGCATTATTAAAGATAGGAGCCCTTGTAACATCGGTTCCGGTCTGACTTGTTAGAGATAGGCACACTTGTGTCATGGTGGCTATGGCTTAAACCTAAATCATAAATGTAACAAACACTGGTTATCATGGCCCTTAGATTTGCATGTCATGTCTACACATGTCTACATATGACTTCAGATTTGGTACTGATGTTGTTTCTCCAGCAGTATCTAAATGGAAATTGTAACATATTAAGGATCAGGGCGTTGATTAACGCACGTTAACCTCATTGTGGCTTGTAAGCTTAAGCTTAAAGTCCCCACGCAAAGCAGTGACTTGAACTGTAACACCGTCTAAGTAAATAACTACCGACCATGGGAATCATTTCTGCAGACAGAGGGTTCACAATCGCATAACTTTAAATTTCTTTGCAGCTACGACATGACTGAGCAGAAACCTGATGTCCACTCAAAATAAAGGACTTGATTTAATGGCAAAACTTAATGAAGCACTCATTCATTCAACCTGTAATATTTCTTACTCGATGCATAAATCGTCATTAGCTCGTAGTCAAATCGTGAAACTTAAGTGAAAAAAAGGTCTGCAAGACGATCCTCTATTCTTTTACAGATGACAATCCTGAAAACTCTTTTAATTCACCTCCAAGTGTGCACCCAGTTTAATAGGTTTTTTTTTATGCAATCTTCATCAAATCCCTTGCAAAAAGCCAATTTAATCCATTAATCAACAAGGGAGAGGAAAAAAAATTCTTATCACGTACGTTCCAGACGCTCTACGGCCATTATCCGACAAAAGTCCATTGTCAAGCGTCAAACTGATTTCCTTCAGAGTACGACTCCATCCTAGGGTTAAGTAATTTACTTGTTTGTGTTCATTATTCATACACAACAAGGCTAAAAGAAGGAAGTGTCAAGAAACTCACCCTCTTTTTCTGAACGAGTATCACTGGCTTCTTTAAACATTTTTAGGTGCTACGAACTTTGCACAGAGTGGAATGAGGTGTTTGTTGACCCGTGAGTGAATTGTGTCACCACATTCAATCACTGTTACGGAGATGGGTGGCATGCTGGTATATGAATGTAACATACTCCAAATGTTATTAAAAAACACCCCAAGCTTGTGGACTACTAGAATCGTACTTCAAGGCAGAGGGTCACTTAACATTCAGTAGCATTGCAGCGAGCATATTATTTTTGGATTTCGTTTTTATTTTCGCTGCCACATGATTCATTGAACTTTTCTCGTCAAAATTCCCCAAATCACACACAACGACGCGCCGCAATGAGAATGAGAATAAGAGCGAGAAAAGAAAATTTCGCTTTTTGGGGGGATGCTTTGACATGCACACACGATTTCTTACTTAATACACGCACAATTGTATGCACATACGAATATACATAATTTACAATTAATTTACATGAACTTGAATCTGAAACAAAAGCGTCGAAAAAAGAAAAATAATAGGAACATTGTGACAGTTTAGGCCGGCGTGACATGTTTCCACTTGAAAAGGATGTGTCAGTGTCGTCTAAACGACCTTGCTTTCGAGATCCTCTGTAAATGGGCGGAAGGGAAACTATGGGCCCACTGTATAGTACTCGTATGTATGTCAGTTCATCCGTTTGCTCGTAAATCATACGAAATGTTGGCAGGTTTTTATAATAAAAAAACAAAAAAAAAAAAATAAACAAAGTTGCTCTCATTTGTATGTCCCCAAATAATTTGGGCTCGTTTCTGGCCTGAAGGCGAACATCACTAGCATTGGCATTGGTGATTTCACACACTCAGATCGGGGGGAGTGAATAATTGCGATTTGTGTATTTTAATTATGGCTGCGACAAACGGAAACACATATTTCGCCCAAGAGTTAAACCGACAAACTAAACGTACATACTCGAGCATTTTCGTTCCGTTGGTACGAGTATAATTATAATTTTAGCCTCGCAGAGGGCTAATGTGGTTGCTGATGCCAGAAATAAAACCGACAACATTACTGACATATTTTCCCAAATTATATTTCATTTTATGATGAATAAATTTAATCAAACTCTTACGCTGGCTGCCTTTATTTTCGACCCTAATTTGCGGAGAGTCGATCTAATTGCTTGAACTCAGAGGAGGTTAACCTCGAGTTTTTATTGAGTTTCCGAAAATATTTACAAAATCCATTTAAAAAGCCGGCTGCAGTTAGATTAAACGCCAAAATGTAGCAAGCACGGCTTGCTTAAGCTTCCAATTTTCATAGAACGGGATGTTAAACAAATCGTATAAAGGCAATATAAAGGCTTGTGCAGAATTTCCAATGTGGTATCAGCGGTGTGGCAAGTAGTGCCATCTTTTTGAAACCACATGTCGTTGGTGTCCATATCATCCAAATCAGGCCAAAATAAGTTGGTAATCATCGACCTATAGCGCTCGCCGTTGACGGTGATGTCCTGGCCAATGTCGTTCTCAAAGTAATATGGACCGATGACGCCGCCAACCTAAAATTCACACCAAACAGTGACTTACCAATCTCATGTGGATTGCTTTCGTCCCAAATTCGTCAATTTTGTTTGTTGACGCACCCATTCATTCAGAAATGGGCCTCATCGCTGAAGATGACTTTTCGATGAAAATTAGGGTCAATTTCCAATTGCTCCAGAGTCCATTCAGCGAACACACGTCGTTGTCTATGGTCGTTTACCTTCAGCTCCTGGGTCAGTTAAATTTTGTGCGGGTGCAGGCCCAATTTACGACGCAAAATTCGCCAAGTTGTGGTTTGCGAAAGGTCGAGTTCTTATGAGCGGCACGAAATCGACTGCCTCGGATTCTCCTGCACACTCTCACTGACAGCGGCGATGTTTTTGGCAGATCTTGCGTTTCATTGACGTACGTGTGTTGGTTTATCGTTTACTGAACCAGTGGACTCAAATTTATCCACCACTCTGCGAATAGTCCTCTCGGTATAACGATTATGGCGACCGTAAAAAGGGCGAAGCGCGCGGAACGTTTCCCGAACAGAACACCCATTTTGATAAAACAATTTTATCATTTGCACGTGTTGTTGAATGCAATATCTGTCCATGGTGATTTGGCAAAACAGACTGAATAAATGACTGTCAATTTGACCTATTGTAAAACCCTTTATAAAAATGTCCTACCCAAAATATGCTCAAATATTTCCATTACCCTTTAAGCTGACGACGCCAAAGTATACTTGTCACAACCAATCGGATTAGTGGAGGATCTCATTGCTAGAATAAATGAAGATCTCTCATGAATCTACAACTGGTCACTTTCGAATACTTTAGACCTGAATGTAGAGAAATGATGATCAAATGATTTTAATTTCGAGAACGAATGACTTTGCGATACGGATGACTTTCCACCTGTGTGTTTCAGCAAGGTAAAGTGCTGCCAATTTAAATTTATGTACCGTCTTGTAAACAATATATCCATCACATACCTCTTTGGAAAACTCCCACGTCGACAAAACAAATAATGGGAACTCATCAATTTAAAAATTCTGCGTCTGAATGTTTACGAGTATAACAACTGGAGCAACAAATCACTTCAATCCTCTCTCCCTTTCTCTGCCCTTATTGTCTTCCTTTCTTCCTATTTCCCCCTACATGTTTTGTTCTTTCTAACACATCACTCAATAAATCTCCGGTCTAACTAAGGAGAGCAATTTTTATTTTTTTTTTTTAGGAAATTCGACTTTATTTATCAACATACTTACTCTCCTTCAAGAGAGATACATTCTAACTTTTCGATGACTTTTTTGTAGAACGATTTGTCTTTGCTCTCAAAATAGGCCTCAGTTTCGACAATCACTTCTTCATTTGAGCCAAATTTCTTTCCCTGGAGCATATTTTCAGGGTCTACAAAAAGCCAGTAATCGCTGGGGTGCCAGAGTACAGTGGGTGGGAAAGCAATTCGAAACATGATTCATTCAATTTAACAATCGTTTTCATCGACTTGTGACATGGTGCATTGTCCTGCTGAAGTAGACCATTTTTCTTTTACATGTGAAGCTGTGTTTTCTTAGTTTCCACACTCAATTGATCCAATAATGAGCTATGTAATATTCGCTAATGATAGTTTTACCCTTCTCAAGATAGTCGATGAACAAATATCATGCGCGTCCCAAAATACGGATGCCATAACTTTGCGAGCCGACTTTTACGTTTTTGGTCGCTTTGAACGGCTTTCACCAGCTGCTGTCTACTCAGCTGACCATATTTGTTGATGCAGGTGTGTAGTAGTGGATCATTGTTTCATCCACGGTGTGAGCAAACGCGGCACCTACTCATTGTAAACCCATTACCTTTTGATATCAGCTATTTCACGCAACTTCACTTTACGCTCTTCCAAAACTACAATATTTTCTGGACTTTTTTTGTGTTCTCCGGAACAACTGCCGATTTTGGGCGAGCAGAGCATAATCGGTATTTGTACGACCGCGCTTATATTCAGCATACCAGTCAATTATAGTTGATTTCCCTAGTGCAGATTCTCGATAACGCGTGTCAAGCCACTGTTTGGCTTCAAAACTATTTTTCCCCAACAAAAAACATTGTTTAATCAACACACAAAATTCTGAAAATAACAGAAGTTGTTTCACTAAAACCATTGTAACTAGTTAATATGACATGTAATTTTGATACGTATCGCTTGAAGTTTAGTACTATACAGAAACAGTGGTGTCATCTATGTGTCAGACCGGAGACTTGTTAACTGATGTTATATTCTATATCCCCTTCCACCTTCTCTTAAATGTTTTCGACTATAGCTTATAAGTTTTATTTACAAATATTGCCACATTCACTCCGAAAAAAATGTACTGTAAAAGACTAGGTCCTACTTGTACTTACCTTAATGTATTAATAAATTGAATTGAATTGAAATATTGTAGATAGTGCGCAGGGCAAGTATTATCAAGGAAGTGGCATCATAGGCAAGGGAAGAACAAGCGAAACGACTACGTCTTACAGTTAAGAAATAAAAGACCAAGGCCATCTGTTGGTTTCTTTTTGAATGTTATTTTGACACTGACAGTTTTTATGCGCTCAAAAAATTGACAGAACCTCAGTATTATATTTTCGCGGTACGAAATGGATCGATTTACGCTTTTCAACGTTGGGAAATATTGTAAAGTTACTTCCAAAGTGGATGCTGTGTTGCCGAAGAAGTGCGAATTTTGAAAAGAAATTTCGGTAGAAATAGTTCACCAACTGTAGCTGGTATACGTGATTTTGTGAAGAAAGTTCGTGAGATTGGTTAGCTGACTGATAACCGAACATATTCCCTTGTTCGTCCGAGTATTTCAACGCGTCAAAGATCCAAGCAACTAAACATCAGTTGAGGAGAATTTTGCATAAAGATCTTGAATTCTCAGGAGTTGAAGCAAAATGACTGCTCGCTTCATTATCGCATCTCTGCTTGGGCAGGGCTTTAGAATAGCTCGAAATTGACGGCAATCTTGCTTAAAAAAAATCTTCTTTTCAGATGAGGCGCATTTTCATCTTAGCGGGTATGTCAACAAGAAAAATTGCCGTATTTGGGGCTCAGAAAATCCACACGTGGTCATAGGGCACTCAATGCATCTTGAACGTGTGATAGTTTGGTGTGGCGTGGTTTTTCGATTGGCCCATTTTAATTCCAAGCCGACAATGGAAGTCAATGGAGAGCGCTACCGAGGCATGATAACCGATTTTTTATGGATAGAAATTGAGAATTTGAACTTGGCCGAGCTATGGTTCCAGCAAGATGTGGCTGCGTGCCACACAAGCCGTTCAACAATCGATTTATTACACACTAATTAATTTCAAATTTTCAAAAGGGTAAAAATCGTTGAAAAATATTGAGCCGTATTTTATAGACATTTTAAAAACAAAGCAACAAATGACCCACCTTTTATAAGAGGTGGCGCAGAATTAATCATCCAATTTTGTTTTTTAATTACTTGTTTATTAAATAAAAAAAAAATGATTTCGAGTGATGGAAATCTTTATTTCGAACTTTACAATTGTTTCTGTTAAGTGGAAAAGATGATATCCGTCAAGTGGCTGCCGCCAGTGTTGATACACATTTGTGCCCGTTTTATCGCATTTTCCATGACTACGCAAGATTTCCGGTGATACCTGTTCGCATTCCTGTCGAATATTCTCCTTAAGGGCTGCGATTTCTGAGGCTTGTTGGCATAAACCCGCGACTTCAAGTAGCCCCAAAGAAAGAAGTGTGGAATGGTTAAATCGGGCGATCTTGCCAAGTTTTTGCCAAATCGCCAAAACGGGAGATTACGCGACCAGAAAACGCTTCCTGGTTCCACTCTGTTCGAGTCGAGTAGCTAGCGCAGTTAGGAAATCGACGTCCAACAACGCCGACCGATTATTGGTCAAAAACATGGGCACAATAATTCCACGCTCCTGCCGAGTATAGCGCTCCATTGCTTGTTTGTTTGTATACTGCAGCTGTCTAGTTCACAAATGGCAAATATGATTGAAATTTTTGCCATTTGCAAAAATTATACCATCTTCCGATAGGGTGATTAATATTGCGCCACTTTGTATAATGTCAGCAAACAAAAACCGCCTAGGACAAAACTTTTAGGAGTTAACTTACCTCGAAGTAAACATAAACTCCATGAATAAATCGTAGTGGAGATTCTACGAAGACTTTACCTTGGTAAACCACTGCTAACTTGGTTTGGGAAAACAAATGGATTTAAAACACCTAACTCGAAAGACAATACGGTCCTTCCAATCCTATTTCATGCTGCTGCGAGCTGGAGGATGAGCAGGAAAGTAGAGCACATATTGAACGCTTACGAGAGAACATCGTCATCGACAGGATATAATCGCGAAGTCTATGCTACTTCAAGTTGCCAATGTAAATACTTAGGGCACTTATAGGTAAAGAGGATAGATGAAGAGTAAGTCTCTTCTGCTCACTGTGTTTTTCGTCTTGTCGTATTGTGTACTGCGAGAAGAGACCTACTACGACCCCAAAGGCGGAACAGTGAGACCATTTTAGTAAGTAGAGTACTACCATTTCGAAAGTATGCCATACCGACAGAAAGCGCAATGACGTCAGAAAAATTTATTGCTTTGTCTGCTTTTCGGTGTTGGCTGAAATTTGAGCCCAGACCCTTTTGCGCAGTAGTCGAACAATTTAACCGTTGCGTTACGACACCATCGTACTGTGAACCTAGCAAAACTTGCTGTTTAGTGTTTAAGGGCACATTATTTCTATTATCTTTTGAGAATGGTTGAGCTTCCTGTTCTAACGTCTACGCTGAGGCATATGCAGATGATGTAGCTGTACTGCCTATCTGATGATGTCCAGCGATGATTGCCTCAAGGCGCAGGCAGAAAAAGACGTAATCAACGTTTGGTGTACTAGAAATGGGCTTTTAATCCATCTTCTAGAAGCTGAGGTTGCTTACTTCGTGGGAAGGATGAAGCTGATTGACTTACCTTATCTAGTGCGAACAATCCGTTTGTCCAACGAAACTTAGTATTGGGTCTCATCCAGGATAGCAAACTCCCTCTGACATAACCTGTCACCTTAAGTCAAACACTCTCAATATGCTTTCGTTTATCTGGCAGTGTGAGGGACCTTTTGATAAAGCATAAGCTTCCTCGCCGAGAAGAGTCATTTGGATCTGCTCCGATAAGATATATCATGCTATGCGTCAGTTATTTGATGGAATTAAGACATGCTTTCTGACGCAATGCTACAGAAACTTCAGTTGATGCGGACATACAAAGTTGACTTTTTCAATATTCAGGACTCAGATGCAGTCAATTCTTCACCGATTGCTCCAGAACCGGTGTTTGAGGAGAACGACTCGGTTATAACTGCCATTGACTGTTTGATTTCTTGTGAATACTACTGCATGACCCTCCAGGATGCGTGCGGACTAAAACAAATACTTCCCACAGTCTCTAAGAAGTCAGCATCATTCTTGCTGTTCCTTAGTAACAAAGGCTTTATACTGCTTACTGCCGTCTCAACGGATCTCTACTTTTTCGTTTTGCGCCTAAGTCTGTGGAAATAAGTGACAGATGTCACTTGTGTTTTACGTAGGTACCTGCCGTGAAGGCTCAAGCCTACGGTGCGTCTTCGCACAAGATATCAAAACAATACGTTGATATGCGCCCTTCGGGTAGTATAAGTACTACCATCATTACCAGATCCGAAATCGTGTGTAAGGCACGAACTTCCCCTTTGGTGAAGGGTCGAGGCCTATCTAATACCTCCGCCATTCTGTGGGTCATGGCACCCGGTTGCAATGCAACTCCACACCGAGAAGACCAGTTGGTTCAATAGCAATCACATTTTTGAGCATAGGTCGTAGTACACTACAACATATGCTAAGCCATGAGATGTCACAGTTCCATTCGGTCTACTCTCCCCGCGATTTTAGGTACAAACTTACAGCCACCACGATACACCCAGAAGGGGGCCAACTCCTAGGTTAGGCCGGAACCATAGCTCCGGGGGATCCTGACCTCCCGTGGTACCAGAATATAGCTTCCGTTCGAGCTTCGCAACCTTGGGGTCACTTCCAGTTGAGCACCTCACTGCTCAGGACTGGCGGCCTTTAAACAAAAATCAACATTCTTCAGTTCCACCCGCTAACTGTCTACTACGTCTTCTGTTAAACGCTTCTTTTGCAAAACTGCGGGTTCTTTCGAACCGTAAGGTATCAGTGATAACTCCACTGACATCGTAGGCCTCATCATTAAAGATGATGCCCATAGCCTGCAAGTCCCTAATGTTAGAGTAATTGGGACACTCACATAGAACATGAAGCCAGTCCTCATAGGTGGCTCTACATGAGCAGCTCGCAACCCCGCTAAGCCCTCTCTTATGCAAAAACCTCAGTCACACATCTAATGCTAACGCCGTTCAAATGTATCACAGGAGCCCGACTTCTTGTATTCAATGTGCCCTTAAGCTGCATTGAAACAGTCTTATCCTGTGACACACTTACCCCAATGCTCTCTCCCCATTCAGCAACGACTGCTAGAGCTCTTTCTCCTAATTCCTCGATTTGGGCCCTGGACTGGCCTTCAAGGATGAGGAGCAAGTCATCTGCATAGGCGCAACACCCACAGAGCTCATTTAGTCGCCGCAAGAGTGGATCCATCATCAGGTTCCAAATAAAAGGGCCACAGATGGACCCCTGGGGGCAACCTATCTCAACACTAATTGAGACGCTGTCGTCTTCATATGAAGAATCCTCAAATCGCTCCTCTCTCGGGAAGAACTGACCAAGCAATGCGATAAGGCAATCTTTCCATGTGGGTAAAACCGTATTATCCACACGAATGCCTTTAACTTCAGCAGTCTTCTTAGTACTTCGCCAAATCTCATAAAGTTTGCCCCAGGGATCATCCCTATTGTTAGAGGCAAAGTTTCTCCAGTGAGACTCCTTTGAGCTGGCAATTGCCGCCCTAGCCCTTTGGAGTCGCTTCCTTAGGTTTCTAACAACCCTTCGTTTCTCTGCCAAACAGCGATTCCAGCAACTTACACTTTTTTGATTCGACCTGCGGCTCCTCTCCAAGAGTTCGCCGCTAGTCCGCCATACGCATTTATTGATGTGCGCGATTTGCCGGTCGATGGTTAAGCTACCGTACACTTGCGTTGTCAGGGAAGAAAACTCCGCAAGTAAACGCGCACCATAAATACCTCAATCAGCGCCTCGCACATACCATTTCCTATCAGAAACCGTGTCCCTTTCTTCTATTACGTGAGCGATCTCAAACTGAATCATGTTGTGCTCACTCACCCCTACACTAACCCACCAGCTAAAGCTAAACGCCCTAAAAGCTGCCTCGTTAGCAAAATTACGTCAATGTCACTTCTGCCAACGTCGACCACACCAAAGGTATACACATCACTCGGCTCGTTGATAGCATAGGCGTTGTGCGCAACGACCCATTCACCAAGAACGTTCCCCCGATTCTGGCTCCGGGTACCCGTTGAGAATCCGGATTCTTTACTGAAACACAGAGGTTGCATTGGCGTCAGCACCGATAATGAGGGGTTCAACAAACCATCCATATACTCAATGTATGGGTCGATTGCCTCATTGTATTTGCAGTAAACGCTGACAAGAAAAATCCTGCCAAAAGCGCCTTCTACGCTCACGCAAACACCTCGTTCGCTTTAGGAAACAGGCACACAAACTAAATTAAAATCCCTTATAATTATTGCAGCATTTCCTCTGGTATCAGGGAAGACCCGCATTCCTGCAGGCAAACCCCTAACACATCCATCAGATGTGTAGGGCTCCTGAACCAGGGCAATGAGCTCCTAAGTCGACCCCTACCGAAAAAGCACCCTGACAATTTTGTTGAACGATCTTCATCGTCCTAATTTCTTGCTGCCAACCTTGCCAACGCAGCTACATGCGTGAGGACAATCGGTTGACCCCATAAGGTGATCAGCCGGTCGTTCTCTTGCAGAACAGTTTCTTCACCGCATAGCTCCCTTGCAGCTGACGGCCTTATATCTTCCTTAAGAGGACAGTCGGTAACGGAAATAAGTGACACCAACTCCTGCGATGATTAACTCGAGAGTGATCACCACTGTGCGGAGTATTTCCTCTGTGAATATCTGTCTTTCGCTTGTGTTAGGCTGAATATACTAAACGCTTATTTGGTTGCTACTCGTATTACTGATGGCACTTTATCACTGAAACGATGGGTAATCGTAATAATATCGAAAGACTGACTGTACTGAAGTACAAGGTTTGGTTCGATATAATAAATTGCTTTAAACTCGTGTCTATCTGGTTATGGACCGTTCCCTTTGTGTACATCCAAACTATCATAAAATTGCAAGTAAAGATCATAGGTAAAATATATATCCATCAAATTTGCTGTGGATTCTTCTCCATTTCGTACAAAAACATTCCTAATTCTGTCTTAGCCTCCATTAGGTTTTAGGAGGGACAATAGTATAACCACCAGCAAAACTGGTACACAGATATAAAGTACAAGTATTTTGAGTAATATCCTTGCACATAACTATGTTTATATACAGACACACACATATTTCTGCCTCAGGAATATACATAAATGACCTGCACAGATTTTCAAAGAACTCAAAGCTTTCAGTAAAATGAAATTTCACCATTTTGTGACATAGCTAACTTATGAAATTTTACGCAGAGATTTTGTGGTTCATAAATTATCAAAACAACTTTTAGCTTTTAGTTCAAAGTGCCAAAAAGACTGTGCCAACTCAAATACGTAAGTCTTATCCAATTTCTGCAAACCAATTTGTTCCTCTAACCAAAAAATACTCATCAGCAACAGTGTTCATTCGAAATTCAGAGACTACATTGTGGTAACGAACGCTTAACATTTGCCTCTAGCTGAACATCTTCATTGTGTGTAATGTCATTGAATTCTTCCCAACTTGCACAAAGCCACAAGCCCCAAAACAAGGATGGATTAGATGGGTACATACGGGTAAGAAAATCTCGACACATTGAAAATAGAGTCAGTGTTTGTAGTGCTTCACCTCACAATTCCCAGTCCACGAAGCTAATTTTTAGGTCATGTTTTGTTCCAACAGACATTTCATTCTATGAGTACCAAAGTATTATATATATACGTACAACTCCTGCTCTGACCTACATTTCGTAATGAGTCCGCGAAAATTTGGTGACCTACATAGAATATTTAAAAGCGAGCTTTGTGTGTGTTGCCTGCCCTCCACCAAGCAAGCACCAGTGTACGAATAGTTTGTATATTATTTCTGAAAACCACTGTCCCAGATAATTTATCCTTGTTCAAAATTTATCCATGTATATACTACATACTCGTATGTACGAGTATGTATGTAATTCGTGCGCTTGGGTGCCCTATTTATATTAACTTTATTGGCAAAAATAATTTCATGTTAATTTTATTTCTCGTTTTTCTTTTTCTATTTGTTGTTGCAGGTCTGCAAATACTGGAATGTCCTTGCCTTGGACGGCTCGAGTTGGCAAAAAATCAATTTATTTGATTTTCAACGGGACATCGAGGTAATCCTTGTTTACATGCATACAGATTGCAGATACAAATACTTGTTAAACTAACTAATTCTCTATAACGATTTGTTGTTTTATTTTTTTCAGGGTCCCGTCATTGAGAATATATCCCAGAGATGCGGTGGCTTTTTAAAATTTCTCTCATTGCGAGGTTGCCAATCAGTTGGAGATGTATCAATACGGTAAAGTACCATTCTATACCACATCGATTGCTGCAATCAAATGACTAATGAATTTTGTATCTATCTTTAGAACCCTAGCCAACCACTGCCATAATATCGAGCACTTAGATTTATCCGAATGTAAGAAGATTACCGACCTATCAACGCAATCAATAAGTCGTTACTGTTCAAAATTAACATCAATTAATTTAGACTCGTGCGCTAATATAACCGACAATAGTTTAAAATACATCTCCGATGGATGTCCTGTAAGTATACTAAGTATTCAAAAAAATAAAACAAAACACCATCAACGCAACATAAAGCGAGAGCATTATGCGTTCGTTTTTAGGTCAAGTCCTTGAGAAATCTTTCACAAAAGAATGTGCACAATAAAAACCAAAGAAAGAACGAACAAAAAAAAAATTATAAAGAAATGGGGAAAATAAACTTAAAAGGATTCCCCTGCTGGCTGAACTCTATGTAAACGCAAACGTTTTTTCTTCTATGGCAACTTGGAAGTGTACATTTAAAATTCTCTTCCGTCCAAAGGATACATCTCTTTAGCAGTGCATTTTGCTCTTCCTCTGTACCATTGCAGTCATCGTAATGCTAGTGCTGCATACTGGTTGGTTCTCTTAACCTTGTATGTTCAATTCAAGCTTTACTACTTTACTTCCTGCAATTGTCGTTGTCCATAGTATTGTTGTTGTTGTTGTTGTTGTTTCTGTTGCTTTTGCAACTGTCACTAACCCATCGTCGTTGCTACTTTTGTTGTTGGGCAGAATGAGGCCAGCGATTATAATGCATAAAAGTTTTGGCCTACATTCAGTAGAGCCATCCACCATCAGATACAGTATGACTTACTGGTTCCATTTTTTGCTGGTCGGTTGCTTCGATATGAAAACTGTCTTCATATTTCCAAGGGGCACGTGCTATGTTGCCAACTAAAGTGGGTGTAGAGGACGAAAAATGAAAAAGCAACTTCAGATTCTATGGAGGAGAGAAAGTGTTGTTGAGTGGGTGAGGACTACGACGACGACGACGACGACGACAATTGCAATGCCATACACACCATATACTCGTACTATCAATTGTTACCAGCCTGCTTCCTATGTCCTTTAATAGCTTTCTGTGTACTTTGCTTTCAGTTTTAACACACTCTACTGCACAAGGACATAGAATCAATAATAGTGGTATTCATTGAAGGTAGGGGGCTTGTTAGGCCGTGGGAGTAGTTTGTTAGATTGAGTTGAAATGCACAGACAGAGGTGATAGGCTGTTCTAGTGGTCATCATAAAAACATCCGTTGAAAATTGGTTCACACAACGTGAGGCATTTAGAGTGAAGTGAAGTAGAGAAAAGTACCTGAAAATTACTGACATTGGTTTACCAAGACAAATGGGGAATAATTTCAAAAGGGTTGGAAACGATTTGCTGAGGTTAGGAAATGCATTTTATAGTCAATGACAATATGGTGAAAGAGGCCTTTGGAAAATGAATTCTAATTGCTGGTCTCTGTAGATTGGTTTTGATAAAAATATTCAAGCAAAGTAGAATCTCTATTTTAAGAGGTGTAATCTTATTGCATTGCATTTGGTAAGAGATGTATAGAAGTTTGAGGAACAAGCATTGACTGAGATCCTACTTTACAGTCCTGGTAGAAAAACAACTTCAAGGACACGTCTAGCTTATTGTCACCTTTGCTTTTTACGCGATCGTCCCGGGTTTTTTAGTCGTTCTATAGGCCCTATCATCTTAGAAGATAAATGGCTCCACATGCCGTGCCGGTTTGTTGTGTTTTAATGGCCTTGTTGGTATTACTTTTGTAAACGAAATCCCTTTATGTGTGTAAACCGAAAGCTCGATTTAAATTGGATGCATATATCAGTTCAGTATTGTAACGAAGGAATTGTGACTTGATTCCTCTAACCGAGGCCTGTTTGACACTATGATCAAAATTAGTTTTTTTTTTATCCATAGACTGTCTCAACTAACTGATTATTTTGCCTTTGAATGGCTATAACTTATTGATTTGATCATTTTCTCCTCCTCACTACTGCCAACGCTATCGGTAAACTACATGAGTGCCTGTAAACATTCGTCTTTCACTAATAATTGTTAAGGCATATACATACATAAAAGTATATATAGCAAAATGTTATATCAATATATCAATATCTTATGGCCAAATCTATCTATCTACCTACTCTTCGTTCTCTTCGGCTATGAAACCTGACATTTGTTTTCCCCAATCCCTCAGGTTTAATGCATATGACTTTATTCTTAGCTTCCAATGACAAGTCCACAAATAAGTGTGAGCAAATATAACCGCCGTAGTAGATATTGCAGTGCCTGATCGTAAGACTTCGTTTACGGTGGCAGTCGTAGACAAACCTCACCCGGCTTGTCATCCCAACGTTGAGGTACACACAGCAAGAGCAGTTGCGATTGCTCAACTGTAATGATGGCTTAAACCTTGATACACAGCGTTAATTCGCTAGACTATAGTTATCCAGTAGACACCGCAAGGAGGTGATGGTTGGAGTTTCGCTTTCCAATTTTTTTTTCCTGTTTATCAGAAATAAAATATGTGGCCTATAAAGCCGTATTTGTGAGTAGAACATGTCGTGGCGCAGCTTGGAAAAATTCCGCGGGAATTCCATCAATGCCTACCGCTTTGTTCTTTTTGAGGGCCTTTATCGCGGTTGCAATCTCTGTATTACTAGGGGCCAATGAGAATTTGGGAATTTGCTACTCTTCAGATGGTTCCGTTTGGTTCGGGACACTCACGCTGTCGTCCATATGGTTAAGTACCATGGCGAAGTGCTCCCTCCATCTTCCGAGCGGATCCTCATCCGCTATAAGTAGGGAACTGTCAGTATGCTGTTTGCTCGTGCATTCCCTTTTAAGCTCCTTGTTAACAGTATAAATGGTGGTACTGTCGCACGGGTTCTCTGCCTCTTCGGCTTGTTTAGTTTAGTTCATTATTATTAATATTGAATTCATTGTTCACATAAGACTTGTGTACAAAACACATCTTTTAAAAAATAGAACAAGCTTTTGTACATTACTTTATTTGAGTTTAGTTTAAGGAGTTAAGTTTAAATAAAAGAAAGAGATAAGGAAAAGAAAGTACTAAGAAAAAGAAACATAAGGAAAGAAGAGATAGGAAAGTAGGTAACTCTATTAGGAATTATTATCATAATGAAGAAACAATTTTTACTTAAAGGCGGTTCTGTTCGTCGTGCGCTTTATATCTACGGGTAAACTATTCCAAAGGCGAATCGAGTTAACAAAAAATTGTCTAGATGTATTAACATATTTGCATCTTGGAATGATCAATTGCAACATTCTAACATTTTGCGGAAAATTAATTTTTTCAAATAAATATTCCGGTTGTTTTGTTGTTAAAATTTTGTGTAGTGATAGTACAGTTCGATATTTCATCAATTCGTCGATTGACAATCCTACAATCTGATGGGAGTAGAAAGAGATATGTTCATATCTTCCTATGCCGAATATGTATCTCGCACAGCTATTATAGGCAACATTCAGCTTTCGCCGAGATTCATAATCCATGCCACCACGGGGTGGCCGTGGTGTAGTGGTAGTAGCAAACACTTCTCACTCGGAGGGTCTAGGTTCGAATCCTGCCCATGGCAAGTCAGTTTTTCATTGTGTAATTGGAACTCAGACAGAAAAATTCTGCGTGTGAAGGCATAACACTGAGACGTAGATTTGGCTGTTGTAGAGTTTCAAGCACAGAAATGAAAAATACTGTGATATACCTCGAATCACTCTGAGTGCAGAAAAACTCTCCGTCCTATTCGGACTCCCACCCGTGGAGAGCAAACATAGAAACCAAACACACCTGAGTTTCAAACCACTACAAAAACAATTTTCCTTTCTCCTCCTTCTATCTTTCCGCCCGCGCCCTGGCAACAGTAAAAGGGTATCTAACCCCTTAAGCGCGCGTAAATTATAAAAAAAAAATGTCGGAGTATATTTCACACCCATATAATAGAATAGGCAGGATGTATGATTTTACAAGCTTTAACTTAACTTTGGTGGGAAGATAGTTGGTGGTTGGGCTAAGTCCTCTAAGGGCTCCATAAACTTTCGATGCAGTTTTTGTAATATGAGTCCTCCAGGTAAATTGTTGGCTCATGTAAACCCCAAGATTTTTGAATGTTTCAACATATTCAATTGAAGTTCGATTAATATAAAGAAGAGGAATGTATACTTTGACTCGGTTAGCATTAATGATCATTGCTTTAGTCTTTGTTGGATTAAGACTGAGTTTATTTTCAAACGACTACTTACAAATTGTTGCTAATTGGTCGTTTAGATTAGTTATCGCTTGCTTAATTTGGGATTTGGGAAAAACAGAATAAATCTGCACATCATCTGCATATATATGACGTTTACAATTCACAAGACGCACGGCTAAGTCGTTTATATAACATATAAAGAGTAGGGGTCCTAAAACGGATCCTTGGGGAACACCTGATGGAACAAAAAGACAAGATGAGCGCTTTTTCTCATGACACACATACTGTGACCGATTACTTAGATATGACGACACCAAATTACATAGAGACCGATCGAACAAGAATTGGGTCCGAAGTTTCATGACTAGTATTTTATGATTAACACAATCAAATGCCTTAGAAAAGTCTAAAAACACAATTAGTGCTAACATTTTGTGGTCTAAGCCCTCACGCATATCTTCGCAAACCTTAAGTAAAACTGTGATGCAATTATGCTTAGCACGGAAACCCGACTGACAGTTTGTAATAAGCTGTTTATCGTTTAAATAATGTTTGACTTGTTTACTAACGATAGTCTCAAAGACTTTGTTCAGAAATGGAAGTATGGCAATGGGTCGATATTCAGTTTCTGGGCGCGATGGAGATTTCGGAATTGGCACCACTTTAGCAATTTTCCAACTTTCAGGGAAGATTGAAGTTGTGAGTATTGAATTAAAAATATGGGTTATATGAGTGAGAATGACTGGAAGCAGGATTTTTATGAACTTGGGAACGATATTATCCCATCCGACTGCGTTAGATGTAATGTCAAGGATCGTTTTACCAACACTGATTTCGTCGGTACATTGTAGGGAGAAAGTGTCGTCGCTACTGCATTGCGGTTCAGATATATTTGTTGGGTTATGTATATCATATGCAGAAACAAATTTAGCATTGAGTTCGTCTAAGTTGATGAGGCTTTGGAAGGGCTGACTTTTCAGAAGGCAAACCGAGTTAGCGCACAGTCTTCCAAAAGTCGGTGTTTGAGCTAACTGCATTGAACTTGTTTTCATAAAATGACCTTTTATTAGATCTGATTAATGAGGTTACCGCATTACGAACAACTTTGAACTCTGTGTGTATTTCAGGACATTTGTACCGTCTCCATCTCCTGTATAGCATATCCCGGGCTTTCATGAGATCGAAGACTTCTTTAGTAAGCCAAGGTAATGTGCATTTCTTGGACCTTCTTTTTACCACTGGCACATGCTTTTTAAAAAGGTATAAAATGTTCTCATTGAAATATTTGATTTGAAAGCTGGTATCATTTGTTGCATATATCGGCTGCCAATTTATTGTCTGGCAGTCATGAAAGAGTACTACTGGATTAAGTTTTGTATAATCAAATGACTCGAAGAAATCATTATTCGTTACTTCTGAAAGTATGTTTACTGTTAACAGAATCATGTCGTGATGCGAAAATGCTGGAACAGGAAGTTGATCGTACCGAAGCACGAAACTTTCTTCAGACACTAATGCAATATCAATTAAAGAGGGTGTTTTGTTGGGTGCAAAATGAGTAGGATGGATACTATTTACGAAACTCAGACGAAGGGACTCAATCAGTTCTTTAAAAGCATTATTTTCCTTTTCTAAGATGTTTAGATTTAAGTCACCACATATAACGATTTTGGAATATAAAGGAGATAATTCCTCGAGCACATTTCTTATTACTGTATGGTGTGCAACATCCTGAGCCATATATATGCACCCCAGAAGGAAAATTTCGTTAATAGTCCTGACCTCAAGGAATACGTACTCCAATAAGTCGGTTGGTGATGATTTTTTAATAGTGTGACACTTATGACACTTTTTTAAATAGATACCAACACCACCTCCTTGCAGTTGTATACTTCATTTCTTTTCAAGCAGTACTGGGCTTCAACTTCAGATTTCTCTGCTGCTGGAGCTAATGCAATCTGAACTTTGAGTGAAATACGCTTCCGTCTACAGGAATCAATCGATAACCATGTACTGTGGTTTCTCTGCTTTTTACCGATTAATCTCTTGGCTCCGGAGGTGAAAATATTTTTCACAGATCTCCAGTATTGATCCATAGTTGCTTACTCAGATCTGTTGATTGTTACCGCTTCTAAACTGAGATGGTCCCTGACTTGTTGGCGCAATGTGGGACCCTGGAGTCTGCCGGTATTGTACGTGGGTTATAGTGAGCATGTTGACAAGGTTGCTGGTCACGGATGCAATGCGAAGGTTTTTTTTTTTGCTGCCACAAGATAGTGTTCGCGCTGCATTCCATTGTCGGCTCCAAGTCTGTTACGCACGTCATAAAGACAGTTTCTAAATTGTCGGCTAATAGCTATGTGGTCTATCTGGTTTGACGTTCTCTGCCTATCAGATAAGATCCAGCTGACATTGTGGCTGGTCCGGTGCTCAAACAGTTGGCGTTGCATTGAGGTCTTGCATTACTAATGCAATGTCACCATTAGACGTTAAATTGTAGGCAGCACCTAATTGATGGTAGAAGTGTTTTTTCAGTCCTAAGTCGAGCATTCCGTCGATTCTGGAATCTTTAATCTGGCCGTTGATATTCGGTCATTATAAGGCCTCGTCGATAAAAGGCTCTTCCGTTCTGCCGATGTTAACATAAGCCCTATACCGCACTCCTGTCAGCTTTCAGAGTAAAGTAGTATAGTGTTCGCGGTTGCTGAAAGGTATTCTCCTGTGTCCCAACATCTTATTTCACTCGATCGCAAGATGTCCAACTTGTACCACGTAAACTCCATCTCCAGTTGGAGGAATCTGGCTTTCTGAGGACTTCCTTCTCGATAGCCGAGGAGGGTCTTCACGTTCCCAGAATCCGATCGTTGTCCGTAATCGATAGCCAAAGGTCGTCAACAAAGTATCCGTAAATTTCGGAGGCGTTTGTTTCCGTTTCAGAGCAAGAAATTTGTTTGTGATTGCGGCTCGCTAGGCCACATGTCAACCAGCACCTGTTTTTTTTTCTGGCGCAGGAGACATTGTACTCTCTCTCCATTTGTCCTCTCCACTTCGAAAACCCGGAAAAGACTCCCAGATGGCGCAACAAGGAGGCGTGAAGTAGGGCTTACTAGCAGAGCTGCAAGGTGTTCGGCTGCAGAGGCCAGTACTGGTCATTGGGAACCTTATAAACGTCGCGAAACAAATTGTCTCGGTTTGCGCTATCATATTCAAATCCAAAATCGATAAATAGATGGCGAGCATTGATTTATAATTCTCTAAGGTTTGATGAATATTTTTCTACCTTCTATCTTCGAAAAAAATCAGACCTAGCCCACTGATTGCTACGAGTTTGTCAAAGTCATCTTTCCTTCTCTTAATATCAACCTTTTTTTTCCGAAAGAGGTAAAACTGGCTTCTGGTAGCCTATGTCTCGCTTTCGAGTTATGTATTGTAACCCACAGCAGTAACTTCTATATTAAATTTGGTATGTATTTGGTTGATGTATGTAGACATCAGCATCTACGAGTAATAAAGTCGTTTTCGCGTATGTAGGTATCACAAGTACCAGTATTAAATTTATTCATTGCGAGATCAGCAAACTAAAGTGTGATTTTTGCAAATTTCCTGTTGAAAGTGGATGCGTCTGTTCTTTCTTTATGATTATGTACTATATACTTATACTTTAATTATTATTATAATATTAAATTATACTTTAATTTATTTATGAAATCAATTTTGTTAATTTCATTTTCTTTACTTGTAGAACCTTCTAGAGATAAATGTATCATGGTGTCATCTAATAACGGAAAATGGAGTCGAAGCCCTATCTCGCGGTTGTGTTAAATTAAGAAAGTTCAGTAGTAAAGGTTGTAAATCAGTGAATGACAACGCACTACAATGCTTAGCTAAATACTGTCCCGACTTAATGGTGCTCAATTTTCATAGTTGTGAGGTAAGTTCAAAATCAATAGTAAATAAGTGAATTTATGTTTTTATAAGAACACAAGATGGAATTAACTTTTGCTTCATTATTCAAATAGAATATCGTACAGTCAAACTTTTCTATCAGTAAGCAGTCACCTAGTTACAACAAAGAAGTCTTCTTTAAACACATTTAGTACAATTTTTGTGGTGCTAGTCTAATCATGAACTATAAATTCTCATACAGTCCACTCCAGTTGGGGTCTAGTCTGCTGTACATTTGATTCGTGATTTATTATTCCTTGTATGCATAAGTCGAGTACGTTTTCGGTTCTTGTCTACGAATTTCAGTGGAGGACTTAAGGAGCATATAGCCGTTAAGCTGAAATTTAGCAAGTTTAGTCGACCAGCCACGCGGCTTATATGGTGAAAGGGTCTCGTAAAACCATCATCAATGATCAGGAGCTGTGTTTCAGACACTGACACTGCACCCTATGGGCGAGATGCCATAAGAAGCAACTAACTATTTTGCTTACTATTCGACATGAAAAGCCCTCGTTTGTCATACAAGGTGGGACAAAATTAATCACCCAATTTTATTAAATAAAAACGCTGTGGTATGGACTGTAACCACAAAAATGCCTTGAACCATTTACGGAAAGCTGAATACAAAAAAAAAAAAGCAGTAAACTGCTGAAAGTATCTACACGACATGCAGATACATTGGTACATGGATATGTCTTATAGGCATACGATGAAAAAATCTTAATTGTTTTACGAGTGAAGATAAAAGCTTTGTTCAATGAGGCTGCTCAGCTCAGTCCAGAGTATGAACATTTCAGGTTTTCGTGATCAATGAGAACAATGTCTGCCCAGCTCATGTTTGCTTTTTGTTCAATGACTCTGCTTGGACTCTGCCCTGGGCATAATTTCTGCTCTTACTTTTGAGGTAGAGCAGATTTGAGAGAAACGTCAAAATCAGCTGTGATTGCAAATTAATTGTTTTGTCCTCGAACTATCACTTGAAAAACTATTGTTGCTTTCTGAATCCATCGCCTCTAATACCATTTGTGTCAACAAATTAAGTTCCATTATTTTATTGTTTTTATTTCACGATTTATACTAAACTTGTAAACTCAAATAATTATCCATCAATCGAAAATGAATCGAACTAACATATGGCCGTACTTTTCTGGTCTCATTTGATCTGACATTTTTCACAAACTTGCGCTGCTCTGCCTTGCCTTTTTTCTCATTGAACAAAGCTAAATAGAATATAGGGCGGTTGTGCAAAAAAAGAGATGGTTTAAAGTTTTACCCCGGTGTAAAAAAAAAACACAAGTTTTTTAAGTTGTGTTATGATATTACCTGTATGAAAAAATGAGTTTAGTTTCAGTATAGACATCACTTGTTGTACTCAAATTGTAGAACTCGATGTTATAGACAATAATACGGCGGTATGTACTAAAGTAGGAAATATAGTAGCGTGTTTCAAGATTATCGATGTGTCGGGAGAAGATGGCATCAATACACGTTGAATTACGAGTTGTTGAGATGGCAAGATTGTCGTTCATTTCTAAACCAAGTTCGTTGTGCATAAATTCTACAAACTTGGCACCATCAGCGCTACTTGGGTCTAAATTGAGATCACTGAGAATTATCGGCATATTGTAATAATGATGCTGTTCTAGATTTTCTAACAAACCCCTAAGCTTCGGACTATGGGCGAGCAAATTCAGAATAAAAACTACCACATCCTTTCTTACAATTATTTTTTTTGCTATCCACCCCTGTTCAGGCAACCCATTGTACGAGGGTTGTCTGAAAAGTTTCCGACCGAACAATGCTACAAGACATTTTTCCCCAAATTTTTTTTTTCTCCTTGTAACTCTACACACTTTTCCCAGCGATGCTCCCATTTCTCTAACCCGTCCAAATAGTACTTGGCGTTTTTCTCTGCAAAATATATGTTCACGAAGGTGATTGCCTCCTCATTTGACGAAAATCTCTGTCCTCCGAATGCAGTTTTTAGATGAGGGAACAAAAAGAAGTCGCTTGGGGCTAGATCTGGTGAATAAGGCGGATGGTCAAGCAGCTCAAACCGTTATTCATGGATTTTCGCCATGGCAACCGCTGAGGTGTGAGACGGCGCGTTGTCTTTCAAAAACAAGAATTTAATAACAGCTCGATACTCAACATCAAAAAACACTCACATCGACTCACTCAAACGACTGTCAACTAAAAACGGCGCGTCCAAAATGACTGAAACTTCGGTAAGTAACTGTCAAAAGATGCACAACTAGCATTCACTTGCTTTTATTGACGAGTGCGGCTATCTTTACGTTGCGGTTGGAATCTTTTCAGACTACCCTCGTACACACAACAAGGTAGGAATGTACGATCAATCGAATAAAAGAAGTGAAGCAAAACAACTCTGTATTGACTTTTATATATACACAACCCTTAAACCACCTGCATTACACATAAACAGCGCATCATACTACATCTTTTCCCACAATTGGATGCTTCCTTCCTATCAACCCCTGTTTCCAACAATAAATCGGTGTAAAAGACAAACTTATCCGCACACAGAGTACGATCACTGAACGGTAGAAGGAAAACAAAATATGTATGTATCTGGGAAAAATCTAATAAAATCAAGCACAATCACTTCCCAACAACCAATACAATGATATAAGAACCGCCAAAGTAACGGCAGCGGTGCCGGTGGCAGTACCAGCATTGGGCAAAAGGCTAAAGGAGGAAAAAGAAAACTAATATGCACAAAGGATGGAATGTATATTTGTAATACACCGAAAACGTCGAGAAACAGGGCGACGACGATTCGTGTGTCCAAGTACAGACTGTTCTCCAATATACCATTCCTTTGCACAGTTGATTCGTTGTGAAGCACACAAACCCAACAACAACACCAAATACGCACACCGAGTGTCTGGTTAGACATACCATATCCATGTCAAAAAAAAAATGATTTTGAGTGATGGAAATCTCTATTTCGACCTTTACAATTGTTTCTGTTAAGTGGAAAAGATGATATCCGCCAAGTGGCTGCCGCTAGTTTTGATACACATTTGTGCCCGTTTTATCGCATTTTCCTGACTTTCCGGTGATAACTGTTAGCATTCCTGTCGAATATTCTCATATTCAGCTTCGATTGTTTGGGACTTGTTGGCATAAACCCGCGACTTCAAGTAGCTTCAAAGAAAGGAGTCTGGGATGGTTAAATCGGGTGATCTTGCTGGCCATGCCAAGACGGGAGATTACGCGACCAGGAAACGCTTTCTTCAAAATATCCATTGTGTGTGCGGTTGCACCGTCTTGTTGGAACCACATGTTCACCAAGCCCCGCTCATCCAATTCCGGCAGTAAGAAGTCGTTTATCATGGCCCTGTAGCGTTCGTCAGTGATCGTATTGCCGATGGCGTTCTCAAAAAAATACGGCCCAATCACTCCTCCCGCCGCACCGCAGAGTGGCTTTGAGGGGATGTAATGGCTCTTCGTGCATCACACGCGGATTTTCAGTGCCCCAGAATTGAAGATTTTGCTTATTGACGTAACCGTTTAAGTGAAAATGCGCCTCGTCGCTCGAACATGTGTAAGTCTTTCACTAAAATTCGCTATAGACCCCGTCTGGTGATGCACAATTTCGTGATTCTCAGCGATATCGGCAGCCACAGCCGCGATATTCTCGACCGAACGACCAGTCCGATGTTGGCCACGCCCTGCATAGTCACTTGTGGTTTCACTCTGTTCGAGTCGAGTAGCTAAGCGCCGGAATGTTTGCCCAATTGGCGTGACAGGATTAGGAAATTGACGTCGAAATTCATGCTGCGCTAACACCACCGACCGATTATTGGTCAAAAACATATACACAATTATCCAACGCTCTTGCGGGGTATAGCGCTCATTTGCTTGTCTGTTTGTATACTGCAGCTGTCCAGTTCAGAAATGTCAAATATGATCGACCTACGACGCCATTTGCAAAAATTATACCATCTTCTTCCGATAGGGTGATTATTTATATTTATATTCATTAGGCATACAATCTTCAGATTGCTGTATGTATCTTGTTCTACTGTATGTTGCTGTTTGATCCCAATCAACTACTTGTCTATCACTGGCAAATACACGATTAAGATCCGTATCAAAATGTTCTTTCCAAAGTTTGATTTCCGAAATGGGCGTAACCTAGAGAGGATATTGCCTGAAGTAATGACAACTTGCTCTTTGGTGATACTATAATAGAGAGCTGGTGTGATAGCCGGCCCTTCAGTTGCTCACGTTTGTTCTCTGAGTATTCTCAAAAATCCACGTGTTTCACAGAACTACTATAATTTTTAATGTTTGCAGGCGGTGGACCTGTTGGTATGCTAAGTTGCCCCTTAATTCTTGGTACACTGAGGGTTCCTTTAGTTTATCGATATTCTATATGGTTATTCTGGCGTTGTTATGGGATCCTCGAACTGGGGCTTTTCGTCTGCTTCTTACTTCCAGGACTCTTTTTATAAAGCAGAGGCGAATTGCAAAATGGTCAGCTTAATTGAAGGTTGCTTGGTTGTCAACACCCAAGGCAAATCCATGTTTCCTGATAAAATACAGTACTTGTGCCCTTGTTTTTATTGCCTATCTGGGCATTAAATTCACCTATCATCATGAGGATATTTCCATTTTATGTCTGTTTGAAAAGGGCCCAACTATTAGTATATCGGTCCTTCTCGTCATCAGACGATATTTGAGGTGGTGCGCAACCTCGGATGGAATCGGGACGCCCAGACGTACTCTCGTACGAATCCCAGCTCCGTAGAGGAGATCACGCATTTGCCTGGTGTGGACATGAGCAATATACTCACTCCCACTCCGTTGGTTATCAAATGGTTTTTCGGAATATTGTATATCATTTTGATTGAGACTCTCCGACTTTCAATAAATTTGAATCACGCGATCCCAAAAGACCCAATCTATGATATATCGCACGAATATTCTCTTGCTTCAAAGACATTTTCTGAGTTGATGCGCATCTTTACACACTAGAAACCAATCCTTGTCCGGACACGGTAGCCAAAAGTTGTCAGCATTGTATGAGTCTGTATTTCGCCTTGCTTATTTACGTTATCCAAACTAGAAATGCTAGACTGGTTTTTCCTCTTCGTCCCTGCATCTCCTGCAGAAATCGTTGCGGAAATACACGTCCCGGTCACGTCTAACAACACAACAGAGTCTGATTTTGTGCCTCACGGCTTGAGCTCTAAGCAGCTCTAGGGCAGGCATCTGTCACCATTTGTTCCTTTCTGGATTCAGGTGATTGAGTCAACACTGAGGCCAATTTCAGTTAATTGAATATCTCTTTCTTGGGAGAGGAAACTTTCCAGCGTCATTGGGCTGGCATGTTATACATGATGGTTGGTGATGATTGCGTTTTTTATTAACAGTTCGATGTTAATTCGTCTTTTCAATACAAATCTTGTGAACGTGGTCTAGACACACACTACCTACCTACCTTCCTCCTTAGCTTTTTTTTCGCTCTGTCACTTTTCACTTCAGTTTTCGGTCCATAATGAGCCCAAGGAACCTAGCACTCGTCGAGAAACTCAGAGGGATGCCATTTAACTTGGGTGGAATATTTTGCACAGATTTACACTTAGGCCACAATTACATGTTCAAGAAGAGAGTATGTCTAAGGAATACCGGAGAATGTTGAAGTTGAAGAGTGCCTGTAGGCGTTTTTCTAGCGCACCACATTTTGCATCTAATTTGGTATACACTCCATTGAGGTATATTACAAGTTCTATATAAGAGGACGGAGCCGTCTATGTTCAGTTCTTGAAAAGAATTGATGACCTGGGAGGTACTGCTGTTGTTGAAAGCTCCCTCGATATCTAGGAATGCCACCATTGTATTCTCTTTGAGAGAGAGTGATTTCTCGATGCTTGTAAGAAACAGTGTTAACCGAAATTCTTCGTTGATTAAGACTGCACTTGAAGTGAATATACATACTTTTCTCAACTTTTCAAATGATGACAGATTGATGGGGTTGTGACCCTTCTGGACCACATGCGAGGTTTTGCTTGCGTTAAACTACGGTCACACCTCAGTCCAAGCAACAGGTCGTCGTACCTTGTAAGTTTCGAAGCTAAAAATTGCCCATTCGGGTTTATTTGTAGATGTATAGATTCTCTCATAGTTGGTTTGAGGTGGATTGACGAAGGAAGTGGTTGTCCATAAACAATCCAAGAATTCTTTACCGAAATCTACCCAGGTACCAACCGGTTGCTTAAGTACGCTCAAAATTCGTGATGTTTCGGATGAAATTTGCCATGGTCTCAAGGATTTCCTTGATATTGTTTCGTTTTTGCAGCAACTTCGCCAGGACTTACGTTGGGTTTACCTTACTTCTCGTTTATAGATCTTTAAGAAGGTTTCCCAATCATCTTCTGTCGTTTTGGCACATTTTAAGTTCTTACTACTCTTGCAAGCCAGTTCTTGTTCATCCATGGTCTACCACTGCAAGATTTAAAGAGAAAGAGTTTTTCGTTATGCTCTAGCTGGGATGTCGGAATCCAAGATCTACTTCGGACTGTTGCGGAAAAGATAGCGGGTGCAATTGTTTTTTTTTTTTTTTTTTTTTTTTTTAAGAACTTAACACCAGTGGGTATGACTACACTTAAAGTGCCTAAGCACGAGTTAATTATTTGGAAAATGGGACAAGTCTCTACTTGTCTATACATACAGGCCCGCATCTATTGTAGTGCCACTAGATTAAGATTACTCCTTCACTGCCACCAAATTGAATATCCCTAGGCCTCATTTGTTTTATATATATTTTTTTTTTTTTTTTTTTTTTTTGTAGAACATCACAGATTCATCAATACGACAAATTGCAGCGAATTGCCCTAAACTACAAAAGCTATGCGTATCAAAGTGTGGCGAATTAACTGATGCATCACTGACAGCTTTATCACAAAACAACCCACTGTTGAATACTTTAGAGGTAGCCGGGTGTAGAAACTTTACCGACATTGGATTTCAAGCGCTCGGCAAAAATTGTAAATACTTGGAACGAATGGACTTGGAAGAATGCAACCAGATAACTGATCACACATTGGCACATTTGGCCACTGGTTGTCCAAGTTTAGAGAAATTGGTAAGTTATACAAATTCAAACAGTACAGTACAGTACAGTACAGTACTCCTCATTCATTCGACGATACATATAATTTGTTTTATTTTATTGTTTATTGTAGACTTTATCACACTGTGAGCTTATAACAGACGATGGAATACGTCAGCTGGCCGCCGGTAGTTGTGCAGCTGAAAGTCTATCCGTCCTAGAATTGGACAATTGTCCATTAATAACCGATCGAACCTTAGAGCATTTAGTATCGTGTCACAATCTACAGAGAATTGAGCTATTCGACTGCCAACTAATAACACGAGCGGCAATACGAAAGTTAAAAGTAAATTTTGCATCTTATTTTTGATTTAACATAGTTCAGCTAGCAGTTTCCGTTTCCTTTTTTTTCTTTGTAGAATCATTTACCAAATATTAAAGTCCATGCATACTTTGCTCCGGTGACACCACCACCAGTTACAACTGGCCATCGACCTAGGTATTGTCGCTGCTGCGAGATTCTCTGAGATCAGGCCATAGGCTTGGCCAGAAAGATTTTGTGCAAAAGCCGTGATGACTGATATATTACAATAGTTTTTATTTTCATAATAATTCTATTATTGTTGTTAGTTTATCTAATGTTTATCGCTGTAAGTTATTATTTACCTAATAATTTGTATGACTTTGGTTACTCGGCCACCACCACGAACATGTGTAAAGATACGATTTTCTTTTGATCAACAACATCATCAATATTTAATTCAACAACAATAATAATAATAATAATGATAATGATAATGATAATGACATCAAGATCATAAACAGCAACAACAAAGAGAATAGTAGCCCCCTAAGAGGACTAAAAATCGTTTAAAGCTAATTTTTCTCTTTCGTTTCTTTTATTTTTTTTTATTTTTTATTTTGTTTTTTGTTTGTTAAGTTTAAATGATGTTTCTTCTCCTCTTTTGTTTTCTACTCCAATGTATTATTGAATTAATTTTAATTATTTGTAGTGTATATGTTTAAGTTAAAAGAAAACAAACAATTGATCTATAATAAGCTTTCTAGGTTCTTATTCAAATTGAATGCGACACACATAGTCTGGTATAATTAAATATGTACTCGTATATTACCGGACATGTGTGTTGGCTAAAAGAGTGTGCATAGGCGATAAATTAATGATTGAAGTGTGTGTATGAGATAGGACAGTTGAAAAAAACAAAACGAAATAATTAAAAGAAAATGTATAAATAATTATTGAAATATGATTAATGTTAATTTGTTTTTTTATTTTTTATTTTTTACATTTACATATATGTATTCACACATCTCTTTTTATTTTATTTTGTAGATAATTTAACTTTAACTTTAGTTTAAACATTGGTTTTAGAATTACAATAATGCAAATTATCTGAGATCCCAAGTACTATTTAATTGGTCTCATTTTAACAAAAAAAAAAAACAAAAAAAAACAACAAAAAAAACTACAACAACAACAAGAGTATTTTATTTTATTTACTCACTTTCAAATGGTCGTAAATGGTTTGAGAGATCTTGGATATTTTTATTTCTAAAAGGTATACGGACAAGTAAACAACATCTTTTTGATGCAAAAATCAAAAGGGTTTGATCTGATATTTCTTACCCCTATCTAACTTGAATGAATCAATTCGAAGATCCCTTTTTTTATAGAATGACAATATTTACCTGGTGTGGATAAGACGGAATAAAGATATAGTTGCCATCTGTTACCAATTGGATTCTTTTCACATTTACAGCAATTTCTAGTTAATGCAAGAGAAACATGAAAAATCGGGAAACTAGGTTGTTTCTGTTCTTTAATAGTTTCATCATTTGTACTTATATGTAAATCAATTGCACTGTGCGAACATTGGTCATTCGCTAGACTACTAGACCTCTCGTGGGGCTGGTTACCGGACCATTCTACAGGCTGCTCTGTTTTCGACCACGCCATTGGTGAGGTTGAGAGTTTGCTGACGTTTTTTCTCTCTACATTTTCTTCGAGCATCGGCGGGAAATTGAGTCTTTGTTATCATAAGGTTTTTTGACGACCTTCGTTGAACATGGATGGCAAAATCAGTTGATTTGCTCAGCCTGAACATTTTCCACTGTAGTTTCCTTAATATGAGGACTTTCGTGAATGCGTATATTTCATATTAAATATTATTAAAGCTGGACGAATGACTGTCTTATATAACAAACCTTTAAGACTAAGCAACATTTTTTGTCACAAAATATTGCAGAGTTTTCCTGATATAAAAGCCACCCCACACTAACTCCATTTGCGACGTCTTCATGGCAATTTTTTTGGTGGTTAATGACCGTCATAAAGTTTTCAAAATTTTACCCACTTTTGTATATTGATGCCTTCCGAAAAGATGTCAGGAGATGACTTTTTTAGTCTAATTCATAACCCGTTCTGTTCTAGCATCATCATTCATCGTCGAAAAGAAAAGAAGTCGCTCTGAACTGGTTAATGTGCTGAAACAACGGACTTTTAATTCGAATTATTTGTTTCCGCTGTACATATCGTCTTCCTACAAATCGTGTACCATTCCATTCTCTGAGAACTCTATCGAACTCTATCGAACGCGTTTCTCAAATCAATGAAAACCAAATGCTAGTTTTTCCATTTTTGTTGGCTCTGCCTCTCATCATTTAATATAACAAAATTACCAGTCAAGATTTTTGATT
Organism: Volucella bombylans; assembly: GCA_949129095.1. NCBI lineage: Eukaryota > Metazoa > Arthropoda > Insecta > Diptera > Syrphidae > Volucella > Volucella bombylans. The sequence goes on along the minus strand of OX422141.1, from coordinate 156,414,894 downwards.
GTCCTCGGGTCATTCCTTGCGCATTATGGTATCTGCCGTTTCCTCTTGTTGCTCGGCAGTGAAAAATGAAACTTCGTGAGAAATCTTCGATAAGTATTTTTATTACTCGTAGTGGTATCAACGTCCCATTCCCGTGCAAAGTAGTGGATCTGCTGTTTCTGTAGTCTTTATAAAAATTTAAAGTTTTTTCGATTTAAAGAAGATGAGTCTCCATTCTTTGTGTAGAAATTCGACGAGAAATGGGTTAAAGCATTAACGTGACCATATTTTTGGCAACATCGCTTGAGCACACGCAAATTTTAGAATGATCCGAATAGATATAAGAATGTAGTGGAGTGCCTCGGTATTAGTTGCGAGAGTGTACATCAGAAATCAAGTCTTCTCTGAGTTGGAGAGTTCTGAAATTACAATTTCCAGCACCTATTTGTTAGTAGCAGACGTAATATTTAATTACCAGCCCAGTCCGTTGTACACCAAACTATGTTCGATTTGCAGGAAGTTCACCTCGCTTGTTTTCTTCTGCTTTGTATATCTTTGATGTGCTTGCGTTCCTGATGATTGATTGTCCTATGATGTACCCTTTCCACTTCTGTATATATTCTTACTCGTATTCTATGTTTGCCAGCTATTTTTGAAAGTCATGAGTTATTATTGCAGCGTAGTAGCGTTACTAGTCAAATGACTTGCACAACTTGCAATTTACTACTTCACAAAAGGCACTCACTACATCTTCTTCATACTTGCAGCTTATGAACAGTTCCTTAAATACTTCTCCTGATAAAATATATTTTTCAAACGAACTAATCTAACTCTTTTTCTGCTCTTTCTTCGCACGTTCGCACTTGTGCCTGCCTGTTGTTTGCAAGGAAACTTGCAAATAAGTACAAGTTGAGTGTTGGTGTTTGTTACTCCTGCAGTCTTTAGCCTTACTGAAACTCTGGGTTTTTTAATTACAGCGATGTCACATTAAATTCTAAATAGGGTTGAATGCAATAAGTACAAATGCCTCGGTGTTAAAGCACTTCATAAGAGACTCTCCTTCATTTCGATCTTGATCACGTAATAAATCCTCCGAAAAATATCAACGTGTTTGCTATCACTTAATTTGTCACAATTGTTTAGTTTTTCGATTAGATGCCCATGCTCTACTGGCTTAAGGAACCATTTCCAAAAGCAAATACATTGCAAAGAGTTGATTTTTTACCGATTTAAATCGCAATTGAGGAGCTCTTATTTTTGTTGTTGTCTTGATTAGAGAACTAGCTCAAAAAAAAATTAAAATATCAGTGCAAGCATGCAAAATACTTTTAAATTGTGCTGTTCTTCATAATAAGCATCTGCAGACGTAAAGTTTGTTTGGTGGAAATGATAAGAAAAACGAATTCTCGTACTAAAGAAATTGTTTTTCAAGAACATCTTTTGTATGAGAAGCAGGTTTTAGCGCTGTAAACACGAATGCATTGACGTTTGTAATTCGAGTATGGTACCTCAGTTTAAAGCCCTAGGTTCCTACGTTAACGATTTTGTGAAATAAAAGAATTTTATCAAAAATTCCAACTTCGTATCTTATTACAGATATCCCTTATATTAAAAGTTAGGTGAGTTAGTTAGGTTTTATAATATGTACCTCAGCAGTGGAACAAAATAAGTATTGAGAACTTAAGCGAGAATAGTTGATGAACAAATGTTAGCTATAAATGATTTAGTACAGAAGAATAAATCGGAAAAATTTGTCTCTAAACAATATACAAATCATTCAAAGATTCGTATACATATAACTTTGCAATAAAAATAGTGTCTAGTTTGGTAACTATGGATTGTTTCCAACTTAAGTAAATGATAATTTAAATTGAAATTGGAAAATTGTTGATATTTAATGTTTGAGTATGGTTTGAAGTATATAGTTCTCCCAAATACTTTAACAAAGGTCATCCTATTTGTGCAATTTCTGACTACCTTCGACTACTTACAACAGTTTCCGGTTTTTCTGCACATCCAAATGCCTCCAGGTCGCTTCAAAGAAAATAGTTGAAAAAATCGCATAATCTCTGAAGTCCGTTTGATAAACTACTGTTAATCACTGCAACAGTAACTCGATTTATTGAATTCACAATTTGACGGGTAGGTGGTTTCACACAATGGACTGTCGAAACCATATCGCGTCTGGGTTCACATCGTCCATAGTTTGAAAGAAATTTTCATTAAATTTGTCTCCACTACAGTAAGCCGAGCTTAGCCCTCATTTTTCAAAACAGTGAATACGGGTGATGCCAACAGTGTGTAAACCACTCCGAATTGTGCACTTTTCTGTATGAAATGAAGTTTTAAAAGATACTCATTCTATTTTATCGAATGTTAAAAAAACGGTTTACTCTGGCGAAAGATTACTATATGCTCACTAAAAAAATGGACAAAACGACCTACAGGTTCAACGCATATAACTCCGATTTTGGAAAGAAATTTCCACGACATATAACCTTTGTTTAGGCGAGATTCTTTCTATGATGATTCGCGGAGATGCACTCTATAAAATGTCATATACAAGTATCATATGTTACATCTGCCAAGTTTGATAGTTGGCTCTAGTCCTTAAGTACTCAGAAAAACAACAATCTTTATATTGTGTTTGTATTTTTGAAATTACTTGAAGTGATCCGCCACTGAAATCTGTACTACTTTGATGTATGACCTACAAAATTTACAAACTTGCTTAAAGAGCTAGAAGAACAGTTTCATTTACAAGTAGATACTGGTATATCCCAGCGATAGTTTTTAAGTGAATTATTTTTCAGTGAATTACGAGTTATTCAAGACCTATTTGGAGTGTTAGAAACAACTGCCGTACTGGTCTATCTAAGTATGTGACGATGGTAAGTACTGATGGTCAATACTTTTATTATAATTATTTAATGAGAAGTTTAAGTTGATTGACAGTCGAATGAGAAAAAATTAGCAGCATCATCACCAACTACATGCATTGCTTCTAAAAATTTTAGAAGAACTTTAAACCTTATACAAGTTTTGTAAGGAAGCTGGAATCGTGTTTATAAATACAGTATTGCTGCTGATATTGGTTATTATGAAAAATTTTTTCCCATCAAGTTCACATGAATGGGTTAGGGGAAGCCTTCAGTTGAAAAGAAACTCTAAATCTGATTTTAAGGTATATTCTTGTTTGAGGACGATTTAAGACTTGGTACACATACGGTGAGTAGGCATATAATGTAGTATACAAAAATGAACGTATATCAGGCTTAACACGTTTCTATCGTCATACCACGCCGACTCGACACAGAAAGACATATATTTTGTAGTGTGTTGCAAAAGAATCATTCACACATTCACATTCAGAGAGAATTTGGGAACTTTCCTGTTGTGCCGAAGTGTTGAAATGTTCGTCACTTTGTTTTTAATGTTTCTCATCAATTGGCCCTTATACTTAAATTTTCCCTTTTCACTGCAAAGAAATTATGCGTTTTTTTATTTTTTAATTTCTACAAGCGTATTTTCTAAATTCTCTCAAACGTCTTACAATTAATATAAATTTATATAATTTACAAGATTAATGTCCTTCTCATATACAAACAAAACAAAAACATAGAGTATTGTAATCGATAATAAATGAATGAAAAAAAAAAACAAACATTTTCTTAACAAAAATTAATGCGCGAATTAGTTATACAAATAAAAATTAAAACATTTAAAAATCTAAAATAAGATGAGGAAAGAAACACAATTGAGATTAAGTAGATGTGATAAATGCTTTTTAATTTGCAATTTAGCTATAAGTATATTAAAACAAGAAATTACAATACACACACTTGTAATTAAATACGAATAAGGCTCGAAGTAATTAAATTAAAAACAAAACTAATTATCAATTGCGTTTAAAAATAAAAATAAAATAATTGTGAAAACTTACGATTTTTTACATCATAAATATAACAAATGCATAACCACATTAATTGTTAGGATAAGCGTTACGATTTTGTTTTCTTTTTGTTGTAGAATTATTATCTTGTCGATGTTAGCGTTAACAAAAAAAAAAAACAAAAACACAAACAAACCAGAAAAAAGGAAACAAACCTTCAATGAAACTGAAAATTAAGAAATAAAACAAAAAATAATATTTTTCTAAACAAAACAAAACAAAACAAAACAAAAACAACAAAACAACTTATATTATTCAACAATCTTTCTTTTCAAATATAACTCTATTGTGATTCTTAAGTCAAATCTTTACATTATAATAAAAAATATATTAAACAAAATATATATTCTTATTATAAAATAAATTCAAAACAAAACAATGTTATTTTCAATGTAATAAAATGTACATTTTTATTTTCTTTTTCTTCTAATTTTCCTTTATCTTTGTGTTGAAGCAAAAGGTTAAAAGGTTTTTTTTTTTTTTTAAATTCATTAGAAAGTGAATAAACAAATTATTATTAATGTGTACTTGGTTGATTTTTCTTTCTCGTTTTCTTATTAATTTCCTTTTGAAGTGTTTTTGGTTAATATAAATTATTTAAAAAAAATTTTTACTTTTTTATAGTACTCGTACAACCGTTGCAACTCTGTTTTACTTCTTTTGTTCGCATCGTCATTTTTGTGGCAATTTGAATTGTGCACAAAATGTTTAATTAAAAATGATGTTTGTATTTATACACATATATGTATATATTTTTAAGCCAATTAACGAACTGTTATTTATATTCCTTTATCGGCTTCTGAAGGTCCAAATAGATCCTCTGCATATCCATAATCAAAATTACCACATTTTTTATTTAACAGATTTTCGTCGAGGGTATTTTAAACGTTAACATAAATCTTTGCTGAATTCGAATACTGAAATATAGAGAATGCTCTTCCTTATTCGTTCTTAATAAGGCTCTACTGGGATATTATTTTTGTTGATGCCAAGCGTTGCATACACATGAATTATAATTGTTTGCCAGAATTTCGAGTATTCTCCGCAAAAAAAGGAAAAGTTCATTAGTTTGAATTGATTGTCTGTCCTTAGATTCAATGATATTGACATAATGTAGACGTATAAAAACTTCCCGTCTGAAGACATTGAGATTAAAAACGCTCTGAACTGTTTATTTTAGGCATCTGCGTTATTCACATTAGATCCTTAACAAATCTTTCTTTTTTGACGTCAAAATCAACCAACTCCGATACTCAGCATCAGTCAGGATATATCCATTACCAAAGCGAACTCCAAATAGGCAAACTTGATCTTTGATAGTAGGAGTAGGTATTGTAGTATAATAGGTAGCAACCAGTTGCTGAATGAAATTCATTAAAAAGCTGCAAAGTTTATAAGGATTAATTTCTTGCGGTGTTATCGAAAAGATATTCTGTTTATTTTTCAATAATAATCTATTGTCTGTTATTTCTATTCCAGTGTATTACATTGCTTTTTTCTTTTATAATGAGCGCGCGCTCAAGGAGTTTATGTACCCTTAAAATGTTAGTACACAGCGTTGGCAGTACTCTGGTTTTCATATTCATTGTCGGACTTATGTGCCTACTCTTTGGGTATAAAACGAGATTGGCAACGTATGTTAGGCTCATCCAATTCCTATTTTAACATCGCAATTAATTGGAGAATTTCTAAGAGTTGGAATATCACCAAAATGGTGGGAAAAATCTAGGTTTGCTCAAGGGATGTAAGAAATTTTTACACCGTCTTATCTTTTATCAGTAAAACATGTATTCAACCTGGAGTATAACGCTATACTAGCTAGATAGGATTCAATATCGTGAGATGAGACTCATAGGTGACGTTAATCAATAGTGTCTAATACCGACGTAATGTCTCTTTCATTTCCGTGTTCTATTTCTTATCCAGCGCTTCAACGAAATTGCCAAAGAATGCTCATCAGAAATATCGTAAATCTTTTCTAAACCTCATAACGCGTTTCCTAAATGCCGTGCCAAACTTCGTATTTCTTAGACATTAGCTTTGTGCAGTGAGGCTGTTCCAATCTGTTCGGAACAGAAAATTTTGCACCTACTTTCCCAGTAGAACAGAATTGTGAAAAATATCAAAATCAGCTGTGCTGTACTTCTCTGTTCTCATATGATTTGACGTTTTTCACAAATCTGTGCTGTTCTGTTGTAGTTTTTCCTCATTGAACAAAGCTTTTACATTAAAGAAACAGATGGAAAATAACTAGCGGTAAAAAGTAGTATGAGAAGTTAACATTGCATATATGCAAAGCCTGCAACGAAAATTTAATTCTCATAAGTTCGCGTTGTATGCAAAAATTATACGGGTTTTCATAATCTTTTCAAAGGAGCGCTAATTATATAAAACAAAATAAGTTTTCGATAAGATAAGAATTCGACTGCAGGAGAGAAGACCCTAGTTCACTACACATTCTATTAATTTTGAGTAAATTGAAAACGAGTATTAAAACTGAGATTTCCTCAAAAGACTCTGAATTAAAAAGTCGAACCACACTTTATTGAAATAGAATAATAATGTACAAGTACACTGATAGTAATGAGGACAGGTACAAGAAAATAGATCAACATTGTTCATTACTGCTTTCCAATAATGTTGTAACAATGTTGATCTCATATCACATTTAGGACTCGACAACACTTGCTGTAGAATACAAACTTGCTTCCTTTATACTCTGAAGATTTGATTCATTCGGATTACAATTATTTTGTTTCCTACTAAAGGAAATATAATATAAACGTTTTACTCGTATTGCTGGGATGATTGAGCGATTGAAGTTTGTCATTAAGTGACAAACAAATAAACGTCAGTAGTTGGGCTCGGCTCCTTAAATAAGAGTTTTTATCTGATACTGTTACTTCAAATTTCTCTCTGAAACTACTTACAACCAATCAGTACACAGCTATAGTTGTTGAAAAAATTTTCCGCCGCTTAATCTCGGATTTATTATTCCAAAGTTACGACTCTTTAAGCGATCAAATCCGCCATTATGTTTATGCTGAACAGGGTAAGGTAGCACGAAAATAGACCTATTCCTATTTCTATTACATATGAGTGTGTGAACGTATTTGACCTATTTCTCCACATTCGCATAATATAAGTGATCTATATATTTTAGCCTAAAGCTGTGTGCCAAAGTCTCTTGATATAATCATCAGAAAACAATAAAAATGTAGCCCATGGTAATCTACCCCATGGTCTGTCCAGATTACGAATTTCCGTAGTCACCTTTCGACTTATTGTCGGGCATAAGGTCTTTGATACTGATACCTAATGTCCTTCCAGCTTTGAGCGGCTTTGGTTAGTCGTTTTTGTAATTTTGTCTTCAAAATCCTCCTTTGTGGCTGAAGTTGAAAACTTTCTATCTGGGTAATTCTCTTGGTAGTTGATCGTGGAACTTATTTTCTTCTACTATTCGATAGTACGATGGTCAGACATTCTATATTCAACACAGTCTTACCCAGTTCTTTATAGATAATACTTCAATTTTTATATGCAGGGTGTCCCCTAAGGTCAGGAGATCTTGCAGGCCAGTGAACTGGTCTGGTCCATTTCTTCCTACTCTTTATCTAGCCAATTTTTAACCTCAAGACCATAGTGGGCTGGAGCACTGTCCTGTTGAAAATATGAAGAAGTGGGTTGAATTAGTGGAACGTCCTCCAATAGTTCTGTTAAATCATTTAGCAAAAACTATACATAGTTTGTAGATTTCAGCCGAGGTGGTAGTTTGAAGTGGCCGATTAACTTGTTTCCAAGTACACCTGCCCACATATTGACGCTGAATTTGTGTTGAAATGTTGTATGTAAATTGTCCGCAGCCCATGTATGAAGATTATGAAAATTTGTGATGTCATCTCTTGTAAATTGAGATTCGTCCCTTCAAACAATTCTGCTAATAAACTCGTTGTCGTCCAAGCTCCGTTCCAGCAACCAATTAGAAAACTCAAGTCTCTTTTCCAAATCATTGGGAAGCAGTTCTTGCATAGGTGTATGGTGGTATGGATAACGATTTTCTCCATACAGTACATTCGAAATTTTATATCTGGATCAGTTGTAATAGCTTCCAGTATTCTTTAATCAGCCGAAATTCTTCTTACTTGTGGAGCTCTCGCGTTAGGTCGTGTATTTGAAACTGATCCCGTTTCTCGAAGCCTTCAATACGTATTTTCAAATACTCCTTCACTAGGAAGTCATCGGTTAGGATAAAGTTCATGGTATTTTCAACGCGCTCTAGTTGAACCTCCTGTGCTCAGCCCATAAACGTTAATAAAGTCTGCGTATTTTTCTTTTGTAAGTGCAGACATTTCAAATAACGTTTCTAAGCAACTTTAACCTTCACGTAAAAATTGATACTGATGAATTAATTTTTTTCTAATCTTTTATATTATTTTTGTTCGGTAAATTTTGCGAATAGGCCTTCACACCCGAAACCTAATTCTTTCTGAGAACTTTTGAGGAACAGCGTAAGGAAATGAAGGTTTTGACAGGTAGTCAATGGAATGGATATGGAATTTTAAAAAAATTATTGGAAAATTAATAATTCTTCTAAAACTACTGTTATTGTCATCTGTTGTTAGAAATTCCTTTTATATATATAATACCCAGGAATCATTTCTCAAATTATCGTTGACGAATTAGGGGACACCCTGTATATTCGATCGCCTTGCTGACCTGTAATATATACATATATCTACTAGACTTGGATCTTTCTAGTAGTAAACTGTCAAGCGTGGAACCAGCCTGATCAGTTCGTCGAATTTCCGTTTAAATGGCTGAATCAATTTCTATATGCAAGTCTTTAACAGTGAACCAGAGACTAACAGTTCAAAACAGTGGGGTATGTCAAAATATTGTAGATTCAGGTAGAAGTTGAAGGAATGCAAACAGAGTTAAGCAGTTAAGCCAGATTTGTCTTCTTGTGATGACATGATTTGGAAATTATTTCGTTACAGTAATAACATCCTTATTCCTATTCTCGCCTATTCAGTTTTTTCTTAGAAACAATTAAACGAAATGTATTCTTCTAGAATGTGCGTGTTTATGTTGAATAATTGTAAGGCCTCAATTTGAACTAGAAAATATTTTCTTTACATAGGGATGTACTCAATTAACACTATAGTGTTTGACACAAGTTCAAGTTCCAATCAAACGCAGAATTTCTAAGTTCATATTGGCACCATTATGAGTATTCCTGTCTCATGTAGGATAAGTTGAAGAACCTATGTGACCAAATATTGAGGCAACAGACTCTACTGGAAGTAGAAATTCTTGGCTATTCATCAAAAAATTGAGAATTCCCTCTCATTCCTTGTCGCAACGCTTATTAACAATAACATTCCAGCTGCCAGCAGCAACTCAACACTTAAAAATTGTGCCAAGCTCCGCCTGCATTTGAACGAATCAAACATTTCACGCTCCTTTAGTAATAAGAGATCTTGAAGATCTAAATATGCAAAAATTCCATTATGGTGGTATATCCCTTCCAATTTTCCTTTCCTTTTTTCAAAACTCGTTCTCAGCAAATGGAAAACAGCCTTTATGCAGTACCTAAAAGAAAGCCGAATCTTTTCTTTTTTTCTCTTACAGACTCAGTGTGTTAGGAAGGTTCTAGTAACGCTAATAAATCGTAAGCTCATGAACAAGAACTTGTCATTGACAACAGTACGATTTTTGTAAGGGCATAAAGCATGTCTCTCCGGACAAACCGAAAAGAAAAATAATTGCGCTTCATTTTTCAAATATTTTTGGCGATTTTTTCTATTCATCAATTGAATGGAAATCGCTTTTCGTAAAGTTAAATTCGTGTTGTTTCGGCTCGAATTGTCAAAATAAATGCTGGTGCCCCTCAGGGCTGCATTCTGTCTCCGACACTATTTTCTATTAATGATTTTCTGTCTCCTACTTTTAATCAAACATATTCCTTTGATGATGACTGTACTTTCGTCTTTCCATGTTCATTTCTCGATTGACGACTTTGCTTTTAGCCTGTAGAACGAATACGTATGCTAAAGTCATTTAGTTCTGATTTGAGGGCATAGTGGTACTTACATCATCGAAACCGGAAAACTTTGTGGGTCAATAGTAATATATCATAGGTTGGAACGATAATATATTCGATGTCGCTAGAGTTGAAATGTTTACGTTCCCTTAAAAGTTCCAAGAAAAGCTTTTAATCAGTCTGATCTGGCCTCTATATAAAAGGTATTTACATGGCTGAAATTGGACCAGTGATCCCAAAATCAACTTAAACTTGCGGGACATGCTTCAAAAGCACACGAAAAAAAGATAGGTAACACTCAGATTGTACATATGTATATTGCCTGATCTTGTTCTATTACCTCAGCCCCTTCATAATTGTAGCACTGTTCTCGAAATCAATGTTCATCCATTTATTCCAAAGGCCATTTCCGGACGAACTCGGAAACTCCGTGATTTTTACATTTTACATGGAATGCCCTGCCGAGTTGCTTATCATCTTGTCATTATAATGGTCAAACACTCAAAACCAATGTAAATAAATCGGTGGCCGTGTTTTTTTCTAGCCTAATTTTCTTTACGCCTGCGCTGCGTACAATATTTGGAAACATAAATCTATTCGTAAGCCCTTAACATTACACAAATCATAAAAAAGAGAAAATTTAGCAGTTCCTGGAGCTTTGATATGCCAAAAATGGAGTAACTCAACTTATGTTAATATTTCCCATAATGTCCTTACGACTACATACTAGAGGTTAAAGGAAAGTTGAAATAGTTAGATATAGTTTAACTCGGCCTAAATAATCTTTATTGCAAAAATTTTTTTTAAATTTATTAAATCCATTCCCTAAAAGTACGCATGTGTTTTCCTTTCCTCGTTATCCTCATGGGAAATGTCCTATATCCGCTGATTTGTCACGAGATTTTATTTATATTGGATATTGATAATCATCTAAGAATTTTATAATTAACTTTTTTATTATAATAAATTTCTAAATTTTAATTTTAATCGGTTTGGGTTATATTTTAACTAATAATTTTTATCCATACTAAGGAATGTGTAACAAATCATTTAGGTTATTTTAATTTAAACTAAATATTTAGATAATACGATATACTTAAATGTGATGTCTTTTTCTTCTCTATTAAATTATACTAGCACTAAATATTGTAAAACTAAAACTACAAAAAGAAAAAAAATAATATTGATTGCTTTGGCAACAACACATTTGGTATTAGATCTGTGATGTTAATTAAAACAATGCAAAACAACAAATTAAATATTTTTAAAAAATATATACGAGTATATATGTAATTGTCATTTGCTGGTTATTTATATTAGTTAATTTTCTAATGTATCTTTTCGTTATCGAATCCAGGTCCTGACTACACTTGTAAACCCTTTTGCCCGTTGTTGTCATTTCTCTTAATTCCTTTTTCACCCTTTGAGACTTAGGGTATTTTGGGTATGATTTTTAAAAAAGTCGGCGCAAATGATATCAATCAACTTGGCCAAAAATGTGTGTCTCTGCATAAATGTAGAAAACACGACGTTATAGCTGTTGAATGCTAAAACATACACATTTAAACGTGAATACCGCCTTTAAAGCCCGTGATTTTAAAATATCGTTTACAGTGGAGAACTCAGAGCAAACTTTAAATTATTCATAATAACAAAACTTGCTTGGTTTATAAAGGAAATATCCACCTTTTATAAATTATTGTTTTCTATATTTTTAAAAAGCAAATGACAATTTGAAGGTAACAAATAAATTCGATTCAAAATTTAAAATAAAAACAAAAACTCACAATTAACCGTTAAAAATTCAGGTACAAAAATACACAAAATAAATGTAATATAAAATAAAATAAAAACAAAACAAAACAAACCAGCAACAACATACAGTATAAAATACAATTAATATATGTATCCTTAAACAAATTCATATAAAATACACAAAACCGAAAAACAAACAAAATATTTTGTCCTGTTATTTTCTAAAAACGAAAACCTCTTTCGATAAAACCTGTTACAAGAACAACAAATAAATATATACATACATACATATATTTCCCATTATTTATATAAAATATAAAATAAAAAATAAAAACCAACCAGAAAATATTTTTTTAAAAAATGACAAAAGTGAATATTTAACAAATTTATATTTTTCGAATAAAACGTACACCTGTGTAAGCATTAAACAAAAACTAAAAGAACAATTAAAAATGTAAAAAAATTATGAAAATATTTAGGCAAACATTTTAAGACAAAAAAAAAAACAGAAGCAAAAATGCAAATTACAGTTATTAACTCCGATCCAAAATCTCTGTTTAAATAAATTTTGTAGAAATAAGAGGAATAAATAAGAAAACCAACAATTCCAACACAATACACAAGACTATAAGGAAAATATAATAATTGTACGAATGGGAAGCACAATTAAATTTGAAATTAAATATTGTTCTGTGAGGTTTTGAATAAAAACATACTTATACTTGAACTTATATTCAAACATATGTATGTACGAGTAAACATATTTGTAAGGACGACACTATGTGGTATAGAATCAATTTTTTCTAAATTTTTGATTGCATTCTCATTTTCTCTTTGTGCGACCTTTTCCAATTCTATAAAAACCCAACCTACTTATTCATTCAGTAGCCGTTCAAGTATTGTATGTAACGCGTATAATTACATCTAATATTACATATTTTTCTCACGTATCTGCATTGCTGTTGCGACCTTAGAACCATTCTACAGGCCACCTCGTTAGTGAAGCCAAGAGTTTGCTGATGTTTTACTGATTCAAGTGTTTTTCTTTCGGCCTTTTTTTTTAGACCTCGGCTAGAACTTGGCATCTACTGTTTTTTTGGAGCGGATTTTCCAACGACCTTCGTTGAACATGCACTTCATATAACATTGACTTTATATGTGACATCGTCATTGCAATTTGTGGTTTTTACATTTTCCGCACTTTGCCACGGAAAAACGACAATCCAGATTTTCGGCCTTAATACGACTGATTTGTTCCCCGTTCTCTTCTAGCGCCTTTCTCCAATTATTAAGAGCTACTTGAAGGGGTGATACGTCGTTGAAACAACAGAAGAGAAGAGAAGGTGTTCCAAATAAGATATCTGGGAACGAAGTCGATAAAGACTTTCGAAGGTTGCCGATGGTTTTCAACTAGTATTTGTAAACTTTGAATCGCATCACTAATCCGTCAATGCGTCCCATGGAGCTTAATAATATTCCGTTGTCAACTTGCTCCTACATTTTTATAGTATGCGACATTAGTTTTAACGATTGGTAGTTGTTGCAAGTACGTGTTGCAAAAAGGGTATATTATCCGGTCCGACTGCACGCACCCAGTTGATTGTTTTTACAACTTCGCTAACACCGGCTTCCATAAAATCTTAACTAAGTCCTGCGCGACAGTCAAGGGAATGGTACTCGTTCTGCACTGAAATTCTTCGTTTAATAAGGCGTTTCCTCCTCTAATTTCCTATAAAATGCCTCTACTGCTATCACATCTCATTCTTGTAACTTTCATAGTCTATCGGCGTCGCTATTTCCGTTGTAAATACCGGTGTCCCGAAATTCACGCAAGAAGTAATTTTGATAGAAAACCCACGTTTTTAATTGATTCAAGTAAATAGCCTTCACGGCTTTGCTGGCACGTATGCACTCTTTTTTTCGAAAGTTTCATAACAGTTTTGCATAAATGTGGCTGCATTTCGTTGATACATTTTGCTCCTTCAAGGCGTGGATAGTCGTGGCCAATTCCGATCAGCAAAACAGGAAATTACGCGATCAGGAAACGACTCATACAGTAATTGAATTGTTTCCACATGTCATCCACATTCATATCTTGCAATTTAGGTACAAAAAACTAGACAATCATGTCGCGATAGCGAGCACCATTAAATGTTATTGCCTGTCCAACCTCTAGCCCAAAGTCCACATCAAACAGTGACACGTTGTATATGCATTTGTTTCTCAACAATCAGTGGTGGATTTTTTGAATCCAAATTCGAAAATGCCATCAGCCTCATCGCTGAAGATGATTTTGTTTGAAAAATCAGCATCCACTTGTTGTTCCATAATCCATTCAACGAACTGTCTGTCCTGTGCGTGGTCAGTGAACTCCAGTTCTTCAGTCAATTGCACTTTGTATGTACGAGTATGATGGTGCAAATTTTTCGTGAGAATACGCTGTAGAAAGTCCAATTCTTGACTACAGTGCCAAATTGATTTTGCTGGATTTTGCTCAGCAACACTCTCACGCACTGCTGCGATGTTTTGTGTTGAACGACTTTTTGTAGGACGGTCAGAGTGCCTAAAATCACTGATTGATCCGGTCTCTTTGAATTTAGGAATTAATCTCTTCACAGTTGAGTGAAGATACTATTCCATGTATCTGAGAAATCTTTGAAATACCGAGCAGAGTTTCCGTACTGCTGTTACATTTTTCTTTAAAATTTTTCCACATACCTTGTGTGCTTGGTTCTCCTTCTTCGATTATGGCACTTTTTCTCGTAAATTTAGAGGTCAGATGTCGATTTTCGTTGGTTATTCTTTGGTTTTTTCACCACAAACCCGGTCAGCAAAAGTCGGTGTTGACTTGCTAGTAGTTCGCCTAAGAGCACTTTAGAAGCTTTTATTCGACATTTCACGATGATTTCACGATCGCAGAATTTAATATCTGATATGCTCTATGAAGATTATTTTACCATATCTTCCTAGATATGCTACAATTCTTCCTAGATATGATACAATTCGCTTGACTTTTCCACCTCCGATTAGATATTATTGAGGTGTTGGAAGATCTTACGACACCAATCGGTTCCGTCTGTAAGGTAATGCTCCACAGTGTCTGGCCAGCTCATCGGCCTTTTCATTTCTTTCTTACTTATTGTGACCAGGAACGTAAGGAACGTTGATATCGAGTCATCTGTTACGTATACTTCGTATGAGCTTTTCCTTCCATTGGCTTCTGGCTTTGAAGAAGTGGTTTTCGAGTGGAAAGATTTGATAGCTGGCTTTCAAAAAAGATTACCATATAAGAGTTAATTGTAGGGTTAAGACTTGTAACCTTGCCTTGCTATGATTTGATGAGCAACTGCCGGACACTCTGAGTGTACTTGCACTACAGAGAATGGCATATTATATCATCTAGTATTTGATTTGTAGGTCAAGACATAGTGGGTGAAGGCTCACGTTGAGTGCCATGGCCGGGCTTGACTTCAAGGTGTCACTTTTGCACATATCAACTGTTCTCTGAACACTACTGAACTTGATAATTGTGTATAATATGTGTTCTACCTAGCGCCGGAAATTAAGGACAATTAGTTGAGGGCAGGATAGGCTACGGCTATATACATATATCCATGAGACCATTCCTGTACGAAATCGCCACTTTGCTGGAGGAATAATATGCGACAGAAGCTGTCTGAACCTGGCATTCTATTATTTTACTTTCAATTCAGTTCTGGTTCTAGAATGACGCGTGGAATTATAGCACTAGCATCAATGGTGAGTTCCTATGGTTAACGTCAAGGCCACAGCCTGAACCAAACTCTAGGCTTTACCAGAGCTCCTTTTAATATTTTAATTTACACTAAAAAGAACATTCTTAATGTCCATATCGGCCTTCTTCGTTGTGTTTTGCTAAATATTGTTTATAACTAATAGCCGGTATACTGCGATGACCCTCTTTTCGAACGGCTACTTAATATTCATTCGCTGTATATGTCCTAGCCATCTACGTCGACTGATCTCCACTTTACTCACTATAGAGGTCAAAGAGTTCGTTGATGGGTTTCGTGCTCCAAAGCTCCTCAACGCAAATGGGAGCGGATGAAGAAAGAAGTTTACATTCAAAGCAACTCTTTTCGCCTTCGCTAAAGTCTTAACAGCTACGCACTAAGGACTGAGATGATTAGGGTCTTACTCGTATATAGAGTTTCCTTTGTGGTTTTTGACAAAGCCTTATTTCTCAATTGAGTACTTTGGGCGAAGAATTAGCTTTTGGTAGGTGGGACACTTCCTTTCATTTGTAATGAGATTTCATAATCAAAGCGAACACGAGGTGCACAAACTTCGTTAATACCTCTAGGCTGTAATTGCATATTATGACTCTCTTCACGACTCGTCGATATCACATGCTCCTTCTTGGTGGTAGCATATCCTCGATTTATATCTTTCGAGTTTAGCGCAGCTCTCCCAAATGTGATGTTAAAGTAGTTACATTACCGTCACACATGGCATTAGCTTGTCTAAAATCTTTTTGAAATCAAAAGTCACGGTGGGTTACCTTTCGAATGTGGCATTGATGCCACTGATTTTCAACACATGATGATGATAAGACTTGGATAGCTGTTTCTATATTAGTTTGAGAAGCACACGGGTCGGGAAAGATTCTGACGATTGCAGCCGTTTCTCTGCTCTTGTGGGATCAATGTATCTCGGCTATTCCTTGGTTTGAGCCTGACTGCTCGGAATGTTCGGAGCCTTGCCTTGCTTCGAAAGCAAAGTAAGCTAATTACATAGTTGACGTTTTGATAACCAACTGACCGACATGTGAATATCGAGGTATAGGAATTGTTCTCTGTGATATTCCGCCCGTAAACAAAATCAATAAGTCGAAGACGGATATACTTTTCTATTCTACGTCCAAAGATGTAATATTATGAACATTGCTTGTAAATTCTATCAAGGAGCTACTGAGATCGTCTTTTTCCTATATGCTTGTAAAAGTGTGAGGGCATATCAAGTTGCCGTTGATGAAATTAATCTTTGATGCGGATTGTTACATGACATTAATTTAAAAGTTCAATGAACTCTGTCGAAATCTTCCGCTTGCAATAAATCTGCGCCCAAATAGACACTGCTACTGTTTTGTATAGCAATTACCATAGCAAACGGATATGTGACAGTTGTTCATTCTTAATTTGTACAGTCCAATCGACCGTAATTACCGGATGGTAGTAGTATTCGTTTTATAGCATTCTAGGGGCTCAGCTAGTGATCTGTTTAAGATCAGAACATTTCATATAAAAGTCCAAACGTCGGTATCCTTTTTTCGTTTGCCGGGTCCTCGATTGTTGATCCGTTCTTATACGAGGCTCTTGGTTGCTTTTTAATTCTATAACATGGGATTCTAATAGTCCATTTGACTAAACACTCGCCTTATCAATGATTCTACGAATTTTATTAGATTACGAGTTTTATTAGATTACATGACATACATGAAATACCATAGTGCATCTATTGACACAAATAGATGGTAGCACTTATGACCATGTGAATAATATTACGGAAATCGGTAAATCGGTAAATCGGTATCATTGTCATTTCGTTGTCTAAGGCTTTGCTTTCAATCAACCCGATTAGTTTATGGCTACAACCTAGGCGTAGAAACAGTGTTTTCCAATCTATTATATATAATAGTACATTATTAGACTGAGGAGCTTCTTAAGTCTTGTGCCTACTAACGTAATAAGTTTCTGAAATTCTTTTTCGTCCACTCTTTTTAAATGACTGCTTTTACGGGCTTTTCTCGAGTAATGTAGGACATTGTTAATAGCTCATCTCCTTCCCTACTATAAAGGTAACTTCCAGTTGGAAATATTTGATATGTAAGCCATATGATAAGCTGGCGCTAACTACCATGCTATGTGTAGCTTGAACTATTCAAAAATGTTTCAAGTTCTCATACATTTACAGTGTCGGCCAAAACTAAAGCAACTAAAATCGCAAGTCCATGTTTTGTGATACAACCCAAAAGTTAGAAAAGATGTTCCCAATAGCTTGGAGTATTGATGATTAATTTATAAAATCAATGAACAGTGATTTTACCGTATTAAAAAAAAAAACAAACATCCAATTGAATTTACTTTATTTTTCAACTGGCCAAAACAAAATCAACTCAATTTGCTCCATATTTTTTTATTACGGGAGAAATAGAAAACCCGTTACTTTGACCACAATTACTCATATCTAATTTGTTTATATTCAAAAAAAAAGCATAAATTGACTCAATTGGGTATATCAGTCTGCTGCAGCAAGATCTTTAGAAGTGCCCCTCAGATTTTATCTCAAATGGCCAGAAATAACTACTCCCATGAGATTAAAGAAAAAACTATTGACGAATATAGAAATGGTATTTAACAATCTGAATTATCCAAAAAGTTTTCAATCCCGAAATCGGTGATAATAAAATTTTACAACTTCGTCAAAATGATTCACCGAGGTTTCAGGCCAACAGTTACCACATACCGGGAAGACAAAGTGATCATTCGAACAACAAAGAGTAATCCCTTTATGTCATCCAGGGAATTACAAAACTAGCTTAGCACAAAAGCTAGCGCCGGAACACTTCGTCGGAGGGCTGCTGATGGTTATCTTTCATCATTCGGGATCGTAAAGATTTATTTCAGCTAAAAACAGAAGTGCAATACTGAAATTTGCAAATGATCATATTAAGTATTTCCACACAGTATCCACTAAAATGAAAACGAATACTATTCTCCGACGAATCAAAGTTTAATTTGAAGGGATCGAATAACTTTTGCCGTATCCGCCGGCTAATCCAATGAAGCATTGAATTCTCCATACTTACAGGGCACTGTGAAGCATGAAGAAGGAAACATTATGGTTTGGGCATGTTTCTCTGGACATTGAATTGGTCTCATACATAAAATAGATGGAACTATTGACCAATTTATTCACAAAAGTACACTTGAAAACACTATGCTGCCACAATGTGAGGAGGAATTTCCACTGAAATGGATATTTCAGCAGGATAAAGATCCGAAGAATGGTTCAAAAATAGTTCAAGAGCTGTTACGGGATCAGAAAATCAATGTTATGGAATACCGGCCCAGTCACTCGATCTCAAACCGATAGAAGATCTATGGGAGATTGTAGATCGGCTAAGAATTTGGAAGAAATTCAGGAATAGGAACGAGTTTTATATTTAAGTCCAGAAGGCTTGGAAAACCATCCCACATTCTATAATTTCCAATCTGATCGAGAGTATGCCAAGAAGGTGTAGTGCAGTAATAAAAAACAAAGATTTCGCCACAAAATATTGCGGTTTAGTCGCGATGAGTATTATTAAATATGAAATTACTATGAAGTTGCTTTAGTTTTGGCCAGCTTGAAATCGACATGGTTAGAGAAAAACTATTTTTGTTTCTTTTATTTTGTTTTCAAATACATTTACTTGTTCTGTATAGAAAAACTTAATAAAACATATTGCAATTTAATCAGTTTTACCGCAGAGGCTTGTGTTTATGTAAAAGTTGCTTTAGTTTCGGCCAACACTGTACTACTATGTTGACTGTTTTAGAAGTCGACATAAACGTATGCAACCTTTGACTTCCAAGATAGGATCAGTTTGAAGTTTTATTGTTTATTTTTTTTCATCTTAAGGACTATCTATCTTTTTTTTTCACATGTATTAAAAGATTTTTTTATTTGCAAAAACCTCTCTAAAATAATAAATTAGTTTCAGAAATGACTATACCTTAGTCCTCCGTAGACTGTGGAGTCAATTTTTTATTTTCTTATTTATTTATTTGTGTAATTTTATATATACATAAATTTCCACAAACAGAAGTACGTTCAAACTCGCAAGATCAAAGCTCTCTCAAAAAAAATTTAAAGGAACAACTAAAAATAAAAAATTAAAATAAATGTAAAAATTCAAAAAAAATATATAAAAAAAGCTAAGAAAAATGTGGTTACAAGGTGCTAGTCTTAATTTTAACATTTAACACACTTACATATTCAACGTATATTTGATGGTTTAATTTAGTAGCAACAAACAGGATAAAAACAAAAAAACAAAAACCGAAGAAAACATTAACCACTTCGTCTTAAGTAAACAAACAAAATTGGTAAAACCAAAACAAACCATAACAATGAGTAAAACAAAAAGATACCAACCGACATCGTTTAGACTTAGTAGTTGCATATACAATACATAAACATGATTCAATTTAAATAACAAAAGATTAACAATCCAAGAAAAACTGAATAAAAAATACTAATAACAAAAATAAAACTAAAACGTATATAACAACTGAATTCGATTTTTTTATTCAACATATATATAAATAAATATATATTCAAACTATCGTGTAGTGTAAATATTAAATTTAAATAAATTATACATAAAAAATAAAACAAATTTCATTTCGAAAACCAAAGAGAAAAAAAACAAGAAATAAATGATAATAAGAAAAATAACAAAAGATTTAACAATGATAATTTGAGAATTAAAAAAAAAAACAAAAATGTGGATACAGGCAAGAGTATAGATGTATAGATACGAATATGTTTATTACGATAATGACAACTTTGCATTGCGGTTTTGAACATAAGGGGTTTCAACTTTCCGCTATACTTTTCATATGTTTATGTTGTGTTCTTTTATTTATCTATTTTTTAAATTTATCTCAAATTAATTGTAAAGAAAAAAAAAAACCAAAGGTTGAAACTATACAAATGCAAATTGAAAATGTCATTTAAATTTATGTAAATGGGAATCGAAAATAATCTAATGCTAATCTTTAGAGTATAAATTTTAAAAATAGAAATGACTTTAACTGTGTATGAATTTATGTAAACTTTTAGTTAACAACAATATTTTTGTTTATGGAAATTTTTGTAAAAAAAAAGAAAAAACAAACCAAAAAGGAATTCAATATTTTATAGATGGTACTAAGTTTTAGCGTTGGAATGATAAGAAATGAGAACAAAAAAAAAAAAAAAAAACGTATATAAGGACTACACATAAACATTAAATACTAAAACAAAACAAAAAAATGGATAAATAATTCAATATTTACACAAGCTTTTTATATACATTATTAATGACAAATAAATATTTGAAATGAAAGTACGCATAAGTGTTTCAAAAGTTTTGGGCCTTTTTCTCTCAACGGTTGGATGCCTTTGGCAACTCTGTTTTTTTCTTGTTTGACAGGTGACAGATTAGCTTATCAATTTTATGATTTTACTACGATAAAGGGAAGACGTGTGAAAATGTGAAAAGATTTACCTAATACTACTTATGGCGGATGTACTCTATCGAAAGCTACTGCCTCTCACTTTTGTTCTGGAAATATTGATATGAAATACGCATATTCATCTGGTCGGCCAATCAGTAAAAAAGTCGATGAAATCATGGAAAAAGTACAGCAGTCTTGATATCGCTAAGGAATTTAAGGTCGACCACAAAACAGCTTTAAGCCATTTGGAATGAACTGGTTACCAAAAGAACCTTAATTACCTAATGCCCAGCGAATCGCTGTTGAAACGGAACGAAATCGAGCCATTATTGCCTTTCAACCGTTGTGCTATTCGGTCGCATTTTGTTTTCGATTGCAAACTAACTGCCGTTATCGTTAAGAAAGAAATAAATAAAATTGCTAGTGACCGACCCCAATCCCGACTATCATATCGTGGACTTGAAACCCTTGCAAAAACCGTGCGTTACCCCCAATTAGGCTGACCAGGCGTCCTCTTTAAAGAGGACAAGTCCTCTTTTGGACCTAAAAAACTTTTGTCCGGTATCTTTTTGAAAAAATAATCGATTTGTCCTCTTTTTCAGGAAAGAAAAGAAAATCGCAATAAAAAATTTATTTTGGTGTGAACACGGCCTTAAATATTTTTTCACTACAAAAAGTTAAACTTTGAATTTACTCATTCGTAAATTCTGTTATTACTCATTACTGTTATGTGTTCTTATTATTTATTGAACGCATCCTTTCGGCTGACAGCTCATTCAATAACTGTTAACCGTTAATTTTTTGTGTGTGCAATTCGTTGCTAAGTGTCTTTTGTCTTCTGAAAAAGTTTTTATAATAAACAAAATTAAATGCCAAAGCGTAAGTGCATATTTAATACCGATCTCCAAAAAAAATACCCGATGTTTGTACAAAATGACTCAAACGCAAACATATTGTTTTCTGCTCTTCCTGTAACTCCTCATTTTCGCTGGCAAATAAAGGAAAAGTAGATCTCGACCAAGATTTAAATACCGACAAACATAAAAATAATATACAAACTGCGAGTTCTTGCAAAAAAGTTACTGAATTTCTTACTTCAAGATATTCCAAATTGGATGACCAAGTATCTGCGGCAGAAGGTGCCTTGGCCTATCATACTGTAGTCCACCACTTTGGATTCCGATCTGTTGACTGCAGTCATAAGTTCCTAAAGTGCCTTTTGCCAGATTCGAAAATCGCTCAACACATTTCCAGCGCGCGCACAAAAACCGAGGCGATAGTCATCAATGTCCTAGTTCCCTTATCACTAAATTGTGCTCTTGAAGATTTGAATCAAACGCATTTTTTGTCGATTTCTACCGATGCCAGTAATCATGGAAACCAAAAAATATTCCCCATATTAATACAATATTTTAAAAAAAATGCAGGTAATATTTGAAATAGGTTTTGTATGAGTTGAACTTTATTCAACTTATTGTTTACTTATCAGGTGTTAATATAAAAGTTGTTGACATTCAAACGATGAAGGATGAAACATCAGATACCATATCCAACTATTTACTAGCAACTTTAAACAAATTTTATTTATCTTCGAAGTGCATTGCAATGTCTGGAGATAACTGCAATACAAATTTTGGTGGCTACAAGCGCGCTAGCAAGAATAATGTGTTTAGCAAGTTAAAAACGAATGGTGTATCGAATTTGATCGGAGTGGGGTGTCCGGCTCATATTTTGCACAACAACATTCAATTCGGGTTTGATGGGCTACCTATAGATTTAGGAAGTATAGTAATGAAAATATATAATCATTTTTCGGTTTTATACTGTTCGCACAGAAAAACTTAAAAATTTTTCTGAGACTGTGGAAATCGAATATAAAAAGCTTCTGAGCCATACTAAAACACGTTGGTTATCGTTATATCCTGCCGTTGAAGGAATTTTGCAAATATTCGAGGGGTTGAAAACGTATTTTCTTTCCATGGATAGTCCACCATTTGTTCGCAAGATTTTTTTTGAAAACGATATCAATGAAGCGTATCTGTGGTTCTTCCACTCGCTTATGTATTTTTATAATGAACAAATCGGATCAATAGAAAGAGAAAAGAATTCAATAATAGAAACATTAGAGAAAATTCACACTGTGCAGAAAGTTTTAAAAAACAGAATATCTGAGAAATTTATTCCATTAAAAGTTAAGGAAATTTTGAAAAAATTGTCGTTAATGGTGAAAATGAGAATGAAAGTGTAAGCTTTGAAAAAAATTTATTTGAGGTGTATTCAAGGTGTTTAGAATACGAGTATCTTGAGAGGTGGTGTGAATCTTTGAAAGAATTTAATTGTTTTACGTGGATGAATTTAAACAAAGCCCCCCAATGGAGTGACATTGAAAAATCGTTGCTCTATTTGAGGGGCAAAGGCGTTAACATAAACGAAAATAAATTGTTTGACCAGTTTTGTAATTTAAAAACGTTTTTGGAAGAAGAAATTAAAAACACAATTTTTGTAAACGCACCTATTCACGAAAAATGGGTAGAATATTTTAAAAATAAATGCAATCCAGAATTACATAGCGATTCCTGCTCATAATGCTAATGTTGAGCTCATATTTTCATTAATAACGAGCCAATGGACTGAGGAACGCAATAGACTAAAAGTCGAAAATGTAAAGGCAATCCTTTTTTGCAAATACAATTTTAAAAATATGTCTTGTACTGAATTTTACAACTATATTTTAAAGAGCCCCGACATTTAATGACAAATACAATCAAAGCTAAAATTGTACCTACGCGAATAGTACTTTAAAAAAAAACAATATTTGTGATATGGAAAATGTTACTACCTAAAGTAATTTTCATGTTAAATAACTGATAGATGTTATGAAGTTCTTATTTTTGTTGTTTGTTTATTGCTTTCTTTTGTTAAGTAACGCGCGTTATGAAGTTTTTTTTATCCCAATAAAACCAAAAAAAAATATTGTTTTTGGTTTTTTTGTGTTTGAGGTTTTTGTGAGTGTCCTCTTTTTCTTGAGGATAGATCTGGTAACCCTACCCCCAATAAAATCGGTCAACGTCGCCAAAAAAAAAATACCGACTTTCGTCTCCTGTGCGAAAAATTGAACCCTAAACTCGGTCAACGTCGCTTATTCATACTCATCAACTCTGTTCTACGACAACATAAACATGTCAAATCAGTGTGGAAACCCCCAATGTGCTTTCCGGAATGATTTAAATGCTGACTTGGTGATTTGCAGCGGGTTATGTGCAAGATTTTTTCACGCTCTCTGTGTAGGCCTGAGCAGAAGATCTATCCTCTGTAAGCGATTCAATAAATGTTCTTGATGTTGAACATAAACTGTTTTTTAAAAAAAGTTAAACTCGAATTCGAAAAACTTGATCAAATTCAAAAAAATGCTGAGGATCTGTATTGCATGTACAACAAGCAGCTGGCCAAAAATGCAGAACTTTCAAAATGTAATAGTGAACATAAAACGAGTATCGAGTTGAAAAGTGCTATTCAAGCGGCTTCTAATTCACATTTATAAACTCTAAATGAATTAAAGGCATCTCTTTGCTCCCTACGCTCTGAACTTGAGCTCCGTCCAAAAGAACAACACCTTCTCCTAACAGAAGTGATCCACGGCTTACAACAATGATGTGTAAAATCGACGAAATAAGTAGCGATTCCTTACAGTCTCGTTTATTAATAAGCAGCATTGTTGATGGAATCAGGATCACTTTCGGTAAGATTGAGGAATTTACTTCACACATCCAGCCCCAATCAAGTTTGGCCTAGAACACTTCGCTACATGCTGAGATGCCATGTGATGAAAACGCCATTCTAACACCTTCCTCTCCATTACATATGGCTCCTGAACTTGAAGTTACACCCATACCTCCGATTCTTACTGCATATCACGCACTACCAGCATCTCATACACCTCCAGCATCTCAAACGCCTCCAGCATCTCAAGCACTTCCTGCATCTCAAGCAACTCCAGCAACTCCCGCACTTCCAGCATCTCCTGAACCATCAATTACCTGTTTTGGAGTTTCCTGGACGGTATCTTAATGGAATAGCAGAGTTAAAAAACTAAGTGAGTCCAATATCGAGGAAATAACCACTTTCTCTATTAAAGTTGCATCCGCGCATGCAAACCCGACTTGTCTGATCAATTACTTTAAGCAGAATTTTAAAATTAATATCAGAAACTGTAAACAAAAGCCGGCCGGTAAACTCTCAAAGTTTAAGCTATTCAATGTTGATATTCCTTCAAAATATGAAGGGCTTTTCCAGAACTCCACATCCGAATTATTAAAGCTAGAGAAATTAACAATGAGGAAAATCAACTGTAAAAACGTAATCAACCCAAAAGCCTACAACGTACAAAATGAACGCAAAGGAGATTAATTTTAAGACTAAATCTAAGCCTAGTGTTAAGCCAACCCACAAGCCGCACAACTAAACCCGCATACATAATTCTGACCCAAATTGGAGTTTTAAAGTAGGAACATTCCCCTCCTTTTCCCAAGCGATACGTTCCACATCTCCTCACCCTTCCTCCAATAATTCTAAACTAAATAGTCCATCGCACAAACCAAACGGGTATTTTTTGAGAAGGAGTGCGAAGGACTCAAGTTTTTAGGGGTAAAGCCATTTACCACAGCTAGAGCCAGGCGGGAGAAACGGAGTCTGCCGTTCTTCCTGGTGCAGCTCAGTCCCGAAAGCCGTCTGGATAGTCTAAGGAGTATCAATGTCCTAGACTACCAGGTGGTTCACTGGGAAAAACTAAAAAGGAGCGAAGGCGTTATACAATGCGTTCGCTGCCAGAGGTTCGGGCACGCCGCGTCGAACTGCCAAATGCAGCCTCGATGAGTGAAGTGTGCAAAGAACCACAGTTCCAAGGAGTGTGCTCTGGGTGTTGATGGAGCATCCGATAGGTCGCAGCTCTCGTGCGTATTATGTGGGAACGTGGGACACACCGCAAACTATCGGGGTTGTCCTAAGTTCACCGACATTAAAAAAGCAAAATTGGCTCGGCAGCAGAAGGTGGAGGTCAAACGTTCACCTGTGATGTTTCAAACACCAGCCGTCACGCCCCAAATTTCCTACGCCCAAATGGCGTCAGGTAGGGGGGCTACGGTACAGCAAGCGACTGTTTCTTCTCCGGCGCCGATGCCGAGAACAACGGAAGCTGCACCCAACGTGCTAGCCATCTTGCTCGCAATCCAAGGGCAGATGGCTCAGCTGCAAAAGCAGGTTCAAGAACATGGCAACCGGGTGGACCAGATCTACGCGTTGCTGCCGGGCCTAACGCAACACATGCCGTAATGGGTACGCACATGGTGGAGCAAACTTTGAAGGTCCTTGCGGTGAATGTGAATTCATTTATTAGGATCGAACGAAGAGCCGCGATGTTTAAATTGCTACAAGACCAAACTCCTGATGTGCTTTTCGCTAGCGAAACCAAGCTAACCGATAAGCACAAACTGGAGTACAATAATTATATTGTTAGAAGAAGAAACCGGCCCAGATCCAAACGTGAAAGCGGTGTCACGCTCTTCATTAAAGAAGGTATAAAATTTCACAGAGTGTACAAGGGCGTGTTGCGGAGGTTCCGGGTGTTGGAGGCAGTCGTCATTTACATCCCGCTCCGCAGTGGAAAGCGGCTGTACTTGGCCTCTGTTTATGCACCTGAGGCTTCACAATCCACCCTATTCATTACAGAGCTCGACACGCTTTTTCGACTTCTGAGGCTGGAATCGGGGGAGAATTATTTTATAATCGGCGGGGATTTCAACGCTAGACATAGAGATTGGGGAAATAATTTGCCAAATACTAGAGGAAACCTACTACTCGATTGGTGGGGTCAGCACGAGGTCATGTACAGACTCGGTCTTAAAGCGACGGATAACCCGTCGTTTCCTAGAGGCGGGTCTTATTTGGATCTACTGCTGTACAACGAACGTATACGACTGACAGGTACGAATTTACAAACATTAAACTGTCTGCGCACATTCGTGTATGACAGTGACCATTGCGGTTTTAGCACCGAAATTACAGTTCCCAACGAAATTGCGGAATTGGAGGAGTTTGTCCAAAGATATTCTTACAACTACAGTAAGACTCGATGGACACAGTTCTCCGCAACCTTGACTAGAGCGCTCTCCTCGAACACGCTCCATCCACCGTCCAATAGGAATTTGTCAAACGAGGAGATCGACAATTACCTAAAACAAATGGACGAGACAATTAAACAAACTATAGACACTACAATACCGCGATTTCGACGTACGACTAATGAAGACCTGTTCCGCAATCCTACTATTGACGCACTGCACCGACAGAAAAGTAGACTTCTGACAAGACTTAAAAACTTGTACAGACAGTTAACTGACCGACAAAACCCGGAGATTAGGACGCTGAAGTCGTCGATTAAAAATATTCAAACGCTAATAAAAGAAAATTACAGAATTTCTGTAAGTTTGTATTGGAACAACAAGGTTCGGGCTGTAAACACCAGCAACCCGAATATGTTTCCGCAAATAAATAAACTATTTCGGAGAAGAAACCAAAACGACTTCTTTGTGATCGAGGATCCACAGGAGAAGGTTGAGACCATAGGGGCGACTTTCCAGGAAGTATACAAGGCCACTGATACCATTGGCCCTAATTACGACCTGGACAATCGCGTCTTGGTGCACGACTTCTGCATTCGAAATGAAATAGGGAACTGGCGATCCGAGGGCTCTGGTTTCACCCGGTTCACCGACGAAAATACGGCCAATAATGTCATTGCCAGAGAGGGTGACCTACCCCCGTTCATTTCGAAGGAAGAACTCCATGAGATCTTCGACACAATCAGGGCTAAGAAATCAGTGGGGACCGATGGTATTCCGAACATCGTGCTTCGATATATTCCTCTAGAAGCTGTGGATATTTACACCACCCTGTTTAATAATGCAATGAATAATGCACATTATCCAGCGCATTGGAAAACGGCGGTGGTTCATATCACCAAAAAGGGAAAGGATATATCCAATCCGGCGAATCTCCGGTCGATAAGTCTCCTTCCGAATATCAGTAAGGTTTTTGAAAAAGTAATCAATAGAGCTCTGTCTAGGTGGGTTGAGGACAAACATATAGTTCCGGATAATCAATTCGGTTTTAAGGCGGGACATGATTTCTCACATATCGCGTCGAAACTGGTTTCTGATATCCAATGGAACAAAGGCAAGAAACAGTGCACTGGTGCCTGCCTTGTTGACTTGGAGAAGGCCTTCGACACCGTATAGTTAGAGGGTCTTTTCTATAAGCTGACTAGGCTAGGTATCAGTAAACCACTCTTGTACATTCTTTATAATATGCTAACTAACAGACAGTTCATCGTGAAGAATGGCGATGTGACTTCTGTTGGAATATTTCAAATTAAAAATGGTCTTCAGCAGGGCGCGGTCAATTCGCCGATTCTATTTAACATTTATACAAGCGACTTGATAGGTTCACTTCCCCATACTATTGCGTACGCAGACGATTTGGGAGCGTACAGAACAGGTCCAAAAATCGAGGTTATTAAAACTCTCTTGCAGAGTGACTTCGATAAGATAAGACGATTTGCTATGACTGGAAGTTGAAAATCAACTTTCAGAAGTCGGAAACCATTCTCTTTAGGACGCCGTTGTCTGGAGCCTCTAGGGATACCAGAAAAAATTGGCGAAAGTTCTCTATCATTCTACAACACGGACAACCTCTTGCCTGTCGAAATGTAGTCAGATACCTTGGAATCTGGCTGGATCAGTTTCTGTATTTTGGCAAAAATGTAGATGCTGCTCTGGCCAGAGCTAGAGGTGCTTTTGCCCTTACAAAGAGACTGTTTTATAGCAGCCAACTCGATGCGAGGGTGAAGGTAATCTGCTACATGGCCCTTATCAGGCCCATGCTGGTATTTGGTTGTCCCGTGTGGTTCAACGTGAGAGCAAGCTTAATGGAAAAGATTCGGGTGTTTGAGAGGGCTTGTCTTAGGGCTTGTCTTCGCATGTACAGAACACCAGAGTCGGAGTACAAGAAATTTTATCCTAATGAGGTCCTTTACAACAGGGCGAACCTAATACGAGTGGACAACTTCGTAATTAAGCTGACTCGAAGGCACATTGCAAGAGCAATGACCTCGACGAATAACCTAATATCTGGGGCTTACTACCCCAATTACTTTTACCACGAGAGTGTGCGCTCTGACGGCTTCGTTCCACCGGAAGCATTCCTCTACCTAGATCAGATAGGGTTGATCCAGGATAGATCAGCGGTGCCGTTAATCTTCCATGTCGCTCGGACAGCTGGGGACAGGCGATTCAACTATAACAGAGACGTCGCACACGGCAGTGTGGATCGCCTCAGGTTCAGTAGGGCGGTGGGGAATCGCGATAAGAGGGATGTCGTTCGGCAACACCAGCATTTCTGGTGGTTGAATGATGGGGAAGATGTTTCGTCGTCGTTTCCGTCAATTAGGGACCAGCCTCACTAATGAGGCAGAGCTGACCAATTTATTTGCTCTGTAAATAGCGATGGCCAGCTTACATAGGTTTAGGTTAGCATTTAAGAAACATATACATATATCAGTGTATACAAAGGTGTATACTGATATATGTATATGATTGTGTATAACGTCTATGTGTGTTTATGTGTGTATTGCACATTTAGTTTAGGTAGGCTAAGGCTTATTTTAAGTTAGATACTAAGTTTTTATTAAAAAAAAAAAAACAAAGTCCATATGCTAAGTTTTGTTAACAATTTTTTTTCTTAGCTTTAAGTATAGAAAATAAATATCCGTAAAGAAAATGTAAATGAGGTCGGAAGACATAGTTATAAGAATTTAGAGTAGCTTAGAGTGCCTGTGTGGGGCCAGTAAGTTAGTATAAGATTGTTAAGTAATTGTAAGCTAGCATTTAAGCATTTTTTGTTAGTAGATAAGAGTTATTGATTAAGAAAATAAAATGAATATAAAACTAAACTAAAAACGGGTATTTTTTGTTCTCCCATCCAAGCCCTGTCCGAAAGAAAGCTAAACTGATTCTACTAACTCGGCTTCTAATAAGTTCACGTACCCTACTTTCGTTTACTCGCACACCCTCAATCCGTCCCCTCAGTCTAAATCAGATACAAACCTTACAACTTTTATAGATCCTATGCTCCCACCGAAGGTCAAGATAACCAAGCAACTCGCCGCTTCGGGTAATGATGGCCGTTACATTCAATCCCGGCTTAGAGATCGTAGAATTTATGAAAATGTTCGCCTTTATCTAGCTTATCTACACGATAAGCCTGATTCCATTTGCATTAATGGCACAACCAAAACAAATATTATGGTTTCCATTCAGCAAGAAGAACTTCCTACAAACCCAAAAGACCTACGTCAGATCGTACGGTTTCACGACGCCTTTAATATCACGCCTACCGACGTTGCCATACGACCTCTCCTCAGATGCCACCCATGTCAGCTCAAAGCGACTCTGGCACCTTCAAAGAACGCGTTCTAGTTTTAAGAACTATTTTCGCTCCTAATCACTGTCTCTATTTGCACTCCCTGATTTCCTCAGCATTTACTATCAAAATGTTAGAGGACTTGGAACAAAAACAAAATCTCTTACTGAGACCAACCTTTCCTCTAATTTTAAGAATAGCGAGTTCTTTACCCATGATTATGATGTCCACCGAAACGATGGCCTTATGAATAACGACGAACCAACTGGCCGCGGAGTACGTGCCCTAATTCTAAATTATTTAAGCAAATACCTACAGTTTGCTTTGAATTTGTCTGCGTAAGAATTCCTATTTCTAATCGCAATTTCTTTATTTGCTGTTGCTACATTCGCCCCTCGCAACCAACCTGCAGCTACCAACCAGCTATTGATGAATTCGATGCCCTGTTTGCCAAAGCTGACGCAAATGATACTATTGTTGTTATGGGTGGCTTTAACTTATCACGACTCAAATAGATACGCACTGATGATTCACACTACACCGCCAACAATGCAAGTTCGGAGAAAGAAATTCTTTTTATTGACTGTCTCCTGGACTCCGGACTTTTTTAGTTAAGTGGCATAACCAACTATCTCGGTAGACAACTCGATCTTATCTTCTCCACTGACGTAGATAACAGCATAGTCTCAGCCAGCAAGCACCTCCTTACCACTCTAGATCCTCACCATCCGCCTCTTTCTATGACGTTTTCGTACAACGTTCAAAAACCTTTTTGCTTTGAACACGTCTACAGCTTTAATTTTCGAAGAGCCAACTTCTCTAAATTAAACAATCTTCTTTCTAAAGCTAATTTCAATTTTCCCTTCAACTCTAGTATTCTATAGTATGTGAATCACTATATTCGAATTATTTAAGCCGCATGCATAGTAGTCTTATTTCTGATCCTAAACGCTTTTCCAGTTTATCAACTCTAAAAGAAAGTCGGACAGTTATGCCTTCACCCAACAATTCTTCGTCTGATGATCCGCAAAGAATAGCAAACTTATTTGCCGAATTCTTTAGCCAATCGTTTGTTTGCCACATCCAAAACCCGAATCTATCTTATTTCTCATACTTGCATAGCTGTCCACATACATCCTTTACTTCGGTGGATATCTCAATGGCATTAGTAGTTGAAAAGATAGGTAATCTAAAAAGTGAATGTTCCGCTGGACCTGATGGTGTTCCCCCTATACTTGGTAGAACCTCTCACTGCCTTGTTCAGACTTTCCTTATCTCAATGCGCATTTCTCCATTCCTGGAGAAATATAATCCCTCTGCATAAAAAAGAACACAAAGATGAAATCTCAAATTACAGACCTATTGCGAAGCTCTCCCCAATACCCAAGCTCTTTGAGAGCATTATTTATGATGCTATGTCTTTTTACCCTAAAAGAGTGAGTTTTAAGAAACCAACATGGATTTCTTAAGGGCAGGTCAACTACCACTAATCTCATTGAATTTGTATCAAGTACTCTATGTGCAAAGAAGTAGATGTAATAACCACCGACTTCAACAAAACTTTCGATAAGATCTCGCATAAAATAATTCTTTTAAAATTGTGCGGCCTTGGCTTTCGAGCAGATTTCGTTACGTGGATTTCCTCATACTTAAATGATAGACACTACAGTGCCCTGTTTAGGTCTACATTATCTAAACCTTTCAAAGCCACCTCGGGTGTTCCCCAAGGATGTCATCTCGGTCCCCTGTTATTTATGTATATTAACAATTAATGATGTTGATACCATCGTTAACAATTACATTACATTACATTATGTTTTATTGAGACTTTTTCCAATCAATACATTTATGTGTGTGCAATATTTGTTTCTTAAGAGCTAAGACTAAGTTTGCATCTGGCTTAAAAGTAAGATAATAGTTTTATAAACAATTAAATCGAAATTATAAATAAGTTTACATAGCTTTGAAGTATACGCTTGCTCCCGGCGTATTACATCAACGTTGCTTCACATGGCACTTAAAAACTAAAAACTAAAAACTAAAAAAAAAGAAAAAAACAAATGACTAGGTATTGAAAATTCTTAACAATAGTTACCATATCATATTATAACTATTCACTTAAGCTTTTGATCCGCTTAATGTTCATATATATACTATATGGACAAAAGCAAAACACTAGCTATAGTGATTACGAGTATAAAAAAAAGTAGGATTATGAGCTACCCAAAAACAAAGAAAAGTTATCCGCGTAGATTTAAAGGGGATGCTTTTTCATAAAAAGGAACTGAAAGGTTTCGGTTCGCATTTGGTCTCAACAAAGGAAAGGATCTTGGGTTCAATAGATTAAATGGGGAAAGGTAATAATTTTCCCCCACACTATCGTTGATATTTGAGTCCAACAAAGATTTAACCATTGGATTAGGATGATCACATATACGCTCTAGCTTTTTTACAAATAATTCAGTTTGGTATGTCATTATGGGTGTAATGTTCGTTTCGGAATACAGGGTCTTATTAGAAAACCATTTTTTATCTGGCCTTCTATATTTACCGCAGCAGAATCTTAAAATTTTTCTCTCAAAAATCTGGAGCTCTTCGGCTACCGTAGGCGAAATTGTAAACCAAGTACAAAACCCATATGTTATTATTGGTCTTATTAAGGTCTTATACAATAGCATCTTGGTATTCGGCGAAACTTCTTTAGAATTGAGCAGTGGCTTAAGAATTGCTGTGACCATTTTGGCTTTATTCAATACACTGCGGGCATGTTTGTTGAAACCGAGTCTCTTATGGAAGTCAATACCGAGGTGCTTGACTTCATCTGGAATATTATTTCCATTGATCTCTAGTTTCAAGGTCTTACTTTCTTTTACTGCAAGATAATGTCCTTTCCCGCTTGCATTTCTAAAGCAGGTTAGGCCACATTTAGCTGCATTAATTTTTAGCTTCCACTTTTTGAAGTATGCTATAAGAGTCGGTAGTTTGTCTTTAATCTTATTAAGCGCAACATTTGGCCTTTTGTCACTTGCTAATATCAGACTGTTATCTGCGTATAAAATAGCACTAAGGTCATCTTGCGATGGGTAGTGGAAAGGAAAGTCATGAATATATATATTAAATAAGATTGGTCCTAGGATGGATCCTTGAGCCACACCGGAAAGGACTGAGAAATAGTCTGAGTGCTCATCACCTATGATAACAGAGCTGAGCCTATCTTTTAGAAAGCTGGAAATGGTACAAATTAACCACCTAGGAAAATTTAGACCAATTAACTTATAGATTAATCCCTTGTGCCAGACAGAGTCAAAAGCTTTTTCTAAATCTATATCAAGACCTACCGTGCATCTCCTGGATCTTAAGTTTTGAATAATTTTATTGTGCAGTACCAGTGAGTCATGTTCTGTTGAATGACCCTTTTTGAACCCAAACTGGTTACTTGGGATGATGTTGGAGTCTTCGCACATGATACTTAGCTGCCCTGCTATATGCCTCTCGAACAGTTTTCCTATATTAGACAGCAAGTCTTTTATATCTCTTGCTCTCTTAGACTTAGCTATTGGGAATATTTTCCCTTTTTTCCAAAATGAAGGGAAATAGCCATTATTCAGGCAGTGGTTGAATAAAATAGAGAAAGACGTGTCAAGAGAAATAGAACATTTTCGAAGAATGAAGTTTGAGATATTATCTATTCCAGCTGACTTTTTGTTGTTGAGGGCTTCTCTCAACAAACTCACACTATTTGGGGATGTAAATGCTTGCGCATTGTTGGGATTTATCGCGTTATTTGAGGGCGAAAAGATTGCCAGGGTTTGATTGAACTCGTTTCTACAAAAAGATTCTATTGTCGAGTAGATATCATTCTCCTCAGATTGATCTGGAACTGTTTCTGGACTCGAGTAAATATGTGAGTAATATTCTTTAAACGCGTTTAATTTACTTTGCACATCATTTAGGTTCCCTCCGTTGTGGACTAGAGTGTCTTTCAAAATATTACTTCCGAATAATTTTCTTCCGGTTATCCTATCGATTTCTTGAAATGCATGAGGCGAGGGTCTTATCTGGTTCAATCTTACCTTAAAAGCAGTGTTACTATCAATCCGAACCCTTTCTTTAATTATTTTACTTAAGCACTGAATCCTAGCGTAAAGTTGACGATATTGATCCTTAACACAGTTAAGATGTCGGTTATACAGACTTTTCAATTGTGTAAGCCATGCACAACGTATCTTAAGCAAGTTTTTTGTAGTGTCTGATATATTGTGATATTTGAAATTTTTCACATTGTGAATGGAGGAATGCAATTGAACGTTGATGTTAATTTGTTCATTTAATTTTGATATCCAGGTATCTATTTCATCGTTTGAGATATTTCTTTCGGTTGGAAAAGCTTCCCAATTAGTGCTTTTGAAACATCTGTATGTTGCCGGTGGCTGTAGGATTGGAAGGAAGTCAATTATGCTTAGTAGTAACTCAATCCCAAAGTGATTCGGGTTCGTTGCGAATGTTGAACAAACTAGAGGGTTCAAGTTATTGCAGATGAGAGATGAAGATATAAGAAAAAAGTCAATCACAGATGATGATCTGGGAAATGTAGGGCTGTTGGGAGCAACTAAGTCTAAATTCAAATAAGGCCCGTTGTAAAGCCATGTCTGTATCGAGTTCCCATTTTAGTTATGGACTGTGTCACCCCAATCTGTATGCCGTGCATTGAAATCCCCTCCCAATATGACTGAGTCAAATGAGTTCAAAAAACGTGTAAAGTCGGTCAAGTTCGTTTAGCAAACGTCGACCTGCATTGGAAGGAATATAAATGCTTCCTATTAAAATATTCCTTCGTAAACCAGTGCTACTACGTGATGTAATAGAGACTAGGCAAATGGAAAAAACGTCACTCTGGAAAGGAATCTCAGTATACTTATACCTTTGGTCTAAAATAACTGCTGTGACAAGGGATGAAATTAAAGCCATCGAAAGCGGGCTTATGGTACGAAGATAGCCTTGTTTCCGAAAGGAGGCATATTTGGGGCTTTTGGATTTTTAGTGTGTTAAACAAATCTAGTCTTCTTTCAAGGGAAATTATGGAGTTACAATTTATCGAAATAATTTTGAAGTTATTTGTCAGCATTATATTCGTACTACTATAGAAGCTACAAACTCAAGATATGCGAACATTTTGTCTTCTGTAGACCGAAGTTGTTGATAAGTGGGCCAGAATTGTCTGATTTTTCCTAGCAGTTCTTTAAAAGATATGTTAAAAAGATCTTTCGCCTCGTTTAAAAAATTATTAAGATCACCAGATTGTTTCTTTGTTGTAAAGTTTGTTTGGGTGTTATTCGTGCGGTGAGAGTAGTTACTCTTAACCATGTCAGCATATGTGACGTGTTGATTCGTAAGCGTATTTATAGCGCCTTGTACTACCGCTCTATTTTTGATCGCAGCCTGCCTTGCGCCTGGTGTCGATATATCTCGTTTTTCTTTATATTTTAGATATGATGGGCAGCCATGATAACTAGCCGCGTGCTCGGTTTCATTGCAATTAACGCACTTAAGAGTAGGAACTTCTTGATTGGATTCTCTGAGCGATTTAAAGGAAGCGATGCACGCCTCTGAATCATGAGACTCGCCGCACAGGACACATCTACTATTATATGAGCAACATTCACCGGTATGACCGAATCTTTGACACCTATAACACCGAAGTATAGCTTTATTAATTTTTCTTTCCCAGTAGACACGCTGGTGGAGCAAGTATCTAATACTAATTAAATCTTTAATGGACTCACCTGGTTCTAAATGAACAATAAACATATTTAATTTTGTACCCAATTCCTTTGATTTGGAAGTAGAAAAGTGTGTTATCTTACAAATTCTAATATTAGGAGATGTAGCTTTCACAGCTTGTTCTATAACCTTGACAGGGGTATCTCCCTCAAGGCCCTTCAGCATAACCGAAACCCTTTTCGTTTCCTTAGGCGCAAAAGAAAACGCACCAATACCCGTCCCGCGTAATCTATTAATAATAATTGAATTAATTTTAGAGTCATTTACATATACCTTTGTTTTTCGGTAGCTCAAATTTACAAATTTATGTTTCACATCCTTAACTTTACACTCATTTGCAGCGAGTTTGATAACTTTGCTTATACTCGTAAGTTCACAATTGGCACCGAATACAAATATTGGTGGGCAGAAAGGGGCATTGTTAATAGTTTTAGGTGCATTACCAGCGATGCATTTCAATGGATGACGTGTTGGTTCGATGATTAACAGAGGTGTTGGTTGGCGAGTTTAAGTTTGACACAGACACTTGAAGTTCCATATCATCGAGTGAGGAAAATCTATTTTGCGATGAAGCATTTCGCTTAGGCGAAGGTTCACCCTCAAGCACGTTTCTATTTCTTTTATTGCCATTGGACTGATAATTGCTAGCAGCACGTTTGAGACTCCCGATCACCGTTGTCCACTCAGCGGAGTGATCTGATGAGTGATTTACATCCATGGTGGTAATGCTGTTATTGTAAATTGAATCACACTCACATACATTAGCAGCAGTGAGTGCACTGGTTGTGCTATTGATTGTGCGTTTCTCTATTGAGAGAGCGCTTTTTGTGTTAAGACAATGATGATAATATATGCCATCAGGAGACACATGTGCGTTGGCTTGTACTTTGCTCAAACGATCACTATTTTTATCTTCCAGCAAAAAAGCTGGAGGGTCACTTTTTGTTTTTTCACAGAAAGCCACTTTAAGGAGTCACTGTCTCAAAAAAGAAAATTAATGGGCTAATAGATTAATACGGCCTTAGCCGATTTAGGGGTTGATTGAGTTTCGGACTTGACAATTTTTATTCGATTTTAAGAGCACACGTCTGTTCACGACCGAGTCACAGAGCGAATCGTTTTTGTTTATTGATTATTAAAGAGTCACTATCTCCACTATTTGATTGGTCGTAATGTTTGTGCTCGGCATTTAATAAAAAACTAGGTTGTAATTATTATTATTTTTTTATTTTAAATTTTTTATACAAATAATTGAATTGATTAAAATTGACGTTTAAGTCTCAGCTCACTCCAATCTAAAGTCATCGTTAACAATTCGTTTATCTCAATCCTCTGACTGTTCTCTGTTGCAAGATGATCTCAATCGATTTTCCACTTGGTGTCTTCATAATTTTCTTGAGTTAAATGTTAACAAATGTCAAGCTTTAACTTTCACTAGAAAACGTCATACAACTCCTTCTCGTGCATATTTCATCAACAACGAGCCTGTTCTTATTGTGACCGAAATGCACGATTTAGGCATTATCTATGATAGCGAACCGAACTTTCGCTCTCACATACGAGTAGATAGCATTATTTGTAAAGCCAATTCGACCCTTGGCTTCATTAAGCGCTGGTCTAAGAAATTTTACGACCCGTATGTGGCTAAAACACTCTACACACCGCATTTGTTCGGCCCCTCCTCGAGTATGCATGTCCAGTCTGGTCACCATATTATTCTGCTCAAATTGCACGTATAGAATCGGTACAGCGTATGTTCCTTCGGTTCGCGTTACGGGGACTTCCTTGGTCTAACCCTTTCAATTTACCCCCTTAAGTATCATAATCGACTGAAACTTATTAACTTACAACCCCTCATTACATGTCGAGAAGTTTGCGATATAGTTTTTGTCCATCAGCTCTTAAATGGTAGCATTGACTCTGAGGCTCTCCTCGAACGCATCTCCTTAAATGTTAATCCACGTTATCTAAGAACTGTACCTCTCTTCCGACTTAATTCCCACCAAACTAATTACGGATACCATGAACCGTTATCTTGAATGCTTCGCGAAGCGAATAAATTCCAGTCAATCTTTGACTATCACCTGAACAAACACTCCCTTAAGATTGCCCTTTATTCCCCTCGCTCTCTACCAGCACTCCACAGTTCTAGAAATCAAATTTGTATTATACCAGTAGTATTTAAGTTCAATGCTTGTATTAAGCACAATAAAGCTGTCCGGGGTTAACCCGGGCCTAAATTGAAATTGAAAATTGAAAATTTTCTTTATCTAGATGGCAGCTTACACACCGGGATGATTCTGAGCCAACTAGCCAACTCAATTCCTCGCAATTTGCCTTCTGTCGAAGTTTTCGATAGAGGTCTTCTTCCAACTTCGTGCGTCGCTACACATTCCACAGGCATAGAAGTAAAAATCCTTCAGGTCGGAGTATCGGTGTCTATGCAACTATCGCATTTGCTGTAAGCGCGGCTTTAAAATCAACATTCTGTTCAGTTTTTTGTTCTCCCATCTGCTCCATAATCGGTCATAGCAGGCGGGACATATGATCACATAAAGAACCTGGATATTCTTCTGGTGAAGAGTGAATATCTAGTCGATGAGAAAATATCCTTTCTCCAGGACCCAATAGACGATGAGATACAATAGAGATTCCTCCAGATGAGGTGGTTCTTGGCGGCTAAGTCATCGTCTACAGCAGATTTGAATTTGAATATTACTACCCTCACTTCGTCTTAGATAGGTGGGCAATGGTATACTCAGTGGATTATGAGAAACGGAGACACGCTGATATTTAATTCATATTCAATTCTAGAAATGTTTCGATCTATATTTACGAGTATATACTGGATGTGGGTGTCTTCCGTCTACTGCAATAAAATTAACCTGTCTTGTTTGGATCGCCATCTTACGAGTAAGATGTAGAAAAGATGTACTTGGACGATATTCCGTAAGCGTGCGAGGTCATTCAGCCTGTGTCCGTTTTCAGGCGTTATTTTGTGTAGACTGTGCAAGCTCTCTTTGTTTGGCATTAAGGTGACAAAGTAGAGTTTTTATGTCGTTCTGCTCAGAGATTCTCTCCAGGACTTTGTAGAAGGCCGCGTTAGCAGCGTTGTTGTTCCTCTTCCTACACACTGAGTAGGCATGAGCTCAGAGTTGGTACAGAGTGTTTCATCACCTACGTAGAACCCTGTGATTTGGTACACTCTTGTCTTACATGACAATTGAGTGGAAATCCACCGCTTTAAGCGATTCTTAACAATGTTGACGTTAGCCGAATTTGGACCGACGTTTGGACCGAATATGTCAGCACCACACCACACTTTTAAACCATCGCGTTCAATCGGCAATCCTCAGTTCCTCAGTCGACACTCTAATCTCAAATTTGCTACCAAAGTAGAGTGATGCAAGAAGTAAGATACCGAACTGATTATTCTACTTCAGATTGGAAAAAATGCTACCGCCATCCAAGAAATGCGATGGGATTGGCCAGAAAAAAGGAGGATGAGAAACTGAGACATCTACTACAGTGATTGCTATCCACGGCAAAAGCATCACCTATTTGGATGTTGATTTCTGGTTAGAGGCAGACTTAGGCAAGAAGCTTTGAGTTTCCAGCATGTTAACGACCGCCTCCTAACAATCTGTATTAAGGCTGAATTCATCAATGGTAGACTTATATGCGCACACGCTCCCACAGAAGAGAAAAATGACGACACCAAAGATAGCTTCAACGAGCTCTTCCCTAGCTATGATATTAAATCTGACCTCGGCGACTTTTCTGCCTCGATGTTCATAAGGGGAATTCCTGATCAATCAACCGTCAACCAGATTGACCATATTGCGATCGACGAAAGGTACTCCTTCAATATTACGGATGTCCGATCGTTCGAGGGGTCTTGTTTTAGTCAAGGTACTGTCGCGGATATCCCGAAAATCACAAAATCAAGCTATTACTGTGAGGAAGTATGAAGTCGGACGACTCCTATAGCAAGAGATTGCCAAATGCTTTTCCGATCGAGTCTCCATTAAACTGTTTAAAATCTTCGCAAATTGTTCGTCTTTTATTGTAGCTTACTCCGGGCCACCGCCCAATTATCAAGGTTTCGCCCATCAATGACGTTGTCTAATAATAAACGGGGACAGAGCAAAGTACTGGTCTTATAGTAAACATCTTCAGATGACGCTACCGAAAGTTGCTACGATTTGATCAGTCACAAGTTGCCGGTCATTGGTCTTTTTGGCGGCTGGACCACCGATAGTCCTTACTAGGACTTAAATCACGGTACTAT
This sequence comes from Volucella bombylans, assembly GCA_949129095.1. Lineage (NCBI taxonomy): Eukaryota > Metazoa > Arthropoda > Insecta > Diptera > Syrphidae > Volucella > Volucella bombylans. The sequence goes on along the minus strand of OX422141.1, from coordinate 156,374,374 downwards.
GGGAGTCAGGAGCCCCCCGGATCACGGGTCTGACTCTGGAGAGGTAGGCCCCCTTGTAGGAGCGTCATGGTGGCTGTGGTTTAAACCCAAAGTCGCGGGAAGGGGCTTCCTTTGGTTGACCCAATATAGAGTTGCAATAAGTACTGGGTGCTGCGACCCTAAGAGCAGTAAGAGGTTTTAGGTCGGCCTCGACTCATACCAAGGGTGGAACTTGTGCCGGCAACACAGTTCCGATTTGGTACCTCAGGAAGGCGGCAGAGCGATGCCCCCATGGATGTATGGGCATCTCGTAAACATAAGTCAGGTGGTTTACGTTAAAAATCAGACACTATGTAGTTTACTCCGATTGCCGCAGTCTTCATATCTGAGGGATTTTAAACTAGCAGATGACGATAAAAGACACACTGGCAAAGTAACTGGGGATCTATAAGTAACCATATGCCAAATCGAACTCTCATGATATTGTATGATATCATAACCTACAAAAACGGATCCAAATCTTAGAGGTCATGGCGTTTCAGATCCAGCTACCTGCAATGGTCTTACGGCTTGGCACTCAAAAAAGGTGAATGTTAAACTGCGCCTCCATCCCTTTCAGAGATTAATGGCAGAGGTACATGGCTGCATTAGAGTTTAAAAAACTGATTGCAAGTATTGAAGATGAGAAACGAAATTAAATAGTCACAGTCGATGTTGGCATATGGATATGAAAAAACTGTCCCCTGTCAGGCAGAATAAACTGTTCAACTTGGGTGATGAAAGCCAAGATTGCCGCCCCCGTGACCATGATAAAGTAAAAATAACCACATCTAGACGTTATTCTTTGAAACCTTAGCATCATTGGCCTAATCTACAAGAGACGTTCTAAACTGTGGCAACTCTTTAGGTGGGGTAAATCCACAATTGACCTAAGTAAATACAAGACTACAGACACCATCTCTCTATCGATTTTATGGCCGCAAACAACAGCATCTTTATAGACCGGATATACGGTAGTGTGTCTAGTTGCCGTATTCCTGCATAACTGACCAGATTGAACAAAATAACAGAAAAAAACTCTGCTCCTCTATAAAGGTTGGGAGCAATCTCACCCAGAACTTTCGTTTGGGGTCTAGAAAAGGTGATGCATTCTCATGAGACGTCTTTAATATCATACTTGAGAATTGTGCACAGTTATTTACACACGCTGATAACATTGATATCATCGGCAGAACACAGCGAGCTGCCACTTGTTGTATTGCAACAGATGTGGTAAAAATGTTTTTAGCTGTGAACGAGGCCAAATCCAAGTATATACTGCCAACAAGGTGGGACGCACAACACCGACCAATGTCTTTTAACTCCAATAATGCAATAATGACACCTCATCAGAAATAAAAGACTCATACTTTCCTATCACTGTTTCGTCAGCCTAATCGTGCCAAGACACACTTAGAAGACACTATTCATCCCAGTAGTGACTTTTGTCGCAGTAGCATGGACATTAGTGTAGGTGGACGATAATATCCTCGTATTTGGTTGTTTTCAAACCAAGTTTCTTTGAACTATTTTTGACCCCGTTTGCGTTGACGCGATTTGGAGGAGGAAACTCTACAAGCTGTTCTACAAAGTACGTTCCAAAGTAAACAGGACGTCAATTATTCCGTCAATTCCGACGTCAAGGCGTCGGAAAGGCAGATCTTTCACTGAAGTACTGTCAAAATTTCATGACATTTGAACAAATAGAAACATAGTTATTGCGTCTGAAGTGACGATATGTTTGTGTCACCGGTAAAAAACTGACACCACCAAAAATTTATCAAATTTATAAAAAAAAACTTCCTTTACAACATTGTGACTGGTGACGAAACGTAGTGTTTACTATATGCTCCAATAAACAAGCGCCAAAATTCAGAGTGTAAGTCGCCAGACGAGCCAAAACCAAAAAATGTGGTTTGGCAAAAATCGCTTTTTAACTGTCAGCCACACCCCGTATTCACCTGATTTGGCACCGTGCGACATTTAGGGAAGAGTTTTGCGGACGTAGAAACCATACAAATGGCTTGTACCGACATCCTGAAGGATGTCCCGGCCGATCTAAAGCACTTCGACATGGTTTGTAGGCCAATTTGATAAGAAAAATTTGTCGTCGCCTGAGATGCCTTTAATTTCCCATTGATTTGTCTCCCAAGAATGCATCTTCCTCTCAGAATGACCTCGAAGAAATGGCGGTATTGTGTGGTCTAAGTTTTCAGGAAAGATCCCGAAAGTTGTTTTGCTATTGTGTCAGGTGAAACAGAATGAAGAGAGTACTTCGAAGTGTTCCGCAAAACATAAAACTGATAGTCTTGGGACTTAGCTTATCTTATTGCGATTAATAAATACTTGTTCTTGCTTTGGCAGAACATATACTAAAATTGGAACGATACAGAGAAGATTAGCATGGCCCCTGCGCAAGGATGACACGCAAAATCGTGAAGCGTTCCACATTTTCCAGAATTTCAAAGTACCCACCCGTCCGATGACAAGACCCCACCAATTACTCTCCCAGAGCTCTTAGAATCGCTTAAAGCCACCAAAGGCTCGACGCCGGGATCAGATAAAATAAGTTTTAAAATGATTAAACACTCACCAACAGTAACAATGCTTAGAATAGTCGCCCTATATAACAACGTTCTCGAAAATGGGGTTTTCCCACATGAGTGGAAAAAAGCCCATCTAATTCCGATCCCTAAACCACATGCTGACCATCACTCCATTGATGGATTTCGCCCAATCGCTCTTCTTTCTGTCCTGTCCAAATTATTTGAAAAAATAATCGGGAACAGACTAATATGGACGCTAGAAAAACATCTTACTCGTAGTAATGACCAACATGGCTTCAGACCATGTAGAGGCACGGATTCTCTGCTGAATATGCTTGATCAAGCAGTGCATACAGAGTTAGCTTCTCGAAAACACTCAGTTCTCCTTTCCATGGACTTGGAGAAAGCGTTCGAAAGAGTAACTTGTTTCGGAGTAGTGGAACAACTCCAGAAATGGGGCATTAACAAGCAGCTCCTGCGCATCGTATATTCTTTCTTGCTCAACCGAGCACTATTCTCTAGTCACTCCCATCGTCAATGGGGTTCCCCAAGGCTCTCCGATTTCGACAATTCTGTATAATGCTTATGTGGACTCACTTCTAACGGACATAAAACTGGACAACCAACACATAAAAGCACATTTAACGTACGCTGATAACCTCTTTGTACTAGCGTCAGGGCAACCAGAAGGAGTACAGAAAGCGCTTAACGAAACCCTTTCAAAAGCTTTAACGTGGTGCCACAAATCAGGAGTAAAATTACCAGCCTGCAAAATGGAAGCTTTGCATATATGCCGCAAACACAGATGTCCAGCCACCTCGTTAAATATCGGGGATATCAGGTTCCCCCTCCTGGAAAAAATGAGGGTCCTCGGTCTAATATGTATTAAAACGTGGAAATGGCACGCTGATGTCAAAACTGTATCGGAAAAATTATCCAGAAACCTAAATCTCCTCAAAGTTATTTGCAACAAACACAAGGGGCCACATATAAATACACAGTCTCCGTCTAGCTCTCGTAGCGTCAACGTCGTGTGACTGCTTTGTCGATTATTTCTTTTCTCTCGGATATCGTTTTTCTTACTCTAAGTAAGGATTCTTATCTCGCTCTCTCTTTAGTGGTGACCTGTTTTTTACATTTTCTCTCTCTCATACCACGTGGTCTGATTTCACAAATAAGTGTCACTTGTTCGTCTTAATAGAATCATGGCCCCGGGGCCAAATAAAACCAAACCCGGGAACAGATTTAGGGAGTTGGCTGAAGACAACTCGCTAACTTTTGAACCTTATTCAAAAAAGAACAGATTAAATACCGACACCGATTTCCCCTCTCTCCCCTTGAAAACTAACATCAAAAATCCCAGATTTGTATTGATATCTCCAAAAGACGCAAGCAAACCTCTAACTTCGGTCAGCATCTTTATTCTAAACAAAGGCATCGAAAACACAAGCACCGAGTACGAGAGCATATCTCAGTTAAGAGATGGTAGTATACTAATATTGGCCAAATCACAAAGGGCAGCGGATAAATTCCTCCGGATAACCAACATTGCAAATCAATGCCCGGTCAATGTAAAATTGCACGCAAACCTGAACTCCTCCAAGGGAATTGTGTATGCCCCTTGTTTGATCAATGTCCCTGAAAAGGAAATTATTGTTGAGATGAAGTCACAAGGTGTAACTGACGTGTATAAATTTACAAAATCTGTTGACGGAAAACGACTCCCTTCAGGTTTAGTCCTACTAACTTTCGACCTCTACCAAGCTCCAAAAACCGTTGATATCGGGTGGTACAATGTAAAAGTTCAGGAATATATTCCCAACCCTATGCGCTGCCGCAATTGCCAGCTACTCGGCCACACTTTCAACAGGTGCAACAGGCCTAAAACGTGTGTTAATTGCAACCTTCCTCCACATGAACCTACTGAATGCAATCGCACTATGTGCGCTAATTGCTCACAGGCTCACCCTTCCTCCTCCAACACTTGTCCTAAATACCTACAAAATAAAGATATTTTAAAAATAAAAACAAGAAGAAAATGCAGCATGGCAGAAGCTAAGCGTATCTACAACCAATCACAACCTCTACCCACCTCTTCTTCGCTGCAATCATACGCCCAAAAAACAAAACAAAAAAACCAAACAATTGCTAGTTGTAATAGCCCTGCGGTTACTGCTACTGAAAGTTCCACCTCAACTTCAACTTTACCATCAACTTCATCCCATCTTACAATCAACAAAGAAAATTATACTTCTTTATTCTAGACCCTTTTCTCAACCATCCACAAGACCAACTTTCACTGATAAAAGGTTTAAAATCCTTCAATGGAACATAAAAGGCTACGTCAACAACTACGACGAATTACGCCTTTTAATTAAAGAACACAACCCAAGCATAATAGCTCTACAAGAGACTCACTGTGCATATTCCTTTACGCCACATACACCTCAAGAATTCACAGGATACTTTCATAACCATGTCCAAAACACTTCTTCAAAGCAAGGTATAGGATTCCTAATAAAAAACAACATACCACATAAAAAAGTTCCTATTAACTCCAATATTTTGACGCATGCTTTCGAAATCGAGCTCTCAACAAAATTTACTGTTCTTTCTATATATATTCTACCGACCCAAACCTTTTCAAATGACGACTTGTTAAACATCTTTTACCAGATTCAAACCCCAATCATTCTTGTGGGCGACATTAACGCCTGGAGTGTTCTGTGGGGCTCAAGCAACACAAACTCCAGGGGCAGAGAAGTTGAAAATTTTATCACAAATGCCAATCTTATAATCTTAAACGACGGCTCCCCTACACACCTCTCCACTCACGGCACACTTACAAACATAGACATAACATGCTGCTCTCCTGAACTGTATACATCAGTCTCTTGGGAAATACTGGATGATCTCTGCAACAGCGATCACTTTCCAATTATCTCCACTATAACCCTTGGCTCGATTAATTGGAAGACTCCATTTAACCCTAAATTCAAAACAGACAAAGCTAACTGGGCTTGTTATAGCAAGCACATTCTAGACTACCTGTCCGATAAATCAATCTCCGGCAATATCAACAAAGAGGGCGCAACCCTACATAGAGCCATAAGAACAGCTGCCAATGTATCTATACCACAAAACAAGCCGCACATACAAAAACGAACAGTTCCTTGATGGAGTCCCCTCTTAGCAACCCTCCGAATCGATAAACAATCCAAATGGAAACTTTTTAAAAGGCATCCTAGCACAACAAATCTTATAAACTACAAGAAGGCGAATGCAAAATTCCGCAGGGAAGTAAAGACAAATAAAGCCAAAAGTTTATATGAATTCACATCTGCCATCAATCCCAACTCGACGCCTGAAAAAGTTTGGCATCACATTAGATGTCTCAGTGGTAACGCCTCACAATATTCGATAAAATCAATTACCACACCTGACGGCTCAAAAACCTCGCCTAGAGAAATATGTAATCACTTCGCAGAGACATGGTCAAATGAATCTAAGGACGTACAATTCCCTCCAAGGTTTAGGATAGCCAAACAACTAGCCTTATCCCTTCCGCCTGCCTTTAACAACATATCAGGATCGGCCAAACTGATAGAAATCGATATAACACCAATAGAACTAGAATGTTGTCTGACCAAACTCAAAGGTAAAACACCCAGTAGAGACCGCATATCGTACCCAATGTTGAAACATCTTCCTCATGCAGTAAAGTCTAGATTAATTTCACTTTACAATAACATCTTACAAACAGGTACTATTCCCCAATATTGGAAGCTGGCTAAGAGTAAGTAAGAGAGTAAGAGAGACATAAATGTCACAGATGGTTATCGTCCGATCTCACTGGTGCCTTGCATATCCAAGGTCCTAGAAAAAATAGTCGCTCAGCGTTTACTGTGGTTCATCGAATCAAAACGCCGCCTAAGTCATAACCAGGTAGCCTTCAGACCGGGCAAGGGTTGCATAGACGCACTCATTCACCTTGATTGGCACATCTGCAAAGCACTCTCTGCTCGTAACCATGTTACTATTCTTTCGCTGGATTTTGAAAAGGCATCCACTTAGTCCTACAGAGCCTGAATGATTGGGGCATTGGCCCAAAAATCTACAACTATGTTCGTTCTTTTCTGATTAATAGGAAAATTTGCGTCAGGGTCAATAATAGCTATTCTTCAATCCTCCCACTATTTAACGGAATTCCGCAAGGCTCACCACTCTCAGTGGTCTTGTTCATGATAGCCTTTGACAATTTGTCAACTATAATTAGTAAAAACAAATTCGTAGATTATTGCATTTACGCGGATGATGTTTTCGTGCTGTGTAAAAATAACGATCTAGCCAAAACTAGACATATTCTCGCATCGCTAGTAAAAGACATCATAAAATGGTCCGACACATCTGGTGCAAGCCTTTCTCTCGACAAATGTAGAATTTTACACATTTGTCGAAAAAGGTCCTGCAACAGCGACACATTATCACTTAGATTTAATAACATAAACATTGTTAGAGTAAATAGTTTAAGTATCTTAGGTCTAATATTTAATAATAAGTACAACTGGAAGTCGCACTGTGTCAGTTTAAAGAAAAGCCTAGCTGCCAGAACAAATGTTATTAACTACTTAGCTAATAAGAAATGTAACACACATATCAACACTCTATGTAAGATCTCAAAATCCTTAATCCTGAGCAAAATTGACTACGGCCTATGTGTCTACGGTAACGCCCCAAAATCAATCATCAATATAATCAAATCTCCTTACCATCAAACCGCCCGTCGTAGCATCAACGCCTTCAGAACAAGCCCAGTAAGAAATGTTCACGTTGAAGCGGGACTTCCTACAGTGGAAGAACGCATAGTAGCTGCTGGGGCAAAACTCTACATAAGGCTCCTTCACTCAAACAACGGCATCACCAAAAGGGACTTTGATTCAGCAAAAACTAGAAAGCGTCCAATAAGAGTTCAATCGGCTATAACAAGAGCCATAAACATTGCCAGAAGTCTGGACCTCCCAAAGAAGGTGCACATTGAAAAGACTCCATCTGTACCTCCATGGACCATCAAGCCAGGATCTCTAATTTTGGACTTAGCGTGCCACAACAAAAACAACACTCTTAAAGAGACTTATCTAGCTGACTTCCTTCGCATTGCTTCATCCCTAAAGGAGACAGGGTGGACATTCATTTTTACGGACGGCTCTAAGTTAAACAATAGCACCTCTTTTGCAGTTACCAAAGAAAACGGGGAACTAATTAGCGCAGGTATACTACCTACACATGCATCTGTTTTCACGGCAGAGGCCCTAGCCACCTACATTGCTATAGTCACAACTGCAAAACACTCTGGTAAACATGTGATCTGCTCTGACAATCTGTCCACGCTAAATGCAATAAGAAACCCTATAAAAGACACAGGAATAATTTCGGAGATCCGCAACAGCATCATCAAGGCACCCAAAAAAATCAAGTTAATGTGGGTTCCAAGCCACATAGGTATAAAGGGAAACGAACTAGCAGACACAGAAGCTGGTCTTGCTCACCATGCCCCGCTGTACCTTTTCGATACTACCACTAAGCAAGATAGCCTACGCCTTCTGAAGGACAAACTTGACGCTAAACTTTTATCGAACTGGGAAAATTATCAACATCATTACACGTCGCTCAATCCAGATCGCTCCAGCCCAACATACCCTAACTCCACCTCAGAAACATCAAACACCATCTTCACAAGACTACGCTTGGGACACACAGTTTTTACACACCAGCACTTACTTAAAGGCACCTCCCCCCCAACGTGCAACACCTGCACTAGACAGTACGACATCAACCACATTCTGGGGCTCGCACGCTGCAATCAAAACACACATCCATCAGTCTGTCAATTGCTTAAATTCCCTACCAGTAATAATATAACCCTTATCCACAATTTCATCAAAAAATTAAATATAGATATCTAAACATGTACAATAGAGCCGTAAGCCCTGGCAGCTAGTGCTCTATACCTAAGTTAGTATGTAATTTTAGTTATATGCTAATAAATTATAATAATAATAAATACAGCCATCAGCATAGCGCAAACGCTAATCAGGGGGAGCATACAACACGGTATCACTGTCTACTCGCACTGGACAAAACGAAATGACAGGGACGTTCAGATCAAAATAAACGCCATATTGCGCACAGCCGTCGGAGCATTACCATCAACGCCTATTGATTCCTTGTTAGCGGAAACAAATACCCTCTACTTCCTCGACATGAAAACCACTGCTCAAATAAAGCTGGTAGCAAAAAGCCTTACCGATTACAAACACCCTCTGCATGACATTTGCAGATCCGGTTGGATTATAACTCCAATCACTAAAATCAAAAGCGGTCTGCTCAACTCTATCCGCTATTTAAAATCATCGGGCATAACGATACCGGACCCAACAATCTATGAGACAGTAGATCCTCCATGGTTGTTTCCATCACAGCTAATAAATACCTCGCTCGACACTACACCAAAGGCCCACACGCCACCTCCAGTATACCGGAAATAGTTCGCTAAAATCATGTTCAACGGCAACTTCGATTGTATTTTATACACCGATGCCTCTTATCATGAAGGAATAACTGGCTTCTGCGTCTACAGGCTAGATCGTCAAGCTGACGAAATCCTAGTCCAGAAAATAACAACACCCAACCAAAACTCCTTTATTGGAGAAGTAATGGCACTTGTTGAAGCTTTCAAAATCGCCAACACGACGGCAATATGCAGCGATTCCCTCAGCACAATTCGTAGTATAAATAACAACAGAAGTAAATTGCCCATTATCCAATTTCTTCGGTCCATTATTTGCTCAAATTCCCCGAGAATACATATAATATGGACACCTGGACATGTTGGTATTCCAGGTAACGAAAAGGCCGACGCTGGCGCTAGACAAGCTGTCAAACTACCCATGATTTACTCCATACCACCTTTTGCAGTAGACATTTGGACCCAGGTAACAAACAAATTGCACGAAGAAGCTGAACGCCGATGGAGCCAATCAAACTCGTTTTTAGGTCAACACAAGCCTTCCCTAGAACCCGTCCTCTATAATAAATCGCTTAGCCGGCTACAATCTATTCGACTCTGCAGGACAAGACTAGGACACACATTGTTTAACAAAACACACCTCTACAAAAAGGAAACCCCACCACTATGCGACCACTGCAACGAAACCCGTTCAATATGTCATGTACTACAGAGCTGCGTACTTACAAAGCAACACTTCGGTGACCCTCCAACGCTACGTGAGCTGCTGGATCCATCATTATCCCCCCCAAACATCTAAATTTTTTTCCTTAGTTTCCAATCACAAATTGATAATATAAAAACGAAAAAAACAAAATGTAATATTCATGTAAATAACATATCTGTTTATATTTTGTATTCCTATAACGGCCATATGGGCATAATTCCCCGGCCTTGTTATCCGGACGACACAAATTCATTTGTGTTCGTTCCTGTGAATAAAATAAAATAAAATAATAATCAACCGACCAGGTGAGAGATGACAGAGCATTCGCAATCGCAAATGTGAAGACCTCAAAAAGCCTTTTAGAAAGGCTCGATTACGAATAATAGACGGTACATACCGTCGAAGATGCGAATCAGTGTTTATGGTAGTGTGCCGATTAAATAAATACTGAACTTTTAAAAATAAAATTTAGAAATAAGCAACAACAAATGAAAACGCAAAACCTTTTTTTTTTAAGTTTTTTATACTATAAATAATAATCACAAGACTTTGATAATTCTGCTTAAATTATTACGTCTTAATTAGGTGTTTGTCTATTTTTTATTAACACCGTTATGCACTTTCATTTCCAACTCATTGATGGCATTAAAAACTTTAAATTTTGCTTCTGCAATATACTGAGGTGGAAATGTTTTTACTGCCGCAGCCATGCTTTCGAAAAATAAATCGATCGCCTTTTCATGCATAGATACTTCTACAGGTTTACTGTGCATAATTTCAGCGGATTCCGATTCGGCAATATGTTGTTCTTCGGGTTTATTGTCAACTACAAACTCGTGAACTTCAGAATTCTCATCAAAACTAAAATCTTCATTACTCATAGTATCCATTGGAGGTTCATCATTTATACCTTGGTCCTGATTTGTTCTATGTCCATCGTCATCATCCAGATAATAATTATGCAATTGATCCACGCGTTCCATCGTAACTTTTTCAAAAGTGACATCTGACGTAAAATTATATTCGACTTCCGAATCATCGAAATCGTGTTCGACTTTTTGTACTCTCTCAATATTGTGAGTGATACACTTGTCAGTTTCACCTGCTGGACTATATGAATTTAAAGTGTGTCTTGTTGGATTGGCAAAACGTCGCACGGAGACTTTGTCTAGGAAGTGTAAATTGAAATATTTTCCATCACGTTGTGGCGTACTGTCGGCTATTCTTCGTCGCTTATGGATGTAGTAATCCCGTATGAAACGCCATTTTCGACGGCATTCGAGAACTAAAAAGGATAATAAAGAAGTATTTGAATAGGGTTTTAAAATAAAAGAAATTGTTAAGTTTAAGTAATAATATTATGAGCAGATACATTTTCTTATGGCCAATGCACAAATGATTTCTATAAAAAAATTTTTTGTAGTGTAACATTCCCTTAATCGTCATCATGATTTTGGCTCACACATTTGTATATACGTACTACGCATCATTACTAAGGCAACGTATGTATGTACACGTACATAGGAAGCGGGTCAGAATATTCAGATGACATAAATCTGCATATCGACGGATGATGATAATGGCTCACTTGACGTCCATAAATTATTCAAGAAATTTGTAGACAGTGTTAGGGCGCAACTGAAATCCAGGTTGAAGACAAGACAGAGGCCTTCTGTAAGAAACTTGGCGATGCCTTCAATACCTTACCGATATTCACAGTGATTTTGAACTTGAAGGGTATGTTATACACATTTTTGAACAGATGAACCATTTTCCAATAAGCCATCGCTTTAGAAGTTATCACCTGAACGTCGTCCATAAGAGGCGAGGAGCAGATGTATATATCGGGTCTTCCAATAAGGAATTGAAAACTTTTTTTTTAAATAAAACGCAAACCATTTGAGATATTTCAAAAACTTTATTATCGGCTTGAAGTACAATCAAAACATTTATGAATGGAACTCGACTTCGTTCATATGGCCACCGCGGGCACGTTTGCAGCGGTCGATTCGTTGGACCCAATTTTCAACGACTCGGCCAACGCAACATTTCGGCCGAAACGGCCGCTATTTCACGTTCAATGTTGGCTCTGAGTTCATCCCATGTCGTCGCCATGTTGGCATAAACCAATGACTTAACGTAGCTCCACAGAAAGTAGTCAAGCGGCGTTAAATCGCACGAACGAGGCGGCCAATCGACTGGCCCATGTATTGAAATAACACGCTCATCGTACTAACTCTTCAATAAATCGATTGTAGCGTGTGCTGTGTGGCTTGTGGCATCATCCTGTTGAAACCACATGTGTTCCAAGTCCATATCTTCCAATTCGGGTCAAAAATAATCGGTGATCATGGCGCGATAACGCTGACCATTCACAGTAACGGGACGATCGTTATCGTCGACGAAAAAATATGGCCCAATAACGCCGCCGGCATGCAAACCGCACCAAACCGTTATTTTTTGTGGATGAAGTGGTGATTCATGAAGCACATGTGGATTTTCACCCGACCAATAACGCATATTTTGCTTATTGACGAACCCATTGAGCCAAAAATGAGCTTCGTCACTGAAGATGATTTTGCGATGAAATTCATCATATTGCCGGATCTTCTCCAGAACCCAATCGGAGAACGTCAGTTCAGTTTTTATGCATTTTTTTATTTTTTTAACTTAAATTACTCTTATATGCTAAACAAAAAAACGCTTAAAAATTAGCTTAAATAAGTTAAAATTATCTTATACTAACTTACTGGCCCCATGCGGGCACTCTAAGTTAAACCTAACACTTAAATTATGTCTTTCGACGTATCTTACAGTCTAATTATATTTTTAAATTTATTAATACTAAAACTAAGAAAATATATTTTAAGCAAAAACTTAGTAGATGGAAATTTGTTTTTAATTTTTTATAAAACTTAAAACTAAAAGCCTACAGACTACCTAAATAATAAATCTTAACCTACTTACGAGGGGTGTTCAACATATTCTCGGTATCGGGGTGAAGCTGTGGTTGTATATATAAATTGACTTATTTACCAAGTAATACTATTATTTTAGTGCATTCATGTAAAATTTCATATAAATGTGATTATTAATTCGCGTTTTATCTCTAGTTAAACAGAATCATAATGGCAACTGAGACGATGATGGTGAAAATTGAGCATCGCGCTGTAATTAAATTTCTCACTAAGCAAGGAAAAAGTCAAAAAACTATTCATGAAGAGATGGTGGCTGTTTACCAGGACTCCGCACCTTCATTATCAACTGTGCAAAAGTGGTCAAGTGAGTTCAAGAGAGGCAGAGAGAGCATTGAAGACGACCCCCGCTCCGGCGCCCCGGCTACTGCTTGTACGGGAGAAAGCATCAAAGAAGTCGAAAAACTTGTTCTTGAGGATGCCCGAATAAAGGTGAAAATGATGGCAGAGATCACCAAGCTTTCAATTGGTACCATTTTTCATGACCATCTTAACCTTTCAAAGGTCAGTGTAAGGTGGGTGCCACGAATGCTCACAGCGCCTCAGAAAAAAGTGAGAATCGCATGCTGTAGAGAGCTTTTGGAGATGTGTAGTGAGAACACGGACGGTGTTATGGATCGAATTGCTGCTGGGGACGAAACATGGGTCCACCACTATGACCTTGAAAGCAAACAAGAGTCCATGCAGTGGCATAAAAAAGGAACAGACCCCCCGAAGAAGTTCAAAGTCACTCCGTCTGCCGGGAAGCTCATGGCCACAGTTTTTTGGGACTCAAAGGGAATCTTGCTCATTGAGTACAAAAAAAAAGGTGAAACCATCAACGCCACATCCTACGCTTCCATTTTGCATAATTTGCTGGAGGAAATTAAAAAGAAAAGACGGGGTAAACTCGCAGCGGGTGTGTTGCTTCTTCATGACAACGCTCCTGTTCACACGGCGCGAGTTTCCAAGGCTGCTGCGCGAGATTGTGGTTTCGAAGAAATCCAACACCCACCCTATAGTCCAGACCTTGCCCCTAGTGATTATTTCCTGTTTCCGGATTTGAAAAAATGTCTTTGTGGAAAAAGATTTTCGGATGATGAAGAACTCAAGTCGGCAATAAATGGGTATTTTGCAGAGAAAGAGGAAATTCATTTTTTTGAGGGTTTAAAAAAGCTTATCTCAAGATGTAACAAATGCATTGATGTTAAGGGAGATTATATTGAAAAATGAAAACAATTTAAATTGAATTCGCATTTTCCTTCATATCGATACCGAGAATATATTGAACGCCCCTCGTATATACATATATTGTTTTTTTTTTCATTTTTTATTTTTATTAATTTTTTTTTGTTTTTATATATTTTTTTCCTAAAACTAACTTAAACCTACCTAAAACTATGTAAGCCGGCCATGGCTAAAAGAATTTGGCTAACCCACTTTGCCTCAGATGAAGCTATCTATCACTGGAGGCATTCGATGACGAAGCATCCTCCCCTTCAACTAGCCACCAAAATTGCTGTTGCTGCTGAGCAACATCCCTCATGTCGCGACTCCCTATCGACCTACTGAACGATCCGTACTGCCATGTGCGACGTCTCTGTCGTAGTTAAGTCGCCTGTCCGCAGCTGTTCGAGCGACATGGAATATTAACGGCACCGCCAATCTGTCCTGGATCAGACCTTTACTATCTAGATAGAGGAACGCTTCTGGAGGAATAAAGCCGTCAAAGCGAACTCTCTCGTGATACATATAATTGGGGTAGTAAGCCCCGGAGATCAGGTTGTTCGATGAGGTCATTGCTCTTGCAACGTGCCTTCGAGTCAACTTAATGACGAAATTGTCCACTCTTATTAGGTTCGCCCTATTATATAAGACCTCATTAGGATAGAATTTTATGTACTCAGACTCTGGTGTTCTGTATAAGCAAAGACAAGTCCTAAGACAAGCCCTCTCAAACACCCGAATCTTTTCCAATAAACTTGCTCTCTCGTTGAACCACACGGAACATCCAAACACAATCATGGGCCTGATAATGGTCATGTAGCATATTACCTTCACCCTCGCATCGAGTTGGCTGTTATAAAACAGTCTCTTTGTAAGGGCAAAAGCACCTCTGGCTCTGGCCAGAGCATCATCTATATGTTTGTTAAAATACAGAAATTGATCTAGCCAGATCACAAGGTGTCTGACTACATTTCGACAAGCAAGTGGCTGTCCGTATGGTCCGACGATAGAAAACTTTCGCCAATTCTTTCTGGTAGCCCTAGAGGCCCCAGACAAAGGCGTCCTAAACAGAATAGTTTCCGACTTCTGAAAGTTGATTTTCAACTTCCAGTCATCGCAATATCGCTTAATTTTGTCGAAGTCACGCTGCAAAAGTATATTAATGACCTCAATCTTTGGACCTGATCTGTACGCAATTAAGTTGTCTTCGTACGCTATGGCATCGTGAAGTTAACCTATCAGATCACTCGTGTAAATGTTGAACAGGATCGGCGAATTTACCGCACCTTGTTGCAGACCGTTTTTAATGTTAAAAGTTCCAGCAGAAGTCGCATCGCCATTCTTCACGATGAACTGTCTACTGGAGAGCATATCGAAGAGAATATACAGAAGTGGTTTACTAATGCCCAACCTGTCCAGCTTGAAAAAGAGTCCTTCTAACCATACGGTATCGAAGGCCTTCTCCAAGTCAATCAGGCAGGCACCAGTGCACTGGTTCTTGCTTTTGTTCCATTGGATATCAGAAACCAGTTTCAACGCAGCATGAATGATATCATGTCCCGCCTTGAAACCGAACTGATTATCCGGAACTACTCGTATATGTTTGTCCTCAACCCACTTAGTCAGGACTCTATTGGTCACCTTCTCGAAAACCTTACTGATGTTTGAAAGAAGACTGATCGATCGGAGATTCGCCGGATTGGGAGTGTCTTTATCCCTTTTGGGTATGGGATGTACCACCGCAGTTTTCCAATGCGCTGGATAATGTGCATTATTCATTGCATTATTAAACAGGGTGGTATAAATGTCCACCGCTTCTAGTGGGAGATGTCGAAGCACAATGTTCGGTATTTCATCGGTTCCCACTGATTTCTTACTTCTAAGTGATTCGAAGATCGTTTGGAGCTCTTCCTTCGAAATGAACGGGGGTAGTACCCTATCGTTGGTGATGACATTATTTGCCATAGTCTCGTCATTGAACTGGGTGAAACCCGAGCTCTCGAATCGCCAATTCACAATTTCATTTCGAAGGTAGAAATTGTGCACAAGGACTCGATTCTCCAGATCCTGGTTCGGGCCAATAATAACATTCGCCTTGTACACTTCCTGGAAAGTCGCTCCTATAGCCTCTACCTGCTCCTGCGGATCCTCGATCACAAAGAAGTTGTCATCATCAACAGCCATCCAAATGAGGCTGTTGTAAGTCTTTCTTGCCCGCTGCTGACAGTATTTGTTCGTTGTTCGTCGTTCGGTCGATTTTAAGACATGGAATGTCGTTCTGATTATTTCTCCGAAATATTTTATTTATTTGCTTGAACATATTCGGGTTTCTACTGTTTACAGCCCGAATTTTATTGTTCCAGTACAAACTTACAGATGTTCTGTAATTTTCCTTTATTAATGTTTGGAGGTTTTTAATCGACGACTTCCGTGTCATGATCTCCGGGTTATGTCTGTCAGTGAACTGTCTGTATAAGGTTTTTAGTCTTGACAGCAGTCTACTTTTATGTCGGTGCAGTGCGACAATAGTTGCGTTGCGGAATAAGTCTTCTTCGTCAGTGTGTTGGTACCGAGGTATCGTTTTGTCCATTGTTTGTTTGATTATCTCTTCCATTCGTCTTAGATACCTGTCAATCTCCTCGTTTGACAGATTTCTGTTGGACGGTGGGTAGAGCGAATTCGAGGAGAGTGCTCTAGTCAGTGTTCTGGTGAAGTGTGTCCAACGCACCCTACTATAATTGTAGGAATGCCTTTGGACAAACTCATCTAATTCCGCGATTTCATTGGTAACAGTTATTTCGATGCTGAGACCGCAATGGTCACTATCATACTGAAAGTGCGTAGACAGTTTGTAGTTTGTTGGTTAGTGCATGTCAGTTGTATTCGTGAGTCGAACAGCAGAAGATCCAAATAGGACCCGTGCCCGAGTCGATACATCACACTGTGTTGCCCCCACCAATTGAATAGTAGGTTCCCTCTAGTATTTGGTGTATTATTTCCCCAATCACTATGTTTGGCGTTGAAATCTCCGCCGATAATAAAATAGTTGTCTTCCAATTCCAGTCTCAGAAATCGAAAAAGTGTCTCGGGCTCTGAGATAAATAAGGTGGATTGAGTAGCCTTAGGTGCATAGACAGACACCATGTACAACCGCTTTCTACTACGGAGAGGGATATACACGATGCATGCTTCCAGCACCTGGAACCTACGTACTACACGACTGTATACTCTTTTAAATCGTATACCTTTTCGTACGAAAATCGCAACGCCACCTCCCTGAATGGAGTTGGGTCGGTTTCTCCGTACTATTTTGTATCTTCTGTGCCTCATTTTGTGTCTCTTGGTAAGCTTAGTTTCGATAACCAACAGCACATCAGGGGCTTGGTCTTTAATCAACTTAAATAGTGTGGCTCGTCGTTCGAACCTAATCAGTGAATTCACATTCACAGCAAGGACCTTCAGAGTTTGCTCCGCCACGTACGTACCCATTACGGCAAAAGGTGCGTTAAGCCAGGCAGCAGCGCGTATACTTGATCCACCCACGCAGTCTGTTTAGTTAAATGACGTTGTAGCTGAGCCATCTGCCCCTGGATAGAGAGCAAGATAGCTAGCATGTCAGGTACTGGTTCAGGTGCTCTGGGCGCTGGGGCCTGAGAAGCAACCTTCGCTTGCTGTACCGTATTTCCCCCACCTGCCGCCATTTGGGCGTAGGTAACATGGGGAGTAACGGCTGGAGTTTGCAAATGCACGGGTGGACGTTTCACTTCCACTTTCTGCTGCCGGGCCAGATTTATTCTTTTGATGTACTGGAATTTGGGACAACCCCGATAATTTGCGGTGTGTCCCGTGTTCCTACATAAAGCACAAGAGAGTTGGCTTTTTTCGGACGCTCCGTCCTTACCCAGAGCGTAATCCTCAGACACTGAATTGCAGTGGATCGCGTGTCTATCTAAAGATAACCTTTTTACAAAAAAATTGTTGCCTATGGCCGACTTACATAATTCGATAGTTTCCTTGAGTTCCATTTTGTAGGTATTTATGGGTGGAACTCTTTGCTTTACAATCTTGTCTTATTTTTGCTGCTGTTGTTGCTGCGTTTGCATATGTTGTTGTTGCTGGTGTTGCTTTTGCTGTTGGTGTTGCTGTGTTTGCTGCTGCTGCTGTTGTTTCTGGGGCTTGTGTTGTTGTTGTTGCTGCGGTTGTGATTTTTGTTGTTGTTGTTGTTCCTTTTGTTTCTGTTGTGTCTGTACTTCTTTTCTCGTTTGCACATGTGTGGTTTTTTGTTGTGGTGGCGGCTGTTCTTTGTGTTTAGCCTCGCTATTTGTGGGCTGTTGCTTAGAGCTCTGGAGTTGTTGTTGTAGCTCCTTTTGCCTTCTCGCCACTTGTTTATTTTTAATAGCCAGTACTTTTTGTTCCAGCTCTTTAATGCAGCTCTTAAGTGCATGCACCTCTTCCTCTTCATCCTCTGACTCAGTAACCATCAGAGATTGGAAGGTATTCTCTCCACCATCAGACACGTATGGGTCTTCGTCTTGGTCAGCTGCAGCCTTTGTTGACGTTGTTGGCGCCCCTTCCCTTACTCTACCTGTCAGCTTTTCAGTAGAAGTTGTTAGGGAGGGGCGCTTTACAAGAATTGGAGTTAGATTCAGCCTCCTCTTCCTCTTCTTCGCAATATTTTCCGATGACATCATGTCATCTGCTTTTCCCGCTATTGGAGTAGCGGACCGCTTGCTATCACTCATTGTACGATCGCTCTTCCGGATTTTTTTTTTTTCACTATATTTTAAACTTTTAAAAATAAAAACGCAATTAATTATTCCTTCTGGAATTGAACCCACGACCTCTGCTTTATCGGGCGGACACCACTACCACTAGGCCACCGATGCACTTGGGCAAAACGTTTCTAATTCACTTTTATATATATATATTTTTTTTCTGATTTACTTTTTCCACTTTGAAAGCCGAAACACGTTTATTCCTCTTAGGTCTATGAACGACTCAATCGGAGAACGTACGTCGCTTCAAGTGGTCCATCGGCTTCAATTATTGAGTCAGCTTGATCTCCATACAAGATCAAACCAAGGTTCTTACGCAAAATACGTCATAATGTAGTCTGAGCGATGCCCAATTCTTGAGAACGCCGTTGAATTGACTGATTTGGATCGTTTGCTTCGGACGCCTGAACGGCAGCGATATTTTCGACATTTCGACCAACCCTTTATCTCACTGATACGACAACATCACACAACGAATATGTGGACTCAAATTTTTGCACTAAACTTGTTATTGATTGTCTACTAGGGCAAGAATTACGACCGAAAATTAAAAGTTAACGCTCTTAAAGTTGCAGTCACCGACTCCGAATTTCGGTAGAAAATTTTTATAATTTGCAAACGTTGCTTGTTAGTGTACTTTACCAAAATGAAAATGTTGAGTTTACTGAATAAATTAACAGTGACAGTTTGATGATTAGTGAAAGAGTGCGTTCACAAATTAAATTCAAAGTTGTCAAGTCCCTATTGGAAAACCCTTTACATAGGTCCAACACTAGATCACCATCTTATGATTAATGCTGTTAAACATTGCTGCAGATTAACATCGTCAGATTGCAGAATCTTTAAACACACCAACAACGAAGAGACAACTCGAGAGAATAGCTAACAATACCAAACACCATCTAAGAAAATTGGAATGCTGTGACAACAATTTTCACACCCAGTGCTAAAAGTATTCTCTGCAGATTGAAGAGCCGACATAGGGCGTGCCTTCCCTGGACACCTGAAGGCGGTTCGATAAATACATGCAACAAAAAGATTGCATAAAAAAGAAAAAATTAACGCACTTTAAGCAGGTCCAACTACATCAATGCGTTCATAAACTAAGGAGAAAATACTAAAGGCAAAACCGTTTACATAACCAGCAAAGTCATGACAGATGGTAAATAGTTCTTTGCTGACTTCAGATGCAGACTAGCTTAGAAATGGAAGAAACATTTAACCATGGTTTTGGAATGTTTCTTCTAAGTGCTAATTCTACACAAAATTCAGATGGGACTGTTCGAAGTTACAAAACCAAGAATTCGCATTACTACTCCCAGTATACTCATAGATATGATTAATACGACATACCCGTCGTACTCTTACGAGCAAAGTCAATAACTTCATGTGAACTACCACAGATATTTATGAAGGAGATTTCTTTCCTGACGAGTTGAAAAGAAGGAATATGGTAAAATTGCTGAACAATCAGATTCCTGCTCTGGATGCTTCTATGTCAATGACGATCACTGGATCACTGTTTTATGAAGAGAATCTCTCCAAAAAATCGAGAGGAAACAACTACGAGTAACCACTCTACTCACTGCACTAATATTCTGCACGTGAGATTCGTGTCTCGTCACTACAAAGACAATATGCGAATTGACAAAACAAAAACAATTTAACAACAACAATTAACAACAATCAAACAGAATCCAAAATGGTGTATTATACATCAACGGGAGCTGAACTTACCACACTCGTCACCTGTTTAAAACTGCTGCAGCAGCTAGAACGGTCAAGGGAGATACATAAATATGCATGGGCACGTTTATAATTTCTTGTAATATTTCTGTCTCTCCATTAAATTCCACTGCATGTAGCATATATTAATTACTATGTCAACCCTCTGCATAGTTTTGTTTATGTTACATCAAAATATTCGTAGTTTAAGATTGTTAGCACACATTCAATCAATTGTAAACATACCAGAAGCGAAATTTGGATTTATGTTTGAGATCCTGAATTGTCGCTGGGTTATTGGCATAGACTTTACTCTTCAAATAGCCCCACAGGAAGAAGTCTAAAGTTGTCAAATCACATGACCTTGGAGGCCAATCAACTTACCCTCTAACCGAAATAATGGGATCATCAAATTTAGTATGCAATTAATTGATTGATTGATGGCTTGTGTGGGTGGCAGCACAATCCTGTTGAAACCAGAGATCGCCCAGACCTAATTCATTCAATTTTGAAAAAAAAAAATAGCCGGTCAACATGTAACGGTCTCTCCACTGTAACCGTTACTCTCACTGTAACGGTCCCTCCAGCCTCATCTGGTTGGTTTCGAACATTTTCGCTCATAGTGGTGAAATTTTGACGTGTACGTGCTGGCCGAGCATGCGGATATGAAGTTTGATCCGATACCGAACCAGTTTCTTCAAAACGCTTCACCATTGCACGAATTCCGAACTCACTAGGGCGATTATGTTGACCGAAAAAATTATGAATTTTACGAAATGTTACTTTTACAGATCGCCCATTTTCGTAATAAGATTGAATAACAAATATGCGCGGTAAATGACTCTCCGACTAATGGCGTTTTCGTTTGGACAGTCAGAAGGCTTTTTTGGTGATTTTGATTCCAATGGAACACTAAAAACTTCTTTGAACTTTTATTATTTAAATATATTTGCTTGCGAATCAATTTGAATTTGAAAAAAACCCAAAAGAAAACGCCATAAAATTGCCAAAGATTGTTTGACATCTGTCAAAAAGATCAACCACATTGAATTCAGTAAATGACAGTAATTTACAGCAAACATCCACACCATTTGTTGACACACCGTTTACAATATATGTACCTGTTATAGAATAAGGTCACGATTATGATGCACTTAGAATAATAATAATAGAATATGTGCTTCTAGTATTGATATAATAAATTTATCTTTGCGTCTGCAGAAATTAAATACACAGTGCTATGCATTTATAGACTGTATGATTACAGCAAGTGTCTTTATTCAAGAATTGGATACAATCTTAGTGCAAATCAAAGCTAATAATTTAATTGTCATCGGCGATCTTCTACGTAGTACTAATGGAGACACTGACAGGTATAACTTCCTTATGGCTTCATACGATCTTATAAGTATTACTTTTGAACCTACTTGTATGACTAGTTCCACTAAATTTTGTACTGATCTTTTATTTATCAGGATTTAGAAGAAAAATAAAAGCTTGCTTAGTGACGATGTGGTGGACTTTAGGCTTACAGATCATCATATGCTTACTTTAAGTATTTTTACTAATACTATTTCTTCCCCAAAAACCAACCTAAAGGTCTAAAATAATTCTTAAAGTAAATTGTTATAGTAAATTATGTAATAAACTTCAACTAGAAATTAAAAAAACCCGCAAGGACTACCATAAATGTGTTCTTCAAAGAGCTAAGTGTAATGTCAGAGAAGAATGGAAAATTGCAGATAACATTTTAGGGAAAAGTAGGAATTCTATAATTTTATTTTTTTTTTCTCAATGACCGGCAGTATAGTCCACTGGTGATTTTATTATTATTATTATTAATTTTATTAAAAGTACAAATAAGAACAAAACCTTAGTACATAGAGCTCAGCTAAATCTATAGAATCATTTATAGTTTACACAATATAATTTGTGAGCACGGTAATGAAAATTTAATAAAAATTAGTTAAAGAAAAACTTATAATAAAACTAACTAAAAAGAAAAATACAAGGAAGAGGAAAAAAGGGAAGAGAAATCAGAAATTAACAAAGAGGAAAAAAGAGAAAAGAAGAGGGGCTAGTTAAAAGAGTTAGAGAAAGAAAGAAAGAAAGAAGGTGCATAGACCGTAATCAATCAAAGTGAGCAAATAGTGCTTTTTTAAATTGTTTTTCTCCTATTATCTGTTTGATCGTTGTTGGCAAGGTATTCCATAATCTAGCGGAGTGGACAAGGAAAAGACGCGACGTATTCAAATAATTACAAGACGGAGTTTTTGAAAAATGTATGTTGGTGATTGCTTTTGTATAATTTTATGCAGGAAAATACAGCATCTTAATTGCCAAAAATTAGAAAAAGAGCATCCAAGAATACTTTTATGTAGGTGGGATATGTGACCATGCCTTCTAACTCCAAAGTTATACCGAACCATATCGTTGAAAGCAACAAGTAGTTTGTGGTGAGAGTGCGAATCTGGCTTACTATAGACAGGGATGCTATAATCGAAGATTGGCACAAGTAGCGATTTTATTAACCTCAGTTTGGTGTCAATTGGCGTAAAGCTGGAGAAAAGCCACAGTTTACGTAAACCTGCGTAAATCCTTGACACAATATAGTTGCTATGGTCGGTAGCAGAGAGGGATCGGTTTATTTTATATCCCAGGTTGTTAACTACATTAGCAAACCTAAGCCTTGTGGAATTTAGCGATATCGGTGGAATGTCTTCAGTATCATACAATTTTTTAGAAATAAGAATTAATTGAGTTTTTACGGGATTAAGGATAAGTCCATTATTCTGGGACCATTTAGCTATTGCGGATAAATCAGAATTGAATCTTACCACAAGGTCATCGATTAATCCAATAGGAAGCGACAGGTAAATCTGCGCGTCATCAGCGTAAAGATGAACTGAAGCATTGTGGCATACATTGGGCAGATCATTAATAAATAGACAAAACAAAATAGGAGCGAGAATCGAACCCTGGGGTAAACCAGCAAACATCTTAAGGGGTTGCGAGGATGTTTTATTAGTAAACACTCTTTGGAATCGATTGCATAGATAATCCCTAATTAATCTCACTGAGGATTCATTAAACCCGAAATATAGTTTCAACTTTATGCATAAAATTTTATGATTAACACTGTCGAAGGCTTTCGAAAAATCAATTAAACAGAGTAGCGTTAAATAGTCTTTATCAAAATTTAGCCTTATGTCATCAAGAACTTTCACTACAGCCGTGGAGCAGCTGTGATTAGCACGAAAACCTGATTGAACTTCTGATAGTAAGTCAAAGCGAGCAAGATGAGCAGAGATTTGCTTCGCAAGAATTTTTTCTAAGATCTTAGGTAAACAGGGTATGATGCTTATGGGGCGAAAATCCAACGTCACTGAAGGGCTTGCTACTTTGGGCACAGGGATAATTTTGGCTATTTTCCATTGATTAGGGAAAGTCGAAGATGTAATGCAATAGTTAAAGATATGTGTAATGCAATTTATTATGTACGGAAGTAAAATTTTAATGAAACGTAAATGCAATCCGTCATCACCAATGGCATTTGATTTAAGCCTTCGAAAGAAAAAAATCACATCATCTTCTGTAACAACTTCAAATTCTAATTGAGGTAGGGAACCAAACAAAAGATTGCTCTCCGGAAGAAAGATGGAATTGCTACTGGGTCTTGATAAAAGTGCTTTATTTAATTCATCAGCATCAGGTGTTTTCGTAGAGATATGGGTTTTCCCTATTCCAATGGAACGCAAGTTGCTCCACAGCTTTTTAGATGTTAAGTCAGTACTCAATTTAGAGAGGAAATATCTTTTTTTAGCCCTACTGGTAACAAGTGATGAATAATTTCTCGCTCTACAAAAGACCTCCCGGTTGTGACTGTTTGGCTCCTTCCTCCACTTCGCATAAAGTTTTCTCCGATTTTTTATTGCACTGTGTACCTCAGAAGTAAACCAAGGACATTTCTTATTGCGTATAGCAACCGTTTTGAGAAGAACATGTTGATTATAAATATCATTTATTAATGTCTGAATAAACTCTACTTTATCATTAATATCCATAAAAAGGTTGCATGAGTTCCATGGGAGTGAGCTTGCATGATAATGGAGATAATGAGATTGATCGATGAAAAGTCTCGAAACTGGAAAGATTCCTGTAAGAGATCACATGAAAAGTCAATATTCAGGGTACAGAAAAGCAGATCGTGATCAGATACACCCTCCAGAGACAACTGATCCTGCAGCAGTACTTTGGAATGGTCAGATACCGCAAATATGTCAAGGAAACTAGGAGGAGTATCAGATCCAAAGCGAGTAGCATTTTGATTAATAACCACAAGCCCAGTTGAAGCAAAAACATCCAAGAGAGAGCGAGATCTGTTATCTATTTTGAAGAGATCAGCATTAAAATCTCCACAGAGAACAATATTTTATTTATATTTTATTAAAATATAAGTAATTTAGAAGTTGACGGAGTTGTTTTCTCTGACCCAAAAAGCATTGCAACTAGAATACATAATTTGAATAAGTATTTTGATGAAATTTCAAAAAAAAATTAAACTTTCTCTTAAGCCATATGATAGCTGTGACTGCAATATCAAGTCTGGCATTTTTGCTGAAACTTTAAAATCTAATAGTTTTTTTTTAATTCGTTTTCTTCCTTGGAAGTGTATAAGCTCATACTTTCATTGAAGCTAAAAGACTCGTACACTAGTGATGGCATACACAATATTTCGCTGAAAAGGATTGCACTGTACGTCTCCGATTTTTAATTTGAGCATCTCGAATGGATGCTATCCACAGGTACTTAAACGTTCAGAAATCGTTCCTCTTTTTAAAAAAGGAAACCGTAAGAATGTTTCTAATTACAGACCAATCTCTGTGCTTCCAACGTTCACCAAACTCTTTGAAGAACTCATTAAGTCGCAAATTGTCGCCTTTCTGAATAGAATCAATTTCTTTTCTAACAAGCAATTCATTGAGTGTGCAGTCTTTTATACGAAGATATAATAACAAAAAATGTAAGTGTCCCCTTTCATTTACCTAGTCGATCATGTCTATGGGTAATACTCAAGAAATTTTATAAACAATGCCGGCTTTAGAAGTGTAATGTTCAAATGGTTGGAAACATGCCTAAAGGGCAGAGTACAAAGAAATAACATCAATGGTTCCTTTAGTAGGTTTATTAGACTTAAAAATGGTGCCCCACAGGGCTCTGTACTTCCCCGCTACTTTTCTTAATATTTATCAACTCACTTTTCAGCAAAATCGAGGCACTTGCGACAGTGGCCGCAACAATTACAACAGGAAAAGAAGCCGATTTTATACAGGGTGGTCCGGTTTGGGATACAGATATTTTGGAATGGAATGAGGAGGGGGGGGTCTATCTTCCACACTCACTGAGTTACAGGGTATTTAAAAAAGTTCCTTCAGTGAAGTATGTGCCAACAATTATTTAGTTACAACTTCCAGTGTATTAAACCTAGGGCAACCAAGCTGGGCTCTTTTGATAGCCAATTCATTAGTGATTAATTCATATTCAAACACTATTGCCATCCATACTTTCATTTTCGAGATATTTTTGAATTTTTTTAAATAAATTTTTGAAAAATTTGCATTTATCTCGGAAAAGTGTGCTTAAAATTTTCCAGGTATAAGGTTAAATAAATTAGTCCCTAATAGGACTATTATTTTTATTATTACTAAGAAATTACTCTATAAGTGCACTTTCGTTTACCGTTATAATAAATTATTATAAATATAAGCAACTAAGTTATAAATATAAGCTGTTTCTCAATAGATGGCTCCAGCAGTAAGTGCTGGCCGATTTTGACATATCTTCAACTTCGTTTTAACATATAAGTGATTTTGTGTTGGAGTTATATATTTTTGGTTTTGTGAAAATGTCTGATTTTGTGCCAAATAATCGTCATTTTTGGGAAGTGTTGATTTTCGTCTTCTTCATTCGAAGAAAACGGCGGCTGGAGCGCATCGAGAGCTCCAAAAAGTTTACGGAGATGCTGCTCTAAGTGAAATAATGTGCCGGGATTGTTTTTATCGCTTCAGAGACGGTGATTTCGATGTTGACAACCGTCCGCGTGAAGGAAGGTCAAAATTCTTCAAAGACGCTGAATTGGAGGCATTGTCCGATGAGGATCCGTGCCAAACGCAAGAGCTTGCTTCAGCATTAGCAGTTATCCGCCAAGCCATTTCCCAGCGATTTCAAGCGTTGGGAAGGATTCAAATGCAAGGAACTTAGGTTCTTTATGATTTGAAGCCAAGGGACGTTGAACGTCGTTTTTTCGCCTGTGAAGTTGTTAAAAAATCATATGCTGCTCCAGCGGCATCGCATCGTGACGGGTGATGAAAAATGGATTCATTGCAACAATTCAAATTGAAGAAAGTCATGGGGGACTGCACAGTCATGCTTCTACGTCGTCGGCTCGGTCGAATATTCACGCAGCGAAGGTTATGCTGTGTATTTGGTGGGACCAGGTCGGTGTCCCACTATCCTGGGACATTGAAACCCAACAAAACTATCACTGAGGAAATGTATTGACTTCAATTGATGGGATTGTGCTGAGCACTTCGCAAAAAACGGCTACAATATGAGCAGAGGAAAAAAAAAAGTGATTCTACAGCCTGACAGCGCTCGGCCTCGCATTGCCAAACCCGTTAAATCCTACCTGGAAACGCTACCCCACCCGCCATAATCCCCAGATATTGCGCCGTCCGATGGATAGCCTCAGAAGATGAACACTTTTACCGTTAACGGTATTAGAGCTCCGCCAGAAACATGGGAAAAAGTTGTAATTAGTTATGGGCAATACTTTGAATGATTCATTAGAGAATCGCAGTAAATATTTTCCCGGCCTTTTCTCCAAAATTCAGCTGGGACTGAACCCTCTATTGCTTTTGGACCAGATTTTACGATGACCTTCGGCAAACATGCCAAAACTACACGATTTGTACTTTTTTAATAGTTGCATGATGGGCTGATACTTCGTTGCTTATGATAGTGCTATTAGCGTGCTGATTCAATAAAAAAAAATTGTGCGCTACAGGCATGGTTTTTGTACACTAACTTTAACTAATTTTCCTATTATTCCCGCTGTGCATTTAGTTCTGAAATTTGATTTGATTTGATTTCAAGTCCGAATCAACCCTGGACAGATTTATTAAGGGGTTACATACGTTTCTTCGCTCAAAAACGGAGCGTTTTTCAAGATTTTACTTCGCTACGATATTAAATTAATATAAAAAAAGTAAAATATACATTGTGTAAAGTATTCCTTGACGAATACAAAACTTTATTGACAATTGTAGAAAAACAATTATAAAGTATACATTTCGTCCATCTCCGGAAACCTCTCTTCAGAAACGTGCTGGGCAATACCAGGAATATCTCTGGTAGGTTTCATTTGAAACAAAAACAAAAAAAAAACCTGTTAAGGTACGAGGGGCGTTCAACATATGCTCGGTATCGGGATGAAGCTGTGGTTGTATATATAAATTGACTTATTTATCAAGTAATACTATTATTTTAGTGCATTCATGTAAAATTTCATATAAATGTGATTATTAATTCGCGTTTTATCTCTAGTTAAACAGAATCATAATGGCAACTGAGACTATGATGGTGAAAATTGAGCATCGCGCTTTAATTAAATTTCTCACTAAGCAAGGAAAAAGTCAAAAAACTATTCATGAAGAGATGGTGGCTGTTTACTAGGGTTCCGCACCTTCATTATCAACTGTGCAAAAGTGGTCAAGTGAGTTCAAGAGAGGCAGAGAGAGCATTGAAGACGACCCCCGCTCCGGCGCCCCGGCTACTGCTTATACGGGAGAAAGCATCAAAGAAGTCGAAAAACTTGTTCTTGAGGATGCCCGAATAAAGGTGAAAATGATGGCAGAGATCACCAAGCTTTCAATTGGTACCATTCACACCATTCTTCATGACCATCTTAACCTTTCAAAGGTCAGTGCAAGGTGGGTGCCACGAATGCTCACAGCGCCTCAGAAAAAAGTGAGAATCGCATGCTGTAGAGAGCTTTTGGAGATGTGTAGTGAGAACGCGGACGGTGTTATGGATCGAATTGTTACTGGGGACGAAACATGGGTCCACCACTATGACCCTAAAAGCAAACAAGAGTCCATGCAGTGGCATAAAAAAGGAACAGACCCCCCGAAGAAGTTCAAAGTCACTGCGTCTGCCGGGAAGCTCATGGCCACAGTTTTTTGGGACTCAAAGGGAATCTTGCTCATTGAGTACAAAAAAAAAGGTGAAACCATCAACGCCACATCCTACGCTTCCACTTTGCATAATTTGCGGGAGGAAATTAAAAAGAAAAGACGGGGTAAACTCGCAGCGGGTGTGTTGCTTCTTCATGACAACACGGCGCGAGTTTCCAAGGCTGCTGCGCGAGATTGTGGTTTCGAAGAAATCCAACACCCACCCTATAGTCCAGACCTTGCCCCTAGTGATTATTTCCTGTTTCCGGATTTGAAAAAATGTCTTCGTGGAAAAAGATTTTCGGATGATGAAGAACTCAAGTCGGCAATAAATGGGTATTTTGCAGAGAAAGAGGAAATTTATTTTTTTGAGGGTTTAAAAAAGCTTATCTCAAGATGTAACAAATGCATTGATGTTAGGGGAGATTATATTGAAAAATAAAAACAATTTAAATTGAATTCGCATTTTCCTTCATATCGCTACCGAGAATATATTGAACGCCCCTCGTAGATGGATAAAACTAGTCTCTATCATAGCCGTTTTCAAAAATTTTCATTTTTAACAAAATGGGCAGTTTTTTGAACATGCGAGGCTATTTTTGACTAAAAAACGGGTCACATTTTTATTTATAACAAATCTAAACATTAAGATATCAAAAAAATCCTACGTAGGAGACTAGAATGGTATTAAGAATATCCGTGCGAAATGGCATGCAAATCGGTCGAGTGGTTCAAGAAATATTTCTGGTACCGACTCGGAAAACACTGTTTCGAGAAAAACGCAAACGAAATACAAAATCTGCAGTGTGTCTTGCCTTCGTGGATTCGAAAGCAAAACTGAAAATATGCTCTAGTAGTGCCTTCTGGAATATTCTGAATTCTATAAGAATATTAGAATCTATTGCTAAGCAGGTATAAATATTTGCGAAGGCACTGACCCGTCATTAGAGAAGGTAGGAAGGCAGAGCAGGCACGCAGGTGCTATGTCCCTAATGAGCGCTCCGCCCGGTCCAACGTCTAACGGTCATAACTTTCTTAATTGTTAGAATTTTTGAAAAATTCTTGCGGCATTTTTCATGCAAAAAAAAAATAGATTTTTTTTTAACGGAGAGACGTATGTAACCTCTTAAGGCTTATTGCAAGCATATTCTTAAAACTAACAATATCAATTAAAACTAAAGATAACAGCTAAAGGAGTGGTTAAAGAAAGTTAGCAGGTAGAAATATGAATATTCTTGAGGGAGACTTTGCTAAGGTGGCAGTCAAAGAGAAGCAGAATATCATTAACTTTACGAAACAATCTAGACATCTTCTGTGAAGATTCAACCGGAAAAGTGGCACAGACCAAAGATTGCGGTGTTAAAATTGATCTTGCCAACTAAGATCTGATGAATAAAGAGAATATCGGCAACCTTTTCGGCGTTTAGAAAGGAGTCGTAAATTTACATGTTTCAGCCGATCAGTGTATGGTGGTAAGTTTTGGCTATCATCCCAGGGAGGACCACGTAAAGCAAATCATAAAAACCTGCCTTGAAACTGTACGTATCTCGTATTATTCGTATATACATACTTCTCGCGCACGTTTTGAAATCCCAGATCCATCCTATCCATCCTGGGCACTCTATGGAACAGCTTTTCCAAATTTATCAAGAAGATATACAGATCTTTCTCACACAAAGCCGCATTGAGTGTCATGAAATTAAATCAATAATATTGCTCGTGGACCTGTTAAACGTCACTCGCATATTTTTATTGCATGCGGCATAAGCTTCACGGTTCGCTAATTGTTGCAATTTCTCGTGCCGATTTTGCCTTTACACGAACTAATAAGATAGCTCTTCCTCAACTGGTTACGTCGTAGGTATCCAATACGACGGTTCGTAGATTATTGTTCCGTTAAAACCGCAGTTTTCTTCTCGTACGCGACAGCCGACCGAACAGAATTTTTTCACGGCTCATACAATTTTTATCGAAGTTGTTCCACAAAGATTGCACGATTAGTTGCTTTAAGGCATTTTGTACCCATTCTTGTAAATTTACCGTCCAGAACTAGATTCTTGCATTATTTTAATTGTGCCAGATTATTTTCACGACTGATGACGACTTAGGTTGGTTTTTCTCCAGTTTCTTAACGAACAATTCTTTCATATAAAGTCAGTGCTGATTGTCTGGTGGTTCGCAGAAGATCTTTTACCAACCGCTTGCTTACAATATTATTACATGGTATTCTATCTGTATTGGTGGTGGTGGTGACCACCGCTGCAGTACGTATTTAAGTGCCGCCTCTGCTTAGTGAATAAATGAATAATGCTTTTAGAATAGATAATCCGTGTTATTTGCATGATTTAAGTTCGTCTACTACCACTAAATTCATGGTTGCGAAATATTTATCAAAATGTTTTGCTTCGAAGTCTGATTCCGTGGCATTTCTGTTCAAACCCTCATCACTAATGAAAAGATTTTGTTTAAGAAATTATGAAATCCACCCCAAAATATTCGGATTTTCGATAGCTCCGTATCTACTTGCATATCTACTTTCATTTTATAAATTTTTGGTCAAACAAATGATGTACTATACACTATTGAATTATGTACATATTTGCTCTCAGTTTTATAAAATTCAGCAATTACTATATCAGTTATTTACTTCAGAAAATGAGCGATTTGGCAGTTCCTCAGGAACACCAACTGACACATGACATTGACAATATGACATAATAACATAATAACATAAACGCACTCTCTATCTCTTTCATCTTGGAATTCTTTACTTTATCTGCACACACATTTGTACACCCATACACTCACCGGTTTTATTTAATTCTGTTGCAATAGTCATCCAGTAGATTTTCCGTAATTCACCGTTTCCATATTCCACATGGCTGGCATCCCAAAGTGCTGGATGTCTTTTGATAAATTCTATTAAATTCTCCTCCTCTTCATTTGTAAATGACAGTCTTTTGTAACTCGTTGACATTTCTTTACAAAAAAAAAATAAATAAAAATCAGCAACAAACCAGCATTCAAAACAAAATCTTAGACGATACTGATTTCCTGCATGCGGATTTTCGGTCGCATAGTTAGAAAGAGAGAGGTGAAGTAAAACTGCGCTACGTTCCGTGTGTGGAAAAATGTTTGACAGCTAGCAGCATTACCAGGTAGTTTTTTTTTCGGTGTATTAAAATAATATGCATACAACGGTATTTATATAAAATCACTGGTGTTTTTCTAAAATTATATCAATTTATTTTAATTTATTCATTTTTGTTTGCTGCAGTCCATATAGTCAGTATTGCACCCATTAATAGGTTAAGACCCGAATTAATATTTTCTCTCAATTTTAATGATTCTTGATTTATAGTGTAATATTAAGCTATGTAATCAGTTAATAGCTTCAAAATAATTTCACCGAAGCTGGAAGTAGAGTTATAGGGCGTTGCGAGAACGCAACGCTGGGTTTGACTACACACATTTTTTTTTTATAAAAAAAACATTTTTATTTTACTTTTAACGAAAAGAGCAAAATCAAAAATGTATATAGTACATAAAAATAAATGTAATGTTTAAATAAGGTCAGCATGATAAACCGCAAAACATTTATCGTGAAGTGCAACATCACACGTTCCACATCGTTTTACGGTTTGGCTGCCACAAACTCGACATCGCAGCCTCTTGTCTAAACGTTCCATAGCATGGTTACCAGCTGGAATATATGTTTTGAGCTTTGAATGACGTCCACCACTGGAGCGCACCCATATTTCGCATGGATTGCTGAAACAATTTGACGTCTAAACTCTAATGAATCCACTTTCCCGCGGGCTCCGGGAGCAAGAGCTATCTATCTCTTTTATTCAAAAGACACGCCATGTTGGCACTTCATATTAACTAAGATAAGCAATCGAATAGGACGACCATACGTTACAGCCTCCATTTGTATACTACAACTTCGTTGCAGAAAGAGACTAATGTATTAATATCAAACATGTAATCCAAGTAGAGAAAAGACTCCACTTTCCCGCCACAACTTCTTGATAATGTCGTAACATCTACCATTCACATAAAAATAGGACAGTACCACTACTTTCCGCGAGACGAAATTCTGTAATTAGTTACGTAGGTGTCTAATTGATCAACCAGTAAGCAAAAGTTGATTTTTCGTATCAACGAAAGATTAGTGGGTTACCCTTTCCTCTTTGTTGAATTTCTTTTTATCTACCATATTTATATTTTTTAATCGGTTTTCCCTTAGAGTTTCCGTACCACCGCATCCAATCTTTGTTAGTTTGTTGGTAAGGTCAGAGCTTGTAAGAAAGGTTGTCGTAAAAATATGAGAAAGTCATAACAGAGTATTCCTGCCTAATAGTTGTTGCTAGGCTTAGCACGACGAATTCGCCAAGAAAGATAGAGGGATGCTTGTTTTTATGTTTATAGTTTGTTCAAGCTGTTGGCTAGTGGTCTTATCTCACCCATTTTGTCTTCAGGATCGAGATTCTTGTTGTCACAGAAATGCAAGCTGGTAAATATGTCACAACATTTTTTCTGCGCATAGTTTGTGAACCCAGATCATTAAGACCGGTCCAGACGCTATGTTTTGCACAACCTTTTGTCTGAGCAGTCTTAAGGCGGAATGAAAACGTTGCAATTTTTAGACCGTCTACATGATGCAGTTCAGAGTTATCTGTATATTTCGCTCAGATTTGTGTGATATCGCCATGGAGGAGGTACTACTCTGATCAATTTTGGCAAGTTGTTTTGTAAAAAAAAGAAGATTACTGCATGAATTACGTGATGAACCTAATGATTGGCGGAACCACTTGAGAATGGACATATACACGTATACTTATTTATTGGAATTAGTGACACCGCATATCATCAAAGAAAATACATGTACGAGAACAGCAATATCACCACAATATCCGCATAGGTCACGGATATCTATGTTCTCTAGCTCAGTTATTGCTGCAACTGTACCGTCTTCGCGCCGGATTCAAAATAGCGCACTTTTCCTATCTACACTCAACGTTTTATCTGCAACGTGTTGGACTGCGCAGACAAAGGGTTGTGCGTATCTTTACGATCTTCCCAAAATAGACTCCTTCTCGGCAATGGAACATACCCGGAGAGGATAATAATTCCCAAAGAAGCGTACATTTCTCCTTCGGATACGTGTTGGTAAAATTTTTTAGCTCTTGGATGATATCTTCATTGAAATATAATTGGAAGAATTCAAATGGGTGGCTTTCTGAACTCAACGTTAGAGGAGGCATCAACGCACTTTCCCAAGATTTAAATGTGTAGAAAAATTAGTTTAGGTTCATGCTGTAGTCATTACCATTACACCAACTTTGCTCAATTTTACCCATGTTTGTCCAGTCTTCATCATCGCCGTTTTTACTTACTTCTGCTGTTGCCAAAAACTGGTTCGGGTTCATCCTATTGGGGTCAGCACAATCTTCATCTCCAGAATCTTCATCTGTTATATTCCCGTCAGTAGGAGGCACTAAGTAAATAATTTCAGGAACTTCGTCATGAAACTCAACTTCGTTCAAAATCTCCGCGAGTGTCAAAGATTTTTTCCTAAAAGCAAATTAAATATTATGTATTTTGAATGTATATCTACCCAGCGTTGCGTTTTCGCAACGTCAAATTTTACGATACTACAAATGTAAATAAATTGCATTTGTGAGCATCTATTAAGTTAATTTTTATGTTTCATATATAAACAAACAGAACCAATAAACAATAGAACTGTCTTTTATCCATTGCCAACTTTCTTTTTTGCGCAAACAAATTTTGACAACGATCAAACTTTTCTAGAACGCAACTGAAACGGATTACACCACAAAACACAATGCGCTTACGCACTGTGATTCACATACAAAGGAAAACAAAAAAAAAATTCCAGTAGAAATAATGGTACCGGCAAAAAAAATCGTTATGAGACATGCTGTTTGGTGTTGCGAAAACGCTGGGTCCAAATGGGTTAACTAGCATTTATAATGCCGCAGGTTCATTGCTTTTATACAAGCTGACTCAAAAACTACAAATCAGAAATACGTCTTTGCAAAACGGAATGCTCGTATTTATCATCAGAAAATTAATAATATTGTAGTGTTTTTAAAACTTACTAACTTATATGAAAAAAGTAAACATGATTTACGAGTAAGAGTCAGATACCTGGCTGTTTTGCGAGTATGCTATCAATTGCTTCTTCCTCAAATAATGGCTCACCGTTCGGTGCCTTAATAATAATCTCATCTTTCACAAGGATTCCGCTAAAACTCAATGCTGGCTAAAGCTAAATCTTCTACACTCTGTTGATTAAGACTGATGATACAGCTTACGCAGTGGTAGAACACGAGTACTATTTTGATCTGCGAATTTATGAATGAAACTTTTTAGAACTCGTGCTATTAGTCCAGTGCAAAATTGTCCTATTGAAGCTTGAATGCGGAAGTTCTCAGTTAAAAGCACGCAGATCGGCATTATTTTATGAAATTACAAATGGCTCAAATGGCATTGTCAATAATCGTTTGAATGAAAGTTGACAGGAAATTGTTTTTTTTTTTGTTTTTTGACAAACCAGAAAATAACGTCTAATATTTGTGGGCCATTTTAGTAGTTGCTGCCTCAGTTTTTAGCTACTACATAAGATATTGAAGATGAATTTTATGGTCAATCAGAACACGTTGTTGACAGTTCTCATTTGCAAATGCATGAAGATGCTGTTCTTTAACCCAAATTATCGTATTAGGGTGGCGTAGTGGTCAAATTCGTTAACTGAATTCGATTGCTGACCTGTTATATCTGACGTAATCATTATTTCGACGGGCAATAGCAACCATGCGTTAGTTAAAATTTCTGTCTAAGGAAAAGTCTCTCATTCTGACGCCAGTTGGAGTTGGATCTGTGCACAAAATTAAAGGACGGAAATCCAAATGAGAAAGGAGACCGACCTTGGTCCACTATTGACTGCAGCTCGAATCTCTATGTAGCTAACCCTAACTTTTGGTTTGTACTCTTCTTTGGATAAGGAATAAAATCCCGACTTCAGGTATCCTCAAATGTGATACGGTTTGGTGTCAGGTATTGAGCTAACTTTCGAGTAGTAGCACTATTAAGCGGTTGCTATTATAAGGTTGTAATATTGCATATTCACGTATCGGTTCCTCGTATGTTTTCGACTTCAGATGATTGCAATTGGTGAAGGAAGTTGATGGATTCTTATCTATCATGAGACACTCATCCTAATTGTAGTAAGTCACCAGATCAAATTTTCGAATCTCTCGACTTTATCCCTGTAATTCCCGTGTTTTAACATAACATATTTGTGTCTTGCTATTCTATCTATTTGCTCTCATTGTTTCGATTTGAATTCTGTTTTTTTTTTTTGTTAAGTTGGCAAATCTATTGTTGATATTCCCTCTAAATCTTAGCGTCATAGCTCGACTTTTGCAAAAGTTACGTAGCCAGGAGTATATCTAATTCTGTGTGTGTTGGCGATTTTTTACAATTTTGGATTTAAATTTGCAACAACGAACTTGTATTAAATTTTGCGTAAAAAACGGATTTAATGGTGCGCAAACTTTGGAAATGTTGGAAAAGTGTTTCGGCAACGATTCTCTAAAGAAAACGGTCGCTTACCAGTGGCACGAGCGGCTCAAAAGTGGTCGTGAGTCAATCGAAGATGATGAACGGAGTGGCAGACCATCGACACCGAAAACTGACGAAAACATTGATGGAATAAAAGAAATGTTGGTCAATAACCGCAAATTAACCATCAGAGAGATAGCGGAGGACTTGAACATTACTTATGGATCCGTCTAAGACATTTTGGTTAATGATTTGGGTTTCTGTCGTGTTGGTTGGTGCCAAAAGACCTCAATTTCATACAAAAAAGAGACCGTATTGACGTCGCAAAAGAGATGATTTGCGAGGCTGAATCCAATCCCACATTCATCAAAAGGATCATTACTGGCGACGAGACGTGGGTTTATAAGTACGACATGCAATCCAGACATCAGGCAAGTGAATGGCGTTCACCAAATGAGCCGATACCAAAACAAAACACGTCGTTTTCAGTCAAAAAAGAAAGCAATGCTCACGATTTTCATGGATTACAACGGTGTAGTGCCAGAAGGCCAGACAGTAAACAAGGAGTATTATTTGGGCGTTATGAGACGTGAAGTGAGTTCGCCGAAAGAGACCAGAATTGGGGACAGAAAACTCGTGGATTTTGCACCATGATAACGTACCCTCGCACAGTGCCATCATTATTCGTAATTTTTTGACGAAAAATGCAACAAATACCATCCAACAGCCACCGAATTCACCTGATTTGACTCCCTGTGACTTCTTTCTGTTCAATCGAGTTAAAAAACCACTACGGGGAACGCGTTTCAGCAGCCGAGAGGAAGTAATGGAAAAATCGCAGGAAGCACAGATGGTCATACCGAATCTAAAAAATGTTTCGAGGATTGGATCAAGCGCTGGCATAAAATAAGTGTGTTGCAGTCGATGGAGATTACTTTGAAGGGGACAATATAGATTTACATGAATAAACTTGTATTTTCAATTTTCTGAATAAACTTTTTGATCGAGGTGGTATTTGTGACATCTTCTTTTATGCCAGTACAATAAATGCTTAAATTACAGCTTGCCGAGTTCTACTGACGATGTATGTATGTATGTACACTGTTGCGGCCGGAGACTTTTCTGTGAACTACTCTGGCAAGTGAAAGAAACTGCCTTTTTTGCCAAGTTGTTGCAAAACCTTTATTCAATAGATTTAATGTATATTAAATTACAAATTTAAATTCACTTTAGACAGTAACTTACTTAGTCCCTTTCTCCAGTTCAATTTACTTAAATTAACGATTATCTTAAATTGGGTCCAAGCTGAATCTAACCCCACCAACAGGAATCAGCGAGGAAATCAATCTGTCAGTTAGTAACTCCACCTATCAGCCATTAGGTGAAGCTACTACTTTATGATGCGTTAACACTTTCGCCAACATACATCGTTGTCATATAAAATGTGACAGATAAGAACGATAGGAAAATAAGTTTAAATAAAACAACAACGCTGAGATATATAAAATTTATTCTGGCTCTATTTTGAAGCTATCTTCATGCCATTAGATGTGGAATGGCACATCATTCAAATGGCCGCCTCGTCATGTTTGATGACTCATCAATATCGTGTCGAATTAGGCTCGAGCTCGTCCAAAGTGGTTGGTTTATTAGCGTAGACTAAGGACTTGAAGTAGCCTCAGAGAAAATAATCGAGTGGTGTCAAATCGCATGATCCCCAATTGATAAACGCGCGCCGTGTCGATGACCAAGTCGCCAAATTTCTCAGCCACAACTTCGAGCGATGCGTCGCTTGTATGGTATGCAGCACAATCTTGTTGGAAACACTGCTCGGATATATCGATGTTATCGACCTCTGACTACAGAAAGTCAGTTAATATCGCTCTATACCTAAGACCGCTCTATACCTCCTTCCTCATTTCGGAAGAAATAACGTCCGATGATGCCGCTAAGCCATAAACCGCCTCAAATAGTCATTCTTTCTGGATGCATTGATGCTTGCCCGAACACTTGTGGATTGTACTCACTCTGAGCTGATGAGCTAAAAATGGGCTTCGTCCGAGAAGATGATTTTTTGACCAAAATCCGAATCTCCGGCCAATATTTCCAGCGTCCTTTTAGCGACCTCTATGGCCGTCCGGTTACAATTTTAGGCCCGGGTTGACTCTCTAGCTATGCCCAATTCAGCGGATCGGCGCCGAATCGACATTTCTGGGACTTCTTCAATACTGGCCGCTACGTCGGCTATGTTTTCTTCATTTCGCACCAATCTCCATCTGATGGGTGGTTTAAGGTCTACAAGAGCGTACGGAGGCTCAAACTTTTCCACGGTGCGACGAATTGCTAGAAGCCATGACGATGACCGACCTCAAGACTAATTTCACGTTGCGTATTTACAACTGAGCCGAACCATTCTTCGTAATGAAACTCGCATCATCGGGGTGTGAAAACTCGGAATAGCTCTATACAGCTTGTCGCTTAAATCTATAAGGAGGTGTTAGTATGACTTCAAATTCTTGGGTTGACTATAGTGTAATGTGAATATATGATAACTTGTGGACATATTTCTATCAGAACAGAGCACTCAGAAAAGGAACTAGCGGAGTAACCGCTTCAGTGATAAAGTGCCTTCAATATAAGCACTCACAACAACAGCGCCCGGCACTTGTAGCATGGAGCAGGTGTACAGCGATTTTATAAACGAGATGCCAAAAATCTAACATAATAAAATGATGGCGCAATAGTCTGCTATGGAAGATGAATTAGTCTCCCGGCTCATTGGGTACGGTAGATGCGGCACCCTACCATGAAATATCACCAATTGAAAACCCTTCCATATAAAAGAAATCACACTCGAATCTTTCCTTGACGTAGAAGAAGCGTACAACATCGTGCGCAGCATGCAAAGGGCTCAGCTAGGCACTAATTTCTGTAAACAGATTCCCACCATGCTCAAATCGCGTAGAGTGGTACTTTCTTACTTACCAACAAACGTATCCAATACGTCGCGAGTACGGCAGTCCTCACGAGCCCGGAACATAGCTACCTCGGAATATGACTCGACTCACGACTTATCATTGGGGAGCACATTGACAGGGCGGTTGATAAAGCCATCATAGTAGCAGCTGATGTCCAAGGTTGGGGACCCGCGGCAGCCCAAAAGAATGTTAGTAGCGTTGGTTACCAATTCCATATTGCTGTACGTCGCCGAGGTGTGGGAGAGTGCGCTGTCGAGACTCCGAAAGCGGCTTATAGTACACCAGTACAATGTGTGGTTCCCTTTGGATTGCTTGCGATTACCGCCTGTTCTCCGCTGCAGCCGTGGTGATTACGAGAACTGCGACCGCCATGTTGCTGACTCTCGTGTTGCAGAGGGAAATTTTTGTCCCCGGGAATCTCAACAAGATAGCGACAGCAGGGACTGAACGTTGGTGTGCTGGGAGCAGGAATGGGATAATGAGGTCGTGGGTATGCAAGTACACCGACCCATACCAGCGCTGAACGAATGGCTGGAACGAAATCATGGTGAGATGAATAACTACCTTTCCCAGCTTCTCTCCGGATACGGGCAGAGGCACAGCTACACCACATGGCAGTGAAAGCATCATCCAGATGCAACTATTGCACTACTCGTAGATGGACGACACCGCCGAAAAAACGTTCTCTGTTTGCGCAAGGTGACATTAATAACGACAGCTGTTAGTGGACCCACAGGGCCTGTAATCATGCCCGAAAACATCGTTTCCACGATATTAAGTTGCGTGGACGCATTGTGGACCGTGGGCGCCTACGCCTAATTCGTAATAAATGGAAGGGATGGAGGTGAGCACGCTATGGCAGAACGAACAATGTATGTACATATATACTGTGATGTTTAATAGGATTACAGTCATCAGAAATCCTATAAATTCTCGCAAAAAATTTTACTTTGTTATTGTGTTTAGTATACCTATTAGTTTTCGTACCTCGATTATAAAAATATATGTTACGTGATATAATGAAGTGAATTAATAATAAAGATACCTAGGTACCTATTGAAAAAAAAAATGGTTTGATATAATATATCATATATATGTACATATATCGGATACTATCCGTCAATCAGAAAAGTAGAATACTCTGACATTTTAGGTAAATTTAGACCAACACATGCTGAACTGTTCTAAATTATTTGCTCTTTAGAAGAAAGAGAATGTTCATAATCAATGCATGGAATAGTATTCTGAAAAACGCACTGACACTTGTCTGGCCATGGCATATGTACGCATGTACATATGTTTTTGACAGCATCAAACAAAGCGATTAGAAAAAAGTCATATGCCAAAACCAAAAGGTTCAAAATCCTTAAAAAGGTCAATGTTTGCTGTAAATTCACCAAATAAGGATACCCCAAAAATTCACTTCACTCAATCGTGAGCGAACGCAAGGAAAAATGAAGCCAATGTCACCTCCAAACCAACACAATCAAACAAAAATCACACAACAAAACTTATATATTCAAGCGCTGTGGTCATTTCCCTTCTTTTGTTATGGCAACAAAGCAAATTTCGAAGATAAGACAAGCCAAAGACACCCCTTCTTCAATTATCAATCATTCAACAAACCCCCTGACGAAGCCAACGACTTATCAAACTATCCCACCACTACATTGGTAGGAGTAGGTATAGACAACAAAGGCTAATTTGTTGCTGTGTTCCATTCAAACAGCTGATAAATCACTCCAATGTGTTCGAATATTAGGGTAGTTGGTTTTTTTTTCGAACTAAAATTTCACCACACCAAATGGTGGATTACTTAATTCCCCCTTTTACAATGCAATTATGCATGGGACCCGGTACGGTATTATCATACATTCATACATAACTACAGTCCATGAGACGAATTCGAAGCGAAAAGAAAGGAGACGGGAAAGAGGATAAACTTGTCAAGAAATATGTACATATGTAAGAGACGGAGATGGGTAGGATAAAAGTTTAACAACAAATCATTGATCCCTTCCTTTTGTTTCCTAAATACACACCGGAGCTGGTTCATCTCCCCAATAAGAGTGGCCTTCAAAAAACCCTCCCCAACACCAAGGTCTACTCCTTTATTATGACGTACAGAGGGAAATTTGACTTCGAAAAACTTCTTTTGTCTAGGCACGAGTACGGGAGAGCAAGTGTTTAAAAAAAATTTTCTCCTCTCTCTAAATATGAAACTGAGGCAGAAGCAACATTTTAAATCTAGAAGAACGGCACAAACAGACTGCCGCACAGTTTTTCGACAGTAGACGGACGGTACGGGGCAGACCACAGGCGAAAAAGTGCAAAAAAAAAACTTACAACCCTAAGTACCTTACCTACTCTCCGTGCGATGATTTTCGAATCCGTTAAGCTCTCCAAAACTTTTAGCCAGATGAAAAACGGACACGGTAGAGTGCAGTTGTGTGCAGAGAACGGATTCGTGAGCGAACAAAACAACATTCACTCAAAAGGAAATTGTGACAGATTTTCTTTCAATTTTAATTTTTTCTTTGTACAACTTTATATTACTGTTGCTTTATTGTCGTCGATTTGGTTTGAAATTTTGAAAGAAAAAACTCTACACTGCACTGTCCCCCAGTGATCTTCAGTTTTAATTTTGGGAAAACTCCAGTTTTTCACTTTGTGGAAAAAAGTATTTAAGTGCAGAAAAAAAGAATAAACCAATTTCGAATTACACAACAACAAAACAAACAGTTGACAGTCTCTCTCTGGCTGGTGATGTATTGGTGTGTTGTGTAAGATTTTTTTCAAATTAAAAAAAAAACACCAATAGTAATTTTCCTCTTTTGTGTGTTGTGTGGTGAAAACGGGATTTTTTTTCTTCCTCTTTTATATTCTTGTATGTTTTTTTTGCTTTTTTTTTCATTTTCTGAATTTTGCAAAAAAGGCAACTCCAATCCAATCAGAACAAAAAGAGACAACTTAAACCAGCAATTCTGACAGTTCGTAACGTAAACCTCCAAGTGGAAAAAGGACGTACAGTTGGTTTTGTAGTGCGCCGACGTATGAATTTGACGTTTCTCCAACAATTGAGTAGGGAAAATTTCCGTGAACGTCTTCTTGTTTGACAGTACAGAAAGTACACTCTCGCGTGTCGTAAGTGTTTTCGATTTGGTTTTGTGTTTTTAATTTTTTTTTGGTGGAAAAGAAATAAATTGCTTTTCAATAGAAATCAAAAGAACAGACAGATAAAATGTTATCTATAAATATCGGGAAGCAAACGATGCTAGTGCGACGGACATTTTCGAAGAAATATTATCTTTGACAAATTTTTCTTGTCATTGACAGTTTGGTTAATTCGAGTTCGAGTTCGAGTTTGTTGTGTATTCGTAGTCGTCGTTGCTGTCGACGGTATCGATATCGGTATCGGTATCTCGGTATCAGTGTGCTGCGCTGCGCTGCGACTGTGTGCGGGGATTAATTAGCGAAATTTTCTTCTCTTCACTCTTAATTTTCTTCATTCGTCGACGAATCGTGCATTGGAGCTAGAAATTCGAAGAAAAACAAGGATAATAATACAGTAGAAAAATTGTCTTTGTTGTTTTTTTTTTCTTTCTTTAAGTTGTCCTTTTAGTTTTCAATTCTTTGAGAAAGAAGTTAAAGTAAATTGGTTTTTGGAGGAAAATCATCGCTGGTAAGTCTCCACTGTGCGGTGGAGAATCGATAAAGATTCACTCGGTATAGCATAATTTTGTTATTTTCTTTTTTTTTTTC
Source organism: Volucella bombylans (assembly GCA_949129095.1). Taxonomy (NCBI): domain Eukaryota; kingdom Metazoa; phylum Arthropoda; class Insecta; order Diptera; family Syrphidae; genus Volucella; species Volucella bombylans. The sequence continues at coordinate 156,331,330 of OX422141.1, read as the reverse complement.
AATTCGCAATCCTTTGTTCGGCAACGAAGTTGGTTTTTCAAGTTTCTTCCTTTTTTCGATCCAAATTTGTGTGGAAAACTGCAATATTGATGTTTGACAACGGACAGGGGTGTTAATGTGTTACACTGTGACTGTGTGTAGACTTCAAATAGAAAATTGATTTTCACACATAGTGGAAAAGTGACATCTCGTCATTTTAACCAATTGGGAGCAATCAGCTGCGCTTCCTTGTGTGCATCATATGTCATGTAGATCTTTTTTTTTTTAAAAAAAAAGGAAATCTCATTTTGCAAAAAAAAAGTAGACAAAATCGTGAAAAGGCTTGGACAAAACTCTATTATCGAGCGGAGACAAAATGATTTCGTGAAAAATGAAGACCTTGTTGAATTTTCGTGCAAGAAGTCAGTGATTTTTTTTTTTTTTTTATTAATCTTTATTTTCGTCGTTATTTTTTGTTTGCAAAAAACAAAAACGGAAATTAAAAACGAACAAAGGAAGGAGGGAGTGTAACGTCAGTAGTCGGAGTGGACGTGAAGCAGTTTAGTAAGGTAAGTTCAATGAAAAATTATACGCTTTTCTTATCCAAGAAATTTTTATGAAAAAAGAAAAAGAAAATGTTATTGAGAAAATTCTACTCCTATTACGTCATGAGTTGTGTGTTCAGTATACGGACGTAGTATTATAGTTCCTGGTGCTAGAAGAAAGGGTGGAAAAGGTGACTATAAAAATTTTCCCATTTTTTTTCCCATTTTTACACTTTTTTTCTCCTTTCGTCGTAATTTTTTTATGTGTTCTCATTTGATGACGAACGAGAAACCAGTCAGCTGTTTTCTACGTGTATGGGTTTTGTTTTGTTTGTGAAGTGTATGCGCGCGAGTGAGGATGTAAGTTAGATATGGGCTCGCGTAGTGTGGCATGAGTGGAACTCAAAAATTGAATTGTTTGCGGGCTGTGAATAGAACAACACAATTCTGAGACTACTTATGGATATAGCATCGTTAATTAACAGATTTTTTTTTTTTCTGTGATCTTTATAACATCTGTACAATGCAGCCAAAAATTATGTAGGTACGTTACTTTACCCCATGCCGTGGAAAAAAAGAAGAAAAAGAACGAGGGTCGATGTCAATTATGTGAATCGCTCCTCTAACATTTGATACACTTGAACGTACACTTGTGTGGATTTATGTATGTACAACAATGGAGTCTTTCTGGTATCAATGCGAGGAATTGGTTGGTTGCAGTTGTATGTCGAGTTTGTTTTTTTTCCCCCCGTTTTTGGGGCGAAATTTGTACATATAGGTAATATGTTGTAAATTGGAGAGAATTGTAGAATTTGTTTGTCCCAGCAATCACAATCATGATATGCCATTGAACAGTAACTGTAATCTACATGTAGTCGTGTGCATACATCACATGAATGTTGGAAAAGTGCATGTTGATTTGGGGACTCTCCCCACATAAAAGTAAAGAAATATGAGAGCCCTCCACCGGAAATAGATGACTTTAAATCATTGTTTCGAACTAAGGTGACAGTGGAGAAGTGATTTCAATTGATTACGGTTCTGTTAAGATTATGGAGAGTAGGTACCTATGTACTTCAATTATGACAAAGCATAACATAAAGAATGTGTAGTGAAAGATTTGTTAATTCATGATGTTTACATTTGACATTAACTGTCATTACCCAAATGACAGGATAAATAGAGAAGAGTCTGGAATCTTCGAAAAACTACAAAGGACATCAAAATACACAGGGATTTGTGACAGTTTAGGACTTTTTTGTTTCACAGAGATTCGCGTGAACGGACCAATTCAATATGGTATGTCAAATGAAATCAAAATGACAGCTACTACATTTATTGGTTTAAACTTCATCTTCACAATAAAAACCGGATGTTGAGTGTTCTAATTGAAGAGTATGCTGGTGGCAAAGTCTATGCCTGATGCCTGACTTTTCCGAAATTAGGAATAACTACATACACACATACGAGTATGGATCTGTACGGTTATTGGGTGTGAAACTGATGATTATTCACTAACTTAGATAGGGCCAGCAGCGCAACAATCTAATTCGTAGCGTAGTGCATGCCTTACCTCCCAATGATGGTTTCCGGTGACGGTGTAAGTAAATTCTTACTTACTTTATTACGTTTATTCTGATGCGGATTCACCGTAAGAGGAAGAGTTTGCGAATCAGTCTTGAGTTTTAGGCATGTAAGCAAACGATTTATATAAAGGGTAAATACACATCCACATCCTAAGTATAGGATAAAAATCCTTTGGCGATTTTAATGCCAAGCTAGGCAGAGGAGGGAATCTTTGGTAATGCAGTGGGTATGTACAGCCTCCAGGTAAACACCTCCAAAGAGAGCCAAGTCGACCGAGTACGACAGACGCATCTGTATCGTAATTCATGCAAATTGGTTACAGCGATTCTGGATGAGTTAGCTGGTGCGCTGTCGTGGTGGTGCAGCCCTTTTTTCTTTGCGAAATAAGGCAAGTGTCTCTGTCAATTTCTTATCAAATGTAAAGTATTTCTTCTTATCAAACAAAAGTATGGCACCAAATTTAGCCGCCAATGTAATTTCCTTCTTTAGTTAACATTTCTGCCCACGTCTCAGTAACTTCTTTATGCAGTCATTAAAAAAATTGTTTGGCTTTGACGAAAAAAAAATACACCAAGAGTAGAGTCTCTTACATATCATCCCGACATCTAACATTTTTTCCATCATGGGAGTTTTGCAGACTTCGGAACAAGTGGAAATCTGAGGGTGCTGAATCTGGAGATGCACCATTTTTTCCCAACCGAACTCCTGTGACTGTTGCAGGTGGTCCTAGCTGTATAAGGGTGAACGTTATCCTTATAGGATGCGCCTTCGATAAATCAGACCTGGCCATTTCGGCTCTAGTGTTGACTGTAATCTGCACAGCTGTTGACAGCAGGCTTCTGCGGTGATAGAGAAAACAGCTCAAAATGGATTATTTTTTGAGCATCCCGCCATACATACAGTAATACTGGAATGTTGTGCTTGTCTGTCGTCTGGACTAAGCTATGTCCACCAACGAATCCAGTTAAAAATATTTACAATGATGTCAACACAGCGAAATTTGCAGACTAAATGATGAAAGATGTTGTGGAAGCACTTCTATCGATCAAGTCTAATGCTATGGGAGTTGACAAAGTCGATCCATTAAACTTCTGCTTCCATATATCCGTTAATAACGAACATATTTAATACAATTATAACAATTTCCTGTTTCCGAAAAAAGTGAAAGGAGGGAAAAGTCATCCCGATTCTTATAAATGGAAAATCAAAGGAATATAGACCAGTTTCGATTCTCCTCCATTCCTTTCTAAAGTATGCGATAAAACCATCTTAGTGCGAATGCAAATATTCTCTCAGTTAACAATCCAATTTGTACAAGCCAATCTGGCTTCCGCTCCAATCATAGTTTTAGTCCTTCTCGACCTATCTGAAGCATTCGAAACTGTAGTATATTTTTTGTTCAAAACTTCGGAAGAAACTCAATTTCTCACTATCTGCTGCGAGGTTCATTCTGTCCTACGTAGAACGGAAGCAGTAAAAAGTTGTAGTTGGTGAGCAATCTTCGTCTTACCTGCCAATCAAGTACGGTGTACTACAAGGCGCGATACTTGGACCAATACTTTTTTCCCTCTATGTGAACGAGTTGCCTAAGATTGTCAAGCATTGCTCGATTCATATGTTCGCAGCCATCGTCTTGATGAATTGAAAAAAAAAACAACGAGCAATACTTATGTTACAACCTGATGTAATAAATTAGCATTCGTATGGATATACTACAAATTATTATCCTACCATAAGCCGCATCCAAACATCGTCTGAAAGGATGTTCCAACAGGAAAACTACCCGAAAGATACAAGCGGAATAGATCAGCAATGGTTTCGGGTAACAATATTGAGGTCAGGGAGTGGTCTGCCCAATCTCTCGATCGCAATCCTATCGAGAATAAATGGGCCTATATTAAAAAAGGCGTTGGTTATGTGAAACCAAGAACAACGAGTTGATGGCGTCAGTAGAACAGACCTGGAAATCAATTGTCAAGATGTCACCGTCTTGTTGACTCTATGAAACGGCGCTGCACAGCTTCGTTTAGCAATACATTGAATGCCACGTATATACGTACCTCAGAAGTATTTTTCTCGCCAAATAAGCCGAAAAAGAAACATCATTGCTATTTTTTTGCTCGAAACTATATATCGGTCACATTTCTACCTCTACTTTCATTCAAATTTGTAAAATCATTTTTGTTGCATGATTAGATTTTATCATTAATTTCGAAAGTCGTTTGCGGAAAGCAAAACCCAATTTCTTACAGAAGGGCCTTGCGTGCAGTGTTTTAGTCAAAATAAGTGGGTGACATGCAACATTTTGACATTCTTCGCACACACAAGGTACTCGACATGGTATTTAAGCTGTCATTCAGACAAATGGATTGATTAGTTAGAGTAAGAAATTCAGAACAACAGGGCGTTCTTGAATATAAGGTTAAATTTGACGTTTGCATCATTTTAAACTATTGGAGCCTATAAAACCAAAAACCTCCTCTTTAGTCCAATAACTGTAAAATAAATGAACGAAAATAACAACGATGTAAAAGATTCCTGGATGAAGCCTATTTAAATATGAATATGAGTAAATTATTACTATGGGGGACTTAAACGTCTACATACATATATCGGTTAGTAAAAAGGGTGGATCAGATGGCATAGAATCGATAATACGACGGTGTGCTGTGTCACCTTACGCGCATCATTCCGTCACAAGAGAATTGCGTCGATATATTTATGTTTACGACATTTAAAGTAAGTTATTGGAGTGGCTTTCAAATACGAATCTAGAAGTTTTGTGGGGTGACTCTAAACATCCACGAACGTGCATTGGTCGTTCAGAAGGGGCGGTTGTTCCTCTGTTTGGGAATGATGTTTTTCGGTCCGTACAGGCTGGCGCCTTCGATAGCGCCTTACCTAATGCCTCTTTGGCCAACGGCTTTGCAGAAATGTAGTGAAAAGCTTATATCGGTCTGATGGAATTTCTGTTTTACAGGGGAATACCCCAACGCCTTATTGGTCTAAGGAGCAAAATGTGTGGGGACACATTGAAATTTTATCCAGCAAGGCAGGTGTCCTCATTAGAAGGTTAGGTGACCCCATCAACATTGAAGAATCTTTCAATAAACAGAACGAAAAAGTGTACTCTAGGTCATGAAGCTAAGCATTAGAACTCATCTCGAGGATTGAACGTCCTCAGCATTTCACATCAGAATTGTGACCAAACCAAACAATATTCACCAACAAGTCGCGACTATTCAGTGGCTCAACTAGGTTTCGATTTTATATCAAAGGATGATTGATATATCCAGTCGACACCGAAATATTTAGTCTTTTAAGCAAGCCGTCTTCCGAGCAGTGAATAATTTTTCAACAGCAAAAGTACTTTCGCTTTGTAAATCACCGTTTTTCTTATTCACTAATCTTTTGAACGTAGGGTGATTCATTTCATTTACTGACGCTGTAACAGAATGTCAAAAAAGATGTCACCTGTCGCTGAAGGAAGCTTTGTGCGAGTCGGACGCCCTCCACCACCACCAAATATAAAACATATGTAAAACGACTGCAATCACCAGCAGATACTTTGAAAACTCCTTAGAACACAACGTGGGAACCGCATAATTTAAATTGCAGAATTATCCAACAAGGAATCACTGTTTGCTCTTTACTTCTCCCTCGTTCAAATCACAATAAAAGGACGATTCCTTACATAATTGTTAACAATTCTGAGTCACTCAGATTCGCTGAAACAATACTTTACGTCAAATAGATATGAAATGTCTGTTCGGTGGAAAATGTTCTTTTGAAAACTATGCTTGAAAATTATATCGATTGAACAGTACAGCCATCATAAATGTATCTTCAATTGTACTCTCTGCCAGGCCATACCACCGATATTTTGTGCGCGACAGCTGAAGGAATAGCATAGATTAATCAGACCTTCCTTTTGGTAATTTTCGTAAAGAGAATAACTTCAGCTCTAAGACCCCACCATCGTCATGCATCCTTAAAGCAGACAATAACTAAGGACAATATAACAGCTACAGCATCTAAATATGCCTGATCGTACATAGATGTTAGAAGCATTGAAAGCAATAAGTCAGCCAGCATGCATCATACCAGTAGACACAGAAAGCTACCTTACAGACCACCCCTCTTTAACGCAGTAGTGTACCATCCGCAATCAGAGTCCTATTCATTAGCTTTGTTCCGTTTTGCTTAGCCGAGTTAAACAAGCCATCAAAAGTTGCGTTCATTAAAAGAAAAAAAACACCCTCGATGCCGATGAAAATCCAGAGCGCATACTTTTTCTTGTCAAGTGCGCCTTCAATCTTTCCAACCAGACCATTCGCATTAATAGGACCGAACATGCGAAACAGTTTTGCGCACATATTCAACCATTCCCTCCATGCTTTTCATCCACAGCTTGTCTACACGGAATATTATTTCAGTCATGACATCATTATGTCCAATGTAGACCGCACTTTTGTGGACTTGACTTCTGGACATCCAAATCTGACTTTAGGTGTTGTCTTCTTTGTTAACATGAACTCTGACTGAAATTTCGTATATTTGCGAGTTGTTTTCTGTTGAATGTAGTGGTAAACGTATTTTTTTTTTTCAGAATTTCCGAGTAAGAAGAAGGAACTAATTTGCCTGTGTCGCATGAACATCTGGTCGCAAAATGAAATGTTTTGACACAATTTGTCCATGCCAGAAAAAATATGGCAGACTAGATGTCAGATGATGTCAGGATGTTGAAGGAAGTCAGACTGATTGGTCTTAAGCTTTTGGCGAATGTTTAGACATGTTTTCCCATTTTTGGTATAAAGGCTACCTTTACTGTTCGCCAGGGGTTTGGTTTGCATACCAGTGCGAGGCTGGCAGTGAAGCTATTTTTCAAAGCAACCACTAAATAGTCATCAAAAGAAGCGTATTTAATGTTGTTTTCCGTCGCCACAACCAATGACTCGTAGATTCGACAAAGATTCTGACGGCCTCTTGTGATTGTAGCTTTTCTACGTTATATCTTCTTACAGTATTTCTTCTTTGTGTGGCGCGTAGGAATCTGAATTCGTGGCTTGACATCAACAACGTAGTGATGAAAGTTAATGTAGGCCGCCCGGAAAAATTGGATGTGCGGAATATACTGGAGGGACATGCCTTCCCACCATGTCACCTTGTGTATATTGAGATGAACAACCCGTGTGTGTTAGTGATATATATTTTGTTGTCGCCGCAACGTCAATAAGCCTTATCCCGTTGCCAGATGTCATATCGTGTAGGCTATGTTTACCAACTGACCTTCCAAAGATGTCCTCATTTCCTACACTGGCATTAAAGTCGTACCAGGCGACATTGATCATTTTCAAGGTGGGGCAAAAGTAATATCATAATGTGAATTGGCTACCATTTTGTTAGAAATGAAAAAAAAATTTGGCTCTGTTTTCACGGGAAGTTTATTTGAAGGTGTAAAATTGAAAATATAATATCGGTCAAATGACCAACTCCTGTGTTGATGCACATTTGAGCTCGTTTTACGGCATTTTGAATTGTTGTTCGCAAATCATCTGGCTCTAAATTGGTGATTTCTTCTTCAATGTTGGCTTTCCGATTTGCAATGTTTGTTGTTTGTTGTGGTAAACGCAAGATTGCAAAAAGCTCTAAAGGAAGAATAAGTCTGGCGCCGTCAGATCTGGTAATTTGGTCGGCCAGTTCAAATCGCCAAAACGGGTGATCACACGGCCTGAAAATTGGTGATTCAAAATCTCCAGCTCTGTCGTGCTGGAACCCACAATGCTCGAAACCCAATTCAGCTAATTTCGACCAAAAAAACTCGTTTATCATGTGTCACTTTGAGGGGAAGCAATGGCTCTTCGTGCATTTCATTGGTGCAGCAATTAGCGAACGGGTTGAACTTTATAAGGGAACATCTTCAGGTCTTTCACCAAAATTCGATGCAACGAACGTCTGTTGATGCCAAATTGTATGCATCGTTGTCTTGCTGAACTCTCTCGAAAGTGGTCGGCCACAGCAGCGATATTCTCGGTCGAACGAGCAATACGGGGCCGGCCACTTCTTGCGACACCTCTAGTGAAACCAGTTTGTACGAGACGCTCAGCCAAACGCTTATTTATTCTCGGACATGTTGCAGGACCGCGAGGAAAACGACGATGAAATTCACGCTGCGTTAAAACAACATATCGGAAATTGGTCAAATAAGCAGTAACAATAATTCCGTGTTCTTCATGTGTGTATCGCTCCATTGCTTGCTGTCAACTAATTCTCTATCTGTCTACTAGTACAACATAAATCTCATAGCACAATGACAGTTGACGCCATTTGCAAAAATCATGGCACTTTGCCCCACCTTGTACTTCGGAGTTCGGATTTGCTCGACCAATGGAATGGACCACACATCGTGGATGGCGAGCCTCTGGGCCTCTGCTAATTATTTAGGATCAGGGTCCGAATATTCCACGTTTGGCAAAGTAATCAACAATGAATTGGCTGTTATCCACATTTTTTTTTATCCCTTCCGTATTGGGTTGTGAGAGCACGGTGTAGGTTCGTATTATTATACTCGTCGAGTATGCCCTTGCCGTTTTAGGCTGCATGAGTACCGAATTACTCATGCTGTTGCCGGAAAGTGGCACTGTGATGTAGAACAAGTACTATACGAAATTGATTGTGGCTCTGCTGGACCAATTCATCTTATAGGACAGTTAGAAGTTTCCCGATCAATCGGTGCGCAGATGCCAGTCTTCAACACGATTATTATTAAGCGCCTTGTTTATAAGTCCTTATATAGTTGCTGCAAGTCTGCGTTCCATCGTGGAACGTTCCATTTGTAGGAGTTTTTATGGCAGGACATGCCAATCAAATATATTTGCTGAGAAACGTACCATTGACGAACTCGCCGAGCGTGTCTGGAGTATTTTTCGTGGATACCCCCTCTTCAACAAGGCCGAAACGTTGCATCCGATTTTGTATTTAATGTATCTATGGTATCACGTGAAAGCTACTGATTTTAGGTACTTTCTAGTCATTAATATCCGTAGCGTACCTGTTGGAGCGTTAAATCGATTACTCTCTTCGTAACAAATGTTGTCTGTGAACCAACATTGTTGAAACAGATAGTATGAAGTCCAGGAGATGATTGCCTCTCGCTTTGCGTTTACTTGCAACTATCCCACAAAGTATTCTGAGCATTAGTATCACTCGTATCTAAGTATATAATAAGTCTTCACGGAATCACAGCATTCAATGAATTCACATACTGCCTTTGGTGATGTAGAGTAGTACCGAATCATCGGGAAAATAAGCTGACTCAACCACGAACTTAACTTGTGCCATACTCCATCTAAAATGACTTCTGTTTAGTCATGGCTGCCATTTGCAAGGTACGAGTATCATTTTGTAGTTATTCAATGTTTGACATTATAAATTATAAATAAACCATGAACACTTTTGTAAATCAACTGCAATAGTTAGATGAAAACATGTCCGTATCCCCCTTTTTGTGAATGCTTTGCCTCTTCACATCCGGTTGAGCATTACCCATACCTGTGGTGGGTTATAATATCGATTGTACATAGCCCTCCACAAACCAACAACATTTCAACAAAGAATTTGCTTCATTAAATTCCATAAAGAATTTCTCTTCTCGAATTCTCCCAATAGATAGATACGAGTAGATGTACAGTGGGCGCTTAAAACTGGCAATACCTGCGCATAACTCAACAGAGACAGGGTGTTTTCACCTTTGTACCTCTTTTTTCCCCCGAAATACATACAAAACATCTCCTGCTGTTTGATAATGAAATCAAAAATAAGAAGAAAAAATCATTAATCACTGAGTTTCCTTTTTCGCAAAAGCAAAAACCAAAATGTGGGCAGGAGGAACAAGTACCACGTATCTCTGGCCGAAAAAAGTCAGAGTTCTGCCCAATTTTTAAGCAAACCAGAAAACATTACAAAATAAATAAAAAAAAAAAACAAACAGACAGACAGAAAGTCAAACAGAGCGCATAAAATTGATTCGTTTAATTAGATTTTTGATTAAAAGAGAAAGAGAGAAATTAAGCAGCAGCAGCAGCACCAGTACACAGTAGTAGTGAGGAGTAGTAGAAGTGGCCTTGGGCAATTGAATCACCATACGAAGCGGTCACTAACTTGGCAGGTGTGCGAATTATTAATACGAGTATAGCCCTCGATAACTTGTCTAAAAATGTTTACTTTAGTAGGTACTTCTTAGCAAAAAGAAATTCATGTTCCTTTGGCCGGACAGAGTCACCGCAGAGAACAATTTGGTTACAAATAACAAGTGCGATGCGCAACATGCTTTTCGGTTATCGATTATCTCCGTCTTATGGTTTCGATGAAAATTTTGTTATTGTTGTTGTCGAATTTATTTCGGCGTTCCATTTGTTTGATAATCAATTTAAATGGCACTTGAATGTTTTCTCGACGAATGAGAAGGAAACGGTTACTTGTTTGTTGGAATTGCATTGAAACTGCGGCCAAGTATTTAAGATACTTGTGGAGCTCTTCATTTCACCACCAAAAGCAAAGAAAGGAAACAAGAATGATTTCAGGCAACAACCATCAGCAGATTTAGTGCCAAAGTCCAGACGACAAAGTCGGAGCAGACCAAGTCCAAAATCGTTGGGTCCCCCCAACTGTATCTGGTGGTATCTCCATAAGGAGTTTCTGCTTCGCTTGGAGTTTTTATTTTGATTGTTTTGACTCCGCCGTGTAGATGTAGTCGTCGACAGAGTTGAAGCTGAAGCTCAACCCGAAGACGATGTTGTTTTGAAGTCGTTGTCATCGCTGTTGTTGCCGTTGCCGTTGCCACCACCATTGTTGGGTCGTTCATCCTTCCCGTTCTTTGTCTGGCTGTTCTACGCATCTTCTTCCTTTCTTTTGTCTTGTGTACCGCTGCCGCCTACAGTATACGAGTAGTATACGAGTATGCACCTAGTACGTTCTCTCCTCAGTCCTCAGAGTTGCCAATCAAGTAATGCAGTTCAGTTTGCTTTGATATAAGAATGAATAATTTCTAGATTGAACAGGATAACCTTACCCTCGCTGTCGGCATTTGTTTGCGCTCACACAATATCTATATCCATATCAATTTATGTGCATCTGTATTTGTATGATGATTGTAGGGGCAATAAAATTGTAATTTAAGTATTGAGGGGGAGATATGTACGTATTTGTATCTAGGTACTTGGCACCCGTTATACGATTTAGGGCAAACATTTCCGAGTGCTAAACAAAGTTATAGACCAACAAACAAGCTCCCCACCGACCTAACGAGTATCCATCCGTCCGTCCGTCCGTGTCAATACATGTTTTTGCAATCGTAATTGGCTCCATAAGCCAAAGGAAATAAACATAAGGCGATGACATACAAACTTTATATAGACAGACGGCTTTTTGTACATACTCGTATCTATCTGAATTCTTGTATCTGTGAATTGTTTGGGTTGGATTTTTATTTTTTTTTTTGTCTGCGTTTGCGATGTGTTCAATTAATGTTTTGGTTCAGAAGTTGACAATCTGTGATCAGCGGAACTAGATTTCGCGTGCTTATCTGCAGAATAGTTTTATGGTAAAGTCGACTTCATTTTCTTTAAATTTAAATTTATATATTTTCTTGTGAAACTAGCTTTTTTACAAGAGTGCTTTAGTCTTTTTATAATAACCTTGGACTTAATGGCTTAAACAATTGTTTAAATGGCTTCCGGGTTAATAATGTAAGCTCACCTTTGTGGGTAATTACGCTCTTTGTTTGAAACTGAATGGTGACCGAGACGTGATAGAGTTTTATTATTGTTTGCAGCCATTTCATCATTTTGAGTCATTTTTGCATCATTCCTTGGAAATATGTATGTCAGGGCTGTTCTTTGTTTTAGTTGTAAAAGATAAGGTGTTGATTCAGAGAAAGACAGCAATAAAGATTTTTCAGATGAATTATGAATAAATATAAAAAGGTAGTTAAGTTTACGACACATCTTTTGCCAGTTTGCTTTGCAGAGAAATGAATTTCGGTGCAGAATTGCTAATCTGTTCAAGATAGGACTACACCCTGAGATTTTCCATACTGCGGAGCTTGCCATTAATGTAAACGCTCTGTGGTTTAGAGTGCTGGAACAGTTGACACTCTGTTTTGCTGAAATTGTTGTCATTTCCATCCTTCCAAATTTGAATTTTTAGTCGAGGGTCAACTTTATAGTCAGCTGGGAGAAAGAAAAGTGGGCAACTTCCGCACCGAGTGAATGATCGACCTGTTTTTGCCTACCGTCTTTTCTGGAGTTGTGTTGGATTTAACGTATGAGCTTTCGACTGCAGAGCCAGCCTCCTTACTATGTCTATCTGTGGTACGCTTGTTTCGTCTTTTCATCTGCATCTTAGAAGATTGTCCTTATCCTCCCGAAGTTGAAGCTACCGGTAGTGACCTTTGTCTTTATCAATTTAATTTAGAATTCAACAGTGGCGTTTTACTTCAATTGACTTTTATATGCTAGAAGTGCTCATGTGAAATATCATACCGGGTTTAGAATGCTGAAGCCATCCAATGCCTACCGTTTTAGGATTGTATATATGTACATACATATGTATGAATTCCCATTTGATTTAAGATGGTCTTATTCAAAATTTAACAGAATGAACGGGCATAAAGCCACACAGATTCCAATTCGCATCAAGGCTTAGTTCGCCAACCTGAACCTAACTCCCCCACAGAAGAGAAAAAAGTGGTTTTTGTCAGCTCCTTTAAGAAATGAACAATTAACTTTCTAAGCACAAGAATAGGATCATTCTTAGGGGCTTAAACGCCAAATTAATTTTCAAAGAAGACAGATTCATTCTGCATGTCTGACTCTGAATGTTCCAAAGAGCTGACATTGATTCCGACCTCCTGGCTGTGGGAGGAAATTTGAGATTGTAATCTTAATGACTGCTGCCTCCTTATCTCATCTCTCAAAAGCTATCCAAAAGTATTAAACCACCAACAGTAACGAAGACCAGTACAGAAATTACTAGTTTTCATTCAATCACCGTGTAAAAACATCTGGTTTGAGAAAGAGATTTGTCCAATTCATGAACCGAAACAGGGGCATATAAGATGGTGCAGAGAAAGTCGAAAACTGCGTCACGATTTGCCCCATTTTGGGTAGCGATATCTAATAGGGAACACACAACAATAGAATGAAATTTCAGCATTTTTGCCGAACCTCAAGAAGGTGGGCTCTCTAAACTGCGCTACAGAGGGATCAGGCCTCTTAACATCTTGCACAAAAATATCCTTTTTCCTCAGCCTCAAAAGTATTAAGAGCTGAGCTCCTAATTTGAGTACTCTATGCCCATACTCGTAATATTCGATTGCTCCATCTCTGATCTATTATAATGTCTGCTTATGACATCAATGTAAATGGTTCTTACCAACATGATTTCAATCCTGCTGGATACTCTTCCAGAAATAAAATAAATCCTCAACTGTGGATTGAGCAAATGCAATGTCTCATAGGGGGCCTCCCCCAACACAAAGGCGATGCATTCGGTGTTCTACTCATCCTCATAATATGAATGAATGAAGGATTTTTAATGGTTCATTTGCAAAAGTTCGTCAAGAAGAACTACTTTAGTAACGTGTCTATTGAATTAACAAATGAAACGTCTCGCCAAATAGGGCCCATACACTACACAAACTGTCGCTGCAGACATATATATTTTGTTGTTGCAAAAATGTGTAGTGTGTATCCATGCCTGAGCAAATACAAAATATTTTGAAATTTTCTTGGTCTGTGCAGACGTGTCTGCGTAGTGTATGGGCCTTATAAGGAAAATGTTGGCTAAGACGATATCCCTGGGATCATGTTATGCATCTGGGCTGATTGAGTTTGGGCAATTCTTGTGAACACTCATTTTCATATATGTGTTCCCATTTCCGAAGATGTGCGTGCCATTTTCATCCCTAAAGGTCCACTCACAGCTCACCAAATTGCAAGTGAGCAGACTGCGAAGTAATCATTTTTAGTACATTTAAAGACAGGCAAGTGACAATTTTACTATTTCAAAAGCACAGAGTTTAATTTATCTGTGGATTTAAAAAAAAATCAAATTCAATTAGTTTTTGCGAAAAAATCAACAATTTGCTTATTTCTCCGGGAATAAGCGAAAGTTCTTGGTGAATTGTCAAATTTTACATGCATTCCACAAATGTGGAACCCAATCTTCATTCGCACGACCAAAACATTCGCGTGAATTTAACCTCAACATTCGCGTGTTCAAAATTAATGGGAATTTGTATTGGCAGGTCGTTGCGACTAAGTGAAAGAGTGAAAAAGTAGCTTTTTTTATTAAAAGAACTTAACACTCAAGAGGGTATTACTAGTCTTAAAATGCCGGAGCATGTGTTAAGTGTTTTCAAGATTGGATAGAGAGATATGTAAAGATATTTGGGCTCAGTGGTTATTTCTCTCCATGGGTGGCATCCAACATTTGATGGGGAGATTAAATTATTAGTGTAGATTGACTTGTATTTTAGGCAACCATTCATCTGACAAGATTTTAGTTGCTTGAATTAAAGAATAACTTTCAGGCACGGCGATTGGGAACCCAATGCACTACCACTTGAGCCACGGCTGTGAATGAAATGTCAAAATTTGCGAATATTCGGTCATTCGTATTTGCAGTACGCTGAGCTGTGAATTTACTTTAAGGTAGAGAAAGCAAGCTTCATAACTACAGACCTAAATCTACAATTTTTCCTGCAAAAGGAACTGAAACAGTTGGTAGATGTTTACGATGTCATGGGCAGTAAATATCTATCTTAAATTAAAGCTTGTGTAAAGGGGAGGCAGACTGGTGGAAGAAGTCACACTCCATAATCTAGCAACAACGAAAATGATGACCGTCCACATAAATGGAGCAGTCCTCTTACCGCTCAGATGGTTCCTTGTGGTATGCCAGATTTTTTTAACATTAAAGAACAATGGCTTTAACTGAACTGTCTACCCGGCAGCATTCACCCGACCACTGGATTGTGTTGTAGCGGTTCAGCATCCAAACAATTGTAATACGAAATCCTTAGTCATCCACATGAAACGGCTACGCCTCATACTATCTCGGTGGGAGGTTGCAGCACATTTATCAAAAATTGATAGCAAAAAAGAATTTCTAGCAAAAATGAGTGGAGGAATAGTATCATTTTTAATACAATACATGCAAAAATTAAAAACTTTCTTGGTACCTACACCTATAGTTCTAAAAATGGACATCGACACGGGGCGAAACCCCAGGAGATCTTTCAGGATAATGCATGAATGCAGTGTCTTCCAAGTCATAGTAAGTAGGTACATTTACCCAGGTTGCAACAACTTTCAACGGGGTGAATTTATGTCTATTCAGTCAGCAAGGCATAGAAATAATCATATTAACTACAATAATCAGAGTGTAAGAATATGCAACAATTTTTTGAACGGGAACGCCCAACGTCAAAACGGAGACACTGTGCTGAATACCAGGGGTCAGGGCACAAGGATGTGAGAGAGCAAAGGTGTAGGCGAACAAGATTACGGCGTAGCATAATTCACAGGTCTTCTCCTTCAATATTCCATTAATCTCAGTCAATGGACGATGGACCTAACTCGCACTCTCAAGTCCAATCCAGCCGTTGGAGTGTGAGAGTCGTCTCTGTTAACATCACAATGCATTGCATAATCTAACACTAGTCTGATCGGGTAGTGACTTCGCCACATGGCTCCCGTCGATTTGCCTCTAGGTAACGTACATATGTACATTATCATTTGCATTGACTTGAGCATAGATGTAAGAACTGTTGAGGGTGTCAGGCAGTGAGTCGGCCAAGTCTACTTCCAGGAGCTCTTTTTCTATAACTTCATTCACAACAAGAACTCTAAGGCCTTATTTCGCAGCCTTAAAAAGTCACAAGCGTTAGAAGTTTTTAATAGTATGGGACTAAGAAGTGAATCTTATGGCATTCCACTTAAATTTTGCGAAGATGTTGCCTATTTACTATATGAAATCAACCCCTTGGTACTTCCATTTTTGATGCTTATAAGGATTTGCAGACAGGATTCATCATTCTCTCTCAATGTTTTTACACCCTGAATGGCTAAACGTGAATAGAGCTATTCTATGTACGGTCTCTATTTGTGTTGTAACTTTCTTTATCGATGTCAAGACCATGTTTTTCGATGTCCTTACACCAAAAATGTTCTCTTCCTCGAGCTTTTTCGCATATTTTAAATGATATCAAAATGAGGATAAAGGAAAAGCCAACGACCTGAAACAGGGAATAAGTTCGAAACTGTTGAACATCAAATGGCTGATTTCTCAGACAATACGGACTACACACTGTACGTATACGAGTACACATATTCTCTCCCTAATACCTCGGATTTTTTCACTTTTATTCCTGTACACAGAAGCCAAGAGATGGGTGGGTACTTACATACCTTTTTTAGAAAGTAAAATTCTAAAACAAAAAAATAGGGGTAGATGCACATTGCATACAGAATTCAAAATACAGAATACAGAATCACTCTCTTTGTTTTCGAGCGCTTATGTCTGCGAAAATGATTCGATATTATTCACTCTTCATTCGAGAGGTGAACCCAGACGTCAAAAACGACAACAAAGTCTACCACGACGGGTATACCAAGGGAACCGATGAATTCAAACAAGAAAACTCTGCAAATACGCGTAAACTTGTTTGCTTTTTAATCCCTCAAAATGCTTATTCTTATGTCGTAATGCTTTAGATGTTGACGTGCTTCACCCTTTAATTACGACATATCCTCAATGACTTTATTCCCGACGATAAAAAAAAAACACAAAAACAAAAAGGAAAATACAAAAACAATTTTTTTTTTTAAATAAAAGTGAAAACGAACTGAAATTGTCAGGAAGAGTAGGATGCAAATGTTTGCCGAAAAACTTCCATAAAACCAACCGTCTGGAGGGATCCATATTCCAGATATCCACATACCAAAAAACCAGATCCCATATCCCAGTCACCCTTTATATTTGGCTGGTCTCCTGGCATATAAAAATGTAAAAAGCAACAGCCACCCCTATTACAATATTTGCGTGCAAATTTTAAATAAGGAAAAGACAAAGGAACTTCCTTCTCTCCCCCATTGGCTCTTGCTTTTGCTTTTATGAGCTTTTCCGTTTGCATGGATTATTTTTCCAAGTATATGAAAATGTATCTCTAGACCAAGAGGGGTCACCACATCGCATTACCCCCCGAAAGAAAAAAAGGAAAAAAGAGAAATCGACCGAACAAAAATGAAACAGATAAATGAAACACAGGCACTACATTTCTACCCTACGCAGCAAGAACCAAGGGTAGAAAATAAATTTGAGTCGTAACGTGTAGGAAAGCACAGCGCGACATAACAAAAATAACGAAACAACCGTACGCAGTATCAGTATCTTTAAGCGCTTGCAAAGCCATTCAACCTAAAAAAGGTCAGTGTACTTACACTCTGGCACACAATACATATGCACGGGTACATCCGAAAGATACACTATACACGTAGTTAAGTTACTACGCCATCGCTGCTGACTGACTGCCTGTTGTTGGAGCTCCTCCAACATCAGTTGGCGAATATATTCGTAGTCGGCTTTGGTCGGCAGTCGCGTCAATAATCAGCCTGCTGGTTGCTGCTGTTCCTCCATGTTTTGCTGTAGTTTTGCGCCGTTTCCTAGCAAACATCACGAGCTAAAAAAAAAAACCAACAACAACAAAACACCAGCGAAATAAATTATTTTTATCTCGATACGGCCGCATTTACTTGTGAGAAGAAAAAGACTAAGAGTATAAGGGGACGACGGGCGGTGTACGCGCTCCAATATGGTCATCACCATCATCATCATCATCATCATCTGCTAAACAAAGCACGGCCAAGGTGTTCATGTTTGGCTGTTTCGTTATAATTATAAGGAGACGTGGTCGATGGGATCAGATCATCAGAACAGACGCAAAGCCCCCAACTGTAGAATCAGAAGCGCACGACGCGATTCTAAAGTTCGTTTGTGTGTCGTGCTGGTAATGTGGGATCTTGGATGACGACGACGACGTCAACAACGACCATGATGATAACTATACGACGATCCAATAAGATGATGAGCAGTAGAGTTATACTTAATAAAGCCTGCTCACTCTCATTCAGTTTGCTTTTGACTCTATCGAGTCTTTTGTGGCTTTTCTGATTCTTCTGACCTGGCTGGCACTTTTGACTCCCCGCTCTTAAGTTTTAGAGGAGGGTTGGCATCAGACTCCGTATATATAAGCGTCTGAAAATATACTATCACTTCCTCTACAGACATTAGTATCGCAAAAAATAAAATAAAAATTGAAAGAAGAAGATTATAACGTTTTTGGGTTTATGTTCAAATCGAAATGGAAACAGGTTTATTCGGGAACCGAGGTCTACATCCAACTAAGACTAACTAGTGGATAACAATGACATTTAGATTTAAATGCTTTTGACACTTTATCTAAACACTGTCAATGTCAAATGAGAATGAAAGACAAAAAAAAATGCACAAACAATGAGAGATACCATTTTTAGAAAAATGAAATGTTATCTGTGATTATTTTTGGACTTGAATTTGTACATACATACAGTGGACGACAAAGAATTAGATGCAGTTGTTGAATATTGTATAGAGATTTGGTGGGAAGATTTATGGTTATTGCAAGTCACGTTCAACGAGAATGACGCTGTCAAATTACACATGAATATACCAATTATGAAGCTAACTTTTTTTTCCTGAGAAAATGATGATATTTCTTCTGAACTTTACCGACGAGTAGTAAGTGAGTCATTTAGTAGTTACAATAGAATCGCGGTTTGTTCGAATATACATACAATGCGTAGGTATGTACGAGCATGTGTAAGCAAATGTGAGCTTTGCATGACTTTTATGGCTTCGCGTTTATTACTTGTTTGCCTATTAGTCATAGGTATTTATTAATCCTTGTCGGAAGTTACATAATCTTACATATGTACGTAAGGGGTTAAAATTCTTACGGATGTAACGTACTACATATTTATTTCGAAGTTATTCAAAGTTATGGTGTGGACGGGACAGTGCTGTGCTTTCTGTGAGATCTATCGTACGAATTAAGCGTTCGATTTGCGGGCTATAAGAAACAAAGCCATGTTGTCTTCTGATTACATCGTGACCATTCCAACGGATGGAAATAACGTGCTTCGTGAAAACAAGAAGATCATCTTTAGTCCGATGACCTAATAGGAGTATTAGATCTAAACAACAAATCTTTGTATTAGGTTAGGTTGTTGAATTTCGGGTTAATGTGAAGTTGGATGGGATTTTCGTACTAAAAACCGCTGTAAAAAATGCACAGCGTTGTTGATTTTCGAAGTAGATATATTCCTCCGTGATTCCTCAAAAGATTAACCCGTTGGGCAGATCGCTGTGGATTGGTAGTAAACCCCCATAAAACTGATCTTGTCTTCTTTTCCAGGAAATACAAAATTCCAATTATAGACCGTCCCTCAATAAACAGTACCAGTTTAGTATTTTCCGATAGAGCAAAATATTTGGGTCTCATGTTTGACAGGAAACTAAACTGGAAACCTAACATTCAAGAAACAGTCAAAACAGCTGCAGTAGCTTTATTCTCTTGCAAAATAGAAATGGGGCATTCAACCTCGCATAACCCACTGGCTATACATTTCGGTCATAAGACCGATACATACTTATGGGGTTGTCGTCTGGTGGACGGCCTTAGAAAATGCAGTAAACTAAGTAGAGTCAAAAGAACAGCATGTCTATGCATATGCGGAGCCTTACGGTCTACTCCCTCTGCGGCGTTAGACATTCTGTTTCATTTGACAATACCCCTGACTTAAAGCGACTGCACAGTGGACAAATAATTCATTTGGCCACGCTAGCATTCTTAATACATTAGGAATCTTCACAGAGAACATCGATTATACCGTACTTGAACTTTGGTTTGAAAAAGACTTCCATGTAAGCTCCCCCTCCAGATCCTTCTGGGAGGAAGATTCTTTCATGGAGGACAAGTCAATCCATCTCTACACAGATGGATATAAAACTGGTGGCGGTGTTTTCTCAGATAAGCTAAATCGCAGCATCTTTTCCGTCTTCCACATCACTAGCTGGCCATTAAAGAAGCTCTGTCCTGGCTGAAGAAAAACGCCTCTGGACTCGGTCTTATTAAATTCTAAAACCGCCCTTGAATGCCGATCATCTGTCATGGAGCTGGCAGAGCAGTTCATCCTTCACCTTTGTTGGGTATCGGGCCACAGAGCCATTAAAGGGAATTGTAGGGCCGATGAACTCTCTAAAATTAGTCGCTATGTGCAAACTAACATTAAAGCTGGATGCCAATAAAAGAACATACCTTAGGTGGACTGTTGGGAAAACATGTCTAGCGACCAAACAGATCTGGCCAAAGCCGGATCTGAATCGCTCTAAGTGTCTGATCCTTTTAAATAGGAAACATTGACGAGGAAGAGGAGGAGACAATCCTCCGCCTACTCTGTACATGTCCAACTCTCTCTCAGAGATCGACCTAAACGATCTAAAAAATATAAACGTAAACAGTCTCCTACGCTTCATCGTAAGCTCAAACTGGTTCCATTAGTAAGAGGATCATAGATCCACGTGGCATTACCATGGGCCAATAGGCCTAAGTGGGTTTGTATTTCCTACTACTCTTACCTACCTACCCACCTATTCCTCCATGTTCGAACAGCATCAGATCAGTTCTAGGCGTCATAGTGATAGAACAGGATAACCAAGTAGAAGAACATGGATGTTAATCAAAAATGATTACTTTTTGTTTACGAGTTTGAACTCGGAGACAGTCAAAAACATTAACAGTGCGTTTGGACCTCGCACAGTAAATGAAAGAACCCTACAACGATGGTTCGAAAAATTCCGATCGGATCCACGCTTACACGCAGCACCAGCCATCGACAAAGACGAGCGTAGTGGAGCGTCTGCCACTCGACAAATGAATTTCTCATGAGCTGACTGAGCAAACCATGATGCATCGGCTGGAGGTTTGCATTTCTCTGCTGTTCCGGCACAGAAATCATTCGTTTCTTCACAGGCTAGTGACAAGTGATGAAAAGTGGATTCTCTACCATAATCGTCGCCAATCTGTACAACGGCTATATACTGATGAGACACCGAAACACATGCCAAAACCGAGCCTTCATCCAAGGAAGACAGTGGTGAGTGTTTTGTGGTCTTCTGCTGGCATTTTCCACTATTCCTTCTTGAAAATTGGTGACATTATCAATGCTGAGAAGTACTGAAAACATCAGTTTCAGTTGCATACTACTTACTTGCTAAGCAGCCTAAATTGGTAAACAAAGATGGGATTCATACTGATACACGACAACGCTCGACCACATGTGTCAAGAACTATGGTCCAAAAATATAAACACAATTCAGTATGAGATTCTTTCTTATCCACCATACTCACCTGACACTTGGATCATTTTTTGATGGAAAATCAATTCTACACTGAAGAAATCCTCAAAAATGCTTTCGAAGAATTCCTTCGATCCAGAAGTCAGGATTTCAACAAAACTGGTATACATGCACTTGTATCACGTTGGGAAAAGTGTATTTTATGTAATGGTTTTCGATTAATAAATATAACTATCAAAACAGCTACAATCGTTTAAAGGGTCATTTTGAAATCCGACATTACATGTGCAACAATCTAATATTGTACAATGAGACGAATTATAATAAAATCACCGCAGTAAGAATCATGTTTGAAAGTAATATCTTGGTTCAACATATCCATCAGATGAGTTCAGTTGGCTTTCACCACTTTAACCACTGTTTTAGAAAAAAGTGAGAACAGAATTACAAAGCTAGAGCAACACTAAATCTTTCTTTACTAGATATGGGCAGTAGATTCCTGCCGAAGAGCAGGTCCTGACGTCATCGGAGCAACCAGCGATTACCTTATAAAGTGACATAATGCTGCTGTATAAATTAATTAATTTAAAACTATTTCTTTAAAAAAATATATTTTTATTCGAGCATAGCTTCCGCTTGCTCATCAAGAACTGAACAATATTTCTTACAATTTTCATCTTAAATACTAATTGTTGTGCCGACCGAACCGTGGGATACTCGTTGATGGATCAGGTGTCCATCATGATTTCGCTGGATGTAATTTGTCGCTTGCGCTCCAGACGCGTTGTCAGCAAATTCCCTCACGTACTTCGTTGTTGTCGATGTGGAGCAGATTCGTGGAATCATATTTGCATGTCGTTATGCTTTTAATTGTTTGCGGTGTTAACTCCTCCATGCTTAAGATCGAACGCCCTCGTTCGATGACCCTGGCTTTAGCAGATGTGGAATGTCTTTTATTCCTATGGTTATGGATGCTGCGGCTGCATTTCTAGGTGTTGGTATAGGCTCTTCCTTGTTGTTATTGGTTTCTTGGACTTTGTATTTTGTTCTTAATCGACAGGAAAGATAAATCGTTATTAAAATAGCCAATGACGTTAATAAGCTGATGTTGATCGCTAAGTTGATTTTATTCCTGGTCTTGAGCATCTTGATTTGTTTGGTACCATTAACCTGTAATTCTTTAATCATCTGGAGAGATAGTTCTTCTTCCATATTTTCTAGCGCTGACCTTGGTTGAAGCATTGCGGGTAATAGCTGATGTTTTGTGATCTCGCTTGCTTTGAAAAGCTTTCCGTCCGCTTGGATTGTGGAGTTAACGTGTTTAATAAGGTAGGTACCTTCTAGCCTCAGGGTATCATTGTTGATGATGACGGAACCGTTAAATTGGTTTAGAAATAATATATCGGGTGAAACTTCTTCTATTGTCGGGATGTGTTGGTTGTTGATGATAACGCAGCTTGGGACTTTGCTCTTTAAGAGGTTTGGGATGCACGTAGTGTTACTTATGTCTACAATATTATTGTTGTTACAAATGGAATGTTCGTTGGATGTCTTACAATTTTCCTCGATTCCGTATATGTTATTTTTACAATTTAAAATTTTATCAAACGGAATTTTATTAATTTTTGTTTCAATTTTGACAGCTTTTATTACTAACATATTACATATTTCAGAACTAGTTGTTGGTAAACTTATTATATAAATGATATTCCTGCCATCTGAAGCAATTTTAACATTAGCAAATTCAAGCGCTTCTTCGATGTTCATAAAGGGAATATTTTCTAAATTAAATAGTTTTTCAGTAATACTAATTTCGCTATTTGACAAGATAAATGAATTTATGATATTCGCTTTTGCCCACTGAACAGCATAAGCGATATTTACTATTTCTTCTTTGATTATTTCTAGTTCGTATTTTATTTTTAATATTTTCTTATCTTTATCTTTATTTTCTTCGTTAATAATTTTTAAGATTGAGTTTGTCATATTAGTAATTCCGTAAATTTTTTCTATTGTCATTCGATTGATTATTGCTTGTTTGTTGTTACTTTCGAGAACATTATTCATTTTTTCTACTAGGATTTCGTGATCATGGTGGTCGGGGCTTCCCGCTATCCACTTCCATGCACTACCGATGAAGTCTAATGACCTCTTATTTTTTGAATTTTTAACTTTAAGTCTTGACAAATGGCTTTTGATCTTAAGGATCTCATAAGATAGAAATGGAAAAAAGGGATGGCTTTGTGGAGTTTTAGATTTTAGTGTATTTTCTATTTTGTTCACCAATTCCTCATATGCTTCTATGTCAATTACATGAATTAATTTAAAGTATCCATTTTGTAACTTTGCTGTCCCTACGTCTATCTTAATCAGTTGGGCATGTGAATAGTCCAAAATCTGAGTGTTTGCTGCGCACAAAGGCAGTAGTAACCTGTTAGAGAAAGATTAATTTTTTACTAGGCTTTTATGGACGGTTTTACCTGACTTAGTTATTATGGTAGAATTCTTGTTTATCCCTACAATTTCTCTTCTATATTTTGGAGAGAGCTTATTGCCTAATCTTTTATTGATTCTCACGTAGATAACATCTCCTACTGAATAATTTTTAAACGGAACTTTCTTTTTGTTATGGTAATCTAAATCTATATTTTGTTTGTCTATAATTTTTTGAGTAATATTTTGCCTTTCTTCCTGAAGTTGCTCGGGTTTGTTGATCAGATTTTTTGCGAAAAATACATCAATGGGTTTTTTATTCGTTGTGGAATGAACGGATCTATTATATTCTAAAAGTGATTTGTCCAGTAGTTCAGAAAATGTGCTATTGGCTTGCTCGGATTTGATACATCGCATCACTTCGGATAGGGTTGAGTGGAATCTCTCCACCTGGCCGTTGACCGAACTTACGTAGGGTGGTGCTTTGAATATTTTTATATTAAAGAAATTTTCTAGCATAAATAAAATAGAACCCGAACTTAAGGCTTTTTCGTTGTCAACTACAACGAGTTCAGGGACGCCAAAGGATAGTACTAGTTCCCTAAGAGGTTGTTTGATGTCCTCTGAGGCTCTCGATTTAATTATTCTGGCTAAGGCATATTTCGAGAATTTATCTATTGCTGTGAGAATGATTTTTTTATCAGTGAAGTAGAGGTCTATATGCAAAATTTGTCCGGGGTATTGGGGAATCGGTGTTGGCTGTAGGATAGGCTTACTCGGATGCCTATCATATTTGTGTTCTTTGCAAATTTTACACATGTCGGTAATTTTCCTAATTTTAGCTTGCATCTGCGGGAAATAATATTTTTCCAACAATTGTATTTTATTCTCGCGACCGTTTCTATGAGCGCGATTGTGTTCTTTTATAATTTCTATTTCTTGACGGTTCTCGTCAATTAAATCTGTCACAGTGTTCCTTGCGAAACGTAGTCTGTATTGCTGAAAATGTAGAGGAAATATTTCTTGAATTTTCCCTAAGATCGTTTCCTCAGTTTTTAGCCCATTTATTACTGACGGGTTGAGGTAATTTTTTAAAATGTTTATTAGTTTCTCTTGGGAATATTCGGTTTCTACTATAGTGTGGCGGTGATATGTGGGAAATATTATGTCGAAACGGTACGATGGTGTATCTCCTATACTAAGAAAAATCTGGTTTTTGAATACATTGATAGGTTCATTTGCGATCTGAATTAGATTGTTTTCAGAACTTTCATTGCTATGTTGGGTTATTGTTAACGAATTAATCTGGTTGTCTTTAGGAGGTCTTGATAATGCGTCTGCAACAACGTTCGCTTTTCCAGGCTTGTACCTTAACTCATAGTTGTACTCTTCGAGTATAGCCTTCCAGCGTTTCATTTTATTGTTAGTGTTTTTGTTGCTGAGCGCATATGTAAGGGGTTGGTGATCGGTAAATATTTTTAAAGTTGTAGGACCATACAAATAATTCCTAAGTGTACTGAGAGCTCATACTATAGCCAGCATTTCCTTTTCGTTTGCGGCATAGTGCTCTTCACTTTGATTTAGTGTACGGGAGATGAACGTTATAGGTTTGTCATCCTGGGATAGTACGGCACCTAAAGCGTAGTCTGAGGCATCTGTGGTGAGGTGGAATTCTTTATTGCTATTTGGATAAGTAAGAACAACGTCTTCGGAAACTAGTGTGTTTTTGATCTTGTTAAAGGCCTCTTTGGCTTCATCGTTCAGATGGATAAGTTTTTTGCTTGAAGATTGCTTAGAAATACGGCCATCCTCCCCTCTTAAAAGGGCTGTTAGGGGTTTGGCCAGTTTGGCATAATCCTTGATAAATCTGCGGTAAAACCCTGACAGACCTAAAAAGGATCGCAAATCGTTCAGTGTATTTGGGTAGGGGAACTTATCTATCGCTTCTACCTTGGTCGGGTTTGTTTTTATCCCCTCGGCGGAGATAATAAAACCGAGAAATTCTACACTACTTTTTAGAAATTCACACTTATCCATTTGCACTTTTAAATTTGCGTCTTGAAGGGTTCTGAAAATGTCGGATAGATTTTGAAAGTGTGAGTCTACATCTTTGCTGAACACGACTATGTCGTCGATGTAGACGAAGCAAATCCTGCCTATGTGTTCACGCAGAATGTCGTCCAATGCTCTTTGGAATATGGACGGCGCGTTCTTTAGGCCGAACGGGAGTCTAACGAACTCATACTTCCCGTTATTAACTGAAAAGGCGGTCTTTTCAATGTCAGCTTCATGTAGTGGTATTTGGTGAAATCCGCTCTTAAGATCTAATACCGAGAAGTATTTGTTCTGTCCGAGTTGGGATAACACACCATTTATTTCCGGGATCGGATAGCGATCCGGAATGGTTTCAGCGTTAAGCTTCCTATAATCGATCACCAATCGATATTTCTTTTCGTTTGATGCGTCGGAGACCTGTTGTTTTAGTTTAATTTTTTTGTTTTTGATGAGCATATAACTTTCTTTCGTATAGATCACAGCCGAAAGTTCCTTGAGGCTGTCGTTCCCGAGTATTGCATGAAAAGATTTCAGTGTAGGGAGTAAGAAAAACTTAATTTTATGATCCTTAATACCGAAAAGATTAGTGAGAGTATGGTGTGTAATTTTGACGTTTCCGCCAACGGAACTAGCGAGAAAGCACTTTGAATTTGGCAGTGGGTTAGCAACCAGTGCAGGTTGCATATAATTTCTATTTGAGCCGGTGTCTATTAGTATCTTAAAAATCTCTCCACTCTCCGCTTTGCATTCTACGTATGGTAGTGAAGAGTCATTCATTCTAAAAAATGTATGTCGGAAAGGTCAGAGGGTTGTTTGTTTTCGTGGAGTTGTTCGTTTTCGTGGAGTTGTTTGTTTTCGTCGGATTGTCCGGGGGTGTCCATGTATTCCTGCAGAGTTTGCTCCTGGGTATCATCAGAGCTGTTCATATTTTGGTAGTATTGGTCCATTTCTTCTTGAGTTGTCTCTATATGGAAATTACGTTGAATTGGCTTTGTCTCTTGATAGTTGTTCCTTCTGGTTTGGTGACTGGGTTGAGGTTCCGTTTTCACCTGTGGTCTAAATTGTCTGTTCACTTGGAAATTTTGATTTTGCGTCTGTATTGGCCTGGATGGATAACCAGAGTTCTGATTTTGGTTAGCTAGATTTGAGAATGGGGGATATTGCGGCTGTGTTGGCCTTGGTGGGAAACCAAAATTATTTTGGTTGACTGTATTTGGGTGTAGGGGGTATTGTGGCTGTGTTGGCCTCGGTGGGAAACCAAAATTATTTTGGTTGACTGTATTTGGGTGTAGGGGGTATTGTGGCTGTGTTGGCCTCGGTGGAAACCCAAAATTAGGATTTTTGTTGGCCGAAAATGAAGGATACTGTGGTGGTTTTCTTATGGTCGCTTGATTGCTAATCTGGTTGGATCTAAAATTCTGGTTTTCGAGTTTAAGAACCAGGTTTAATGCATGTGGCAAGTCAATGGGCTCTTTTATGCCAAGTAATCTCGGCAAGTCGCCTCTAAGTCCCCTAATGAACGTGTCGAGGGCCTTTGACCTGTATGTTTGTGTAAGTATTCTCATTGCTTCGGAGGTGGTGTCCATACATGTCACCTTGTTCAGGATTAGTGAGAGATGTACGTATACCGACTGGTAAAACTCGTGAGTCGTTTTGTTCCCTTGTGTTAGGGACGACATTTGGTATTCTAGAGTATTTATATCTCGCTTGTCTGCGTAGTGCATGATCAAGCATTTCGAGATGCAATCCCATTTCAGCGGAGTACTGTATGCCTCCAATACGATGTCGGCATTACCAACAATCTTGTTTCGTATTACGCTTAAAATGGCAAAATACTTAGGTGTGCCTTTGATTTGTTCGTAAATATCAAGCACTCTCTCTACGCTCTTTTTCCATGAACCAAACTCGGCTGGTTCGCCGGAAAAAGTTTTCAGACAACTCACTATGTCGGGAATTCTATCCATACCGGATAAATTATCCCTTAATTCAGGGTTGATAGTTTCATCCCTATCGTGGATCGGTTCCTGATTAGGATTGAGTGCCCTCTGAATCATAGCCTGCCCTTGAGTTTCCAGTACACGGCTGACGATAGATGTAATTAAAATATCTAGCGCAGGAGTTGATTGTACTGTCTGAGCATTTGCTTGCGAAGTAGACGATCGGAATGACTGATCGGCAATATCTGTAACTTCGACTTGGGCGGGTGTATCTTGATTGGTAGGTACGTGATTGTCAACGCTTGCAGCGGCACGAGTTGTTGGAGCCATTTTGGTTAAAGTTAGGTAATTTCGGAAAATGTTTAAAATTTAAAAAGAAAATATGAATATGTAAAAACGAAAGTTTAAAACTAAAGATTATTTGAACTAGCTTAGATCTGGATTTGATTTAAATTCTAGCGAATGATTGTAACTTAGAAATACTTATTCTTTCTTTTTCCTTCTTTTTTTTTTTTTTTTAAAAATGTATTCACTTTCTTATGACTATTTTCTTGAACTTAGCTGTTTTACGTTATTTAATTCTGAGTTATGTTTTCTTATTACTTATTTCTTTACTTTATTATTATGATTGATTTCAACGTTTTTCACTTATTTTTGATTCACTTAATTCTAATGCTTACATTAAACTTAATACGGTCGTCATCCCACGCTGGTGAAGTTGGCAGTTGTCCTTTTTGCTGAGCTACTTAGGTGCCTCGTTCACACTCCCTCGTAGTTTGGTTCGTCTATAGATTTCCACCGATGATTCCGCTTGTTTGAGCCCAGATCACAGTGTTCACGATTTGAGTATTATAATCGCGACGCGAATGGCGAGCTTCTTTAGGTCGGGCTTAAATTCACGTTTTTCACTAAAACACACTGCGCTGGGCCCCACGTTGGGCGCCAATTAATTAATTTAAAACTATTTCTTTAAAAAAATATATTTTTATTCGAGCATAGCTTCCGCTTGCTCATCAAGAACTGAACAATATTTCTTACAATTTTCATCTTAAATACTAATTGTTGTGCCGACCGAACCGTGGGATACTCGTTGATGGATCAGGTGTCCATCATGATTTCGCTGGATGTAATTTGTCGCTTGCGCTCCAGACGCGTTGTCAGCAAATTCCCTCACGTACTTCGTTGTTGTCGATGTGGAGCAGATTCGTGGAATCATATTTGCATGTCGTTATGCTTTTAATTGTTTGCGGTGTTAACTTATATAAACAAAGTTCTAACTCGATCTTCTAAGGATGGTACAAAACAAGGAGAGGGAGAAGAAATAGTTTTTCAGGTTCAAGAAACAGAAGCCGAAATAACCCAATTGCTATGAGCACGAGATGATTGGTGTTAGGAATTGGCCATCCTCTGAGGGGCCTCCTGTTATGACAAAAACGCATTCTGATAAAATAGAAAAAACGCTTCTGGAGCGACGATAACGGTAAAAACTACTCTGGTAAAAATTATTTGAAAAAACGCCGTTCAACTATGGTGTGTTGAGAACAACAAAAGAGAGCGTGCGAATTGTCTGCTTTGCTTGTGAACAGAGCTCGCAAATAAGAGTTGACCGTTTTTCTCCTTGCGGTCTGTGCACTAACATAACTGAAAAATTCATGCACACTCGCTCTCGCTCTGAGCAGAACACTTCGATCGTCTTCGTTTTGGTTTTCGGTTGAGTGTTCTCGGGTGAGCTATACGTGTTACGCTCTTTCAATAACAATTTAGAGAGAGCGATTTGATTGATCGCTCGCACATTGAGAGTCAGCAGATGACCGAAAAAATTAAATGCTCAGCGCAAACGGTCTTTTTTTTTTTTCACTTTGCCTTGTTTATAATGATTTTTTCCAAGAGTTTTACGCAAACGATGTCCTCTCTTGGAAAGAATCTGTAACCTGAAAATTATTTTAAATATTTTCATGCACTTCGATATTGTCGTTGCTGTCTAATTCGTTTAAAATCTCCGCATGTTTAGCTATCAAATGGCGCTTTAAATTTGTTGCGTACGAGCCAGACATTTTATACCGCATACGCTTCGATTATTTTGCTTGTGCATCGAATTTAAAAAAATGATGCACTTTTTTATTTTGTTCACGGTCCATGTTTCCCGAATTACCGAACGCACTTAATTCACAAAGCCATGTGACAAGCTGAAAAAGACGCCTCACTCGTTAACACGCATTCAAAGGCAAAAGACTTTTATTTTCTTCGCTCGTGTCCAAACGGTCAGCGAATTCCCCGAACAAAAGAGAAACAACAATTTCGGTTATTCGTTGAGCGCAGTCCGTTTTACTTCAGAGACGAAGTGAACGGTTCATCTCTGACTTTTTGCTCAAAGAGTCTGTAAATGAGACTTATTTACGGACAACGAAGAACGGTCAATTGTTATTTGCGAGCTCTGCTTGTAAAAGAAGGCGAGAAGCTTACAAAGGGCGTGCTCTCTAGACAGATCGTACGATCGGATGAATTATGCAAAGTGATTGGTACCAAACTCGAAACAACCTAAACCATATCAATGGGCTTTTAGATCTAATAAATGCATCATTGAGCAGATATTCTAATTGCGTCAATTAATAAAATAGTCGCAAAAAAAGAAATGACCTATTCGATTATAAATCTGCATTTGACAGTTCGGGTACTACACTATACCTGCGAAACTTTCTGACTTTGCATTGACACAACACCGACTTACCGATTACTCACCATCAATGCAGAAAGAATAAGCAAGTATTTCGGACTATTTGAAATGAAATGCGGTGCTAGACACAGTGATCCCCTATCATGTGGCTTATTTAATAAGAAATGACGAAGGAAATAATTCGCGCTGCAGATATCGAAACCCTCGACATTTCCTTCTATAAGAGGGACATGCTGCTGTCGCATATCAATGTTATCAATATTCGTATTGCCAGGACTAACGCACGGTGTTAGTTTAATATTTTGCAGACTTTAGCAAAAATCGTGTCGGATGGGCCTAGCGATAGAATCTACCAATGAAATCTAATCTTTCTAGAATAATGGTAGTCAAAATGTGTTACTTCGAGCTTAGCAGGTAATTTAAAATACAGTGCTCTCTCTCTCTCTCTCTCATCAGAAAATAAATGCTCTGTAAATCTCTCTCTCTCTCTTTTCCTTCTGCTGCTGGTCGCTAAATCATAGAAAATTGCACTTGATGAGAGAATATTGGAAACATTTTCCAGAGGATGAATTACATAAGGGGCGCGCAAAACAGAAAATGCGCCTGATTCGGAGCCGAAGTTATTGTGGGCACCCATGTAATGGCCTTTACCCCCGTCGGAGATATAAGGGTATTCAGTATCCACGGGTGTGTCATTCGTTCGAGCAGATGTAGTTGACGTTTTAGCCGCTCTTTAACAATCTTTAGAGTTGACCTTAGCTTCCTCCTTCTTTTAACTGTCCCTCCACTCTCTGACGTTTCTGGCTGGTCCGACATTATTGCCTCAAAAGCTGATTTCACCACGCCTGGATCCGCTATTCCTTGTGAGCTTGTCTTTATCTATCGCTAGATGGATACTGTTTAGTTTTTATCAAAATTTTATAAAAATTAAGAAAAAAAATTATGTTACCTCCTCTAGGAATCGAACCCGGGTCGAGTCGCTTGGTTCGCTGATCGATTGTCACTTCCACTAGGCCAACTTGCGGGTTACACAAACTTTGTTACTGTTGTTTGTACTATGTGCACTGTTCTATATTCACAAGAATACTCGCCTCGGTGATCGATGGACGAAATTTGGCTATCTCGTTGAGAGATAATGAAAAGTTTCGGTGCTTTCGCTTAACATTCTGTGCATTCTCTATTGCTATATCCATCACGGGTGTCACATTCAGACTGAGCTGATGAAAGATGCCATTTAGCGTATGTCCATTAAGACCGTCTGGGTGTCCAAAAGGGAAAATTCTAGTAGGCATATACTGTGTGGTCGCCTCCACAGGATACGACACCACATCCCAGTTCAGAACTAGATTCTATAAGAGAGTTAAATTCATTAAGTACGTTCGGGATCTGTGGTGTTTTGAACAGAACTTATAATGGCACAAGGACTCACTAGTACACGAGTACCGAGAATCCACTCCAGGACATCCGTTGGACCGAGAAGTATCTCGTATATACATGGATCCTAAATATTACTAGGTCTCCCAGTGCCGTATTGCTCTAAATAATTTTTAATGAGGCATAATCCTTGGTCCCTTCCACAGTGGGTTAACTCTTCCCCTTAATGAGGGAAATGATGTGCTGAAGGCATGACTTGGAGAAAATGTTAAGTTAGTCAAACTTTTACTGAGATATTGGGATGTTCTTTTCTATGATCCCCCAGGCCTCATCAACTAGCATTCTGAGGACAACTCATTCTGCACAGACAACTAAGTAAGTAATACCCTGATGTCATAGAACTTGTATCTCAGTGATCGAATCATCACTCATCTGACATGACTGAACTGATTTCCAATGACGAGCTTCATCAAAGAAGGCACCAAGGGTTTAACATACGATTTAATAAGTCAATACAATCAGTAAGACCAAGGAGTGAGTTAGTAAACATGATGTAGAACAGTCACGGAGGAATCATGGAAGCCGGCACTGACAGGTGGTTCGGAAAGTCCTGAGAATGACACATAGATGATGACTCTAATAATATATTCATACGATTTTTAGTTAGCATCAACCTTCGAACGATACGTGTCGATTTGATGTCATTCCGACCATTAACCATCGAGATATTGAAGTTTTAGTGAAAACACTGTAATTTGATGGGAAAATCAAGAATGGCTTCAAAAGTGTTTTGAGAAATCTGCAATCGTCGAAAACAACCATTTGTCGCTTGTGAATTCAAACACGGTCGTACAAACACAAATGATGCTGTTGCTCCGAAAAACATCAAAGAAATTCACAGAATCGTTCTGTACAATCGTAAAGTGAAAGTGCCTAAGATAGCTGACATCGTAAAGATATCTGTAGACCGTGTATATCATATTTTTCGCGAGTATTGCGGTATGTGAAAGCTCTGTTCGCAGTGGGTACCGCGTTTGCTCACAGTTGACCGAAAACAACAACGTGTTTATGATTCAGAGTGCTGTTTGGAGCTATTTAAGCGCGATAAATAGAACTTTTTCATGCGTTCATGGATGCATAGATGGTACATGTATCCTATTACCTGTTCGCAAATTTAAAAAAAAATGTTCTCCGGAACGAGATATGGCTCCAGTGGATCGCCGTAACTGATGAACAATGTCGAATTTTTCCAAAAATTGTGTTAGTATTGCAATTTTTGCTGAGAGCAGATTTCGCTAAGTAACCATTTGATGTGTTCGTATAGGGTCATCCAACAAGAGTTGTGATTTGAAATCGATAGAAAAACGCAACTAGAAATAGTGATTTTTTTGATGAAATTTTTCATCACGTTCTCGCATAATCGCTGCTGTATTTCGCTAATAACAGCTCTGATATTTTCTTTTAGTGCATGATTCGTTGGTGGAGCATTGGTACAGACTTTGTCTTTAACATAGCCCCAAAGCAAAAAGTGTAATGGTGTTAAATCGCTCTCTCTCTCTCCATTTAGAGAAGTCACACGTCCAAGAAATTTGTCACGCATTAGAGCCATTGCTTCACCAGCCGTGTGGCATGTGGCGCCGTCCTGCTGAAGATAAACATCGTCCACGTCCATAGCATCAACTTCAGGCAAAAAAAAAACAGTCAGTCAACATCGTTCGGTAACGCCATCCATTCACTGGAACGGTCGCGCCAGCATCATTTTCAAAAAAAAAAATACGGCCCAATGGCACCGCCAGCCCAAAAATCGCACCAAACTGTCACTATTGTAGTTGTGGATGGAAAGGTTGTTCCACTATTTGTCTTGTGTTCTCGGAGCACCAGATGCGATTGTGTTTGATTATGTAGGTACCCAGCCAAATGGAAATGAGTCCTCTTCACTCAGAATAATTTTGTGTAAAAAATCATGATCTTGCACGTCGTTGTGCGTGATCTGCTGGCTTCAATTCTTGTGCCAACTTAACCTTATAAGCATTATAAGCAAGATATGATATTTATGCAAAATGCCGTGCAAAGCCGTTGCGGATAGGCAGAATTTCGGCGATCGTCTCGAAATGGACACACCCGGGTTTTCAGTCACACTCTCAGGTACGGCGGCGATATTTTCAGCTGACCTTGACGGACAAACACGATTTGGAGTCTTCACATCACTAACCTGTCCGAGACGTTCAAATTTATCGATTAAATTCACTATAGCTACGCGAGAAGAAGACGCTTGACGATGACCAAAAGCAGTACGAACTTTACGAAACGTTTCCACGATATTTTCGCCATTTTCGTAGCGAATTTTCACTATTTCAACACGTTGTGCTAGTGTGTGTCGATCCATATTTAATAACCTCCTAGTTTTCACTTATCGAAACTTATCCCAATGATATGATAGTTGTTGACAGTTTAATAATGGCGCGAAATTTAAAATGACACCTCTTGTTGGATGACCACCCTTTAGTATGACTGGTTTATGCTGTCCTTATACGTTAAGGTACTCTGCATCACTAAAGCTCTCTACAATATTGCATGAAACACGTTGATTTTTCAGAGGAAACATCATTGCTAAATCGTTCGTTTTGCTCCTATAAATAATTGCTTGGGCTGTTATAGGGTTAGTCTTGAACGTCATTGCTTCCGAATAAAAATAAAAATGATACGACGTTTTCCAAGGAAACACCATTTTGGAGTGATTTCTTAAGCTGTTCCTTGACGTCAACTGTCATATCGAGCATTCACACAATTTTCAAAGAACTCATTGCATTTTATTGGGCTGCATTTAACTTCCTGTCACTGACTGTACACCAAAAGAGGTATCTTCTTTTTGTAAATGTAAACATTTTGAAAACAAGAAAAAAAAGAAAGAAAAGGAATATAGCCCATTCCGTTGGAAATTAAATTTTCTGTAAAACATTTGCGTTGCGTATTTATTTTTATTTTTTAAATTTTTTTCTTTCTAAAGTGGAAATTCCACTTCGGCAAAGCCAAGCATAAGTCCCGTGTCCCGGAGAATTTATTTTCAGCTGAAAGTAAACTGGGACGTAAAGGTGTGTGATACGATAACATCCGCAAAGTGTCGTGCATCAACCTCTGGCATCGGGTGTTCTTTTTTTATGTTTCTTCGAATATCTTGGTCTGGTTTTTTTTTTTTTGCTTCTGTTGGTTTTATTTTCTTGTTCGTCTTCTCCTTGTTTCTTGGGGTGAAATTTATTTTCGTACAATTTCTTGAATCGTAAAATGCACAATTCAATAAACACTGCAATCCAAAGGATTCCATTGCACAGCCAGGAGTAAAATTTTTTATTTTTTAAGGAAAAAGTCCATTTTGGCTTTCTCTTTAATAAAGAAAAGATGCATCTTCATATATGTAGGTATTTATGTATGTGTCCATTCGATCAATGAATGGTTCCTGCTTATGACTTATTCGTATCCGAAAGCAAATAATATAAAGACACAATGACCTAGATTTTATTTAATTTTGTTTTGTTTAATATTTACATGAAATTCATTATCTCTTGTCTGTTTTGGAACACGTTTGAATATTTGTACGACTGCTCTTTGTTTTGAAATCGAGGCGAAGAAGAGCTCGAACCAATAGAAAACGGATTAATGGATGCGTAGGAAGTTTTTCAAAATGTTTTGAAGCTACGAAGAACGATTATGAGAAGTGTTGGATTTGTAAATTTAGGTTCGCTGTAAATCTTAGAAGAAAATCGGTTTACAGATGATATGGACGTGGTAGGCAAAATTTAAGGTTACAATACTACCTAAGCTGCCGTAATGGAAAGTAACATGCGGCGACTATGAATGCATTTGAATGTTGATAACAATACGAGTATTTAGTTAGGGTTGCGAGTCAAGAAAACTTCCCTATAACACTGCATCTCCACCAGCTATGTATATAAAATATATAGTATAGTTGCTATAAATTTATAGTCTGCGATAAAAGGATGCGCATATCCTTAACTTTTTATGCTAATAGCAGACAGAACGGTCATTTAAATATCATTGATGTATAGGCAAATGTAATTTTGGTTAAAAAAGTATAGGTACCTACTATGAACATCAATAGCCAGGCCGCACTCCAGGCAATGGAATCAACCAACGTCAACTCTGATACAGTCAGGGGCTGTCGCACAGTGCTCAAGGCACTATGCAGTCAGAACCGGGTAGGACTGTGCTGGGTGGGCAGGGATAAGCTTAGGACAGTAATAGGAATTCTGACAGGACACTGTCTCCTGCGACAACACACAAAGAGACTTAAATTATCAGATACGGATATCTGCAGACTCTGCGGTGATCTGTAAGCTGTTGAGGACATAACACACATAACTACTCTGTGAATGCGAGGCAATACCGCGTAGTCGAAGAAAATTGTTAGGGAAATACTTTTTCGAAAACCTAGAGACGGCACGAATTTCAAAGGCCTTCTTGGCTTTTGCAGGAAAATTGGGTGTTTCACCAGGGCGATTGTTTAGGTTTTTGCCATTTGAAGACAAATTCAACTGGTTCCACAGGGATTGCGATGGGCCTGTTTTGGTGCCTGGT
The DNA here is from genome assembly GCA_949129095.1 of Volucella bombylans. NCBI lineage: Eukaryota > Metazoa > Arthropoda > Insecta > Diptera > Syrphidae > Volucella > Volucella bombylans. The sequence goes on along the minus strand of OX422141.1, from coordinate 156,294,695 downwards.
GTCTGTTTGATGGCGTATCCATCACACTGCTGTCTAACCTAACCCTACTATGAGATTCCCACCAAAGAAAATTTGAAAGCTGCACTATTTTGTGCTTTCTGCTTCTGCTATTGCTGTTTGCTATGAGTTTATACATAGCTAGTGAAGACACAGTGTCACACAAAGAAACACATTCATAGTTTTGTGAATTGAGAAGCATGACCCGAACTTAAATTTGCATAGAGTTGTCACCATTGATGAAACCTGGATTCATTACTACATTCTAGAGATCAACTTACCAGACGAATCTGCACCGAACAGCCAGCCATTGGCTGGAAATATCACGTCTGCGATTTTTCGTGATTCGAAGAGATCACTTATGGGTAACTACAGTAAATTATTGGACCAATTTGATTAAAAATAGACAGAGACACGGCCCCATTTGGCGTATATGAAGCAGATCTTATTCAGCCTCGAAAATATTTATTGTACTAGTTCAAAATAAGCCTAATATTGCGATTAGGACGCAGAACTTCTAAACGGAATATCGATGTAAGCGTATCATCACTCATATTACGCCATCCCAACTGAACTTTCTGGGGAGAATCTTCACTGGGACATTCTTTAAATCTCCCGTCAGACAAAAAACAGTGGTTACGCTTGCAAGAAATACTATCTATACTGTGACGCTTTTGTACTTATTAGTGAAATCCATTGGGAACCTTCTCCTTGATACCCTCGATTTGAGGAAATTCAATCAGCGTCTCTTGATCGTATGTGAAGTAATCATGGCACATCAGCAGCCTTTGTCCTTTTTGAACATTAAATCTGCATTTTTGTAAATACAAGGAGCTGTGGTTTGTGTTGGGAAGAAATGACATCATCCTCTCCTGATATGGTGTTTGAAGCCAAAGGGGAAAGTAAACCAAACACAAGCCATTAATCTATCACTAGAATAACCATAATCTGCAGAAAGGAACTGGAATATCCGGAATATAGCTTTACTATCCAAATCGGCAAGAATCCGTAGTTTCAATGTTTATTTGATCATGCTACAACCCGTCTTCTGGATCTGATCTTTGACAAATAAAGCCTGCTCCGTGAAAAAATATTCAGTCTTTCTTTACGCTTAGTTACAGGCCGTTCGGATTCGAACAACTTTCATTCACTCGATGTATCCCACCTAACCAAATCCCAGGTTTCGGAACTACGTCAACAGCTCAGTACAGCTCATAGACTTCAATTATTGATCGTGTTGTGGATAAATTTCATACCACTGACACTCTATATTCCACAACGCCGTCAACTGTTACCGCTATGAGTGAAAGAGTTTAGGGCGATACGTAATTGTCAATTCGACTTCCATCGGAACAGTTTGGCATTATGTGAATAATCTTGCAAGAAAATCGCGCACTACACCCATAGAAGATCCAATTGGTGCAGGAACTAAAACCACGAGACAATGGGTTGTTGCAAGAGTTCCCCGAATAGGCTCTTGAGCAGCTTGAAGTGGACTCTTATTTTTATTCAAATATCGTGACTTAAAACTCAATGAAAATACATGTATTGCGAAATCTACCAGTAAATTGGCCATCGATATCATGCAAATTGGCGCAACTCGATTACTTCTTGTAGAGCTGTAAAGCCTGTGGCGTACGCTAATAAAGGGTTTTCCAATAGGGACTTGACAATTCAATTCAATAAACTCAACATTTTCATCACGGTAAAGTACACGAACGAGCAACGTCTACAAATTATAAAAATTTTCAACCGAAATTCGGAGTCGGTGACTGCAACTTTAAGAGCGTTAACTTTTAATTTTCGGTCGTAATTCTCGCCCTAGTAGACAGGCAATAACAAGTTTAGTGCAAAAATTTGTGTCTACATATTTGTTGTGTGATGTTGCCGTGTCAGTGAGACAACAGGTTGGTCGAAGGGTCGAAAATATCACTGCCGTTCAGGCGTCCGAAGCAAACTATCCAAATCAGTCAATTCCACGGCGTTCTCAAGAATTGGGCATCGCTCAGACCACATTATGGCGTATTTTGTGTAAGGATCTTGATTTACACCCATACAAGATCAAGCTGACTCGAGAATTGAAGCCGATGGACCATTTGACGTGACGTATGTTCTCCGATTGGGTTCTGGAGAAGATGCGCCAATATGATGAATTTCATCGCAAAATCATCTTCAGTGACGAAACTCATTTTTGGCTCAATGGGTTCGTCAATAAGCAAAATATGCGTTATTGGTCGGGTGAAAATCCACATGTGCTTCATGAATCACCACTTCATCCACAAAAAATAACTGTTTGGTGCGGTTTGCATGCCGGCGGCGTTATTGGGCCATATTTTTTCGTCGACGATAATGATCGTCACGTTACTGTGAATGGCCAGCGTTATCGTACCGATTATTTTTGGCCCGAATTGGAAGATATGGACTTGGACGACATGTGGTTTCAACAGGATGATGCCACAAGCCACACAGCACACGTTACAATCGATTTATTGAAGAGTAAGTATGGTGAGCGTGTTATCTCAAGAAATGGGCCAGTCGATTGGCCGCCTCGTTCGTGCGATTTAACGCCGCTTGACTATTTACTGTGGGGCTACGTTAAGTCATTGGTTTATGCCAACACGCCGACGACGTTGGAAGAACTCAGAGCCAATATTGAACGCGAAATAACGGCCGTTTCGGCAGAAATGTTTGGCCGAGCCGTTGAAAATTGGGTCCAACGAATCGGCAGATTTAATCTGCTCCCTCAAAACACTATACTTTAATGACTTTACAGTCAGAATGCATTTTTATCGTGGAATCAACCCTAAAACCAATAAAGAAATTCGAATCGAAGGCAAAGCTAATCAAGGATGCAACTCTGGTGGCTTCGTGGAAGAAGACAATCTTCGCTATCACCATCATGCATCTGTCTTCCAAGCGGCTACCTTCGCATTGTTGAAAACTGGTGGAAGGAGCAGAGGTTTGGTACAGCTTTGTCTAAAAGCTCCCTAATTTACAAATTCTAGAGAACTTGTAAGGCAGGGATCAGAGAAAGATTTCTTAGGACCTGAGCAGCCAGTCTGCATGCAATAAAAAATCAAAAGGTTTCCTTTGTATGTATTTAAGGGTAGGAAAATGGGATAGTGTCAATATAACTTTGATTTTAACCTGTCGGACATAACAGCTTGCCTTTACAAATTGTTTGCAATCTTTTTGAAGTTGAAAAAAAAAACACGTCTAGGTAGGTACATCGTTTTCAACCTGGTGTCATTAGGCTGTAGACGTCGGTCGCCTGTTCGTAATCTGACCTACCTGTGACAAGATTTCGTTACAGAGAGCTGGATTTTCCTAAAATCCCCGTACATACTCGTATGTATGCAGTTGGGTATTTGAAATTTTATGACAGGCAGTAAAAACACGATTTTTCAAAATCAAATGTCGTCAATTTTAAACATTCCCCGTTCCAGGAAGATTGAAGCATTTCTTCTCGAGAATTCGGATTCCTAACCAAATAGTACGAGTACACTCCTGGTCTTGTAGATTCGTCTGTCACCGACATATTGGATCTTCAGTCGGTGTTGTCAAGCATTGAAACTGTGAACTAAAGTTTTCACATACAAACACATTACCTCCTTTGTTTGGTTTTGTGTAAACCGCTCAGATTAACCTCAAGTACATTGATCTGTGCAGTGCTGAAGTACATCGTGTAAATACCAACCAAAAGCAGTAAACAGAGCAAGCACAAATTAAAAAAAAAAAAAAAAAAATGAAAAGAAAAAATAAACTAGTTTCTGGTTTTTCAATTCATTTCTGGTCGCTGATAAGGCTCGCGTGTTCCAGACCAGATAACAACTCTGCATCGCATTCCCTCGTACGTGAACGTAGTATGTACTTAGTAGTGCCTACTATCCTACGTCGTAGTTGTACCTTTACCCGTCCGACCTTGTATTGATAACCTGAATAAAAAATAAATAAACCAAACCAAAACCAAAACAAAACCAAAATAAAAAAAAAAAGATTAAAGAACGAATCCTCCACAGACTAGGGAGAGAGAAAACAACACTCTGCGAACGTCAGAAACGAAACTGAGATAAAAAAGAATCCAAATGGACGAGAGATAAAGAGAAAATTTCATAAAAATAAAAATCGAAGACGTAAAAATAACAAAATAACAACCCGCCGCGCCGCCAATGGCTTGACTGTGTTGTGGCTGGTGCTCGGCTTGTCTGCTTACCATGCCATGCTGTCTATTCAGGACGGCATGGGATTCGGATCGCTTCCCTAATGAAACGTATTATTTAATTGCATACCCCCATTTTGTCGGTCGTCGTCGTTCTGTTGGCCATTCTTTACGAGACAATCCAACTTGCCTTTCGGAGGCTGACTGAGAGTAGAACCTTGTTTTTTGTTTTTTTATTTTGAAATTGTTAAACATTTTGGATCACATGGCACATGACCAGTCCGTGTTTGTTTGGCCAGAGAATAGAGAACAAAAAAAATTTGGAGGCATGGTTGGTGGTACGTACCTACACTGTAGGTACTCAAAGAAAAAGCAAAAAAACAAAAAGAACTGCGCAGTTTAAAAGTTTGATGCGTTGGATTCAGATTTTGAATTGAAAACCTCTGCGCGTTCGACGGATAGACGGATGGATTGGAAGGCAATTCCTATTACGCTCATTGGACACAAGCAAGCACTGGAAATTTTAAATTTGAACGCCAGTTGCCGTTAATTGAACAAAAGTTTAATCCATAGTGTTGTATGGATAGATAGCGACAAAATAGTATACTCGTACATACATATCTACTCGATTAACTTTTATGGTGTTTAGCCTTAACGTTTGCTGCCTAGGTAGTGAGAAATTAGATTTTTTCGTTTAATGGGAAATCCAATTTAACGAATATTTATATCTGCCACTGGTGATCGCAGAGCGCAGCGTACAGGTACATTAGCAACAAACAATTTCAGTTCAATTTCAAGTGAAAGTTGAGGCACCAAGTGCGACTACAACTATCTACAACTAAATACGACCACGAGTACCTACCTATTCGGTAAGTAAATTGTGCGGCGCAGAAATGCGGCAGTAGCTGCACTTTCTAATTTCGGATATCAAATGCCAAATTATCGCAATGCATTGATTTAATAAAATATAAATTATTTAACACTATTTGTTGTGACTTCTGCATGGTCAGCTAGAAGAAGACAGAAGGAAGACAGCATTACGGATAGGTTTGATGGTAGCACAAATAGATATTTTTGCGTCAAGCGTTCGTTGCGTGACGTTAGAAACTATTAATCTTATGCAATTGAATTATCAATAAGCCGAAACCTTGGAAAACAAAAAAGATATGAATATTTATATTTTTGAATCGAAATTTAATTTACTATGAGCGTATGGTTGGGGAATACATATTTGCTGACGTCTAAGCCCTCCCATCTTATTTACTGCAGGAAGGCTACAGTTAGGAATGAACCCGGGCTTTAGCCAAGAAGACTTTTCGGATAGCTGGATTGTATTCTAGCTGCCTTCCTTTACACCTTTTCTTTCCACTTGCGATCCTGCAGTTTTGTTTTTTTGTTGGATATCATCCATTCACCGTCTCTGCAGACGGCACAGAATATTAATCGAAGAAATTTTCTCTCAAAAGAGCCCAGGCTAGTCCATGATTCTGCGCCTTGGAGAAGTATTGGAATGATTAGTTTAAGTCAATTTAGTTGTTCGAGAGAGAGAGTTTTGCAACAAAAGTCCCTTCTTAGTCCGAAGAAACAGCGATTGGCAAGAGCTTACGATGTTATCAGAGGTAACAGCGGAGCCTAGGTAGACAAAGTTCTCTAACAATATAAAAGTTAGATTGACCGGATTTGAAGCTCTTGTATGGGATTTTGAAAACAACTATACCTCTATAGTTTAGAAGCTTTCCTTTCTTGAGGGTCGGACAAGGTTCTACTCATGGAGCATGCTTTTGTTCCACTCCTTGATGAGTTAGTGTTGTGTTGATATTATCAAGTAATCTTAATCAAGAGTCTTTTCCTTGGAATTAAGTCTACTCGTAGATATTGCTATCTTTGCATCGTCTAGGTCGGTAGTTATCATCGTCAAAACTGAATTGTATAGTCTGTTCTGAAGCCGGAATTTTGATCATCTTCGCTGTTATACAGTTTAGAGAAGTGGCCTTTGGATCCTCAGAAACAGCTGCCATTTTTATGTTCCATTGTTTTTTTTTTTTTTGAAGAGCTCAGACTTTGAGGTCTGGATAATTTCTTACATCTGGTCTGGTCTAATTTTTTCATAAGCACCTGACTATTTTTTCTACTTTTAGTTATCTAGTGTTTCTACGGAGCATGCGTTTTATTTCGGTGCATATGGTATGCGTGTCGGGTTTGTTCGTTCCGAAAGAAAAAAAATCAGCACATCAAAGCACTTAATGTTGGATAGAACATCTTGAGAGGTTAAGGAATACTTAATTGGTCGGGATCTCACGGACCACATGTGGGCATTGTACTAAAATTTTTGGGCGGATGAATGCCTTATATATTGAGGCCAGAACAGAGGGGATGATATACATATTTCTTACATCCTTTGAGGAAACCTAAATATTTCGCAGCATTTTCAAATATGTGGTTATTCAAACGTAAGTTGTCACTAACATACGAGGGGCGTTCAATATATTCTCGGTATCGATATGAAGGAAAATGCGAATTCAATTTAAATTGGTTTTATTTTTCAATATAATCTCCCCTAACATCGATGCATTTGTCACATCTTGAGATAAGCTTTTTTAAACCCTCAAAAAAATAAATTTCCTCTTTCTCTGCAAAATACCCATTTATTGCCGACTTGAGTTCTTCATCATCCGAAAATCTTTTTCCACGAAGACATTTTTTCAAATCCGGAAACAGGAAATAATCACTAGGGGCAAGGTCTGGACTATAGGGTGGGTGTTGGATTTCTTCGAAACCACAATCTCGCGCAGCAGCCTTGGAAACTCGCGCCGTGTGAACAGGAGCGTTGTCATGAAGAAGCAACACACCCGCTGCGAGTTTACCCCGTCTTTTCTTTTTAATTTCCTCCCGCAAATTATGCAAAGTGGAAGCGTAGGATGTGGCGTTGATGGTTTCACCTTTTTTTTTTGTACTCAATGAGCAAGATTCCCTTTGAGTCCCAAAAAACTGTGGCCATGAGGTTCCCGGCAGACGGAGTGACTTTGAACTTCTTCGGGGGGTCTGTTCCTTTTTTATGCCACTGCATGGGCTCTTGTTTGCTTTCAGGGTCATAGTGGTGGACCCGTGTTTCGTCCCCAGTAACAATTCGATCCATAACACCGTCCGCGTTCTCACTACACATCTCCAAAAGCTCTCTACAGCATGCGATTCTCACTTTTTTCTGAGGCGCTGTGAGCATTCGTGACACCCACCTTGCACTGACCTTTGAAAGGTTAAGATGGTCATGAAGAATGGTGTGAATGGTACCAATTGAAAGCTTGGTGATCTCTGCCATCATTTTCGCCTTTATTCGGGCATCCTCAAGAACAAGTTTTTCGACTTCTTTGATGCTTTCTCCCGTACAAGCAGTAGCCGGGGCGCCGGAGCGGGGGTCGTCTTCAATGCTCTCTCTGCCTCTCTTGAACTCACTTGACCACTTTTGCACAGTTGATAATGAAGGTGCGGAACCCTGGTAAACAGCCACCATCTCTTCATGAATAGTTTTTTGACTTTTTCCTTGCTTAGTGAGAAATTTAATTAGAGCGCGATGCTCAATTTTCACCATCATCGTCTCAGTTGCCATTATGATTCTGTTTAACTAGAGATAAAACGCGAATTAATAATCACATTTATATGAAATTTTACATGAATGCACTAAAATAATAGTATTACTTGATAAACAATTTATATATACAACCACAGCTTCACCCCGATACCGAGAATATGTTGAACGCCCCTCGTACGTACCCAGAATGGTAGGTTTTTCGGTTTCGACGATGCAAGTGCCATTCACGGATGGGGGTTTAAATTTCGCTTTAACGACAGCAGATAGCATTGTGTTTTGGAAGCATTAAGTACCACTTTGTGGGTAGTTCCCCATTTAGTAATGTTGTTTATATCGGAATTTAATGAATCGCTACAGCCGAAGAGCAGGGATGTGAGTCCGGGAACGAATATGAAAAGTAGAGAGTGCTGTCGTCAACAAAGGAATATATTGCATTAGATGTGGCAGACAAGAGATCATTGAACAATTAAGGACGGTGTCGGACGACAGAAAGGAGCCCTTGCGCACACCAGCATTTATTTTGTGAATATCAGACTGGAAACCATCCAAGATAACTTGAATTGAACGTTCCGAAAGGTAATTTCTAGTCCACTGAAGAAGAGATTCAACGATCCCAAAGGCATGAATTTTCAACTAATGAGCATGATGCCAAGCCCTGTCAAATGTCTTGGAAATGCCAAGTGCAACTAGGTATCTTATTTTCGCCACGTTGATGCACGATTATGCTTTGGTTCCACTTTTCGGTAAGACATGCCATCAAATCAGCAGTGGACCTGTTGTATTCAAATTTTACACGTTTAAGAAAGACGTTGCTGTCATTTGTGGCTTGTTTGAACTTTATCCGGGTTTCCGCTGCCGGTATGGTCTTGTATAATCGAATAAACTGTTCCCTAAACCTGACAACCTATTTAAAGTTAGAGTCGTACCACGCCTGTTCTTTTGTCTTCAGCCGATGAGGGATAAAAGACCTCATTGCAAGAGAATAGTTTCTGTGATCATATCACCAGCGGCATCCACTTCGTTATCGAGAAAACAGAATGACCAGTTAAATTCCTAAAGAAGCTACTAAGTCCATTCCAATTAGTTTCTCGTTTTGGTTCTTTTAGGAATCATTTCCACAACTGTGTGGTCAGTAGACGAGAAATTAGTTGACATGACATAGTGGTCCGTCCGACAAGCCTAGCGATCTTATCAGGGTTAGAAGTTAGAAATCAGTTCAGGGTGTTGGCGGTATGACTATCAACGTCAGGTATTCCCATTAGCTCATTTATAACCTGGATTAAGTTGTTTTCCGCAGCGAAGATCTCAACATATCGCCCTTCGGGTGGGTGGTGTCTGTTCAGAGTGTCGAAGTCACTTGCAATTGTGTATATTGAAATCGCCCGTAATAACGATTTCAGTGTGAGGACACAGAGATATAATTCTTTGTATGGAGTCAGATAGCGCATCAAACTCGCTAAAAATTGAATTGCTGCCCAGATTGGGGCTTCTATAAATAAAGCAGTAGTCGATAAGTTGCTTATGGAGATGGAATCTTAACCATATGGAATTGAATTCCGAATTGGAACACATTCTGGTGGAGTTTGGTACGAGTAAGCTACACTACATCACGGCGTATGTAAATGGCACATGTTCGTAGCCAGGTAATTTCAGATCAGAGTGATCTGTGTGTCACTAAGTGCCAAAATAGCTGGCCTTCCCTGCATACCATGGGTATCTCGTTTGTGCTGGTAGCTAGCCCAAGGTGGTCTACGACCGCTGAGGCATCAAACGTGAAGCTTCCTTTCTAGTGGTTGCCTCATTGGACAATCGAGATTAACTGGAAAATCCCAGTCGACTTGGCTCCTCTGAATGTTCGCCCCATGGCTTGCATTAACCAGCACATGGACGATTTGGCTGAATGGTTTGGTCATCCGGAGGGAACCTGATTCGAGTTTCCTACTTGTGGAGAAATCTGATCACACCCTGCCACTGTGTTTTACGACCACTCTGTCAAAGATGTTTACTTTACCGATTTTAGTCTCGTACTTCGGATAGACTTCGTTAGGGTGGTTTGCCATATTAAGCGCCCTCAGACACTTTACGCTGTACCCAGAAATCTTTCTCACCCAAAAGGAGGAGGCTATAACTTCTTAATATCCCTAAGAAAATAAAGGCTCCTTTTTAATTTTTTAAAGTAATATTAAAGTACCTTCAAATGTGATGAGGACCCCGTAGAATGAGAAAAATTTTGTTAAACAAACTCTGCCTTTATTCGAGGTCGAATTTCATTTTATTTCGCTGCAAGATGCCTTCATTTGTCTCGAAAAGCTAAAACGGCGAAATACTTTGTTGTCTTTTCTCCTTATTGAGTTACCCTTGAAGGTTGTCATCCCAAGAATGCGATTACCAAATACTTCTTTTTGTTATTGAGTTGAATTTGATAAATCAAACACAAAGTTGTTATTTAACTCTTAAATAATTGATTAGAGTCACTTTTTTTCTCAATTGTCGCAATTTACGTCAGCAGCTTCAGAAAGTTTTAATCTAAACGATAAAAAAATCTCAGTGCAGATAACTGATATCTAAGTACTTCTATTTCCTTGGTTTCCCTATTTGTACTCTATTGAAAATGTTGAAACGTTGACAATTTAATTAATATTTCTAGTAAGTACTTGTTTTAGTATATAGTATTTTTTTTTTTAAGTAACAACCCTTAATTGAAATACTAAGTAATTTTTATCATTCTTCTTTTGTTTCAGGTACGTCTATACATAACTCCTACTTCTATCGTTCGAGCAACAGATGCGTTTGAATAACACAAATTGATGGTTCAGCTAGTTGAGTGCCGAGTCCGATGGGTACCTTTATTTTCAGTCAAAACACCCAGCACCAGGTCTGAATTTATTTTATACTCACGAGCGTTTGTTACCATTTGAATTTATTGGCCAAACTTGAAACTGCCCCAGAACTTTAATATCAGCTGAACACACCATTTACTCGTAATGTGATTGCAAAGAATGATGTCCGAGCAATTAAATTTTTGTTATGATGAAATGGTGTTCCCTCCCAAAACTCTACCAGAGAGGACATAAAAGGCTTGAGAAACTGCGCTTTCGAATATGACAAAAAATAAAAAATAAAGCCAGCTTAACAGCAGTAATAGCCCTCGAGCATATCATATGTAGAGAGCGGATTTTAAACAAAATTTAAATTTATATTTATAATTATTTGTAGGCTTCCTACGAAACACTTTCCTAACTCTAAACAGTACTACACGGTAACCCCCTGGTACAAACCACCAAAAAGAATTCAAATAGCTGGCAGTAGACACAGTGTAGTTCTAGTCTTATTTATCATAATCAGTGCTTGACAGTCGTTAATTTTAACTAATATTTCACTAAGAAATTACATCTTATGTACATACTCATATTTCTCCCATGTATCTGCAATGGTACTGCGACATTTAGAACTCGTTAGTGAGGCCAAGAGTTTACTGATGTTTTTGCATTTGAGTGAACCAATTATTTTTCTTTCGGGACTTTCTTGGGAGTCTATGACCGATCTTTTTGAGCATGAAAAGTAACTGACTTGCTCAGCCTTAGCACCGCGTCTCCACGAGAGATCGCTGATGTTAAGAAAATTTTCACGAAATCAAAATGTCCAGTGGAGACGAGTAGTTTGCAGACAAGAAATTTTTTTAAGTAATAAATGTCTGGTTTTTATTCCAGATATCTCTGTAGACATCAACCCTGAATTTTTTTTTGACAGCGCTTGTAAGTTTGACTTCGGAATAAAAAAATAAAAAAGTGTTGGGAACTTCATACACCGCAATGCCATCTGTTGGTAAAAAAGAACCCAAAAACGATGTTTTGTTCCAAACTGTTTTTCCATTTCTGATTCTTCCAAGTCTCCAAGAGCAATTAGCTTCCGTATAAGGCATAATTTTTTCTTACTTATCCTTAACGCCATTGCTTTGTGTGAACAAAAAAAAACACCGAATACAAACAGTTCACACCTACTCAACCAACTTACACCCACAGAATGAAATGTCATGTAGTGATTTACCCACCTAAGTCAAAAGACAAAATGTCAGACGAAATGTCTGCAATTTAGTCTGACATATTTGTGTCTCGTGGAGACGCGGTGTTAGTTTTTTCACTGTCGGCTTTTTAAATAAAAAACTGCCGTGAACAGGTGTACTTCTTATTAAATCACGTTTTGCCACACCGGCTGAAATTCTTAACATCCTTGTTTCCATCGCTATAATCTTTCCTTTATAAAAGGTGTCCAAAGAGAAATTTTCTTTTTAATTTAGTGATGTATATGTAAATATAATATATGGAACTCGTCTATTGAGAAAAATATTTATTAATTATTAAAGTCATTTTAGGAATTCTTCACGCTCACAGCTCTCTTCTAAACGAACAGCGAAATAGCAGCCATTTCGTGGTCCATATTTTCTTCTAACTGAACCAATGAATCAAATTTATTGGTGTACACTTTTCATTTAAGGTGTCCCCACAAGAAAAGTTCCATAGGGTTCAAATAGGGGCTGCATTGGGGTCAAGTTACGACTCCCCTTTCGGATGTTAATTTTCGAGGGAAATTTCACGAGCCGTGTTCGTGTGTGCGGATACGTGTTTTAAGTGTGTAACTTCGCTCCACCTTGTGAAGTTCAGTTAGCAAATAATTGTTCAACATCTCCCGACTATGCTCTCAGTTGACTATAATTGCCCGCCCACTTCCATCTTTAATAAAATACACTCGGGTTTACATTGCAGTCCTAACGGTAAACAGAGGTGAACGTAGAGGTTTCTGAAGCTTACGTTTCGAGTTTGTTGCACATCACTAATGGTGGTTCTGCTTATTAACGTGTCCGTTCAGGTGTCAGAATATTGTTGAATGCTGATGAACGCTTAGTTATATGGTTAACGAATTTAAGCCCCTGACTGGCATCTTGGGGCTTTAATTCCGTCGCCAAATGAATTTTTCAAAGGGTGCCTTTTTAAATCTTTCTGCAAAGTACAGTGCTATGATGATCTAGGCACGTTTAAAATATTTGTTCGCTTAGTAACTGTTTGGTTCGGATTAACACAAACTCTGTACGTTGCTGTCGTCAGTTCTTGACTTGAACTTATCTGTTGGCGAACTGATTTCATCGAACTTATGAACCCATTTCCTGGTGAGAGGAATACTGGGCGCATCATTTATTATTATTTTTGTAAATGTCGCGCGCACACAATGCAAGATTCGCTTATGAAAAACGCTCCATACATAGCGACTAGATTCCTAAAATCCATATATTCGATTGGCATGCGCCCCGCGTCCCTTAGATTACTAGCATTCACGCAGTGAACCAATCAATTATAAGAGAAACTTCCATTTTGGGACATCTTGTACTTTTTGTAAACTGTCCCACACTGCGATGCGTATAATAAAGTTAAACGAACGGCTGTCGCGTATAACAAACATTTTCCTTGGTAGTAAACGGTGCGACAAGTCCTTCTTAATTGATGACAGAAGTTGTTGGCCTAAATATGACTAATTTGACTAATTCGCTAATCGTTTTCTTCCAGTGCCTTTATTCAATTATTAAAAGCTGACTGAACGTCTATCACATTGTTGTTTTTAATAGCACTATCATCGACGAAAGGAATGTAAGTTGTTCCGAAGACTTGAGTGTAATACTTTAATAAATAATCTTGCACGACATTAAACTGGCTTTGTACACTGTCTTCGTGTACTTTGACTTCTAATTCTTTGGTTATATCCCCTGTGCACTTAAATTTTGCTTTAACGTTATCATACATATCGAGTGTCATACTTGTATATGTGCACCTCACATTTGTTTTTTCAGATCTCAGCACCATCCATATAAGATCTCCGTGAACTCTATCGAATGCTTCTCCCAAATCGATGAAGACGGTTTGCAGATCTTTCGAAAGCTTTGCGATATTTCTCCAGCATTATCTATAAACTTTCAATCCCGTTATACATATGTCGACTTATCTTCGCTCTGAGCCGCATTGACTGCCACGGAGTTTAATAATATTGCGCTGTCGACTATCTGGATCCCCCGCGTACATGACATATATTTTTATAGCATGCGATATGCTATGTATCGTGTCAACTTCTCATTTATAAAATAAAACAATAAAGCTCTCCACTCTCTGCTGATTAGGCGTCCGATCGCCTTTCATAATTTTACTGAACAAAATCGAGAGCAGCTTTAATTCAACGTCTCTTGTTATCGTCTGTACTTCGAATATGTGATCCGGCCCGACTGAACGCTTTCGGTTTAATCTCGCCAACTTTAACTTCCCCAAAATCGGTCGTTTTCCCTTGGTGCACAAGCCGAGTCCTTCTTCGTTATTTCCTAGTCATTATAACCTCCAAACATTTAAAACTGACGTATGCTGGTGTGCCCCAAGGCTCCGTTCTGTCACCGATACTCTTTTTAATCTTCATCAACCATCTCTTGTCTGCTAATTCTAATCCGATACATTAATTTGCTGATGACAGTACTCTATTTCTTCCCGGACTCACGTCTCTGTTCGTTGAATGGAGAACGAGAACGGCGTATACTAAACTCATAAAATTGGAATTTAATGCTTCCAAAACACAATGCTGTCGATTGTCTTTAAAGCGAAATTTAAACACCTAACCATTATCCATGAATGACAGTTGCATCGTTGAAACCGAAAAACTTTTTATGTCTAGGTTTCCTCAAGCGAGGTAAGAAATCTTTCACCCGCCCTGGTCGTCCCTCAATATATATGGCATTTATAAGCCTAAAATTTGAGTACAATGCTCACATCTGGTAAGGTACTCCTAAAACCTTGCTAAATCTGCTGAATGGGATTCGAAAGGGTGCGATAAAACTTATCTTATATCGCACAATCCATTGGCTCCCTTGATCTCCGACGTAATGTCTCCTGAGTAGCTTCCGCCCCATTCAAACCTTCAACTCTAACACCCGTCTCGTTATGAATGTTCATCAGTTTATCCTCAAGCCCGCTTTCGGACATACAACTTGCTTCTTCAATGCCCTGCCGAGCTCTTTATTTCGTACTCGTTATAACTTGCGAACATTTAAGACCAACGTACAACAGTATTACTATTTTCTTCCTTATCTTATAACATGCCTTACTTCACTCTCCATTAACACCAAGTTGTTTCGTTCATGGAGTAGTACTGGAAGGTACCTACCTAGTCCTGCCATAAGTTCTGTTACAAATATAAAACGCTATAAAAAAAAAACCAGTAAACATATTGTATTCAATATTGTTTCATTTATTAAACCACAATATTGATTATTAAAAAAAAAAATTGTATTCACTCGAAATGACCGCCTTTTGCTTTAGCACAAGCTTCCAAACGGTGTGTCCATTGAGCTATAGCGGCACGTACGGTTTCTATGGATATCGTGGACGCTGCTCTGGTTAATGCTATTTTAAGGCTTTCCAAATTTCTGTGGGAGGTCTTGCAGGCCATGTTCTCCAATTCTGACCACAAAACATAATCCAGTGGATTCAGATCTGGACTCCCCGATGGCCAATTTCCTATTGCTATAAAGCCACTCCTGCGTGGTTTTAGCTTTGTGTATGCTGGAGCAGAGTCCTGTTGGAAGATCCATCTGTATCCATTGAAAGCGGTATTGGTCAAACCCTTCACAACACCCTCTAGCACATCTTCTTGGTAAACCTTTGCACCTGCTTTTAACGCCTTTTTCACAGAAATTGAGAGATGTGACACCATGGTGAGAGACACCCCACCAAACCATTACGGAAGCGGGATGATGTCCACGTTGAACCCTTGGAACAACTTTTTTCGCTTCTTTAGATGAAGTGGCATAAATTTTGTCATTCAGTTTGTTGAAAACTTCTTCCATGGTAAAAATGTTCTCAACTGTAAACAGAATGTTTTCATGGCCACTGTAATAGTCGCTTGCATCTTTCCAGTTTAATTTTTTTTTAGTTGAGGAGTTAGAAGATGACCCATGGACCGACGATAGGCTTTCATATGCAGATCATCCCGAATCAGCCTAGACATGGATCTGGTTGATATATCCAGTTCCTTGGCCATGATCTTCTCCGAATTCGTTCACGCACTGCCTTTACTATCGCATTCGTACGGGCGACGCGCAGATGACCACTTCTTGGCCTGTCCTTTACTGCAGACAATTCACCGAAGAAAAAACCCGATAAATTCGAAAATTTGGCCAGCACTGACTAGTATTCTTCCCTGACCAGCGAAACTGTTCTGAAAAATAAGTTAGCGGTTCTATTCCCGCAAGAAGTTTCGAACGATAAGCGCTGGAAATTGTGTAACAGAACTTATAGCAGGACTAGGTATATTAATTTTCCTGCGGTTTAGGAATTTGTTTTCAACAATGCTTGGAAGTGTCTTGTTCCAGATCTACTCTTTCGATGCTCAGATTGATTCTTTTTATTTCGTCGCCAATTACCATTAGATATTGTGATAACCACTTAAATGTGAGCAGCGACATCTAGCAGAAAATGTCGATACTCGAAGACCAGAAGATTTCGATACTGGAACAACAAAGTCTCGACGGGAGAGTGGAATCGAATTTTCTAGCAAATTGGAAATTGTATGGGACGCTGGATGGCGAGGATTGTTCTCGAAGTATGTCATTCGAGTATAAATACCAGCATCCCAAAGGTATGCAAATGAGTTCTAAAGTGTAATTTGAAGTGTTACGAGTAATTAGGAGAAGTGATTAAGTGGTTTAAGTAAAAGATAAGAAAAGTATAAGTGGTTGAAAAATTGAATTGTACTGATAGAAAGAATTAAATAGTGAATTGTAACTGTACTGAATAAAGGGATTTGTATTGAAAAGAATAAGTTCTATCATTTGTACCCACACAAACATTTTACATTGGTGTCAGAAGTGGGATAGGACTTATTGTGTGTAAAAAAAAAAAGTGTTTTCTGACTATTTGAAAAAGTTAGAATGGGTCGAAAACTATTGCAGTTGACCCTCGTCCAACTCAAATCCGAGTTGAACAAGAGAAGCCTCAGCGCCAGTGGAGGAAAAAGTGACCTGGTGCTCCGACTTCAGGAGACTTTGAACAACGAGGGACATGATCCTGATGCATATTCCTTTGATGTTGACGAGGATGAACAGACAAGTACCGGCAATGACATGGCTGCGATGATGCAACTCCTCTTGTTAAAAATGGCCGAACAAAAGAAAAATATGGAAGAACAGAAGAACAGTCTGGAACAAAAAATGGACGAGCAGAAGAGTAGCATTGAACAAAAATTCAACGAACAAACCAACAATCTGCACGGTCTTCAACAGAAAATGGATGAACAAAAGAATAATCTGGAAGAACAAAAGAA
Organism: Volucella bombylans; assembly: GCA_949129095.1. NCBI lineage: Eukaryota > Metazoa > Arthropoda > Insecta > Diptera > Syrphidae > Volucella > Volucella bombylans. The sequence goes on along the minus strand of OX422141.1, from coordinate 156,277,605 downwards.
CATTCTCCAGCAAAAATTCGAAGAAATCGATGACAAATTTGATACAATAGAGAAGAATGTTGGCGAAAAATTCGAAGAAATGGACAGCAAAGTTCAGCAACTGGCAAAAGAGCTCGACACAGTGCGAAAACAGAAACTGCGAGAATGTTCTTTAAGCGGTCCAAGGAGAAAAGAGTTGAAGCCTCCCTCATTCGATGGCCAGACCTCATGGTCTACTTATAAGAAGCAGTTTGAAATGGCTGCCTGTGCAAACGACTGGGACAATGAGGAAAAGTGCTTTGCCCTAGCAATGGCCTTACGCGGTCCTGCGGCAGAATTGTTACAAACAATCGATATCGAAAAGAATAGAGACTATATGGCTTTAGTGCAGGCTATCGAGAAACGTTTTGGGGATAGCCACATGCGGGAAGTTTACAAGGTTCAATTGCAAGGCCGTATGCAGCAACGAGGAGAAACACTGCAACAGCTCCAAGCAGACGTGAGTAGACTGGCACATTTGTCATATCCCACCACAGGCCAAGAAATAATCGACGAAATGGCAAAGGACGCATTCATCGGGGGAATTGCAGATTTGAAGCTACAATCAGCAGTAAGGATGGCCGGGAAAAGAACCCTTGCTGAAGCACTTGCCTTCGCTCTGGCGATGGAAGCATCCAATCAGGCTTCCAAAGGAGTGCATTTCGTAAGGGAAATAGTATCTGGTGAATGCTCCTGCTCAAGACCAACTACCATGCAACGAAATATCCCGCGGGAGAAACGAAGGATGCGCTGCTGGAACTGCGATAAAGTAGGACATTTGCAAGGGCAATGTAAAGAACCGGTACGACGAGAAGGCTGCCTGCACTGGGGTTACAGGCAAATAGAAAGAAAAACCGGCAGAAACGGCTACCAAGAAACCGGTCAAATTTCCAGAAGCCATCAGTTAGGAAATGTTTATTTCGCGGGGCAGAAGTCTGTAGCAGGAGTCGACTCCAGGGTAATTATCCCAGTCTCACAGGTAAAACAATGCAACGAAAGCCTCCCAGCAGAAGTAGTCAGTGGTAAAGAAGCGAAACAACAGGCAACTATCCAAACGATCAGGACTGAGCCAATAGAGGGTTGGAGTATAGACGAAATCCGTTCTTCCCAACAGGCAGACAATGACATTGAACCAATATTTGCCTGGAAGGAACACGAGGAAAGACCAAGCTGGCAGCAGATATCAGATCGGAGCCAAACTCTGAAGGCATACTGGGCACAGTGGGACTCGCTTTTTGTGCAAGATGGATTGCTGAAGAGAAAATGGGAAAGTGCAGATGGGACAACATCTCGTATGCAGCTAATTGTGCCACGGTCCAGAGTCAACCAAGTGCTCCATGAAATACATGACGGAATCTCAGGAGGCCATTTCGGAATAAATAAGACGTTGGAAAAGGTAAGGGAACGTTTCTATTGGCTAAGCGCTAAACAAGATGTCGAGAATTGGTGCAAAAAGTGCATAAGATGTGCGGCTACCAAGGGTCCAAAAGTAAAGCCACATGGACAAATGCAACAATACAATGTCGGAGCACCTTTCGAACGAATAGCCATCGACATCGCTGGGCCGTTTCCCGAAACCTTTAATGGAAACCGATATACCCTCGTAGTCATGGATTACTTCAGTAAGTGGCCGGAAGTGTTTGCCATCCCAAATCAAGAGGCTAAGACCGTAGCCGAACAGATAGTCAACAACTGGGTGAGCAGATTTGGGGTCCCAATGGAGCTGCACTCTGATCAAGGGCGAAACTTTGAATCAAAAGTCTTCCAGGAAATATGCCAATATTTGGGAATAAGAAAGACAAGGACAACGCCACTACACCCTCAATCTGATGGAATGGTCGAGCGATTCAATCGGACCTTGAATGAGCATCTATCTAAGGTTGTCAGCAACTGCCAGTGGGATTGGGATCGACACATACCCCTCTTCTTAATGGCCTACCGAAACGCGGTCCATAGCTCAACAGGGCACACACCATCCGAGATCTTATTTGGTCAAACAATTCGGTTGCCAAGTGAAGCAAAATTCGGATCCCCACCGACGGAGCCCAAAGAGGTGAACGACTACGTGAATGACTTACGCAGCAGGATTCGTAAATTGCATGAAGACACCAGAGAAAAGATGAAGCTAGCAAGCAGCCGCATGAAAACTAGGTACGATATCAAGGCGAAATCTTCCGGTTTCAACGAAGGAGATCTGGTTTGGCTGTATAATCCTCAGCGTAAGAAAGGCAAATCACCAAAATTGCAACAGGACTGGGAAGGTCCATACAAGGTGATAACCCGCATTAATGACGTTGTCTACCGGATCCAGCGTGGGAATCGAGGAAAATTGAAAGTGGTCCATTTGGATAGAATGTGTCATTTCAACGGGATGCTGAATGACGAAGTTGTTCGGGACGAACAACTGTAGGGAGGGAGTAATGTGATAACCACTTAAATGTGAGCAGCGACATCTAGCAGAAAATGTCGACTCGAAGACCAGAAGATTTCGATGCTGGAACAACAAAGTCTCGACGGGAGAGTGGAATCGAATTTTCTAGCAAATTGGAAATTGTATGGGACGCTGGATGGCGAGGATTGTTCTCGAAGTATGTCATTCGAGTATAAATACCAGCATCCCAAAGGTATGCAAATCAGTTCTAAAGTGTAATTTGAAGTGTTAATTAGGAGAAGTGATTAAGTGGTTTAAGTAAAAGATAAGAAAAGTATAAGTGGTTGAGAAATTGAATTGTACTGAGAGAAAGAATTAAATAGTGAATTGTAACTGTACTGAATAAAGGGATTTGTATTGAAAAGAATAAGTTCTCTCATTTGTACCCACACAAACATTTTACAATATCTTTGTCTTTTCTATGTTGTGCTGGAAAATTTTTTTTTTTCATATTTGTACATTTCTTTTAAGACATCTGAGTTTGCAGAAAATAATATCGTAGCACATGCATGTCCTACTATAAAAAAATTTATTTCGTCTGTATCCATCCTGATGATTGCCTCTTTCATAGCGTAAATAAATAATAATGGGCTAAGTACGCTACCTTGTCCCATTCCTTATAATAAACTTTTCCGACAGCCTGTAACCACTAACCACTAACCTACAAGTATTGGCTGAATGTTTCTTTATACAGATACATATATACAGTTTACACCGAATTAACTAAATCTTCTCCTACTTCTTTGTTATAGAGAGACTTTCCCATATCTTTCTTCTACTTATAGTGTCAATTACCTTACTCATCTACACGTGATTACGGTGTGGTCTTGTATAGTACATATGTCAGATCTGAAACCGCTTTGTATGTTCAGTAGTTGTCTTTCTATTATATCTCTTAGTCTATGTTCTAGTATTATCGCATGGATTTTTAACCCTAGTGTGTAGTAACCTAGTATAATAGTGTGATTCCTCTGTAGTTGCCACATTCCTTTGGTACAGGTAGGATAACTCCATACCTGCATTCATGTGGTATTTCTTATTTTTTCCATGCCAGGCTGAGGATCCCTGAAATTTTTTCCAGATCCCTTATACCGATATACCTATGTATTTAATCATTTCTGGCGCTTTTGCACCTCCCCCTGGAGCCTTGCCACTTTTGATTCTTTTTAACTCTGATAAATATCGCTGTTATCATTCCTGATCCTCTTTATCTTATCTCTTGGATTACAGAAGTGTAACTGTCTTATCTGCCAGTAGATTGATTAAGTCTGTTGGTCCCACTGTGTATAGGGTTAGAAGTTTTCAAAAGAACTCCTTGAGTTGATGTTCCGCTGTTGCATCAGTACATGTTGCCAGGTTTATCGTAGGGTCCGAGGAGGATTTGTGTTTCCGTAATTATGAGCGAACGTCATCCCGGAGGTCAGGGCATAATCGTTACGGCTATCCAAGTAAGTCTGATGAATTGTGCGCCTTTTTTTCTGACGAATATGTATTAACCATACTACGTCGCTAAGCTAGAATTCACGAGTTCATAATTGTTGTAGGCATTCCCTTAAATACATTTTCGCTCGAAGGACCAAACACTTACATATGTACATATGTTAACTACCTAACCGACGAAGTTAACGTGAATAGCAGTCATTAGTGTGATGGTAAAAGTTCGCCTTCGAGAGGGCAAATTTAAATCATTTGTAGGTAGGTACCTAGGTCTTTGACGAAGAATGGAAATTACAAATTACTCAACCAAATGACTAGCAAATATTTATTTTAATTCCTTTCATTGATTTTCTATTTATGTCCATACATACATATGTATGTATGTAGGTAGGTAGGAGTAGTTTGTGAGTTGTTTGTGTTCGAGTAATTCGAGGTTTTCTCTACTCCGCCTCCACTCGCTATTTCTGGGTAGGTATTACCTACAGCATTTTTCCATTTGTCGTTTCTCGTTATTCATTTTCTATTCATTAAAAAACAAATGTACAACCTTCGAGCAATTGTTCTTGTTCTGTATTTCGCATTTGCTGTAGCTGCTGTTGCAGGGGCTAGATTATACTTAGCAAGCGAAAAAGTTTCGATTCGCATCGACTTGACTTTTAGTAGTTTAGAAGTACATACATATGTACATTCGTAATCCCGTTCGAGAGTGTTTTATTTCTTTCATTTCTGTTTTCTTCTTGTTTTTCCGCTGTTCCCAAACAACCACAGGCACGGCCTTATGTATGGAACAACACATTGCATGGATTTTCATAACATAACAAGTTTTATCATGTCGTCCAATCATCCAGTGAAGACGATTAAAAGCATAGAGAGTAAACTAGAAACAAACAGAAATGGAAAAAAAAAAAACTTGTTCTTCGTCTTTTCCGTTTCCCTGGAGTCCGTGTTCGTCAGCCTCATGTGTATGTTTGTTTGAAAACAAATCGTTTTCTTCTCCCTCTGTATGTCAAGTAAGTCAAACATAAACAAACTATACCTAAATGATCGAACGTGTGGACACAGAGAGAGAGAGAGAGAGAGAGAGAGAGAAATTCTCATTAAAAGATGTGTGCAATAGACAAAAGGTGAGTTAGAAACATAACCAAGACGAAGAAGAGAGGAGGAAAGAAAACGAATGGCGAAAAAAAAGCAAGAGTGAATGTGCAAATAGCAAGCAAACATAAAAATGTTATGTGTTCCAGCACCAGCTGTTTGGGTTTGTTTTTCTCTCGAGCCTCTTCTACCTCCCACCGATTTGTTGGATTATGTGCGTTATATTGAGAGTGTGTGCCTGTGGCAGTGCGCCAGTATTGCCATAACATGCCACCACTCCCAGTTAACTTGCTATCCACGACGCAATATTATTATGCCTGTGCGCTTTGTGTGTTGGCCACATTGGGTAATGTTTAGTTGAAATGATAATTAAATAAAAGAAATCTAAATAAAATCAAACAAAGGAAGCATGTCAAGGGGAACAGAACTAAATTTGTATGGATGTGGGATGGTATTCTCTCACAATAAGAACGCAAACGCAAATTATTATCAATTTGCATTTGATTATTGCATAAACTATTTTCTTCCTGGAACCAAATGGTGTCAAAACAAAAGGTAAACCAAAAAGCGAACAGAAGAAGTGCAGAGAAATTGATGGGTAATTCCCTTTCCACTTTAATTTCTGCATAATCTGACATTTTATGGTGCCAATACCATATGCATTCGTATTTCGTATACAGTGATAAGCAAAAGTAATGAAGCGGTTTTCCTTTTTCATTTTATTTTTTCGTCAAGATTAAAATGAGGTTGCTGACGTGGCTTCGCCCTTAATGGTGTATTTTTTATGACCTTTACAAGTATGTGTGATAAGATTTGGGGATGAATTGAATGGTGTGAACAACTCTGAAATTGTGGCTTCTTAACGGAAGCTACTTGTGGTGAAGAAGTATATTTTTAGCCCAAATACGATACCTACATTCGGGGTTGGGTGTCGTTATTTCATTTTTTTTGTGACTTCTGCTCTATAATTTGTTATTTTCAATAAAGAAAGGTTCTTGTCCTTTATCATCAAAGCTAAGGTCGATTTGGCCTTTATTTTGAGTTGTACATATGATCGCCGTAGCTAATAGAAGGTCACATAATCGTGGAATAACGAAATAACACTCCATTACGGAACAACTATGACATCTTAGATAGACTTACAGTCTCTTACGTAAATAAATCGCCATCGAGTTTATGACTAGGTCTTTGTTTCCAACGAATGATCTCCGAATTCAGTACACCTTGTCACTAACGTGCTTGATTTTATGTCAGTTACCTAGTAGTAGTACGGCAATTAGAGGCACTAGGTTTCCACGGAAATAAAGCAATCTGGCACTTTCCTTTCTTATTTAGAGTTCGACTGTCCAACAAAAAGAAGATGACAGCAACTCAGAAAGAGGTACCCAGAGAATACAAAATTTAACTGAGTGAGTTTCCCCGGCTCCAATAAATTTCGACAATACGAGTAACCAATATCGCGACATCATTGAAAAAGCTACTGACATTTTACTTTCCTGATGACGCTACAATCTGGGCTGAACATGGACTTCAGCCAATAAATCTCTTCAGTTAACGCGGTCTCAAATCTAGATTCTAGATTGTCACTGCAATATGATTTACATTCTTTTCTCCTTGCACATGCCAGCTGAGGTGTTTTTCTCTACTTTGTTATCCTCCGGGTAAAAATGGAATACATTGTCTACATGTTAAAGTTACCTGAGTTGTCTGATGCGCACTTTTCTGACTATGTCGATGTCATTGTACAGCTTGTAGTAATTCGCAGTTACATAAGTACAAGGTGGCGCAAAATTAATCACCCTATCGGAATAAGGTATAATTTTTGCAAATGGCGTTGTGCCTACGTCAATCATATTTGACTTTTGTGAACTTTTGCAGTATTCAAACAGGCAAGCAATGGAGCGCTATACTCCGCAAGAGAGTGTCGATGTTTTTGACCAATAATGGGTTGGTGGTGTTAGCGCAACGTGAATTTCGACGTCGATTTCCTAATCGTGTCGCGCCAACTGGGCAAACATTCCGGCGCTTAGCTAGTCGTCTCGAACAGAGTGGTACCATAGGAGACCATGCAGAGCGTGGCCGCCACCGGACTGGTCGTTCGGCCGAGAATATCGCGGCTGTGGCTGCCGATGTCGCTGAGAACGAAGAAACATCAACCAGACGACGGCCACGAAGAGCCATTACATCCACTCAAAACCACTGAGTGGTGCGGCGTTCACGCGGCAGGAGTGATTGGGCCATGATAAAAGACTTCTTACTGCCGGAATTGGATGAGCAGGGCTTGGTGAACATGTGGTTTCAACAAGATATTGTGAAGAAAGCGTTTCCTGGTCGCGTAATCTCCCGTTTTGGCATGGCCAGCATTCAACCATCCGATTTAACCATCCCAGACTGCTTTCTTTGGGGCTACTTGAAGTCGCGGGTTTATGCCAACAAGCCTCAGACAATCGCAGCCCTTAAGGAGATCCGCCACTTGGCGGATATCTTCTTTTCCACTTAACAGAAACAATTGTAAAGGTCCAAATAAAGATTTCCATCACTCAAAATCATTTTTTTTTGTTTAGTAAAAAAGTAATTCAAAAATAAAATTGGATGATTAATTTTGCTCAACCTTGTATATCTTCTGCTCCAAAGCATGTAAACGGAAATACTCGTAGGGCCGAAAATTACTTAAAGAATCCGGAGTTCAAAGCGACCATGGATGTCTTTATCTTTATAGCCTTCGCTATAAAAGTTAGTTTCTGCGTTTCTGTTAGGGCTGGGAGATGATGAGGGTCTTACATAGGGTGTCTTATTGGTTTTTGACATGTGTCCTTATTACTTTATTGCCTTCTTATGACAAAGATACCGTAACTGGGAGTTGTAACTCTTCGTTTGATTTCTGAGGTACTAGCCAGCATGTGGTAGACTTACTTAATCGCCTCCAGTCAGCTCAATCTTTAACTAGCTGTGGTAATATATATATTATGTTATTATAATATAATATATAATAAGTTATAGATATCTATTGTTGTTGACGGTTGCCGGATTCGTCGGTGATTCGCGTCCTTTACTGTTGAAAGCATATTCTTGGTGTTTTGGTCTCTTTCATAGCCAAATTTATTTTTATCTTGCAAACGCACCATCAAAAGTTCGCTGCGCAGTCAAAGACAGGCTTTTGGAAAATTATGTTGACATATGTATATGTTTCGCATAATTCTTCAAGTACGGTATTCGTATTAAAGGAGTCACGTCACATCACATCACATCGCCTGGTTTTAACTTTTTATTTTTTCTTAAATCAGGCAACTTTGCGAAATTTTTTTCGACTTTACCGAGCAGCGGGGGTTCTCTATCCTCATCCTGCACAATCTGAAGATTTCAACAGGGTCGTCATTTCTATACCTGGTTCTGTACAGGTATGTATAACTCGTCTCCATAGATCTGCCATGTGCGTTCTTAAAATCGATGTATGTACATAACATAGAGTGTTGACCTGGATTCCTTGGGTTCGGGTATTCACACAATATGGAAGATGAGATCCTGTATGCGATGTTAAGCGGTCTGATACATCTATAGTTGATGTAGGTTAGAGGATCTGTTTTCTTGGAGAGCGGGCAAACGGTGCTCAGGTTCCGTTCATCAAGCATACTTTCCTCTAACGTAATCTTATTTGATGCGTATCAAATCACCTTCCGATCCGGCAGCAATTTTTTAGTAAATTTGACATATTGCTATCTTTTCTTCATTTTGGTTCGTTGAATAGAAATCCTGGCTTAATATTGTCCTGGCAGCGGAATTTGTGTCAGCCATGCCATTTAACAATCTATAGAAGTTGTTATTCCATGTTCTCATATTTTTTATTTTTTCAAGAACTTAACACTCAAGAGGGTATGATTACTCTTAAAATGCCGCAGCACGTGTTAAGTTTTTCCGAAAATTGGATAGAGAGAGAGAGAAAGATATTTGGGCTCAGTGGTTATTTCGCTCCATGGGTTGCATCCAACATCCTCACACTGTGACTAGATTTCTTTGTTCCCCAATAGGTCACTGTTCAATCTTGTTGATAAGTTCTTCCTAGTTTGTAAACTTGCGAACGTTTTCCTCGGAGCAGAACCACTCCGTTTCCTCGATCACTCGCTTCTCATACACTTTTTTTTTTCTCCGAAGAAGACGCTGCTGCTGCCTCCTTTGCTCGTAGAGTACATGAGCTGCATTCATCGTCCTTCGTTGCAATGCCGCTTCATAGGCGAGTTATTTTTGATGCTGGTTGCACATGATTTGATGAAGAAAATAGGGATCCCGTGCAGCTTTTCAGATGACATCCAGCACATCAGTTAGGGCGTTTCTGACAGTTTCTTGACATCGATTACACTGATCTCCAGAATTTTTTTTTATAATCTTTGAAGGTTATAATGAGTAGGAAATAATGACGGCATGACATTCCATAAGCGAGTTGGCTTAGGAAAGAATCACGATATTTCAGAGAACGTCCGAAAGTGGGCTTGAGGATAAACTGATGAGCATTCATAGTGAAACGGGTGTTACGATTGAAGTTTTGAAGGGGCGGAAAATCAAATATGTGGTCATTCCAACGTAAGTTGTCATTGATACACATACCGAGAATAGAAAGTTTTCCGGTTTCCACGATGCAAGTGGCATTCATGGATAATGGCCGGGTGTTTAAATTTCGCTTTAACGACAGCAGACAGCATTGTGTTTTGGAAGCATTAAATTCCACTCTGTTGATAGTTCCTCCATTGGTTATGCTGTTGATATTTGAATTTAATGAGCTTAGCATACGCTGCCGTTCTCGTTCTCATTCTATAGCCGAAGAGCAGGGCCATGAGTCCGGGAACGAATATGAAAAGGAGAGAGTACTGCCATCAGCAAAGGAATATATTGGATTAGAAGTAACAGACAAGAAATAATTAATGAAAATGAAAAAGAGTGTCGGACATAGAATAGAGCCCTGGGGCACACCAGCATTTATTTTGTGAATATCAGACTTGAAACCGTCCAAGACTACTTGAATTGAACGTTCCGAAAGGTAATTTCTAATCCATTGAAGAAGAGAGTCATCGACCCCAAAAGCACGCATTTTCGACAAAAGAGCCCGATGCCAAACACTATAAAATGGCTTAGAAATATCAAGTGCAACTATCTTGCTTTCGCCAGATTGATGTACTCTCTTTGATTCCACTTTTCGGTGAGACATGCCATCAAATTATTAGTGGAATGTTTCTACGAAAACCGTACTGCCGGTCATTGACTACTTTTCGTTTTTCGAGATGTTTCATGAGCTGACGATTTATCAGCGTTTCCGTGATCTTATAAAGAAGGGACGTAAGTACAATGGGTCTGTGGGAGGAGAGAGTAGAAGACTCGTGTTGTTTTAAAGACGGGGTGGACAAATGCCATTTTCCATCTGCTCATAGAGAGTCCTAAAGAGTAGGATTGATGAAAAAGCTTACGCAGTGGTTTTGCCAGCGTAGAAAAATACCGGCGGGGACAAAGCGTTGTTGCGGTGTCTAAGATATATCATAGACTTGCCTCGGCCGCCGTTAACTGGTATATGTATATTCTAAGCCAAGATTAGCTGTTCGGAATGTTGGACATCTATAATACGGAAATGATTGTTCGGTCGTATTTGATATTGTTGAAGTCTGACAATCTTGGTTTCAAAATGCAAGGAAACAAACAAAGTAAGCTGCTTATACGCAGTGCCACAATCTTGTTGTGGGACTGGTCGTAATGAACGCGAATTGAACTGATTTTGTCTGGTCTTATTATTCGGAATAATCTCCTCTCTTTTTAATATATTTGTTATAGCAATTCAATAGTAATTCAAATGCGTGGTACCCCTACCTTTGGCGAATAAAAAAAAGTGAAACACTAGGTAAAAACGCCGTTTGATGCAATACACAGGCTTGATTTGACGGTCAATGAATGAGTATTGATTCATTACTCGAGTATATAACTGCAACAGACACTGACTTCCTGGATGAAGTTATTTGTATCGAGTACGACCGATTCAGGTCATCAAAACGAGCGCATACTAATTGTCTTACCAGGTACAACGAAATCCTTGTGTATAAATCCTTTACTATCCAAGAATGCGATGAGCATTGTCCTGATGTGCTTAAGGATTCCTCTTTATTTTCTTTATTTCGACAACTAACTCCGTATCACATACATATGTGTACGTATTTCGTTTGTAGTGATTGTTGGCCATATGTTATCAATGCTTTGACAACGATTGCCATGCTTTTGTTTTTTGTTTTTTCTATTACGATAACAATAGGACGTGCAGATAAAAGTACTTTGTCCTCCTGCTGTCAACATTTGAACTAAATGCTAAGCAACCCCCCTGCTGTGCAACGACAAACACATGAAGTAAATATGCTTTAACGTGTTTCACATCAATTGAAGATAGGGAAGAGTAGAAAGTACACTTCTAATATAAATTGATGTGTAGATACAAGCATGCGTTTACTTTTAGTTTGCTGATTGCTTTGGAAATGTATTTTTATAAAGTGGGTTAAAAACATTAGCGCCAGAACTACAGAAAATGGTCAGTCAACCATCAGATTGTTTGTCTAGCAACTTGCTAGATTTGTTCTATTTTCCAATATGTACATTCAACACTACTGGATGAGCAATTTAGGCATAATTTGGGTCAAACTTATGGAAAATACTCAAACTGTGAACAGATATAGGAAGGATTCTTTAATTCATCAGCATGCTTGGGTTTCTCATTAGTGGAAACTTCATCAATGACCCTTTTAATTTGGGTATTCTCTCAAAAGAAACGAAGTAAGCATTGCTTTATGACCCTTCCCTACTGTATGGCGGGTAAGCATGGACTTAATCTAAAGGCAATAAAAAGGCTTTTGCTGATTCGAGTGATATGTATGTACAAAATCCGCATACGCGGAATTTGGAAAAAGGTTTATAACAACGAACTGAATGGGCTCTGCAGCGACATTGACCTTACCAGAAAGTATAGAATTCCTGGATTCTCCTGAAATACAAGGCTTTTTTCTTAATTTTTTTTTTTAATTTCTATTTTTTGCTACAAAGTCTCCCTGTAAGTCTATACGCTTCCCTCAGCGAGGCTCCCATCGCTTCAACTCGTCCAAATAGTACTTCGCCACTTTCTCTGCAAACTAGTTGTTTTCGAAGATAACTACCTCCTTATTAAACGAAAATCTATGTCCTCTTAGCGCAACTTTTAGCCTAGGAAACAAAGAGAAGTCGCATGGTTAGTCGTTAGAGAAGTCGTTAGATCTAGTGAGTAAGTAAAGTGGTAAAGCAGTTCAAAGCGTGATTCGTAGGTGAAAGAACTTTTTTTCTGCAAATGTGGCGGTTTTTCGTAACTTCTCCCTTAGCTTATCAAGTAGTGTGCTCCTATAATGGGTTTTTCGTTTTTCAAGACAACCGATTGAAACAACTCCATATCTACCCCAGAAAACAGACGATATCGCTTTCCCAGCTGAATAAACAGCCTTTGCCTTTTTTGGCGTCAATTTCTCTTTCGTAGTCCACTGTTTTGCATCTACTTGTATTAATCGGCGTTAAAACTCTTATTTATTGCGCCTAACATGTGCCAACAGAGCATTGAAAATGTGTGAGAGTGAGCAAACGCGGCACCCAACGCACGGTTAGCTCATGCTCTTTGGACATAGACATGGATAATGGATAAAACATCACAATAGGCCGCTACAACTTTAAGATAGTAAGGGACTTCATCTACTACTACCATGGCTTTGTTGTCAAGTCCGAAAACGACACCAGCCCGGAAATCATACGAACAATCACTCTTGCTAATCGCTGTTTCTTTGGGCTTAGAAGACGAGTAGTAAAATTGAGTAGTAAAACCCTCTCTCAAGCTACCAAAAAGACACTGATCACCTCGGTCCTGGATCAAGTAACGAAAGCGGATGAAAATGCTCTCGGACGCTTTGGTAATTTTCGGTCCCTGGCTTGGATGGCTAATTCAGATTGAATGGACACCAATGCCACGGTCTGGGAAGTTTTCGACTCAAACCGAGAGGGACAACGCAGGAGAGGACGGTCGCTCAGGCAAGTGGCAGAGGGCCTTAGGGAACCTCGTGTGCACAACTTGAGGCATTTGGCAATAGTGCCGTAGCTGGAGAGCCATGTTAGCTGAGGCCTTGGTCCACCCCGGACTGTAGCGCTATCTAATTAAGTATCATTATCAGAGTCAATGTCACCATACCCAGAATACATACTAAAACATTCTCAATTCAAATCATCGTCAGGTTTCTCTGCATTGTACACTTACGAGTATGTACTCGTACTTTCAAGAACAGTTTTTTTTTTTTACCTAATTGCTCTTTTTTAGTTTCCTTTGTGCACACATGTGTGTTATAGCTTAGTCGTTCATTAGCAGCATATAATCATATATAGCAGGCGTATCCAGAAGTTTTTCCCGTTTTTTTTGGTAAAAAAAATACGTAATTTTCTAGGGAAATTAAATTTTTTTTACTCAAAATATTGTCCATCGGCTTCTACACGTTTCGCCCATCTTTCAGGTAATTTATGAATAGCATGCTTGCCTTTTGCGGCAAACCATGCATCGAGCCATTTTTCAACTTCCTCGAAATCGCTGAAGTGCTGCTCTGATGACAGTCAGATGACGCCAAGTCTAAGAAGTACGGCGGGTGCAGAAGTATGTCATATCCAAGTGATTTCAAGGTGTCTTCCATTTGGCGTTCATTCAAATCGTGTGGGACCCATTTACCGGGTTTATTGATCTTCCCCATTGCTCATAAACGTGTGTTGTTTTTTGCTAATTGCCGCTGAGTTTGAGTTGGGTCATAATCCAATAACTCCTGCAATTGCTCGTCTTCGCATTTTTGTGGTCTACCAGAGCGCTCACTGTCTTCCACATTGAAATCACCACTTTTAAATTTTCGAAACCATGTCTCACATGTTTTCATGTGTTTCTACCCAGCAAACCATGACTTTCAACAGCCTTTTTCTTTTAATTAAATAAGAAAAGCAATGCGTGCCGCAAATGTTGTTCTTTTTTAGGCACAAAGCTCGACATGATCACTGAACGACAAAACAAAGACGCTAGTTTTTGGCGGACTCAACTTGTGTGTGTTTGTAGATAAATGTTAGACAAATAAAATGGCGTATGTGTCAAATTAATGCGCTGCGTTGTGGCGGACCAGCACTAGTGCCCCTGGGAGCGAGTAACAAAAATGGAGAACGAACAAAAATCAAACACTTCCTTATTCCTTGTTTTGTCTGCCAGTAGCAGTAGTTCGAAAAAGAAGATAAAAGAAAAGTTGTTGAAGTGAAAATTTTTATAAAATAAATTTGTAAAAGCGCATTTCGTTGATTTTTTTATTATTTTATTGTGAAGAAATTCCTACAATAAAGTTGGTGACCCCGTCGTGATAGCTTACGATAGTTATCCACTACGAAATTCGGATGGAATCTATAGACCGATGCGGGTTTTATTAGATCTGTCCAAGTCCTCAAGCTACCACAACCTTTCTGGCGTAACATGCCGGCTAGGTGGTTTATAATCTCCGAAACAGCATTTGGACTGCACCGAATCACTTCTGATGAGACTCGTTTCAGACACGTCCTTTTAAACCTCGACTGCGACATGCTCTCCATCGTCGGTGATGTCGTTGATTCACCCCCACCAACAGAAAAATACTAAACCATTAAAAAAAGAATTATTGCCAGTTTCGGAGACTCAGCAGAAACTCAACTTCGCCGCCTCCTACGTGGACAGACGCTTGGCGACGAAAAACCATCCCTTTTCCTTCAGAAGCTGCGCAACTTTTCAGGGGGGGGGGAGCAGTTTCCAGGCAATGTTCGAGGTATCTTAGCTGTAAATGCCACCACCGACCTTACTGCATTGGCTACACAGGCAGACCGCGTTATGGAAGTCATGCCTGCGTACATGAACATGATTGAACCTTCTGGAGAAACCCATGCTTCCGAACGCGAAGACAACACGACGAAATCAACTGCCACAGCAACAATACAGTCAGCTCTTTATGAGACATACCGAACTGAGATAAACAAGGTACGACTAGCTATCGAAGCCCTGTCACACGAGGTCCGCAGAAACCAATTCCGTCCGCGCAATCGTCACGACAGCAATAAAGAAAGAAACCGATCGCCATCCCGCAGGCGAATCAAGCAAAACTCATATTATTGCTATTACCACATTCAACAATTTGGTGAAAAAGCCCGAAATTGTCGTCCACCATGCCGTGGGAATCAGCGGCAGGGAAACTAGTTTCGTCGGCGCGAATCGAGGTAGCCGCCGACGTATCCTCAACATCGGAACGTCTTCTAGTTGCAGATCGAAAGACAGGAATGCGGTTTCTAATTGACACAGGAGCTGACGTATCCGTGATACCATTGCAGACTCTGAAGAAAAGGCACCTATTGAACGCAAACTTTATACAGCAAACCAAACTAGAATCCATACATACGGCGAAACACGATTAATCTTTGATTTGGGTTTGCGACGACCTTTCGTTTGCAAATTCATAGTAGCAAACGTTTCATAACCCATCATCGGAAACGATTTCCTACACGAATTTCATCTCAATTGACGCTTGATCGACGGCACGACGAACATCAAGACTATTGGAAGGATAATCACAACGGACGCTCCAACAGTGATTACGCTTAGCGAGGACTCTGGCTATTACACGATAGTTCGAGAACTATCAACACTAAATCCGACACCATATAATAATGAAAGGACCACCGTGCTACGATCGTCCTCGACGACTTTCTCCTGAACGGCTACGTTGGGCCAAACGAGAAATCGAAACATGGATCGCAGACGGCATCATAAAACCCTCGGATAGTCCTAAACGCTATGAAAGTGCCTGACAAATACCCTGTTCCACACATATGAGACTACGCACATCTGTCTGTACGGCTGTCAAATATTTTCCACCCTTGATCTCGAACGAGCGTATTAGCAGATTCCGTTGTCACCCGAAGATCGTTCAAAAACGGTAATAATAAATTCCTTCGGATTGTTTGAGTTTCATGTAATGCCATTTGGTTTGGCCAACGCCGCTCAAACTTTCCAACGCTTCATCGATACAGTTCTTCGACGGTTGGATTTCGTATTTTGTTATATCGATGATATTTTGATAGTTTCAGTGTGTTTTTCGCTGGCGCCATCTTTTAGTTAAACTGGGGAAGACTTATGCACACACCTGGATGAAACGGCGTTTAATGTCGATGTTTTCATACGGAAATCCGGGCTTAGCGAATAGTACGAACTCTTTATTGCATCGAGAAATAACCACAATATGGATATATTTTCTATACAGGGTATTGTAAAAAATGTGTTCTGCGTAATCATCTGTAATGTGGATTTTTGAAACAAAATAAATCGAATCGAAATAAGTACACCCAACTCTGTTTTTACACGGTAGATGCGTTCTTCAGCAAACCGTGTAAATAAAAATCCGTGTAAAAAAATATATGCTGCATATGGTATTTTCGGGAATATGTTCCGCAACTTTAAAAAATCGTGTTAAATGAAAAAAATGTAAATATTTAACTTCAAAGGCGTGCAAAAAAGAATGATAAAACGTATATTAGGTATTTAGAAAAAAAAGCAATTCATTTTTATTTGGAAAATAATATTAAATTACTACACATTTGGACATTTATTGCGGACTGGGCTAAAAATGTTACCATCGGTGAACGAGTTTGCAGCAACCCCGGTTTACTTTGACTTCTCCGCTGTAATAAAATCTGTCATTAAACATTGTTTTTTCGGCTTCTCCAGCTGCTTAAATAATTCTTGATACCCAGCTACACAAGACTTTAAATTTCGTTGAAATTTTAATGCACGCTCCATATCAGGATCATGAGTAAGAAAATGATGTTCCAAACTTACAGCAAACTTCAATCCGTCGCGTATTGTATCAGCCGTTAACAGCTGACATTCATCTTCAACTTCGTCATTATCCGAGTCATTTTCTTTGTTTTCATTAACTTCAATTAAATCCTGCTCATTCAATGGACTTTCAAGAATCAATTCATCGATGTCAACTGTTTGCATGTCCTGAAAACCTTCGCCACCAATTTGATTTGATAAAGTTATGATTTCGGTGCATAGAGCTGAGTTTTGTATTACACAACTTTCACTTTTTACCATGATGGCAAAATTTGTTTCCAACAAGCATTTAAGGTAGACTGTCGCAGTTGTTTAATAGCGTAAGAAGCATGTGTAATACACTCCCTTATTGTGAAGTTTTTCCATGTTTCCAGAACCGTTAGATTTTTCTCTTCTATAGAATCTAAAATGTATTTAAACGCTTGTTTTATGTAGTACATTTTGAATGCTGATATAATCCCCTGATCAAGTGGCTGAATCAACGAAGTGGTATTAGGCGGCAAAAATAGCAATCGAACATTTGGATGATCAAGCACTGGGTGGCTAGGCGCGTTGTCAATGAGTAAAAGTATTTTGAAGTCCAATCCTTTTTTTTCCATATATTCGCGAACTTCAGGAATAAAGCAATTGTTGAACCAATTTGTAAACAAATCTGCCGTCATCCATGCCTTTTTATTCGCCATCAAATGAACTGGAAGTTATGCAATGTTTTCACCTTTTAAAGCTCGAGGCTTAAGGGATTTGTTAATTAGTAGAGGCTTTAACATTTTATCACCTGATGCGTTGCTACAAAATAAAAACGTTACTCGATCTTTGGCCGCCTTAAAGCCACTAGCTGACTTTTCCGATTTTGCTATATAGGTTCTTCCAGGCATTTTCTTCCAGATAAACCCGTTTCGTCGGCATTAAAAATTTGATCTGGAGTATAGCCACCCATTTCAATTGTTTTTTTTAGTTCATTCGGAAAACTTTTTGCAGCGTTTTCATCGGCCGATGATACTTCACCTTTTAATTTTACATTATGAAATGCATGCCTTTTTAAAAAACCCGTCATCCATCCCTCACTTGCATTAAATGCTAGTTGTTCCGTTGGCAGACGACTTGTTGATGGTTCCAAATCGTGGAGATGATTGTACAATCTAAGAGCTTTCTCTTTTATAATTCTCCCACTAACTGGTATTCTTTTTTTCTGCAAATCTTCCATCCATAAGACAAGAAGTTTTTCGGTTTTTTCTTTTACGGGATTTCTACAATAAGATGAAACTTTTGAACTGAGTTTTGATCCAGAAATTACTGACTGTCGAATGGAATGCTCATTTTTTCGTATTGTTCTTATAGTCGCTTCGCTAAAATTAAAGGCTCTACCAACAGATGTGGCACCTTCACCTCTCTTTAATCTGTCTAAGATTTGTATTTTTATTTCTAACGATATTGCTTGTCTCTTCGAAATATGCCGTTCTTTATAAGACATTATGTCTGTAAGGTCACTATGAAACAATGTAAAAAACTAACACTCCAAACACTTCTAACACAAAATAGAAACTGACACTGCCCCCATTCAACAGATGTTCATAAACACACACGGAAAAATTACCGTTAAGAATTTTGATGTGTATCTTGAATTGCATTTTGCAGATGTACATATGTACATATGTAGATAAGCATGAATTAGCTGAAACGCACTTCGAAGGGTAAGAAAACGTTTTTTGTAAATCGTGTTAGATCGAAAAATCCGTGTAAAAAAGGAAAAATTATTTATTTTTGCGAATCGTGTTATTTCAAATTCGCGTAAAAAAAAATCGTGTAAAAACAGAGTTGGGTGTATTGGTTTACTCTATTGTAAGTTAGGAAAAAGGAAAACTGAAATCAAACCTCTTTCCATATGACTGAACCCTGGATCTAATAAAAATTTGACAAATACGAGTATGTCTACAAAGAAAGAATGAAACAAACTCAGATACTTTTTCTACTTCCCATATGAATGTTCTTAACTCGATTTTACTTATTCGTACAATACTCTGGGTAATTTTACCTCATTAGTGATATGTACACTACACTCGTGTTCTGCTCAATGACCAGTGTGCATCTACAATTCTTCGGTTGATTAGATAATATCTCTCCCGAGCTACATACATACTCGTACATAGATACTGAGCCTGTACATGCGGTAAAATGCATACAAACTGCCATGTTTAACTCAAAATCTCTCCCAAACAGAAGCTCTTGTACAGCGTGGTGTAAAAGTCAATGACTGATTTGAATGTTTTACTTTTAAATAATTTCCTTTAGACTAACTTCTAAAAACTGTGAAGGAATTATTATTACCCTTAAATTAATAAACAGTTCAAAACGACTTCCTAGATCATTTTGGCTAACATTTCGTAAAATATCTGGCAGCTGTAGTCGTATTTCAGCAAGCTTATTCTCCTTTAGCTGCGAATATAGGGGTGGGCTTATTTAGGGCCTCATCCTATTGAAACCAGATCTCAGGACACGCTAGCCTCGAAAAATATTTAATCACAGAGGGCTGTATGATAAGTGCCCGTGTTTACTGACTGATGGCACCACTGATGCAAAATGTGGAGCCATTCATCATATAGCGCCATTTTTACAACGATGAATGTCAAAATTTCAGACAGATGTATCGAGTAGTTTCGTTTTGACAGCTGTTGAAAGTCATCGAGTTCGGGTTTATTTGCAATCATGGGGAAAGAGCAATATCGATCAGTGATTCGATTTCTTTTTTTGGATGGGAAGACGTGTGAGGAAATCAAAGTGAAGTTGCATGCCGTTTATAAGGACCATGCATCTTCGATGACTAACATCAGATATTGGTTTAATGAATTCAAGCGTGGCCGTCCGATTGAGGTGACTACGGAGGATATGGTTAATAAAATCCATAATATCGTGTTAGCAGATAGTCGGGCGAAGGTCAGAGAGATTGCTGACATTTTACACATCTCAAATGAACGCATACAAAATATCTTACACGAAAAATTGGACATGAGAAAGCAATCGGCGAGATGGGTGCCGCGTTTGCGAACAGTGGAGCAAAAACGAAATCGCATGACAACTTCGGAGCACTGTTTGGACATGTTTAAGCACAAACCGAAAGAGTTTCTACGGCGTTTCGTGACTGTTGACTAAACATGAATCCATCTTTACACGCCAGAAATGAAAGAACAGTCAAAACGGTGGATTTCACTCGGCGAAACTGCTCCAAAGAAGGCGAAAACGGTTTACAATTTACGGGAGCAGTATTGGCGACATCGTAACATAAGTATGGCTCAATACCTTTTTCTCGGTCAACACCATACTAAATAAAAAATAAAAATAAATCATCTTTCTACGAAAAACTAAGAAATTTCAGTAAAAGTAACATACAAGGTTTAGTTACGGACTGTTCTCCGTTTCAAGGAAGAAAAAGCCATATACGGCAAATTCGTTTATTTATACACCCACTTAAGTAGAAAGGACTGTGTTCTATCACGCATTATCAGGTGATTAACCCTCGTATAATCATTGGCTTGTCTTGCCATCTCTTGTAAACGAACTGCGTAAGCAACATACAAGTTAAGGATCACCTGTCTTCCGAACAGTGTTCGTGTCAATGTATCTGAACTCTCCGCAATACTTGCAACAATTCGTTCAATATATAAATGTCTTCCGCTTCTAGATTCTGGTCTATTCTTCATTTGACGAAAATTTCTGTTCTCCGAACGCAGTTTTTAGATGAGGGAACATAAAGAAGTCGCTTGGGGCTAGATCTGATGAATAAGGCAGATGGTGAGGCAGTTCAAATCGTAATTCATGGATTTTTGCCATGGCAACCGCTGAGGTGTTAGACGGCGCGTCGTCTTGGTTAAACAGGATTCTCTTTTTCTGCAAATGTGGCCGTTTTTCCGCAATTTCTGCCTTCAGCTTGGCAAGTAATGATGCGTAGTATGCTCCTGTAATGGTTTTTCCTTTTTGAAGATAATCGATTAAGATAACTCCTTTACTATCCCAAAAAACAGTCGCCATCACTTTCCCAGCCGAAAAAACAGTTTTTGCTTTTTTTTTGGAGCCGGCTCGCCCTTTGCAGTCCACTGGTTTGACTGAATTTTTGTTTCGGGCGTATAATGGTGTATCCAAGTTTCATTTCATTTCACAGCTTTCTCATGCCTAAATCTTGATTTAATATGTAACAAACACGTTCTTTGGACATTTTCATAACCTCTACTATCTCTCTCACTATAATTCGGCGGTCGTCTAACACCATTTGGTGAACATTAGCAATGTTATCGTCAGTGGTTGCAGTTTTTGGACGTCCCGAACGTTCATCATCTCCCAAGCTCTGGGCTCAAGCCACATTTAAATTCAGCTGCCCAAAATTTCACTGTGGTAAATGATGGTGTAGAGTCCCCATACACAAAGTCCAACTCATTTTTGATTTGCGTAGGCGTATTGCTTTTCAAAAACAAGAATTTAATAACAGCTCGATACTCAATTTTTTTCGTTGTCACAAAAAACACTCACATCGACTCACTCAAACAACTGTCAACTAAAAACTGCGCGTCCAAAATGACTGAAACTTCGGTAAGTAACTGGCAAAAGATGCACAACTAGCATTCACTAACTTTTATTGACTAGATCTTTACGTTGCGGTCGGAAACTTTTCAGACAACTCTCGTATGTCAAAACTGAACGAAAAGTTAGCAGAGGCATCGTCAAATCGCAAAGTTCCCATAATTGCTTTTGATAACTTAATCAGAATTTGAAGGTAGCCGTCAATTTTACGTACATGGGGAAAATCCTTTGCTGTCAAATCAAATTGTTGTGAATGTGAAAAACGTTTAGTCGAAAACTACATACAATTTCTAGAAGACCTTAAATTGTTGCATGTTGCAATCGAGCCAGTAAAATGTCCGCAATAAAAAATTATAAATGAACTGTTCCCAGCTGTCAAATTTTCGTACGAAAGAGGCGAATCCATTCGACGTACGAAACTGTTCTTTTATTATGGTTGAGCCTTACGAAAAGAGAACAAAGCAACAAATGATAATACAAAGATACTTGGCATAGGGTTTTCAGTGAAATGAGTTAAATTTATCTCGCATACAGTGGCAAGAAGTGGTAGAGAGTTATTTTTATTCGTTGAAGACAACTTGTATCACAAACAAAACAATCGTAAAAGAAAAAAAACTTGTATGTATGTATGTGCATGCATATGTGTTCACATACTCGGCGAATTCATATGATTAGAATAATTTTTACTGATGTACATATGTGTGTATTCCCAGCCGAGAACAGTTTACTGATTCACATCACAATAACGATCCGCAAAATGGTTTAATTATGCAAAATTAAGGTGAACTGCTTGCTTTTCCGGTTCTCGGAATGACCCACTAAAAACATCAGTCGATTAAACACCCTTGTAAATTAATTGTGTTTGGATAATGCGAGTACATCATATTGTTGTATATTGTATGATAGATAAGCTATGTATATGCTTCGGGCAAATGAAAACCATTCAATGGTGACGAGATTTCCATCCATGCAATCTCTATTCTACCTACAACTTGGCCCATTTATGGTATGTACCTATATTCATATCTACGAGTACATACCTGTTTGTGGTTAAATATTGTATGTACTTAAAAATATGCTCATAGATGTATTACTAATATACAGCACTGCGATTTAATCTGTTAGACAGTTACATACTTACAAATAGAAAAAAAAAACTACGCCATTTGCGAATATTTTATGAAAATAACACTCGTGACAAAAACATTGTTCGAATACAACAAGAGTGAATTACATTGGTACTCGTACATTGGTTTCTAATTTCTATCTTCGCTCGAAAACACCTACATACGAGAGTGTTGCATGTAAATTTGCTACTAAATTTGACTTTCGATAGAAGAAGCACAAATTCATACATAGTCCCATCTGGATTCAGCACAAACTTATCTCACTTTTTCTACATACATACATATATGATTCTGCGACGGACTAGTGACTTCTCTTGTTCAAAGGTTCCCAGAAATAGCCTGACCTTCGAGATTTGGGCTTGTGCGTGGAGTTAATTATCTGAGCACGTTAAAATACTTTCACTTGCGAAGCAACCAAGTGCTTAACATAAGCACGGATTCACTGTTGATGATTTTTTAAAACGAAAACCGTGTAATAAGGTTTAGATCTACATATGGAGTAGGCCTCTAGACTACTATCGGGTTTTCCAATAAGGACTTGACAACTTTTTTTTTTTAAATAAAACGCAAAACATTTGAGATATTTCAAAAACTTTATTATAGGATTGAAGTACAATCAAAACATTTATGAATGGACCTCGACTTGGTTCATATGGCCACCGCGGGCACGTTTGCAGCGGCCGATTCGTTGGACCCAATTTTCAACGACTCAGCCACACATTTCGGCCGAAACGGCCGCTATTTCGCGTTCAATGTTGACTCTGACCTCTTTCAACGTCGTCGGCGTTGGCATAAACCAATGACTTAACGTAGCCCCACAGAAAATAGTCAAGCGGCGTTAATTCGCACGAACGAGGCGGCCAATCGACTAGTCCATTTCTTGAGATAACACGCTCACCATACTTACTCTTCAATAAATGGATTGTAACGTGTGCTGTGTGGCTTGTGGCATCATCCTGTTGAAACCACATGTCGTCCAAGTCCATATCTTCCAATTAGGGCCAAAAATAATCGGTACGATAACGCTGACTATTCACAGTAACGTGACGATCGTTATCGTCGACGAAAAAATATGGCCCAATAACGCCGCTGGCATGCAAACCGCACCAAACAGTTATTTTTTGTGGATGAAGTGGTGCTTCATGAAGCACATGTGGATTTTCACTCGACCAATAACGCATATTTTGCGGAGAACGTACGTCGATTCAAATGGTCCATCGGCTTCAATTCTTGAGTCAGCTTGATCTTGTAAAGGTGTAAACCAAGATCCTTACGCAAAATACGCCATAATGTGATCTGAGCGATGCCCAATTCTTGAGAACGCCGTGGAATTGACTGATTTGGATCGTTTGGTACGGACGCCTGAACGGCAGCGATATTTTCGACACTTCGACCAACCCGTTGTCTCACTGACACGGCAACATCACACAACGAATATGTAGACTCAAATTTTAGCACTAAACTTGTTATTGCCTGTCTACTAGGGTGAGAATTACGACCGAAAACGCTCTTAAAGTTGCAGTCACAGACTCCGAATTTCGGTAGAAATTTTTATAATTTGCAGACGTTGCTCGTTCGTGGACTTTACCATGATGAAAATGTTGAGTTTACTGAATAAATTAACAGTGACAGTTTGATGATTAGTGAAAGAGTGCGTTCACAAATTAAATTCAAAGTTGTCAAGTCGCTATTGGAAAACCCTTTATAAGATTGTGTAATCTCTCCACCCTCTAAGGGTTGCTTTAACATTTTTGCGGTAGACAACTTTCCCTCTGCCCTGAGTTTCATTTGAGTAGCATATACGAGTACTAGTTCATCGGTTTCGACTTCTGATCGCAAATTTTCGGTTTTTCTACGCTGAGAATGAAACTGTTGGTCTACCGCTATTACGAGTACTTGCTTAGGAAAATGAATACTACCTAGTAGGGACATAAATACTGTTACACAGAAAAATCAGCGCCAAATGAAAACGAATTAATATTAAAACATTGTTTTTTTTTTGTTTTTATTGGGTTATTCAATGGCTTCAAATCTTACAACAACTTATTCGAAATGACTTCCATTTGCCTTCCAGCACGACTTAAGACGATGTGGCCACTCATCGATTGCGAGACGCACTTCATGCATGGGGAAATTGTCTACTGCACGGACAAGGACTCGCTTCAACGACTCAATACTTGAGTGTCGAGTAGAGCAAGCCATGCCCTCTAATACGGACCAAATGTAATCCAATGGGTTGAGGTCTGGACTACCAGCTGTCCAATCATCCGTTGATATGAAGTCCCGAACGTTGTTTTTGAGCCACAGTTGAGTCGTTTTTGCTTTGTGAGCTGGAGCAGAGTCTTGCTGGAAAGTCCATGGCTTGTTGTTGAATATTGAACCAATTCACAATGGTTTCCAAGACGGTCGGTTGATATACTTTAGTCGATGTTTCCCTCGTTTATCGCAAAAATGGAGCTTGGTAACGCCATCGTAGCACACTCCCCACCATACCATTACAGACGCGGGATGGTAGCCTCTTTGAACTCTCGGGATAAGTTGGGATGCTTCTCTGGATGACCGAGCATACAAACGATCGTTCTCCTTATTGAACGATTTTTCTACGGTGAAGATTTTCTCGTCAGTAAACAGAATTTGTCTGTGAGCGTTCTCTGAAATACGGCTGAATAACACTTTCGATCTTCGCTTGCGTTTTTCCTTCAATGCGGCCGTGAGCAGGTGTCCAGTGTGTCGCTTGTATGCGCTGAGTCCTAAATCTTCTTTGATAATGCGAGACATGGATTTTTGCGAAATTTGCATTTCCCGCGACAACATTTTCTGTTTTCGCAGCGGTTTTCGGTCGATTCGTTTCTTCACGGCTGTGATCGCTTTCGGAGTTCTCACAGTGCGCGGACGGCCGAATATTTGATGGTCTCGTACTCCACCAGTATCCTCAAACAACTTCACAGCACGATACACAAAATTGCTAGTGATTCCAAGCGGTCGCAACGTCCTAAACATATCGCCTTTTTCCATGTTGCATTGTTGTTTAGAAAAAACACATACCCATGGGCATACATATTTGTTTCGCCAGCATTTATTCCCTACCCAGAAACAAGAAAATCGGTGTTTGGACGACATTTTTTTAAGGGTTTCGGCTATCGATCCGCCACTGTGCGACATGCAAAAAGACCGACATGGGCCGGACAAAAGAAGTATGAGAAACTGTGATGTATTCTACAGTAATACTTGTGTTGCTGCACCGTAGGCTAGGACATATTTGCATCCAAAATTTAAAGATTGGTCCTGATAAAACCAAAGTCCAAATAAATCAAACAGCAACAGGAGAACTCCTTGGGATCAAATCCAATTTTATTTTCTGCGAAATGTAAGGTTTGTTTTTTAATTCATTTTACAAATATTGCTTTACAATTTACAATTGGTAGGAACACAAAAAATTATTATTTTTATTATTAAAATCAAATATTTCACATTAAGGTTACAAGCTTATTATTTGTGAAGGCTTAAAGGATTTCAATTGCTTCAAAATGTTAAGTTAACTGATTGATTGAATTTGGTAAAGAAAAATAAATTAAAAGTAATAAAAATTTAATTTTTAATACATTATTTCATTTCATTCATGTATCACTGGCCAAGTGTTTAAAAAGATGATTTTTGAATATATGTATTTGTGTTTTTGATTGATAATGAGTTCCACAAAAGAGTAGTATGGACAAAAAATATACGTTCGGATTGCAGATAGTTGAATCTGGCCCGAATCAGGGTTGCGATTCTTTGCGAGCTGGCAAAAACCAGTCTGTTGTGTAGGTACTCATGCTGACGTCTCTGCACAATGCTATGTAACTGTAACAATGACCTAAAGTTGATGAGATTATCAAAAGTCAGACCCGTTATTTGGAGTAGGCGGAGATATGATCAGGTTGCGAGGTTGTTGTATATTACGTTTAATTTGTGTTATAGTCAATACTGCATAAGACTTCGCTGCCATCTCTGTCCTCCGAGCGCAGTTTTTAGATGAGGGAACAAAAAGAATTCGCTGGGGGCTAGATCTGGTGAATAAGGCGGATGGTCAAGCAGTTCAAACCGTAATTCATGGATTTTCACCATGGCAACTGCTGAGGTGTGAGATGGCGCATTGTCTTGGTGAAACAGGCTTTTCTAATTCTGCAAATGTGGGCGTTTTTCCGTAATTTCTGCCTTCAGATTATCAAGTAATGATGCGTAGTTTGCTCCTGTAATGGTTTTTCCTTTTTGAAGCTAATCGATTAAGATAACTTCTTTACTATCCCAAAAAACAGTCGCCATCACTTTCCCAGCCGAAAAAACAGTTTTTGATTTTTTTGGAGCTGGCTCGCCCTTTGTAGTCCACTGTTTTGACAGAATTTTTGTTTCGGGCGTATAATGGTGTATCCAAGTTTCATTTACAGTAATTAATCGGCGCCAAAACTCGGATTTATTGCGCCTAAACTGCGCCATC
This sequence comes from Volucella bombylans, assembly GCA_949129095.1. NCBI lineage: Eukaryota > Metazoa > Arthropoda > Insecta > Diptera > Syrphidae > Volucella > Volucella bombylans. Next base: position 156,250,549 of record OX422141.1, on the reverse strand, counting down.
AGAGCGTTGGAAATGTTCATTCGAACACGTTTTTGGTCTAACGTAAGAAAATGCGGCACCCAACGCGCGGACAGCTTTCTCATGCCTAAATCTTGATTTAATATGTAACAAATACGTTCTTTGGACATTTTCATAACCTCTACTATCTCTCTCACGTTAATTCGGCGGTCGTCTAACACCATTTGGTGAACTTTAGCAATGTTATCGTTAGTGGTTGAAGTTTTTGGACGTCCAGAACGTTCACCATCTCCCAAGCTCTTACGGCCACGTTTAAATTCATATGCACAACTAGCATTCACTAGCTTTTATAGACGGGTGCGGCTATCTTTATGTTGCAGTCGGAAACTATTCAGACAACCCTCGTATTTAGGTGCTCTTGTATTTCAAATACTTTCGATAGAAATGGCAAGATGGCAATACGTCTGTATTCGGTGCTGGCACAATTTTCGAACTTGAGGGAGAAGGATTTTTAAAAATTTGGGATTTATTTCATCTTTTCCTGTTGCGTTCGATCTGATAGACAATACAGCTTCAACTATGTCTTCGTCTGTAAAGTGAGTGAAATTAAAATATTCTTCAGTGGCACTTTCTTCACTAGTAAGTTGATGCACTGAACCACGAAAACCAGTATTCGAATTTTGTGTTAATGGGACAGATACAGATATGAACTGAGAGTTTAGAAGGTTGCAATCTATGTCAGTAGGTGCCTGTAACCGTTGTTTACCATTTCCAAGCCTGTGCAATTTTTGCTAAAGATCTCTTCCAGACTGAATGTGAGAAATTAACAAATTTTCGTAGTAAAGCCGTTTTGCAGATTTAATACGGAGCACTGCTAAATTAGGAAGGGAACGATAAGTGTCATAGAATACATTCACTTGTTTCTTCTGTTTAACCTGTTTTTTCACCGCTTTACCTATGAGTGTATTGGTTTTGGGCGAATTCGGATTCGGCGGCGCTGGAAGTTGCTGTTGGTCGCGACCTGGGTTTGACCTGGTGCTAATGAAAGACGAAGATAACATCATGCAAATATTATAGGTATATAAGTGGCGGCAAACTACGATGGGCAAATTAATATTATTGTTAAAATTTATTTATTCAGGATGAAGAAACTCTAGCTATTTGGCTAAAATACTAGCACTACTGCTTGTACCCGCACAATAATTATAGTGTAAGCTTATAAATTCACGAGTTTAAACTACTTTTGCCGGAGAGATAAAAAAAAGACGTCTATTCACTCTCGAACATCAGTACGTAAGAAGCGCGTGGGCAACAGCTATTCTTGAAAAAAAAAAACGAAAAATTTTTCACGCGGTTTTCTTTGTTCTGCAGTGCCCTATACTTAACGTATTCTCTTTTCTGATAAAAAGAGACGAAAGTATTTTCACATTATATCAACCAGCATATCAAAGTTGCCACTTTAAAATAATTATGAAATTATTTCTTAGTCTGAAAACTATGTGGAAAACTTGAAATTCAGAACAGCAAGCCTTCCAACCGACATCTTCATCTTATAACATAAGCTATGCGCTCCTCACCATCTGGGCCTGGGTAAACCCTTATGACGCGTCCTAACTGCCAAGCAGAACGAATTTCATTCGGTTCGATAAGAATAACTACATCATCGACTTCGACTTGCTTTGTTGTCTTGTGCCACTTCGACGGCCTTGTGATGACTGGCAAATATTCGGTGTACCATCGTCTTATGAGTTTTGACATCAAATGCTGAGATTGTCTGCTATAAAGTTTGCTGCATAAATCCTTTTCTCTGAAAACACCTGGTGCAGTTGTGTCCTTATTAGCTTCGCCAAAGAGCATCTTCCTGATCTACCCGGATTTGCGTGAGGGGGCGGCGATTTATTTGGCTTTGAGCCTCCAAGAGAGCATTTTGCAGTACGTCTTCCTTGGGAATCGCACCTTTCAAAACAAAATTCACACAATTTTTTCGATTGTACGTATGCGTCGTTCCCAAGCTCCTCCCATCCGTGGTGAATAAGCAGGTATGAATCGCCAAAGTATACCTTCATACTTCGTAGTGTGTTCGCTAGCTGGTTCTCCATCTCTTTTATATCTTTATCTAGAAGATTCACTATACAGAAATCGGGTGACAATACGGTTGATGACAAAACGCCGTACAGCCGTTGTGCACTGATTTAGGCTTAAATCGTTAAGTAGCTGAATTTGTACATCACGAAGAGTTAGACATGTAAAAACCATGCCGTATCGTTTTGCTGTTACACGTCCAAACTTTACTGGCAGTGGTCCAAAACAATCCACTCCGACATGAGTAAAGGGTCTCAAGTCAAAAGATAAACGAGCTTCAAGAAGCTGACTCATCAGTGGTATGGCAGGTTTGGCCTTAAGGCGTTTACACAAATTACATTTGGACCTCACCCTTTCAACTGGTCCTCGTATGTTGATTATCCAAGTACGTTCACAGATGTCAGAGATGACTGTGGCTGTTTCCATGTGAAAATTGGTTTCATGATGATGTTGTATAAGTATGTCGAGTAATGGATGATTTTTTGGTAAGATAGCTGGATTACGAGCCGCGTATGACAAATTGGCCTTTTGTACTCGTGAGCTCATACGAATAGTTCCCTCGTTGTCGAGAAATGGCGAAAAGCTAAGAATGGAACTTTAGGAGCTCACTCTTCCATTTTTTTTTTTTTCAAAAATAACACATCAGCTGGAAAGGCATCCATTTGAATTTTACGAAAAAGCTGATGAAGGTTGTCTTCTCAGAGAGCATGAATCGTAGTAGAAAGCCGATGACATGAATAAAAATTGTTGGCATTTCGTGGCTTACCAAATCCGCTTCAGGTTTACCTACCTTTACAGGCCACTCACTTTTAGGAAGTCCAAGAAAATTTGGGCCCTTGAACAATCTTCCTTCCTGATTTCCCATAGATTCCTCAAACCGTTTAGTGCCATCGCCAGCAACGTTATCACTGGAACCAACGTAAGCCCATTAGCTTGGGGTGGTTGAATCAAGGCTCTCCCCAATTCGAGAAGCGAACAAGGAAGGAAATCCAATGGATTACAGTCTTTGAGTCTGAAAGAAAAAGAACTTCATCAATCCGTTGCAGCCGTTACACTCAAATTGTAGGTAAGCTAGAGCAGCATCGACAAAAACAATAAGACTTACCACGCAGTTATCCGGATACCATGAAGTTTATCGCCGAGGAATTCGTAGTTTTTCTAGTTCTCCAATGAAAGTTAACCACTGGATCTGCAGATCTGTTGACACTGGTTCGTCCCAGTCAAACTCCTCTCACCACACCTCTCGAAAATCCGCATGATGGTTCGCAGCATATTTCGTTTGATTATGACGACATTTATAGATAACATACATACTCACAAAGAACACTGAAACTCACTCAATTCGCTTATCAGTTCTACTAGCACTCTCGATATCAAACTTGCACTTCTTGCTGTCACAAAGAACTTCAAAAACCTAAATATTTTTTTAACAATGATCTTTGATGTGCAGATCTGACAAACTTTACGAAATCATTGCATGGGCCTGAAATTATAGTCGGAATGTATTTGCATATGCAAATAATGTTTAATTTTCTTATTATTTAACATTTAATGGATAGTGGCCGGATACTGGTACACCTACCCTATTCATTTGTAAAAAAAAATGTGAACTCCCTCACATATAGAAATTTCTTGTCCAACTTAACGTACCTATAGCATATCTGGCCTGAAAGCAATACAGTTTACAAAGTTCCTCACCACACCGTCAACTTTGTGTTTATTCCGTTCCATGGATTGAACTTAAACAGAGTTTCTAATTATTGGTATCTGATGCTTGATGTTTATTAATCTTTCCGCAAAAGAAAAAAAATTGTACTTAGAAGGATTGAAAATAGACCCAAGAATCGAAAGAATGTATTCGAGTTAGAGGGAGGCGACTGTATATTTTTTTACATAATTTTCTTTACTGAAATATAAAAAAATTCCAATAGAAAATGGGTACCCGGGTATCCCGGGAACTATTAGATGGGGTTAGTAAAGTTGGGTATGAACATGAACATAAAGGTTAAAATTATCTCAGCTGGGGATTTTTATTTATTTTTTCGTAATGTCGTCATTTGTTTTTTTTTTTTGTCCCTCTGGCATGAACTTCAATGATGCTGATGTAATCGTATGTAATGGCCATCAACGCCAAGGTTGATTCTTGCATAGCCGAAGCAAGCTTCAGACATTTTTCTTTATTTACTATATGTACATGGCAACATAGTTCTTCCATGAACGCGTTAAAGTATGAATACAAATACTCGTTAACGCATACACACTCAAATACAATACAAAATGTACAAACATGATATATGTATATCCACAATGTACGCGTGGATTTATGTAAAGAGGAATCAAATTCGTAAGTTGGGGGCACGCAACTAAAAACCATATCGATCGCACTCCAACTGTAATTACAAAACTAACGTCAAGAATGCCTTGCACCCTTTAGGTAGTCACAACCCGATTCATAAACATATCTCCACCTATGAACCAAACAATTCAATTTAACGCCTCCGTCTTTATTTACTATAGATATTCATATCTTGGAATAAAAATGGGAAAAGATAAATCACAAAAATTTCTATTTTGATACCTATAAAAAAATCCATTGTTTGGGCGAAGACCCCCAGTAGTGTTACATCATTAAGGTGCTTTTATATGTGCAAAAAACTAGAATATATCCCATACATAGATACACATGTATGCATTTAACATAAACATAAAATAAAATATAGAAAAAAATACATAAAAGCCATAATAAACAATTAATTCAGCCTATTTCCACAGTTTCTTTTCCTCTTCCTCTAGTCTGTTGCATACATACATACATATGTACATATGTATCTGACTATTTACATTTCCATTTTCGAGCACATTCATTATAGAGAATAAGAAGAGAGAGAGAGCGAAATTAACAAAATCATATGATTCCTGTTATGATATGGTTATGCTAGCAACATGTATCTATGCCACACCATTGAGATACATGTTTACTCATCTCTCGCTCAGCTGTGGAAATTTTTTTTTGTTTGAAAAAAAAAAAAAAATTCCTGTTTTTACGGACGATGAACTAGTATGGGTTTTAGTGGTAGGTGTGATGTAACATCGACGGTGTTGTCGAGGAAGGTTCACTAATTGATAGTGGAATAGTGTTGTGAGTAGTGAAAAATGTAGTGCTATAGTATATTTCCAGTTAAACATGTGAGAACGCAGTGACTCTCACTCAGGCGGCCTTCTGTTTAGTTTTGAACGCAGTGGAGACTGAATGGTGAGTTGCTGAAATAAGAAATTGAGCAATGATTTGTTTTAGGCAGTTTTCATCTACTCCGTCAATCGATAAATAATGTATTCTGCTTCCGAACACTGTTACGACACTGAACCAGTTGGTTTACGCTCTGGTTACCCCTGTGTCGAAACTAAATAACACCCTGCGTTGAATATTTATTGTCATTTCACCTTCTCTTCATTGTCTTTGACACCTACAACACCTATATTCAATAAAATACGAGTAAACCACAAATAGCAAAATTGATGAAGAAATATGGTCTCCTTTTGGCTCGACACATTTAGTCCAGCGATATTCTAACTTTTTCAAGCCATTCAAAAAATTTGATTTGTCGAACTCCGCAAAATAGGCCTCTATTTCGGCGATGATTGCCATTTTTTCATGTTTGGAAACAAAAAGAAATCACATAGAACCAAATCTGGAGAATAGGGTGGGTGAGGCAGCAATTCGTAGCGTATTTCGACCAATTTTGCTGTGGCGATTGCGGACGAGTGAGCAGATGCGTTGTCACGGGGAAAAAGGACTTGTTTTTTTTGCCAAGTGAAGCAGTTTTTTTTTTTTTTATTATTAATTCAGCATTGAATCGGTCCAATAAATCAGCATAGTACTGCCCCGTGAATGTGCTTCCTTTCTCCAAATAGTCGGTGAAGATGATGGCTTGCGAATCCCAAAAAACGGTGGCCATGACTTTTCCGTCCAATGGAACCGTTTTCGCCTTCTTTAGAGTAGTTTCGCCGGGTGAAATTCACTGTTTTGACTGTTCTTCCATTTCTGGCGTGTAGTAATGGATCCATGTTTTGTCAACAGCCACGAAACGCCGTAGAAACTCTTTCGGATTGCGCTTAATCATGTCCAAGCAGTGTTCCGAAGTTGTCATGCGATTTCGTTTTTGCTCCACTGTTCGCAAACGCGGCACTCATCTCGTCGATAGCTTTCTCATACCCAATTTTTCGTGTAAGATATTTTGTATGCGTTCAATTGAGATGTGTACAATGTCAGCAATCTCTCTGATCTTCGCCCGACTATCTGCTAACACGATATTATGGATTTTAGTAACCATATTCTCCGTAGTCACCTCAATCGGACGGCCTGGGCGCTATTCATTAAAAACGGATGTTCGGCCACGCTTGAATTCATTAAACCAATATCTGATGGTAGTCATCAAAGGTGCATGGTCCTTATCAACGGCATGCAACTTCACTTTGATTTCCTCATACGTCTTCCCATCAAAAAAAAAAAAATCGAATCACTGATCGACATTGCTCTTTCTCCATGATTGCAAATAAACACTAACTTGATGACTTTCAATAGCTGTCAAAATAAAACTACTCGATGCATCTGTCGATACATACTGTTATATTCAGTCAGTCAGCGTTGTAAAAATGGCGCTCTATGATAGCATACACATTTTGCATCAGTGGTGCCATCAGTCAGTAAACACGGGCACAAAGTATTGAAAGAAGTTATAGAAAAGTCTACTTTAAGTATGCGTTGAAATAGCAGTGCTAAAAAGGAATAAGCTTCAAGTCTGACTTACTTCAATATTTTGTTGTATAGGGTCTTTCCATAAAGTAGCTTTTTTAAATGTAAGTAAAACAAGTTGTGTGTGTGATATCCACTCATTTCTTTTTTTTTATTTCAAAGAACACTTTATGGCATCGTTCTTGTGGCACGTATCTAATTTGTGATGTGACTGAATTTGCTGGATGGCGTTAATTATGTTGGCTTTGAGTGCTTCAATTGTTTACTTGCATAGACCCGCGATTTTAAATAGTCCCAAACGAAGAAGTCTAAAGGCGTTAAATCGCATGATCTCGGTGCCCAGTTCACGTTCACCGTATTGTTGGAACACATATCGTCGGTATGCATTCATATTCATATCATCCAGTATAAGCCATAAGAAGTTGATTATCATCGATCTCTAGCCCTCGCCGTAGATGGTTATGGCATGGCCGGTTTCGTTGTGCAAGAAGTACAGAGTGGTGATTCCGCCACACCAAAATAGTGACTTTTTCGGAATGCGTTTTGTGCCGGTGTGTCTCGTGTGGATTGGTACCCATCCAAATCCGACAATTTTGCTTTTTTTTCGAAATTTTGGTCAACTGCAAATTTGATGATTTGCAGACGTTGTTCAACGCTATAATTTCACCTTCATGGTGATTTACCATACACTAATACTACTACATACGCATACACTTCTAATTAATTAACTACCTACAAATCCTTATTTTTTTAATTTAGCTATTTGAACAGCTTTATTTTCATCAGTTCAAAGATTTTTAATCGAATTCAAAACTCAACTTTATTATCTTCAAACCATGTCTTCGTTGTCTTTGGACATGTCTATCCTGCATAAATATTCTCTTTAGAGGCAATTCCTCTTCAGCACATTACATTTTGAAGAACGTTAATGTGCATAAATTGGGTAGTTTTTGCTTTAATTCAAAAGATTGGACCAACTTCATTTTATGAGAACCCGCTCCCCAACCACCATTTCGCCACCTCTGTGCTTAATTATTGGTAGAGTGTACTGAAGTTAGTACCCAGCGTTACTCACTCTTCTGACATACATTTGTATGTATATCCTGATCCCACTTGAGCCAAATATTTCCGTATTTGACTCATCTGTCCAGAGAATATTTTGATAGTGCCGATTGGAGAAGTGGGATATTTCATGGATTTCTTGCTTTTAGTCTGGTCTATAGAAATCTCTTTCATACCGTTACATGACTAATTTCATATTTTAATTCTCTTTAATCTTCCTCGATGAGATAAAGGGATCACATTTCACTGTTCATATTATTTAAACATCTTCCCAAGCAGTTGTTTTTCGCTCTTTTCCTCTCTCTTTTCTGGCGGTTTTTCTTGCTATCTAAGAGCATTCCGAACCATTTTAGCGGAGCTATTTAACTTTTCCTGACTATTCTTGTGTGGTTTTCCTCTCTTTTTTATTTTTTATTTTTCGGAACAATGAACAGTGATTGATAAGTTAAATAACAATCGAACTTTAATTAAATAAAAGCAAAGTATTTAATGATTGACATTTGGCATTTGAATTTAAAGTAGAAACAATTCTGTTATGTTGGTTACATTTGCTTAGTACGACATAACATAACATGAAAGAAGTCTACTAAGTGAGAGCTTAAGGGGGTAGTCTCATGTCCGAGGTTAAATTTTGGTGTTTTTTAGGGATTTTTTTTGGCGGAAAATGAAATACATTCTTCTTATGATAATTATATGTTATTATTTAGTTATTGAATAATACAAAAAAAAATTTGTTAAATAAGAAAAAAAATATTTGTACGTCATTTTGGTAAGGTAAAGTAGGTCTCTTCGAAAAAAAGTTGGGACTGACCCCCCCGATTGCTCCGTTTGTAATCATCTGAAATCAAAATTCTAAAAAGATTATTATTCAGTAGGGTTGTCATTCTGTCCCGTAGAAGATTTAAAAAATTTGAGTGAAAAATAACAAAATGACGGCATTGTAAATTTATTTTTTTCAAAAATCGTGGATAAAAAAATCTAATTCTGGTACCGGAGAGAACCATTCATATGTAGAATATTGTGTTAAAATTTCAGCCGAATCGGTCCAATAGTTTTTTTTTTAATCATCTAGGCCGACGCATATAATATAAGTATATTCTCAACTTATTAAACTTAAAAAATATGCAAAGAAAAAAATCGATTTTTTGAAGATCCAACATGAGACAGTGCAAATAAAATCAAACGTTTTGGACCAACACTGGTGAGACAAAAATCATCAGCGTGTTTGAAAATAATCGGTAGAGTAAGTAGCATGTTTCCAATGCCTTGGAAGGCATTGTGGTCGGCATTTTGTCATAATGTCTCAAGGTAAAAGACCAAGCTACGGGAAATTTGGGAAAATTAGGCATACACTTTGCTCTTTAATTTTATTTCGCCCGCACTATGTGCAAACGCCTAAAGGGTGTTGAAAATTTCTTGAGCGCGCACTTATTGAAGGGTCAAGATATCGTGTGACCTTTCTCCACGAAGTAGCATGCAGACATGTACATACTATATGAATGTAGGGAATGAGCGGCAAAAGCCGTTTTAAAGAGACTAGTGTCATCGTCACCACTTACAGGGAGCTTAGGGACAGGGACGACGAGTATGCAAAGTCAAGTGAGATGAGATTTTCATTCGTAATAACAATTTATTATCTGGTATCTAACGTTAAAACAACGTGTGAAATAAAATGTATTGCGACAATTTTTTATTTGAATTCAATTCAATTCTGCGTGTAGTCAATAATTTTACAAACTTGAATGTAAAGTGAATTCTGGGCGACAACATATTGATGCAGTGAAGCAGAGTGCTAATGAATAGCTCCATGAACAATATCTCCATAAATTCTGGTATAAAATTCTACGACGACACAACAGCTTCGGCAAAAGACTATAAAATACTATATGAGAGTGCAGAGTTTTACAGCTCATGTTCATGCTCACCATGAGCCACGAAATGCATTTTGGCTTAGTTAGCTTTGTTATTACAAAGAATACTCGCTATTAGGGCATTTACAATCTTTACAATTAACATACCATCGACCATTACACCGTCATAGAGTGGCTGTTACGGTCGCTGACCGGTGGCATTATTACTGCATATTTCTTTAAGGATGCCAGAAGCAATGCTTAAGCGCTTATTGGTAACGAAATAAGATCATTTAGACCTATAGACCTGTTGCGATACCAACAGAACTAACACACAGCGGGTGTTATATTTTAAATTTAGCAAGAAAACTTTTACGGCCGAAAAACGTAGTGATATTGAGCGGTCCATATGAACCTCCGTATTTGATCGCCTTCTAAGATGTATAGGAAGTAATATATTGTAAAATAAAACCGTTTTAGGGGTCACTATGTTGTCGGTGCCGTAACATAGTAAAAAAATGACAAGATGAACAACAAAGTGAGTGAGGGACTAGTCCTTGGTTACCAGCGAACCGTTGCGCCACCGATTTATTTATTTTATTTTGTATCCCGATGAAAGTCTTACAAAAACATAATAAAAGACCAGCGAAGTGGGGCTGAAGTATTTCCTACATTGGCTGAAGGAATTTTACCATTTTCAGAACTTTTAGGGACATTGAATATGTGATCGTCGGCTCGTCGCACGTTATTTTTACGTATTCTTCCTTATTCCGAGAATGAAAAGTTGTTTGATCTCGGTAATGAATGAGTACATTTAAGGTTTGTATTCATCTAAGAAAAATTCATTTGAAAGTGTGAAAGTACTCGTACATATATGCATGAGCATTTTGCTTTCACTAGAACTATGTAGACTTTAGTTTCACTCTTCGATGAGACATGTCAGAATAGGTACCTGTAGTACATCTGTTGCTACAAAAACATGATGGCTGCCATTGAGAGAATTAAAATATTTTTTCAGTGTTAAGACAGATTGTTCGAAAGCGAACACATACTCGTACATACGATAGTAGTAATAATATATTTATTCAAGTATTTCTAACACAGTAAGAATACGGTTTTAAGTCTGTGAGAGATAAACAGCTGGGTATAAATTTTAAAAACAGATACAATAGATACCTACTATATCCTATTCATTTTCAGAAGATTCAAAGATAACATAAGAAAGAATAGAATAAATAGATGGAATGATAGTTATTTAGAATTAGGGGTAAGGATGGAAGAAAACTGGTGTATGTACAATACATATGCATCAAGACCTTATGTAAATTGTTTGAGGATTGAAGCAAAAACAATTGAAGTTAAATTACTGAAGCAAGGAAGCGGAATTCATTCCGATACTGTGTAAGAGAATATAAACAGTTTCATAGATAAAAGTTAGACAGACGTACCTACATATTTAAAGATTCAAATTAAAAGTTTCTCAGTTTTTGTTTTTTCTTTAAAATCGCCTTGTTTTGTGTAGAGTTGAGACGCCGTGGTGGACCGACGAATTATGCATTTTAGTCATCCTTTTTCTTCCGAGGACACAAATGTATCTGAATCCCCTAATAAACTACACTACAATCAAGTCGTACGAGTACCATAATACTCTACAGTGGCATCACTGCGTAGTATCTAATCATTACTTTATTTGATACTATCCTTCCTTGGCTCTCACACACACACACACATCCTCATACACATTTGTATCAGCAACTCTGTTTTTATCATCCATATGTTATGTTTAGTATGTCAACATGGCTGTAGTTGTGGGGAAAAATTGACACATTTTCTGTTTCTACTACTGCAGATAGTTTTTTTTGGTTTGTTTTTATGGTTTTCCCTCTCTTCGTTCGTATCTATCCGCGTTCTGTTTGTTCCGACGAGTACGACTACGAATATCGGAATTGAACAAATGCGACGTGGTAGGTGGTGGTTTCTGTCTGTCTGGCAGTTTGTTTTACTTTTTCGTGTCGAAAGCACATTTTCAATGGCAATGCTCCGGAAAAAGTGAAACACTTTGTTCAGTTTGTGGCGTAGAAATATCATTTTTTTTTGTCGTTTTTCGTTTTGTATCTTTCCTCTGAGAGAAGAATAATTTTTGCAAAATTCATTTGTCAAATGAAAAAGTGAAGTTCTACTGCTTCCATTATGTGGAAATTGTGATTAATTGAATGTGAAATTATAGAAATTATATAATTTTTATAATTTAATTCATGGAATCTGGAAATCGCGATCGGAATCGAAATCGACATCGTAATCGGAATTGTGTGATCGACAAAGGTTCGAAGATCGAGCAATTTAAGTGAAACTATTGTAAATGTGGAAAATTTTAAAAAAAAGTTCTTTATGACCCAAAAGTGAGAACAAAAAAAAAAAAAAAAAAAACGATTCTCCGATTCTCTGTTGGGGGGAAAGAACGATACCTCTACCGTTGTGTTTTCGATAATTACAGTCGTGTCAATTGACTTGGATGAGTGGCAGTAGTGTCAACCTGAGTTGAACACTGTTCGTGCCTGTTTAATTGGTATGACGTATTGAGATACAAGTAGTTTTAGTTTATTTTTTCAACTATATACGAGTAGAGTAGATGTTTCTTACTTTTTTTTCACTTTCTTGTTGATTTGATTTTTAATTGTGTAATAACATAATTGTACTTGTTTTATAACATCTGTAATGTTTTTTCTTTTCATTTAGCTTGAAAATGAGTCGCATTTGAGGTGACAGCTGCTTTACTGTCATAGTCAGCTGATTTCTTTTTGAACGCAACTATTGTTCTACGAGTTGTTTGTGTGTGAAGTGAACCCTCTAGAACTACCATATAAAATAAGTTCTACCTATCATACTAGGGGATGATTAAAGTAATAAAAATATTTTATGGTTCCCTGTCACATTGTTATAAACTTCAGGAACAGCTGATGTGAAGCTGTTGTCTCTGAAAATAGCAAATAGAGCAGATGTTAGAGATCTGGGGGAACCAAGGTCAACCTCGTACCGAAATCAGTTGGTCAAAGCTGAATGTCATGGAAATTGAACCATGAGAAATACATTTTATGGGAATTAGTTGGCATCGTGTACATATGTACTCTCTGAGGATTAAGAATGCATACGTTGGTTGTTGTTATTGAGAATTTTTTAAGTATGTCGCTGATCTAATCCTGTTTGTTAAGCCTTGTTGAATATCCCAACAAAAACAAGCGGTTCTATCTATGAAAAAGAATACATTGTTATGCTTCTTAGTTGAAAAAAAAGGTAAACGTCTTCATTCTGCGTAGACATTCCTCATTCTTTTATATAATGATTAGATTAGGCAATTTGTTTATGTTTGTTACTTAATTGCGTATAAACTATTGCCCACTTATATACCTATTTGACGCTAAATATGGTTCAGTTATATGTCAGGGAATGATATAACGTATGAGTGAAAGAAATTCGACAAGAAAACTAATCAAACAGGCAATCATGATGCCAATCTAACCGCTCAAAACACATTGGTTAAAGGAGATTTTATATCCACTTGTGGACAATATTTAATTTTATTTCATCTACAAGTACTTAAGGCTAACAGATGTAGGAATTTAAAAATATAAATTAAAGAAGAAAATAAAATAATTTTTTGAATTATTGGTAGAATTAACAAAAAAAAAAAGAAAACAATTATAAAGGTTAATTCCTTTTTAAAATTCTCTCTAGATAGAGACAAGTCGATGAGTGAAAGCTAGTATGGCTCCTGAAAGAGGCCCATTTTGGCCATAGTTAGTTCGGTGGTTAATTTCTAATTGAAAATGCCTAGTTCTTAAAGCTCGACTTGGTGCATAAATAGGAACTATTGAGAGAAGAGTATGACATCTAATGTGGTAAGAAAGCAAATCTCTCATAAACATTACATCATGAAAATGCTGCTGTGATTTTAAGGATATGCGTATTCTAACACAGATCGAACTAACGCAGTGCACAACGAAAGTTGAGAAAATGAATCCTTAAGTTTTTTTGCATTACGTTTGATAAATCCGATGTTTGAATTTGCTTTGGGGATAACGTAATCAATGTGAGATCTAAAGGAAAATTTCTAATCACAGATTGCACCTAAATCCTTAATTTCAAAAATACGTTTTAAAGAAGTCGAATTATTAGAGAAATTAAATTCTGTTGTTAACGAACATCATTAGGAGTAGGACATTACATAACACTTTTTTATGATGACAATGACAATTTTTAATAACTGAAATGATGTTATTTATAAAATTTACAAATAGCAGGGGCCCTAGATGGCTTCCTTGAGGTACTCCTGAAAAACATTTGATTGAGTTTGAAATGTTTGTCCCAATTTTAACTCGTTGAGTGCGACCAATAAGAAAAGATGCTAGCCAGCGAAGGTTTTCAGAGTGAAATCCAATGGATCCTAATTTGTTAATGACCAACCGAGTCAAAAGTTTTACTGAAATCGGTATAAACAGCATCAACCCGAACTTTGTTTTCCATCTCTTTCAAAGTATAAGATGAGCATAAGGCCAGGTTATTAAATGTAGCGGTCTACATTTGTTTCTACCGGAAACAAAACCATGCTGAGCTTCAAATAAATATTCTTTTGTCAAAAACTCAATCCTGGATTTGACAATACTTTCAAATAGCTTTGGAGTCACTGAATGCTTGCAAATGACACGATAGTTTTCAATATTATTTTTATCGCCTGATTTATAAATAAAAAACAAAGAATGAAAGCTTCCACTCGTCAAGGAAGACGCCATTTGAAAGCGACCGGTTCAAAATACGGCACAGTGGAAATGAGATATATTCGCTACAAAATTTAAGAATAATGACAGGAATACTATCAGCACCACAATTTGAAGTGGGTTTCAGTGACTTCTTATTATATTCATTTTTATGAAGCCACATTTATTTTTCTTTTTAGAATATGTAGCGAAACACAATTTCTTTAGTTATTGCAGCTATTTGAACATAGTATTTCATTGAGGCCTTGTTGGCTTTGCATCATGTAGAGTACGACGAATAGCGAGTTCACTTGATCAACTATAGTGATCCTAAATATTAAGAAATCTTCTATAGGCTCCCCTTTCTTCTAGTCAGGCCTATTCATGATGATTTATCCAACAATACTGAACATAAATGCTGGATAAAAGAACTGTCGAGAATTACAGCACAGTTGAAATTCATGCCTATTGGGAGATCCATCGTTCAAGATAAGTTTGCACATGTATGATTGCCCTGAACTTGGAATATGTAAATGATATTTTATTAGCACGGTTAAAACTTTAACTTTTCAGTTGAAAATTCAATCTGAATATTGAATCAAAGCTTAAAACGCCAAGCAACTGTGTTTATAACAGACATATTGGTCTGAAGCGAAGAATAATTACATATATCCTCAGTCGCATAGGATACAAAGCATTTTCTGGGACGTCAAGCTTTCAAAATTAAGCTGATCTTGTTAACGTACACCCGCAAACCAGCACATTTCCACAGTGATCGAAACAATGTGTAATTGCTGTCTTAAATTCTTTTTTGGTCTTTGCGTTCTTCGATACTACGAGTATTTTGGCTTTTAAAAGTGCCTAGCAGTTCTCAAGCTAGTTCAAATCGGTGCTGTTTCCAGGCCAACGTAGTGTTTTTAACCCAATACTTGTTACAAAATCCTTGATATTATAGCACATAATTATAAATAATGGATAAATAGCGCCATTTATTGTAGTTTCTAATGTTTTACAGATTTTTGTAAGGGAGGCACTTACCTTTTTAGCTCTTTGACATTGACAAGGTGCAGAGTCATCTCGAAAAACAGGATCAATTGCTATTCTATTGAATACACCAGATGGTCTCTCATAATGTTTATGTAGCTTTCTGTGTTCATTGAACCGGTGCAAAAACACTAAAACATAAAGGAAATTCGTTTTTTGTTAGTACAAAGGCGTTTTTTTTCTTTGCCGATTGAATTCAGTCTTCTGCTTTTGGTGTTTCTTAAAAAAAATACTTTGAATTCGCTTGCTTTGCCGATTTTCTCCGATGAACGCACGATAATCGTTTTGAAATTCGGTCTACCCTTTAGGTCGTATTTTTAGCTAGGCCTGTGCCTGTCAATTTTGTTAGAAATTTTAATATGGCAGCCGTGAAACATTAAATTCTGTTAGAATTCTGTCATTGTCATTTAACAACTCAATTAAACACTTTTGTTTACTAGAAAGTTGTTTACCCATTCTGATTACACTTCACTAAAAACAAAACTGAACTGAACTAAACTTTAGATAATGAAAAGAGACATAAAAATGTAACGTTACATACAAGTACGTTTCCATGGGCGTTTATGCAGATGAAGATGAAGATGAAGATTGAAAGGATAAACACAGGTTCGCTACCTTAAGGTTTTGTGAAATGTCATGGTGGTAATTTTTTGGTGTCAACTACGGTATGTCTCCGTTTGGAAGGCAGACGCAAGCCTATCTAGTGAGTAGTAAAGCATATGTATATTATTTGGTCCCTACAATGTCTGTGTGTATAACTTTGAACTGGTTTTTAAGTTATCTGTGAGGATTGGCCTACATGCTTGTGGTCAAACTATCTAAGCCTCAATTTCAGGGAAAGTCGATTTCATATTTTCAAGCAGTCCGAGCTCCAGTTATTAAGTTAGATAGCATAAGACAGTCGGCGCTCAAGTTATTGGAAACTACTGTGAGCGTTTTACCAAAAGTCAGTTAGTTTTAGCCGAAAGATGATAAAAGTCGGGGAATAGAGATTAAGGCAGGCGTGCTAGGAGGAATTTTTCGAAGTGCGGCTCAGACAAATTCATCAGGCCAATTGTAAAGTGATATAAAGAAAGTCGCTTTCTATCATTAAATATAATAAATCATCCGCCTAGCTACCTTGCGGGCAACAACTGTCTTGCCAGAACACAGTGGACATTGTTATACCTACATCAATACATATATTCTACCTATTCTATGTTGGTAGAAATGCCGCATCTTAAGAAATTTTTGGACACATAACTCTCTAATGATAGAGATCTTAAACAAGGAAGGCTCTCAGACTAATGCGTCCATAGATACATAGATTTATAATTCGTGGTGATTGAGTGTCCAGTTATTCTTGCCGATTACCGGTACAAAAGCTTTAGCGGCTTCAGTGTCGACAGCAGGTACAATCCACTTTTTTGCAGTATTCTTGCCGCAGGTCACATATTAACTGAAGCCATGAAAGTCTCAAATGCGGTTGAAATATATACAACAGGAATGACTCATCTGTTTTTGTGATTTAGCTCTTGGAGTTTCAGTAATAGAAGGGAATTGTCAGTCCGTTTTGGTCTGACTACCTGAAAAGTAAGTTTTCAGTATGAGACTCAGATATAGTTTGTTGTGATCCTAACCGGAACAATCGTTATGACAGTCTCATTTTCCACACTTAAAAATATGTTTGCTCAATTATAACTTTCTTCTTTTTTGTTTACACATAAATATGTATATGTAGGTATGTACAATATATGAATAATATCGTCGGGAATCTAAAGGACTTCCTCGTTCGTTATATTGCGCGCATAATCACTTATCTGAGCAACCTATCCGTCTAACTACATATTTGCCGTTTAAATGATGCACGCACGAAAAATAGCACATCAAGCGAATAGGGATATTGAAGTTGTAAATAAGTGTTTGGAAGAGATTTAAATATATTCGATTACACCAGATGGGCTCTCGTACGCAAAAATTATAACCTAAACTCGTATAAGTTCTAGTTCGTGTAAAAACTAAAGTTGTAATATCATCATTTGCATCGTTCCTTCGCTGATTAACATTTTAAGCCGATGCAGCAATTTAGCTGTTTTGTTTTTATTGCAAAAGCGTGCTAGTTTTATTGTTGACTTAGCTACTCTAGAGAGGACTCTATTACATTCACCACAATTTTGACCCCGATAAGTGGAGATCGTTGTCATGAACCGTAATCGATGGACATGATATTGATCCCAACAAACCGAAATTTGAATACGATAAAAACTGAACCGAAAAATACTACTTAGCCCCCAAACTCTGCCTAATTTTTTCACCATAACTCTAATTTATTATAACATTCCCGGTTTTAGCTCTTTGGACAAAGCCAATCAGCTTGCTACGCCATTTACAACCAGATTAATGCTTTTTCATTAATTCATTAAAATTTTCTCCGAGTATATTAGAAAAAGCATTTGTCTAGAACTCCACTCTCCCCTTTTTCCAAACCTCGTAAAGAATGCCAATGCACGAAAACTACGGTAGTACGCTTTTCGTAGCAACAGGTCCTCCGAAAGCAAGACATTTTTACGTGATGTTGCGAAAGCATTTAACAAAATTTGTCATGAGGTCCTTTTGTTAGAAGAAATATGAAAGAGATAAAGAGAAATCAATGGATTTCCGAATTTTTAATTCAAGGTCGAAGGAGGGATGATATCCACAAAATAAATACTGGTCTGTTCCTGTGCTCCGTTCTCTCTCCAACTGATCGAAAAATTGTCTCCTCTCGGTACTTGTGTCAATAACAAGCTACGTTACAATGGAAACATTTTTGATGTTGCCAAAAATGAAATGAAATGTCTAGGTTTCCTGGAGCGATGTAAGAGACAATCTAGTCTCAATATTGTACAAAATTGGAGAAGAATTACCACATCTGGTAAGGTGTTCGAAAAACTTCTCTGCACTTTATAAACAGAATTCAAAATCATGCATCCAACTTTCATCTTCCAACACCGACGTAATGCCTCTTGGCTTACATTATTCTGCCGACAGTAGCATTCCGCTCCTTAAAACCATCAACTGTAATCAGTTTGCCCTCGGACGTACCGTGAAAGATAGTGATTCTTTCCAAGGTCATACAAAACGCTTTTGAAATACCCCACCAAGCTCCGTATTTTCTAGTCACTAAATATTTATATTCGTCAACGATAATTTGGGAAATGATTCCTGGGCATATTCTAAGAAAAAAAGCGTTCTACAGTAAGGGTCTATCTCCAACTTAATTGACTTAATTTATCGAAGATTTAAGAAAAGGCTTACTTTGGTGTACCCCGAACCAGGTTAAAGGAAATTGCTCTATTAGTACTAATGGTAGAAACTTTGTGTAGGACTTTATATTTAGAAGAAATACTGGCCTTTGTAACGGCGTTTAAATAAAGTTGATATCTTGTTTGAGTCTTTAGATATCCAATTTCTAAGCCAATTTCTGCCAATGTTTGACTTTGAGGTCACTTTTATCCAGAGAATTCCTAATTAACATAACGTTTTCCAAATTTTTTTCTTATGAAAGTAACAATAATAAAAAAAAATCAGCAATAAGTTTCCAGAAAAACCCTCAGATTTTATGATACTTGGAAAAACCTGCAGCAGGTAAAATTTATAAAAAAGGTTTTTTTTTTAGCTTTTTTTGCTTGAATGCTCTAAGTCTCCTCCTTGGTTTTGTATGCCTGCTAGAGCCCGTTTTCAGATTTCACTGCAAATCTTTCACGCTTAGAGAATAAGCTCTTCCAATTCAATTAAAGTTGCTATTTCGGTTGAATAAACAAGTTCTTTCATTCTTCCCCATACAAAAACAATCCAATACGGTAAGGTCGGGAGATCTTGCAGACCAATGAACTGGTCCATTTCTTCCTATCCAACGGTTACACTTCTTAACCTCACGACCATAGTGGGCTGGAGCACCGTCCTGTTGAAAATATGAAGAAGCTAGAATCAGTGGAATGTCCTCCAATAGTTCTGGTGAATCATTTCGCAAAAATTCCAGAGAGTTTCTAGAATTCAGCCGAGGTTGTAGTTTTTGTTTCCAATTACACCTGCCCACAAATTGACCCTGAATTTGTGTTGAAATGACTTATGTCTCCTCGTGTGTGGATTGTCCGCAGCCCATGTATGAAGATTATGAATATTTGTGATCCCAAATTGAGATTCGTCCGTCCGAATTTAATAGTCGGCTTTAGTGTTAGTATGGAGTTAAATTTTAATGTAGAGAAAGTTATGTCTAAGTTTTTAAATATGACATTAAAGAACAGAGTGCTGCCAATTTCCTAATTTGCTAATACTAAGAAAAATACGGAAAACGATTTGATTTGGTACTCGTATCTAAAATACAAAAAATATGCGTAAACTGCTAATTGAATTTTGTTGAACTTGTATAAGTGTTATTTATCTTTCATGAATTTAAAATTCCCTTTATCTTCATTATAATTTATTGAAATATACTCGTATTGCAGTAAAAACTGGTTAAAATGTTTTTTTCGTAAATGTTTTATTGAAGCAATAAACTAAAATGCAAAGACTAAGGCGTCTAATTTGCGTACACTCCCCGTTCTTATTTTTGAATACCGGACAATGAAAAAAATGTTAATAACAAGTATAATTCGTAGCTAAACCTCGAAAATGTGCAAAAAAATTAAAAGTGAATAGTCAATGCAAAGTACGATTTTTTTGTAAAAATTTCGTTATTTAAACATTAAAAAGCGCATATTTCTTTTCAAAACATTTACTCGTAAAATTTTGTAGATTCACCGACAAATTAAAAGAAGCACACAATATTTTAGAGCGATTTATCCAGTCGTTTTCTAATTATCGTGTGCTCAGATTCAAAAAACGTTGTTTTAAATATACATTTAATATACGAGTATATATAGTATAGTATAACTCTATAAAACGATATGCATGTTGTGTGGGTTACATATCACTACATATCATCACTATCAGCGTTAAACAGTTTTTTCAAAATCCCATTAGTATTCGCATCTGTTTCTATATTTTCTTAGGTCTTTTTGATGCCATAAAAACATTTTTTTATGGCCTTACCTGTACGTTGCTATCGTTCTCTATCATCTCGAGGGTGGCCTGAAAACTTTCCGACCGAACAATGATACAAGACACTTTTTTATCAATTTTTATTTTTATTTTTCTACGTAGTCTCCTTGTAATTCTACACACTTCTCCCAGCGATGCTCCCATCTCTCTAACCCGTCCAAATAGTACTTGGCCTTTTTCTCTGCAAAATAATTGTTCACGAAGCTGATTGCCTCCTCATTTGACGATAATAAGGGGTGGACGTGGTGTAGTGGTAATAGCAATCGCTTCTCACTCGGAGGGTCTAGGTTCGAGTCCTGCCCATGGCAAGTCAGTTTTTCATTTGTAATTGGAACTCAGACAGAAAAATTCTGCGTGTGAAGGCATAACACTGACATGTAGATTTGGCTGTTGTAGAGTTTCAAGCACAGAAAAAAATACTGTGAATTATAACTCGAATCACTCTGAGTGAAGCAAAATCTCTCCGTCCTATACGGACTCTCACCCCCTGGAGAGTGAATATCGAAACCAAACGCACCTGAGTTTCAAACCACTACAAAACAATTTTCCTTTCTCTTTCTTCTACCTTTCCGCCCGCGCCCTGGCAACAGTAAAAGGGTATCTAACCCCTTAGGCGCGCGTAAATTATAAAAAAAAAAATAAAAATTGGCGAAAATCTCTGTTCTTCGAGCGCAGTTTTTAGATGAGGGAACAAAAAGAAGTCGCTTGGGGCTAGATCTGATGAATAAGGCGGATGGTCAAGCAGTTCAAACCGTAATTCATGGATTTTCGCCATGGCAACCGCTGAGGTGTGAGACGGCGCGTTTTCTTGGTGAAACAAGATTTTCTTTTTCTGCAAATGTGGCCGTTTTTCCGCAATTTCTCGGATTTATTGCGCCTAAACTGCGCCAACAGAGCGTTGGAAATGTTAATTCGAACACGTTTTTGGTCTAACGTAAGCAAACGCGGCAACCAACGCGAGGTCAGCTTTCTCGCGCTTGAAACTTTATTTAATATGTAAGAAACACATTCTCTGGACATTTTCATAACCTCTACTATCTCTCTCACTTTAATTCGGAGGTCGTCTAACACCATTTGATGAACATTAGCAATGTTATCGTCAGTGGCTGCAGTTTTTGGACGTCCCGAACGTTCATCATCTCCCAAGCTCTGGGCTCAAGCCACATTTAAATTCAACTGCCCAAAATTTCACTGTGGTAAATGATGGTGTAGAGTCCCCATACACAGAGTCCAACTCATTTTTGATTTGCGTAGGCGTATTGCCTTTCAAAAACAAGAATTTAATAACAGCTCGATACTCAATTTTTTTCGTTGTCACAAAAAACACTCACATCGACTCACTCAAACAACTGTCAACTAAAAACTGCGCTTCCAAAATGACTGAAACTTCGGTAAGTAACTGTCAAAAGATGCACAACTAGCATTCACTAGCTTTTATTGACGAGTGTCGCTATCTTTACGTTGCGGTCGGAAACATTTCAGACAACCCTCGTATAATTCGGAAAATATTTTAAATACGTATTAATTCTACATAACCTTTAGAACATTTTACAGCAATAAGAAAATATTATTCAAAATTTTAGGATTTACACAGCAATGCCCTCTTTAAGTTATTGATTGGTGAAAATAATGTTGAATTAGAGTTTTAAAAAGAACACTCATGGATTCCAATTTCCATTTAGGAAGGAAAAACGGAACCAACAAAGAGTATTAACTTCAGTACATTGGCATCACCTTTTTATATGCACAAACGAAAAAACAATCTCAGCTGATTTTATTGATTTCGACTTTCGTGTACGAGGGTCCAGGAGTATTGGCGTTTGCTGATTACAGTTAGTCAAAAAATTATTCACCCCCCCCATAAAAATTACAAATTATTCAATATCTGAAAGAAAACAAATTCAATTTTTTTGAAAAAAATATATTTGTTTATTAATTCAATAGCAATTTTGATTTAAGTAAAAGTAATAACGAAAAAATTATAATACTAAATAGACAATATAAAATAAGAAAGACCTCCCCTTTTTACGCCAAAAAAATATTCACACCCCATACATTAAATTCTAATTTTCGGGTCGCCTGGTTATTATTTTTATTTTTAAAAGAGAGCGTGTAGTGATCAGTTTATTTTAAGCCGGTTTTAAGTCAAAAAGTATTAAAAATTGTCGGAAATTTGCCGTGATATTCGGCAAAAGATTGTGGATTTTCATAAGAACGGATTGGGATATAAAAAATAAGCAAACATCTTTAAATTAATAAAAATACTATAGCATTTATTGTGAAGAAGTATAAAGAAACTGGAAAAATTAAAAATTTCGGTGGCAGGGGGCGTAAAAGAAAACCAACGACCAAAATTTATGAAGTTATTTTAAGAGAGGTCAAGAAAGATCGACGAATATCAGCAAACAAAATCACAGTTGACATTGAAGATGGATTTAACGTTAAAATTATAAGTCAAACGATTAGAAACCGCATAACCGCATGCGGCAGGGTACAAAGGAAAAGTAGCAATTAGCAAGCCATTCATTTCCAAAAAGAATGAACAACGAAGACTTGAATGGGCTAGGTCTCCTGAGGACTGGAAAAAAGTTATTTGGTCGGATGTAAGCAAAGTTTCACTTTTTAGTTCTGACTGTATAACACGCGTTTGGAGGAAGCAAGGAGTGCGTTTTAAAAAAGAATGTTTACCACCCAATGTTAAACATGGTGGATGTAAAAATCTTCTCCCATTTATTATGGTATCCAGGAAACCAAATGATTTGGGGTTGCATGTCTTGGGGCGGCTGTGGAAATCTAAATTTCATCGAAGGAATTATGAGAAAGGAAGATTATCTCCAGATTTTGCAAGACAATTTGCTTTCAAGCGCTGAATTGTTGGGAATTGCTGACAACTTTGTATTCCAGCAAGACGGAGATCCAAAGCATATCGCCAAAATCGTTTCCAAATGGTTTTCCGACAACAAAATTAATGTATTGGATTGGCTTCCTCAGTCACCAGACCTCAACCCGATTGAGCACTTATGGGCTATTGTGAAAAAAACGCTAATTAAGAAACTGTGATTGAAACTGAATGGAAAAACATAGCGCCGGATATTACAAATAAGTTGGTAAACCAAACCATCTATGCCGAAAAGGTGTCGTGCTGTAATACAGGCCAAAGGCGGGCCGTCGTAAAAGTGTGAGGTCTTTCTAATTTTATTTTTTATTTCCAGTATTATATTTTTTTCTTTATTACTAATTTTGAAATCAAAATTGTTATTGAATTACGAGTACTAAGCAAATATATTTTTTTCATAAAAATTGAATTTGTTTTCTTTAAGAAATTGAAGAAAGAAAAATTGATGTTGTGTGTATTTAAAATAACGTCCATGCTGCATCAATTGGACAAAAGAGATGAAAGATTTGCTAGTTAATTTTACCCTTCGCGAAAGAACTGATTCCGCAATTAATTGGTTATCCATATATTAAACATTTCTCATCGTAAATCCAAATCATTTTAAATTAATACAAACGTCAATCCAATGTTATGTAGTAGATGTTCCAAGAAAATGTAGTAGTTTCTTTGAAAGAGTGCAGTTTACGTAAAAGCTGACTATTAAATCATTATTGGTACACTTTAGACTTAAGTCTGTATTAATATTTATCTGCAAAGATAAGCATCTGATGCTGATTGATGGATTAGTTGTAACAGCTTCCAGTATTCTGTCATCAGCCGAAATCCATCGTTTGTGGAGCTCCCGCATTCGGTCGTGTATTTGAAACTGATGTCGTTTCTCGAAGCCTTCGATACTTATCTCCAAATATGTATTCCTTTACTAGGAAGTTGCCGGTTAGTATAAAGTTCATGGTATCTTTGTCGCGCACTAGTTGAACTTAAATTGCACAGGCCATAAACGTAAATAATGTGTGCCTATTCTTGGTTTCCAATAGCGTTTCTAAGTAACTTGTTTTTTTTTTAAATTTCTTTATTCTCAAAATTTAGTATAAAATAGTAAATGTTGTTTTTTTACAAATTCAAAGTAATCAAAAAAAAAAAATAGAGGCTATGTCACATTATTTATATTAATTCAGTGGGGTGAACAGTAAGTACAAATAAGTATGTAGAGTAGATGGCAAAGAAGAATAGATAGAATATGACAAACAGAAGGTAAAATGAAACAATTTAAAATAATATAAGATTTAAAGTTGATTAGGTGATGAAGTGCAACAAGATCTCGATTTCATTATGGTTAATATTCAAAAGCCACAGTTTTACTTTACATAGAAAGATTCTTAATGTCCCAATGATTCGAATGTCTGCAGGGAGTGTGTTAAATAATGTACGAGACGAAATTGTGTAAAAGTTTCTCAAATTAGAAGTGCGAAAAGTTGGAATGCTAACCATGTAACTAGAATTGCTTCGAAGGATATTGTTATCATTGATGGGGCTCCGTAAGTTACCACCTCTAATAAAAAAAAATTTAAAATTTTAAAATAGTACATTAGACACATGACACTGGCAGAATTCTCAGTTTGTTAAAAAGGGCTTTAGTGTTGGCTATTCTTCGCGCATAGCATATTTTTCTGATTACATATTTTTGTGGTACAGTTAGTTGTTGGATTTTATTTAAGTGAGTACCTACCACCCCAGCAGATTATACCATATTGTAATCTAGAATGGAAGATAGAAACGTAGGTTTGGAGCCGGTAGAAGCTTCGCAGAGTGGATAGCAAATATTTTTTTAAAATAGAGATGTGATCGTACCAGCTTAGATTTTGGTAAATTATGACACCTAAATATTTATAATTCTTCACTATGTCAATAGTAAAGCAGTTAGCGTTACAGTCGAAACTTTCATTGTATTTGAATTGGAAATTCCATCTTCACCATAAGAATTAGAGTTTTTTAGAGAATTGGTCATTTTTAAAAATTCTAAGCGCCCGAAATGGGATTAAAAACGAAGCTGTTACTAGAACATGTCCGATCAAAGAGCTGAGACGTTGAACAAACCCCATTAAACAAAATTAAAAAGTCACAAGCGGAAGACTTCTTGGACACTGAGGCGAAGTATTGGTTGAACTCATTTGCAACAATTACAGGATCTGTCACGATAACGTTATCTTTTTCGAGTGTAATAGATACGTTATGGTTTTTTTTTTGTTTTTCGATTAATTATACAGTTTACTACTTCCCACTCTTTTTTGATGTTTCCTTGAGCACTTCTTAGTTTGTTTTCAAAGTAGCTGTTGCGACAAATACTAATTTCTTTATTATTCTTTTTTTTTTTTTACATAAATGGGTGTAACGATGTTTTAAAACAGGATTTAGTGGGTGTTTACATGTTTTACTACGCAGTTTGTGTTTCAGTTTGACTTGTTTGAGAAATGAATTAGTCATCCAGGGTTTAAGTTTAAGTTCACTTACTTAACTTGACTGTAATGTTGGCGTAAAAAGTAATTAATTATTTTTTTTCTAATATTTTATACCAAAATTAACTCTTTCTAAAAACTTTTAAGGAATAAGGTAAGGAAATGAGGGTCAAATAAAAGAGCACGCTTCAAAACTCTTTAATAGTTAGCTATGCATTCATAAAAAAAATATTGGAAAATGAGTAATTCTTCGAAAACCACTTTTACGAGTATTATCAACTGTTGTTAGAAACGTTGGTAAAAAAATCATAAATTAAATTTTTTACCTGCTGCAGGTTTTTTCAAGTATCATAAAATCTGTGGCTTCGTAAAAAAAGAAAGTTTTCTGGAAAAAAACTGACCTCAAAGTCAACAATTAGCACGGAATGGAACAGGCTTAGAAATTGGATATCTATAGACTAAAAGAAGATATCAACTTTATCTAAACGCCGTTATAAAGGCTAGTATTTCTTCTAAAAATAAAGTCCTACACGAAGTTTGTACCATTAGTTCAATGCTAACAGAGCAATTTCCGTTAACATGGGCCAGGGTACACCAAAGTAAGCACATTAAATCCTCGATAAATGATGTCAACATTGGAGATAAAACCTTACTGTACAACGATTTTTTTCCTAGAATATGACCAGGAATCATTTCCCAAATTATCTTTGACGACACCCTGTATTTATCTAGGCACGCACTAACAATAAAAAAAGCTGTGGTTTCAACAGAAATTTCGAGAAATGTATCTGCAAGTCGGCCCCGAAGATCGTGTGACTTGACACCTCTTGATCATTGATCACTCTACGTAAAGTCACTGATACGTCTTTGATAGATTCGCATCAATTGACAGTTCAATATTGTTGACGTTATTCGTATCATACGACCAACATTACTTGAAAAATGTCTAAAAATTGGAAATGTTGTCTAAAGTGTTATCAAATGTGTGCAAGTAATGAATAAACTCGCATGATATACCACCTTAATCAAAAAGTTACCGGAATTTATTCAGAATATCAAAAATACAAGTTTGTTCATCTAAATCTATATTGTCCCCTTCAAAGTAATCCCCATCGACTGCAACACACTTATGCCAACGCTTGATCCAATCCTCGAAACATTTTTTATATTCGGTTTTCGGTATGCCCATCAGTGCTTCCTGCGATTTTTTCATTACTTCCTCTCGGCTGCTGAAACGCGTTCCCCGCAGTGGTTTTTTAACTCGATTGGACAGAAAGAAGTCACAGGGAGCGAAATCAGGTGAATTCGGTGGCTGTTGGATGGTATTTGTTGCATTTTTCGTCAAAAAATTACGAATAATGATGGCACTGTGTGACGGTGCGTTATCGTGGTGCAAAATCCACGAGATTTCTGCCCATAATTCTGGTCTCTTTCGGCGAATTGCTTCACGCAAACGTTTCACAACGCCCAAATAATACTCTTTGTTTACGAGTACTGTCTAGCCTTCTGGCAAAAATTCAAGATGCACTACACCATTACAACGTGAAAACCGTGAGCATTGCCTTCTCTTTTGACTCATTTGGCGAACGCCATCCACTTGCCTGATGTCTGGATTGCGTGTCGTACTCATAAACCCTCCACGTCTCGTCTCCAGTAATGATCCTTTTGATGAATGTGGGATCGGATTCAGCGTCGCAAATCATCTCTTTTGCGACGTCAACACGGTCTCGTTTTTGCGTGAAATTGAGGTCTTTTGGCACCAACTTTGCTGCTACACGACGGAAACCCAAATCATTAACCAAAATGTCTTGGACGGATCCATAGGCAATGTTCAAGTCCTCAGCTATCTCTCTGATGGTTAATTTGCGGTTATTGACCAACATTTCTTTTATTCCATCAATGTTTTTGATGTCGATGGTCTGCCACTGTGTTCATCATCTTCGATTGACTACCGACCACTTTTGAACCGCTCGTGCCACTGGTAAACGACCGTTTTCTTTAGAGAATCGTTTCCGAAACACTTTTCCAACATTTCCGACGTTCGCGCACCATTAAATCCGTTTTTACGCAAAATTTAATACAAGTTCGTTGTTGCAAATGTAAATCCATTTCTAAAATTGTAAAAAATCGCCAACACACACTAGGTGTACTCCTGGCTACGTAACCTTTGCAAATGTCAAGCTATGACGCTAAGATTTAGAGGGAATGTCAACAACAGATTTACCAATTTAACAAAAAAAAACAGAACTCAAATCGGAACAGTGGGAGCGCCACACGGTGGTTATTCCGGTTTCTGATCAAGGTGGTATGTATTTCAACCAATCAATGTTACGTGGATTATTAGTGTTGAACGTGTGACGAAGGTTTCGAAAATATATAAAACAGATAACATTAGGCGTGTTTTTTTTTGGTAATCTATATAGGCTTAACAAATATTTTCCATGTAAATTACACTAACTACTTAGCCTATATAGTATGACGAAATCTGGATAACTATCCAGCCTTATTTCCTTAGCTACGATAAAAACTGTGCTACCAAACCATTTTTCCTCGATTGTTATCGAAAAATGCTATCGAATATGTCAAAAGTGGCACAACTGAGAGACGTCAGTCATAAGTCATAAGTCATTTTGCTATGTACAGTGGCGAGCAAAACTGGATACATAATTGGTCATTTCATAATTTTTAACGAATAAAACATAGTTTGAAATTCAGTTTTCTTATTATTATTTAAAAAATTATTACAAAAAAATTAACAAATAATAAGTAGCATAAGTCTTAATTCTTCCAAAATGTTGTATAACTCCATTAAAATTATGAAATGACCAATTATGTATCCAGTTTTCCTCGCCACTGTATATTTAAAAGCCAACAGAAAAATTTACAAATCACAAAACAAAACCAAATAGGTAAACAGAAATGTCATTTCGCGGTGCTGCTGCCAAACTAATGTGTTGAAATTGCTCATCCTGGATAGACGTTTTATTGGCAAGTACTTTTTTAAGCCTATATTGAATACAAAAAAAACACACCTATTGTTTATGGTTAATAATTGAAGTCGTCATCAGCATGCTTTCTTTGTTACTTTTACATAATGCAACCCAATTCATCCTTTCCTATTTCGTGAGGATGTATTAGATTATAATTTTAATTGGAAAAAAAAGTCCATCAAGAAGTTATATCACCTTCGAGATTGCTGTCACCAATGGTGATTTTAATTGCGTCTTTGAATCGGAAGCCCTAAATATTTGAACACACTCAATTTCTGAATACATTGAATAATGTTATAGGCCCGAGTTATTTTTGAAAAAAAAAAACAGCCGTAACCAAAATTATGTATGTACATCTATAAGCAGAAATTTATGATATTCGATATCCAAGGGCTTATGTCCCACATTTAGTTCTGCCTTCGTCTTTTCTCGAGACTTCAAAATCATAAGGTTTACACAAGCAAAGATTTCTCTGATATTTTTTCCTCTTCATGTGTATTTTCATTGAATGCGCCAATTTAACACACATACACAACAAATGACGCAATGTCATTGATTTACAGTTTACACATGCCGTAGATACGCTGTCGTTCTTAGATATTCTACGACGCGTTCGCGATACACTTGCTCTGTGCATGATCTCTGCGTGGATCGGTGAACTTTTTGATTTATTTTTAACAAAAAAAAAATAAATAAATAAAAAATTATTAAAACATTATTACTTGAGAGAGGTTGTTGAGCTTTTTCGTAAAGTGTGTTAATGTCTTTAAAATTTTAAAAAAAAAAGTAAATAAACTGCAACAAAATTTCCTTCTATTGATATTGGGTTTATAAAACAGTTGATTTCAAAGAGAGCTCTATTTTTAAACAATTTCTTGGCAAACATGGCATACTGCGGGCTTAAAGCATTTGGATCTTTCAAGGTGACCCTGTAGTGGGAAAGAGCACCTACTTCGAGTTAAGTCTATTAATGGGAAGTCGTTCACACCTTGTTTTGCCTTTTTTTTCAATATTTTCCAACATCTGACTTTGTTTATGTTTCTGTATGAATGTTCAAGTTTTTATCTCTATAAATGAAATGTTCAATTAAGGTTGTGGTAAAACTGGGTTCATTTTGCTTATCTATCTAAGCAATGCATGTTTTTGGGGCGTGGAATGGAATGCCGTCCATAGAGTTTTATGTCTGAAACCTATTTAACACTTCCTATTGTAGGAAAGATTTCTTTTCATTTAATTTTCGCTTTTTGTTTATATGTTTGCGACGTGTTCTAAGTCATTTTCAATTCGGGGCAAATGCAGAACCCACTCCTGACCTGATGGTTCCAAATAAATAGTTTTGCAGTATCTAACCTTACGGGATGTCGCTTGAAAAGTCTGTTCGGACTATGATGTCAAAATTATATTCGGGACTTGAGTGTCAAAGCTGGTAGTCGGAAAACACAGCCGCCCCTACGATACGACAACAAACAACGGCTTCCGATTCCGCTAATCGTAATACAGTGATAAGTAGCATAAGCTTTCAAAGACTACAAATCCACACAGCAAACTTACGCAGTCTAGATGGTCGAACCGCCAAACATATCGACCATATGCTAAAATAATGTCCAAACATTCAGAGGGGCAAACGTCTACTCTGACCACTTTCTTGTTGCAGGCAAATTTAGAGCTCGACTATCCAACGAGAAGAAGCTGCGAACTGCCCAGAAAAAGAAATTCAACATTGGAAGCCTTAGCACGATTAGAGTATCCAGAGCCTACAGATAACGTCTGACAACAGTCTGCAACAATCTGTGGAACTAGTATCGCGACATCATCCAAGAGGTAGCCGAGACCACCGTAGGCCACTAGCCACCGATAAGGAGCCTTGATATGACAATGGGTGTCTACGATGGAAAAGGTAACAGAAAATGCACACCAGCTGCAGCGCAAAACAAAGGCAGCGAAGAAGGGAGGAGAAGATCATACGTAAAAGTAAATGGGAATACGCAGTCTCCTCAGTTCCGCCATATAAACAACATCCGAATGTTTTCCAGAAAAGCTAAGTGATTGGCATGTGGCTTCGAAACAATGAAGGAAACCTATTCACCGAAGCGTAGGGAATAGTAGATGTGTTTAAGCAGCATTTCTAGCAGCTACTTAATGGGCATCAGAGAGAGAGAGGGCAAGAAGAGAACCCACATCCAGTCAGTGAAGAAGCTACCCCGTAGTAAAGAAGAGGTTAGTTCACATTTCAAAAAGCTGAAGAATAACAAGGTCACCAGTTCTGGTCATCTACCATGGAGCTTTTCAAACATGGAAATTATATTTTGGTAGGGTATGGGTAGATGAATCCATGCCGATGACTGGATTATCAGCTCTAAATGCCTCACCTTTAACAAAGGCGATCCTATGTCTTGTAAGAACATATCGAAGCAGGCATATCCCTTGTATAGGTAACAGATAAGTTCCTCTCTACTATATTGTGTGAACATCTCAACACATTAATCGGCAAGTAACATTGCAGATTCCGGCCCAGCAGATCGACAGTCTACCAGATTTTCATACTAAAGCAAATCCTGGAAAAGACCAACGAGTTTCAAGTCGATAATCACCATCTTTTCATCGACTTCAAAGCCGCTTGAGATTAACACGGCGATGGTTGAATTCAGTATCCCGGCGAAACTGATCTAGCTGAAAAATCCGCGTCGAATATTTGGTACCGTACCCGAGGAGGGCGAATGGGGGAGAAGATACAGCCGCAAACTCTGTGAGCTGTATCAAGATGTGGCTAAAACAACTACACTGGCCCGGCCACAACGAGCGAATGAGAAATAATGCTCCAGCAAAGGGGACCTCCGAATCACAGCCCCATGTTCGAGGCGACAAGCAAGTTCGAGCCTCCATTTTAAGGACCAAGCCATCGCGGTTGCCAGAGCGCTTGATCTAGACAACTTTAGGCAGCGCGCCCGGGATCAAAGGCTGCTGTGTCTCGTCCACAGACTCTTCACGGTTGGAGATGCCCATTAAGTAAAGTAAGTAAATAGGGTTCTTGTCTACTAACTGTTATAAGGCAATGGTGATTCGTCCATTTGAATTTTTCATCCATCTGAATACTAAGAGGTTTGGACAGTAATATCAAAACTAAAGTCTAATAAAGTTGCCGGAGCACTTAGAAGAATACATAGGTTGGCTCAGATACTCATGGAAACTTCAAATCCTTTGCGAACACCGATTTTAAGCCCTCACATGACAGAATTTATATATGTATGTTGAACTCTAAATAGATAGAACGTTATCTAGTTTTGTCATTCCTCCTAAGAAGGTCGCACTACTGTCCAATGCTCGAAGATTTTTGATTCATAAAAGTCGAAAAGTGTCCTGTGTCTATCCCTATAAAGTCTATCGCCGCATTTCCTTACAAAAATGATTAAAAATATTTTGGATGATCCAAAGGCTAAGTTCTTTAAGCTTTAATCGGTCTCGAATTTGAAATCTGTCAGCAAACTCTGCTGACCAAAGATATACAAACTTTATCGAATATACAGCGACCTTGACCTGGAGAGAAGGGTCCGAGCTAAACGGCGTCTCTGATACTAAGTATGTTAAGAGAATAAATATCAAAGCCTCGATCCGCAGATTTTTTTTTTTGAACAACATGGTAAAGGAAGGCCTCCGTTTAGGTCCTGTGTAGAAGTAGAAGGAAAATTTAATCTACTTAGCAATCGGAACTGTAAAAAGCGGTTCCCGGGATGCCGAAACAATATACAATTCAATATCTGGCAATCGGAAGGAATGAAATGCATTGCCTCGGCACCAGATAAACGTCTGTTCTGGCTTATTGCTAACTTCTCATTCATATGTTGAAAAGTTGTCTATGAGAATATGTGGTTTCAGATTTTCAATATTTATTCTCCAGTGTCGTTATAGTCGGACTGGATCAGATATTTTACCAACGAACCAAAAGATAGTGATTTCTTATGCAACGATTTTTCATTGCCATCGCCAATGACAATTCTACCTGGCCATCCATCCCCGTCGTTTAGCAGTGGCAGAATTGTTCCTTCCAAATTGTCGATGTTGATTATTAGTCTATGTATTAATAGCACTAGTATATATAGTACTTCTTCCCTTTCATCAAAACATCCGCTCATCTTCCAGCTATATCAGCTCTAAATATCGTCGATCACACACTTCTTGTGCTCATTCTTTTTTCTTATTTATTTGCCCTCTTCTTTTTTGTTCGCTGAGCTCTTGAGCAGTACTCGTTCTATTGTGCAGGTGGACTACGTCGGGATTTGTCGTCCAACCAGGAGTTTCCTTGTGAAGGAATAATGAATCTCAGCAAGGTCTGTCTGCAATGGCGCCACTAGTTTTCTATACTTTGCCAAAGTCTTGTGGTACTCGTATCTTGTGATTGTAGCTATTAAATGTCGAATTTCTTTAATGTATTTCGACGTTTTTGAGGTGTACTTTGATTCCAATTAAGTAGTGACTAGATTTTCTGTGAAGTTTGTACATCCAAAATAGAAATGTGTACTACGTCGACCGCAACATTGTCTATATAATTGGCAGACAGATGACATGAAGATTGCCATATCCCTTTATTTGCATTAGATTGCCTATAACAATCTAAACCCCCTATCTACGGACCATAGGTCTTATCAAGGAGTGCTGTAGAGACGTGCTAGCTAATGAGACTGTTGTTAATAAACTAAACCCTAAACCAAGTTGCCATCAGGCGTTCCTTTAAGTGTGGTAAGCTTAAGACTTTATTTACCTAAGTTTTTCTCTTACAATAATACCGAATCGCATTGTGCCCTGCTTCCGTTCTTCATATGTAACTATCAGCCTAGTAGACGTAACAGCTTTAAGTAGCCGGACCATCCCACCGCATTTACTAAGTAGAAGTGAGGTCTGCTTTATAAAGGCGCGTTGCTTGTTAAGTGTTCCAACATTCTACTCGTACACGCATATCCGATAATTCTTGTTCTTGTTTCATTCGTCAGAATTGTCGTCAAAAATAAAATCAATTATTGTACATCTGAGACTGGTTTTTGTATCATAGCAGGATATTTCTCTGCCGGATGCCCTTGCACAGCCCCCGCAAAATAAAAAGAATGTTCACACTTGTTTGCTTGCTCATTATTTGTTTTTCATTGCTAGTGCTGCCCTTAGGCTGGATTTTTGTTGATTGATAATTTCTGTCATGCTGGACAAGCTCTAGTAAACACATATCGAAGCATAGCACATGCTCACATGAGAAATTCTTAGCCCACATGCACCATTCGGGCATCAAAACATTTCGTACTATATGTACGAGGGGCGTTCAATATATTCTCGGTATCGATATGAAGGAAAATGCGAATTCAATTTAAATTGTTTTTATTTTTCAATATAATCTCCCCTAACATCAATGCATTTGTTACATCTTGAGATAAGCTTTTTTAAACCCTCAAAAAAATAAATTTCCTCTTTCTCTGCAAAATACCCATTTATTGCCGACTTGAGTTCTTCATCATCCGAAAATCTTTTTCGACGAAGACATTTTTTCAAATCCGGAAACAGGAAATAATCACTAGGGGCAAGGTCTGGACTATAGGGTGGGTGTTGGATTTCTTCGAAACCACAATCTCGCACAGCAGCCTTGGAAACTCGCGCCGTGCGAACAGCAGCGTTGTCATGAAGAAGCAACACACCCGCTGCGAGTTTACCCCGTCTTTTCTTTTTAATTTCCTCCCGCAAATTATGCAAAGTGGAAGCGTAGGATGTGGCGTTGATGGTTTCACCTTTTTTTTTTGTACTCAATGAGCAAGATTCCCTTTGAGTCCCAAAAAACTGTGGCCATGAGCTTCCCGGCAGACGGAGTGACTTTGAACTTCTTCGGGGGGTCTGTTCCTTTTTTATGCCATTGCATGGACTCTTGTTTGCTTTCAGGGTCATAGTGGTGGACCCATGTTTCGTCCCCAGTAACAATTCGATCCATAACACCGTCCGCGTTCTCACTACACATCTCCAAAAGCTCTCTACAGCATGCGATTCTCACTTTTTTCTGAGGGGCTGTGAGCATTCGTGGCACCCACCTTGCACTGACCTTTGAAAGGTTAAGATGGTCATGAAGAATGGCGTGAATGGTACCAATTGAAAGCTTGGTGATCTCTGCCATCATTTTCACCTTTATTCGGGCATCCTCAAGAACAAGTTTTTCGACTTCTTTGATGCTTTCTCCCGTACAAGCAGTAGCCGGGGCGCCGGAGCGGGGGTCGTCTTCAATGCTTTCTCTGCCTCTCTTGAACTCACTTGACCACTTTTGCACAGTTGATAATGAAGGTGCGGAACCCTGGTAAACAGCCACCATCTCTTCATGAATAGTTTGTTGACTTTTTCCTTGCTTAGTGAGAAATTTAATTACAGCGCGATGCATGCTCAATTTTCACCATCATCGTCTCAGTTGCCATTATGATTCTGTTTAACTAGAGATAAAACGCGAATTAATAATCACATTTATATGAAATCTTACATGAATGCACTAAAATAATAGTATTACTTGATAAATAAGTCAATTTACATAAACAACCACAGCTTCACCCGATACCGAGAATATGTTGAACGCCCCTCGTACATAACTACGAAGTAGGACAACCAATTGATCATGATCAAAGATACGAGTACATACTGCTTGTTCAACGTTCACAATCTTTGTAAAAATTTAGAATTTAAGATTCCGCATTTAAAGGAATCAAGATTTTATCAAGAATTTGAACATTTACATAAACAAATTCGGATTAACACCAGTTGGCTGTACATTCTTAATAGTCGATCTGTGTGCAACACCTTACGAGTACTTTAAAATTCCGTAGACATGCGTTCTAAAATTTGTATTGACAATGAAGTGCCCACGATGTAAATACAGTTGAATACTTCCTATAAATGCTGGGGTACCTCAAGAGTCCGCTCTATGCCCAATGCTTTTTCACTATAAAAATCGCCTCTCAAATGGAAGAAGCTAGAAAATTAATTTTTCATTTGTTCGATTTGAAAAGAAAGTGTATGTAAGTGTAAAATCTATGTACAATACTTCAAACGATTTCTCTTTCTACCATTTGCTATCCAAATCGCTTTAAAAGTAATCCGGTTTTGTCCGCATATTATTTTTATTAAAACAGGTAGGCATCTAGAAAATATCACATACATGACAAATCGGTACAAATACCTCTTCAGCCGTTAATATGTCAAAACTATTAATCTACCTCGAAGAGAGAAAACCTCCTAAAGATTCTCTCGTTATTTTTTTTTGTATCTTAAATAATAATCCCCTTGATCGAAAATAGCACAAACAAAAAGTAAATCTTTACAAAACTAAAAGCACAAAACTCTCAGCACCGATAGTGTGCTATTTTTCATGTTTCGTCCAAAGTATTTCGTTGGCCACTGTATCTGTAGTTTCATATTCGTAATCGTAATCGTAATCGTACTCGTATAATGTGAAATAATAATAATAATAAAAAAAAAAAACTATTTCTGTATCAAAGTCCGCCTTTGTGTGGTTGGTTTCGCATTCGCATTAGCTTAGTTGGCTTTGGCTTAGTGACTTGGTGGCTCGGTTAAGCTTTGCCTTTGTTTGCCTAAATTAGAAATTCATTAGCACACTACAAGCTACTACTGCTATAGTGTGTTGCGCATTCGTTCTTCGTCTTCCAACAGTGTCCGCTTTTGAGTATTGAATTCAATTCACATTTTTCATCCCCCGCCTGTCTATTTAAATCACAATGCTTGTGCATTAAATTTTCAAAAACAACAAAAACCGCCTCATCATCTTCCTCGTGTAAATGTAACTACGTACATACTCGTACGTAGTCGACGTACTCGTATCATGTCGAATTGCGTTATGAAAAATTTATTACCAACAGCTGATTGACTTTTGTTTGTTTTTTTTTTTTTTTTTGCTTCTGGCACTGACTTTAGCATTCACCTAGCTAGTAGTATAGATACCAGTACGAGTACTCGTATCTATGGCTCGTGGTGCATTCAAAGTATGGGTACTTTAGAATCTATTTCCCCATAGGCACTACCCTTGGAGCGCGTGGCAATATGGTGACCTTGTGTCTCAGCTGTGCATGCAATTCATACTCAAGTAGTTGTTGCTATTTTTTTTGCGCATTATGTGGTTTTTTTTTCGTGTGCCAGAGAAAAATACAGACAAACGGACAAATGTACGGACATAGCGAATCAGAGAACAAGACTTAATAGACGTAACTACAATACATAACTGGGTAGTGTGTAGTATACCAACAAAGCTGTAGATACCTACTTTTCTAATTACCTGTCGGGTATTACTATTGAGTATACACTATCTACATAGATGCGCTTGAGGTGAAAAAAGATATAAATTTATAGTAGTCGCGTAATTATTAAGGGGCTTAGATACTTTACTCGATTTGTAGTTGGCGAAATTGGAGTTGAATTACTTTTCAATTTGTTATGTTAACATACATACGAGTATGTGCGGAGCGGAAAAGTAGAATGCGGTGGGCAACGGTTGACAGACGAAATGACATTTTAAGGTCAAGTAATTATTATCGAGACTAGAGTGCTGGCACTTTCAACAATGTGTCGATACAAGATAAAATTGCTCTTTGATTGCTACTTCTTAGGGAAGAGTCGATTGTATTTGTGTTCACACACTTTTTTTTGACACGCACTTAAGAGCACAAGATACGAGCAGATACGGGTACGTTGATGACTACCATACCTACCTACTCGTTCGCCACTTAATTTTAAACTTGAAATTTTCTTTTATTCAAACAGAAAATACCTTGAAAGCATAATTATTTAATTTGTTTTTTTTTTTTTTTTTTTGTTTTTTTTTTAAAGGTTATGTTGAGTTTTTTATGTTTTGCTTGAGAACGTAGGAATTAATTAGGGTTGGGTTCAATTCTGAACTTTGATCAGTTGGACAAGGTCAGTAGAATTGGACTGATGCCAAATGATTACTTGGGTTGGGAAACACGATTGAATTCTGTACGCTGGAATCCGCTTTCTATATGATCAATTCATTTCTATCATATAATTCGCTGGATCACATTCTTATTCGACCAATATGTTGGGTGCTTGTCTAATTTTGGAAATCAGTTCTTTAGGTCTAAATTGTGCTCGATATCCATATGTAGCGCATGCTTGGTACACATGAATATCTCGAGTGAAGTTTCAACATTTTTGGCAACGTTTACTTAAATTTTTCCATAAGAAATACGAGTAGGTAAGCACAATTGATTGACTTAAGTACTGTGAAGGCCAATTGTGAAATCATGAGATCTTTGAACTTTGGAGAAACCGGATTTCACATGTGAGTTGTTTAGATGATAGGTTTGGTTGGAGAACATAGATTTAATTACGGTTGTGGAAAATACTTTTAATAGGTTGGCAGTGTTTTATTTTCTTGTTTTCGAATCGCTCATTTGTAACATGGTACTTGGTTTTTTTTCCCACATATCTGTTGGCCTCATTCCAACGTTTTAAGGGTGAAGAAGATTTTCGCAGGGCCTCCTTTCTCTTGAGTTGCGAAAACATTTCCGATTCCAAGTTCGATATATCTATGATTCGGCAGAGACATCTCCGATAGGACTTCTTGTTTAGCTGGAAATCTTCTTATACCTTATAGAGTTAAGTCGAGTTGATAAGCATAGCCTATACGACACCACGTCTGGCAACGGACTTAGGCTTATTGACGGTTTTCTCACTTCTATGTACATAGAAGTCTCCGGATCATAAACCGCTAATGCAAATTGAAAAGGCATCTGAATCTTCGGGGCAGCTTGACTTGGATCACTAGCTTGTTTCAGCCCAGATACGAATGCAGATTTCCTAAGCGTCACAACAAAAAATAACTATTGTAAGAAGATGTAACGTAGAAAAGCTGCCGTCCGAATCTTAGCCGAACGCGTATCTCGAAATCTCTCAATACCACATACGAGAGTTGTATGAAAAGTTTCCGACCGAACAATGATACAAGATATTTTTTCTCAATTTATTTTTTTTACATAGTCTCCTTGTAACTCTACACACTTCTGCCGGCGATGCTCCCATCTCTCTAACCTGTCCAAGTAGTACTTGGCGTTTTTCTCTGCAAAATAATTGTTCACGAAGGTAATTGTCAGTTTTTAGATGAGGGAACAAAAAGAAGTCGCTTGAGGCTAGATAAGGCGGATGGTCAAGCAGTTCAAACCGTAATTCATGGATTTTTGCCATGGCAACCGCTGAGGTGTGAGATGGCGCATTGTCTTGGTGAAACAGAAATTTCTTTTTCTGCAAATTTGGTCGTTTTTCCGTAATTTCTGCCTTAAGATTGGCAAGTAATGATGCGTAGTATGCTCCTGTAATGGTTTTTCCTCTTTGGAGATAATCGATTAAGATAACTCCTTTGCTATCCCAAAAAACAGTCGCCATAACTTTCCCAGCCGAAAAAAACAATTTTTATTTTTATTTGGAGCTGGCTCGCCCTTTGCAGTCCACTGTTTTGACTGAATTTTTGTTTCGGGCGTATAATGGTGTATCCAAGTTTCATTTACAGTAATTAATCGGCGTCAAAACTAGGATTTATTGCGCCTAAACTGCGCCAACAGAGCGTTGGAAATGTTCATTCGAACACGTTTTTGGTCTAACGTAAGAAAATGCGGCACCCAACGCGCATGCCTAAAACTTGATTTAATATGTAAGAAACACGTTCTTTGAACATTTTCATAACCTCTACTATCTCTCTCACTTTAATTCGGCGATCGTCTAACACCATTTGGTGAACTTTATCGTCAGTGGTTGAAGTTTTTGGACGTCCCGAACATTCATCATCTTCCAAGCTCTTACGGCCACGTTTAAATTCAACTGCCCAAAATTTCACTGTGGTAAATGATGCTGCAGAGTCCCCATACACAGAGTCCAACTCATTTTTGATTTGCGTAGGCTTATTGCCTTTCAAAAACAAGAATTTAATAACAGCTCGATACTAATTTTTTTTACATTTTTACAAAAACCACTCACATCGACTCACTCAAACGACTGTCAA
Source organism: Volucella bombylans (assembly GCA_949129095.1). Lineage (NCBI taxonomy): Eukaryota > Metazoa > Arthropoda > Insecta > Diptera > Syrphidae > Volucella > Volucella bombylans. Next base: position 156,210,614 of record OX422141.1, on the reverse strand, counting down.
TTAAAAACTGCGAGTCCAAAATGACTGAAACTTCGGTAAGTAACTGCCAAGAGATGCACAACTAGCATTCACTAGCTTTTATTGACGAGCGCCGCTATCTTTACGTTGCGGTCGGAAACTTTTCAGACAACCCTCATACATATGAAGCCAGCATCAAGTTTCGAAAAACAGTTGCGACGCTGCCAACGCTGGGTTTCACTTGACCACCACCGAGAAAAAACCATTCGAATGCCGGCAAGCACATGCAGCTCAACAAAACAAGCATATAAAGCGGCGCTGCAATGCAGGACAAGAATCGCTCGTGAGCTCTAAGAGCAATATAGACGAAAAGAACATCGGTTTCTCCAGAAGAAGAGAAAAGGTCAAGAGAATCGCTCGATCGATCATATTGGCAGTCTGTACTCCAGGAACAACGTAACGAAGTTTTACCAACGGGTAAATAGAACATGTCAACGTACAGAAACCTGTAGAGGTGAAGAAAGAAACCTTATAATACTCGTAGAGTCACAGTGGGTGCTAAGAATATGGAAAATCTTCTTCTGCAGACTGTATAATGGCGACGAAACCCAATACCCGAATATAACATTCAGAATAGACCATTCAACTTACACGATCATAGCCAAAACTTCCGTCAAAAAGCAATATTCAAGCTTAAATCCAACAAAACTGTTGTACCTGACAATTTTCAAAGCTGCTAGAAGTGAATTTGTGGAGAGAATACACCAATCTATTCCTTCAGATCTGGTCAGAAGAGCGTTTTTCCCTGATGAAATTGAATTTCAGTATCGTTGGCCCGATCCACAAAAAAGGAGACCTCGTCAACTGCGCCAAATTTAGAGGTTAAAGTCTCCTCAACGTTGCGTACAACAAGATCTGCTACATTATGTGAACATCTGAAACTCTTCCTCAACAACCTGATTGGCCTCTGTCAGTGCGGTCTCAGACCAGGAAAGTACACAATCGGTCAAATCTTCACATTCGGGCAGATCTTGGAAAAAAAACAAAAGAACTCCATATCGATTCCGACCATGTTTTCATCGATTTTAAGGCCGCATATGATAGCATTTATAGAGACGAGCCAGATAGAGCTACAATATATCTAGTTTTGTCATCCCTGCAAACTCGTCGTCTGTGTGGAATGCTGCTCCGCCAAGGTGGGTGGGTAACAACTTAACCGAGACCTTTGATGTCAAAACATATTTTCGACAAGGTAACGCGCTGTTATACGACTTGAAATACTTCAGAGAATTGTGCGGAACTACAATAACAAGCAAACACGGGAAGCACAATCTTTCAAAAGTCTGTGCAATCACCAGGGCTGTCCCTGGTGTGTTCGTTAATATTGAAATGGAAGTTGCCAAAATGGGTATAGCGTTAAATGAGGGCAAAACCATGTCTATGCTGTCAACAAGAATGGTACACATAACATGTCACAGTCCACAGTTATAATTTCGAGGTGGTAGGAGACTTCGTTCGAAAAATATTCGGTGCCGCTTGCGATGACGGGCTTTGGAGGAGAAGATTCAATGATGAATCTGCACAGCGCCATCGACCCAGTCAGAAAACTGCGCATCAGTCGCCTGAGATGGATTAGATAAGACTTTATTTAGCAAATCCGAGATAAATCTGTGTCTGTAATGACATGGACTAAAAAACCGTCGGTTCAGGCCTGAGATGTGTAGGAAATATAGAGCGAATTGACACCAATCCTTCGATCCTTCTCCTGGCGAAGGTGGCATAGCGCAGTATTTGGCTTGGTACCACAAACGTTAAAATAGGAAAAATAATATCTGATATCACCACTCTTTCGTCAGGCAATGGCAATACCGAACCGAAAGTCAAATGCTCTGCTTCATTCTCTTGCCGTTGGAAGTTGCCCAAAAAAATAAAAGTTCTTCTCCCTGTACACAAGATGAACAACACAGAGAGTGGAGTATCCAGGCCTTGGTCCGCAACGAAATGTTGGGATGTTAATTTATTTATTAATTCTTTCTTAGTCAGGTAGTTACCTCTTATTGCACTTGCTACAGCCCCAAAAATTATTCTGAAAAGTAGCGTGACACCATATAAAAGTGTCTAATCCACCTTAAATAACCGAGTTCAGCAAGTGCCTTTGGTAGTGTAGAATGTTAAATCCAAAATTAGAGAAGAGCCATACATTGATCAATTATGTTATAAGCAAACTCTAACAATAGTCCTGCAAGTAGGACTAGAAAGACTCTAGGATTTGAGCCAAAAACTGCTACTAAAAAGGAGAATTTTAATATAATTCTCAACAAAATCGGATGGTTTGCTAGATATTCCCCAATAATTGGAGAGATTTTCAACAGATACATATGTTACATTCAAATATAGAGAATTACTTAATAAATAAGAAGAGAGTCTGTAGACGTGGGACCTGAAAATCCAAAGTGTTTTTAAAAAAACAAAACTGTATGTAGAATTATTTTGTAGTTCCATTTGCACAAGTGTAGATGTGCCCTCAAAATATCATCTTCAATTCAGATCCTCAATTCTTAACCTCCCACTGGAATAAGGTCATGTTTCCAAACCACTCATTGACGGGCTTTTAATCAGATTTACTTGAAAACCTTGTTGCAACAACAAAACAGATTACTTTCGAAATTATGCAACAAAAACAAGAAAAAACAATCGAAAACAAACTCGAGCATTAAGTAAATGTTACTTAACTCTCCACAGTAGCAGCAGCATAATAAATTCACTACAGCCCGGGTAGATACAATACATCGATATGTCGATACGAGTACATCAGTATACTAGTTAGGCAGCTTTAAGCGTTTTTTAAGCATAAACAGGCTCCAAAACAGCAAAAACCACAATGAAGAACCGAACCCATGCTCTTACAGTCCTCGACTACTTCAGGATGCCCCCCCTTTTGCCTTGTGCCCGATTTATTGGAAGAGAAATGACCATGTTGAGAGGAGAATTTCTGAAATGGAGCAGCTCTTCCCAGAGTGCTGTTATGATGTGGAACCTTACAATCATGGTTCGCAGCATCGACTGGCTGGTTGGCTCCTACTTTTATATGCGCATATATGTCCTTCATCTGTTACCTTGTTTTTGTTGTTCTGGTCGTTGTAGATGGTTTGTGCATGAAGTACCAATTTAATTCGATTTCCCCCCCCCCACATTTGCTTACCACTGAAAACAGTTTTCAGAGAATAAGCTGCTGCAAGCAGTCATTGTTTCAGAGAGAGAAAAAAAACAAAAACAATGAAAAACTTCACTTGCAGTCCCTGGCCTAAATGCAATGCAAAAGCTTTCTACATAGTACCACTCTGACGCTGGCCAAACGTCAAATTTTAGTTAAACTGGTCACTGGTAAATGTCGTATTTGGCCATTTGGCACAACGACAATTATCAACGTACGTACCCGCACACCTCAATAATCGCCAAGTTTCGCTTGCAACACATGCTTGCAACATGGTTTGTTTTTACTTTTTTTTTTGTAATGGGTATAGAATAGATTGAATAATAGGTTTGGCGCGATACTAATAGTTATATAGATATGATACGATACGATACGATACGATCCGATACGAAACGATACTCTAGCCCGAGGTAATGTAGATACAATTTTCTCCCATTTCTGGCCGTGCAAGCTGGCAAAGAAAAGGAAAAAAATATTACAAAAACTAGTTTTAGTGGTAGATTCGGTTGTGTTTTCATTTGTACATGTTCACTTTTGGGGCTTTGATTTGTGGTTCCATTTTTCTAACTGACGGAGAGGTTTTTTTTTTTTTGGTAGGTTTTAGTAGTTGGTGGCAGTGACCTAGTTTTAAACCAGATTATGGTGGTTTTCCGTAAGAAAATTGAAAGACTTTAGTGTGGTGGATTAACTTTGGAAGTCAATTAATCACTTATGTATATCTTATCAGTGGTAGAGCAAGCAACAACGCGAAAACGGCTCAAATCGTTTAAAACTAACAATTTGGGTCAGTACCCTACGCAGAAAATAGAAATATTAGAAATTGCCACCATTGCCTGGAGAAAAAAGTTCGCAATGAAAGTCGTAAGTTCGCTAGAAACCGCTGAGCTCCTCAATGAAAATAATGTTTTGAACGAAAGTTTGTAGAACGAAAGTTCATAAGATTATGAACATGGAGATAGTATTATACCCACACGGATCTTAATTTAACAAACTGATGTTTAAATTTTGAATACCAAGATAACTTTTTCTACCATTTTGCAATAGTCCTATTGCCGCCCTAAATAACACGGAGATGGCTCTACGTATTTATTTATATTCATACTTCTAGCTACGATAGTGGCTAAGACGATAGTGGCATTGCGTGATTGGAAAAACGTGGACATAGTAACTTCTGAAATTGTTTCAGCTGAAGCAGCTTTATTCACAGGGTGAATCACACTCAACCTAAACCTTCCTAAACCTTGGGAAAATGACATGGAAACCATTTCACCGACTCCTATTCTTATTTAATGATATCTGCGATATCCACACTCCGTACTTGGTGTATAACCAAATGTTTTCTTAACAAATGTAGTTTACAAAGGTAGAAGTTTATTGTACATATGATTGACTGTAAAACGTAATTTTTATTGAATAATTAATTAAAAATGGTGGCTGTGCAGCGGTTTTCAGATGACTTGTCTTTTTTGGAAGGGTTTACGGCCGTACCATCAGCTCCTGTACATTTTTTTTATTGTATATAACAACAGCTAGAGAAGTACGTAGGATTTTTTTTTATATATTGATTTTTGGCCGAATGGCGCACTTCCAAAGCAATATTGCAAAATTCGCAGAAAAATCGTCAGAAAATTGTTAATAACAAATGAACTATGCTGCCTACCTTGCGGCCTTGTACTATACTTTGAAAAACAAGTACTTCGAGATATTTCCCGGCCGTAATCTTTTGCGATATAATTTTTTAGGTCCTAAGGGACCACTGAGAGCAATAAAAAGAAAAATCGATTTTTTGAAAATCTTATAGTGGCCTAACCTCTTAAAACCACTAACATCGCCAGAATATGTCTCTTTTTTACACGATTTAGCCAGTGAAGATTGTACAGTTCTGGAATGTGACGTGACAATAAAGTCTAATGTATCTGTTTGGCTGGACACTTCGCTTTCGGTCTATCATAAATCTCTCAGTTCCATTCCGCATCCACATCCTAAGCCTGACCCCAACTGGAACCTGAAAACTAAAATATTTGCCTCCCGTTTATATCCCTAAGCAACCCCCTTCACGAATCTCAATAAAACTACCAAGTGCCTCTCTTCCATCCAAGCCCCAACGCGTTTCATTTAATTTAACCCCTGCCCCTGATACCGTCACTGCTCAACCACCCACACTCCACCCTCGAATACTAACAACTGCTTTCCCAATTTCGACCTTTCAACAGGAGCCAAATACGCAAACTTCATCAGCTCGCATATCTTAAATCCCGCTTCAAGCTTGCCTTCTCCCTCGTATAGGGATAAAAAGATTTACGAAAATATTCGTCTCTTTCTCGCATATCTTTACGACAAATCCGCCGACTCTTTGAGGGAAAAACCAAAACAAGTATCATGGTCTCCATCCAAGAGGAAGGCCTTCCTACTATTGTAATATAACCAGTCTCAGGAAACTTTACAACAGGTACCACGAAATCTTCAACACACCTCGCTGCTTTCCGCACCTAGGTACACTCTAAAAGAGTTTCTCACCTTCAGCGGAGCCGAGCTGACCATTACAAATTTTATCGTTCCTAACTTGCCTTCTTTGACTGCATCTCATCTACACTCCCCTACTCCTCCACGCAACAAACTACCTCTTACATTTTACTACCAAAACGTAAGAGGCTTGCGCTCTAAAACTCGTGCTGTTTTGTCTAAATCACACGGTCTCTCTCTTTCGACGTCTATGCTCTTACAGAAACTAATCTGATCCCCAACATAAAGAGATAGGAGCTATTCCCATTTTCGTATAATGCTTTCTGTGATAACAATCACTCTCTCCCTATTTTTAATGATCCTACTATCCCTAAAGGGATTGTCCATGTAGAGATGTCCTACTTCCTATTCACAATAACCTCAACTCTTCTCTCATCGCTATCTCATCTTCTATTAAACTTGACTTTGTTTCAATTAAGATAACACTTCCCAATAGGTCCCTGCACGTTATGTGCTGCTACATTCTCCCAGCTCAACCCATCGAATCCTACATCATTGCTATTAAAGCAATTGACCAAAGTGATTCCATGGACGATATCCTTATCTTTGGTGACTTTTATCTGTCCCTGCTGAAGTGGATTCTACGGATGATCACTTATTTTTTACCGCGTCAAACGCCAGTTCATCCAAGAAATGTCTTTTCATTTGATAGCATAATTGATTCAAGCCTGTGCCAACTCTATCGGTAGACAACTATGCCTTACTTTCACTAATGATCCTATTAACTCCACCGTAACGTTCTGTCCCTTTATTCTATCAACTGTCAACAATTTTCACCCCCCTCTTCTTCTCTCATTTTTCCATAAGCGTAGACCAACCTTATCAACGATCCTAAGACATTTTATCAATTCGTCAACTACAAAAGAAAATCAGACGGTTATCCCCCCTCTCTCTCGTACGATAATATATCATCGACTGACCCACATATTATTGCCAACTATTTTTCAAACTTTTTTATACAGTCATTTGCAGACAACCTCTTCATACCTGACCCCATCTATTTCAAGTACCTTCCCAATTTCTCCATTGGCCCCTCTCTCACTGTCAACCTTTTGATCCCGCCCTTACGAAGAAAAGTTACAAAATCTCAATGATGAATTTTTATTCGGTCCTCCAATCTTTCGCATCCACTTTCCTCCCTATTTCATCTGTTCCTCACACAAGCGGAATTCCCCCAAGTTTGTAAGACTTCGTTCATAACCCCGGTTCACAAAAAGAGATCAAAGAATGAAGTAACCAACTGCCGTCCCATTGCTAAGCTTTCTCACACATCTAAAATGTTCGAGATTTTTTTATATGAAGTTCTAAGCTTTCAGTGCAAGTAAGTTATATCTCCCAGACAGCACGGATTTCTAAAAAAAGTAGATCAACTACTACAAACTTAGTTGAATTCGTATCCTTTGCGCTTTCAGCCCTAGAAAATGGCAACGAAGTTTTGCTAAGGCCTTCGATAAGATATCGCATCAACTGATTCTTTTCAAATTGTCTTCCCTCGGTTTTGACCCCATATTGTTAAAATGGATATCTTCTTATCTGGAGAAACGTTATTATAGCGTTCACTTTAGGTCAGCCTTCTCAACCCCGTTTTTAGCCACTTCTGGTGTCCCACAAGGCAGCCATCTAAGTCTCCTCTTTTTCATTCTAACTATAAAATATCTCGAGAGGATCATTAAACACTGCTCCGTATCCATTTACGCCGATGACACTAAGTTCTCCAAAACTATTTCTTCACCCCAAGACTCTATTCTCCTTCAAGAAGATCTCGATAGGTTTTCCACTTGGTATCTAAAAAATTGCTTTGAGCTTAATGTCTCCAAATGCCAATCTATAACTTATGTCTCGTAAGTCCAATCAATCCCCCTCTCGACTTTATTTTCTGCATGACCAACCTGTACCCCAGGTTCAATCCCTTCGCGACCTTGGAATTTTATACAATAGAGTAACTCTCTTCCGTTCGCATATTGATGAGATAATCCTTAAAGCCAACTTATCGCTCGGTTTTATCAAACGTTGGTCTGAAGAATTTTGCAACCCTTATTTGACATGGTGACTTTACATCCGGCCCCTTCTCGAATATGCCAGCCAAGTGTGGTCCCCCTTTCAGCGAGTTCATATATCCCGAGTCGAGATCATTCAACGTCGTATTCTTCGTTTTACCTTTCGTGGACTACCCGGGGATGACGTCTTTATCTTACTTCCCTATCGTGACCGCCTCAAACTTCTTAACCTGAATACCCTCGAAAAACGCAGAGACGTAGCTGACATTCTCTTCATTCATCGACTGCTCTCCGGTTCTGTGGACTGCTCTTCTCTTTACAATTCTATTTCCTTCAACACTAACCCTCGTAATTTACGCTGTCCTCGTCTCTTCTATATCCCAACCCACCGCACCTCTTATGGCTCTAACGAACGAATCTCCCGCATGCTCCGTAAGGTTAACTCAAACCTCCCCCTTTTTGATTTTAACCTGAGCACTTCTCGTTTCCTTACTTCCTAAGCCTTAACTCTTGTTAGTCCTAGTTTGTAAGTTAGTTTAAGCTTGCATTAAGCGAAATAAATGGGGGCCCCTACCAAATTATCCATACATACAAACCAGTGCGCCTTTACTAAAAACAACTCCCAATTCTCTTGGAGACATTCTACTAAAGGTTTTACGCAAAACAATATTAAAGAACTCGAAGGGCCAGATAAATTGTTGAGATCAGACTCAGCCCTTAAATTCTCGCGACGAAAGAAATCAGGCTGTTGTAGAGAGAGATGTATTTATACAATCATCAGTTTGATCTTAGATTTCATCTATTCCGTTTAAAGTTTCCTACTTTTCGAGCGATGTCTTGCAGTTGAGTTATCACTTTTTGCACCCAATTTACTGCAGAATTATCCTTCACTCATTTACACTGTCGCAGTGTATAGATATTTGTCACCCCACTCCGAAATCTTGGTTATAATCTCATAACTCATAATGATGACCATACGCCGCATTCGCTCGTACTTTCTTGTGCCCGGGGGAAATTCGTATGCTTCTAAGTCATTTTAATTCGCTCATCCCTGTACTTTTATTACAACTACCTGTACACTGTTATTTAATAGGTCTCTGCCTACAATTTAAAAAATAAAAAATTGTATTTCACACCCAAAGTGTGAAGGGCAAAGGATTGCACTTAGTGTACTTAAAAATTCTGATCCTCCAATACAAATAGTCTTTGTATTATCTCATGACGCATATTGCCTCCATCGGTTGTGCCCGTTGACCAGTCACAAATATTGACGTTCCAAATGCATTTCGCTAATACTTGTGCATATTCGAAATCAGATTTCATAGAAAAGTCGCACTTTGTGTTGATTTCGCGTTAAAATTTAATTGCGTCAGTGCCATCCGAGGAGTACACAACATTCGGGCACGTGTAACCCATCTGACTGTACACACAACTTAAAACTGCAAACTTATGCACTTGTGACAAAGTACGAGCATGACAAATGCGACTATTATGACGTTCAACCGATTTGAGATCAAGGACTGAGTCTTTACATATTCAAGAGGTACTTGATCCCATTTTCTATTTATACAATCATCAGTTTGACCTTAGATTTCATCTATTCAATGGTTCTCTTGTTCATTTGTTTACATGTGCTTGGCGAGGTATTTAAGCAAAGTTAAAAAAAAAAAAATATATACGAATACTACGTTGTAGCATTGACCTTCATTTTAACCGAAAATACTATATGGTCGCCTGGGTAATTACTGACGCCAAACACTCTAAAAACATTGCTGCTTGATGAATTCCTATGTTTTCCCACATAGCTGTTTGGATACGTACAAATACACAAAGATGACCAAGGAAACCATACAAGGTGAAAATGAGCTATGCTAGCTGACTCGTACTTGTACTCGTAGTCGTAGCTAGGGAATAAATTGACAAGCGAACAAATTTAAATCGCAACGAAACGAAACCACATGCGCATCAAATAACATAGAGAAAACTAGCAAAGCGTTTTAGCTTTGCCATACAAAAAAAAAAAAAAAAAGCAGAAAAGATACTTCTATCTAGTCGTCGTCTTGGAAGGCGCTGAGCGTCGCAAAACTACGATCAACATGGCGAAATGGCGAATCATATTCGTAGATAGTTGTTCGAGTATTCCTAGTTGAGTGCTATTTACAATAGTTGTTTTCATTTCAAGCAAATGCATATTTATAGCGACGTATAAATAGGCACATTGCATTGGCGTGTGCAGCATTAACAGATAGAGATACGGATACAGATACCTACAAGCAGTGAATTTAATAAGAATCTAGCCAAAGATAAGAAGTAATGGCGCTCTCATTTAAATCGAACGACTGCGGGTATTTTATTTGGTTCATAGGAATTTAATCGAAGGAAAATGTTCAATTTTACGATAATTTATTGCAAATAAGACACAACCTTTAAAAAAAAACAAAACGCTGGCAACGTCTTACACATTTTTGAGGGGTATGTTCAAAAACTACATTTGCAAACAACTTTATCGAAATACTCGTACCTACTTCTATTGAAGATATTCAATTTGTACATTTTGACATTTGATTGACGTTTCAGAGATGCCTGATCAATTGAACGACCGGAGGGCGACTCTTCTTCATTTTGTATGTCGACGAGGTGATTTATTTGACACTTGAAGGCGTTACCTTTTACATTAAGATTGCAAGAACGTCAATATGTTTCGGATTCAAATGAGTGGCAAAAATCAATTATTGTTGGCAATCCATGCAAATTTTGAAATGTAGACCTTGCAGTGTCTTCTGTCAGATGCATTTTGAATGACATGAAAAGAATTGTGTTTGGGAATTTCTGGCATTTGAATGTTTTCACTTAGCAGTGCTCTTCGCATGTGCTTGTGCGAAAGAGAGAAACTTAGTTTAAAACCATCAAACTTCGAAAAGTGGGTCACGAACTGAAGCTCTAATAGATCATCAATTAGTAAAGAAATAAAGTCGTGAATCGTTGGGTTTGACTAGAATTGAAAAACTTACACCCAATAGTGACATTGAAGAAGCACGCTTGTAACGACTGAACTTTAAATCAATCTGGAATCTGCCTACCTACATATACGAGGGCTATTTGATGTAGGGCGGATTGGAAGATAGGTGGCGCTACTGAGCCAAAACGAGTGTCCATAATTTAGGATAACCACTTTAAATTTGGTGACAATCCGAAGTTTGGTTTTGTTTTAACACCTTTCCGGCTGAAGGCACGATCTTTGCCTATTTTAGAGCACGTCCACCGGGTAAAAACCATTGTTTCGATTGTTATTTGGTCTCTGGTGTATACCAATGAATCCATGTCTCATCGACGGTCCCGAAACGATGCAGAACTTCTTCCGGTTTTCGATTAAACAGGGCCAAGCACCACGTCTTTGAAGTGGTCTCACGATTGCGTTCAGTTGAGATGCCTACTATCTCAGCCAATTCGCGAATTTTCACTCGGTGGTCCGTCAATACGACATCATGGATTTTGTCCACGGTTTAATCTGTGGTGACCGTTTTTGGGCCAATTGGGCGCGGTCATGGCGAAACTCTGCGAACCAATGGTAAATGGCTGTACGGGAAGGTGAATGGGTCCAAAACATACACAATCGAGAATGGGCTTGATTTCCTCGCGCAAGTTTTGCCACTCAAAAACAAGAATCGGATCACGGAGCGATACTTATACGATGTTTTGAAATGGGTGTCAAAACAAAACTAAGCTTCCTATTGTCACCAAATTTTGACAGGCGGGCTAAAAGAGGTTATACTAAATGAGGGCACACTCATGCAATTCAGTCATACAGCCCTCGTATATCCGTGTCCCAAATTTTAATCAACAAGACAGCAGGCATAGTCCTAAAACTCTGCATTTCTTTTTAACGAAATGAAGGTGAAAAGGTTTTAATTTCATAGAAAATATTTCGTCTGCTCGCCACGAATGGCACACGGAGTCCCAGTTTTCCCGCAGAGTCAAGAGAGCGAGTATCCAAAAGGCCACTAAACCAATTAAACATTAGGAATGGCAAGACTACTTAACAAATAAACAGATTTTTCCGAAAAAAAAATCTCATGTGAGCCATTATTTCTGAGGTTTGCCTACAAATGAGGGCGGATATTTTATCATAGGTTTACCAAGATAGATCGCTTATATAATGGCGTGACATTCATAGTGGCGATGACTAAATTTTGAAAAGTAGCCGCTCGATTTGAATTCTTATGAATTGTTGCGTCTCGCGATTTATGTTAGAGCAACTCAAATCAACTCTCCGGAGAAATGCATTCGCTAATATCGTTTGATCATGGTCACTGTCTGTAGAACTGTCGTTCTGACAAAAACTAGTGACGAAAACTAGTTTGGCATCATTGTCCTATGAAATATAACCACTCTCATATTAATACAAGTTTTCGTCAGAATGCTTACTTACTTACGTAGATGGCGCTACAATCTGGGATGATCCATGCTGACATGCCTGCTGACTGACAGCTGTGCATACAAAGTTGGCTGAGGTCCTCTTCCACTTGTTTGCGACATCTAAGATGAGATCACTCTCTACTGCGTTGTAGGGTTGGAGCCGAAAACTTTCTGAGCTGTAATGCTGGTGTCCATGCGCTCAAGGTAATCTAACCATCTAAGCCGGCTTATCCAAGCTTTTCTGACAAGGTCGTCATCGGTTTACAGCCCGTGCTGTTGTAACGCCTCCTTCAATTCTCCATTGATGCAATCGGAACCAACAATTACCCGAAGAGCTTTTCTCTCGAAAGAAAGAATTTTTATCCGTTTTCGTCAGTGTCCAAATTTCTGCGTCGTAAAGCAGGACTGGGATTGTATGTTATAATGTTTTCTTGGTTGCTCGAGATTGGCTTTTCTACTCACTTGCCTTCTAAGCTTAAAGAAGTAGCCTTACTAAGTGATTGTCGGAGTTGATATCGGAGCCAAGGTAGATAAAGTCTCTTACTACACCAAAGTTGTAGCAGCCTATCTTGATATTTTGTCCTAAACGTCGTCGACGTTGTGTGTCCCAATTTGTTGACATCATATATGTACATACGTTGATTTACCTTCGTTGACCACTAAACCCATATTTGCAGATTTTGATTCAATAGCTGCAAACGCTCCATTGACAGCTTGCAAGTAACTGAACAGGCTTTAGAAAGATGGTGCCCCTTGAGTCGTAAGTTTCGCACAATTCTTTCAAGAACGATGCTGAAAATACCGAGCAACAATTTACGAGTACACCATAAAAACGGTTCAGTTGAGGAAGTTTTTGATAGAGCATGAGCCGATGTAGTAGTTAATTCTGCATGAATGGATTTAAAACCAATGAATGATGATGTCACTGTGTATGGCGATTACTAACTTTACTCCTCGTTAGATAGACTTGAGTCTGCAAGCTCTAGCTGTAATTAGGGCCTCCTTGAGTGCTTTAATCACTTCCAAACAAGCTCGAGACCAAAACTTCTCAGCACAGCCGAAAAAATCTATTCACTGAGTCTAACCTTAGTTCAAGTTAGATAAATACTAATGCAATCGTAAGGTAAATTTTAGAAGTATACCTTTATGACGTAATTTTTAAGCTCAAGACTTCTACCAAAAGTCTGCCGCATATGGCATATCCACATCCGAATAAGCGCTGTTTCTTTTTCCTACAGCAATCATTATAGCATATACTCGTAGGTATATCATAGTCTTTTTTTCCTCCTTATGTCCGGCCTACCCGATCACACTTCCTGGATGGCGGTGATATCTGCGTGATAGCAGTCAGGGGCCTCTGCTAGATGTACGTGCAAATCCGAAGGTCGTTGTCCTTTAAAAGTTTTTTTAGGATGGTCAACAGTGAGTCCATTTTTATCTGAGGCCATTAGTTGGTTCGTCATATATCTTAATCTTTTCCGTACAGGTTTGCGAGGCCTTGCGATTTTAGCCTGCATGAATAAGGGTTGTCTCATGCAGTTACCGGGGATTATCACTGAGAAGTAAGGGAAGCATTTCGCTACGAACTTCATTGCTGCATTGCTGGACCAGTTCAAGTTATAGAACACTCAGCGAATTCCCCCATTCATTTTGCTTACAAAGATTTATACTATAGTAAGCCTTCATTCCTCAACCATACAGTGTTGCGCAACTCCCATCTATTATTGAGAATAATATTAATTTTGAATTAATAACAGAATTGCGATTTCAAATAGACCTTCTGACCAAAATTTCACACCGAAATCAAGCTAAAACAAAGTAGGTATCTGAACAGCGGTCAGGGGTTTAGACCGTCAACGAGAGGATCTCTATTAATTCCTTGTTATCAACATGGCAAGGTCCTGGTTGATGCGTTGACCAATTGCCTACGGTTGCGAAAAGATGCGAAATGAACTTAAGTTACACGACAAAATGTACTCTTTGGAACCAACACCGAAGAAATTAGCAAACTGTTGCGAGTTTCCCCTAAGGGTAATGAATTCAAAAGAGCTTTCTATTTTATTGTTGCGATGATATTTATACAGAATTTGATTACAGTTTTTCACACAGCACGTTATTTGTTAACGTTTTGAAATTTAAATATTTAATACATTTTTGGTATAATTCATTATGTACATTGTTTCGTATGTACATACAGTGCCGGAAAAAAGTTTGGGAAGATAGTCTAGATTCACAATTTCAGTTCTACCTTATACTTACATCCATGAAACTTGGCATAAAGATCCATTTTCACATTTCCTATTTTTATTAATATTTAGTGCTTACCCCTTTTGCTTTAATAACCGCTCTGCATCTCCTGTCCATAGAGTCCATCAATTTTTCGGAAAATAAAACTGGGATGTTTCACCACTCAAGAACAATTTCTTTATACAATGCATACTTATTCGATTCGATTAAGATTCGTTGATTGAGATGTCCATTCCAAAATATTCACTCTTTCCTGTCGGAATCAATCTTTTACCAACTTAGAAAAATGCTTTGGATCGTTGTCTTGCTGAAAAATCCATTCAAGTGGCATTTATTCTTCAACATATGGAAGCGCAACGTTATGCAGTATTTTCAAATTATGATACCGGTTGGTAATTGATACTTTACATTGTATCTTTCACCCTTTTTCTGCCTCACGTAATGTTTTCCATTGCTTTTAAATAGTTGGAACTTGCATTCGTCACTCCACAAGATTGTATTCCATTTCCCTGGAGTCCAAAAAACATTCTATTTTGAAAAATTGAGCCTCTTTACCATACCTGCTTTTGATAAAAGTGGCTTTTTCAATTTTTTTTTTTTTTTTTTTTTTTTTTATAATGAGCGCGCGCTCAAGGGGTTTGAGTACCCTTAAGGTGATTGTACACAGCGCGGGCAAAGGAAATTTAGGGAGGAAGAAAAGAGAGGTACCGATGTACATTGTTTTTAAATGTTTGCATGTTATAACGACCAGGAAATACAGAGATCGGCAGGGCATTCCATAAGCGAGTTGTACGGCTTAGGAACGAATCACGATATTTTAGAGTACGTCCGAAAATGGGCTTGAGGGTATACTGATGACCATTCATAGCGAGACGGGTGTTACGGTTGAAAGTTTGAATGGGCGGAATGCTACTGGCGATTTCAGTGGAGCACTGGTGGTGGAAGTAGCGATAAAACAAAGTGAGACACGAGACATTTCGTCGGTGTTCGAGGGTGTCCATTGATTGACTGATATTAGTATCGTCAATAAGTTTTATCGCACGGTTTTGAATCCTATCTAGCAGGTGCAGAGATGTTTTAGGAGCACCTGACCAGATGTGGGAGTTGTACTCCAATTTTGGGCGGATGAATGCCTTATATATTGAGGCCAGATCAGAGGGGGTAAAATATTTCTTACATCGCTTGAGGAAACCTAGACATTTCGCAGCATTTTTGGCGACATCAAATATGTGGTCATTCCAACGTAAGTTGTCATTGACACACATACCGAGAATGGAAAGTTTTTCGGTTTCGACGATGCAAGTGCCATTCATAGATAATGGCTGGGTGTTTAAATTTCGCTTTAAAGACAGCAGACAGCATTGTGTTTTGGAAGCATTAAATTCCACTCTATTGATAGTTCCCCAATTGGTTATGCTGTTAATATCGGAATTTAATGAGCTTAGCATACGCTGCCGTTCTCGTACTACAGCCGAAGAGCAGGGCCGTGAGTCCGGGAACGAATATGAAAAGCAGAGAGTACTGTCATCAGCAAAGGAATATATTGGATTAGAAGTAGTAGACAAGAGATCGTTAATGAAAATTAAAAAGAGTGTCGGTGACAGAACAGAGCCCTGGGGCACACCAGCATTTATTTTGTGAATATCAGACTTGAAACCGTCCAAGACAACTTGAATTGAACGTTCCGAAAGGTAATTTCTAATCCATTGAAGAAGAGAGTCGTCGATCCCAAATGCACGCATTTTCGACAAAAGAGCCTGATGCCAAACTCTGTCAAATGCCTTAGAAATATCAAGTGCAACTATCTTGCTTTCGCCAGATTGATGTACGCTTTGGTTCCACTTTTCGGTGAGACATGCCATCAAATCACCAGTGGACCTGTTGCTACGAAAACCGTACTGTCGGTCATTGAGAAGTTTTCGTGTTTCGAGATATTTCATGAGCTGACGATTTATCAGTGTTTCCATGACCTTGGAAAGAAGGGACGTAAGTGCAATGGGTCTGTAGGAGGAGAGAGAAGATGATTCGCCTTTTTTAGGGACGGGCTGGACAAATGCTGTTTTCCATCTGCTCGGGAAGAGTCCTAAAGAGTAGGATTGATGAAAAAGCTTACGCAGTAGTTTTGCCAGCGAGGAAGAACATCTCTTCAGAAGAAGGGGAGATATACCATCTGGACCAGCGGATTTATGTATGTTGAGATCTTTAAGTACTCTTGCTACTACACGAGTGCGATAGTAGATTCGTCCCATTGAAGATTCGACGCACTCAAGTGTAGGCGGAGACAAAGCACAATCTGTTGAGTGTTGAGCTGGCCGCAAAGTGTGCAGTAAGTAGATTGGTCTTGTCCAAAGAGCTGATAGCTGGAATGTCATTGTAAATGAGCGTTGGGATGGAGGATGAAGCGGAATTTCTAATGTTTTTGACTAACGACCAACAATTTTTACTGCCTTTGGGACATTGCAGTATTTTTTACCTCAGTTTTTGGTCGTATTGGAATTTCACACGCTTAAGAAAGGAATTGCAGTCATTTCTGGCTCGTTTGAACTTTTTTCGGTTTTCCTCTGTCGGGTTGGTCTTGTAGGACCGAAAAAAACATTTCTCTAACCCTGACGGCCTCTTTACAGCTCGAGTCGTACCATGCCTTTTCTTTTGGTTTGATACTCTTCATCCGATGAGGAATAAAGAATCTCATTCCAAAGAGAATGGTGTCTCTAATCATATCAGCAGCGGCATCCACGTCGTTATCGAGGAAGCATAACGACCAGTTAAAATTCCTAAAGAAGCTGTTAAGACCGCTCCAGTTGGCTTTCTCGTATTGCCATACGGTTCTTTTAGGAATTTTTTCTCTAACTGTGTGGTCGGTGTACGAGAAATTAGCTGATATGACACAATGGTCCGACGAGCCTAGAGGGGAGAGCACATCAATGGTGTACTTATCAGGGTGAGAAGTTAAAAACAAGTCCAGGGTGTTGGCGGTATGACTATCAACGTCTGGTATTCGCGTGGGCTCATTTACAAGCTGCGTTAGGTTGTTTTCCGCAGCGAAGATCTCAACACACCGTCCTTCGGGTGTTGTCTGTCCAGAATGTCGAAGCCACCCAGAATTGTGTATATTGAAGTCGCCCGTAATAACGATTTCAGTATGAGGATACAGGGATACAATTCTTTGAATGGAGTCAGACAGCGCATCAAACTCGTTAAAGGTTGAATTGCTGTCCAGTTTGGGGCTTCTATAAATAAAGCAGTAGTGTATAATTTGCTTACGGAGATGGAATTTTAACCACATGAAGTTGAATTCCGGATTGGAACATGGATCACATTGTGGTGGAGTTTGGTAAGCTACATCACTACGCACATAAATGGCGAGACCGCGGTGAGAGAAGAATAATGGCACTAATTCGTAGCCAGGTAGCTTCAGATCAGAATGATCTGAGAGGTGTGGGCGGGGATCTACCTGTGTTTCACTAAGTGCCAAAACAGCTGGTCTGTACTTACAGACGTGGACGTACGCAGAAAAGTGATTACTTTTTAGCCCGCGTATATTGGCTACGTCTACCCTGAATTCCCTAGTCATAATCACAGACAAACACAGAAAACACAAACACCGACGATACTAAGCAAGGCTGTGAAGTGGAAATTCTGACGTTGGCTTACCGAATCAAATTGTTGTAGGTGTTATGCCCTTACAACAATATGAAACAGTGCACCAACAAAATTTTCACTCACAACCCCGCTATCCATCAGTTGTTACATACACTCAGCCACTGCCCGTACCGTATGGTAAATACAGTAACGGCAGTGACTGAGTGCAAGCAACAGTACTTCGACTCGGAGCGGGTGAGGTGGGATACCCGCACTGTGTAATATTCACTGTCACTGCACTGCACTTCTTTTTGTTTTTTATATATTTATATTTTTTCGCATGCGCTTTTTTTTTTTTTTTTTTTTTTTTTTTTTTTTTTTTTTTTTTTTTTTTTTTTTGCTGCACAGCACACAACAATATTGCGATATTGCGAGTGCACTGGTGGAGCTGTGCACTCGACGGTGGTCGACTCGGTACTCCCAATGGAGTGAAGTTGTCTTGGACCATATGAACGTCCCATCTTCATTGATACCTGTTCGCCATTGTTTTTATACTCGTATCTTGATGGAAGCGTTCTCCTTGTTGTTCGCTAAGATCTCCTAAGTTATGCCGAAACTGATTTATATGACTATGGAGGTAGTGTACATTTATGCTCATATTACAGCCAACATTTTTAAAGTTAAGAAGCATTTCCTTAATTAACTCTTCCTAGTCATTAGCCTTGTAATTTCCGAGAAAATTTTGTACAACCGCTGCAAAATATTTCCACGCAAGTCGTTCTAATTCAGTCATACTCGTAGATACCTCAAAGTTAGTAGAGCATATAATTAATAAACGTATTTCTGGTCCGTCAAAAATGCCTGCTTTTAACTTTTCATCACTTAATCCAGGAAATTTCTGAGAAATATACTGAAAACTTTGTCCATTTTTGTCCAGAGCTTTCACAAATTGCTTCATTTTATGTGCAAGGGTGGAAGAATAATTCTTTCTCGGGGAACTAAAGGCTCATTTATCACATTGCCTTCACGGTCGACCATAGCATCTTGATTTTGATCTACTGTGGCAGAGACAAATAAAACATGGATATTTTGTATAACCACTTTGTTAATCTAAGAAAAACCATCTTCAAATCGACACAGATCACCCATTTACGAGTATGTTCGACATATTTTATTTTCTGCAATAGAACTGAAATTATTTCATATTCTTCTTTCATACCATACAAGTAGAGTGGGCAATTGAAATAGGAGCATGTTTATTGCCATTATGTAAACGGACAACCTTGAGACTTCTTTTACTGTTGTCAATAAAGACGCGCCAAGAAAGATCTAAGTCTCTGATGAATCATTAAGCTCGTTTTGTGAAAATGTTTTCGGTTTCGATGTTTCTACAGAGCATTCAAAGTCATCGTTTACTTGAGAAGCATTAGATCCTTCAATTTCTTCCTCCTGACATTGTGGTAGCTGATGAAAAACTGATATTGGAACGTCTTCTGAATGAGGAATTGGCCTTATTGCTGAAGAAATACCACCTTGATCAAAATTCCCGGAATAACCACAATGGCGCTCCCATTGTTCCGATTTGAGTTCTGTTGTTTTTTTTTTTTTGTTAAGTTGGTAAATCTGTTGTTGACATTCCCTCTAAATCTTAGCGTCATAGCTTGACATTTGCAAAAGTTACGTAGCCAATAGTACATCTACTCGTATCTCTGTGTTGGCGATTTTTTGCAATTTTAGAAATGGATTTAAATTTGCAACAACGAACTTGTATTAAATTTTGCGTAAAAACGGATTTAATGGTGCGCGAACGTTGGAAATGTTGGAAAAGTGTTTCGGCAACGATTCTCTAAAGAAAACGGTCGTTTACCAGTGACACGAGCGGTTCAAAAGTGGTCATGAGTCAATCAAAGATGATGAACGCAGTGGCAGAACATCGACATCGAAAACCGACGAAAGCATTGATGGAGTAAAAGAAATGTTAGTCAATAACCGCAAATTAACCATCAGAGAGATAGCGGAGGACTTGAACTTTGCCTATGGATCCGTCCAAGACATTTTGGTTAATGATTTGGGTTTCCGTCGTGTGGCTGCAAAATTGGTGCCAAAAGACCTCAATTTCATGCAAAAAAGAGACCGTGCTGACGTCGCAAAAGAGATGATTTGCGACGCTGAATCCGATCCCACATTCATCAAAAGGATCATTACTGGAGACGAAACGTGGAGGGTTTATGAGTACGACACGCAATCCAGACATCAGGCAAGTGAATGGCGTTCGCCAAATGAGTCAAAAGAGAAGGCAATGCAAACGGTTTTCACGTTGTAATGGTGTAGTGCATCTTGAATTTTTGCCAAAAGGCCAGACAGTACTCGTAAATAAATAGTATTATTTGGGCGTTGTGAGACGTTTGCGTGAAGCAATTCGCCGAAAGAGACCAGAATTGTAGGCAGAATCCGTGGATTTTGCACCATGATAACGCACTGTCGCACTGTGCCATCGTTATTCGTAATTTTTTGACGAAAAATGCAACAAATACTATTCAACAGCCACCGAATTCACCTAATTTGGCTCCCTGTGGCTTCTTTCTATTCAATCGAGTTAAAAAAACCACTACGGGGAAGGCGTTTCAGCAGCCGGGAGGTAGTAATGGAAAAATCGCACCGAAAACCGAATATAAAAAATGTTTCGAGAATTGGATCAAGCGCTGGCATGAGTGTATTGCAGTTCTCGCCAAATCATCGGTACTCCAAATCTCAAATTTCTCCCATTGTCGCAAATGTTCCATGCACGTTTTACATACACTATGAGGCGCCTTGACTGCAAATTTCAATATTGAAGTATGCAAAATACCAGCGGATCACAGTGTTTTTTTTTATTAATTTTCGCTGATCTTTGAAAATATATTCTCCACAAATGTAACAAAACTTATCACAACGTTTTAACTTACTAGACATTATGAAATATCTAGATTTATTTTATCAGTGTTATTGTGAAATCTAATTAGGCTTAACACAAACTGGACCGCGAAGAAAGTGGCGATTCGATATATTCGAAGAGAGCATAGGAAATAAGCACATAACATCTCCATAACAGTGTGCTTACGGAAGATTGAAACTGCGAGGCGTCAGCGCTGATAATGGATAACGGACCCAGGAAGTGTGAATTAAATGCATACTGCAGCTTCAAACTTAGTTAGCTGTTTTAATTCAGTTGGTTTAATTCGAATCCATGGTGTCATTTTTATTTTCAATTTTAATGGTTTCATTGAAAAAGGGCGCGCGCAAGGCGATCTTTAGAAGTGACCGGAATAAAAAAAACTAATGGACATTATATGTATATTACTTTTCTTATCTACCACAGATACAATAAATTTTTTTATTTTTTTGTAGGCTTGTGTCTAGCGAAGCTATTTTCTCCTTTAAATCTATTGAATACAACTTCGGAATTCGGTTCTTTTTTTTTAATAAGTTTAGCTCAGGTTCAAATTGAACGTGTACACAACAGATAATTTGCACTTCTTACTTTATCACGAAATACTCGTATGTTAGAAAAATGTGAAGGTTTTGATAAAGTTTTGAAGGATAAAGGGGTAGAAATTATTCGGAAAACAATGAGCAGGAACCGCTTCAGACTTATGAAAATATTTACATTTCATTGGCAACAGTAGTCTTGATAAAAGCAATCGATTTTCAAAACTAAGAGGAAATACGTAGTTCATTTCTTTGGGCGACATCGGGCAGAAATGTACATGAAAAATAAACCTGTAAAGTTTGGCTTTAAATTGTGGTGCCTTTGTTCAGATGATGGATATTTATATAATTTCTTTCCTTATGGTGGTGCAGGAACCAACATGACATCCGATCTTGGACTTGGAGGTAACGTCGTTATGAACTTGCTGGATGGTCTCAATCCTAACCACCTTCATGCAATTTATTTTGACAACTTCTTTTCCTCTTATGCATTATTCAGTGCTCTAAAACAGAACGAATTTTGCGCAACCGGAACTGTGAGGCAGAACAGATTAAAAAATGCCCTCTAGAAATTGATTCTACATTGAAAAAGAAGAGGAGGGGTTTGCTAGTAGTAAAATGGAACGACAATTCAGTAGTCATTGTTGTAAGTAATTTTGAAAGTGTTTATCCATTGCAACACGTGAAAATATTTCCCAAAGCCAACAATTAGAAAGTTTCGATTCCACAACCAACAATGATTTCCCATTATAATCGCCATATTGGTGGTGTCGATTTGCCACGACAACGAAGTGGCGAACTACCGTGTTCGAATCAGGAATAAAAAGTGGTGGTGGTCGTTATTTATAAATTCACTGAGTAATGCTGCAGTAAATTTATGGAAAAATTTCAACCGTGTGAATGAGACCAAACTTCCTCAGTTAGACCACCTTTCCGATATTGTGAGACAGTTGTTGAAATTTGAAACAACTTGGACTTGGACAAACGGAATCGCTGTAAAGTTTGTAAGAATAAAACGTTGTATTTGTGCGAAAAGTGCCAGGAACATCAGCATCCTGAGTGTTTTAAGCGTTACCATTCTAAATGACATATCGAGCCACAGGGTCGTGTACGACCCATGCCATATTTTAATGATGTATGACGAAATAATCTGTTTTTTTTACATTAGAGCTTCTTATTTTTTTTTTTTTTTATAATGAGCGCGCTCTCAGCGCGGGCAAAGCAAATTTAGGGAGGAAGAAAAGAGAGGTACCGATGTACATTGTTTTTAAATGTTTGCAAGTTATAACGACCAGGAAATACAGAGATCGGCAGGGCATTCCATAAGCGAGTTGTACGGCTTAGGAACGAATCACGATATCTTGGAGTACGTCCGAAAATGGGCTTGAGTGAGGGTATACTGATGAGCATTCATAGCGAGACGGGTGTTACGGTTGAGAGTTTGAATGGGCAGAATGATACTGGCGATTTTAGTGGAGCACTGGTGTGAGACAGGAGACATTACGTCGGTGTTCGAGCGTGTCAATTGATTGACTGGTATTAGTATCATCAATAAGTTTTATCGCACGGTTTTGAATCCCATCTAGCAGGTGCAGAGATGTTTTAGGAGCACCTGACCAGATGTGCGCATTGTACTCCAATTTTGGGCGGATGAATGCCTTATATATTGAGACCAGATCAGAGGGGGTACAATATTTCTTACATCGCTTGAGGAAACCTAGACATTTCGCAGCATTTTTGTCAACATCAAATATGTGGTCATTCCAACGTAAGTTGTCATTGACACACATACCGAGAATAGAAAGTTTTTCGGTTTCCACGATGCAAGTGCCATTCATGGATAATGGCTGGGTGCTTAAATTTCGCTTTAACGACAGCAGACAGCATTGTGTTTTGGAAGCATTAAATTCCACTCTGTTGATAGTTCCTCAATTGGTACAGCCGAAGAGCAGGGCCATGAGTCCGGGAACGAATATGAAAAGCAGAGAGTACTGTCATCAGCAAAGGAATATATTGGATTAGAAGTAGCAGTCAAGAGATCATTAATGAAAATTAAAAAGAGTGTCGGAGACAGAACAGAGCCCTGGGGCACACCAGCATTTATTTTGTGAATATCAAACTTGAAACCGTCCAAGACAACTTGAATTGAACGTTCCGAAAGGTAATTTCTAATCCATTGAAGAAGAGAGTCGTCGATCCCAAATGCACGCATTTTCGACAAAAGAGCCTGAGACCAAACTCTGTCTTGCTTTCGCCAGATTGATGTACACTTTGGTTCCACTTTTCGGTGAGGCATGCCATAAAATCACCAGTGGAGCTGTTGCTACGAAAACCATACTGCCGGTCATTAAGATGTTTACGTGTTTCGAGATATTTCATTAGCTGAGGGTTTATCAGCGTTTCCATGACTTTAGAACGGACGTAAGTGCAATGGGTACTGTAGGAGGAGAGGGAAGAAGATTCGCCTGGACAAATGCTGTTTTCCATCTGCTCGGGAAGAGTCCTAAAGAGTAGGATCGATAAAAAAGCTTACGCGGTGGTTTTGACAGCGTGGAAGAACACCTCTTCAGAAGAAGGGAGATATACCATCTGGACCAGCGGATTTCTGTATGTTGAGATCTTTAATTACTCTTGCTACTACACAATTGCGAAAGTGGATTTGTCCCATTGAAGATCCGACGCACTCAAGTGTAGGCGGAGACAAAGCACAATCTGGAAGTGTTGAGCTGGCCGCAAAGTGAAAGATTTGCCTTGTCCAAAGAGCTGACAGCTGGAATGTCATTGTAAATGAGCGTTGTGATGGAGGATGAGGCGAAATTTCTAATGTTTTTGACGAACGACCAACAATTGTTACTGCCTTTGGAACATTGCAGTATTTGTTGCCTCAGTTGTTGGTCGTCTTGGAATTTCACAAGCTTAAGAAAGACGTTGCAGTCATTTCTGGCTCGTTTGAACTTTTTTCGGTTTTCCTCGGTCGGGTAGGTCTTGAATGGCCGAAAAAACATTTCTCTAACCCTGATGGCCTCTTTACAGCTCGACTCGTACCATACCTTTTCTTTTGGTTTGATACTCTTCATCCGATGAGGAATAAAGGATCAAAAATAAGTCACTATGGTAAGAGCCAGTAGTCCGCCGCTAAATTATTAATTTGAATTCCAGCTACATATTGCACTCAAAACATTTATATGTTATATGCTTTCCATTGACATTAGTGGACTTAAGGTGGAACCATAGTGCACATTCGTCGCATCCTATGTTTTTTTAGGTCGTTGTCTTCAGTGTCACTTATAAGGTTTTTTCATCACAAACTTTTTGAAAATGCTCTTTTCTAACTTTACGCCTTTTCGTGTTTCTTTGCTGTTGCTGTTCTTTCTTTTCTTCCTCCTCAATTCTTTGTAGTTTTCTTAAAATGTCGGCCTTCTTTTTTTCATTCAGTTCTTCTTTTTCCTTTTCAAACTGGCTCCATTCTTCAGAAGATATTGCTCCAATTCTGTTATTTGATTTCCAATTTTCTGAGATTTCTTCATTGGAGAGGAAATTTTCAAATTTTTTTTTTACCACAAGCTTGGTGTTTTGAGGAATGTATTATGAGGAGATAAAGGTTTTCGGACTTCACTTTGCATTATTGTGCAGTAGCACAATTCTTTCCTTTTATCAAAAGCTTTTTCATGTTCCGATTTGGTTTATTTCCTGTCGCTTTTTAGCTAGCTGCACATTGTTTTTGATAGGAGCTATAGAACCTTTTGTCGAAACTTCCAAGTTCCCACACGGTATGTCAAGGTAAATGTCTTCCCCATGTTCTTCTTTTCGCTTCTCCTTTCCAGGACTATTTTCTACCAATTTTATGGAAGTCAATGTTGAATTTTCGGTCACTTCTTGGTGTTCTGGTATTACCATAGTCGGAAGGGCATTTGACGAATCGACAATAGGCTCAGCAGATTCATTTTCATTTGACGCAGTCGGAATAGTAGGATTCTGTGGATTTCCGAAGCTTTCAAATTCCTTGCGCATTTGGATTATGTGCAGAATAGTTTTTGAGTCAACCCCGAAATCTATCAGATTTTGGCTTATAGCGGCATCGAAATCCTTTTTCCTTTACTTTTATTCTTAGCTATCTTTAAGTTATTGTGGGCGCACTTTGTATATATAATCGATGGCTTCTGGATTGAACGGATACAACCCAAATTTTCTTTTCTCAAAATTCTCTCTAAAAGGGGGACAGAAGGTTGACTTTGTCAAAACGCTGTTATGGTTTTCGGGTTGCATTGCCTGATCATGAAGCGTATTCATTCTTACTTTCCTTGAAAACTTTTACGTCGGCAGGTTGTATTTGGTGGAAAAGCATACAAAATTATATTTTTGTCAAAGCAAAATTGGCTTAAGCTTATCGTGTTAAATAACTTCGATGTCCGTCAACAAGGATTGATTTTTTCTTTTAATTTTGGTCCGTCATTCACTTGTCTAGCCCTTTTGTTACATGTACAATAAAAAAAATACCTATATCGGAATTCATCCAGACGGTGTTGTCAGATTTTCTTAGAAACCAATTATTGGACATGCTTTTAGTAACGTCCTTTGGGAGTCTTATGTAAGAAACAACTACAAAGGGAGGCAACCTTTTCCCACTTGCAGAAAAAAAGGAGAAGAACAGTCAAAGCATATTTTTCTTTCCCTTGTGAGATCTTGTAGACATTCTTGTATCCACGAGGTGCTATTACCTTACCACAGTTTGGACAAAGACTGAAACTCATCTCCGTTAAAAATCCGATCCGGATCTTTCAATATGTCGCCAGCATCTAAAGTGTCTTAAGTATTTATTTAAATCTGAAAACCACCTTCTTATTGCTTCTTCTACCTTTTTTGGTATCACAAAGTAATGAGTGTTCCTATTATATATTTTGATCATAGCCTGTATACATACCTACCTACCTACGTTTATTTATGTTTTCCGATTATAACGTCCATTTTCCCTGCCTGCCTCATTGTTGGTAAGGTATGAGTGGGGCCTGCCTTCGGTAATTTATATTCAGTTAACGTCTAAAATTGAGCAAAACCTGAATAATTGTATCAAAAATATCTCAAATAACATGAAAAAATGTAAGAGCATTATTTAAGTCACAAGTCATGACGCTAAATCAAAGTGTTTGCCTGGCAACTCCTTCCGTGAAGCAGGTTCATAATTCTCCTTTTCTTTTTCAATCGTTCTTTGCTTCGTGTTCTCGGGCACACTTCGTCTAATTATAGGACATTGTCCTTACATGCAGCAATGGAGAATTTTCTGTCTTCAATAAACTCAAGGCATCTTGACTGAAACCTTTCAACACGCTATCGTTACAAAAAGTGCAACTATTCATGGAAATGGAAAAAATAACAAGCATACCTACATAATGTGTAAACTGAAACAACTTTTTCAATGCCGTTACACAAGAATGAGAAAACAAAAGAAAAGAATAATGCAAAGCAAAAGAAGAAAAAGAAACGCCTCAGCAAGCTATTCAAGGCTTCAGAAAACCCAGTGAGCAGGGGCAACAAAAACAAAACAAAAAACGCACAAAATTGGGCAAAAAATCAGTCAGCGTTTGAGCGATTTCGAAAATCAGTTCATTTATTCGCGAAATTAACACAAAACAGCCAGCAAAACCAGAGATAACTGTCATTTGTCGTTCTTCCTCTCTATCGCTTGCACCCATCTCTTCTTCATACACTCATCCCGTTTTATTTTCTTTTGCTTGCAAACAAAAATCAGCTGTAAAAGGTAAACGCTGAAAATAGTTCAAGTCAAGTTGTTGTTTCACAGAGTCGGAAGAGGAAAGACCAAGCGAGATAGAAGTACGAAAACGAATGGAAAGTAGAAAAAAGAAACAACAAAAAAAAAACACATTGAAAGCTTTCCCTTTTATGCTTATGTACTCAATTTCTCACATTCTATATATTTTTTTCTTTTTCTTCCCTACAGTATTCAATGGGCATTTTGACTTTGTTTTGGTTTCTTTCTCTTTCTTGTCACTTATCAGCTGGTGACGCTGTTGCCTGCTCTCCTCGCCTTCTTCATAGATGAACATTGTTTTGTATGGTGGGTTGCTGAGGTTGTGTATGAGTGTGAGTTGAATAAACGAGTTTACCTTCGAAAAGTCGAACATGATGAAATTTCGAAATAGCAAAGAGCACGTGCACTTTACTTAGGAATTGTGATGTTGTTGTGGAAGTGGAAGTGGGACAACGCGCGACTACCTTCGATCATATGGTTTTTGTGGGTGTGTTATGTTGTTGTCGTTCGTTTTGTTTATTGTTTTCCTTGTTTTTTTTTCTTATTTCTTTTCCCATTACTCTTTGGTTGTGTTCCTTTTGGTAATAAAATTGAATGTATGCAGGTCATGTACATGTTGCTTGGGAATTTGTAGATAGAGGAAAATTCTGTTTTCGTGCAACATTTGTTGAGGGATTTTTGTTGAGATACATTGATTCGGACGAGTTAGTCAAGAGTGGGTGATAAAGCATCTTCAGAAAATGAGAAAAATTAAATGGGAAATTGAGAAGCAATGATGTATGGCACATATGTATTACTTAATTGGGAAAAATGTCGGAAGAAAACCTACAGTTTTTTTTCTTCGGAGAATTTTTGAGGTCTATCTACATTGGTTAAGGTCTTAGATGTCCAGTAGGGTCGAAATTGTGTTTATACAATTTTTTCCCCTTTTTTAAAAGGTTCACCCTTTTATTGATTTTAGTGAGAAAATCGTGTTTGTTTGGCTTTTGTTTATTATTCGATCGGATGCGGTTTTTTCTTTCTACAAGAAGGAGATATTCTTGGTGTAGTTGTAGTCTACCAAAACGCAAGATGCGATTGAACAATAATTTTATCACAAAGGAGTCCATGCTGATTTTTTCCAGCGAAAAGCTGACAGATTTGCGTATAGCATAATTGAAAATGTCGCTTTAAAGTAAGCAATGTTTGTTTTATTCTGTTGAAAGCATTCCCAGAGTTAATATGTAATTTGTGGTCGTTTCACTGCAAGTTGGCCAAAGAATAACTGCAATAACATCGGCAGTCCTGTTGTGGAAATCGACTTTACCTGTACTCAGGAATAGTCTCTGCCAGAATCTAAGCAGGAAAGGGTCAAAAACCGATTTAGGTTGCGGCGCTGGGTGTCTTTCTGGAGGACAATCTCCCAAGCGGAGATATACATACTCGTGCATATATACGTTTGCAATCATGATGGCAATGAAAAAGATTAGACGAAATTGTAAACATAAATAAAGGGTGATTATTTTTGCTGTTTGGTTTTTCAGTGTTCTATTTTTTTACAGTTCACGCGTGATTCGTGACGTGTGTCAAAGTCAAACATGCTCAGTTAGCATTGCCATTTCATCGTGGAAAGCCTTACGCCCGAACAACGCTTACAAATTATTGAATTTTATTGTCAAAATCCGTGCTCTGTGAAAAATGTTTTTCGCGCTCTTCGACCACTGAGCAAGCAATTCAAGCCATAGTGACCAAATTTCATTGGACAGCAAGCCACCTACCCATATGCGTAGATTGCGTATAGAAGAAAATATTGCTGCTGTATCCACCAGTGTTAATGAAGACCGTGATTTGTCCATTTGTCGCCATTTGCAGCAATTGGGATTCTGTGAGTCGACTACGTGGAAGATTTTACGCAAGGATCTTGGTGAGTGGGCCTTAGAAAATCTGGAGGAAAATCCGCTGTTTTATCGAAAAATTGTCTTCAGCGACGAAGCTCATTTCCAATTGAATGAGTATCTTAATAAACAAAACTGCCGCATTTGGTCCGAAGAGTAACCTCAGGCAATACAAGGTGAGAACAACGTTAACGTCAATGGCGTTCAATGATTTCGAACTTTCTTTTGCCCAAAATGCACGAGATGAACCTGGTCGACATGTGGTTCCAGTAAGACGGCGCTACATGCGCCACGCAGCATGCGAATCGAGTTCGGTGGACAATTTATCTGTCGTTTTGAACCGGTGAATTGGTCGTCTAGGTCGTGCGATTTGACGCCTATAGACTATTTTTTATGGAGTTACGTCAAATCACTCGTTATAGGCGTTATAGGTTAGATTAGGTTAAACAGGGGTGTGACGGATATGACATCACATAGACACTAGGCACCAAAACGGGCCCATCGCGGTCCCTGTGGAACCAATTGAATTTGTCATCAAATGGTAAAAACCTAAACAATCGCCCTGGCGAAACACCCAATTTTCTTGCAAAAGCCAAGAAGGCCTTTGAAGTTCGTGCCGTCTATTTCCTATAGGTTTTCCAAAAAGTATTTCTTTCGACTACGCCTCGCATTCACACAGTATGCGTGTTATGTCCTCAACAACTTGCAGATCACCCCACAATCTGCAGATATCCGTATCTGACAATTTGAGTCTCTTTGCGTGCTGCCGCAGAAGACAGTGTCCTGTTAGGATTCCTATTACTGTCCTAAGCCTGTTTAATTTTATTAAATTCTAGATCTTTTGCCGTCAAATAACGGCCAAAGAGCCTTGGATACCCTGTGTCTTTCAAAACTTGACCACCTAGAATTGGCAGTCTTTGTGATTTTTTCCTCGATAGTGCCACTCACCATGCAAAGGGGTGGTTTGATATTGGCAACCAGTTTATTGTCGAGTAGCCCTCATCCGTATATACTGATATACTGACTATATCAGAGTTGACGTTGGTTGATTCCATTACATTGAAATGGGTAAGGAAGAAAGCGATAAAAGGTGTTAGTGCCGACTATGGTACATTCAATAATCTTCACAATGAAGTAGGAAATCTAAAAAATATTATTCGTAGCAGTGCCAATGATTATTTTTTTAAATCTAGAGTAATACTTTTCAATTGCATATCTTACGTCTTAATATTGTATATTTAAATGCTTACTTGAACTCAAAAAAAGGTCAAAGCCCCTAAGGATTCCCAAATAATTTATATCAAAATGTAAATCGTAATAAGGGAGGCAAAGCATTTAAATCAGTAACAACAGCCAAGCTACGCTTGGATGATGATCTCTCTTCCGACTTCCAAGCTTGTTTGGAAAATACAAGACTTCGCTGGACGCGGTCGGAAGGCTGAATTAACCAAGTATTTTCTGGGTTCCAGATCACAATAAGGCATGGCTTATATGAGAGTTGTTCAGGACCCGAACTCACTCACGTTGGGACCTCGGTGAGGTTCCATATGGCATAACTGCTAATGGTATGAATCCAGGTTGCCGGCAGACCAAATGAATGCTTTCCGACGTCTCTGTCCCTCAGGAGGAAAGACTGGAGGCTGCTTACTGGCGGGGCACTACTCTTTTGCGAAGCACTATAAGTGATGCAACATCTTTCGTCGCTTGCTGTGAAAGTGATGACGAAAACGCGGAGTGCCGGCTCTCGCATCAGGCGCAAACTGTAGGCATTTTATCTTATCTTGTTTACTCTTCTTTCTTCAAAAGACTGTGAAATTTCAGTAAAAGGAACATACATCTGTACAAGTTCAATGGGCTGGTTCATTATCTGAGTGTTCTGTTCGAAGAAAAACAAAAGTTTGTACAGTATTCCTGTAGTGTGAAGATAGTTCAGTCTGAAAATGGTCTGCTCTGTCTTAGTCGTCGAATTCAGATTTTTTGACTACATGTTCATACTCGTATATGTAGTTGTTTGTAGACGTAATAATCTCATGTGGACCAAAGACTACTGCGCTGAAAAAGCGATTTAAAGTTTTCGGAGCAAAAAAACGACAAAAACGACAGTGGCCTACAAAATTCCTTCTGATTCTTCGTAAAACTCATCTTGAGCTGGTCTTCCTTGTTTACTAAGTGTGCGGGTTTCTTTTGAGGCCGAAGATGCCCCTTTGTTCTGTTAAGAAAAGGAGCCTGTTCATGTGGTCGGAACCGCCTGCTGTGTGCTCTAGAATCGAGCGTGCACCTGTGGCCGAAAATATGCTGCCATTTCGAAACGAATAAAGATTTTGCTTTTAAATTTTAAGGAGACATTCTTGAGATGTTGTAGAATAAGTAGAACAATTAAAAAAAAAATAGTTCCGTGACTATAAGAAATAAATTAAATCCGACATGATCCGTTGATTTCTACGTCGTTTATGATTCTTTTCACAGAAGGAACTCAACTCGACAAAAACTATGACATATGGTATACTACGATAAGGAAACACAACGTCGGTATATGCCCTAACCTTTCAAGTATCTGCATCAGCATTATATATGATATAATGTAAATATAGAAGTCCAATGGCATTCACTTCAAAAAGCTACCCTTGATCTGACAGTAAATGCTGGGGAGCAAATGGAGCAAAAAACAAGATGCATGTATGGTGACCTTCCCGGCTCAAGTGGATGAAGACAGCTCGCTTAATGGCGAAGGCATCCATTCATTCATACTAGCCTACATCTCCATCTAAAGTACTATTCAAACTCCAAAAAAAAGGCTGCTAAACAAGGTCAGTTTAAAACCTGCAAAGTTTGGTTGAATGGAAAAGATGTTCAATAAGTGAAATCTCAAAATCATTTGCCCAATCTACAACACGGGAGGCCTACTATAAAAGCATCAAATTCATAATTATGTACATATAAGATTCCGTTTGCAATGTCTCGTTTTGTGAATCAACTGATCGGCCCCTATAATTGATCGGTTCCAGATCTGAAAAGCTCCCCACTGACCAAATCTTTACCTTGCAAGACCTGTATATAGATACGGATAGTGTATGTTCCTCATCAAGTTACGAGGGGCGTTCAACATATTCTCGGTATCGGGATGAAGCTGTGGTTGTATATATAAATTGACTTATTTATCAAGTAATACTATTATTTTAGTGCATTCATGTAAAATTTCATATAAATGTGATTATTAATACGCGTTTTATCTCTAGTTAAACAGAATCATAATGGCAACTGAGACAATGATGGTGAAAATTGAGCATCGCGCTGTAATTAAATTTCTCACTAAGCAAGGAAAAAGTCAAAAAACTATTCATGAAGAGATGGTGGCTGTTTACCAGGGTTCCGCACCTTCATTATCAACTGTGCAAAAGTGGTCAAGTGAGTTCAAGAGAGGCAGAGAGAGCATTGAAGACAACCCCCGCTCCGGCGCACCGGCTACTGCTTGTACGGGAGAAAGCATCAAAGAAGTCGAAAAACTTGTTCTTGAGGATGCTCGAATAAAGGTGAAAATGATGGCAGAGATCATCAAGCTTTCAATTGGTACCATTCACACCATTCTTCATGACCATCTTAACCTTTCAAAGGTCAGTGCAAGGTGGGTGCCACGAATGCTCACAGCGCCTCAGAAAAAAGTGAGAATCGCATGCTGTAGAGAGCTTTTGGAGATGTGTAGTGAGAACGCGGACGGTGTTATGGATCGAATTGTTACTGGGGACGAAACATGGGTCCACCACTATGACCCTGAAAGCAAACAAGAGTCCATGCAGTGGCATAAAAAAGGAACAGACCCCCCGAAGAAGTTCAAAGTCACTCCGTCTGCCGGGAAGCTCATGGCCACAGTTTTTTGGGACTCAAAGGGAATCTTGCTCATTGAGTACAAAAAAAAAGGTGAAACCATCAACGCCACATCCTACGCTTCCACTTTGCATAATTTGCGAGAGGAAATTAAAAAGAAAAGTCGGGGTAAACTCGCAGCGGGTGTGTTGCTTCTTCATGACAACGCTCCTGTTCACACGGCGCTAGTTTCCAAGGCTGCTGCGCGAGATTGTGGTTTCGAAGAAATCCAACACCCACCCTATAGTCTAGACCTTGCCCCTAGTGATTATTTCCTGTTTCCGGATTTGAAAAAATGTCTTCGTGGAAAAAGATTTTCGGATGATGAAGAACTCAAGTCGGCAATAAATGGGTATTTTGCAGAGAAAGAGGAAATTTATTTTTTTGAGGGTTTAAAAAAACTTATCTCAAGATGTAACAAATGCATTGATGTTAGGGGAGATTATATTGAAAAATAAAAACAATTTAAATTGAATTCGCATTTTCCTTCATATCGATACCGAGAATATATTGAACGCCCCTCGTATTTCTGGATGATCTAAACGTTAATAAATTATTGCCCATCAAATCCTACGTGTTATTGAGGTTTTTCTTCTTTATCTTCAGCACTGACTATAATAGTCCCTGTAACCATACCATAAAGTAACAACTCTTTTAATTAAAGCTGATTAAATTTTTATGTGATCTCGGTGTATGAAACACAACTCCGCATTCATTAAGTTTATGAAATAGCCGGCAGTTACACCATGTTTATTGTAAAAGTAAAAAACAAAGCTTCTTACTAGTTGATGAACTATTGTATCACTTAGACTACCAGCTAGGTCCACTGTTTCTCAGTGAAACCGCGGCTGAATTACCCAACTATATTATGAATCTCAAATACTTCTCATTATCCTCAACCCTACTAAGTTCCTGATCTCAGCACCACACGGAAGGTACACGGTTTTAATGCGGTTCTCCATGTAAATATTTAACCCATCAATGCGAGCCGATACATTCAGCATGTTGTGGTTCTTGACCACATTAAGAGTATGATCTTCATTTAATGTGATTGGAAGTGAAACATCACAACGAAATGAATAGCTTTTTCTGAAACAGTTCCTTGCAAGGCTTTAGCCGACATTTCCGAACAGGAATTCCCTTGATACTTGAATATTTTATTATTTTGCAAAACTTCATCGTACATATTAATAATGTGAACCTTAACCTAATCTTAGGCAAGACTGTTACCTACTATTAAATCTGTTGCTATCTTTTACTCTTCTCCTTTAAGCAATATGTGTTTTTTAAGGAAATATCTACAACCACCGAATTGTTTTCACCACGTGTGATCACTGACGATTTCAGCAAAGCAATTGACAAACTCTCTCATCAGAATATAATTCTCAAACGTAAGGGCCTTTGCTTCCCCAGTTTGTTTATTTTATGAGTCAACTCCAACCGAGTCAATTGACCGTATGGTGATTCGATTTAGATCTTCTGGGATTCCACAAGATAGTCATCTCGGGACCCTAATTTTTCTACTGATTATCTTTACAGTGAGTAGAAACATTGGGCAACGTACAAACCATGTCGTTGTGCCAATAACTTATTTGAGGTTGTTCTTCATTAAAAATCTCGAGCTTCTTCGAAATTAGAAACAACGATTTCTAACTACTAACTATTTTTTCAAAAATGGTGAGAGTTTGATTGCCATCGTAGTTAAAAA
Source organism: Volucella bombylans (assembly GCA_949129095.1). NCBI lineage: Eukaryota > Metazoa > Arthropoda > Insecta > Diptera > Syrphidae > Volucella > Volucella bombylans. The sequence goes on along the minus strand of OX422141.1, from coordinate 156,175,999 downwards.
TTAGGTTTTTTAAGAGGCACTATATGCATCGTATTCTCACAATAATATGCGTCTTCGTGCTCTAGAAAACCTATTGACTGACTCAACAACTCAAGACTGCAGACTATACACAGTGAAGCTTCATTGAACTGCAAGTGAATGGTGTGTTTTTCAACACAATAATCTTATATACAAGAATCTATGTTTGATGCAAGAAAAATGTTTGTTTTAAGAACTGATACTGCTTACACTCCGTTCATCTGGCATTAAGTGGAAATTGTGATTGCCTTTAATTGTCTTTCTTCCCCGATATCTGAATGCATTGTTTCAGAACTCATATCCTAGTAGAAGGCGACACTCAGAGCTAAAATGCAGTCTCTTATTCAGTCCATGAGGGCCACTTGGCTTTAAGCTCTCCTATTTTGTTGGGATCAGGCAAATATTATCAAACTCGCTTTCTAGATGGTCGGTGAAGATGCACCATACCATATGTAAGTCTGTCCGTTGATTATTGCTGCCCTTTAAGTTTTCTCAGTTTTTTAGCGCTATAAACGGGGTCTCCTGTTCAAGCGAAATTTTATATTTGCTTGACATTACTTGGCATGAATTGAAAACATATATAAATTTAAATAACTACACAAAATCTAATCTCGAAGTAATCATATTTCGAATAAATCATACATATCTGTGTATCGGCATCAGAAATCTGCATCACCTAGCTCGAGAGAACATTACAAGCTGCTCTAAAGCTCATGAAATGTATTTCATCATTCGCCCATAGATTTATTCATCAAACTGCATTGGTAGAATTTTCACCGAATCACCGAAGGATTTACTCGTAATAGATTGCCCAGGCTCCAAAACACATTTTTCTTAAGATTGAATCCCCATGAGATCCCATGTTTCAATTTCAAAGTAACAAAGCTGCACTTCTTCCATTATCGTTTTCCTTCCTCCCATCAAGTTCATCGACTCTTACCTTCAGTGTCCTACAAATAATTTTTGTACTATATATGCACGTATCTCTATTCAGTACAATCAGGTTTACTCTTCATGTCCTGAAGATTACCTCACAAAGGATGCACAGAAATGATTCTATACAATGTAGAAACTTGATAAATGAAAAAAGTAAAAATAAATTGTATTATACTCGTTGTACTAGTGCTTGCTAAAAATAATACTCTTGGTACCTGTCGTTGATGGAAACAATCCACCACATCTAGTTGCCAAGCAGAAAATCCAGCAACGAAAGGAAAATATACTCTTAGAGCAACATCAATTCCCCACATAGCCTTCCATCGACGTTGGTGTTGTTTTATTTTTTCTGTCCATTATGCTTTGACCTAGTTTCCGTCGATAACTAGTGCGCCGAAAGGGGGAGCTTTTATGCACTGTAAAAAGCGTTGCCTCACTTTTATTTATACGAAGAGAACTGCACAGTGTCGTGAGCCTTTTTTTTTAAGTTTTATTTTTTTATTCTCCCCCATACATCCACTCTCTCTCGCTGGACCATGACCTAGTTTGTCTTCATGGCAACAGTAGGAGTAGTATCATTTCCGTGCAACTAACGAACGGATGCACAACGCAAACATGTTGCTCTGCATTGTTTTTTATTATTACATACGCTTATTAGAAAATTCAAATGTCTGGGGATAACTGTACTAAATCGTTAATTTTTTCCTGTTTCGCCCTTAGATCGTGGTCGTTGTCGTCGCCGTCATCGTTATTGTCGTCGTCATTGTGGTCGCCGTCGTTGTCGTGTACATTGTCGTGTCAATCAGTCAAAATGATACCAACAACAGCAACAAATACACCCACCACCCAAACATCGTCGTCGGCGGTGATTGGCATTGCCTCACTAGTGTTAGAAGGTCGTGCTACGTCCGAAGATGAATTCGCCATGCCATCGAATTTGGTGAAAACTCTTAAACAACGACGATCACAATACCATCATCAACAACAACAACAACAGCAACAACAACAACAACAACATCTTCTTCAGGCAGCGACAGGCAATGATTTGGGAAATAATCAAAATAACAATAACAACAGCAGCAGCAATAACAACAATAATAATAGCATCACGACCACCAGCACTGCTACGAGCAGTAGTAATTCACGTCCATCGCAATTGGTTAATATAACAATGAATCCGAATGCATTACCACTATCCTTGTTAACAGCAACAGCAAGAACAACACCAATAACCGGCTTGGTTGTACCAGATACAACACACCAACGCTGGACACAAAAAATCTGCCAACTGCGACAATCATCGCCAACAGTCAACCGTGAAATGCCACTTGAAATGATTGCCATTGGAGTTGATGATGATAAATTGGATTTAGATCGCAGGAGGGCAGTTGTTTACCATCACCGTCCTGTGCCTTCGCCAATAGCTGAAAAGCTACATACGTTACAGTCACTTGCCACTACATGCTTGAGGGCATCGCCAGACAATACACCCAACTACGGTGGGTATACAGTGTTGTCATCATCGCCAACTTCGCCTCTAGTGCCAGCTACAACAACATCGCCCAAGTATACGTATTTTACATCGCCTCCACGTTTGGCAGCCACACCATTTAGCATTAACTTATCGTCGGGATCGTCATCACCGGCAAATAATAGTTGTTGCAGTGGTAGTGCAAGTCCGAATGGTTACACCGTTAATTCGCCATCGAGTTCCAGTACAAAGAAACATCAACTCCAACTCCAACAGCAACAGCAACAACAACACCAACACCAACAGCAGCAGCAGCAGCAGCAGCAACAACAACAACCAGTCAAAGGCAATGGAATTGGTAATGGCAGCAGTAATAATTGTAGTACGAATCCCAAGCAGGGACCACATTGTGATCAGTTCCTCAGGAAGATGGGCTTGGCAAAGGGCGAAGCCGCTGATGCTGAGGATCACATCTGTGATATAATTTATGGTATTAAAATTGTACGTACCTCAACAACGCATTCACCTTTCCATTGTCTTCATTACTAATGAAATTGTTTGCTTTTAGTGCATACGTTGGCGCACACATTGCCAAGAGATGGAAGCAATAATGGCCCGCGGTGAGCCGATTTGTATAGAAGTTTATCTCGGACCTGTCGGCCATAAAATTCTCCTAGAGCAATGGATTATCACACAGAAAGATAGGTAAGCATCATGTAGCTAAGGTTTGGTTTGATATCTATTTTAATTAAAATGAAATCTTTTTGTAGAGTACCCGCTCCAATGATGACATTACCATCGTTATGCAGTGCCATACGCAGTCAACTGTATTTCTCGCAAATAAGTGCCTGGTGTGACCTTATAAAGAAATCCGATAGAGCTGTCTTCGACACTGGTCGTATCCTTTTTCCACCACCCACGTCGTCGCAGTCAGGCAAGCGACCACGTCTGAATATATTTTATCGTATCAAACCATACGATTCAACTGCCAGCTTTAATTCGAAACCATTGGTGCACAATTTTCCGAACGTAGTCATATCGGAGAATACGTGCATCTCAGTTTGTTTAAAAAGTCTTCCACGCATTAATGGTGGCATTCCACGAGTTGGAGAATGCTCTGCTTCAGCAGCATCTGGTCAACCACCAACGATGACAGTAGCAGGTATTGGTGCCTTGTTTAGTGTAACACCCGTCATCGGTTGTCCATTAGCATCTTCGCCGGTGAGTAGTGGTGGAGAGAGTCCCATGCGAAGAGCTTCAATCAGTCATTTACCATCGACTTCAGCTGCATCTAGCAACAGTGTCAGTATTCACGACGAATCCATGGACAAGGGCAAGCACAAATGCATGTTCGATGATGACGATGGTGGCTGCAGTTCAGATGCAACGTTATCACATCGCGAAAAACAATTGATGAAGTACAAGAAGCGTATGTTGAAACGAGATAAGAAAACATCAAGTAAGAAATCAACTCCAGATAGTGCAGCAGAGTTTAATCATAACTCACAAAATGCAGAGGAGTCTCAGGAATCGGTATCTACAATATTGATTAAATGTCAACCAATGCAATTGGATGAGAAAATTAACGGTGCATTGGATGAAAATTTTGCGGATGTGGCCAGTAATGGACAGCAACAAACGCTGCCCGAATATGGTTCGATAAATTCGATCCGCCCACCGTTATATCGGCCCACACCACCGAGCAGTATAGCTGAAGGCGTTCAAACTCAATTGGTTGAAATGATCTCGACAGGCACACAGACAGCGAATTTTCCGCAGTCAGCAGCCTTTCCAAATTGTGATTTGTGCGGAAATGAAATGTCCATGGTGTGTTTTAACTGTGATGAGAATTTCGCTGAGGTAACACCGCTAAATAAAGCCGATTTGTTGCTTCAAGCCATACAGCGGACACCAAGAACAGCGCGAAATCGTAAACCACTTAAAAACAATAATAACACACCAGTAATGACGCATCAAACAACGCGAAACATTAGTGATTGTCAGGTGTGCAAGCGTCAAAAGACACAACATCATTTTCGACAGAAGGAAGAGGACCAACAAAAAGAAAAGCAGCTACAACAGTACAATAACAATATTTGCAATAATGTGATGAATGGAAAATGTGCCAATGGGGATGGACCACCGTGCGATTGTGGTACGACCTCCTTTCGAATGGACGAAGACGATGAGAATCACGATTGGAATGATGTCAATAGCCACTGCACTGCCATAAAGGAAAATAGTTCACCTTCCACTACACATGTCTCGAATGGATCAGGAGGAGTTGCAAATGGTGGTGGAGAAGGTGGGGTTCAATTTAAAACCCCCAATTCGCAAATCACAACAAATGGTACAAACTCATTGGCTATAGCTCAACCTACTACAAAACCAAGTGTACTAAACATACTTAACGGCATTGATAAGAGGCGAACTCTGCCAAAAGTCAATCTAACGAATATATTCTGTGCGAGCACTTCATCACCGATACCAATAAATTGTCCTTCGCCAGAGACCACCACATTCACATTTGACATTGTTAATGGCACGGGAACAGCATCAAATTTACAAAGTCCTGATGCTAATATACCCGTGCAGAAATCCTATTCGGCTCCAACACTGCCAAATTCGCCTTCGCTATCACCGCGATTTGCTAAACAAGCTGCCTTTTACAAGAGACGTTCCCGCCATTTGTCCGATCGTTCGGATCGTTCATCACTGGGATCTGACGAACAGTTCTCCGATGAGGAACTTGAAGGTGGTATCTATAGTCCGGCGACGTCGCCAATTAAATTTCGTTCACGTGCAATGGCCTTTGGTCGGAGGCCATTGTTGGGTAATTTAGAGGAGAGTCTGTTGCAGAGGCGTTTAGTTCCAAAGACCGAAGTAGCTGGATTTAAGGTATTGTTAGGGGCGTCTGGTGCGTTTTGTCCAACTCAACTAACGATCCCCGCTTCGGCATGTTTCTATGAATTGCGGGGTGAGGCTTTAAGCACGCCTTATGTGGTAAGTTCTTGTTGATTTGTTTAGTTTTGAATTCTAATTTGTGGTATTTTCTTTGTTTGAATTGCAGTGCGAAATACGTTTGCCAAGGAAAGGTTACTTGATACCGAGTACAGGAACCGTACAGACAACCTTACTCAATCCTATGGGTACGGTGGTGCGAATGTTTGTGATACCGTACGATTTTAGGGATATGCCACCGCTACATCAGACTTTTATCCGTCAACGTATACTCGCCGAAGAGTCACAATCACAGGGCGAAAGAACTACAGAAGTATCTGGTTATAAGGGTGCTGCTCTATCAATGATGTCTCAAATGCGCGGAAGTAGCACTTTGGGACACATGATTTCGAGTGAGCACATGAAACGATTGCGTTACTCAATTCATTTGAGGTAAGTCTTTCGGTTTATGTATATATTTATTGTATTTAGAGAGATCTTATAGAGAATTTGTTTACGAGTATCATTGGTTTTTCGGGGAGACGAAGGATCTTTGGGAAATAAATTGTTTGCCTTTTGGTTAGTTAGTTCAAAGAAAACTGATGTTGCTTATGAAAACGTCATGCGGACACAAATAAACAGCCTTAACCCCGAATCTTGACTATCCGGCTGTGAATTTTCTAATTCTTTTCTAAATGTGGTTGATTGCCTGTATAACCCTTCTTTATTTAATCTTCTATACAACTAGATTCTGTTGAACAGAAATGTCTAAACGTTTTCTAATCATCATACAGCTGTAGATGGTTGTATCATTCATTCATTCATCAAATTAGGCAAATACTCGTAATACGAATCAACATCAAGGTAAGTGATCCTTATAAACCACAAATTGAGGGCTTTCGCCTTACAACTGAACAATAGGTTTTCATTTTATCCTTGCAGACTTACACCAAATCTCCTGCCTCTCGTTAGAGGTAGAAAATACGATATAACAAGATGCTACATGCATAAGATCAATTACCTTAACATCTCATAAACATCACACGTTATTTATACACATATGTACTCGTATGTATGTAGATATTATTATAATATAAATTACATCCAAAAGTGACAATTAGAGGTTCCCTTACAGCAAAGCTGCATAGTCGCCTGGAATAGGGATCAACCTATCCACATCTCTAAGGGTATTAGAGACTGACTTCGTGCCATAGGTTAGTAGTCTTCCCCCAATAGTTCCAAATAACCAGTCCTTAGGTTCCTGAAAGTTGCGCGTAGGTGAACCAGACTCGGATACTTTAAACTTTTTCTCAATATATGTAGAATTGCGGAATTGATGATATCCACTGAGGAGATTCTATTTAAAATTTGACTACACTGCGTTGTTTCCGATTGATTGCTATATTGCTTGAAAAAATATATTATGGACAGAGAATTTCCGGTAATTTGATTTAAGTTCGTAAGTTTCCATTGGCTGTGACGTTCAGTTTTCTGGAACTTGTTTAGAAGATCAGCATTGAACCAATAGCTGTGTGGTGTGTGTTATATTCGTACAAGCATATATTTTTTATGGCAGGCTGTGCTAACTTCTGAAAAACAACATTTCTGCCCATGATGCAATCTCACTGTATCGCATTTCGGGTCGGTAGAAGCAAATATAGGTCCTTCTCATACACAAGATGAAAACGCTTTGAGTGGAGAGAAAATGCTGGAATCCACATCAAATCTATTTTTAAATTTTATTTTTAGCAATCTGAGCGCAAATACATAAATTTCTCTTATTCATTTCTCTCTATTCAAAGTATCTCTTTCGGGTGTTGCCGTGACCCATATGGAAAGTCGTATCTGTGAAACTCTATTTAAATTTTCATGCATCGTTGTGGCGTACATTTCAAACGTGTACATCACTTGCGTACATCTTTGAATTGAAGCAGGTTGACCATGCAGGTTGTGCTTGGCGAAGGTTTTATGCAGTTTAGATTTTCTATATAAAATTAGCATTAGCAATTCGATTAAAGACTTTTAGGACAAAGGTTTAAGGTTTGATTTGGAACGTTTTCCCTTGCATCCTGTGTATATAAGCCAATATATACATATGTTACGTACCAAGTCCGAAATCGTAGCATCCTAAGATAATATATCTGAGAAGCAAGTCAATAACAAATTCTATCTTTGAAAAGCTGATTTTTTTTTTAAAACCCCATTGCTGTCACTAGAAAAATATTTTTACCCTTTTGTCACTGCTCTTCTTCGCAATTGATCTAATACGTTTTCAAGTTTTGATTGGGTGTTTTGGATAATAGAGACGTGCTCTTATAGTGGCACTATTCAAAAGCTGTATAGTATATTTTTTTAAATAAGTTTTTCCAGGAGAATATGTTTGCGCCATTTTTCTTCAGAATATTATATGTTCGCTTTTGCAGCTTAGGTTGTCTCATCCTAAGTTAAGTTCGCATGATGGTTGAACTAGAGATGCGGTCTTCAGAGGTCATAGCTCGCTGTAATTTGAAGATCCTTTTATCTAAAGAGTTATCGTCCATTCTAGCTTTTTCGAATACATTCAGAAATCCTGAAATTATTCCAGCTCGAGGAATTGCGAATGTAACTTCTCCATTCCCCTTGCTCGCACACGGAATCTAGCATGCGTTAAAGTATTTTCCTTTCGAAGGAATATTTGTTTAACATTCTTGGTTATCGCTCAGTATTCCTCACTCTAGAACTATAGGATCAGCTTATTGTGAAGCATCATCTTACTTCTTAACCTAGTCCTTTTGCCAAATCAAAGTGTCAAGGTTTATAGAACTAGTCTTCTGCTTTGGTGTCATTTATGAAGTGTGAACTTTTGCTGCTGAATAAGAACTCCTGAATTAGTTCAAAGTTATTGCTAATGACACTAAGGTTTTGAAGCAAACAATAAGCTGCTAGTACTACGCTTGCCGACAGCATATTTTCGGTTGTGTGCTCCTTAACGGATTTCGAAGATTTTACTGATGGGAGTCGACTTTGATATAGACGGACTATTAGACAGGTTGGATGATAACGATCATAATTCTAATTCTGATCCAGACATCTAGTTCAAATATTATTGACAATTCAGGTGCTATTGCAAAACGATCACAACTTGAAAAGCTTACATTGCGATGGAAAAAGAAAAACCTAGAACTGAATGCACAGCATGGAGACGAATCACTGAGAGCTGACATATTGGATCTTGAAACTCCAATACAGTTCTTTTTTTTACCTTTTCTCACCAGATTTCTGTAGAAACAAACCTCTATTTGGTTTAAAAAAAATCCAAACAACAATTTTCGTGTGAATGACACTGATATCCGTCAGTTTATAGGTTTGGTTTACGTTATGTCATTGGATCAGCTTCCAAGAGTAACTAACCACAGGAGTATCATCCTTGGCACACCTCTGATTCAGCAAACCATGCCTTCCAATAAATTTGAAAAGATACGACAGTACCTTCATTTCAATGACAACTCCAAATGTCTTCCAAGAACAGATCCTGACGCCGATAGGATCTTTTCTGATCCGTTTTCTTTCCTGTCATTGTACTCCGCCCTTGTTAGACCTTATCTGGAATACGCAGTTGTGATTTGGAATATTAATCTCTCTTCTGACGACCGAATTGAACGTGTTCAAAAGCGTTTCACAAGATTAATTTTTTTTTTAGAATGCATTGGAGCTTTTGCCCCAATTATAAAGCAAGATGTTTACTCCTTGGCTTAAAATCGCTAAAGTCTAGACGTACTATATACGATATATATACAAGCTATACAAGCTCCTGATGCAAACTGGAGTTTTAAAGTTGGGACATTTCCTGCTTTTACTCCTCCTTCAATTCATACTGCCAATCGCGTATATACAAAACGTTCTTCCACCCCGTCCAACTCAATTCCTAAGCGTGTATCTTTCAATCTTGATCCTCCTCCCAGTCATTTACAAAACCCAACATCACCACATTCCACTCATACAAAAACGGCATACCCCAACTTTATTCGCTCCCATATTTTAAATCCCTCCCCAGGTTCTAAGCTAGACTCCCACCCTAATACCACGCCACCTTCTTTTTTAAACCCCATACTTCCTCCAAAGGCAGCACCTTATCGATTCTGGGGAAGATGGCCGATATGTTCTCTCTCGTTGAAGAGACCGCAGATTATTTGATAATGTTCGCTTATATCTCGCCTACCTACATGATAAGCCTGACTCTGTATCGACGGTATAACGAAAACCTTCTGCAAGAACACCTCCCTATTAATAATACTGATTTGTGGCTACTTTTTATACGTTTTCATGAGCAATTGATATGACTCCTGATGACGTGGCTAATGATCTCTCTTCTTTTGCGTCTCATGTTAGCTCCAATCGCATACTACACCTGAAACGGTCTAGTTTCAAAAATTACCATCGCTCCTAACCCGCCACTCAATTCCTTGCCAAAGTCTCCCAAATATCTGTCCCTGTATTACCAAAACGTAAGAGGATTACGAACTAAGATTTCTGCTATATATCTTAATTCGCAGATTCTGCCCTACGGCATCTTTGCCCTCACAGAAACCAATCTCACCCCTGATATTAAGAATAATGAATTATTTTCCCAAAACTTCGATTTACAACGTTACGATGGTCTAGATAGAGAGGACAATTTATATGGCCGTGGTGTACTTCTAGCTATACACTCTCGTCTCGAGTCTAGACCCTTTAAAAAATCGTCCACTGCATTCTTTGAATTCGCAAAAGATATATTTGTTGCTGCTATATTCGCCCTTCTCAACCAATTCAAGGTTACTAGCTAGCTGTTGATGCAATTGACTTCATTTTTAATGTTGCTGATCCCAATGACGTTGTTATTTTTTTAGGTGATTTTAATCTACGAGTACTTAAGCTTCTATGGGCTCAGACTAACCAGTCCTACTATACTGCAAATCCTGCAAATACAACAAATCCTACCTCTGATAAAGAAAATCTTTTCATCGACTCCCTAACTGACTCTGGTCTATATCAATTAAGTGATGTCACCAATAACATCGGCAGACAACTCGACCTAGTCTTCGCCACTGATACAGATAACTGCGTCGTTTTAGAAAGTAAACATCTGCTTTCTAAGTTGGATAGTTACCACCCTCCCCTTTCTCTTACGCTGACATATGACAATGGTTTTAATCCCGTTTCCTATGAATATTCTTACGGTTTTGATTTTCATAGGGCTAACTACGCCAAACTGAACAACCTCCTCAGTATGGTCAATTTTAACTTTATCTATGATAACCCTAACCTTACGGTTAACGATGCTGTTGCATCCTTTTACACGGAAATTTTAAAATGTCTCTCCCAATCTGTGCCTTTTTTACTCAAAAGGAATCCCTCATCGTCACCACCCTGGAATAATAAAGAGCTGCGATCTCTTCGTAACAAGAGAAATAAGCTCTGGTATACTTACTTAAAATCGCGTTCCGACACCGATTTCTTCTACTACCAGTCTGCCTAAATAAATTTCTCTGTACTTTGCCTCATTTCCGTCCCCAAGAGATTCTTTCAGTTCATCAAAACTAAAAGCAAATCGGATAACTATCCATCATGTCTAAATTTTCTTGATTGGTCCTCGGGCAATCCCAAATTTATTACAAATCTCTTCGCAATTTTTTTGACCAAGCGTTCGCCATCCATTCCCCAGAGCCAGCCAACTCTTACTTTTCCTACTTAAACAGCTGCCCACAAACAACTTTGGAATCGGTGTGTATAACTTTAGAGCAAGTTAGAGATAAAATAATAAAACTCAAAGATGATTATTCTGCTGGCCCTGAGAAAGAAATGTCAAATGCACCTAGCCCAACCTCTTACAGTTCTCTTTCAGCTTTCTATCACCCAGGGATTATTTCCCTCAACCTGGAAAAGGTCGTTTATTATTCCCCTACATAAAAAAGGTAGAAAAGACGATATTTCCAACTATCTACCAATTGCTAAGTTGTCTTGTATACCTAAGCTTTTTGAGAGCATTATCTATGACATAATGCTTTTCCATTGTAAATCTATTGTTTCCCTAAACCAGCACGGATTTTTCAAAGGCAGATCTACGACCACCAACTTAACGGAATTCGTATCAAGCACTTTATGTGCACTGGAATCTGAAAATTAAGTTGATTTCAGCAAAGACTTTGATAGAATTTCTCATGATATAATCCTTTTAAAATTAAAGGCTCTTGGTTTGCAAATAAACTTTATAACTTGGGTTCAATCCTATTTAAATTAACGACTTTACTATGTTCTGTTTAGGTCCATGGTATATGACCCAATTAAAACTCCCTCTGGTGTCCCTCAAGACATCCACCTTGGTCCCTTATTATTTATTCTGACCATTAATGATGTTGCTTGTATCATTAAAAATTCATACATATCTGTTTACGCAGATGATATGAAAATATTTAGATATATATCATCTTCCTCAGACAGGCTACTACTGCAGCAAGATCTAGACAGATTTTGTACTTGGTGTCAGAAAAATTTTCTTGAGCTTAACGTCAATAAGTGTCAGGCTATGATTTATACCCGTAAACGCTCCCCCCACTCCACCTCGTTGCTATCTAATCTTTAATCTGCCTGTTCCCGTGGTGAATGAATTGCGTGATTTAGGTGTTATCTGCGATAAGGAACTCAATTTCCGTTCTCACATTGATAGTATAATTAAAACAGCCAACTCTGCCATTGGCTGCAGCGCTTGCGCTGGTCTAAGGAGTTTTCCTTCTTAACGTAACGTTAACGTTTTCTCTTAACGTAACCTTTGTTAGGCCTCTTCTTGAATATGCCAGCCAAGGTTGGTCACCCTACTACAGAACTCACATCCTCCGGATAGAAGCTGTTCAACGCAGGTTTTTACGGTTTGCTTTACGTGGTCTTCCCTGGGATGATAACCAAAACTTACCACCTTACACTGACCGGCTGAAACTTATAAATTTACAACCCCTTTCTATACGCCGAAAAATTGCTCACATTCTCTTTATTCATCAAATTTTAGTAAGTAATATCGATTTTCCTTCCTTACTTCAACTTATTTCTTTTAACACCAATCCCCACAATCTTAAGTCTTTGCCACTTTTCCGGCTTAATCTTCACAGAACGAATTACGGACACCTGGAGCCAATGTCTATACTATAATGATTCGCGAAGTTAACGATATTCTGCCTCTCTTCGAGTATCATCTCAGCAAACTCTCCCTCAAGAATATTCTTATTTCCATCTATTCCTCACGTTCTAACTTTCTTTAATCGCTCCCACCCTTTAGTTTTTAAGTGAAAATGTTAGTTTTACGAGGGGCGTTCAATATATTCTCGGTATCGATATGAAGGAAAATGCGAATTCAATTTAAATTGTTTTTATTTTTCAATATAATCTCCCCTAACATCAATGCATTTGTTACATCTTGAGATAAGCTTTTTTAAACCCTCAAAAAAATAAATTTCCTCTTTCTCTGCAAAATACCCATTTATTGCCGACTTGAGTTCTTCATCATCCGAAAATCTTTTTCCACGAAGACATTTTTTCAAATCCGGAAACAGGAAATAATCACTAGGGGCAAGGTCTGGACTATAGGGTGGGTGTTGGATTTCTTCGAAACCACAATCTCGCACAGCAGCCTTGGAAACTCGCGCCGTGCGAACAGCAGCGTTGTCATGAAGAAGCAACACACCCGCTGCGAGTTTACCCCGTCTTTTCTTTTTAATTTCCTCCCGCAAATTATGCAAATTGGAAGCGTAGGATGTGGCGTTGATGGTTTCACCTTTTTTTTGTACTCAATGAGCAAGATTCCCTTTGAGTCCCAAAAAACTGTGGCCATGAGCTTCCCGGCAGACGGAGTGACTTTGAACTTCTTCGGGGGGTCTGTTCCTTTTTTATGCCACTGCATGGACTCTTGTTTGCTTTCAGGGTCATAGTGGTGGACCCATTCGATCCATAACACCGTCTGCGTTCTCACTACACATCTCCAAAAGCTCTCTACAGCATGCGATTCTCACTTTTTTCTGAGGCGCTGTGAGCATTCGTGGCACCCACCTTGCACTGACCTTTGAAAGGTTAAGATGGTCATGAAGAATGGTGTGAATGGCACCAATTGAAAGCTTGGTGATCTCTGCCATCATTTTCACCTTTATTCGGGCATCCTCAAGAACAAGTTTTTCGACTTCTTTGATGCTTTCTCCCGTACAAGCAGTAGCCGGGGCGCCGGAGCGGGGGTCGTCTTCAATGCTCTCTCTGCCTCTCTTGAACTCACTTGACCACTTTTGCACAGTTGATAATGAAGGTGCGGAACCCTGGTAAACAGCCACCATCTCTTCATGAATAGTTTGTTGACTTTTTCCTTGCTTAGTGAGAAATTTAATTACAGCGCGATGCTCAATTTTCACCATCATCGTCTCAGTTGCCATTATGATTCTGTTTAACTAGAGATAAAACGCGAATTAATAATCACATTTATATGAAATTTTACATGAATGCACTAAAATAATAGTATTACTTGATAAATAAGTCAATTTATATATACAACCACAGCTTCACCCCGATACCGAGAATATGTTGAACGCCCCTCGTAAGTATCTATATTGTATATGCTCGCAATAAGCTTAATAAATCTGTCCGGGGTTGACCCGGGCCGCAAAACAAAACAAAACAATAATGTTTGTTAGAGACCTTCTCGGTTATCATATAAGATGCCCTATTCTATTATCGAAAATAGGACTTCATGTCCCTATACGATCATTGAGAACACGGCATCTCCTTTTTGTTGAATACCACAGAACGAATTATGGTACTAACGAACCGCTTACTCAAACTGTCAAAGCCTTCAACGAAGTCAGTAATCTCTTGGACGTTTGTTTAAATAGAGCTGAATTTAAAAATTTAGTTAAAACCTTATACATTTTTTAAATTTCATTTATGTAATCGTATATACGAGTATATTTTGTTTTCTAATATCTGTTAGCACTTAAGTGACTTGTAGATGTATAAATAAATAAATAAAAAGGATGAGAACGCGAATCGTCCATAGATATGGTCCAAGCACTTTCCTGATTTACTTCTAGTAATTTCGTTTATAAAAGAAAACAACCCATGACTAGCTAGTAGGTCCTTTTGCATACATAGGCCTTTCAAATGAATACAAAATTTCGATGATATTTCACACACACACTTTGTTTTATTTAAATTTAAAGATAGGAAGCGCTTAGTGAAAGACTCTTTATATACAGTGGCGACAAAATAAACAGCACATGGGTGTGTAAATTATTAAATCCCTTTTCTTTTTTTTATTCGGTAATACCGGAATAATATGAATCTTAAAAACCAATAACAAAACTATTTCAGTACACAGTAAAATAAAAAAGTGAAAACAAGTATTTCCTTTTAAGGAAAACAAAAAGAAAAACTACTTTCATATCTAAAAATACAATAAATAACACACTTCATTATTGCCTTTAAAAAAATATTTTAAGCAACTTAATTTTAATTAATATCAAAGACTGTTTTAATATTTTGTGGGGTAACCCTTATTTTTTAAAACCGCAGCACATCGACGATCTATGGGTCGATATGAGGGCTTGCCAGCGCTCTAGGGGTATTGCGTTTCAAGCTTTCTGAACCTCTGCCCAAAGTTGGCTTAAGTTTGAAGCTGCATATCTATCAATTGTTTTGTCGACGTCGTTCCACAAGTTATCAATCGGGTTGAGATCAGGGGATTGTGCTGGCCAGCTTAAAACATTAATTTTTTGATCCTTTAGCCAGTGCTTAACCGATTTTGCTCTATGTTTTGGATCATTGTCGTGCTGAAATTTCTATTTCAGCAGAATTTTCTCCTCTGCATACGGAAGTAGGGTATCATCTAAAATTTCCCTATATTCGGTTTGGTCCATAATACCCCCCACACGATAAATAGGCCCTACTCCGAACCAAGAAAAACAACCCCAAACAAAAACGCTGCCCTCCTCCATGTTTAACAGCAGTCTTTTGGGTGTATTTAGGATTGAACTCTTGGTTGATTCCACGGCGCACATAAATTTTGCCATCAGATCCAATGCGATTAAACTTGGATTCGTCCGACCATACAACATTTGTCCACCACGTTGGGTCTTTCTGAAGGTGTTGTCTTGCAAATTCCAAACGCCGCTTTCGGTTCCGAACCGAAACCAGTGGTTTTCTTCGCGCAGTGCGTCCAAACAATTTATTTCACTAAGGCAATTTTTTTTACTGTACTCACAGAGATATTAACACTTAATTGCTCTCTTCAATTTTTTGTTTTATATTTGGGTGCGGACATAAAAGGATCCATCTTGCTCAGACGCACAATAGCAACATCGGTGCGTTCTGTCGTTTTACGTTTCCGGTTTTTTCGAATTTTGTTTTGCACAGACCCTATTTCTTCACAGTGATGCAATGCGTTATAAATCTTTTTTCTCGAGCATTCTAACATTTGAGAAATATCCGTCATTGAAAGGCCTGCATTTTTATAATCCAAAACCCGTTGCCTAAAATTGTCTGTAGAATGTTTTCCGCGTCCCATACTAAAAATTGTGTTTAATTTACAAGAAATGAGTAAACCAACTTTATAAAGGGTCCGCCATCTAACGTTTTTTTTTCAACTAGTGCTTATTTCGTGAATGGTAACACTTAGCTCATGTCTGATTTGACAGATAATTAGCTTGATCCTTCCGGTTAATAATGGAAAATAATTTCATTCAAATGGCTGCCTCGGTCCAATTTTTAAGCACATTATCGATTGTGTGCAGCTGTATTTCACCAATGGATTCACGAATATTGTCCCTTAAAGCGTCAATTGTCTCTGGCTTGTCGGCGTAACACTTATCTTTTACGGCACCCGACAAATAATAGTCCAACGGTGTCAAATCGCAGCTCCGAGGTGGCCAAACGACATCAGCTCTGCGGCTGATAATGCGATCTTCAAAAACAGGGCGCAAAACATCGAGTGTAGCTTCGGCTGTGTGGCACGTAGCACCGTCCTGTTGAAACCAAATGTTGCCAATATCCTCCTCTTCAATTTTTGTGAACAAAAATTCGTTCAACATGGCCTAATAACGATCGCCATTGACTGTAACGGCCACTCCTTGCTGACTTTCGAAGAAAAATGGCCCAATTATGCCTCTGAAACAGTAACTCGTTTTGGGTGTATCGGCTTTTCAATGTATGCGTGCGGGTTTTCTGTGCCCCAAATGCGACAATTTTGCTTGTTGACATACCCGCCAAGATCAAAATGAGCTTCATCTGAAAAGATGATTTTTTTTGGCAAAATCGGCATCTTCTCTAAGTCGATCGCAGGCCAACTTAGCGAAGCAAAAACGCATTGGATGGTCAGTTGGCTTTAACTCCTGAACCAATTGGACTTTGTATGGCGTCATACCAAGGTCTTTATGCAAAATTCGTCTCAATGATGTCTCCGAAATGTTCAATTGTTGAGAACGACGGTGAATTGATGTTGATGGCGCATCACGCACACTTTCTGCCACAGCAGCAATATTCTCGGGTGTACGCACTGTTTTTGGCTTTTCACGCTTTGGTTTATTGATGAGGATGCCAGTTTCTTTCACTTTTTTCACAAGATAACGAACATACGGAGCTGACGGTGCTTCTCTTCTTCCAAAATCCGTACGCAATTTTCGCACACATTCTGCAACATTACCATGATTTTCAAAGTAATGTCGCAATATTTCCCAGCGTTGTTCAAGCGTATACACAACCATATTCGTTCAGCGGAAGGATAAAACTAATTATCTGTCAAATCAGACATGAGCTAAGTGTTACCATTCACGAAATAAGCACTAGTTGAAAAAAAAAAACGTTAGATGGCGGACCCTTTAGAAGAAAAAACTGACAAGCAAAGAAGTGTGCTATTTAATTTGTCTTCGTTTTACTAACGTACCTTTGCCAGATGACGTTTAACTTCGTAAACGTTTAAAAAATTTGCAATTAAAAATTAAACCATTAGTTTACAGAGGTGACAAGAAATATGCAACATAAAAAAAGAAATACCATTTGATATGCAAAACAAGTGTTTAACATGTTATTAAAGCTGATTCTAAAAGTGTGCTATTTAATTTGTCGCCACTGTATATATATATACATATAAAAAAGGAAAAGCCGTGTTATAATCCAGTTCTTTGTGTACTTACAGATTTCAAACGTCACGCTCTGGGCGGTTAACCCTTCACACAGATATACGTCTATTGATCTCACGTCGCACCGACTGCGATACGGCAGCGGCTCATGCCAAAGGGGTACTAGAAGCACCCAACGATCTGACCACCGACACAGTGATGCCCAACTATCCGAAATACAGCGCCCGTCAGGAGAATCCAAATAAAATTTAGTAGTTGCTAAATTTCATTCAAATGCATTCGCAGCATTATTTATTTATTATTTATAACAATTTCAAAGTGCGATTCAATCACTTGCGTAGGTTTAGTTAGTGCAAATTTTTTGTTTATTATTTTCTCTTTTTTTAATTTAATTTAATTTTTTTTTTATTTTTTTTTTTTTTTCGTTTTCTCTACTCATTTTATTGTATTATTATTTTTTTTTATCTTGTCAAATTCCTGCAACAAACAAAAAAAGAAAAACAATCAAAACAAAAAACTAAAGGGAAGAGAACGAGAAGTGATTGGAAATTTTCTTTTTTTTTTATAATTTTCGCTTATATCTAAGTTTTCTTTTTAATTTGTTGCCTTTTTCTAAATTTAAAAGTTTTGATTTTATTTTCATTTTACTGACAAAAGATAATCAAAAGGACAGAAAAGAATGGGACGCAAATATCCTGAAATATCTGTTAAAGAGATCCCGAATTTTGGTTTTGATTATTTTGATATATTTTTTTTTCTCCTTCAATCTCTATTGTACGTGTATTATAATTTATTTTTATTTTATGATTTTTTTTTTATATACAATTTGTGAATTACGAAAACAAAGGTAAATACGAAAAATTGAAGAAGAAATTCTCATAAGAAAATTGAATTGATTGAAAGAAAAGAAAAGAAAATGCCATTCGCATTGCTGGATTGCAAAATGAAAAAAAAAGAAAAAAAAGTTGTTTGGATAATTTGGAATAGTGCAACAAAAGTTGGGAGGTGAATTTATATTGTAAGGCGCTCATATCGATCAAAATTGTTTTATTATATTCTTTGTTTGTTTTTTTTTTATGATTTTCTCTTTTTTGCTTTATGTATCATGGAAAGGATTAAAAGAGAAAATGATAAATTTTTCTAGTCTAGATTGACTGTTCTTGTTGGTGTTTGAATTTATAATATCTTCACATGGAAAGCAATTTTGTGTTCTTTGAATTTTGATTTTTTATTACCAATTAACGAACGAGTAAGTTTGTCTTTGGTTTTAGAGGAGTTTTGGATTTAAAATGAATGTTGGTACGTCTAGTTGAAGTCGTTCGTTTACCAATTTAAAATTCCAAAGGCTTATTTGTTCAGGAGAGTGAAATAAGGTTAAAAGCCGCTTTCTTAGTTTAAGATCTACAATACTTCAGCAAAAGCAAATATCTGCTAAGTGAAATGCTATCAAACTAAACTAACTCCACTGCAGTCTTGTCTTTTTCGGGTAGATCAAAGTATAGTTTCCGAAGGTTGAAGTTAGATTGGGACTATGTAGAATCAAATGCGATTTCTCCAAGTTATCAGTTGAAATCTACTATGTGCGGAGTCTGCTTGATACATCCACTTAAACATGAGTTATGCAGTAAGAAAATAATCCTATTTATATTTTATCGATTTGAAAAAGAATTTCCTCATGTTAAATCTATTTGCTTGCATCTAGTCTGTGTTATGCCAGATTTTTGATTTTGGTTCCGATTGATGGTCAATTTCGCATCGTACCAATATATAGTTTAGTAAACTACTTCTACTTAGCCCCTAGTATGTTTTGCGTTAGTGACAACAGCTGTAATGACGTGTTTTTCCCAGCTAGATATCTTACTTGGATGCCTGTTTGTTCATCTATCATGAATTTTCTGATCACGTCCAGACCTTGAGAAGCTCACAACATAAGGCTTTGTCTGCCTCTATCCCTTTGTACTTTTTTGAAAATACTTCACAACTTCTTGTATGACAAAAGCCTTGTCGAATTCGTGTCAGGAACTGGGGAGAGGAAGTGAATCCTTCAGAAGTTAAAGAACTCGTCAGTATTTCTTCATTGACCGAGAACGATAAAATTATTCGTTTAGTTATCAAGTTTCTTAGCGCTAAGGGGCCTGGTAAATCTTTGGACCTTCGTTCTATTAACGACAGACCTAACTTAAATATACATTTCAAATGTTGGTTTCTGTCCATGATGGTTTCTAGGTATGCTGTAGGTATATCTTACGATATACATTGTCATTTGATTCAGTCTACTCTCTAGTAGGTCGTGGGTAACAACATGAAAAAAAGTGAGGGTTCAATGGACTAATTTCACGAAATTCGTTATCTGCGTCACCTCAAAATTCAGATTGAAGCATTCCCTTACAGATATGTCACTTTCTTGCAATTCTCTGCAATTTTTTGGCAACAAGTATGTTATTGTTCCTGTTAAGACACATAAGGATACGTTTCACGATACTCTCCGTTAATATATTCTATAATACTTCGTTTCAAACTTACTGGTGGTATTGCCAGGCAAAGGATATTTAAAAAGTTATATCATGACTTTTATAAAATCTTGCAAAGAGTCTTGAAAAGTTTTGTAGTTCCAGTATTGTTGGCGAATTCTTTGGCTTTTTAGCAAAAATGAGCCTTGGAAGCGTTACATGATATGGATCTGGTAAAACAAATCAGGCGAGACAACCTCTTATTTTTGTAGTAGATTAAATATTATATTTCAGTTCTACTTCTGGCTGTTTTAATACCTCATAAGACAAGATCAAAGTTGTTGTTGTTGCCCAGGTTTTGTTTTTTTTTTTTTGAAATCTTCGCCTGTAATTCATCCTCAGAATGGCCCAACATTAGAGGCAAAATAGTAAACCTACTCTAACTTAAATCAGTTAAACCTCAGGTCTTCAAGGGGAAAATGCTTTCTCAAAGAATTCGTTTAATATATTTTGCAAGATACTTTTCTGCTTTAGGAAACAGGTCGAATCAAAGCACTCTGTATTGATTTATTCTTAAAATACACTGGAAATTCAAACTCAGTACGTATTTCTGTTCCCTCTCGAAACAAAGGTAACACTCCGAGGCTGTAAAAATGCACTTTCCTTTAGGATAGCTGATCAAGGCTAACCTCGATTTTGGAGGACTTAGGAGACTTGAGATGATGATTTTTTACATTGTCGAATAAAAACAAGAACAAACGGAACAGAAAGTGTGTAGATCTTTTATAGGTCATTACAGAATTTTTTGATTCTTCATTAGAAAAAAAAGAGTTTCTTGATTAGACAGCTATGGTTGATACTCTTGGCTGCGACTTCTTGTCAGTCTATCAAAGCTGTTAATCTTTAAAGTTAAAATATGAGGCAACTTGTGGACATTCGTAAGTCTTAAACTCAACAACTTATTCATGTTATGCAGAAAAGAATTCAACAAAGAACCAACAAAAAAAGACAAGCAACCAATAAATGTTTGTTAACTTTTTTAATTTTTCGAGTAAGTCAATACGATGTTTGCTTAAATGATGTGAAGCATTACTGTGATACGATATGAGCGTCCCTTACTAGTGATTTTTAATATTATTTTTTTTTATTTTCTATTTTTACTTTTATTCGAGAAAAAATATCAAAATACAAAAAAAAATGTTTTTTGTTGATTAAATTGTTTTTCTCATACAAAAAACAAAATAAACTTGTAAAAACAATAAAAAAAAATTATATACATACATATACCTACAAGCATACATACATACATATATATTTCTCGTTGTCTTTCTTTTTTTTGTAACAAAAAAATAAAACAAAAATACTCTAGATTAAGGTTTCAGTTTTGTTTTTGGGCAACCAAAAAAATAAACAAACAAAAAGAATGTTTCTAGTTTCTATATTAAAAAAAAAAACAAAAAGAAAAGAATTAAGAAACAGAACAATCAATGTATCTTGTGATTAAATGAAAATGCAAGCAAAATAAAAAATACAAATGCAAACATTTTCAAGCAAAAAAAACTATCTCTTAAAAAATAATAAAAAAAAACAAAATATAGATATAACACATATACATACATATACATATATTTTATCAGAAAATCAATGTGAAACAAATTAACAAACAGAAAGAAGAAACAAAAAAACTTTAAAAGTTAAATACCCGATTTTTTTGTTTTTTGCTTTTGGTTTTTTTCAATTAATTTTTTTCAACTTTGGCATACAACTTTTCGGAGAAATTTTTATTGGTGGAAAGAAAAACAAAATGAAGAGAAAATATTTTCAAATATATTAGTTAGTTATTTTTAAAAAGAACGATGGAATGAAGAAAACAATAACAAATATATACAAATAAATATACGTTAAAGATTTTATTTTCATTTTTTTTTATTTGTTTTCGTTCGTATTCTTTGAGTTGGGTTTTCGGTTCAATTGATGTTGCTTTTTTTTTTTTTTTTTTTTTTAGCTAATTTGGTTCTTAAGTTTGCTTTGTAGTGGACAGTAGCATTTTTTAAAATTTGTTTTCTTATATATTATATATACATATATTATCGGTGGACATCACTTCAGAATCATAGCGCTTATTCAGTTCTCCATTTCACAGGGTATTTTTCCTAATACAGTAGACGCTCAAAAATCTAAAGTAGTTTGTATTTCAGCTACTTTAGATTTGTGAATTCTTTAGATTTCTGGACATTTTTCAAAAGTATCCTAATTTCTTGAAAAAAAATCAATAATATGTGTCAACTTTGTACATTCAAATTAAGGTTTTTATTTATTATCGCTTTTAAAACCCCTCTGTTCTGTTAGAAAAAAAATGCACGTATTACGTTTCGGGTCACTAAGTGACCCACATATAAAGGGTCCGCCATCTAACGTTTTTTTTTTCAACTAGTGCTTATTTCGTGAATGTAACACTTAGCTCATGTCTGATTTGACACATAATTAGTTTTATCCTTCCGGTTAATAATGGAAAATAATTTCATTCAAATGGCTGCCTCGGCTGGCCATGCAGTAGCCTACACGATCGGTCCAATTTTTAAGCACATTATCGATTGTGTGCAGCTGTATTTCACCAATGGCTTCACGAATATTGTCCTTTAAAGCGTCAATTGTCTCTGGCTTGTCAGCGTAACACTTATCTTTTACGGCACCCCACAAATACTCGTAATAGTCCAACGGTGTCAAGTATCAGCTCTGTTAGCGCCCTCCTGTTGAAACCAAATGTTGCCAATATCCTCCTCTTCAATTTTTGTGAACAAAAATTCGTTCAACATGGCCCGATAACGATCGTCATTGACTGTAACGGCCACTCCTTGCTCATTTTCGAAGAAAAATGGCCCAATTATGCCTCTGGACCAAAATCCGCACCAAACAGTAACTCGTTTTGGGTGTATCGGCTTTTCAATGTATGCGTGCGGGTTTTCTGTGCCCCAAATGCGACAATTTTGCTTGTTTACATACCCGCCAAGATCAAAATGAGCTTCATCAGAAAAGACATCTTCTCTAAGTCGATCGCAGGCAATATTTCCCAGCATTGTTCAAGCGTATACACAACCATATTCGTTCAGCGGAAGGCTAAAACTAATTATCTGTCAAATCAGACATGAGCTAAGTGTTACCATTCACGAAATAAGCACTAGTTGAAAAAAAAACGTTAGATGGCGGACCCTTTATATATTTTTTAAATTTGATGAAAAAAAGAAAAAATGCAGTGAAACAAAATAAAATACATACAAATTGAGAATTTATGGGATATGTTCTTCACAATAAGTGGTAGTAATAACTGTGCTATGACGATGCGTTGGACATACTGGCTTATTACAGACACTGCATGTGGTAAAAGTTTTCTTTTCCCGTTTTGAAGATAATGACGATGATGTTAATTGCTCATTTCGAATATTACGAACAATGGTAGCAGAAGCTTCGGCTCAAGGAAGACGACTTCGTCAAACAATACACGCTCGAACTAAATTTTCACCCAACTCCTGTAAAAATAGACGACGTTTATATAATTTATTTTCATTCCAATTTGGGTGAATTTCGGTCCACAACATAAAGGCGTTTAGAGCGGAAATGTCAATCAAATTGGAAAACAGAGTTACTGGCCAACGATTAGTTTGTCGCTTGCATGAATATGTGCGAACCATTTGATTCATCGTGTCAACACCGCCCTTCGTTGAGTTGTAAAATTCAATTATTTCTGGAATCTTCTTCGGATGTGCCTCTAAAATTTTATCATTACGATGCATAGTACTTAGCAACGTAACTAATCTGTACTTTTTCGGTATATACTGTACAATTGTTTCATTTCCGTGGAAGAAAAATTTGCTCGAAAAAAACTGGAAGCTTACAGAGCTCTTAAGCAGTAGCATGAACTGGTAGAAATCTCTTGTTCTTTCGAACTGTTCCAACAAGAGTTATTTTTCGTTTCAGCAGTTCTAATGCTAAATTATGCGTAGTAAAAAGGTTATCAGTTGTGATATTTCTTCCACGATATTCTGATACTCTCTCTAAAACGACGCGTTCATCCTGGTTTCTCTCACGTGCTCCTCCAGTTCATCCAAGATAAATTTGAAATTTCAAGCAAAATGCACTCACTGCATCAACTGCTATTCATGCCTTCATGACATATTTTCCAGCATTACTGGGCATGTAAACTTTGAAAGGACATCTACCACGGAAAGGAATCAGTTGTTCGTCCACGGTTATGTTTTCGCTTGGGATATATACTCGTAGTAACTGTTGATTCGCAGTCCACTTTTCATAAAATCACGGATTGGTGCAAGTTTATCTCCCCGAGCTTTTGATCTATGAGAACAAGTACACGTGAAATTTGAAAGAATCGTTCTAGAGACATTATTGCTCTTAACATTGGACGCCCATGAAGTTCATTCCACAAAGTTCTGATACTTTCACCGTATGAACGATAAACACCTGCACAAAAACGAAAAAAATGTAACATATATTTGTATGACTATTTGTATGACCCAAGTATATATCGAACTCGATTTCATATATTTTTTCGAAATTTTCGATTACGTTGTTCCCTTGCATATTACTGAAATGGATAACATCTTTTTTCACAGCCTGAGTCATACACAGCTCGAAACTCTTTTATTCCATAAATACGGTGAACAGCAAAAGAAGTTACACCCGTGTGTTGGTAGATAATCTGTACAGCTGCCGCACGAGAAAGAAGATTTCCGGGAGGTGTTGTTACCCACTTTATATCACGATCTTTACTGAAAAATGTAGTCAAATTCCCAGATATCTCTTCTATATTATTATCATCACTCTCAATATCATCTTCTGAAACATCCTCGTCCTGCACTTTTGGTTCGTATTCCTCATCACCATCACTATCCACATCTTCAAAATCGTCACAAATTTGATCTTCAGCACGGTCTAGAAGCGCAGCAATCTCACTACCACTCAAATGGTGTATCTTTGTACATATGTACATGGTTAGGTAACATGCAATTATATTATGCAACATTTTATATACATACGAGTACATATGTACATACGTACTGAAAAGAAAACTTACCCCAACATTGCGTTCTCTGTTTTCCTCAGCCATATTTTATACACTTATATTTCTTTGACAAGAAAACACACCTACGAATATTTCAAAGAATAACCTATTATACAATCCGTATCACGTTGGGTCACACAGTGACCCTAACGGTTCATGTGCATACACTTACCTAAAACTATGTCTGGAAGATAACTGTAAAATAACTGAAGTATTTAAAAATATGTTGAAACTCGTGCACTGAGTAGGAAGGAATTGAGACAAAAAGCGACTCTAAATAAAAATAGTTTGTAATCCTTTTGGGTCATAAAATGACTCCAACAGAACAGAAGGGATAAAGTAACATTCATGCATCATTTGACTTAGGAAAAAAATTGGTAAGCACAGTTTGTTTCGGTTCATTTGCAAGATGAATTTTTACAATGTCTGATCGTAACTCGATAAGATTTGACATACCATATATTTATTAGTTAAATTATTTTGATTTTTGCTCCACTTGATCAATGTATTCATTGCATTTAATGCGCAATGGGATTTCCAATTTCTTCGTCGCTGTCCGTATCGGTGTCCATTGCATTTTCATCTAGTATATCGGCGTTCCATTCTTCGATTTTATTTCTTGAATAATGTTACTGTAAATATCAGTAGATGGTAACAGTGCGGATAGTGGCAGATCATCTTCGCTTTTGTATTCCTTAACGTCTCAATTCAACAATTTTTTCCATGATTTTTGAATAACGCTCTCTGGCTATTCGTCCCAAGTCAATTTTAGAAGAAGTATTGCATCGTGAACCGAAAGTTCTCCTGCGCAACGATGTGAGCCAATAACTTATTTCGATAATATAGTTTTGTAATTTTTATTGGATTTTGATCCATTGATTGGATGACAGCTGTTACATTCAGCGGAAAAAGCATTGCAATAATGTTTCCATCCTCGGAACGTAATGAATCGATCAGTGTGTGGGCCCTGCAATTGTCCAACAAAAGAATTGCTTTCGACAGCAAATTGTTTTCTACACTGAAACGTCGTACTTCTTTTATGAAAGTACAATGAAACCAATTGTAAAAGATATTTGACGTCATCAAAGCGTTCGCAGAATTGTCATAGCTTAGCGGATTATCAAAATTAACAAAACAGCGTGGCTTCGCTGCTTTGGCAATTACAAATGGTTGTGCGCACAACTTAAACGGCGCAGATTTTTCGCATGAAGCAACATATGTACGTTTTGTCAGGAATCAAACGATAGAAGAAGCCAGATTCATCGGCATTGTAAATTTGGCCATGCGTTAGGTGCATTTCATTAATTTTTCTAAGAATTGTGTAATTTGCGAAGTGTCGCCAGACAAAATCTCCCCACATACTTTTAAAAATCGCATTCCATGCCTGCGCTTGAATTTATTGAATCATCCGTCACTTTCATTGAAACTACTTCACCTTTTGTCCGGATATAATTTCTAAAACATATCCATTGCCTTCGCTTTCAATATGGATCCACTTATTGGGCAGTTTCGAAACCATTCGTACAGCTTGAATTCCAAATCTTCATATTCGGCTTTGTGCAAAGTTTTCTTTTTAGCTTCTTTAAACGTTTGCAACATTTATCTTTTTCCGTTGTTTTTTAATTTGTGAAATTGCTCCTACTGTTACGCCAAAATCTAATGCAATACGATTTGCACGAACACCACTATCTAGTTATTTCAACACCTGTACTCAATCACAAAGACTCAATCTTTTTTGTTTACGAGATGACATTTTGAACAAAAACAATCAATTCAACTTTGTTCGATAACTGCTGATAACAACTGCTCTTGTATAAGGTCTACCTTCAAGTGACGAGAATGGTTTCGGGTCGCACCATATTTGTGTACAACGCAGTCGTACATTTCACAGATGTCGGTCGCAGGTACCGTTGCCATCGACTCGTCCGATGTGCCCTTTCTTCGCTTGACCATGCTTTTATTGTTTTATGACCTTTTGTTAAAGGTGCACTGTCTGCTTTAAATTTTCATAATTTGCATAGATGATCGACCGAAGTTTTACAAATTTTATGGCCGGAAGTCTTCCAGACATATTTGATGTATCCCGGTCGATCAGAAGTGCATCGCAATTTTGCGGCAATACATACTATGTAACTCATAACGTGTATGCTCACAAAATAAGAAAGATATTAATTAAATGAATAAAATTTAGTGAATATAATGGACTAAAATAATCCCTAAGACAATTATTGTGATCAAAACCTTTGAAAAATAAAATCTATAGTTAAAAATAAAATACTTTCAGAAATCTAAAGACAATTCTTTAGATTTCAGAGCATTACGTGCAAACCAAAATCATCTTTAGATTTCTGGAATCTTTCGATTTCTGAGCGTCTACTATATTTGGAAAAACGTATACTCAATACCTCTACATAGAAAAGGCTAACAAGTTACAATAGTTTCGAAAACTGTCGCGAAACTGTTTTCCATTCCAAAGCTCTCAGAGAATTTTTCGAGTACATGACTCAATAATTTTTCACTGCAAGTGAATCCTTTCAAATAACCCAACATTAAAGTTATGGTTTCGCGTTGTATGCGGACCAAAAAAAAAAACACAACTATTCCGCTTGTTGTCGAACACTGCACGACTAACTTTATTTGTCACCTGCCTTTAAAAGTTTATTTTGCTTACACGCTAGTTTGACAAAAATGATTTGTTTTGCTTACACACTAGTTTGACAAAAATGAATGGTTAATATGATATCCTACTTTCTGCACGCGCGAGTCTGCAATACAATATTTCTTAGAACTAAGTCGACTCGCGTCTGTGCAATTTTACTTAGGCTAGCAAAATGTGTGGGACAGTGACTGGGAAAGGAAATGGGGTTCAGGTAGGCTGTGGGAATTACTGTGGGAATTATGTGTTAACTTTAATGGAATGGAACTACAAAATAGAGCCCTGCATGAGTGGAGTCAAACTTCAAATAACTCAACTCATTTAAAAATGACTCTGAATGAATTATAGGTCTCACTTTATGAGGCAGAATGAATCGTGTGATTTGACATGATTCAGTCTCATTCAGATTCATTTTTATGTCTGTCATACCTCACAGTTTGAGATTCGAACAGTAACTGCAGTAAGGAGTTATATTTCGTGTGTTTTGAGTGGTATGATTCATTGTGATTCACTGTGATTGCATTTGTTTTGAAAGATGGTCGGAGAAAACAATAAGTGGGAATGGAAAATATGTAGCACGTAATGAATATACTCGTATGTACACTTAGCAGAAAAAGTCTGCGTTCACCTACTGGAACAATTGTTTGTTAAATAAAAACAAAAAAAAAAAAAATGAGTGGATTTGATTTTTAATAATATCAGTTTAAAAGTAACAATAAAGGCAACGAATTACTGTAATTTCATCGAATTCCCATTAACGTTTGCTGAGTTAACGGAACTTTTTTTTCTGAAACACCTAAAAGAGAGGCAGAAAAAGTCTGCGTTCACTGCATATGTACATACAAATAGTAAATAGTAATTTAATATACCTTAAAGTTTAGTAACTCGTAGGATATCCTCGTCTTTTTAGGACTTCTTGGAGGCGTTTTTGCATTGAATTCACTAATTTAGACGTATCTTCGGGGGTAATTTTTTCCCATTCTTCCCTAAAGACAGTTTTAAGCATAGTTTTGCTTGTAATTTGGTGTTGGCGAATTCTCCTTTCAAGTAAATCCCATAGGTGTTCTATGGGATTTAAATCTGGAGACTGTGGGGGTGTACGCAGCTGTCTACGCACATGATAAAGTAACCAATGGCGAACGATCTCAGCCGTATGTTTTGGATCATTATCCTGTTGAAACCAAAACTCGGAGTTCAAATGAAGTTTATCAACATGTTACCGTCGATTCCCTAAACAAAAAAAACAAATAACGCTGCGACGTCAAGCGGAAGGGTGCCGGACCAACCTGGAGAATGGTCGTGAGTGAAGATGGTATGTGGGCGCCACGCGATTGCTCTTCCGTTCGACTTACCACTGGTTAGAACCGCGACTAACCACCGGCATTCGCGATCGAACCGTCTCAATAAAAAAACAAAAGGAAAACGAAAACCGATATGTACACCACTCTTCCTTACTATGTATCTAATATATATATTTCACAAATTGCTTTCCTTAGACTAATACAAAAGATCTTAAAAACTAACTTATATGTAAACTCCAAAAAAATTAATTCACAAGACAAACAATAAGGCCAATTCAAAGAAAACAAAAAAAAAGAGAAAAATAAGCAAAATGATTGAATCGGAATTAGACCCACTTAGCCTAATACAAAAGATCTTAAAAACTAACTTATATCTAAACTCCAAAAACGAGTGCAATAAAAAAAAAATTATAGCGCCAACTCCGAATAGAGACAAAAAAAAAAAAAAAGATTGGTCGAACCGGGATTCGAACCCAGGCATACACGATTCACCGACTTTTACTGCGGCCCGTGCTACGACGAAGCGGATTTTTCAAAGTTGTGTACTTTGATCCGGCCCGAACTGTTAAGCTAAGTGTACCCTAGTCACTACTTATTGTCTTTTCACAAATTTGTTTTTGGTTTCTATTTTACATTCGTGTTACATGTACTTTATGTTCGATTTTATACAATATATTAGTACGATACCTTGGTAAATGTATATATATACGAACATGTCTATATGCTCTTTCGTCTTATTTCTTTTTCAATAAGTTTTTCTTCTGCCTCTCAATCGACTCCTCTGGTGCGGTGTGACTCCTGTTTTGTTCCTTCGCCTATTTCTTTTCTTTTTTTTTTGTTTTTTTTTTTTTTTTGTTTATTAGGATATACTTGTCCTTTTATCTTTAACTTTATTTTTATTTTTTTTTTTTTATTCCTTAACTCAATGGACGTCTGCTCCTTACGTTCGTCCTAACTCCACCAAAACTCAAAACCGACTGCCCTGAATTGTCTATTCGCCCTCCTCAATTCCAACCGGACTCCTTATCCGGTTCGCTCTTTCCCGATTCGCGGTAGTTTACCTCACGCCATAGCGCCGCTACCCACGAGATTTGAGAAAGACGAATTCCAAAAAAAAAATCAACATAAAAATCGGTCCTCGCTGAGATTCGAACCTACACGCTGCGTTAACCACAAAGGATAAAAGGAGAGACAAAAAGAATAAAGCCTTCTTTTAGGCGAAAAACTTTTTCTTAAAAAAAACAAATATAACAACTCCCCCCTTTCTTTCAAAAAGGTTTTCGCTAAAAGGACTTCACTTACAGAAGATCACTTGGATCGTTAAATATCTTGAGGTCCTTAGCATGCCATACCCCCGCTGTTTTCCCCCTAAGATCCCCCAATTCATATGTCCACGGCGATACTCTTTTTAACACTTCAAATGGGCCAACATATTTTGGTGCGAGTTTGGCGGTAAAGTATTGGGCCGCATCAGACAGCACAAAATTTTTTCTCAACACCTTGTCCCTTGGATAAAACTGAGTATCCCTTCGCCTCAGGTTGTACTGTCGGGCGGACTGTTGGGAACAAGTGAGTATCCTATTTCTAACATCACTGATCACGCCATTCAGGTTCTTAGCCCAGGCTTGAATATCCCCTGTTCTATCGGCAGTGTATCCTGTCGCCGGAATAGGCGGCTTATCACCCTTTACTTGCATTTCGCGACCAAAGAGTACGAAATATGGAGTTGTCTTAAGTACTTCATGTGTAGAAGTTCGTATCGCGCAGGCCACTTTTGGGAGCAGTATGTCCCACGTGCGGTGATTGTCGGCTATGTAAGCACGGAGCTTGGTCTTCAAGGTCTGATTGTAACGCTCAGCTGGATTTGCCTGAGGGTGGTAACAGGCTGTGAAATCGAGCGTTACACCATAAGTTGATGCCAACTCAGACATTTCCCGACTTTTAAATTGTGCGCCGTTATCACAAACGATCCACCTAGGGACGCCAAATACCAAGAACACCTGCTCCTCTAGAATCATTTTAACGGCTTTTGCCGTGGCTGTTCTCACCGGATAAAACAACGGAAACTTTGAGAAATAGTCCACCACGGTTAAGATATATCGATACCCCCTTGTTGAACGTGGCAGCGGGCCGACAAAATCGACACACAGCATCTCCCATGGCTTAGTGACTCCGCTTCTAGTTGCCATAAGACCCGCTGGTTTCTGGAGACTTGGTTTGGAGACCTGACACACTTTACACCGTCGCACGTAACCTGAAATTATATTCCTCATTTTGGGCCAATAGTACTTAGACGTGACCCTATCGAGAGTCTTTTGAATACCCCCATGCCCACTTAATATGTGATCGTGACATTCACGAAGAACTTCGATCCTACTCTCCTTTGGAATGACCTTTTTCCAGAGGTCTTCGGGAGTTACGAGCGCTGGATAATTTGTCGGAACATGTCGGTATAGAACTCCATCCTTGAGTCTCCACTGACGATACTTTTCCGGATTCTTGATGACCAGCCCTTTCATCCTATTATACCAAGAATCTTGGCTACCTACCAAAGCGACTTCTTCCCCCTGCGCTCTTGATAAGGCATCTGGTACCAAGTGTTCCTTCCCTTTTCTGTGCACAAAAGAAAAACTATACTGCTGCAATTTGACTGCCCACCGAGCCAACCTACCCTGTGGATCCTTCAAATTATTCAGCCATAACAACGAATGGTGATCAGTTACAACCGTAAAGACGCTGCCTTCTAAATAAGGACGGAGCTTCTCAATCGCCCAGAGAACTGCAAGGCACTCTCGCTCCGTTGTAGAAAAATTGCGTTCCGTCCTCGACAAGGTCCTGCTTAGGTAACTGATCACCTTCTCCCCTTCCCTTGGGTGTGCCTGAGTGAGCACAGCGCCAATACCGAAGCCAGATGCATCTGTGTGAACCGTAAAGGGTAAGCTAAAATCTGGGCAAGTCAATATTGGAGCGTGAACCAATTTCTCTTTCAACTCACGAAAAGAGCTCTCGCACTGCTCACTCCAGATGAACTTTCTCTTCTTCTTCAAGAGTTCGGTAATAGGTGCGACCAAGTCGGAGAAGTTCTGTACGAAACGCCTGTACCACGAGACCATGCCGACAAACCTTCGTACTGCGGTCACCGTCGTCGGTCGTGGGTATTCTACCATACTTCGAACTTTGTCTGGATCGACCAACAACCCTTTTTGGTTGACGATGTACCCCAGATACTTCAGTTCGCCCTTACAAAATTCGCACTTTTCCCGACTAAGAACCAGTCCGGCTTCTTGTATTCGCGACAAAACAGCCTTCAATACAATCAGGTGCTGCTCAAACGTTTCCGTTACAATGATAACATCATCGAGGTACACGAACACGTTCGGTTCAAGGTCGGCTCCGATGACTGTATCAATAAAACGCTGCCATGTTGCTGGGGCATTGTGTAGCCCGAACGGCATGCGGCGAAATTGATACAACCCCTTCCCGGGAATAGTGAACGCCGTGTATTTCTTAGATGCATTAGCCATTGGTATCTGCCAGTAGGCTGACTTGATATCCAAGGACGAAAGATATTTTGCGTTCCTCAGCTTATTGAGAGTGGCCGAAACATAAGGTATAGGGTACGCATCCCGCTCAGTAACTTGGTTCAACTTCCGGAAGTCTACACAGAAACGATAACTGCCATCTTTTTTTTTAATCAAAAGGATTGGGGAGGACCAAGGGCTAGATGAAGGTTCTATAACACCCGCTTCGAGCATATCATCTACCTCCCTATTGATATGCTCTTGAACTTTCGGAGATACAGGGTAATATCTCTGCTTAATGGGGTCAGCAGTGGTCTTGATAACATGCTCTACAAGGTGGGTACATCCGAGTGCCGCACCCATGCTGGCGAAAACATTATCAATTAAATCTTGTAAGAGCTTCCTCTGCTGGGGTGTTAACTCCGAACTACCCCCAATCTCACAAGCTTCCACCGAGAAATGCCACACGCGATTCTTTAAGTCTGGTATAATTGCAAAACGTTCCCAGAAATCAGCACCTAGAATGAGGCAGTGGGCCAAACGAGGTATCACTAAAACTTCCATCAGCTTCAAGGTACCCTCTACCTCTATTGGAACTTGAATAGCTCCCTTCACTTCAACGCCATCCCCATTGGCAACTGATACTGATTTCACGTCCACATCAATCAATTTGCAGTTAAAAGACCGAAGTGCTTCCCAACCAGCTGCCCCTACAATTGTGCGAGATGCCCCCGAATCCAACAGTCCCAGTAGCTTGACCCCATAAATTTCTACCGTAAGGTATGGTCGCCGATCGGAACCTTTCTTCTCCAAAATAAAATCTAACGCTAAGTTACACTCCCCTGCCTTCTTTTTAGCCTTTCCTGAGAGGAAAGACCCTTTTGCGGAATTTTTCGCCCGACTCAATGGCCCGCCTGCCCTTGAGCCTCTGCCCTGTTTCCCGGACGGGATACTTGTGGAGAACACCGAGGGCAACAACTCCTCACAACGCCGACTGCGTTGCAGCCATAGCAGCGCACTGGCTGTGAACATTGTGCTGCAATGTGCCCAGGCTGCCTGCATCGAAAACAAGTTAGAGGCCTTGAGTTTAGGTTAGTAGCGGGAACCATCGCGTATAGTTCGTCGTGGTTATCAATGTCTACGTAGGCTAGGTCTGGCTCCAAGAGTGAAGTGATGCGTCTTGAAGGCGGAGGCACGAAACTCTCAACATGGTATCTCGTTGCTTCTAATCGATGCCCAATGTCAATCAACTGATCCAGAGAAGTGATTTCAACCAATGCCATCTGCGTTTGATAAAAGGGAGAAACATTTCGCTTAATCCACTTCAGTTTTACCTCCTCGGGGCAGGGATCGCCTAACCTTGAGAACAACCCTAACATCACACTAACAAAAATTCCAATGGTCTCAGAACGTCCCTGTGTCCTATTTCTGATCTCTTCCCAAAGCCGATCATCATACCCTGGTGGTAGAAACTCAGTTCGTAACTTTTCTATTAAGTGCTTCCATGTGGCAATACCGGGTTTATTCGCCCGGTACCATATGGCTGCTTTTCCTTCAAAAAGATCGTATGCTGAACGGAAAAGATCATCCCTAGAAATCCCCCTTGCAACCCTTAAATCCTCTACTTTCTCAAGAAAACTACAAAGAGACTGCGTATGATCACCGCTAAACTTCAAACCCCATTTAAAAACCGGGACTCGATCCGTGGAAAGGAAGTACGGAGAAGACGTAGCTTGAGGTTGCGGGCTAATATGCCCACCTGTTTTGCTACCTAAATTAAGAGCACCTACTCGACTCGCAACCTGTTCTACCTCTGCCGCAATTGGCTGCTCTACACTTGCCTTAATATCCAGATTAGATAGAAGCCCTACAACTTGCTGCCTAGCGTCTGAAAGGAAAGCTTTATCCTCCGCGTTCGAGGCGTTAGATCTACCAAGTCGTCTTAACACCCACTCCGATTTTGCTACTATCTTTTTATACTCCCCAGATTCTTCCCCTCCCTGAAAGTTCCCTATCAACTGAAGAATTTCCTCTAGCTTAGCTACAACTGCAGTTCTATCTTCCTCAAAAGTGTAGGGGTGCTCAGGTACAAGGAAACTATCATCCCTTCGCATTGCCGTTCGCAACATCTTCCTCATTTCATCTACCGTATTTGCTTTAAGCCCCCTAACGCTCAATTCATAGGTCAAC
Organism: Volucella bombylans; assembly: GCA_949129095.1. Classification (NCBI taxonomy): domain Eukaryota; kingdom Metazoa; phylum Arthropoda; class Insecta; order Diptera; family Syrphidae; genus Volucella; species Volucella bombylans. Next base: position 156,141,317 of record OX422141.1, on the reverse strand, counting down.
TCCTCCCCGTTCAATCTATTGACCTCCATGTTGTGCTAAATTTGTACAAATACAATACAATACACACTAATACAACAACGAAAAGAAAATTAATCGGATATCGCAATCACAACACACCAAAAGAAGTCGTGCAAAATCGTAAGGCCGTTGAAAGATAACGAAAACCGAATCGCGAACCGACGATAAAGGCTGATTTTTATGTTTCGTTACAAATAAGGCCCCACGTTGGGCGTCAAAATGTTACCGTCGATTCCCTAAACAAAAAAAACAAATAACGCTGCGACGTCAAGCGGAAGGGTGCCGGACCAACCTGGAGAATGGTCGTGAGTGAAGATGGTATGTGGGCGCCACGCGATTGCTCTTCCGTTCGACTTACCACTGGTTAGAACCGCGACTAACCACCGGCATTCGCGATCGAACCGTCTCAATAAAAAAACAAAAGGAAAACGAAAACCGATATGTACACCACTCTTCCTTACTATGTATCTAATATATATATTTCACAAATTGCTTTCCTTAGACTAATACAAAAGATCTTAAAAACTAACTTATATGTAAACTCCAAAAAAATTAATTCACAAGACAAATAATAAGGCCAATTCAAAGAAAACAAAAAAAAAGAGAAAAATAAGCAAAATGATTGAATCGGAATTAGACCCACTTAGCCTAATACAAAAGATCTTAAAAACTAACTTATATCTAAACTCCAAAAACGAGTGCAATAAAAAAAAAATTATAGCGCCAACTCCGAATAGAGACAAAAAAAAAAAAAAAGATTGGTCGAACCGGGATTCGAACCCAGGCATACACGATTCACCGACTTTTACTGCGGCCCGTGCTACGACGAAGCGGATTTTTCAAAGTTGTGTACTTTGATCCGGCCCGAACTGTTAAGCTAAGTGTACCCTAGTCACTACTTATTGTCTTTTCACAAATTTGTTTTTGGTTTCTATTTTACATTCGTGTTACATGTACTTTATGTTCGATTTTATACAATATATTAGTACGATACCTTGGTAAATGTATATATATACGAACATGTCTATATGCTCTTTCGTCTTATTTCTTTTTCAATAAGTTTTTCTTCTGCCTCTCAATCGACTCCTCTGGTGCGGTGTGACTCCTGTTTTGTTCCTTCGCCTATTTCTTTTTTTTTTTTTTTGTTTTTTTTTTTTTTTTGTTTATTAGGATATACTTGTCCTTTTATCTTTAACTTTATTTTTATTTTTTTTTTTTTTATTCCTTAACTCAATGGACGTCTGCTCCTTACGTTCGTCCTAACTCCACCAAAACTCAAAACCGACTGCCCTGAATTGTCTATTCGCCCTCCTCAATTCCAACCGGACTCCTTATCCGGTTCGCTCTTTCCCGATTCGCGGTAGTTTACCTCACGCCATAGCGCCGCTACCCACGAGATTTGAGAAAGACGAATTCCAAAAAAAAAATCAACATAAAAATCGGTCCTCGCTGAGATTCGAACCTACACGCTGCGTTAACCACAAAGGATAAAAGGAGAGACAAAAAGAATAAAGCCTTCTTTTAGGCGAAAAACTTTTTCTTAAAAAAAACAAATATAACAAACACTTTTAAAGAGATTTGCCTTAAGTATGTTAAGGTATGCATATTTGTCCATTGTTGACTCGATAAACTCCAGTTCTCCAACTCCACCACTTGCCATACACCCCCACACCATCACACCTCCACCACCGTGCTTAACTGTAGGAAACAAATTTTGCTTATCGAAAGCTGTGCCTTGCTTTCGCCACACGATCTTGCGTCCTTTTATCCCAAATATGCAAAATTTGCTCTCGTCGGAAAAAATTATTTTTTTTCCAGAATTCAGGCGGCTCATTAACGTGTTCTTTAGCGAATGCTATGCGCTTCAAGCGGTTCACTCTGGAAATCAGTGGTTTTCTTCGGGCAACTCTACCATGGTACCCTTCGCGTTTAAGGATTTTTCTAACAGCGTCGGGGCAAAGTTTTTTGTCAAATTTGACCATGATGTTTTTCGATAGTTGAGAAGCAGTTAGTCGCGGATTTACCTTCACTTGCCTTATTAAATCTCTTCTTTCTCTACACGACAGCTTTGGTTGTCGACCGCAACGGGGCTTGGATGTGTAAATACCTGTTGATTTAAAATTATTTATTACCCTTTGCACCGATGAATACTGTCGATCAACATCTCTAGCTATATTTCTAAAGCTTTTTCCTTCTTTCCAGAATTTTATTATAATTTTTCGCTCTCAACACTTATTTCCTTTCTTTTACTTGCCATAGCACGAAAAATATAAAAATTAAAAGAAACTGTTTCAAAATTTTCCCCAAAACACTCTATTTAATTACAGTAACTACTCAATAATGATGTGAAATTGGATGAATGTCACTTTAATTGTGATAAACAAAACAGTAAACGGCAGATGTGCGAAGTGAACGCAGACTTTTTCTGCCTCTCTTTTAGGTGTTTCAGAAAAAAAAGTTCCGTTAACTCAACAAATGGGAATTCGATGAAATTACAGTAATTCGTTGCCTTTATTGTTACTTTTAAACTGATATTATTAAAAATCAAATCCACTCATATTTTTTTTTGTTTTTATTTAACAAACAATTGTTCCAGTAGGTGAACGCAGACTTTTTCTGCTAAGTGTACATATTCTTAAGGAATATGTTTACTTAAAAAAAATAATATTAGAAAAGTAACATTTAATGAGATGTTTAATTTGAATACAGAAAACTTGCAATTTTAAGAGTTTAATAAAAAAAAAAAACTTACTCTTTGGTTTTCAGAGCGTTATTTCATGAATGAACAATAATTTGTATTTGTTGTTTTTTTTTTGTGGGGTTTTATTTAGTGCTTATGCTCTGAAACTTTTTTTTTATCGTAACAGTTTTGAGTGTATAATGCAATAAAAAGGATTTTCTGCGTGTATTCAGTTAACATTTTCATCGTTTTGATTTTTTTGTGTGCATTTATAAAATATTGTGTGTTATCTTTTAATGCGGCAATCATATTGGATCCTCGGTCAGTCACACATATTGGGTCATCAATATCCAAATCACATCCAAATTCGCGTAGTTTCTTTGAAATTTTATCTTTCAATTTGCACCTGTGCATGTTTCACTTCTCATGTTTGTCATTGAAAGTAGACGGCTTTTCATTGTATTTTCCTTAATGTAGTGAATTGTTATGGCTAAATAACTACTTCGTAGAAAATTGTCTGTCCATATGTCGGATGTTATACTATATCCACACAATTTCGTTGTTATAATTTCTTGTCGAATTTCTTTAAAATGTATTTCATTCAACTAAGATACATTTCGGGATACGGTTGTCGGATGAGGAAGCAGATGATTGACGTTAATGTTGCTTCCTAGTTCCGATCCTAATTTCAATAACATGGAAGCCACTTTTTTTTAATTCTGAATCTTCAACAATAATAAATGGGCGACAATTTTCCACTGACAAGATTCGAAGTACTTTTTGAAAATTTAAAAACGTTGCTGCAAATTCGGCATTCCACAATATTTTCAACCTCAGTTCCATTTTCCTGGATCACCTTTCCGAAAACTTTCCACACTTTACTGCGACCAAGTACATCGCTTACTTTGTATTCTCCAGTTTGTAATTTCACCTTGACGAATCCGGGATCAACACCACCGTTAGTTTGTCAAATTGATCTGTAAATAAAAAAAAAATATTATAAACAATAAGGTATTACACATCAAACAATTTAGTACTTACATCCTCAGTTAAACTTATTTCCTCCATTTTTTTTCCTTTTAAAATACCAAAGAATTGTCAGCACACTTAACACAACACTGCTTAGCACAAAAACTTTTTTCCGTATACTAAATTTTTATAACAAGTTATTATCTTTTATATGAAAAGAAAACACACTAATTAAGAATTGCAACAAAAAATAACAATACAGAATCTCCGGGTTAATTTTTGCATAACACTTTCTTTCTACTTCCTACTTCAATTACAAAAAATGAAAGTTTCCTAAAATTCCTGAATGAAGTTTTTTGAATTTTACGACCTACTCGTAATTGCCAAAACCTCATTCGTTCCTTCATATTTTTTATGAGTGGAAGAAAATATAATTAACTGGCCTAATCGTTATCCTTCCGGAAGTAATAAACAATAAAAAGAAACTGTCGTAATAAAACGCAACAATTAAGAAAAAGGAAATCCCAATTAAATGCTGCAACACATAGAGAACAATCAAAATCAAAAAAAAAAAAATACAAAAAACCCATTTCAATAGGAGTACATGATTTACTGTGAGTGAAACATGATCCACACGAGTCATAGGAAACTAATGATTCATTCGGATTCATTCATAAGCAATGAGTGATTTGTGTTCATAGCACACTATATGATTCATTAACTCAAAGATTCATATTTTACTGTGGTAGGATTCATGAATCTGAATCAGTGTGAATGAGTTGACTACTACGGGCAACAAACTACAAAACTAACATTCGTATCAAGTACATTGTGTGTTTCAGAAGACGGTAAAGAAGGTCTGATTTCAGTATAGCTTTCGACAAAATTTCACATAAAGTTTTTCTTCTCAAATTAAAGGCTCTTGGTTGGATTTCAATCTGATTTCATTATGTGTATTACTTCCTACTAAAAGAATGACACTACACTTCCCGCTTTACGTCCACCGTATAAAAACCAATGAATGGCTCCTCCGCAGTACCTTACGGAAGCCATCTCGGTCCCCTCTTATTCTTCTTTTATGTATTACCCGTTGAAATATGTAACGCGTACAATTACATCTAATGTTACATTTACATATGGTACTCGTATTTCTCCCACGTATTTGCCTACTGCGCCGCTTACAGAGCTGGCTAAGGTTGTTTTCGAAATCTTCACTTGATCGTCATTGCAGCACTTAAGGGTTGCAAACGTTATTTGATATCGTTGATCTTTGCCATCTGCATGATTTTCTTCATGCAATAGCATTTGACGTTTGCAAACAAATGGAACCCTTAGTCCGCTTTTACATGTCGCAAGTTTCGAAAGATTCAAATGAGTGCAAAAGAGAGGGATAATGAAACAAAAAATACCCAAATAACCAAATTCCCACTGCATGTGGGTAGCAATTTCATTGCAAGTTTTTGACATTTCTTTTTCGCCTTCTTCTTTCTTTTTCGCATTTGCTTCATTACTTCTTTCGCTGTGTTACGAGCACAAACATTTCAGTATGGCGGATGAACTGAAATGGACCAAAGAATTAACAAGGGGGCTCATTTTCAATTATGAAAGATTGAGCGCCAAAGATGAAATGAAAGAGAACTGTCAAATAACATGCAAACCCAAAGAAGGGGAAAGTCTTCATGTAGAGTTGCGCGCATCACTGAATGACAGTTCAAAAGAAAATAACGAGAACATGCGCATTACACACTTGCGACGTGTGAAAGCGGACTTAACAAACGTTGTTGAGAAAATTGTGTTCGAAAATGTTAGTGAAAGCACAAGTAATAACAATTATAATTAATCACGTGGTCGAAACAGGCTAATAAAGAGAAATAAGTTGCTGCTCCTAAAACTGATAAAAGTAATATTTAGTTAAAACAAATAAATATAATCGATATTTATGTGATTACTGTTTACGAAATAGAAATTCGTCTGAGTTATACGATTCAGCCATTATCTTTGAATGCATGTTATTGCGCAGCGCACATGGCGCATATGGCGTTTATGATAACCTGCCCTGCAAACGCAGTGTGATTTATAATGTCGTTTTCGAGAAAATGACTTCGCAACAACAACGGCCTAAACTTGAGGGCTGTAGAACCATTCTATAGGCCACTGTATTTTACAATATATCACTTAGCTAGTGAGGCCAAGAAGCATTCTCATTAGTTTTCTTTCGCACCGCATTTTCAGATGACTTTTGTTGAACATGAAGAAACAAGTTGATGTGCGTAGCCTAAGGTTTCTCTACTATCGACTGTTTAATATAGAAACTTTCGCTTATGATACCAGTGCATGACTTTGGGTTAGAGCCTCTACCTTGAGCCTACAGTCCTCTCGGACGAGTAGAGAGCAATTCGAGCTTTTTTATTTCAAAACATTTTCGTTCCACCTCAGCTTAATGTCCAGGATGTATAATATTTAGTTTTTTTGTGTGAAGAAGATCTCCGTTTTGGTCAAATTTACGCAAAACCCACAGCTTCGTATATGAGAGAAGAGTATGGCTAAAGCATACTAGGGAGAGTTTGGTGTTTACCTGACAAATAGACAGCGGTTAGCCGGCCAATGAGGACTAGATTTTATAATGGAGGACAGAGTACACCCTCTTAAGGTGTTCCCATATGCTGCTTCTTCCTTGTAGAGCAGCGACTAACTGTTAAAAACGAAGCGAATCAAGCTGCAGATAGAGTAGTTTATGTCTAGTTCATTTAAGGGAACTAGAGTGATTGTGGAGATGGCAACGTTGTTAAAAGCTCACTCTATATCAATGGGCGCCACCATTGTATCATACACTCCTTGAAAGAGAGTGATTTTTCAGAGAGTATGGTCCAACATCAACCGATTTTCCAGTAGGTCTAGTGTTTGACAGTCTTCTGTGATTAAGATTAAGTTGATATTAAAGATTCCATCGAGGTTCTGACACACTGTGGTGTAGAATGTTTTGTCAAAGCACTAAATATTGTGCCGAGAATGAAGTAGGGTGTTTCAGGATCATGTGATACAATTTTTCACCACATTTTCCTACATTTACGGCTTTATTTAATCTATAACAGCGAATGTTGGCTTCAAGTGTTTCATTTATTGCAGAGCATGACACTGCAAAATGAATTCGTACAGAGTTAAATCGCATGATCTCAATCATTAAGAAAAAGTCTACAGAAAATTACAGATTTTTCTGCTGGAACAAATGAGTGTTGCCCTTTCCGTGCTCGCTACTGTACCTAGATAAAGTTGGGTTTAATTCACTCCGATCACGTCCAAACTCCAGTACGTATATACAAAGTGTCGCATCCTTGAGAATTACTAAAGACTCTCTACTTGCTTGAGTTTCTAATAATGTCCAGATTAACTGTCGAGGTAAAATTAATTTGGTTAAAGTAAGGCCGTGTCATGCAGATTTCTTGGAATTTACCCCATTAAAATCGATAGTTGAGGATTGTCATTCTGTGACAAAAAAGCGCATTTCACATGTCAATACGGCCTAGGTCCAACAAACTTGCTTCCAAATCAAAACAATCAATGTCAGGTTAATTTCTTCTTCCAGTTAAGTTCGCTTTTAAGATTATTCAACTTAGATTTCTCAAGCATCGAACTGGGAGTTGTTAGGAAACATGCCAAGGGCTTGAGGCAGTTTTCGAATAAGGATAAGATACGAGTAGATTTGGTCTGGTCCTCCTTTAAAAAACACTCATTAGATTGTGTTTATAAAAACTACGACATGACTAACATTTTCAGCTGCTATGAAATAATAAGTCGTAAGCATGAATCGCACGAATTTGAGTAATGGCTTAAAATAAATAGATTGGATCGTGTCCAACTTTGCAGTCCATGAATGTACGATACATATGCAAGTACGCTATTTTGTATTATTCAGTTTGATGATGAAACGAGCAACAAGAAACATATACTAATAGCAAACCGAAACAAATCTGTCAAGCAACGATGAACCTACATTTCCCTTATCGCTAAAAAGTTGATTAGAAAAAAATTGTCTTTTTATTACCATTTGTAATAAAGATAAGTTTTTGTTTAAAGAAAACCTCTACTTGTGTACCCTACCTAAGGCGAGGTCTTCCTCTACTTCATGTTCTAGTCTTGTCAGGAGACTAGCTCTTATTTTTAAAACCAAGTCTGCATCTCGTAGAGTTTGCTATTAAATCAACTCTTTCAAAGCCGTCAACGTCACGATACCAAAATCGCTCGAAGGATTCTGCGTTCAAAACGACCAAGGATATCTTCATATAGTTTCGTTAATGTCCATGTTTATAGACATAGAGCAGGACTGGTGAGATAACGGCTTCATATGGAATCCGACGAGGCTGCATTCTAAGGCATAAGCAATAGCGATTGGCAAGTGTAAGGCCAAATTCGTAAACGCATATGTTGCGCAAAATGTGCAAAGCAGGAGATTCGCAAACACCCAACGGAAAGCTACTGCAAAGCAAACAGTTCTAAGTAGTAGATTAAATTTTTTTTACGCAAAAGCAAGAGCATCTGTGCAACTATCAAAGTAATGTTGCACACTTCACTTTGAATTTATGTTTGGGGTTTAATATTTTTTCTCGTTCTTTTTAGTGTATTTGGTAGCTTCGCAATGATTAAGTAAGGTTTTTAAAATAAGTACACAACTATTGAGAAATGAAAATTGTGAAAGTTATCCGTTCATAAACGTTTAACACTTGCAATGCAAACATATGCTTTTGACGTTTCAACTCCTCTATTACATGCGCTTGGCAGATAATTTGCTTTGCAAGTTGTGCGTTTACGAATTCGCCTTAACACATTCATTATTAGAATTAAAAGCAGACCCGAGGTAGACCTAATCCCTGACTATCTCAAAATGTTGGCTGATTCTTAAACGTCTGTTCTTCTTGACAGCATACACTTCGCTGCCTTAGTTAATCTTTCGCTTCCAACTTTTACGGAACAGCGTCATTCTTTAAAATCTGACCAGTTGACTAAGCATTACTCTGTATAGCTCGTCTATATATTTGTAGGTGCTGTCATACTCGTATGTGGACTAAAAGGTAGAGTGTACATTTATATTTGGGTTTGAGAAGTTTTCTCTGGGATCTGCCGTAGTTTAAATATTTGGCCAAATGGGGATTTATCCGGCCTTAAGAGTTAACCGCACTAATATTATAGTTTGGGCAGTTTAGACAGTCTTGGGGAACAGTCTGAGGTTTCATATTCTTTCCTTGACCAAATTCTGGAACTGACTTGGCGATAACTTTTTGCTAGTTTAAATAACTCAGAAAGTAGCTTTACTGTGTCGGTAGCCTCGTTTTGCTTATTTATTTGCAAAGCCAAAAATGTTCTTTCTAAAGTTCGATGGCAAATTAATTTGTTTAATACTGAACTTTAGTTGTATCAATCATCACTATTCATTTAATATATTTAACTTATGTTTTTGTCGACTTTTAAGCATCTTCATCATCATAGTAATATTTTTCTCAGACCCCTTTACTGTTTATAGAGTCAGGAGGAGTGAACTCCACGATGATTATTTTAAATCCAACAATCCTAACTGATCAAGAATATAAGTCGAACTTGATACAGTCCTAGTCATATGAACACATTTTCAGGATAACATTTATGAATTTTTTTCCTCTTCGCGAACATGGATAGTTATAAACTTAATATCAAGAACGGATATGCCATGTCTACTGCATGAGTCACAACCATAACTATTTCTACCTACGAGATGCCTCTGTATTCCGATTGTTTTGTCAAATTAGACTTCAGTTAGAGTTGAATCGGTCTGCTTTTTAGCGTTTTCTCAATCCAATAGGCTTCAAATCGTGGTGATCTCAGATCTGTTATATTGGTTATGAATTCAGTTTTTGAATTACATTATTAAGATTACAGCAGATAGTGTATTTAGATTTTGTAGGCTATATTCTGGAGACTTGCATCTGTAGTTGGCATAGTTTAAAAGGTCTCCTTTCTTGAGGACCAGACAAACAATACTAAGGTTCCACTCATCATAATTTCCCTCGACTTTTATGTTCCATTGTTCATTTTTACAGAGATCTTCTCGGATTTTTTAGCCATGAAATGTTGTTTTTACTTTTTGGAACGTAAATCCTGCAACAACATCTGTTTATTTTCTCCACGTGCATTTAACGTTTTCCGTCTTTTTTAAGAAATCGAGATTCATCCCATTTGTTTTCCTCGGGCACTGGTGCTTCATAGAAGAACGAACGCTTCTTGTGTTGATTCATGTGTCGGTTAACCAGGAGTTTTTGCTGATAGAGAGACAGAGACGACATATGTATCTGATGAAAATTTTGGCAGCACTGCCACTGGCCGTCAGCAAAGCTAGCGTATCACTTCACAGTAGTTTGTTGTTTTTGGAATATTCGGGATATCCCCAACCATACCTGGGACTACAATAAGCTAGTGGCACGAGGTAGGCTTTGTCCCTTGGAACATTCGGACATCAATCATACAGAGAGAACTCCTTGCGTCGATCACAAAGGTGGTTGACCGTTAATTCATTGGGATTCTGCCATTTGGATAAGCATAGGGATAGTCAGCTAGATAGGTTAGTGTCATGCAAGTCCAGCATCTCGAAGAAAATTTCTTTGTTGGGTTGTTATTCTCTGCGCAAATAAGACTAATGATAACATATTTAGTCTCGATCGATCGATCGATATCCGCATCCAAATAAACGATCATTTTATCGTCGATATTAATCGAACTTTTTTGTATGGCATTTTGCTTAGCACATACCTTTGCTTCCTTGAATGCTGACTGCACGCAGGTCCTAACCTTCTACATTATACAAATCTGAAATTCGTTGTACCAGGTTGTTCTGTTATAGCAAATACAGCCATACAGGCCACAATTTTGGGTAAAATGTCCAAAAATATGCAAATATTAGGTATAGAGGAAAGTTGTATTGTTTTATCAAAGAAAAAAAAACAACTTGATTTTTTACATTTGTTCATAACACCCCTCCCGTCGATCCCACCAAGAACACAGAATAATTTTCGTCTGATGCACACCAGCTTTAAATGTTTATGACGGAGTTTCCTCACTGTAAGCATAGAATCCAGTAACCAAGAGGCCCAAAAATGGCTTCCTATCCTGACGAGGACGTCTTGATGCACATACGAAATTTGGATGAACTAACTGAAAGTTCTGATCCATAACGAAGCCTTTTGATCCAATGCAGTTCTCTGATGAGCTCTACGGAAGTTATGTTAGGATTTGTCTTATTCGTACTGCATAGTCCGTTTTCACACGTCGCAAGTTTCGAAAGATTCAAATGAGTGCAAAAGAGAGAAATAATGAAACAAAAAATACCCAATTAACCAAATTCCCACTGCATGTGGGTAGCAATTTCATTGCAAGTTTTTGACATTTCTTTTTCTCCTTCTTCTTTCTTTTTTGCATTTGCTTCATTACTTCTTTCGCTGTGTTACGAGCACAACATTTCAGTATGGTGGATGAACTGAAATGGACCAAAGAATTAACAAGGGGGCTCATTTTCAATTATGAAAGACTGAGCGCCAAAGATGAAATGAAAGAGAATTGTCAAATAACATGCATACTCAAAGAAGGGGAAAGTCTTCATGTAGAGTTGCTCGCATCACTGAATGACAATTCAAAAGAAAATAACCAGAACATGCGCATTACACACTTGCGACGTGTGAAAGCAGACATAGCACTTCACCATTATAATCGTAGGCCGTACTGATCGGCTTTTTTTCATAGAAAAGTCATCCAGACAGAATTTTGAAAGCCATCTCTGACACGTACGAGCTTCTGTAAAGCACTCCATACAAGTTTTTTCTTTCTGCTTACACCGCGTGGTACTCCTTTTGATGAATCAATACTCGTAGATAAACAAATGCAAGACTTTGTTTTACTTACTGAAACAAGTGTCGTTAACGTCGGTCAACAACGAATAGGAGTACAAACGACTTTCGAAAATTGAGTAGAATGAAAATACGTTCTTATATTGTATTTTTTTCCATTTTTCTTATTCAGAAAATTGTCTATAATTTGATTCGTCTATAGATTGTAATTTTAAATGTGTCATGATAAATTTAAATCAAATTAAAAATAACTGCCATTTAGTAAAGTCTTAGCCAAAATTAAAAGTTTCCGAGTACGCCGGAAAAGGGGTCTGAGATACAAAAAAAAAGAGCATAGTTTTTTTCAGAGTATCTTATTTATTAATATTTTTATATTTTTTGTACATTATTCTAAGAATATTCTGATAAATTTTCATAAAAAAAATATTGAAAATGAAGCCAGTGGTAGTGGTGAGAACCGTGTCACTTCAAAAAAAGTTTCCATGCGGTAGTCAGGATAACTCATGGTTGCTTCATCTGAAATTAAAAACCCATAAAGATTTCCTTAGTACATAAGTTTATCTTGGATTCGAACGAGTTAATTAACAAAATATTTAATTTTGTTTATGTTTATTTAACATTTGTTTTTTAAATTTACATAGAATCGTCAATTCTAGATCGATAATGCAACTCGCCTGCAGCTGCTGTGTGATCAAAAGCATCCCTTTGCTCCGTCCTACGACGAATTCTCTCCTTTTGAGTAGCAGCCTGGGTTTTGTGATCTGCTTTCGATATGCGGTTCTCGTCTTCCTTCCGTACATACTCATGGATTATTTGGACAGGCTTCAAATCTAAGCTATTTAAAGATAACAACACAGCCAAATTCCCTTCGTTAAAAACGCCAGCAGCAATATTTGCTGCTACTTCCACTACCTTAGCACCAGCATGAAGGGTTTTTTGCATTACTTTCCAAAACAGTTGATTATAACTTTCGTTATTGTTTTGCGTAAATCCGCCAACACAACGCTCCAAAAGTTACTAGAGAATACAATCCCAAGCATGTTCCCTGGGATTACGACATTTTTGATGCGTAATCACGGGATCGTGGGATTACATTATGTGGTTTTTTATTGATCTAAATTAAAAACAAACCCTTAAGTTATTACCTTAAAATTGTTTATTTAATTTGTTGCACAAAACAATTTACTAAGCTAAGAGAAACATAAAAGACTAAACAAAAAAAGCTATTTACAAGGCATTAAATGTTTGACCTCCAAGCTTGCTTCCTAGTTTATTGCCAATATACTCGTAAGCAGCAGAGGAAAACACTCGTTCAGGTTCTACGCTGGTTGGAGGAATAGAAAATAGATATTTATGTGCTAATTCTAAGTGATATTCACGAATTCCTCCATTTTCAAACAGGCTCATTTCACGTCTAATACTATTAACCAACCCCAAATTTGTTGGTACTTCAGGATCTGCGGACTGCAGTCAATTTCCAGCTGTGACTTTTCCTTTAGTGTCAATTGGGGTTGGGAGGTTTGTTGCCTTGGCTCGTCATCTGTTTGTGATCCTGACAGTTCTTCATCTTCCGTGTCATCTGGACTATTTAGTCTTTGTACTATAGTCTTTATTTGCTTCCTCACTAAAGCCTTTGTAGGAGCTGGAAGTAAGTCAAGCCATTCTATATCCGATAATAACTGACCTTCATCATCTTTTTGTGGATTTTGTAAATAATTTAATACACCAGTTACATCATTTGGTCGTTCCACTAAGCATGTTTTCAATTTTAAGACAATTGTCTTATAAGAAATTTCAAAGCGGCATCAGCTGTGCATATATTATCATCTCGGCGACAGATTGCTTCTACTGTCAATTTAATTGGGGTCAGCACATCAACAAATTTATTTGTCAAGTCAAAATCACTTTTTTCCAACCCAATTGGATGATTCAGATCTATGAGAGATTTTTGAATATGGGTTTTTAAAAGAGAAAATCGCTCCAGCATAGTTAAAAGACTATTCCATCTGGTTTTAGAATCTAAAAGAAGTGATAGCTCTTTTCCATGTTCAATCTTCACATATTTTTGAAGTACTGTGTCAATTTTCAACTTTGCGTATTTTCCTTCGCAGTTCAATAATGTTTTCACCTTCTGTTAGCTCTGGTGTGTGTTCTCGCGCAAAATCATTTTGTAACATTAAGATTAAACCTGATTCAGGACAGTCTAAGTAATCAGCAGTTCATCTGAATAATTATTATTTTTATTTAGAACATCACAGACGGCCAAATTGATACCACGTGCGAGACACAGTTGGTGTTCAGTGCAAGCAATCAGTCCCACCTTTGTCATAACGTTCGGTCCATCGGTTACAATAGCCACTATATCAATTTCCAGGGAAATGTCAAATTTACTCGTACTTGGACGGTCTTTCAATATCCAAAGAAAATTTTCAGCCGTCATACTTTCATGAATAGGAACGAGTTCTAAACTCCAAATTTTTTTATATGAATGAACGTTGACATCCATGAATCTTTTATTTTGAGTTGATGTCCCCTCGTCAAAATAATATAGACTGAATCTTTCGGCCGAATTTTTTTAAAATAATTTAATTCTACAGTTACTTGCTTTTTTATTTTTTCATTGTAATTCATAACACGCTTTTGAATTGTGACAGCTGACTTTGGTAAATCCTTGTATTTCGTTAAGAGTAGTTTTCTCAAATCATTCGATGTTGTGAATACGCTGAATGGAAATCCATCTAAGGCAATCATTCTTGTCAAAACGTCATCCAGAAAAATAGTCTTCTAACTTTCGCGGCGGTGCTGTGTTCAGATTTTCCAGAACTTTGCATTTTTGAAGTTGAAATTCTTAACCGATAAACGTCAGCGGGAATCTTAATATTATGTTTTGATGACAAATGCGTATGTAATCCCTTAGTCGATCCACCCAAAGTCTTGAGAATGGCTGCGCATCGCTTACATTTCGCACTATTCCCTTCTTTCGTAATTAAAAAATTATCCACACTGACGACGCATCACTGTCTTTTTTATGTTGAATAAACTCTCCCGCCATTTTAAGTTAACTTTTCAAATTAAATAACGTAAGCTACGAATAATAAATGGCAATACCTTGCAACAATATATTATGACAAGAAAAATCGTTTTGCCATCCGAATTATGTTTTATACAACTGTTAGGTTAACAATTATCTTTATTTAGGAACTTTTTTAAATTTAACACATTGATTTTCAAATATTTCTAAATTTTTAAATTTACTTGCTTCCTTAAATTTTGCTGGGAACTGTTGCGGAACTAGAATGGTACGTGATTTACTGGTGCAGGGTCCGTCTGGCTATTTATGGTTTAATATTTTATGGCTGTCTGGAGCGATTTGTTTGATTTTCTTTGTGGGCATTGTTGTCTTAGTTGTATGTATGCCTGTCTTGTAATTGCTTCTATAATTGTTTTATTGATATGTCTAGAGCGGTATGCTTGTTTTCATAGCTACCGTGGGGTTTTGCGCATAATAATAAGTTCATTTATCTTATATATTAGAGTATACATGGTAATCACGAAAATCCCGAGGCTTGCCAAGTATAATCGCGGGATTTTCGAGGTTTAAAAACGGTCGGGATCCCGGGATTGTATTCTCTAAACGTTACTCAAATCTTCGTAAACAGTCCTCATGTCTTCCAAAACGTCGGCTGGCAGTGAATTATACAATAATCATGCTGTAAAGATTTGGGCACTTGGGCACTTTTCACATGGGGGATTATTGTCCGAGAAGCTGTAATTCAGAAAAGTGGCGTCTTTCATTTTCTTTACCGAACTTGAATTTCTTCGAATGGCTAGTCCGTAATAACAGTCAATTTGTCAATAAGTTTAGCCGACCTTTACCGGAAAGAGCTTTTTTTTAATTGTTTTGCCCTTTATCTTCTTGTCTTCAACAGTATTTTTTACTAATTCACGCAAACATTCCCATTCTTTTTTGGACATGACCAATATTTTATGTTTTACTGCTTTTTATTTATTTGATAATCCCGGCCATATGGTTGCGCCTCAATAACTTTTTTATAAACCTTAGCATTGTAATTATTATATTTTACTCCATATTTATCATGCTGAACAACTCTAGTATTACTTGCACTTCTATATTGGCAGATGGTCCTTCGTAATTTGCGGTGCATTCATTACTTTCAATATGTTGGTTATGCCACTCTTCAAATTCTGCTGTGGTACATTTTTTTGTCCAAAACTGTCATTGATTACAGTAAGAACTTTTGCAAAAAACGTCAAAGACTTTGCCGGAGTAGTATCCTATGACAGAAGTTACGCCGAAGAAGGAAGTAAATCCACATTTTTTCCACATACCTGAGACAGTCAAATCTGATGAAGCAATACCGGTTTCACCACACATTTTATTTTTTTCGGTGTTGACAACAAAAGAAAGAAGTTTATCTGTAACAGTACGAACACATTCAAGAATTTTTTTTGATGAAAGAATCGTAGACTGTTTGAGTCAGGAAACTGCATGATAAATCCATTACACCGCAAAATTTATTGCACCCTGCAAGATCTAAGCCTAATAAACGCATTACAATAATAAATCGTGGATTTATTTCATACGATTGTCCTATTTTGTAGCCTGTGTCGATGTAATACGTTGAATCACACTTGCCACAGTTCGCTTCAATTTTAAAAACAAGTCTGTGTTTTTGGTATTCACTAAAATTCACTTTGCCATTACAAGTCTTATTATCAATAATTTTAGAACACGTCGCCAAATTAGAAATCGTAGTAAACACATTTTATACTGAACAACACTCTCTGGTACATTGATTTCGTCATCAATTTTTTTGACCGACATCTACATTTTCGGATTGCTTAGGATTGCTTAGGATTAAAATGATGTTTTCTTTTGTTTTTGGTCTATCACTCCGAATACCGTTCTTTTGTTCATCTCTTGTAAATTTACCCATTTTATGTACTCGTATATCCGTACAGCAAGACGAACGATGCCAAACTAACTCGGTTTAGTCTTTCAAAAAGACGCTTTTGAAGTCAGTTATATTTTTAAAAAGGAGTCTATTCATGCCTATAGAAATGAAAAAGATAGGAGCAGAAAAGGCCAGAAACTAGTTGCCACGCGGAGTGTAATGACGGTCAAGGGAGACTGAGTGCCCGGAGATTTATTTGTCTAAAACTCGAAAAGTTTTGCTCCTAATGACTAATTTTCTGACAATATTTCTTATAAGTTGTAGTATCGGAAAAACGAAAAAAATAATCGATTTTCCAACCCTTTTCCCCTCTTATTTACGTGGAACAGGCCAACTGTTCTTGGTTCATATCATTCAAACAAAAACTCATTCAAACATACGTACACTCATTGTTTCATTATGAAAAAAGATCGTTAATACCGTGATAAAAAATATCCCAAAAATGGCTACCATTAAAAAAAAAACAAAAAAAAAAAAAACACCACACATCATGTCATTTTTAATTTATGCGAGTGCCATCTCGATACAACGAACCAAATATTGTATAATTAATTTTAAAATTTATGAAAATCAAACAAGTCAACATTGAAAAAGAGTTTTCTGAAAAAAAAAGAAAATTATCATAAATATAAAGAACTGTAATAGGTGATAGTTTAAAGAAAAACCAAAGTAAAATTAAACCAAAATCGTATAACCCAAAACAAAAAACAGAATATTAAAAAAAAACAACAAATTAATATTATGTAGTTTATTGTTACAATTTAATTAGTTACTGTAGTAATCACTGCCATCGAATAAAAACCAAACAAAAATAAGACAACAAACATTTTAAACTAAATATACACATACATTCTCTCCCCCTGTCTATTTCTCTGTCATATAAAAATAAAATACTAATTATTGTTACAAGTAATTATATAATTACAAATTTGTTTCTCAAAATTTTCAGTTTAACAAAAAAAAAACTACATCAATAAGTACGAGTAAATATTCAATGTAATTCCTAAAACTCGAAATAAAAATAAAAATGCAAACAAAACAAATCATTCAGGATATTATAAACAAATAAAATTAAATAATAATAGATAAGTTATATTTTCTTAGAAGACCCAAAATATAATACTCGTAAAGTATATATGTTTAAAAATGAATGTGATATTAAACAAAAACAAAAAAAAAATATTTAAACTTAAAAAAAAAAAAAACAAATCTCTATATATTTAAGAACAACAAATTAAAAACAATAAAATTAACGTAAAAAGACACACCAATCAATTAATTAATTAAAAAAAAAAAAAAAACAAATGATAAAGAAAAGCCTACTCTTGCAGAAAAAGAAACAAAAAACAACTGATAACTGGTGACTGGTAACTGAATATTGTACTTTCTTGTAAGTTGCAGTTATAATAAATCCTCTCGAAGGAAATCAAAAAATAAAAATAATTTACAGAATTTCATATCTTAAATGGAGATGCAAATACTCCGACTAAATCAAATAAAAAATAGAAACAATCTCGTTTAGAGCGATCAAAGCGACGAAATATAAATAATATGAAGAACAAAACTGATCCTACAACACACCTTCATTTGTAGATTTTAGAGTCAAACTTTATTTGAATGTGTGATAATAATTTAGATGAAAAGCAATTTGTAAATAGGCTTTTTGAATTGTTGTTAAGTAAAAAAATGAAAGAAATCACAAAAACAAAAAGAAACAAACAGTAAGAGTATCGATAGTAGAATGAACAATGGATAATCAGGTGAAACTGAAATAAATAACAATTATTTTAAAAATATATTCGCTTTGTTATTTTTTCGGGATACTGATCTTGTTTTAGGTCCTTCGATTTGGAGACTATTGACACCCGGAAGGAAAATTCTGTTATGTTACTAGGTGGGGTGAAAAGTAACCTCCTTGGGAATGAACCATTTTTTTTAAAATGTTTTTTTATTTTATTCAATATAGTCCCCTTTTAGATTAATACACTTATTACAGCGATTTTCCAACTTTTTGATCCCGTCCGAAAAGTAATTTTCCTGAAAGTCTGCAAAATATTCCTCCGTGGCGTCGATGATTTCCTCGCGTGAGCTGAATTTTTTATTGATGAGCCATCTTTTGAGATTTGGGAAGAGATAATAGTCCGACGGAGCCAAATCGGGTGAATACGGTGGATGCGACAGCAATTGGAACCGTAAGTCATTGATTTTAGCCGTGGTTGCGATGCTCTTGTGCGCCGGTGCATTGTCTTGCAAAAACAAAATTTTTTTTCGCTTCATGTGAGGCCGTTTTGCATCGATTTCGGCCTTCAATTGCTCCAATAAAGCACACTAATACTCGCTGTTGATGGTTTTTCCTTTTTCGAGGTAGTCCACGAAGAGTATGCCATGACAATCTCAGAAAACCGACGCCATAACCTTTCCGACCCATCGAACCTTCAGTCCATTGCCGGGCACTCATTTCTGTTCTCTGGTGTGTAATAGTGGATCCAAGTTTCATCAACAGTTGCCAATCGACGCCAAAAGTCCGCCCGATTCCGCATCAGCAAGTCCAAACACTCTTTCGAAGTGCTTTCGCGTTCGTATTTTTGGTCAGGAGTGAGCATGCGAGTAACGTCAGCACTCCCACAATTCTAAGTAATGTAATAGAAGAGTTGTGTTGACGTTACTTTTTCTGAGAATATGCATCGCAGAGTCGCCATGTCATCTGATCCCGTCTGGACAGATCTTGCAACTCTGCAGATGCATACATACTCTATGTACTTATTAATGCAGTCGAGTAAAATAAACTCTCAGTTTGAAAACTCATCTCATTCGTTTCATTTCTTCTTCGTGTCGTCCGGTCACGTAATTGGCGCAGTCGGTTTTTCTATGCTAATCGTATGCTTTGACATCCATACTATAAATAATAAATTAAAATACTACGAAAAAAAGTGTGTTTGAAAAAGTTTCACCAAAAACAACGTAAACAAAAAATAAATCGTTCTCTCTATCACAAGATAAAGTAAAATATAGAATTAAGCAATTCAATCCAATCGAAAAAAAAAAAAAAAAAAAAAAATCCTTATCTTCTACCTCCAGTGAAAGTGTCATAATTTGATTTGTTGTAGACAAAGGAATAAATAACAAAAAGTGAAAATGAATTTCGGTTTCTCCGACTTAGTAAAGGAAGCCAGGAGTCTCCCATCATTTAGAGGGGACTCCTCTTACGCAGTAACGTCATATATTTCTGAAGGCGACTATATGCTTTCAATAATCGAGGACGCAGCTGCAAAGGAGTACATAAAAAGGATAATTATATCAAAAATTCAAGGCGAGGCACTGTCAACAATACGATCGCTACCACCGAACAGCAGCTGGGAGGATATTAAAAATGTACTAAAGAAGTCCTTTGGAGTACCAGAAGAATATGCAACTCTAAAAAATAAAGCAGATAATATTAAATTTATTAATGTAAGTCAATATTATTCCGAGCTTAAGATTATTTTAGATAAGTTAAATTTAAAGTATAGGCTTGAAACAAATCCACCTTTAGACTACAAACCTGAGAACAATGAAGAAAGTATGCTATCTAAATTTTTGTTTAAAATACCTAGACAGGAGGAGATGTTTCTTAGAACTAAAGGTGTAAGCACCTTAATGCAAGCTTATCATGCTTTGCTAGCAACAGGAATAAAAGAGAAAGTAGAAGATAATAGCTACCAGTATGTTAGAAATCAGCAGAATAATGTTAATAGAAATAACTATCAGACAAACTACCAACAGCGACAAAACTCAGGACAGTTTAGAAATAGTAACAGTAATAGAAATAACTATCAGACAAACTACCAACAGCGACAAAACTCAGGACAGTTTAGAAATAGTAACAGCAGTGGAAATAACAATCAGACAAACAACCAGCTACAAAATTCAGGGCAACTTAGACACAGTAACAACAGAAATGCTCATAGCAATATGGTAGAACAAAATCGAACTAACTATCAGCATAACGATAACAGGAATAACTATAATAATAATTTCCAGAACCAAAGTAATTCAAGGCAGGTTAGAAACAATAACTCAAGGCAATATAGAAATCATCGGCAAGTTGAAACGATGGATGTTGATAATATAAATAAAAACTCATTACAAGAGGCAGAAAATTTTCATGTCAAAGCCTCGGATTCAATGCATTTCCAATAGTTGAATTAATTATTCATGGACGTAAGATTGACTGTTTAATAGATACAGGATCATCTATATCAGTTCTTGATCAGTCCATTCTTCCCCAAATTGTAAATAATAAAATTACACCAATACCCATTAATACTGTTATCAGACAAACATTCATCAATTTTGAAAAAATCACAAAAATTCCAGATGAATTTAAAATCAATGCTACAATATCGTGGAAATTGCTGGATCTTACTAACAAGAAATTCGATGCGATTATAGGAACAAATGTTCTGATACCTTTAGGAGCTAAAATAGACTTAAAAAACCAGGAAATCGAAATAAATCAAAATATAATTAAATTTAAAGGGTTCGATTGTCCTTTTCTTTACGAGGACGTTAATACGATAGAATGCATAGAAGTCCATGATAATCTTATTAACAAATTGGATACATCGAAGTTAAATGAAGAAGAGCTTAAATGTCTTCGCGATATCTTAAGGGACAACAAAGAATTATTCTTTTTTGAAGGACAACAATTAACAAGTGTTAACGCAGTAAAACACCAAATTATTACTACATCTAATGAACCAATTTATTCAAGAACTTATAGATTTCCACCTATTCACGAAAGAGAGGTAGAAAAGCAGATTAGCGAAATGCTAAATCAAGGAATAATAAGGGAAAGTAATTCCCCCTATAATAGCCCCATATGGATAGTTCCTAAGAAAATAGATAATTCAGGTCAGCAAAAATGGCGCCTGGTTATCGACTATAGGAAGCTAAATGAGATCACAGTGAGCGACAAATTCCCAATTCCGAATATAGATGATATATTTGACAAATTGGGAAGAGCTCAATATTTTACCATCATAGATCTCGCAAAGGGGTTCCATCAAATTCTGGTTGATGAGAGAGATCAAGCGAAAACTGCTTTTTCTACACCTCAAGGGCATTACGAGTACATCAGAATGCCCTTTGGCCTGAGAAATGCTCCGGCCACATTCCAACGGATGATGAACCAGGTGCTCAGAGGTTTAATTAATAAAATATGTGTAGTATACCTCGACGATATTCTTATATTTAGCACTAGTCTCGAGGAACACATAGCAAATTTAAATAAAATATTTGGTAGGCTGAAAGAAAACAACCTAAAGATCCAGATCGATAAATGCAATTTTTTCACGAAACAAACAGAGTATTTAGGCCATCTTTTAACAAATAAAGGAATTAAGCCCAATCCTTCGAAAATAGAAGTCATTAAAAAACTCAAACTTCCGACCACTCCAAAGCAAATTAAAAGCTTTTTAGGATTAACCGGCTATTACCGGAAACTTGTCCGAGATTACGCTCGAGTGGCGCAACCAATAACGAAATATCTAAAAAAAGATATGAAAATGAATACCTCTGACATTCAATATGTAAATGCATTTGACAAACTGAAAGAATTGGTCACCAACCCACCTGTATTACATTACCCTAATTTCAAGATGAAATTTCAGTTGACGACTGATGCGAGTAAATATGCAATCGGCGCAGTACTAAGTCAAAATAACCATCCTATAGCTTATGCAAGCAGGACATTAAATAAGCATGAAGTTATGTATAGCGCAATAGAAAAGGAATTATTGGCGATTGTTTGGTCAACGCATTATTTCAGACCCTATCTTTATGGTGTCGAGTTTGACGTTTTTACCGATCATCAACCAATCAAATGGCTACATTCGAAAAAAGAGTGTAGAAATTTAAGTCCTAGACTTCAAAGATGGTTATTGAGGTTAGGTGAATATACATTCAAATTAGAATACATCAAGGGGAAACAAAATATTGTTGCTGATTTCCTAAGTAGAATCAATGTCGATCGAAACGAAGTTGGCCCAATTAAAAGTGAAAAATGTCCAGAAATTCATGAAATAAGTGAGGTAGGAAGTGTAGATGTGGAAACAATACACAGCCAGGAGGAAAATCAGAGTGATCATATTCCCATTATGGAAACAATAGTAAATAAATTTAAAACACAAATCATACTGGTAGAATCAAAAACTAAGGAAAGGGAAACTATTAACAAGAACAAGAAAATTTATATTTCAAAACAAGACATTGAGGAAAATAAATTAGATGACATTTTGCGAAGATCCATTACAAAAGGAACTATAGGAATACACACTATATTAAATGATCACTTATACAATCAGGTACAGTTAAAGTTAATAGACTTATTCAGTAATGATAAAAATATAAAATTTAAGAGGTGCACTTATCTTGCAGAAGAATTACAGGATGAAGCAGAAGCTATAAGATATGTAAAAAACGTTCATGAAAAAGAATCGAATCATAGGGGAATCAATGAGAATTATGAGTTTCTGAAAGACAAAGTATATTATCCAAAATTAAAACAACTAATTCAAAGGTATATAAACAATTGTAACATATGTCAATTATCCAAATATGACAGGAACCCTACACGAATTAAATTTAAAATAACACAAACTCCTGATGATCAAAATGAAGTTGTACATATAGATACATGGACAATAAAAGGACAAAGGTTCTTGACCAGTGTAGATCGATTTTCTAAACATGCTGCGATATTTGATTTAGACGATAGAATTTAATAACTATTAGAGAAGCTTTAAAAAATAGGCACTCTATATTAGGAAAGCCCAAAAAGTATATAGGTGACAATGAATTTGATGGACTCATTTTAAAAGAATTTTTTAATAAAGAACAAATTGAACTTCACCTTACTAAACCAAACAGTCACACTGGCAACGCGGATATCGAGAAACTTCACAGCACATTAAATGAACAAATCAGAATTATGGGAATATGCCCTGACTTTAAGGAAATGAATATGAAAGACAAATGTTTTAAAGCAGTCGAATTTTATAACAAATCAATTCACTCAGTAACAAAAGAAAGACCAATTGACTTTATTCTGGGTAATCTTAAATCTAATAAGCAAAGAATAAGAGAAAGGTTAGAAATAGAGAAACATAAAAGAATAAATAAACTTAATATTGATAGGCAAACCGAACCAAGCAGGAAAGAAGAAAAGGTATTAATAAAAAATTACAAAGCATTGAGACATAAACATGAACCAAAATATAAATACAACGTCAATGAGAATTTACATCCTATAAATATTAAAAGAAAATACAAATATTTTTCAGATCAAGACCACCCTAATGATAGTATTAACGTTACTAATATCTGCTAAAGCGGAAATCCAGATAGAAAAATTGGATGGACAAAGTGGGTACCTAACAATTAAACTTGAAGATACACAGATCATAGAAAGCTTCGATACTATTTTACATACTATTAACCTAAAGGAAGTACAGAATTTAATACACCAAATAGAACTAGACATAGCAACAACATTTGAAAAAGATGAAAGATTCAAAATATTAGCTAAAGAACTTAATGACTTAAAACATACTTATTATACATTGATTCCACATAGATACAAAAGAGCTTTAATTAACATAGGGGGCACAATCATGAAGTGGCTTTACGGCACCATGGATAGTGAGGATAGAAATATAATAGAAGAACACCTCAATATTATAGACACTAACAATCATAAGTTAATTCAGAACTCTAATAAACAAGTACAGATCAATAACATTACTAACCAAAACATAGAAAACCTAAAAATTTCAATAGTAGAAGACAGACGACGTATTTTAGGAATACTAAACGACATAAGAAAGCAAGATAAAAGCTACATTAAGGACATTTATATGAACCAGCAACTGATCAGGATAAGAATATTAAGGGATGAGCTAGATAAAATACAAAACAATATATTTAACATGAGAACAGGACACATGACCAACAATATACTTACGAACGAAGAGATCGACAAATACGACATAGATTTAATAAAGCTTGAAAATATAAAATTAGCACTTGGAAAATTCAAAGACACCTTAGCGTTTGTAGTAAAAATTCATAAAGCAGTTAAAAATATAAGCAAGTACATTGTAACTGCATTAACAGATAATTTGTATGAAGAGTTAGACATAAACACACAAACCGTTGTAAAATATAAAAATACTTATTACGAATTAAAAAAAGATGTATACATAAAAAATCTAAAAGTTGTAGAAAATTGTATATACAGTTTATTCGAAGAACAAAAACAATGTAACAAAAGAAAAAATGTTAAAAATACAATAATAGAACTAGATACAGGAGTATACTTACTCAAAAATAACAAGAATGTACAATTAAATAATTCATGCAATAATCAAACATATTTGCTAAATGGAAATTACCTGATAAAATTTTATGATTGTAATGTAAAACTAAATAATTTAGAACTGGAAAATAATGTTAAGATATTTGAACAATACATAACTATCCCCAATTATGGAAATATACCAAAAACAAATGTAACACTATCTTTGGAAGAATTACAACTGGTTCAATACGAAAACACTAATAAAATTACAGAATTAAAATTTCAAAAGCAAGTACATACAATAAGTTTTGTTATAATTTTAATAATTATTATTATTGTTCTTGTAATTATATGTATAGTTGTTAAATTTTTCATAAAAAGATACGACAATCTAAAGCATCACATTGAAAAAGAAATTTCAAGCTCAGAGAGCATGAAACTTGAGGAGGGAGGAGTAACGTCAGCACTCCCACAATTCTAAGTAATGTAATAGAAGAGTTGTGTTGACGTTACTTTTTCTGAGAATATGCATCGCAGAGTCGCCATGTCATCTGATCCCGTCTGGACAGATCTTGCAACTCTGCAGATGCATACATACTCTATGTACTTATTAATGCAGTCGAGTAAAATAAACTCTCAGTTTGAAAACTCATCTCATTCGTTTCATTTCTTCTTCGTGTCGTCCGGTCACGTAATTTGCGCGACAGGATAACTTTTTGATATGCAGAAAATTGCCCAAAATATGGCGTGTGCGCTCAGTACTAATCTTTGTGGTATCTACTAGCTCGCGCACCTTCACTTTCCGGTCAGCCAACACCATTTCATCTATTTTTTTGACATTGTCCTCTGTAACTGCATCGGAGGGCCTGCCGCTGTGGCCTTGATTGGTAGTGGAGTTGCGGCCACCACGAAACTCTCGAAACCAATATTTGACGATGTAATTGTGGGCAGTTTTAAAAGTGAAAGACTAAATCACTCCTCCAAGGTTAAGTAACTGGCTCTTTATTTTGACATACGAGTAACAACATGTTTATATAATCTGGCATCTGGCCTGAACAAAACATTAAAACGCTATTGGAGAGATTTCAGTACAATCAACCCATCATGTGGCGAGACGTAATAACAGTGTCATCCACTACACATACACAAAAGTCTACGAAACTGATATGTATGTACAGTGGAGTACAATAATTACTGTACGATAAATTTAATAAGCCTACAGCTCGGCCATCCTGACAGATTAATCGGCCCGATTACAACATTCTCCATAATAATATAAGTAACATTCAGTTTAAGCAAATTAATTCTTGGGATATTTACGAGTATAGTAAGAAAATCAAAAGTATAAAAGAACTCAAAAATATAATACAAATTCAAATATGGTACACAATATTATTTTTAATTTTAGAAAGTTAGAACAAAACTCATTTGGAAAATAAGGTTTGACTGTAAATGGCATATCAAAAAAAAATCAAATTTGTGATTTCTTACGAATCAAATACGAGTACCTCTGGACATTCTTCGGCTTCATCAGTGTTCTGCAGCCCATGTTGTTGGTCGACATTATAGGGCTTCATATTGCTTGGTGACGATATACCCTTGTACGGAAGTCGGGTTAACTGCAGGCCTTCAACATCAGTGATCAAATACCTGTCATTGGGTAGAACCTTCTTGATCTCATACGGCCCTCTAAATTTAGAGAGTAGTTTTTTGTTTACCCCTGGTGTTGTATTGACATTTTTAATCACCACGTATTCGCTGTGCTGGTATTGTCTGGGTTTTTTGTGGCGACTATCGAAGTAAATTTTTTTCTGTTCCTGCCTGATTTCTAGTCGCTGTAAAGTTAACCTGCTTATCACCCAGAGCAGAAACCAAAAATTCTCTTACACGATCAGATAATTCACTCTTCTGACTTTGGTCGAACAAGAGAACGCTTGGAGTGAATCCTGTGCTTCTATTAACAGTGTTGTTAATAGCAAATTCAACCTTTAGCAAATGCTTATCCCAACAGCCGTTTGTGGTTGCCTCACATTCTTTTGCGAGCATAGGTATGAGAACACGATTCACACGTTCTACTTGCCCATTTGATTGTGGTGAATGTGTAGCAATCTTCACATGTTTTACACCATATTCTTCCAAGAAATCTGCAAATTCATTTGAGGTAAAGCATGTTCCACGGTCAGAAATAATCCGATTCGGCCTTGAATAGTTTTCTAAATACGATTTCAAACATGCTATAGCTTCTCTACTTGAAGTTGTTCTTACAGGATATAGTTTTGTGAACTTTGTGAAGCTGTCTACAATCAAAAATATGTGCTTTTTCTTAGTTTGGGAATTAGGCAATGGACCAAGATGGTCGATGTGCAAGGAGTCGAAAGGTGTGTACCCTTTGGGAATGGAATTCAGTGACCCCTCAACCTTTCCAGATGGGGGTGAAAAGTAAATGCATTTCAAGCACTTGTCAATACATGTTTTAATTTTATTTTTCATATTTGGAAACCAATAGGTTCCAGACAGGTGTTCGTAGCACCTGTCAACACCCAAGTGGCACAACGTTTCATGGTTTGTTCGTATGACTTGCTCTTCCATGCCTTGTGGAACGTAAAAACGGAATTTATCTTTCCACTTTCGATAGATTAAGCCGTCGATCATCTCAAACTGTGAACTTTCAGCTTTTTCTAACTTCGAAGAGATCGACATAATTTTGGGGTCTTGTCGTTGCGCTGCTGCCAACACAAATTCGAAAGTTTCATCGTCAACATGTATAATGTTAAATGATCGGCTTAAAGCATCGACGTGTGTCATACGCTCTGCTTTTCTATGTTCCACTACGAAATCAAAGCTTTGCAGCTCTAACGCCCACCGCGATATACGTGCATTTAGCGATTTCTTTTTTAATGTAAGAGTCAAAGCTTGACAATCAGTGACAATTTTAAAAGTTATCCCGATTAAATAAACTTTAAACCTTCTAAGCGCGTATATAATTGAAAGTGTTTCCAGTTCATAGCTGTGGTATTTCCCTTCGGCTTCCGTTGCTCTCTTTGAAAAGTAAAAAACAGGGTGGAACCCTGCTTTTGTACTAGCACTGCCCCAAAGCCAATGCTACTTGCATCGCAGTGAAGCTCAGTGAGGCAGTTCGGACTGTAAATAGCTAAAAGTGGTGATGCCACAAGCTTATTCTTTAGAAGTTCAAAAGCATCTATCTCTTTCAGTCCAAACACAAAAGGATTATTTTTCCTTAGCAAATCGTATAAGGGTTTTGCGATATTGGCAAAATTTTTAATAAATTTGCGAAAGTATTAACAGAGTCCTAAGAAACTATGTACGTTGTGGCGACCTGTCAGCGAGGATGAGCTCTGAGCTGTCACCCAGGTTTACGCTCTCGCCACTCATCGCTTCACTACATAGTGCTCTCCACACCCACGATGCGCCCTCTCGCTCGCCGCTAATCCTCCACACAACTTCGGCTACGCGAATTAATCTGTTAGAGATCGTGTTAGAGCGTGGTGGTCTAAATAAATATAAATCAAGAAGTTCTATCGGAATTACCACTTGTGTTTGTTAGACTGTCTACTGTTTCAGCACCGGTCATTACATTGGCGACGAGGTAAAAAAATAAAATTTAAATTAATTATTTTGTTGTTTTCATAGAAATGCAAAATAAGTATGCGGCGGAATAAGATATATAGGTATATGTATATGTATAAATAATAAATAATCGCATATGCAGATACATACACAAGTGCAAGTACACTGCAAGTGTTTGAAAAGTATGAATTGTGTAGTCGTTGTTTTTTTTTTGTTTTGTTATAGTTTTGACATTTGGATCGGCTAAGAAATTGTGGAGTACACTAAACTGTTAATGGTATTCCATTAAATTGGAAGTTTGTTGAAGGCACATTAAATTGTGCAGCAAACTAAAAAAAAGAAAAGAGTAGAAGCCGGTAAAGACACATTGAATCAAAGCAGAAGAAACGTCACATTAAATTGTGATGGTAAACAGTCTCGCTGGAGCTGGAAATGGTGGTCGCGTTGAGTTGTGGTAAAGAGTTAGAAAAAAATCGGTAAAGAAAAATAAGGGCATTAACCATGAGCGAAATCAAACCATTTTTATGTGAAGCTATCGATAAGGCGATAATAAGATCAGAATGGGAGAAGTAGTACCGTTCATTCTCACTCTATTTGGTGGCAGAGGAAATAAAACACAATGTGAAGAGGAAAAATAAGCTTCTGCATTTAGGGGGGCCACAACTCCAGTGAGGGAAAAGAGGTCGACGTGTTTGAAGTGCTAATCAACAATCTTGGCCTATATTTCTCACCACAAAGAAATTCTACTTTCGAACGTCATCAATTTCGATCATTGAGACGAGAACAAGGAAAGAATTTAAACAAGTTTATGATAAAACTAAGGAATCAGGCGGCAAAATGTTCATTCGGAGAAACCAAAGAAGAAATTCTTGAGATATGCCTAAAAGATAAGAGCACAGATTCGTGGGCACCAAACGATCTAAAGAAAAGATTGATGGAAAAATAATATTCCGTGGCAGAAATCACTGAAATGTGTCAGGTCTACGAGCAGATCAATAATCAATCTGAAGTGATGTTACCACCAACCTCAAGTACATATATTAATAAAATATCTTCTCGGCATGAGGGCAGAAAGGAAGACGATGAGTGTAGTTGATGTGGTAGGCAAGGCCATTTGGGGAACTTTCCAAGCTGTCCGGCGAAAAAACATGAAATGCAACAAGTGCAGGTTAATGTGACACTATGCGCGTAAGTGCAAAACAAAATTGATCAAGCGTAAAGCATATGATGAAAGGGAACGATTCACAAAACGACAGAGATCTGGTTCTTCAAAAGTGCGCTTCATCGAGGAAGAAACCCGATAAACAACTGAGCGGGAAGGAATTGATCAATTGACAGAACATGATTGCTTCCAAGTTGTAGAGGGGGACGAAGATAGTGCCGGTGGAATCATAAATTGTCATATTGGAGGGCATCAGATTCAGATAGTCATTGACTCGGGGTCACGATTCAACCTTCTTGGCGAATCCGATTGGCAAGAACTACAAAGTAATAATGCATTTGTGTGGAACACCCGATATGAAACACCAAACCACCCGCTTACGCGGGTGACCAACTACTTAAAGTTAAGGTGGTGTTTGAAGCTCCGATATGCATTGCAAACGAAGCCGAACAGATTTCTTCATTCTACGTGATTGAGAATGAAAGACAATCTTTGTTGGGGCGAGATACAGCAATCAAGTTAGAAGTTTTGAAACTAGGACTGGACGTGAACTACCTCGAAGATGCGAAACCGTTCCCGAAAATAAAAGGGATTTAAAATTAAACTATCAATTGATGAATTGATTAAACCAGCCCAACAGTTACTACGACGTGTTCCAGCGGCTTTAGAAGAAAAGGTCGAGACAAAACTATAGGAGGCAATGGAACAGGATATAATCGAGCCTCTATCTGGACCGAGTTCTTGTATTTCGCCAATTGTAGTAGCGTTTAAAAGTGATGGAGAGATTCGGATTTTTATCGACATGCGACGAGCGAATGCGGCCATACAACGCGAAAATTTTCCCTTTCCCACATTTGAAGCTGTGATGTCTAAGCGAAAAGGCGCAAAAAAACTTACAATTAGCGAGATAGTAAAATGCAACGACACGGATCAAGAACTCGTAGAAGCAGTAAAAAGTGTAAAGAGTGATGATTGGACGACCAATGCTAAAAACAAGTTTTTCCCATTTCGGTTGGAACTGTGCACACTGGGGAACATTCTCTTACGCGGTGCCCGAATTGTCATACCAGCGGCATTACGACAAAGAGTACAAGACCTAGGGCATAAATGCCATCCAGGAGAAACAGTCGTAAAGCGCAGACTTCGGTCAGAAGTATGGTGGCTGCTAATGGACAGGGAAGTAGAGTCATTCGTGAAGCAGTGTCGTGAATGTCTGCTAGTTTCAAAACCATCACCACCAGTTCCCATGCAACGACATGCATTCCCAGACGGACCTTGGCAATGTATCGCAATCGACTTATTGGGCCCATTACCAAACCACGATTTCATTTTTGTCATCATTGATTATTACTACCGATATCAAGAGACAAAGGTTATGAAGAAAATTACAGCCGCGAATTCAAAGACTATTGTGAAGCCAACGATATTGAATTAACCACCTCTATTGGTCACAGGAGAACGGCAGGTGGAGAACATGAATCGATCTATTCTGAAGCGGCTTCAAATTGGCCATGAAAAGGGGGCAGATTATAAAAGGGAAGTACGAGTACAAAAGTGCACCTTAATGTGCAATGTTACACCACATGGTACAATCGGTGAGTCGCCGTCGAAGCTTCTTTACAACAGAACAATCAGGAACAAGATCCCCTCTGTACAAGATATAAGCGGAAATACTTTGGATTCAGAGACGCGAGACTTGGACACAAAGTTTTGAGCAAACATTTTGGGAAAAATAGGGGAGTCAGAGATCGGAGAGCAAAAGAAAGAGGTATTGGTGTCGGCGATAAGGTTTTGCTTCGTAACCTGGTTCCTGCAAACAAATTAACACCGACTTTTCACTCAACCGAGTTTGAAGTGGTCCAACGGGGCCCGAGTGAAGTAGTTGTTCGAGGAGAAGACGGAAAGACCTTCAGATGATTCCAACTCCATCTCAGACTGCTGTAGAACAATCAACAACTGAGGACACTCACGGCCTCTCACCTGGTGAAGGTAAAGAAGACGTCGCAGATGATGCTCGGACCGAGGATTCTTCCATGAAGCTGAAGCTAAAAAAAAATCGGAGGGATGTGGCGACCTGTCAGCGAGAATGAGCTCTGAGCTGACACCCAGGTTTACGCTCTCGCCACTCATCGCTTCACTACATAGTGCTCTCCACACCCACGATGCGCCCTCTCGCTCACCGCTAATCCTCCACACAACTTCGGCTACGCGAATTAGTCTGTTAGAGATCGTGTTAGAGCGTGGTGGTCTAAATAAATATAAATTAAGAAGTTCTATCGGAATTACCACTTGTGTTTGTTAGACTGTCTACTGTTTCAGCACCGGTCATTACATACGTCCTTTACACATGTTCGTTTAGGAAAACTCTTAATTGCACTCAAATTGCTATCATTGGGCCTTATGCCACTTTGATTTATTTTATAACCCAAATAAGACCAAACGGCATCCTTGTAAACTCATACTGACCGAATGGAGTAATAAACGATGTGTACTTAGTGGAGTCATCAGACAATTGAACGTGATAAAAACCATTTTTCAGATCTAAGGATGTAAAATATTTTTTATCCTTAAGACGATCAAGATGATCTTCTATCAGTGGTAACGGATAATTATCGCGTACAGTGACTTTATTGAGTTCGCGAAAATCGACACAAAGTCTTAACTCCTTGTTCTTCTTCTGAACAAGTACAATCGGGGATACATATGGAGAATTGGATTTTCTAATAATTCCATCCTCAATAAGATTTTTAAGAATTTTCTGAAGCTCTATCTTATGAGCATAAGGAAGCCTTCGCGGTGAACAATAAAAGGGATTGTCTTTCGACAAAATAATTTTCATTTCGAAGTCGGTTTTGGGCTTGAATAAGCTTTTATTTGCGAAATAAGCCGGCCTAACTATACGTATCTTTAACCCTTTTGCTTACTACGTCACTTAATTCTGTATTAATATTGATTTGAAACTCACCCTTAATTGTGTCGACATCAATACTCATTATTTGTTGAAGGAAGTTATTGTCCTCAACACAGCTTTTCCCACTGGAACTCTTGAACGCATTCTGATCGCCGTTGGATGTCTCCAGAGGATTTTGAATATTCCGGAAATCTTGGCGAGTTTGCTCTTGATGAAGAAGTGCCAAACCTGATTTTCCGAAAAAATCTCGTCCTAGAATTACGGGATAGTTCATTGAATAGTTTTTCACTACCAACAAATTCAAATTTATAAATTTATTTTTAAATGTGATAAAAGTATCTATACTCCCCAATGTTTCAAGACGACTTCCATTGACTCCACAGTATGATTCTGTTGATTTACCCAATGCTGACAGGAAGACTGGAGGAAGAAACCTCTCTTGGATGAAGCTTATTGGGCTTCCTGAATCCAGAAGAGTCAGAAGAGATGTTGAACTTCTTATGAACTCCTTTTCCCAAATAAACTCGATGACCTTCTCAAAGTCGTTGACCTTTCCTATTACATTTGAACACGATGGCTTCTCGGGTTGGTTCTCCACTACCATAACTGGATCTTGGCTTGTGCACGCCATCGAAATATGTTCTACTTTGCCACATTTATAGCAAATAACATCCTTCTTGGCATAACTCCCACGTGGTATACTCCGCTGGTTTTTGGAAGATGCTTTTGCCGCTTCGGCGATATGCGTGGCCGGGGATCGCGTTTGGTAATTGGACGAAGCACTTGTTGTTTTCACCGTTTTATCCGCACTTCCATAGTAAGAATTTTGTTTTTGCTTTTGATATTTTCGCAAACCAATCTTCAGCTCCGCTAGATTGTCCGCGCTGTATAAAATGGTCTTATTTAATTCCGAGTCGGGTATACCTCTGATGATAAATTGGATCAAATCCCCTTCGTCGACTTTGATGTGTGAGGCAATTTCTTGCATGTGCAAAACGTATTGTTGCATAGTTTCATCTTTTCGTTTTTTTCGATCACGCAGCTCACTATACACATCAGATTTTGTAACAATTTTGCGAAACTCATTTTTTAACGCACTTTTAAGTTCAAACCAACTCTTTGGACTGATTCTTCTGATATATAGTTTTGCTGTGCCGGTAAGAAGCCTCTTGCAATATATGAATTTAGCTCTATCATCTAGATTAACAATTTCCGCGCATTCCTCAAACTGCTCGAACCACCTCTCTATAGGATAATTGTCGTCTCCACTGAATGGGTTGATAGAGTCCTCCACATCTTTAAAATTGCAAGTAGTGGTTGACCCCGCATTGGAAGTGGTGTTATCCTCCATTTGCAGTTCACGTAGCTGTTGTCTTAACTTAGCTATTTCTTGCTTTTTCTCTGTGATCCGCTTAAGTTTCGCCAGCTCTATCTGACTATCTACGAAACTATCCTCATCTGACACGTCGTGGTTAGGTACAACCGAATCATCAGCCGTCGTATTTACTCTGTTCTTCGTGGAGGCCTCGTGCATCAACTTTCGAATGTCTTCTTCCAGGAATTCCGATACTACTTCGTGCACTCGAACTTTTAGCTCCGCTTTGGTACCTGTAGTCTGCAATCTCAACATCCGCAGAACCTCTTTCAACTTCATCACCGTTGCCGATTCTACGAAGTCTGCCCACTCTTCGGACATAATTTTGACTTTATTACTACGAGTAAAACGCGATACACTTGATCAATTCGAACGAAACTCGGTTTTCACTTAAATCGAAGATACTTTGGTAAAGTCATATGCACTCTATCCCACTTCTGAAAAACCGTGGGCAGTTTTAAAAGTGAAAGACTAAATCACTCCTCCAAGGTTAAGTAACTGACTCTTTATTTTGACATAACAACATGTTTATATAATCTGGCATCTGGCCTGAACAAAATATTAAAACGCTATTGGAGAGATTTCAGTACAATCGACCCATCATGTGGCGAGACGTAATAACAATGTCATCCACTACACATACACAAAAGTCTACGAAACTGATATGTACGTACAGTGGAGTACAATAATTACTGTACGATAAAATGTAATAAGCTTACATAATCTGACGGAGCATTAGCCCCACAATATTTTCTTTTGTTTCCTTCGTCGTTTTGCCTCTAACAAAACATGATGCCAAACACGTCAACAACAATCAGCTGTCAAAACGAAACTAAAGACAGTATCGCACTGAAATTTGGCATGCCTAAATATGAACAGCTTCAAGACACCACAACCAAGTAGCAGCGCATTCTGGCGGTCAAGGAGATTACTCTTTACCCCACCTAGTAGTTTCTGACAATTCGTTGACTGGAACAAATTAGTATGGGAAGATAAAATTCGGTACGGGATAAGATTAATAAACTTGTTAAAGAAATTTTTGTTTTCAAATACGTGCTGGTTTAGATTTTTTAAAGCACGATTCTATTTAAACTATCCCATCTAAACACTTTACAAGCACTTATTTCGAAGCTCGCGAATTTTTTCTCGACGTTTCAACTTTATTTTTGTCAGACAAAAATAAACTCTTTCACTAATTTATTTATTTTGTTCCACACCGAAATTAAACTTTACATATGAATTTGCTCCCGGCAACCAGCTGTCAAAAATCATTCTAGCCATGTGGGTACAACTTTTCTTGTTGTGTTGAGTCTTTTTCTTCCTTGTTGGGTTGTTTTTCTTGTTCGGTTTATTTTGCTCGTTCGTTGCGTAGTTTTTCTTTTTGTTGTTTTTTTTTTTTTGTGCAATGTAGTATTCATTCCCAAAGCCGGAAAATGTTCTCATGCTGTCTCAAAGGACCTCAGACCTATAAGTCGACGAGCTAAAATTGATCCAAGACTTCTGTCAACGGCTCAACATGCCTACTGTAAAGGAAAGTCGGTGGAAACGGCTCTGTACTCACTGACTAACCACATCGAACGATCCCTACACTATACAATATGGTTGCTTTCCTGCACATAGAGGGCGCCTTTAACAACGTCAACACATACGCAATCACGACTGCGCTGTCAACTCTGCAGATAGACGACTCACTTGGGGAGTTGATCAGTCTTATGCTAAAAAGCAGGATAATCAATTCCAAACTTGGTGAGACTTCTGCTAAAAGATGTGTTAGCTGAGGTACGCCGCAAGGCGGTGTCCTCTCTCCCCTTCTCTGGAACTTAGTAGTTAACGAACTACTGATATACTTGGAAGCGGGGGGTAGTAGGGTGATTGCTTAAGCTAATGACGTTGCTATAGCCGTCTCAGGTAAGCATCTCAATACCATTAAAGAACTCCTTCAAGTAAATCTCAATAGATTGACCTGCTGGGCAGATCTCTGTGGATTGGGAATAAACCCCCATAAAACTGATCTTGTCCTCCTTTCCGTTAAATACAAAATTCCAATTATAGACCCTCCTTCAATAAACGGTACCAGTTTAGTATTTTCTGATACAGCAAAATATCTGGGTCTCATTTGTGACAGGAAACTAAATTGGAAACCTAACATTCAAGAAAGAGTCAATAAAGCTACAATAGCTTTATTCTCTTGCAAAAAAGCCATTGGGAATAAATGGGGCCTTCAACCTCGCATAACCCACTGGCTATACATCTCGGTCATAAGGCCGATACTTACTTGCGGGGTGGTCATCTGGTGGACGGCCTTAGAATATGCAGTCAACTGCATTAAACTAAGTAGAATCCATAGAACAGCATGTCTATGCATAAGTGGAGCCTTGAGGTCTACCCCCTCTGTTTCATTTGACATCCTTCGATATTTTCAGCAGGTAAGTAGCTGCGACAGCAGCAGACAGAATTTAGGGTGAGCTCTTGGCCATTGTTGTGGTGTCGACATCTTAAAGCATCAAAGGGGGGGTCGACCGTCCGCTAGAGTCTCCAGGCCGTCCTCCTGGCTCTATCAGGGGTACCTATATGGTCATCTCTGGAGCAGTAGGCAAAGAGAGGGGACTGAATCCAAAGAATCCAGTAAATCCCACCTGTACCGTGACATCCAGAGCACGACGGAAGAAAAAGAAAAGAACGGGGTCAACACGAGAAAAGGCAGGAGGGCGGAGCAGTGAAACAGACAATAAAAGGTTAGAGGGACGTAATTTGCATGCAATTAAATCAGATTTTAGGCATATGGCTTCCTCAACTTTATTTGACAAAGCGTCTTCTGACGCTAAATTATGGCATACTTTTTTTCTGCCAGAAAATAGTACTCAGCCAAAGACTATTGCGTCCATCGTATTCCTTGTATGTTTGTTTTACTGAAATTAATCAGCATTTTATAGCAGCACCTGCAATATCAGCTCCAAGTATCTGCAACCTGATGCGAGCGTAAGCCGGACATGCACAGAGGTAATGATTCGCGGTATCGTCACCATTATCACAGCAAACATGAAGGATGTTGTGTCACTTTTGCGCAACACATTTAGGTCCTTAGCAAAAGCAAAGTGTCCGGTCACGACGTCTGTAAGCAGTCTGCAGTATTTCCTACTGGGGGACAGAAGGAGAGTCGCTGATCTCTTAGAGATATCAGAAGCATTCGTTTGGTGTGACGGGAACCTGTCAATGAAAGGCCAAACCGCCGACGTAGGCAGTCCGGGACCTGAAAAACTCTCCACTGAATCTTTGCTAGCAAATTCATCGGCGATTTCATTTCCCGTGATCCAATTGTGACTTGGGGGAAGGTTTGATAATATTTAGAACTCAGCTTGACTGCCGCTACAGATGTGGATGATTCGCCCCTTCACCATACTCATATATGTAGTTCATTGCCTAACTAACTAAGAGTGGAATCTAACGTTGTTGACCTCCAGAAAGGCACCAGCGTTGCATCTTAAATCGACTTCGCATCCTTCCGTGAAAACCCGACGACATTCCTTTCCTGGGTCAGATTCTGGCCAAAACACAGTTGAAGTATATTTTTTCAGCAAAAGGAGCTCTGGCGTGCATAAGAGTGGAGTCCAAAGTTAGTCGGCGTCTAGTGCGTGTTGTACGAAAGACCATTAAAAAAAAAAGAAGTCCATTGTATGAATATCAATCGGAGGCATTTTCATCAGCACGTCTAGAGCAGAACCAGGCGTACCAAAGTAAGTCCTTATGCAGAAGAGACAGGCCGGTCTTTCGAGTCTGGTAGAAGTAGCAATCGGCATATAGGATATAACTGACCTTATCATAGCCATATGGACAAGCTCATATCTTTTCGGAAGCTCCTTTACACTGCCTGAAGACCGACAGCGCCTGAGAGGTTTTCAACGTAGCATATTTCACGACCAAAGTAGTTTGTTATCCAAGATGACAAGATGATGGATTGTAATGAATGAGTCAGACCAGTTAACTTCCTTTTCTTTTAAAGAGAATAATCTCAGTTTTGAGCGGATCGATTGAAAGCCCAATCGCAGACAAACGGTAAGAATAATCCAACGGACAGTTGGATACTATTGAGAGCGCTAAGCCGTGAGTCGACCAATGTGTACCATATCAGTGGAGACACGAAGCATCTTTGCGGGCAATCACTTTTTACCGACGCCATCACATATTGGCCGCAGTCAGCATCCGCAATCGTGGTGCTATTCATCGGCCAGTGCCAGGCTAGCAGTGAAAATTCTCTTTAGAGTGAGAGCAGCTAGACTATAGCTTTTCGCCCTCTTTTTCGACTGAGTGTAGCCGACATCAGGTTTCCTGAGTGATTCCAGTCTGACTAATTTCCCCACTCTGTTGGTTGTTACCCATTTAGTGATGCTGTTTATATCGGAATTTAATGAGCTTAGCACACGCTGTCGTTCCACAGCCGAATTGCAGGGACAAGAGTCCAGGAATGAGTATGAAAAGCAGAGAGTACTGTCATCGGCAAAGGAATATATTGAATTAGAAGTTGCAGGCAAGAGATCACTGATGAAGATTACAAAGAGTAGAAAGCCGCAGATAGAACGGAGCCCTGGGGCACATAGGCATTTATTTTGTGAATACCAGACTTGAAACCATTCAAGACAACTTGAATTGAACGTTCCGAAAGGTAATTTCTTATTCGTATAAATTTCAAGTGCAACTATCTTGCTCTCGTCAGATTGATGTACAACCAAAGCGAGACATGCCATCAAATGACCAATTGCCCTGCTGTTACGAAAAACATACTACATGTCATTGAGAAGCTTTCGTGTTTCGAGATTTTTCATGAGGTGACAGTTTATCATCGTTTCTATGACCATACAAATAATTGACGCAATTGCAATGAGTCTGTTGGAGGAGAGAGCAGAAGATTCTCCTTTTTTAGAGATGGACCTGACAAATGCTGTTGTCCATCTGTTTGGAAAGAGTCAAAAAGAGTAAGATTTATGAAAAAGCTTACGCAATGGTTTAGCCAGCATGGAAGAACACCTCTTCAGAAAAAGCAGAGATATATCATCTGGAAGCAGATTCGTTTCATTGAAGATTCAACGAACTCAAGGCTGAGACAAATCACAATCTGGAAGTGTTGAGCTGGCCGCAAAGTGTGCAGCAAGCTGATTGGCCTTGGAAAAGAAAATTATTATATTTTAGATTTGCTATTTTTATCGGTAATTTTCCAACTGCAGTTGTTCAGTTTAAATAAAATTCATAACATATACTCGTACGTACAGTTCCTTGCACAGTCCAATAAGACTTACGGAATTTCTGTCAAAACGTTGATTTTTCTTTCGGTCTCATACAAGTTCAATCTGATTGCTGCACTGTACTGACAAAACCATTTCAAAACGTAGTTACCTTTGAATTTAAAGTTATTTGAAACTCTACGAGTATAAGCCATCTTCATTACTAAATTTTCAAGTAAAAGAAAAGCATCCCAATCCTAATTATGGACAAAAAGAAAAACCTAAATAACTCCTCTGGAAGTCTTAGTACGAAGAAAAGTTCGGTAGGATTCAAAAATGAAGTGGAAGTATTTCAGGTGACCGAATCATGGCAGGTTCTGTCGACAAATGTTGCCTTGAAAAGTGAAGCCCAACAAGTAAGTTCCAAAAATGAATGAGTTTGTGAAGAATGTTGCTCCGGATAAAAATGTATGATTTCGTTTGTTCCATAGGTTTCTAGACACAATTTTGACAAGTTGAAGACGCGATTTGTTAAGTAAAGTCATTTGAAGAAATTTTGAATAAAATTGTAAACTTACATCTTGTTGATTAATTCTGTTTTTACTTACTCGTAGACGATATTGAATTCCTTTTGGGAGTTCTTCCCATAATACATTTTAGGGTAAGGCAACATAAAGATGGAAAACTTTGAGAGAAATCAAACCCAGAATAGAGAATATTGTTAGACCAAGCCGTTGCTGGCCTAATGTGGATGGTTATAAAGAAATTACACTAAATTCAAGCGGAGCATTGACGACAGGTCCTTGTCCAGTACAATACAATAAATCGTCGCACTGTGTCGCTCGTTTTGTTATAACGCATACATAGGTATGTACCGCAGAGTAGAGGAGAATGAGATGCTTGAATTTAGCCTCAATCGATAAAATTCTTCATGCAGTTGATCGTAAGCTAGCTGCATCCGAATTGGTTCAGGTCTCCTTCCATTTGCCACATAAATTACGAGTAAGATGCGTCCCTCCGGGA
This sequence comes from Volucella bombylans, assembly GCA_949129095.1. Lineage (NCBI taxonomy): Eukaryota > Metazoa > Arthropoda > Insecta > Diptera > Syrphidae > Volucella > Volucella bombylans. The sequence continues at coordinate 156,101,196 of OX422141.1, read as the reverse complement.
TGGATTCGATGATTCATTTTGTCGGTGCCCTGCTGTTCATCCGCTCTATATGCTCTAGCCATCGTAGTCGTTGTATTCGGACTATTTTGACAAGGTCAAACCAGTTCGCTGCTGTATCTTCTGCGTTCATTACCTATGCAGAGAGTACAGTAAATTCGCTGTGGCGGACAAAATACCTTCTGTTCGACATGTCTTTGTTGAATGTTTTTTCGAAAACGCTGAAATTACGCTGCGTACTTTCGATTATGTCAATGTCGTGGGCATATGCGAATAATTTGGCAAATTTCTCAAAATCGTGTTTTCTTATGTTGGCTTGTGAATTTTACAGAATTTTCTCAAAAACTATGCTTAAGAACTCACAGAGCACATTGCTTTTTTGCTGTCGAAAGCTTCGTTGCACTCCTTACCAACCTTGTTAGAGGAACGTACATTTTCTATTGCATTCATGTACAATGGAAGAGTTTGGCAAGGACATTAAAATTAGCTTCTCTGTATAGCTTCTCTTATATGAACGCTGTCATATGCAATAAAAGGTAGCTGTCCGAAACGAATGGGTTTTCTATGCCGCTTAGAAATCTGTGCATCGCTGAGCTTAAGGCAGCAAAATGAACCGTTTTTGCACCGCATAATCACATGTGATGAAAAGTGGATTTTGTATGACAACCGTAAAAGATCTGGGCAGTGGTTGGATGTAGAAGAAAAACCAGAATTCACCCACAAACTAGGTCTGTAACCAGATTTCCACTTTTCATTCTTCAACCAGGGGAAACGATAAATGCTGTCAAATATTATGAGGAAATCGACAAAGTGCATGCGAAATTGGCTGAAAATCAACCTGCGTTGGCAAATAGGCATGGTCCGATCCCATACAAACTACTATAGTCGGAATTTGAAATTCTTCCGTATCCACCGTACTCTCTTGATGTGCTCCAGCGGCTATCACTTTTTTTGCAGTTCAGAGTCATTTTGTCTGCAGAAGGTATTCTGAAACTGAGCGTAGGTCATAAAAGTCTCTGAAGACTTTATAACGTCCAAAAATCAAGCCCTCTATAAAAAGGAAATAATGGACCTTAAATCATGTTGGAAACAAGTTTTAGCTTTTGAGAGATTAAGGGATACTCGATTGGCAAGTACTCTGGCGATCTCTTTTACTTGCAGCCTTGCGATATCATACTTTTTCACAGTACTTTCCTGCTTTTCAACGATATCTGTAACTATAACATGGCTACTACCGGGTAGTAGAAGTATACTGTAGGAGCGCTTTTACGCCGCTCGCAATGTGATCATTCTGGTTGATAGTTGATTGGTCGCAAACCTAGTCGCTTTGCGAGATATTAATCTGTAAGATTGCGTTCTAGCCACAATGTTTCGCCCCTCTGCAAAGTACATATATTAGCCTAAATCCGTTACCAAAGGGGATGGCAGGCTATATTTTCGGTACAACTAAATATGCCCTCCCTTTCTAGCTCCTCATAGGAATCGCTCCGTCATATCGTAGGTTCCCATCGTAGTTCTGTCGTCCACCACATTTACCAGTTGGTTCGTTCGCTCGTTTTTGTTTCGCTAGTTAAATACATAAAAAAAAACGAAAGAAAAAACCCAATAAGATAAAAAAAAGATGTGCACTCTGGCCTAAATTCGCGTTAAAATTTTTCATTAAAACCCAACGAGCACAGCTCGCTCTCAACAAATTGAATAAAATGGTCAAATTCAAGCCGAGAATCCAGTGAAAAACACTCGCAGTCGTCTCCCGCACGTATAAAACACAAAAAACAATAAAAATAAAAACGAATAGGGACCCCGGACACGACGTTGGCCCATCGTCGCATCGCAGCGTGCCAAGGAAAAGCTGTGAGCGAAAGAAGAAAATCTAAAAATCAACGCATACACACCAATCCGGAGTCACATAAATGATTTTGTGATACACAAGTGAAAACAATTAACCGTTTTTTCTTTTTGTTTGTTTTTTTTTTTTTCAAATTTTAATTTTCTTAATTTTTCATTTAATTTTCGCTACGCCTTCGGTGTTTTTCGTTGTTATTCCACCCGAAACCCCCTTGTTTTGAGTTTTTCTCCTTTCCTTTTCGGTTTTGTGTTTGCGATTTCAACGTTGTTCTGGACGGGAGTCATTTGGAAAAAAAAAAAAAAAAAAAAAAAAAAATAAAAACTAAGAGAACGTGTACACAGAAGGAGAAAGGAGAAGCAACAATGTCTAGTTGGGCGGAACGAGTACATCGTCGTGCTGCGGATCTTGGCAGTGTAGTAACATCATGTGGTCATCCGGGATCCCGTGGAGCACCCTATCCATCGTATCGTTTGGAGAAAGTCAAATTTGGTGTGCCGCTAGAGGAGGTTTGCTAAAACGGCAACATTCCCGGTCCACTGTTGGTGCTGATCCTAAAGCTCAACAAGGAATCACCAAATCGTCGTGATGTCTTCCGTGCCCCTGGCCATCAGGGTGCCATGAAGAAGTTGATACATTTCCTGCAAGCTGGTCGATTAGTCAACGTGGACAACTATTCCGTGTACACCATTGCCAGTGTGTTGAAGAAGTTCTTGAGGAAGATCCCCAACGGAGTCTTTGGTCGAAGTGGCGAATTCGAGCTATTCACATGCATTGAACTGGACAATGAGACGGAGCAACAGGAGAGAATTCATAGATTGATTATATCACTGCCCAAATATACCCAACACTTATTAGTTTTACTCTTTGGTACATTCCGTGTGATTGCGACAAATGCCAGTCATGCCGGCACCGGGATGACAAGTGAAGCGCTGGGCGTTTCTGTGGCACCCAGTTTCTTTCAATCGTGAGTCAGCGATGGCAAGACAGCTAGAATGGAAGATGTGCTAAAATTTAAGTTGCTCAAGAGGAATCCCGATCGACGCCCGCACTTTTAACCAGCTCAAGTTCTGCCCTAGACAACAGCGTACTCTCTTTGGGCGTAACACCCGATCAAACACCCGATCATTCGTTCATAGAGTCGTGCGCACGTCTGTCTGTTTCACTCGAGGGACCTGGACTATTTGCCATGACAACGACATCATCACCAATTCCATCACCATCGAAACCGGATGGCGATGAGGAAGCTGATGATGGAGACTACGAAGATATCGATGAGAATTTCCCATCCAATCAATTGGTTGAACGACCACAACGACGCAAAAAGAAAGGAACTGCCACCGAAATCACTAACGAATGCCGACCATCTTCACATAAGCAAGTAGTGGCTACATGTAGTCGCTGTAATCGTGGTATTAAGCATTCCTCCAGCTGCTCATCGACACGATCCTCAAAGTCCACCGGCAGTGGTGGCGTCGGCGTCGGCATTGGCATCGGCGGTGGCAACAATCAACCACAACATCACATGACAATGGACGAACTGGGGGCGGTCAATCGCTATGCGGAGAGTACAAAGAGCCTTTCGTATCTGCCACAGGTGAGGGATGATTTCTATATTGCTTCAAGGATTTCGGTATAGAATAGAACTAGAACTAGAACTAGAAACGGCAACTACTATATATACTCTCCTTATTTTTCTCTTAATTAATATTGTAAACTTTTTTCTACCAAAAAAAAAAAAAAAAAACGAAAAGCAAACACAAAATAATAATTTATCTCTCCCCTCTAGTGATTAGAGAATGCTACATTGTATTGATTTATAATTAATTGTAATTTCATTATTATTTCTTTTAATTTTCTTTTTATTGTAAACCTTAAATTCTTTGATCGTAAAACCGTTAAATCGTTAAACTTCTACTCTTACTTTACTAACAATATTTTGTCTTACGAAATTTTCTCATTAAACATGATCACACGTTTTGTTTGTTTGTTTGTGTCTCTTGCTCTCTATCACTTAATCTTTCTCTCTCACTCACTCTCTTTATCTGGCTCTCTATTTTTCTCACAATTAATTCATTACAAAATTTAATTAATTTATGATTAATATGCGCACACTTACATTATAAGAATTTGATTTTGATTTTGATTTTTAATTTGTTAATTTTAATGTTCATTTGTTTTGTTCTCTCAGTTTTGCATTACGAATTTGAGTATAATTATTCTTCTTGTAAACAAAATGATATACACCTCCTCCCCTTCTTAGCTGGTAACACATTGTAATAATATGATATTTTTTTTATAACAATGAAATTACTAATTTAATAAAAATTCAATCAAACAAATGTACACTGGGCACTGCTCGACCGTTTTGTCCAGGAGTTCGTAGAAGCTATTTTTGGTGTTGTTGTCGTTCTTCTCTGTGATATTGGAAAACTTGGCATTGTTAAGAATTAGGTGCTCATTCACATGTCGAGAACTCAAGACATTTTGCCTAAGTTTCTAGACAAGCACTGATTTTACGGTAGCAATCCCCAAAGTACGAGGGGCGTTCAATATATTCTCGGTATCGATATGAAGGAAAATGTGAATTCAATTTAAATTGTTTTTATTTTTCAATATAATCTCCCCTAACATCAATGCATTTGTTACATCTTGAGATAAGCTTTTTTAAACCCTCAAAAAAATAAATTTCCTCTTTCTCTGCAAAATACCCATTTATTGCCGACTTGAGTTCTTCATCATCCGAAAATCTTTTTCCACGAAGACATTTTTTCAAATCCGGAAACAGGAAATAATCACTAGGGGCAAGGTCGAGACTATAGGGTGGGTGTTGGATTTCTTCGAAACCACAATCTCGCGCAGCAGCCTTGGAAACTCGCGCCGTGTGAACAGGAGCGTTGTCATGAAGAAGCAACACACCCGCTGCGAGTTTACCCCGTCTTTTCTTTATAATTTCCTCTCGCAAATTATGCAAAGTGGAAGCGTAGGATGTGGCGTTGATGGTTTCACCTTTTTTTTTGTACTCAATGAGCAAGATTCCCTTTGAGTCCCAAAAAACTGTGGCCATGAGCTTCCCGGCAGACGGAATGACTTTGAACTTCTTCGGGGGGTCTGTTCCTTTTTTATGCCACTGCATGGACTCTTGTTTGCTTTCAGGGTCATAGTGGTGGACCCATGTTTCGTCCCCAGTAACAATTCGATCCATAACACCGTCCGCGTCCTCACTACACATCTCCAAAAGCTCTCTACAGCATGCGATTCTCACTTTTTTCTGAGGCGCTGTGAGCATTCGTGGCACCCACCTTGCACTGACCTTTGAAAGGTTAAGATGGTCATGAAGAATGGTGTGAATTGAAAGCTTGGTGATCTCTGCCATCATTTTCACCTTTATTCGGGCATCCTCAAGAACAAGTTTTTCGACTTCTTTGATGCTTTCTCCCGTACAAGCAGTAGCCGGGGCGCCGGAGCGGGGGTCGTCTTCAATGCTCTTTCTGCCTCTCTTGAACTCACTTGACCACTTTTGCACAGTTGATAATGAAGGTGCGGAACCCTGGTAAACAGCCACCATCCCTTCATGAATAGTTTTTTGACTTTTTCCTTGCTTAGTGAGAAATTTTATTACAGCGCGATGCTCAATTTTCACCATCATCGTCTCAGTTGCCATTATGATTCTGTTTAACTAGAGATAAAACGCGAATTAATAATCACATTTATATGAAATTTTACATGAATGCACTAAAATAATAGTATTACTTGATAAATAAGTCAATTTATATATAACACCACAGCTTCACCCCGATACCGAGAATATGTTGAACACCCCTCGTATGTCACAGTTTTTCATATTCTTCTCGCTCAGCCCCCATCTTGAGTATCGAATTTCTCCTTTGCATAAGTTTTTAGCCTTCGTCAATAGTTAAGCTACACGTGATCTATTAAAGGACCTAACATTCCACATGCAGATCCGAAATCCCTTATCCTTATTTTGTTTACATTGGAAGAGCGACCGTAAATCTGTTCTAATTCGATATTTCTGGTTGCTTCGGAACAGTGTGGATTTTACGGGATCAGGTAGTTAACACCACGCACAACCCCAATCTTGCAAGGTCAGACCTTTTGCATGACGCCTTGCACGCCCGTTACACAATTTTTGGTTCGCCAAGTATTCTTGTAGTCATCCCAAAATTTATAGTTTAGATAGTTCCTTAATGCAACAAAATCAATTTTTACAGTTTCCCTAACTTCTAATAATTTTATTATACGAGTGACTTCTGTACCTAGCGGTAAACACGTTAAACAGTGATCAGTAATCTTTAGATCATAAGCAAACGCTTCATATCTTACTTGAGTGTTTCTATGAAATCTTATAAAAATATGATCTAAACATGCATTAGACGCGTAGGTTCATTGACAACAGACATAAGGCCAGACGATGCAAGTACAGAAAAAAAAAAACGATCGATATCTTGAGATTCGGAGAGTATATTGATGTTAAGTTCTCCAAGTAATATGACATTTTTATGTTTTATTTGTTCCAGAAATCCTGTAAATTATGTGGATAGAAAACTTATGCAGTCTATAAACACAGAGAAAATAATAATTTACACCAGAAAATTTACAATTAACACTAATCATATCGGCACTTTGCAAGTTATGTTTTTTTTACAACACACTCTACAAGATTATTACTATAATACACTGCAACTCCATCAGCTGCATATGAATTGTTACAAGCAGCAAGAAAAGTAAAATTGGGAATTATGTCATAATCCGACATCTCCTCATCAAAAATCCAAATTTCCGAAAGAATAATGAGATCTGGTTGTACATGATGTAAATGCGAAAAAAAGTACAATAAAAAGAAACTCCGAACAATTCTAATTAGTGTAAATTTGTAAGTTATATTTTTTTTGTTCTTACACAACTTGACTTCTTGATGGTCCAAACGAGAAAGAGAGTGATATCAAAACAAAAATCAATTATTTGGAGATTGAATATTTAAGTGGACTGTAACTATTCGTTGTTTAGAAAATAGCATGAGAAGAATACATAGAGTAATATATACAATGTTTGGCTCAGTTCTATTGTAGTATGAATAATAAGTAAAACAAATAATCAATTCATTAGTTAATAGCGTAAAGTTAAAATGAAGTTAAATGATAAATGATTTGCTCAATAAAATAAAGTATTCAGGAACATACTGCCCCCCCTGAAAGATTGGTAGATCTTTCAGCCATTGGCAAGGGGACAATCTTTACGATGGGTCGGACATATTCTCCGACCTGTGTTTTCACAGTAACTACTCGAACTTGACTGTCTCTTCCAGGATGTAACTGCTTTATTCGGCCAAGCATCCATTTTGACGGTGGCAGGTTAGGTTCCTTTAATAGCACGACGTCGCCGATCTTGAGTGATAATTGTTTGCCGTGCCACTTCGGCCGCTGCTGCAGAGAGGTTAAGTATTCTGCATGCCATCGTCGCCAGAACCCTTGTTTTAGTGTCTGTAAAAGAGACCAATTAATATGAGGAGAAATGTGTTTATTGCAATTAAACTCGTCAGGTCGAGGAATCGAAATATATGGTTCACCAATTAAAAAGTGAGCCGGACTTAGAGCTGTTGGATCCGTATCTGAAGTAGGCCACAAAGGTCGTGAATTAAGCAATGCTTCCACCTGTGTAAGCAAGGTGTACATTTCTTCGTATGTGAGTCTTTGATCCTGAATAACGCGCTTTAAGTGTTGCTTGACCGACTTTACGCCCGCCTTACACAATCCGCCAAAATGTGGGGTCGATGGAGGAATAAATTTCCATGCTATTTTATCCCTTGATAAATGGTCTATAAATGCATCTATATGGTGTTGACTTATCAAAAGTTGAAACATTTCATTTAAATTCCGCTTAGCTCCATGGAAATTTGAGCCATTATCGCTCCAAATTTCTGCAGGCTTGCCACGACGGGCCGCAAACCTATCAAGTGCGGCAAGGAAGGCGTAAGTTGAAAGGTCACTCATCAATTCTAAATGAATAGCCTTGGTAGTGAAGCACACGAATAACGAAATATAGCCCTTTACGAACTTTGGATTTCGTCCTCTGGCCAAGCGTAATGTTAGTGGTCCAGCATAGTCTACTCCGACTTTACTAAAGGAGCGCGCGAAGCAGATACGCTCAGAAGGAAGGTTACCCATAAATTGTTCCACCGAGAATCTACGATGACGGAAGCATGATACACATTCGTGGACGACTTTGCGTATCAGGTTACGAACTCCGATAATGTAGAACTCTTGACGAAGGATTGCAAACATGTGAGATACATCCGGGTGTAAGTGTCTTTTGTGGATGTACTCGACGATGAGCTTCGCGAGCCTAGTGTCCTTGTTAATTATTATCGGATGTTTCGTTGCAAAATTAAGCTCCGACTCTACAATACGACCACCAACGCAGAGCACCTCATGTTCATCTAAAAACGGGTTAAGACATGCTAGTTTACTTCCTTTTCTTAGCATCTTTAACATTTTTATTGTTAGAATTTCAGAAGAAAAAGTAATCGATTGATAGAATCTTATTAGTTTTATCTTTGCCTTATATAACTCTTCTGATGAAAGTGAATTAAATTGTCTTGAACTTCGACTACGACGCGAATTTATAGTAAATCGAATGACTTACGCAAGAACACGAATGGATTTCATATAACGAGACGAGTGATTGACTATGATTTCAAAAATGTTCGCCGTATGAGTTTGTGAAACTAAAACCTGAGCTGGATTCGCTTTTCTTTCTTCAAATTGAAGACAAGAAATATCTGCTAAATCATAAGTTGAAATAGGTCTTTTTGTGTTCTCGTCCTTAATCCATGCTGGTCCCATCCACCACATATCATTTTTTATCAACTGAGAAGGTAGAATACCGCGGGATGCACAATCAGCCGGATTGTCTTGCGATCGTACATGGTGCCAATGCTTTCTAGGAATTAATATTTCAGATGTGCGATTTGCAATAAAAACCGACCACCTTTTTGGCAATGCCGAAAGCCAATGAAGGACAATCGCTGAGTCAGTGTAGACACTAATTTGCATATCTTCGAATTGTAAAGAGGTTTTAAGTTTACTTACTAAACGAGATAGCAGAACCGCTCCGCAAAGCTCAAGACGTGGAAGGGATACAACTTTGATTGGGGTTACCTTGCTTTTGGCAGCTACGATAGTGCTAATAATGTTTCTAGTAGAATCCACACTGCGGCAGTAAACGACGGCTGCATACGCTTCAAGTGATGCATCACAGAATCCAATAAACTCGACGTTATGCTTAGATGTCCAGAGGATTCGTTGAATATTCAGCTCCTGAAGCAACGGAAGTTGTTCTCGAATAGATTGCCATTTATTTGAAAGTTCGCTTGATATAGTATCGTCCCAAGTATATTTTTTGCGCCAAAGTTCCTGAAAGAGAATTTTAATAGAAATTATGACTGGAGTTAGAAACCCAATTGGATCAAAAATTCTCGATGACTCCGACAATATGTGACGTTTTGTTAAAGGCGAATTTACACTTAAGTTAACCTTGTATGAAAAGGAATCCTTGGCAGGGGACCACTGCAGGCCTAGTAATTTTACACAATTGTACTCCTCGAATTCTCTTGGTGTTATTTCCCGTTGGTCTTCCGGTAGACTTAATAGCAAAGGCCAGCAATTAGTAGTCCATTTGCGGAGATTGAACCCACCTGAGCGTAGTAATTTCCTAAGTTCCAAACGTAGGGAAGTGATTTCATCGACGGAATCGGCTCCGGTAATGACATCGTCTATATAAAAGTCATTAAGTAAAACCTTGGACGCACGCGGAAAAATGGTCCATAGGCGTAAGATGAGAGAAAAAAGTATTGAAATTTCTTCTCATACTATGTACATTCTGGTGGATAATAGAAAAACCTGAAGAAAAGCTGTTGGCTTGATGATTTACACAAAAACATTTTAGATTAAGAGGAGTAGAAGTAGGAGAATTTGAATTAAACATATTATTGGATATTATTTCAATTTAAGAAGATTGATTTTCAAATTTATAAATGTCTTCGAATGAATTTATTTTTATAACACTATCTCCTTCCTTAACACGTTGTGTTAAGCCGTTGTGCTGTTCGGTCGCATTTTGTTTTCGCTCCCATAATTAAATTGAATTTTATTTCATTTTTTTTCTGCCAATACTGTTCTAAAGAAATGAATAAAACAAAAACATAAAAAAAAAACAAATAACAAACCCAGTGACCGACCCCAATCCCAACTATCATATGGTAGACTGTGCGAAAAACCGTGCGTTACCCCCAATAAACTTGGTCAACGTCGCAAAAAAAAAAAAAAAAATTGCTGGCCATCAAATGCTTAAGCGATTCCATAAATGTTCTTGATGTCGAACATAAACTATTTTTTAAGAAAGTTCAATTTGAATTTGAAAAACTTGACCAAATTCAAAAGAGTGTTGAAGATCTGTGTTGCATAGTTGACCAATCTTCTAGTCAATTCAGATCTAAATTTATGCAGTACGAGAAGCAGTGGGCCAAAAATGCAGATCTTTCTAAATGTGATAGTGAACATAAAACGAGTATCGAGTTGAAAAATGATATTCAAGCGGCTTCTAATTCACATTTATCAACCCTAAATAAATTAAAGGCATCTCTTTGCTCCCTACGCTCTGACCTTGATATTTTTGTCCAAGCTCCGTCCATAAGAACAACACCTTCTCCTAACAGAAGTGATCCACGGCTTACAACAATGATGTGTAAAATCGACGAAATAAGTAACGATTCATTACAGTCTCGTTTATTACTAAGCAGCATTGTTGATGAAATCAGGATCACTTTCGGTAAGATTGAGGAATTTACTTCACATATCCAGCCTCAATCAAGCATGGCCTACAACACTTTGCTACTTGCTGAGATGCTTGAAAACGCCGTCCTAACACCTTCGTCTCCATTGCATTCGGCTCCTGAACTTGAAGTTACACCCATACCTCCGATTCTTACTGCATCTCCCGCACTTCCATCATCTCCTGAACCTTCATTTACCCGCTTTGGAGTTTCCTGGACCGTATCTGAATGGAATAGTCGAGTTAAAAAGCTAAATGAGTCCAATACGGAGGAAACAACCACTTTCTCTATTAAAGTTGCATCCGCACATGCAAACCCGACTTGGCTGATCAATTACTTTAAGCAGCATTTTAAAATTAAAGTCGGAAACTGCAAACAAAAGTCGGCCGGTAAACTCTCAAAGTTTAAGCTATTCAATGTTGATATTCCTTCAAAATATGAATGGCTTTTCCAGAACTCCACATCCGAATCATTTAAGCCAGAGAAATTAACAATGAGGAAAATCAACCGTAAAAAAGTAATCTACCGAAAGCCTACAACGGACAAGATGAACACAAAGGAGATTAATTTTAAGACTAAATCTAAGCCTAGTTTTAAGCCAACCCCCAAGCCTCACAACCAAAGCAGCATACATAATTCTGACCCAAATTGGAGTCTTGAAGTAGGAACATTCCCCTCCTTTTCCCAAGCGATTCGTTCCACATCTCCTTTCCTTTCCTCCAATAATTCTAAGCTGAATAATTCATCGCACAAACGGGTATCTTTTGTTCTCCCATCCAAGCCCGGTGCCAAAGAAAGCAAAACTGACTCTACTAACTCGGCTTCTAAAAAATCCACCTACCCTACTTTCGTTTACTCTCACACCCTCAATCCATCCCCTCCGTCTAAATCAGATACAAACCCTACAACTTTTATAGACCCTATGCTCCCACCGAAGATCAAGATAACCAAGCAACTCGCCGCTTCGGGTGATGATGGCCGTTACATTCAATCCCGGCTTAGAGATCGTAGAATTTACGAAAACGTTCGCCTTTATCTAGCTTATCTACACGATAAGCCTGATTCCATTTGCATTGATGGCACAACCAAAACAAATATTATGGCTTCCATTCAGCAAGAAGGACTTCCTACAAACCCAAAAGACCTACGTCAGATTTTCATAAGGTTTCACGAAGCCTTTAATATCACGCCTACCGACGTTGCAAACGACCTCTCCTCTTATGCCACCCATGTCAGCTCAAAGCGACTCTGGCACCTTCAAAGAACGCATTCTAGTTTTAAGAACTATTTTCGCTCCTAACCAACCTCTACCTCTATTTGCACTCCCTGATTTCCTCAGCATTTACTATCAAAATGTTAGAGGACTTCGCACAAAAACATCTGAAGTCTATATTACTTCGCAAAAACTGCCGTATGATATCTTCGCTCTTACTGAGACCAACCTTTCCTCTAATTTTAAACCCATGATTATGATGTCCACCGAAACGATGGCCTTATGAATAACGACGAATCAACTGGCCGCGGAGTACTTTTGGCTGTACCTACTCGCCTTAATTCTAAATTATTTAAGCAACTATCTACAGTTTGCTTTGAATTTGTCTGCGTAAGAATTCCTATTTCTAAGCGCAATCTCTTTATTTGCTGTTGCTACATTCGCCCATCGCAACCAACCTGCAGCTACCAACTAGCTATTGACGAATTCGATGCGCTGTTTGCCAAAGCTGACGCAAATGACACTGTTGTCGTTATGGGTGACTTTAACTTACCACGACTCAAATGGATATGCACTGATGATTCATACTACACCGCCAGCAATGCAAGTTCGGAGAAAGAAATTCTTTTTATTGACTGTCTCGTGGACTCCGGACTTTTTCAGTTAAGTGGCATAACCAACTATCTTGGTAGACAACTCGATCTTATCTTCTCCACTGACGTAGAAGATAACAGCATAGTCTCAGCCAGCAAGCACCTCCTTACCACTCTAGATTCTCACCACCCGCCTCTTTCTATGACGTTTTCGTCCAACGTTTCAAAACTTTTTTGCTTTGAACAAGTGTACAACTTTAATTTTCGAAGAGCCAACTTTTCTAAATTCTTTTATCCTTACAAATATACAAGAATTTCTAGCCCAAACAAATTTACAAACATTTTTAGTTCTGAGTTCTCTTGCCTTATTTAATAATGATCTTATTTAATAATAATGACACTGTGCTGCTACTTACGCATCCCTTAGGCCATTAGGGCTTTGGCTCACTTTCAGAGTCGCTGGGGTAGCTGCTTGCCTTGGTCGATCCATTATTTCCATGTACGAGTATTTCTGAAGAGCCACACCGTGGATCATCTCTGCAATCGACAGTTCTTTTAGCATCGGATGTGAAGTCAATTTTGGTTGGTGGAGTGCATTGAGCTGCTGATTGCTAGATCCTTAGTCTGGCGATGTTTAATCTACGTATCATTGTACCGCCTTGGTACAATGTAGTTCGTAGGAGGATAGTGGTCGTTCATGTGATGCTGAGGGCTTGCAAAATGGTAATTTTTTTTAACGGCTATTTGTCTCGATTGGTTGCTTGTTTAAGATTTGACGTCCAACTGACTGGTATTGTGCTTGAACATGAAACCTTTGCGAAAAAACGATTGGCGTTGCAGAACTCAACAAAAGTTTCGTCATCGTCATTGTTTTCAAGTTCGTGCTAGTCGCTTATACCATATGCTTGCGCCCTCCGCTCTCATTGCCTACCTAGGCATAAATGATTACTTCTCCGTTTGGTGTAATGATGACGGCGCCTTGTTAATTGTATAAGGATTTCTTGTCTGATGAATCTGGCCGCCTGTACGTTTCCTGGTAGTATTCCGAAGAATGCCTAAAATGTCTACATATCGGATAGGTTCTTGCTCAAGCTGAAGGAATGTGGCGTTCTGAGAGAACTCCAAGTCTTGCAAATTACATTACAGAAATACATACTATTCTTACCGAATTCGAACGGAGAAAGAATAGAGGCCCCCACTCAGAGAACCCGTCGATGCGTTACTCCGTCGTTTTTAACTGACAGCTAGATAGAATAGAATACATTCTTATGGAAGGCCACCCATAACCAACCAATGTATGAACTTCGACAGATAAAAAGTCTGTTTCAGGACTGCAAATTTGTACAAAAACCTGCTCCCGCGAGAAAAAAAATTGCAAAAGAGAACGAATTTGAGAGAGTAATTCATTTCCCCACCATGCCAATTCTTAGAAATTTCTACACTAAATTTTTCTTTGGGCCGGAATTGTAAAAACGTCAAATCAATTCAATTTTAAAAGAACTGTCAAATTCGTAAAAGCTTAGTTCTATTCCCGCGAAAATTTTGTAACAATTTTTAAAATAGAATTGTGTGAATTGCGACAATTTTATGCAAATTAACTTAAAAGATGACTTGGATATGGACAAAGAGGAGAAAAAAAGGGCTTTAAACATAGTAATAATAATCTAAAAATCACAAAAAAAAAAACGTTTTACAAAAAACTGGTCCAGCGAGATCTTGGGTTTAAGAGAGAATTTATTTCTACTCCTGAAACTGTAGCAAAACTTTCTCTTTTATAAACTGTTACAAAAATCTCGCGGGAACAGACCTGAAGTAAGTTTACTTTCACAAGCCGTGCGTAAGCTCATTCATTGGTGGCAGCATTGAAAATATGTAGAGAATCTCTCATCACTTTGAGAGAAAACCTTCTCAACAATAACAAAACACCCTGGACTTGTTTTTAATTTCTCACCCTGATAAGTACACCGTTGATGTGCTCTCCCCTCTAGGCTCGTCGGACCATTGTGCCATATCAGCTAATTTCTCGTACACCGACCACACAGTTAGAGAAAAGATTCCTAAAAGAAACGTATGGGAATACGAGAAAGCCAATTGAAGCGGGGGTAACGGCATCTTTAGGAATTTTAACTTTTCGTTATGTTTCCTCGATAACGACGTGGATGCCGCTGATGATATGATCACAGACACCATTTTCTTTGGAATGAGATCCTTTATTGATCATCGGATGAAGAGTATCAAACCAAAAGAAAAGGCATGTTACGACTCGAGCTGTAAAGAGGCCGTCAGGGTTAGAGGGTTAGTTCGGTCCTTCAAGACCAACCCGACAGATGAAAACCGAAAAAAGTTCAAACGAGCCAGAAATGATTGCAACGGCTTTCTTAAGCGTGTGAAATTCCAATACGACCAAAAACTGAGGCAACAAATACTGCAATGTCCCAAAGGCAGTAACAATTTTCGTCGTTCGTCAAAAACATTAGAAATTCTGCCGCATCCTCCATCCCAACGCTCATTTACAATGACATTCCCACTGTCAGCTCTTTGGACAAGGCCAACACTCCCGGATTGTTCTTTGTTCCCACCTACACTTGAGTGCGTCGATTCCTCAATGGGACGAATCCACTTTCGCACTTGGGTATGTAGTAGCAAGAGTACTTTAAGATCTTAATACAGTAGAAGCTCGAAAATTAGAAAAAAAAAGTTTTGGTGAATTATATTTTTCAAATGTTTTTAATGTACAAATTGTATTTTATTTATGTTTGAAGAAGTCGGATATGGTGGACTGCCTTTGCCTTTTGTTTGCCAAAAGCTGTATCCCGCACATTTTGAATGGAAATAATTTGCGAAGCTAAAACGTTATTCCGCTGAACCCAAGTCAACAATCCGATTGCAAATGTAATTGCATTCTTGTTTGAAATGTCTGTTCCAAGTCCATCTTTTGGAATCGAGTTCCAGATTTCCAATTCGCTAGCGGATACAGGCTGCCCAAGAAGATTTAACAGGTCAATTGTGTCCTGAACATGAACGTTGGAATTCAACCTAGCAAGGGGTATATTATCCTTATCATCAAAATCCATCCCTAATAATGACTCAGTCGATTCAGAGTTGCAGGCATTTGAGCGATCAAATATCTTATGCTAGCATTTCTTTAATTGTTCAGTTGTTACTTTATCCCAAGCTGATTTCAAAAAGAGGATCGCCTCTCTTACTGAAATTTTCTTTAAAATCTCTGCAATTTCTTCATTTTCCTTAGCAACCACCATCGATAATAAGCTTTGTCTGTAGTAAAGCTTAGTCAACCATATGTCATTTTGATCCATGGGTTGTAAAATGAGTGTCACATTTGGTGGAAGAAACATCACGATAATATTTCCATCGTCGCTTTGCATTTCTTCATGGTTTGTTGCATTGTCGAGCAGTAGTAATGCTTTCATCGGAAGATTATCTTCATCTATAAATTCACGAACCTGGGTTTAAGAAAAATGTAAACAAATTAAAAATCAGGGATTTTGAGTTTAAATTTCAAACCTGTCGCACGAATGAATTAAACCACTTCCGAAAAATAAATGTTGTCTTCCAAGCGGATTTGGATGAGTCGTACTCAAGTGGGTTTTCAAAATGTTTGAAACATCCCTAACGGGACATTGTGTGTCCCGGCTGCATTGCACCACAACATGAAAGTTATTCTTTCTTTTGGACTTTTAGGACCAGGAGCATTTTTTTCGCTGCTGGAGACAATAGTCTTGTCAATAGTCTCATCTCCGTTATAGATTAGATCGTGCGTCAAACACATTTGCCTAATTTGCTCGTCCAATTTCCCCTGAAACGGCACAACCGAATCTGTATTGCAAGAGAATTTTTCACCACACACTTTGAGATGCCGCAATACAAAACGCCGTTTAAAATTTTGCAGCCATCCATTGCCTGCATTGAAAGCAGTATCACAATCCAAGGATGCTAAAACTGCAACAGCTTTTTGTTGAATTATGGGACCGTTTAACACACAGTTTCTTTCGCGCTGCCGTAGAATCCAAGCATAAAACATACTTTCCATTCTCGGTAATTCAGCAATATAAAGCGTTTTCTTTTTCACTGGCAAAAACGAATTTCTTACTTTGTCCATTATTAGGAGCTCCTGTTGTTTTAAATACTGGTGAGCAAAAGCTTTGTTTGATGCACCTTTTTTAATCTGCTCAATGATTTTGGACTTCACTTCTAATGAGAGTGTTTTTCTGATCGCAATTGGAGGCATTTTCACTCACTTGCCCACAATGAACTCACTTCAATCCTTTACGCTTTCGGAGATACATAATGACAGTAAACCTATTGAAACGAAACGAAATAGTTTTTTCCAGTCTAAACTGTACCTACGAGTAACTGTAAAAAAAATACAAGCGAAAAAATTTAGTTGGACAAAATGAAACTGAAGATGCTTCAGCTTGAAAATTATTTTTTTCTAATTTCCATCTGACTACGCAAAATAAAATTGAATTCTAATTTCCAAGCAATTCCAATTTCCACGAGTTCTAATTATCGAGCTTTACCTTTGTACATAAATCCGTTGGTCCAGATGGTATATCTCCCCTCTTCTGAAGAGGTGTTCTCGCTGGCAAAAACCAGCAGATGGAAAACTGAATTTCTCTAGCCCGTCGAATCTTCTTCCCTCTCCTCCTACAGACCCATTGCACTTACGTCCGTTCTTTCTAAGGTCATGGAAACGCTGATAAACCATCAACTAATGAAATATCTCGAAACACGAAAACATCTCAACAGGTCCACTGGTGATTTTATGGCATGTCTCACCGAAAAGTGGAACCAAAGTGTACATCAATCTGGCGAAAGCAAGATAGTTGCACTTGACAGAGTTTGGTCTCAGGCTCTTTTGTCGAAAATGCGTGCATTTGGGATCGACGACTCACTTCTTCAATGGATTAGAAATTACATTTCGAAAAAGGCATGATTCGGTTCGGATTCGAGTCTATTCATTTAAGGGTGTACAAAAAGGATGAGATGGATGCTGATAAGCAACCTCCTCCTTCTTTAATACCTGACATCACAACCTCGGATCTTGGAGCGTCGATATCCTTTCCAGAATTGGATAGCGACGACTCCAATCTGTCCGAGGTGACTACCAAGCCGTCGGTCTCCTCTTCTGATACACTGTCGGAAATGGAAACCGATGACGAAGCAATTAGAGGTTCTATACGATCAGAGATAGAAGATGAGCTCTTGGGCACATCTTCAGAATCGGAGGACCTCAACAACACCGTGGTGGAGGCGACTCTGGAAGACTGTAGCAATGATACGGTTTCTACAGATTAATCTCCACCACTCAAAAAAGGCTTCGGCCGCACTCATTCTGCGTCTTTCCAAAAACGCAGAAGACATAATCCTAATCCAGGAACCATGGATTGCAGAAGGCGTGGTTCGTGGACTTAGGACACCCACATACGCTCCGCTCTATACAAGAGACAAAGGTAAGATTAGAACTTGTATATTAGTGAAACGTAGCCTTAATGTATTTCTACTTCCCAACCTCAGTGACCCCGAACTAACCGTTGCCAGACTAGAGACTGCCAAAGGCTCTTACTGGCTGGCATCGGCTTACCTTGGCCACGACCAAGTGGGCCCTCTCCCTGGTGATAACCTAGAAAGGGTGGTACTGGAAGCGGGAAGGCAAAAAACTGGCCTCATAATCGGATGCGACGCTAACGCACATCATACGGTATGGGGCAGTACCGACATCAATGATAGAGGTGAGTCACTTTTAGACTATATTTTAAGTACTAACCTCTTAATTTGCAATATTGGCAATGAGCCCACTTTTATAACAAAAAACCGACAAGAAGTGTTAGATATTACTCTTGTCTCCGACAGCATCACCCAAAGGCCAACAAACTGGATGGTATCGTCTGAACACTCCTTTTCAGACCATAGATACATCCAATTCAGTCTGAGTGATGCTCCCCACCGCCAACCAGCTTTCCGGAACTACCGGAAAACTGATTGGACAAAATACAGAGGAATACTGTCGAAAACGATATCCTCTGAACTATCAAGTCCTCAGAGATCCTCAGATATTATTCTACCAGTGTGGGAAAATATTATGAGGAGCTGTGTAAAACTTATCCACATTCCACTGTTATGGAGAGAAGTCAATATACTCGTAGTATTCATTCCCAAAGCTGGTAAATGTTCTCATGTAGTCCCAAAGGACCTCAGACCTATAAGTCTATCATCATTCCTTCTGAAAACTTTAGAACGACTGATTGATATCCATATTCGAGTTAAAGTTGATCCAAGACTTCTGTCTACGGCTCAACATGCCTACTGTAAGTCGGTGGAAACGGCTTTGCACTCTCTGACTAGCCACATCGAACGATCCCTACAATATAAGGAGTACACAATGGTTGCTTTCCTAGACATAGAGGGCGCCTTTAACAACGTCAACACATCCGCAATCACGACTGCGCTGTCAACTCTGCAGGTAGACGACTCACTTGGGGAGCTGATTAGTCTAATGCTAAAAAGCAGGATAATCAACTCCAAACTGGGTGAGACTTCTGCTAAAAGATATGTCAGTAGGGGTACGCCGCAAGGCGGTGTCCTCTCTCCCCTTCTCTGGAACTTACTAATTAATGAACTACTGATATAACTGGAAGCAGGTGGTAGTAGGGTGATTGCCTATGCGGGTGGTAGCTGCAGCTATTCGCCTTGAAGCAACTAAACAGTGGACAAATAATTCATTTGGCCACGCCAACATTCTTAGCACCTTAGGAATCCACACAGAGAACATCGAACACCATACCTGAACTTTGGTTTGACAAAAACTTCCATGTAAGCTTCCCCTCTAGATCATTCTGGGAGGAAGATGCTTTCATGGAGGACAAGTCAATCCATCTCTACACAGCTGGATCTAAAACCGATAGCGGAGATGGTGGTGGTGTTTTCTCAGATAAGCTAAATCTGAGCCTCTCTTTCCGTCTTCCAAATCACTGTAGCGCGTTCCAGGCGGAAATTTTGGCGATTAAAGAAGCTCTGTCCTGGCTGAAGAAAAACGTGATATCTGCAAAGGATATCCGCATATTTTCGGATAGTCAGGCCGCCATCAAGTCCCTGGACTCGGTCTCATTGTGTTCTAAAACTGCCCTTGAATGCCGATCATCTCTCATGGAGATGGCAGAGCAGTTCAACATTCACCTCTGTTGGGTGCCGGGCCACAGAGACATTCCAGGGAACTGCAGAGCCGATGAACTCGCCAAAATTGGAACCACTCTACCTATCCTACCGGACAAAGGTAGTATAGGTATACCAATCGCTACGTGCAAACTAACACTAAAGCTAGATGCCAATAAAAGAACTGACCTTAGGTGGACTGCTGGACAAACATGTCTAGCGACCAAACAGATCTGGCCAAGGCTGGATCTGAGTCGATCTAAGTGTCTGATCCTTTTAGATAGGAAACATCTCAGCGCCATAATAGGTGTCATTACCGGACACTGCACGCAAGAAGGCTTGGCGCTTTTACTAACGATTTCTGTAGAAGCTGCATGGACGAGGAAGAGGAGGAGACAATCCCCCACCTACTCTGCACATGCCCAGCTCTCTCTCAGAGAAGGAAGCTTCATCTAGGAGCTTTCTTCTACAACGACCTAAACGATCTAGAAAAAATAGACGTTAACAGTCTCCTACGCTTTATTATAAGCTCAAACTGGTTCCAATAGTAAGAAGATCATAGATCCACGTGGCATCACAATGGCCCAATAGGCCTAAGTGGGTTGGTATTTCCAACAGCCACTCTTACCTAACCTAACCTAACCTACCTTTTGAAACGTTCAATTCAAGTTGTCTTGGATGGTTTCAAGTCTGATATTCACAAAATAAATGCTGGTGTGCCCCAGGGCTCTGTTCTGTCTCCGACACTCTTTTTAATTTCCATTAACGATCTCTTGTCTGCTACTTCTAGTCCAATATATTCCTTTGCTGATGACAGTACTCTCTGCTTTTCATATTCATTCCCGGACTCACGGCCCTGCTCTTCGACTGTAGAACGAGAACGACAGCGTATGCTAAGCTCATTAAATTCCGATATCAACAGCATAACCAATTGGGGAACTATCAACAGAGTGGAATTTAATGCTTACAAAACACAATGCTGTCTGCTGTCGTTAAAGTGAAATTTAAGCACCCAGCCATTATCCATGAATGGCGCTTGCATCGTCGAAACCGAAAAACTTTCCATTCTCGGTATGTGTGTCAATGACAACTTACGTTGGAATGACCACATATTTGATGTCGACAAAAATGCTGCGAAATGTCTAGGTTTCCTCAAGCGATGTAAGAAATATTGTACCCCCTCTGATCTGGTCTCAATATATAAGGCATTCATCCGCCCAAAATTGGAGTACAATGCGCACATCTGGTCAGGTGCTCCTAAAACATCTCTGCACCTGCTAGATGGGATTCAAAACCGTGCGATAAAACTTATTGATGATACTAATACCAGTCAATCAATTGACACGCTCGAACACCGACGTAATGTCTCCTGTCTCACTTTGTTTTATCGCTATTTCCACCATCAGTGTTCCATTGAAATCGACAGTAACATTCTGCCCATTCAAACTTTCAATCGTAACACCCGTCTCGCTATGAATGCTCATCAGTATACCTTCAAGCAAATTTTCGGACATATTCTAAAATATCTTGATTCGTTCCTAGGCCGTTCAACTCGCTTATGAAATGCCCTGCCGAACTCTGTATTTTCTGGTCGTTATAACTTGCAAACATTTAAAAACAATGTACATCGGCACCTCCCTATTCTTACATAATAAATCCCTTGAGCGCGCGTTCATTATAAGAAAAAAAAAATCTACTGTCTTCTGTCAAAGTAGGTATGCAACGGATTTCCGGCATTATGTCACCACGGTCAACGGATGATGGAGCAACGGATTGACGGATTCTATGAGGCCTTAAATGTATAACTTCCACTTTATTTTTGGTTTTCGGCCTTTTCTGCCGAAGAGTGATACGTCAGAAATTCTATAAATTTTTTTTTGTGTTTGGCCTGTGAAACGAGTCCAGACTTTCTGGCGTTGTAGTCGGCAAATTGAACATGGGGATCGTGATGATGCAGCTAACCCGACGGCATGAACCTCCGATTGGCCATACATTTAAAACGATAGAGCAGGTACCCATAGTCTCTTATGGACCATCCCTAGATACCGAACATCCGGAGTAGATACCGAAAAATGCCAACACAAATTGAACACAGAGAAGTCGAAGTAGATCACATAAAGTTGCCGATAGCGCTTGAATTTGCGAATTCTTTGATCGGAACGCCAATATTGTGACTAATCGAAGTCTAAAGTTCACTCTAAGGCTCATCAAGTCGTGATTGTGCCGGTCGGAATGTTGAGTTATGATCTAAGGGAATAGTCCTATAAAATAATTGAAGAAAATAAGGTTATAAAAATAAGTAATGTTCCTTTTTGGTTAGGATTATTTAATAGTGTTTTGAATTCTTTATGAAGAGTTACAAAAATTTTATTTTAAATAATATGACGTCGTGAAGGTATAAATCAATATATAGAAGGACAATCAATTGTCCGTTGATATACGAGTACATACCCCTGGTGACTTTGAATTCCGCGGCATCCATCTTTGTTTGATCGGACTAGAGTCCAATAAGTCCAACTTCAAAGAGTCAAACGAACACTTTATAAAATATCGACAAATTGGTAGAAATGGTATCCAGAGGCAAACACAATTGGAGACGACCATTTTCATTGAGGTTCAGGTGCATTCGTTTATGATTCATTCTCTAAGATATAGTCGACAAATCAAAAAAAAAAAATTTTCCAAAGTTGTTCCAACCAGTGATTTACTACTCTATTCGCGTCCCAGGTATAAGAACTTACTTCTCCTAAATTTTTAATGGAGGGGAACTTTTCTCAATTACTTTCAACTGACAACTCTGTTTAATGTGTCTTTCTGTCACGAACAAATAAAAACTAGAACTTCTCCATAGGGCTGCTACACACATTCCGTGCATACAAATTTGTCTTTCATTCAGTTTGCTTCGTGTCATTGACGAGCTATACGTCATGGCTATTGAATAATGCATCCTTGGAAACCGTTGTTGGCAACGAGTTTTTCTTATTTAAATTATTTATAGACCCACCAAGTTGACTTAATCGATACACATCACCCATAGTTCCTATTCCATGACTGCAAACGAATTGTGATCGATACCCACTTATGAAATATGTGATGTTGTATACGAGTACTGGTCTCGTAATTAGATCGCAAATCGTTCCAACTGACTTCGGGTTACATTAGAAATGCTTTTCCTGTTTAGTCATCCCCGGCTTACGTTACGAAAACGTTAATCAAGTGAATCATCATCATGGTGGACAGACCACCAATTAAAATCTCTTTCTATAAAAACATTTTTTGCTTTTTTATTTTATTCAAAAATATAATATATACTCGTAAATATGTATATTCGGTGCTACTAAATTTAAAATTAACAAAAAAGGTAAAATTAAATCTTAAAACGCGGCTAATACAGTCGGGTGTATAACTAAAACTAAAACTACAATACTCCTCTGCATCTAAGTACACCACGGTTTTTGTACTTCAACTTAAATCTAAAAATGGTGCAGTTAAAGTAGCTTAAGGCAAATTGCAACCTACTTGTTGTACAACTAAACTAGCTACAGCTATCGCATGCTGAATGCACTTAGTCAGAGGACTCCTTTTAAGATACGAATGTAGAAATCCGGCAACAAAAGAATCTCCGGCACCGGTTGAATCCACCACTGGAACCATTGGCACTGCATATGAGTCGAAGAGCACATTGGGTGCATCGCGGGTTCCTGTATTTCTGATCAGTTGAACGTTTTTCTTGTCATTGGTGATGACAAATACTGTCTTCGGCTTTTGAGTCAGTTCTTGCCGGGAGAAGTCTTCAATTGTGCGGAATCCGCATTTTTTACTGAGCATTGTGAATTCTTCTCTATTGCCGAAGACCAGTTCGGCACTGTGCACTAGGAACGTCATAACATCGAAATTTTCTTCGATGATGTAGGGTGCGCTGAGATTTAGGGCGAGGATACGTCGATCTGCTACGTACTTGCGGACAATATATCTGACAACATCAACTCTTTGGGGGAGAAAGAACCCCTCGAGGTAGTATATTTGTCGCTTTTTGCACTTTCGGATAAAATCGTCTTGTTCTTCAGCGTGTTGCAGATACTCGAGGCTGAATTTTATTGAAGCGCCAATGTTAGCGTAGAGAGCATTTCTCCTTCCATATACAAAGCATACACATTGCCCGGTAGAGCTGTCGGGAACAACTTCCAAGCTGAAATGACAAAACAGAGTCTTTTATTTTTATAAAGAAGTAATATATGTAATTTGTTTAACATTATGAATGGTTAGAAATATGTTAAGTCTCTGCCTAAGTGAAATTAAGATGCGTGCACTAGATTAGATCTTTCTAGCTGTTTGGATGAAAAACCCTGGTATAGTTTCATCTTGGTATGACGCGGGTTAGTATCAAGGCCGTGTCAATATCATATGTGAATCGCCAGCACATCTGTATGAACTAGTCATAGGAAAATTAGAATAGGTCTTTTCAGTGGCAAAGCTCACGAAGGATCTGATCCCTAGTCCGGCAAATTCACGATCCCAAAAAAGACTGCCAACTCTTATCGTCTAATTTCGAAATTGGAAAAAAGAGAAGCTGGAGCACGCCAAATGAGACCCCTCATAATTTACAAGACATACACTGGGAATAAGAGATGGTGTCGGGTCTTTTCCAATTGAATTTCCGTTAAAACCTCGACGAGACCGAACGTAGAAAACCACTGTGTCATCACTGCCAAAGATCAATCAGAGAGGCTTCTTTTAACGTACTGTGTGTTTCAACCTGCCACAACAAAGAAACAAAGAAACCCCTGCTTCACGAACCAATGCAGACAGACAAATCTGGAAAAACAGTGGATGTATAAAGCGGCCCTGCAGAAATGAACGAGAGGAGCTCGTGAGAAAATTCGGAAGTTTTACTAAAAAGTAAAACGAAGATGCCAAACCTATAAAGCCCGCAAGGTACCCTCATAGTAGACCTACAGTTAGTGCTATGAATCTGGAAAGATTATTTCTGCAGACCATAAAACGGTTATGACGAACAATATCCCACCACCAGGCAGAACTAACTATTCAACCTGGACGAAGACAACATTGACAACATATTCATCCGCCCGGCTAAAATTAAGCCAGCACAGCCATTTCGAGGCTTAAGTTCAAGTTGCTGGAACCGATTGCTTAACTGCCGATTATGATTGAATGCAAAATCTAGGTCGATGTAAATGATGAATGGAACCTCAGCATTATTTGTTCGATCCTAAAGACCGGAGACCCCCTAAACTGCGCCAACTACAGGGGAATAAGTCTCCTAAAATCACTCTAATACTCGTAAATGTGAACGCCTAAGCTCCTCCGTAATTAGACCAACTCACCCCTATCACTGTGATTTTAGACCAGAAAATTCCACCATAGACCAAATCTTCACTTTACGGCAGATCTTGGGAAAAACCCAGGAGTTCCAAATCAATGCACAAAATCTCATCATCGATTTCTACGCCGCATATGCATAGCATAGAGATGGACAGAACTGAGCCACGTCTAGTTTTGGCAACCCTGCTCATTTGACTAAGTAGCACGACGATTTTCCACCGTCGTTTCAAAAAAGCAGTAATTATGGTGTCGTTGTCGGAGTTGATAGCGGACCCGAAATAAGTGAAGTCTCTTAGTACCTCAAAGTTGTAGCTGCCTCTCATAAAATTTGGTTCTAGGCGTCGATTTAGGTCTCTCTTTGTTTTTCCTTCATTAATCGCTAAACCTATCTTTGCTGCTTCCACTATACAGTGGCAAACATTCCATTGACAGCTTGCCCTCAATACCATCTGCGTATGCGAGTAACTGAATGGAATTTTGAAAGATGATGCCGCTGAAAATGAATTGTGAGCTCCGCGCAATTACTTCAAGAACTATTCTGTGTTGAAAAAATTATATGACAACGCCTTGTATAAGTTGTTTTGCCATTACCGACCTTGACGTAGCAGCGTGCTATAGCAAATACATTCAATAGCTTCTTTGTCAATATTTCTGATACTATTAAACCCTCCGAGCCATCTTCCAGTTGTAACTGCAATATCTCATCGAGCTTAATTGAAGATAGATGGCAGAGTAATAGTTTCTTTTTTCACCAGTTTACTTCCTGTGAAATTCTCAAGACAAATATGACTTTGAAAAACAAGAAAACCTGCATAAGTGATGGTACGAGTATTTCTGCCATAATTCTGAAAAAAATCTCTTGGGAAATTGTTGATATCTTGTGTTATCTTTTTAACCTCAGTGTAAACAGCTGCGTGTTTCCGGCGGCTCTAAAAAGGGCAGAGGTTCTGCCGTTGTTTAAGAAAGGGAATTGTAAAAATATAGCCAATTATAGACCAATTTCTCTGCTTCCCACGATATCAAAAATTTTCGAAAAATAATGAAATCAAGAATACTGAAGTTTTTAAAAAGAAGTAACTTCTTTTCAGAAGCACAGTATGGTTTTAGACCTGGGAGATCCACGGAGGATGCAATCTTAAATGTCTGCTGCGATTTGTTCAGTGGAGTTAACAAAAGCCATTGTACTATGGCTCTTTTCATTGATATGACCAAAGCATCCGATATGGTGGACTTAAATATAATCTTAACAAAATTATACAAGGCTGGTTTCAGAGGAATGACATACAATTGGTTTAAGTTTTATTTACTGGAGAGGGAGCAAAGAGTATTGGTCAATGGATTTTACAATACTTCACTTAAGCTTAGAAATGGCGTTCCCCAAGGTTCTGTGCTAGGCCCAGTACTGTTCCTTGTTTACATAAACTCACTTTTCTTCCAGAACTTTTACGGAAATCAAAGCGCATTTGCAGACGACATCGCCTTCACGTATGCGTTGTGAAAGTTAACAACGACCTTAACTTACTTAGAATTTGGTTCACCTTTCATAAGCTTATTATTAGTGAAAAAACAAAAATAAGGAACTTTAAGCTATGCCAAAATAATTTAGATAACTTTGGGTTAGTTTTTCATTCAAGTTTTTCATTCAAGAGATTGCTTACCTGTGGGAAGCAAAACTTCAGCGTTATTGATAGTTGTTCCACATGCTGCTTTAATATTGAAGCAGTCAAGTCTTTCAAATATCTCGGAGTTCTCATTGATAACAAACTAAATTGGAAGGCACAAGCCCTACAGTTAAAATCATATATGACTTTATTAACACGGAAAATGTATCTCCTGAAGCCATATTGCTCGCAGAGAGTACTTTCAATGCTTTATTATGGCTTAGTCCAGTCAAAGCTTCAATATGGGATTGTTAGTTGGGAAGGCTCCTATCTAAGTACCCTAAGTGCACTAGTCGTTGCCCAAAAGCATATAATTAGAATTATGTGTGGCAAAAATCGCTATACGGAAAGTTGGCCACTTTTTACAAGTCTTCAAGTATTGCCACTCAGGAATCTATACGTTTTCAAGGTACTCAAAGAGTTCTTTAAACGAACCGCAAATGTTCCTTTTAGGAATTCTTCGACTTATAACTTGCGAGTAAACAACATGGTACTTTTTGACATTCCACGCATGCACAAAACACATTTTATGAATTTTTATATAGTTACTTCGCGTAGAATGTTTAACAAACTTCCTATATCTATACGAGCTAAACAAAACTCTCACTATTTCTTAAAATCACTTAAAGACTGGCTTTTTACTATGGACCCATTAAGCTTGAAGCTACTGTTGAAAATTATAACATAGTTTATTAAAAAAAATGCAAAAAGATTTTATTTTCTCTCATTGAAATAATTATCTTTTTTCTCTTCTTTCTCTCATTGAAATTATTATATATTTTTTTTTCTTTTTTTTCGGTTTATCTTTTGAATTTTTAAAGTTGTAACTAAAGAACACCTGATGGTATCCCACGTCAGTTATTCTTGCATACACATTTATTCATATATTTTCCATGGATCTTTCAACACAAACTTAGGTTTTAGAAGGATCTTCAATTTGTTCATCATTTTTTACTAGTAAAATAATTTGTTTGCATCCTAAATTAATGAATTATCTATTGTTAGCTAGTTTTAAGGTGATAATGAATGGTTTCCGTCCATATATCAAGAGTCACACATAGCTTAGTTACGTTAGATATTCTTGAAGTACTCCATCTTCAGAATATCGTATTTGTCACAGAGCAACTTTTTAAAGTGTGTCGACGAAGGTACTTTGTAATAAGGGGTCAATTCTTCTATTAATTTCAAAAAACCTTCTCCTTCAACAACATTGAACGGTCGTATATCCTTGCATATAAAATGCAAAATGTACATATTTGTATTATTATATTTCATGCCACCTGACTGTTTTTTTTTTTTTTTTTTTTTGGACATAGACAAAGAAGCTTGCCGGACCCAATTTTCAAACGACTCTTCCAACGTCGTCGGCGTGTTGGCATAAGCCAATGACTTAACGTAGCCCTACAGAAAATAGTCAAGCGGAGTTAAATCGCACGATCGACTGGCCCATTTCTTGAGATAACACGCTCACCATACTTACTCTTCAATAAATCGATTGTAGCGTGTGCAGTGTGGCTTGTGGCATCATCCTGTTGAAACCACATGTCGTCCAAGTCCATATCTTCCAGCGATATCGCTGACCATTCACAGTAACGGGACGATCGTTATCGTCGACGAAAAAATATGGCCCAATAACGCCGACGGCATGCAAACCGTACCAAACAGTTATCTTTTGTCGATGAAGTGGTGATTCATGAAGCACATGTGGATTTTCACCCGACCAATAACGCATATTTTGCTTATCGACGAACCCATTGAGCCAAAAATGAGCTTCGTCACTGAAGATGATTTTGCGATGAAATTCATCATCTTGGCGCATCTTCTCCAGAACCCAATCGGAGAACGTATGTACGTCGCTTCAAATGGTCCATCGGCTTCAATTCTTGAGTCAGCTTGATCTTGTATGGGTGTAAACCAAGATCCTTACCTAAAATACGCCATAATGTGGTCTGAGCGATGCCCAATTCTTGAGAACGCTGTGGAATTGACTGATTTGGATCGTTTGCTACGGACGCTGAACAGCAGCGATATTTTCGACACTTCGACCAACCCGTTGTCCCACTGACACGGCAACATCACACAACGAATATGTAGACTCAAACTTGTTATTGCCCGTCTACTAGGGCGAGAATTACGACCGAAAATTGGAGTTAACGCTCTTAAAGTTGCACTCACCGACTCCGAATTTCGGTAGAAAATTTTTATAATTTGCAGACGTTGCTCGTTCGTGTACTTTACCATGATGAAAATGTTGAGTTTACTGAATAAATTGACAGTGACAGTTTGATGATTAGTGAAAGAGTGCGTTCACAAATTAAATTCAAAGTTGTCAAGTCCCTATTGGAAAACCCTTTACTTGTATTTACTCGTATCGTTTCATCCCTATTCATAACAAATTTCAGCCTTGAGGGTTGAATGGATTATTGTACGTATTCTGAAGAATTCTAGTTTCAGACTTATTCGTCGATGTCGTGTTATTACGATGGGATCCAGACCTCAATAAATAAGCCACCCCAGTTTATGTGATCTTTATGTAACTACTTAGAGTTACGCACTTCAAGTTGGTTAAGATCGGCTTTAATTAAGGGAAGACCTTCATCTATTGCATCTGGGTTAGAATTGAACATACCATCTTGATGAAAAAATTTCCGGAATAACCACCGTGTGGCGCTCCCATTGTTCCGATTTGAGTTCTGTTTTTTTTTTTTTTGTGTTAAGTTGGTCAGTCTGTTGTTGACATTCCATCTAAATCTTAGCGTCATAGCTTGACATTTGCAAAAGTTACGTAGCCAAGAGTACATCTATCTCTGTGTGTGTAGGCGATTTTTTACAATTTTAGAAATGGATGCAACAACGAACTTGTTACTTGCGTAAAAAACGGAGTTAATGGTGCACGAACGTTGGAAATGTTGGAAAAGTGTTTCGGCAACGATTCTGTAAAGAAAACGGTCGTTTACCAGTGGCACGAGCGGTTCAAAAGTGGTCGTGAGTCAATCGAAGATGATGAACGCAGTGGCAGACCATCAACATCGAAAACCGACGAGAACATTGATGGAGTAAAAGAAATGTTAGTCAATAACAGCAAATTAACCATCAGAGAGATAGCGGAGGACTTGAACATTGCCTATGGATCCGTCCAAGACATTTTTTTTTTAATTTTAATTTTGGTGGGGGCTAACGCCCCCATTTATTATGCTTAATACAAGCTTAAAAACTAAGACTTAAAACTAATACTAGGGCTTAAAGCTAAGGATGGTGAAGGAGATCGAATTTGAGGGAAAGTGTGCTGCGATTAAAATCGAAAACGGAAAGGTTGGAGTTTACCTTACGCAGCATACGGGAGATTGGTTCGTTAGAGC